>JAREIS010000073.1:2545000-4000000 GCA_030060385.1 Muscicapa striata striata
TAGTTCTATTCCCAGTCTCCAAAACGTCAAGTTTCTTTTATATGAATGTGCTGCAATTCAGTATCATCAGCAAACTCTGCTGAAGCAGGGAGAATGCAGACCAGGGAAGATCCCTGCAGAAATCATCCCTCAGCCCTTTCACAGCTGTGGCACTTTGCTCTCTGTCAGCCCTGCAGCACTTTAACTCACATTATCCACCCTCACTTGTAGCCCACCTCTTTCCCTGGTTTCTGATTTTTTGTGCTAAGTGTTTAAAATGCTAATTTTTTATTTAAATATATGTTTGTTGTTTCCACAGGTAGCACCTTTGTGAAACATTAGTGATCACTAGATGTCACTGTGATTTTATTCTGTCTCTAGCCCTACTGAACCTTGTGATCCCTGGGCTCTAGAGAGCTTGCTTTAAAATCCTCCTGAAGAATTTTTTTTAGTGATCAGAAAATTGCCCAGCTGCTGTCCCAGCAGAGGGTTTCCTGGGCTGGGAGGGAAGAACCAGCTTTGACTGGGTTGTCTGGGGCAGTTGTTGGTTCTGGTGTGTGAATAAAGCAAACCCAGGCAACTTTGGGGTCAAACACCCACACGTGTGTGTGCATACATGTCATGTGTGGCTGCACACACAATTTCTGCTCAACACATGAAAGTCCTCTTAATTTTGTGTGAGTTACTGAATTCCTCTGGTGTGTGCAGAGCTCTGGCTGTGTCTGGGTCACTGGGCTGGGACATCTGTAAGGCTCTTCTGCAGATTTCCCTGTAGCTTTAATGTCCAAATGCCCTCAAAATTTTGTTGTTTTTCCTTAATAATCACCTCACTTCCCTCTCAAACACTGAGCCCAGGTTCCCTCACCATCATCTAAGCACTCCCATCTCCTTTCTTTCCATCCAATCATCCCATTCCTACTGTAACTTCAGTTAAAACCACAGCTTTTAGAACTCAGAAAACTCTAGAGAAGCATCTTGCCTCTTTCCCTTATCTTAAAAGATGTTACAGAATACATTTCTTCAAGGCCAATGCAAATCCACACTCCCTATTTCCTGAACTGTTGATTTCTCCATTGTACTCAGCCTTTGGGATATGGCAATTTAAATATTACTAGACCACACTCCTGCATGAGCACACATGGGATTTAGTCTTTTTTTTTTTCTTTTTTTTTTTTTTTTTTTTTTTTTAATTGGAAAAAAATCCACCACTAAAATCAGTGGAAACGCCTGCTTTAAAATCATTTGTCTCCATCTGATAACATTATCCAGATCAGCAGAATAAGACTTCCCTCTGCACTCCAGTCCTGCTGGGAAATATGCCAAAATCAGGTCTTTCAAGAAAAATCAGCTCCCGGGTGAGCAGCACTGGCAGCTGAGCCCGAGGAACCAAAGCTCTTTGCTGGCATCTTTTGGTGAGCAGGGAGAAAGGACCAAGGGCCACGGCAGTGGCATGGGACAGGCTGGACACATCCAGCAGAGCTTCAGAGCCGGGAAAATGAATTTTCTGACAGGGAGTCAGGATGGTATGAGAGCTGCTGGGGGGATGTGTGCTGGGTAGAAGCCAGATGAGATTTCTGTAACTTTTGCCCTTTGAATTCATCCACATTGATCTGTCACCTTCTGCCAGGGTGACAACAGGGTTTTAAAGGCTCCTGGGTGCTGCCACTTCTACGAGCCAGGGGTGGGCTGCCTGGGCAGGGGAAATGCCACAAATAAAGGCACCTCTGCCTTGCTACTTTCACCAAATTACATGTCCTGTCCACCTCTAGTAATCCCAACATTTTGGCTGCTCTGACACACCTCATATCAACTCCATCTCAGTTTGATAAGCCATTCAGGACTCATTAAAGAAAGCCTAAAGGAGCAATAATGCTTCTGAACAAGCATTTTGTTTTTCTCTGGAGCCACCAGAGGAGATTTGTTGGTGGTGATGATATCAAACACCTTTTGTCTTCTGTGACAGCCACAGCCTAAGAAGTCCTAAATTTCCTTTGGATTCTGTTAATTAGTTGAAGGGGCACAGCTCCCTTTTTGAGACTCTCCTCCATATCTCACTGAACAGCACACAACCACATTTTGTCTGATGAGTAAGAGCAATAGACAAATTCAAAAGCAGAGAGACTATTAAAAGTTTTGCCCCTGAATTTAGGCATTATGCTGCTTAATACACTCTGACTGGCACTTTATGCAGGTGGCCTTCAATGAAATGATAGTACCCATAAACAGATCTCACTTATTGACATGACTTGGAACCTTTTTACATCATTACAGCCACATCTTGTTAATTGGAAACTCATTAGCCCTGGGAAAAAGTCTGATACAGAGCCACTGGTGGTTTACCTGGGGCAGGAGGAGTGGGTTTGGGGTGTGTTGGATGCAGCACCTGGGCTTTGCACACATCTCTTGTCACACTCAGGGTCCTGTGGGTCGATGTCTGTGGTGGGCACATGAAATCATGCCAGCTCTCATGGTATCCCTCTGCCAGGAACAGCACTGGAAGGTCTTTCCTTGAGATAGCTGGTAAAAAATTAAGGAGGAACAGGGAAAACAAAGATCTAAAGCAAGTAAGTAATTAAAATATTCTGAATCTGCTTTCATATATGTAGCAAGCTCCTCTTAAGGAGTTGCATACGTTTTCTTATTCATTTTGAAGGACCATAGATTACCTGGAACCTGATTGTGCATACATAAAATGCATTAAAACACTTCAATTACAGGTGTGACAACTTCAAGCCCCATTTAAACACAGGCAACTCCCTAAACACAGAATGTCTCTCCAGGTCATTGACTTACTTCAACATAATTCAACTCAATCAGGAACATTTCAGCAAAAGCCAGCATAAACCACTGTCAGCCCAAAGTGAGGGATTGCATATTAAGAGTTAGCACACATTTCATTTCATCAGTTGGAAAACAGATTAATATTGCATGGGAAACAGTTCCAAACAAGACTGAAGTTGTGTAGAACACCCTTACGTAAACATTACTGTAAATCATATTTTTGAACAGATTTGATATTTGTTTACCCAAAAGAACCCCAGAAGACTAACTGGAACAATACAGGGCTATGAATTCATAGCAGAGATTAGTTAAAGCAGATGGTGAGCCTGTGTGGATGTGCTCCATCAAAAAATACATGGCCATATTTGGATTTATTTTAATTCACTCACACTTTGACTGCAGGAGAAAAGCAGGTAGAGTTCCTCCTGCAGCAAGCCCCGAGGTCAGGGCTTCCAGGGAGCCTTGCTCTCAACTCCATTTTGAAAATTGGACTTGAATGCAAAAACACCATTAGATGTTTATAAATGAAAGTGAATCTCCAGTCTTGGAACATTTACTCATGGTCAGACCTTGCCTCCATAATTCACTCTGACTGGCACTTTATGCAAGTGGCTCTGAGTGAAGTAGGAGTCCCCATCACAGATGTGACTTTTGGAAGTGCTTTGTGCTCACCTGCAGTGGGTGCAGTTCTCCCTGGTTTGCAGCAGAGGAAGGAGATCAGTGCCCACAGGAGGTGCCAGGCAGTGCAGAGCCAGGGGAAGGCAGGCAGGAGTCCTCTGCAAACACACCTGGAGCCTCACATGGGCTGCATTCCCACCTCTGCAGCCTGCTCCCTTCAGGGATTTTCTCTCTGCCTCTTTATTTGTAGGGTTCTTGTGTTCCCACTTATCTACTGTCTGAATGGTACCCAATCAGCATTTTTAACCTGGGTTCCTATCAAGAAGAAGACTTTCCTTTCTCCTCCTGCAAGGGTGCTGGTGGTCTGAGCATTTGAGCTGTGGTTGGAAGCACTGCAGCACAAAAGGGGAAAGGGTCCATTTCTCTCTGTACTGAGTTTTTATGGGTGTAAATATATCCAATAATTGGCATATTGCTGTGCAAACACATAATAATTGCAGCTCTCATTTCCTGATAAATTATACATGATGGGCCACCTCCTGTTCCTAGCTGGACACGTGTTGTGTAGTCTGGCCATGCTGAAACCTGTCAACTGCACCACCACAAGCCTCAGTTTCCCTTATCATTTCTCTCTTTCAAGCTGCCCCAGCAGCCCATGAGTGCAGGATATGTGCAAGCTGCTGCCCAGCTGCCCCCAGCCAGGGTGAGCACTGGAGAGGAGGGATGCAGGACAGATGTGGGAAGGAAGGAAGGAATCAGCTGCCTGGCCGTGCACCTCTGGTGTGTTTTATTTCATTTGTGTGTGTGCTGATTGTGAGTTTGAGCCTGGCTGGGTGAGGCAGTGCCCAGCTCATGCCAGGCTGAGCAGGGAGAGCACACCAGCACAAACACAGTGCTGCCACACGTGCCAGCCTTGTCCCTGGCTCAGGCACTCTGAAATTACTGCTGATTCCTTCCAGCAGAACCCAAATACAATTTCACTCATTCATCACGAAATCAAAGCCTGTTTACCCCATTCCAGGCACAGAGCAATGGGAAAAGACCAAGCTGGCATCTGTGCTCAGCCTTAATGAGGGTAACCCTTCCCCAGGCCTGCCCTGGGGGAAACAGCTGCCACAAACCCTCCAGCACACAGGTGCTGCTTCCTTTTGCAGTTGTTTCTTTCAAACCTCTCCTCAGCCACACTTTCCTACAACTGCTGATGCACACTGGCAGTAGCCTGTTCTTGCAGGCTGCCCAAACTCTGTGTCCAAACTCAAGTCATATCAATGTTCACTAAGTACCAGCTTTACTTGGCATGAAACCAGCCTGTGTTCCAGCACCTGCCCCAAATCTTCCAGCTTCACTCAGTATTTCCTTTTGGATTTGCCAATTAACACATAGTGCCACATTTTGTTCCTTGCAAATTGGCTTTTCAAAATATTTCTGTAACTGGCCCAAATTTCTCTCACCAGGCATCTGCAAACCAATCTTCCTATGATATGTTGGAGCACAGAGCCAGGCAGTGGGATTATCAGGGACTGCTCTAAAGGAAAGCAGGATTTGTGGTACAAAGGCCACTTTGGTGACATCACCCATTTCTGGGGTCTCTAAAGCATCACAGGTGCTGGGTATGACCAGGAATGTGGGACAGGACTGCTTAGACTGCTGCACAAACCAAAGCAATTCCAGCAATCTTGTCTTTGAGCAAGATGGGAAGGTCTCTAAATTCAGGCTGTGTGAGTCTGTTGGTCCTGAAATGTTCATTTCCATATCTGTTCTGTGCACAGCTGCTGAAATGCCCAGAGCAGAGGCACTCTCACCTCTAACGCCTCAGAGAAGCCCCAGCAGCCACTAGATGTCACCAGGATTTTACTTCCTTGGTAGCCTGTGCCAAACTGGGACCATAAGGAAATAAGAGGAAAATAAATAATCATTGATAATAAAAAAATTATCCACCTGTTACAATGAACACCGAGCTCAGACAAGGGGGAAGTGACCCAGAATCCTGCTTTTGTGTCTCCCATCTCCAGGAGGATTTAGAGCACCTGTAAGCATGGATAGGACTTTTGTCTTTTTATAGCACAATGATAGTTTGTTATCTTAAAAATCAAGTTTCTCCAGCCAGGATCAGGCTAAACTTTATGCCTAAATAAACTAAAATAATCTGTAAAATTATCCCTCCTGTTGCTAATCCTGCCTGGAAAGAAGCAGCTAAAGGAGAGCAGCACCACCTTGGCATTAAAGTGGACAAGGGAAGATTTGGGCATGAGATGGACCAAATGGCTCACATACAAAAAAATTAGCAAAGTCACTTCTGGGAACTCCTCCATCTCCAAAATGTGTGAAGCCACAAGAAAACAAGGGGCCCCAGCCATCAGTGCAGCTGACACATTTATTTCCATTAACTACTATTAATTATTAACCTGCAATCACACCATTCATAATCCAGGGGATAAAGATTAGAGATTGTGCTCATAACCCCAGGAAGATCCACTTTACCTCTCACCTCCCAGGCACAAAATCACATAAAGTCAGCCCCAGGCAGAGGTGGGATTTTGGCCACCCACCACCAGCTCAGTGAGCACTGGAGCCTATTGCAGTGTCCCAGCTTCCAAACCTGTGCCAGTGCAACATGCAGGAAACCTCCTCAGGTGTGTGCTCATGATGCACAGAGCAAGGGGTGTGTGCAAATCCTGCCAGGACACTCCTGGAGTCTCCCAGGGTGGCAGCACAGCCCATGCCAAAGCATAAAAACCCCTCTTTGCTTTTGGTGATTCTCTCCCTCATTGACACCAAGGAGCTGGTGCTAGTTCAGCTGTCTGACATAGAACCTACAGTCTGACTTCTAACATATTTAGATACTGAATTGAACAGTTCTGGGCTTTTTCTTAAAATCCCTGGTCTTCAACTGTTGGGTTTTTTTAACACAGATATTTTCATAATCCTCCCCCTGTGGCCAAAACCATAATGCCTGCAGGTTTCTCTCTGGCTGTTAGATTCTCAGTCCAGTTCATCCTTGTCCTTCTGTTCTGCTGCCTTGGGTCCAAGGAGATGTTTGTGCAAATCCATCCCCTCATTACACCAAAACCCAGCAACATGAAAGCCCTTCAGAAGGAGCTGTTGTACTGACCTCACCTCATGCAGATCCCTGGGAGACTGGCTTTGGATAAACCCTGAAAGGCATAAATTGCTGTAAGTAGGGGTCTCTTTCTAATTCATTCCCTTCAAGATTTCCATAGGAGGGTGGAAGTGTCCATACCCCCATCAGACCCAGATCCATCCCATTTCCCTGCTCAGATCCAGAGGTTTATACCCTGCTGCAAGAATTACTGGAGATACCCACATCTGCTGAAAGGATTATTCTGAGCCTCCTACAGCACATATTCTTTCAATCTGAAGTTCATTGTCATCCAAGAAAAGTCAAACAAAACAGTCTTTACAGCTCTATCTGAAGACAGCTTTATAAAATAAGTCCAGGGTTATTTTCATTTTTGCCTCATGACACATAAAATATTTAATACAAAAGAAAATACGCCTGGTTTGGAACTTCAGCCAAAGATGACAAGTCCAAAATTATCTCAACTTAGAAATATTACTAACCAGATTGTTAGCCTGAGATTTGGCTTATGATCTCTTCTTCCAGCAGTGCTGCTACGTTTGGAATTAATTGCACTTTTTGTATTTTCTGCAAAAAGAAGGTGAAACAGGATATGCATTTCATAGTGACTTCTTGCACAAATATAAAAGAGCAAAGGTTACTTATTTTATTTCTTTCATGTGAGAATATCTGTTTCTTTATGTGAAACAGATATGTGAGAATATTTGTCTCTTTGTACCCTGCTACTGGTTCCATTTTTTCTGTAAAATCTACGTAACACCCAGAAGGACTGACCAGAGCTCATTTCCATAAGGAAGGCAAGAAGAAGTGTATGTCCATCTTTCATGCCACATTTTCCAAAATCCTCTTCTCTTCCCACACCACCCAGCTCAGCACAGAAAAGATCCCCTGACAGGTCTCTGCCCACCAGAGATATCTGTGAAAATCCCTCACAGGATCAAAGCCACAAGGTCTCTGCTCAGAAACCAGACACTATTCAAACTCCCCACATTTGCCTTTGCTGTTGTTGTTGGGTTTTTTGTTTTAATCAGGCAGATACATCCATCCAGGACTATGATCTCATAAAAGGTGGAAAAACCCTGCTCTTTCATTCCTAATGTCTAACAAGAGGATGGATCCTCCCTGTGTGTAGATCCCACCACTGTGTGAGAGTGGCCACTGTCCCAAACAATGACACTTCCAGTGTCACCAGAAGCCCCAGGAGCTGGTCACCTCAGCAGTCTGTGAGATCTGATCACCAACCAACACTTAAAAAAATACAGCTGCAAGTGGCACAGATGGGTGATTCTTTCTCTGGTAAAACCACCCAGCCCAAAGCCTCGTGTCTCAGTGCCAGGTGCATGATGAGAGCATTTGGAGGCCAAATTTTGCATGACAACCTCAGTCCCTTTAACAAATTGCCCCCTAAAGCAAGTGTGAGTGGTGGCTGGTGTGCAGGACCTGCCACTGACATGAATAATGCACTGGAACAATGCATCTTGCCACTTCTCAGCCCTGCTAGTTTAATACCACTTATTTAACTTGTCTTTTTGCATTAAGCCCAACACTTTGGATGCCCTGATGGATCTGATGATACTTTCTTGCTGTTGTGTTTGATGGTCCTATTTGTGATTCAGCAAATAGCACCTAAGTAATCAATATTCTGTCTGGGTGGACATTTTATTTATCTACAGAGCCACCATATGAATTCAGCTGCTTTACTAGAGGTCAAACACTTTTCATCTTCTCCATGAGCCATGGAAAATTGAAAGATTTAAACCCCCTTTGAATTCCTTTGATTAACTCAGTGAAAATATCACACTCTTTTTTTCAAACTCAGAAGCAGAATTATCTTCACTGTAAATCTACCTCATTCTAACACATTGATCTCTGCATAATGGGTAACATCAAGTGTTGAGGCATAAACTGGAAGCAGAGGAAGAGTTATGAATGGTGCTGCTAGCAATTATTTTCCATACATACATAGCTCCTTTGGGCTGGTTTAAAAAAACCCAACAAAGCATAAAATTGGTAAGAGCTGTATAATTGGCTGTGGGGGACAAAGCTCTGGGATCCTCTTGTTTGGGAATTGCACCCTTGTGGCACAAAGCACCCATCCTGAATCAGCAAATGGTCCATCAGTGTTCCACACTTACCTCAGTCTCATCCCCCCAGCTGGACCAAACCCAAGTGCCTGCAGTGCCACTGCTTTCACCACACTGCCTAAAAAGCAAGAGAAAATCACTATGTTTCAGGAATGTGGAGGAAAGGAGAAGCTGAAGATCAAATTTCAGTTTCTTCACACCTACTGCACAGTGCCAGGGCTTGCAGGGCCAAGAGGGACAGGGAAATCCAATGGCTAAGCCAACAGAGTAATGAAAATAATGTCCTGGATCTCTCTCATATGTTTTTCCTGTGGCATCTCTGGTTATTTTATTAATTTGTATTTTTTAGAGTTAAATTTTTAGGGTTGTTTAATTGATCTAAACCTTTTCCCGTGAAAGTTCTGTCACTTTATATAAAAGCATGACTTATGTCCCATTTAATTAAACAGGGAAATCCCTAGAGAGATACACTTATACCAGTTTTAGTGACTT
Organism: Muscicapa striata striata; assembly: GCA_030060385.1. Lineage (NCBI taxonomy): Eukaryota > Metazoa > Chordata > Aves > Passeriformes > Muscicapidae > Muscicapa > Muscicapa striata. Next base: position 2,554,055 of record JAREIS010000073.1, read on the forward strand.
CTTCCTAGTTATTGCATTTGACCTGGAACTGGTTTAAGATTAATTAAAATAAGCCACACTCTCAATACACTGTGACTTGCACTCATTTAGCTAAATTAATGTGAAAAGTGGAATAGATTAAACAAGAGGAAATTCTTCATGTTGGCAGGGCTTAATAGCAATTGTTGGTGTGATTTAGACACTGCTGCCCATGACCACAGAAACTTCAAATACACTTAATCATTTTATCCTTAGTTTAATCATCTTACCCTTTATACAAATGAGGACTGACTTCTTCCAGTGCAATCATCCTGAGCACCTGGACAAAACATCCAGAAGTTTTCTCTGGATAGTTTTCAGGGATGCAGAGCTGAGATCATGATAGTTCTCCTTGTCCTTCCTGTTCTAATACATCCAATTTGTTGTGAATTTTTTTAGGCTGTATTTCCTCCACTGGTTTAAAGGAATGTCACAGGCACAACATCTAAAGTCCTGTGAGGATAAAGACAGATCTATGCATACTGTGGCTCCATCTCAGAAATAAACTAGATTGGCTTGAAATGATTTGCTTGCAGAAATCTCTTTAGCAATGTATTTTTCTGTAGATATTTATATATTGTTTAATAAGACTTTCCAGTGACGTTTGGTGCCAATGAAAAAAGGAATACATGGGAATAAAAGTCATGCAGGTGAAGCAGAGGGGCCAGGAGCTGAAGGGGGAGGAAATCCTGGTGGATAACCCAGGTGGTTTCAATGGAATTCTTCAATTCTTCCTTCATTTGGAAGTTAGCAATGCTTTTATGCAACTTGGGTGATTTTTGTCAACCTCTGAGATGTGTTTTAACCCCTCACAAGGAGGTTGGAGTGTGCACATCCCCAAAACACCATCCCATGGCCCTGCACCTTTGGGCTCATCTCTACTCTCCTCTCGTTCAAATTTGGTATATTTTCAGGAGGCAGCAGTGCTTTTGTCCATGGTTTGCAGGAGTTATGTGTTCCCAGGATCTGTCAGGATGTTTGGGTTTGCTCCTGCACTGCTGGCTGAGCACACCAGTGGACAGCCAGCCACTTCCTCACAGCAATCACAAACAGTTTCCTGCACAAATTACACCCAAGAAAATAAAGGCATCAAATCCTTGTTTTCAATGGACAGCAAAGTCAGCTCTTGGCTTTGGAGTCACAGCTGTAACCCTGTGTGACCCTGCTGCCCCTGCAAACACCTCTGGTTCACACAGGGGAGGTGGGCAGGGAGCTCCCTGGAGCACAGAAGTTGGAGATATGAAATGCATTTGTCAACACCACAGCAATAAGAGGAGGTTACCACAAGGTCAAGGGAGGAGCATCCAAAATAAGGATAAACAAGCTGGCAGGGAGCAGCAAAGGAGGTCACAGCCATGCAGGATGCAGCCCCTGGCTCTCTGGGAATGGCACCACTTCAATGAGCTTTTTAATGTCCTTAAAAAGCTTGAGTGAATGAGTTTCTCTTTCCAACCAACTGCCAGGTAATAACAATTTGTTTGCTATCAACCATCTGACACAGAGGCAGCACTGTGCAAGAATACCAGGGCTTTTCCTTCTGTCAGACCCCGAGCTAGAGTCAGTGTGCCTCTGTGCAATTTGGCCATGGAAATGCTGGTGAGGTGCTCACAGCAGCCCTGGCCTGAGAGCACTTTGGCTCTGAAGACCTTGAGCACTGTTTCTGGCCACTTGATTTCCTGCAAAAGATGACTGGCTGGCAGTCAAAGAGGGGGAAAACAAGAGAGGATTGAGGCAACTTGTGCATGTGATAAGTCTCATCTCAGCAAGCAGAACAAGGTAACCTTCCTCTTAGTAGCCTGAACCATGTTCTGACAATGTCTGGGGGTTGATTTTTTTAAAGGGATGATCCTTTACCATGTTGAAATACTTTTCCAATGAACTTTTAGAAACCTTTCCTGTTGACCTGACTCCATGAATCATCAGATGTTCAATCAATCAATCAATCAATCAATCATCAACTTTTGTTTTTTGTAAAATAGCCATCGGTGTTGTATGTTATTAGTTTCTTGGCAGCTTATACTAGAATTTCATCAAAGCAAAATGCTGATGCAATTAGCAAAGGATATCAATTTATGCAGCAATTCACATTATCCCTTAAAGCTTCATTAGCCTCAGAAGCTGAGGCACTGGAGGGAAAATTTGGGGAAGTGCTCTGCTACCTTCTGCAGCTCAGCCCATCTGTGCTGCTGCAGTGCTCCCACATTGGGCTGCCTGTGCAGCTGGGAAAGGCACATTTGGCAGCACCCAGCTCCCCAGCACAGGGACATCCACTGCCTGCATCTCCCTGTCCAGCCTGAGCACCCACTCACCCCTTTGGCATGAGCCAAAGCCATTGTGTGGGACTGAACATGTTCCAACAGCCAGAGTCAAAGCAGCCTGGGGCAATATTTGCAAGGAAGAAGAAAACAAACTAAAATTCATCTTTCCTGTCCCAGAGACAGTCTGGAGCTACTGCTGATGGGTGATGCTCCCCTTCTGTGCCAGTGTACCCTGACCAGCCCATGTTTCTCCCCTTGTTCCCTACAAACACTCCTGAGTTCAACAAGGCATAATTGCCCCATTATTTCACAGAAAAGCCACCAACGTCAGCAGGAAGCAGCTGCTGATGGGATGGAAACCTCACTTAGCAGCCCTTTTGCTGGGAGGGTAATTTGGTCTTTAAAACTCTGAACACAACCACCTCTTTATACCTGTTTCACTGCACTTACCAGTAAATATTTGATCTCTGGGGTTTTGGTGTCTTTTTTTTTTTCTCTTTCAGCTGAATAACTTTTATTATATTGATCCACGTTGTTGTCTGTCTCTCTGCAATTCTGAATGCCAGCCTTGCCCTTGACTGCACAGCACAATGAAAGCCTCCAGGTCACAGCTTTCAAAACACTTGATATTGTTTTTTTCTTTCTGGAAAGAATAAATAATATTAATCTCTCTTTCAGTGTAGAGGAAAGCATAAAAAGGAAAAGGCATGTCAAAGAGACTGGTATTGGGCTGGGAGGATTTTAAACCCATTGACTTATTTGTACAGCTTGACACAAAAATTAACTCATGTCCCAATTAGCTGACTAATTGAAGTGCATCACCAGATTTCCAGTCACATCGAGGAGACAGATTTATTGGAGAAGTCAATAAATTTTTTGCCTCCACATCCCAGCTGGAGCTGGCTTGTATAAAAGATAGGTACTGCCACAGTTCTGTACCTGGAGCTGAAGGCCCAGGGAGACAACACAGGCTCAGGCTGGTCCTAGACAAGCATAAAGTGCATGGTCTGCATGTTCCTACATGCAGATATTTGATTTATCCCACTCAAACTGTTCTGATGTAAATCCTCTTATTATTCTCTTTTACATCCTAGTTTTCAACCTTCTCGCGAGCTTGCAAGACAAAAAAGGTTAAAGAAAATTAAAACTAAAGTAATTGTGCTGTTTTACTTGTCTACAGTGACATACATTATTGTCTTCTTAAATTTTCTAGCAGCTTGGAAAACAGCAGGAATTAGCAGAGGATTTTCTAAGTGAACTAGTCCATTTAAATTAACTGCTGTTATCCAGCTTCCTTTTGGCTCCATGCTTGAAAACAGCAAATCTGACTGCTAAAAACCAGCATTGCTGCTGTGCTGGAGGTGAGAAAAGTCTGGTGTTAGAGACATTAAATGGGATTTGGAGAGAGACACTCAGTTCCATCTTCCATGACAGGTGTGTCGAGTGAGCTCAGGGATGTCATGTACAGACACATTTTTAGAGGCAGCCACTTGCTGATGCAGATCAGCAGCCACGGGACTCTTGGGCAGGAACTCCTGGGTCATTTGCTGTGCTGAAGTGCTGAATTGCAGTCTCCCAAGTCACATTAATATCAAACTTCTGGCACGCACAGACTTTTTAAATAATTGTATCTTAAATTTAATTAGAGGGCTGCTTCAGAAGATGAGGTGCAAAGAGCCCAGTGTGTCCCAGCACAGACTGGGCAGTCAGGAGCCTCAGTGTCTGTGGCAGCTCCTGGGAAGTCCCAGAATGGAAACAAATCCCACACCTGACACCTTGCAAAGGAAACACTGGAGCTGATACTCACTTTTCTGAATCTCACATCCAGAGTAGGAGACACAGCTTGGTTCTGGCAGCACTTCTAGGAGCTTTCCTGTGTCTGGATTTTCTGAGGAGGTGTTTCAGGAGTGTCTATTGACACCCAAAATTTACACCCTGATCCAGCTGAGAGTCTCTGCATGAGACAAAGCAAAGATGACTTTGCTCTGAAATCCAAGACACTTCCTCACACCAGTGAGGAATACTCTGACATATTCTGACAGGATTGTCTCTCAGCCACTCTCTCTAGCTTTCCCTTCCCACTCAGCCCATCTGATCCATGGCAGCACAGCTGGACACAGGAAGGCTGAGCCTCTGTTTAACTGCAGAACAACTTTCCCTCCTGGCTTCATAAACTCCATCATTGCTCAAGCCCTTGGTGGCAGCTCTACTGTGAAATCATGTCATTCATGTTTCATAATTCTGCAGAATTTATACAGTTGTATTTCTGGATAAGATTTAAAATAATAAAACATCTAATTAAAAAGCATGGCCAGGCAGTCACATAGATTAGAAGGAAGAAGAAGAAATTTTAAGGTGAAAAATTGAATCTGTTTAGATGGGCCCAAGAGAGGAGTGTCAGGGCTCTGGAGGGAGAGGTGCATTTGAATTAATGCTGTCTGGTGGGCACCTCTGCCAGATACAGCCTGAGGGGCATCCTGGGCACAAACAAACAGAGCCCACTGTCAGGAAAGGACAGGTGAGAAGGACAGAGTTCTCCCCAGTTTAGTTTTAGTGCAGTAAGCTGACACAGTTTTTCTCATTTCTTCATGTTTCATTTTGGTTTTGTTTAATTCCTATCTGTGTTACCTATTCAGACATTACAACAATAGACTTAAGTCCTGGTAAGGAGCTGATGGGTTTTGAACCTTCCATGCTTTCCAATTCAACCTAGATGACCACAAGACAAGATTGTTGGTGCTGGGGCTTGGCTTCCTCCCCTTGAAATGCTTTTTGCTTAGGATAAACAAGCAGGGAGCCCTGGCAAGGCCCTGGACAGCCAGCTGCATCTGCACCAAGCTGCAGTGCTTCCCATGCCTGGGAAGATTTCACAATTTCTTCTTAATTATGCATGAAATATGATTTCATTCGTAAATTCAAGGCCTGTATTTTTTTTTTTTCCCTTGGCTTTTGCTGTTTACAAGGATCTAGATTTTAATGAGAACATCCTGTGAATCTCACTCTGCATATTCCTGGCAGTAAGCATTTACTCAGCTAAAGAAGGGGACACTGTGTGTCTGCAAGGAGGTTAAATGGTTGGCACTTCTCTTTCCTTAACCTGGGAAGAAAATTTGAAGTTGCCGTTCAAAGTAATTAAGGCTCTAGGCTGGGACAGTGTGTACTGTGCTCCTTCTTGCAAACCACCTCCTTACTACATTCAGATTGGCTCCCACTGCTTTTATCACTAAGTTTACGTTCATGGGGTGCACAAACACCATTTTTTAAGTAAGAAAATGCAGCCCAGACTTGTTCATTGCAAACAGTGGGAATTACCTGCTGCAGGTCCATCACTCAGCAGCAGGAACTGGCCACATGTTCAGTCCAAAACTGTTCGTGAGAGAAACATTGTTTTTATAAAACAGGAAGAACTTTCTACAAAATACAGGATCTCAAAGCTGCCAGATCCAGAGTCCTCCCTGTGTTTCCTAGAGCTTTAAGGTTACTGCACCAGTAAGAACCAGTCTGGGCTGGGTGCAGGGCAGCATTGCCAAGAGAAGCCTTTGGTACCCCCTCCTCTGTCTGCTCAGCAGACCTGACACCTTGGGAAGGCAGCATTGGGTTTGATGGGAGATGTCCTGCAGCCAACTCCAGATTTCCACTGCCCTGGCACTCAGGATGCTTCATTACCTGCTCCTGGTGGCACCTCACAACACACCATTGCCTCACTTTTATCATTTTCCCCTCTGTCATCCAGAGCTGTTCCACCTGTCCCCCTTGGCAGCACACATCAGTGGCACATCCTCAGAACACCCCATGCTGCTCAGCCATGGAAATCCCTGCCTTCCTTCCAATTCTCCAGGTGCTACCTCCACTCCCCTCCAGCCTGATTTTCCTCTTCATCTACCACAGAAAAACAGCTAAATCATCTGCTTGTCTCCCTGTTAAATCTTACAACACTTACATTGTTGGAGTATAGGAGACCACAGCTCAACAGCAGAGGAGGTGTTATTGTTGGTTTTTTTTCAGTATGTTGCATCATTCCTCACAGCCCAAAGCATCACTGTGGGTGATAGGATTTGTTGCTCAAATTCAGGTGTAAATATGCTGTAAATATTTAGCAAAGCAGGTGAATTGTCTTGTTAATATTCTGGCAGAGAGACACAGCCTCTGACTGCTTCTGGGCAGTTTTCTGAGTGCTTGCAGCCGAGCAGGCAGCAGCATGTTCTGCTGTCTGGATTCTAGGGAAAGGGGGATTTTACCAGTGAATGCTACCCCAGGTCCCTGTGAGCATTGGCACAGAGGTGCCAGCAACATTCCTCCAAATATTGCACGCAAGAGATGGGTTGTGCCCCAGCAGCACCTACTTTTACTGCTGGTCCCAAGTCACACTGAAGCTGCTGAATAAATCAGACCAAGGGGAAAGAGGTGGCTGAAGTTGGAAGTGAAGGGCTCATGGGAAAGATCAGTGAGCAGCTCTGCTGCCTGGAATAAATTGGGTCATCAAAATCACCCTTGACACAGGCAGAGAGCAAACAGCTTAATGGCATGGAGGGGTCACAGAAACTCCTTCTTCCCAGAAGATACCAGTGATATTTGGCACAGAGAAATTCTGTGATGCTGAAACAGCTTGTGAGACAACCCGTGGGGAATCCCAGCTCATTAGTGTAAAAATTAAGACACTTAAATGCTTTGGTATTGAAAAGTTAATTACTGCACCAGGAATTTGTTAGATGTAGAAACATCCATTAAGAACCAGCAACAACCCAAGCTACAAGAGGTCTTCAAAAGGTTAAGGAAACCAAGCCTGAAGAGCTTCCAGTTCTCCATGGAAGCATTTGCTTTATGTCCAGGCTCTCCTGCAATAGCAGCACACATGGGATGCTGCCCTGGCCATCCTGCAGGCATCACTGGAGCTCTGGCAGCATTCCTGCCAAGCTGTATGTGTGCCAGGAACAAACTAATGAATGTAAAATAACTGCCCATTCCCCAAAGGAAAGCCAGCAGTGACTCCACTCCCAGCAATAAAAACACTCAGATGGAGGCAGCTCTAACAGCTCTGGTGTCAGGTGCTGTCCTGCTGGTGCACACAGCCCTGGTGTCACTCTGGAAAGAGAAACACATTCACACACCCAGGTAGGATCCTGTCAGTGCTGCCCCAGGCTGGGCTGGAGCCAGGATCAGCCTCACAGTGGCTGTCCCTCCATGCTCTCCATAGTAATCCTCTTCAACAAGATGTACAGCTGCAGGCTGAGCAGCTCAGGAGCAAGGATTCTTCAAGACCAAGCAGCAGCTTTGGGGAACCAGTTTCCATGGTGGCAAAAGTGATCTCAGTGACAGGAGAGCATCAAACCTTAACAAATGGCAACCACAGGCAAACCCTCTTCCATCAGCCCTGCTTCCCCTCCTCACCCAGGTGTACAACTGCCAGAACAGAGTCCTCCAAGCACTCTGGAGTAACAGGAGAAAACCAAAAGCAGGCCCTACACTCAGTGGATACCAGGAAGTTGTGCAAACTTCAGGAGGAAGATTAACCTGTTCATAGGAATTGTGTTTTTCTAAGCCAATTCCCTCAAAATGGTTGGGACTATTTTCTATGGGCATTGGATATTTTTTTGGATTAAGGTATGCAAAAGGTTTCAAGAGCTGCCTCTCAGCTCACACAGTCAAGAAACCCCCTTTTCCTTCCAGCCACAAAGATTCACATCTTCAGTCATTAATCCTGTAAAGGACAGACAGGGGTGCAAACATCACATCCTAAAAGTCCCAGATAGCATTAGGGTGAAAGCTCATAATTCCTTCCTTCCTCTTACAGTGAGTCTGTGATCCCTAAAAATGCTTTCAAGAGACTTTAAACCAACTAACAACACAAACAAAAATAAAATATTCATTTCACTCAGCTCGTGCCCTTGCACCTCAGCACCAGCAAGGACACAACCTCTCCCAGGCCAGGAGTGCCTTGTCTGCTTTGCCCAAAACCACCTTGATGGATTTCAGCTTTCAGCTCTGACTGGTACATGGCACATCCATCACACTGCCCTCATTCAAGTTGAGGCACCCTTTCCTCCCTGGTGCCCAAATTCAGCTGACTCCAGTGGAGCTGGCTCCCCTTGAACACCACCATCCATTACAGTGCACATGGTCTGTCACCACGTCCCATTTGCTTCTCCACACCATATGTTAAACCTGCAGGTTGAGCAGAATCATTTATCTTCTTGTTTTTAACACCAGTCCTTTTTTTAATATTGCAGCTAGCTTTTTCCTGCCTTTAAGGACACTTGCAAATTAGAGAGGGAGCAATGGCATGGCCCAAAGTCATGGGTTTGGGTCACTGCTGGTGAGTGGATCCCGTTTTGGGGATGTTTTTGTGGGGTTTTTGGTTGGCTGGTTGGGGTTTCTTAACCTTTGAGAGCAATGCTTCTTGCTCTAAGGCAGCACATTTGCAACCATAGTGGCAACATTTGGGAAAAAGGGATATAAACCACACTGTACTATTGCATGAAGATTCAATTCAAATCACACCATGAAACAGCCAGCTCCCAACATGAACTGCTAACACATTTCTAGATGATAAAATATTTTCAAAAATGCTTTTAAAAAGTTTTTAAAGCCCATCACTCCCTTAATTCATCTATGCCAAGCACGCAACATGATTACATTGCTGTCTATACATTAGAACACTGTTAATTAAAACTGTTTGCTCTGCTTTCCCCAAGTCATCCTTTTAATTAAATTAGTCCTTTAGGGTTTTGCTCTCCAGGCAGTGAATGGAGCAGGCTGTCCAGAGAAGCTGTGGGTGCCCATTCCTGGAAGCCAGGTTGGATGGGGCTCTGAGTGACCCAGTTTAGTGCAAGCTGTCCCTGCTGAGGGCAGGGAGTGAGATGAGCTTTAAAGGTCCTTTCTGACCCAAACTATTCTGGGATTCTATGAACTGAGTTTTTCTGAGAAACTAAAGGCAAAAAGATGCTTTCTGAGATACCCAGATGCCATAACACTGATTCCTAACTCTTTGTCTAAAAAGATAGGACTTGCCCACACAGCAGGGGAATAAATCACCCTTGGGCCATTCTCTGACCCATCCTCTTCATCCTGAGGGCTTTTTTGGCTGTCATGAACACACCAGGATTTCCACTCCCACCAGTGGATTGGTGTCAGTGCTGGCTGCTGGCAGTGCAAGCCCACAGGAAGCCTAGACAGACAGACAGACAGACAGACAGACAGCAGTGCCTTCTCTCACAGATTACTGACATACAGATTACTATGGCTAAAGGCCAACAATTTCTTTTTTCCATTATGAAACCAAGTACACTGTGATATTCTTCCCCCCAAAGAAAGAGAGCAAAGAAGTCAGCACTGCCAGGCTTGTGTGGGTGAGTGTGGGAGTGCAATGCTTCACCAACATCTCCCCTTTCACAGGGGTGTGGAAATAGAAGAATTGTGTCTCCCATTACCACCCAAAGCAGGTCAAGCTTGGAGCATCCACCCCTGTCCTCATCACAACACCCCATGTCCTCTTTCTTCATGGGATGGGATGCTACAAGACCAAGAAGTATAAGACTTCAAAGTAAGTAAATTTATCACAGGTCACAGCCTCTTAAATGACACTTTAAAAAGTCAGGTGTTGAAGGAGGTGCTGGAAGACAGTGGGTAGGTCAACCTGACCCAGAGTGTGACATGTCACTGGAGCTGAATCTGCACAAACACAATTCCTGAGAATCATCTTTCTTCCTTCCCTTTATAGCAGTCACTGCAATATTGTTTTCTTTATATCTTTCATCCTCACACCCCTTGATCTTTGGTCCATATTCTGGCTCTTATTTTAAAATGTGTTTTAAAATGTGGTGTTTCTCAATACCACAAGGGAAAAGTCCCGAATCAGGGAAACATGGCCAGAATGTACAACTCACAGAAGAAAAGCAGTCTAATAACAGATCATTTCTGAAGGGCTCTGTAGAAGAGCAGCACACCCTGCACCTCCAGACCTCTCCTGGTTTAGCAGGCTGGCAGCAAAGGCCATGCTGGCTCCACCAGGATTTCACAGCCACCCTTTGACCACTGAGCTGTCCCCCTTTTCTCACTCACAGCAGATGCTGAGATCCAAATTCTTAGCTCCCAGATTAGTTTCCAGCTTGTTCAGGGCTCTTTCCAGAGCTACAGGCAACTACATGAGCAGGGATATAAACTTGGATTGTTTAACCTACATATTCCAGGCATGAAACCTGTGGAGACTGTTTATATCACTGTAATTACTTTCATACAGGTTGTTAAAGTCAGATTCATTAGCTTAGGTTACAATGACCTGTAAAACATGCTTAAAACCCATTTATCCTATTAAAGGGATTTAAAACTCGCCTCCTTTCATGAGATGTCAGAGATTCTTGATTTATGGTTTGGTCATGCTTTAAAAGTAAAAGCAATTACCTCTCTTGCTATGGTAAAAGCCCACTGCCTCAAGGTTGCCAGAATTCATCTGTAATTGAACAGCAGCAGTTCTGATGTTCAGCTGGACTGACAAAGGCACTGGCTGTGGAAATCCTGCCTCAATGTCTGCATTGCAGGGAGCCCTGCACAAATCTTGTCAGCAGCAATTGCACCCTAGGGTGCTTTTGTGCAGGGTGTTTCCTGGCAGTGGCAATACTTTCCATTTATGCATCCTCAGACTTTTGGGAGAACATAAAAAAAAAAAAATTCCCCGCCCAATTTCCTCACAAGTGCCAAGATTTTTTTGTTTGAGCCCTTTTCCTTTGAAGCCTGCATGAATTGGCTTTCAAGTTAATTTCTCTGAGCGTTCCTAGAAATATGACTCTGATGCACAATGCCCTCAGGGGTTGCATCATTTTAGGAATCCAGTTGACTTTCAAAACACAGACATAAACAGGATAAAGCAGACAACACTGTGACCCAGAAAAGATCCCAGAATCAGTCTCTTCAGGAAAAATATCAGAATTCACACATTTGTCCTAAACATGGTGCAAATATTATTAGTGCCCAGATGGGTGCTGATGGCTACATGTGGACTCTTGGCTTCAAGCAAATGAAATGTGACCCATTTTAGTTGTACTTCTGCAATGCTGTGCCCAGGATAGTAAATTTACAGCAAAACCAGAGTGTTTTGACATCACAGAGACCTGAAAACATCCTCTTGAGACAAAAAATACATACAAAAATTCTAAAACCTTTTCCTATGCAACTATAAACAAAAAACCCCCTTACACATGCCAGAGGAATATGGGAATTATTCCCTCTTTTCTGAAGATAGCAGGGACTCACACCGGCAAAATCTGAAATACTTTAGTTTAGAAATAATCACATTTATGTTCATACTCATTAAATCAGACAAAGGGACTGTTACCTTTCTCCCCATTGCTGTTTTTGGCACCTCTTAGTGAAAAATTGGTCTGATCAACCTCCTACAGAGCTTGAAAGCAGTTTTAGGATTAATGCTGCATGAGTTTGTGAGTCAGTGACCTGGAGCTCCCCATTCTCCTGCACCTTCTCTCCACCCCAAACCCCTGTCAGAGTCTCACCTGAGCACATTTTAAACCTTCTCAGCCCCTTTCCTTACCCCCAGCCACATGGGCAGTCCCCCACACTAACACTCCATGAAATGCAGGGCTGGCCCTTTGGCAAGTGGCCACCAAAACTTCCCCACCAGGGCCAGGCAGTGACACACCCCCAAAAATGCACAATATTTTACTCACCTTCCCCAAGGTGCAATGATGCAGGCATGTATCAGGCAGGGCTGCCATCAGGGGCCCCATTAAGAGGGGAGCTAGAATAAAAGAAGTTATAAAAAAAATGCTTTGTAACTCACCTTCTGTCTCCCCAAAGCTGCAGATCCCCAAATCAGTTCCTCATGTGAAGGCAGAGCAATGAATGCTCAGCAGGAGAGGGGCACCCCTGGGACACCAGCCAGGGAATTCCTTTGTAAAAAGCATCCAACAGCATTTACCCCTTGGTCACAAACTTCATTCCAGAGGCTGGATCAGAGGGATGTGTATAAAACCTGCTCTTTAATCACGATTTCCACAGTTTATAACCCCTTTTTTACTCCATGCACATGTATTTGTGATGTATACACACTCAGTTACTGTGAGGCATTATGTGATCTCTTAGACTATTATTCTTCATCCTTTTTTAGGATCACAGCCAATTTCTTCAGCTTCTCAGATGTTTTTCCTCACACCATGTGCATTAAAAAAAAAAAAAAAATCTTATCTTTGAAAATAGGCCCAAATCACAATAATTCATTTGGGGTTTTTAATACAACAGCTTCCACTGATATAACTCAACATGCTCTCTTCCCACTCCCCAAATTCCTTTGTATCAGATCAGCCTTTATGGTAAGCAAAGGACCATAACACCCAGACATTTGTCCTCAAGAGCATGAGCCAGTGTCAGCACTAACATCCACAAACACCAACAATTTATTCTGCAGTTCTGCCACTCTCACCGTTGGGATTATTTGCAATGCAAGCCATTAGCAAAAGAAATTTACTTCTAATACTACAGCCCATTAAGTGACACATAATTCAATAATGTGTTACAACAGAATTATCTTTAAAACACAAAATAAGATCCCTGTAGGAACAAAACAATAACAATCTTTGATATAGCAATTATTAGAGGCCTGCTGAAATATCTTTGCAGTTAGGTGAAGAAACATAAAATGACTATTTAGAACAGAAATGTCCTGGGAAATAAAAGTTTAAAAAATAAAATTAAGTCAAAACTTCCAAGTAAATGCCTAATTTAATATGTCTGCAATGTGCAAGATAACATTCCTATTAGGAAAGTCAAGGGGAGAAAAAAAAATGCATTTTATAACCACAGCCAAATAACAAAGCAACAATTAAAGATTGTTATGGAGATTGTGAGGCAAAGTAGCTGACTGACTGCTAAGACAAATTTCAGTTGTATAGTGTGCCTTAGGGCAAAATTCCAGCCCTCTGCATTTACACCCAATTGGGTGTAAAGGGAAAAACAGCACCTCCATCCACGATGGAAGTGAGTGCCCTGGCAGCAACACCCTCAGCCTGGAGGCAGCCAAACCCCAAACCCCCAGGCTGCCCCCCAGCACCCCCAGATCCACACTCACCTTCCCTTCCAGCTCACAAGCTGCCTCTGAGCCCACTGGCATCACATCCTGCCCAAAACAGAGCATCAAAACCTCCCCACCCCTTCCCCCTCAGTGCTCTCCTGCTGTGGGAACAAGGGAGGGGGTGTAGCACTGATCCCCAAAAAGCACCAAGGGTGAAATGAGACAAAGAATCACAACCATCTGGTTACTAAATACATGGTTTTTATTACACATTTTTTCAGACACATCAAAAAATCAGGGAAATAGATAAAGGAAGAAACTGGGGGAAAGAGAGAAAGAGAGAGAACAATAGTCTCAGATTTCCTGAGTTCAAAACATTGAGTACATTTCCTCCAAGGAAAGGAAAAGGCTGCAACCAGGGCACTGACACAAACCTACAGGTGATAAACCTCAGCAGCAAAAGCAGCTATTGTGACAAGATGTACAGGACAGGAGGGTTCCCCCACTGGAGCACAGATTCAAATGATGGCCCCAGCCCTCTGAGCATCCTCTGTGAATTTACTGGAGTCTTGCATTGATGTAACTGACACAGGACAGTGAGAGAATAAATACCAGAGTTGCAAATTAAATAGTGATTTAGTCCAGCTGGGTGCAAGAGCACATCACACAAGTAGGATTATGACAGAAGAGTTGGAAGTTGCTGAGAAAAGAAAAGAAGAAATGTGTCTACATTTAAAGCTCAGAATGTGATCACTTCTAGTTTTTCATCACCAGAAAAGAAATGCATCTTCTCAAAGACAGGACACGTGGCCAAACCATGGGGCTCAGGGAGGTCAGGATTTCTTTCAAAATATCACAGCCTTTCAAAGCCCAGGGATGTGACAGACAATGCAAAAAGGGAGCAAGGTAGGAAAAATACAGGTGAGTTGCCCAACCACTAGGGGTTTGGCAAGGGATTTATGGTAGGGGACACGTGAGAGGGCACCTGGTGCTCCTGGAATGAAATTAGGGAAGGGAAGCAACCCCAATCTATCAGAATTTGCACACTGGACTCCAGCAAAGCCACATGAAGATTGACTGATCTTAGACAAGTGAGCACAAACTCCCCCCAAAGCAGAGGGAGGCACAAGAAGATATCAGGAGAAGAGGGCAAAAACTTGAATTTTTTGTAAACCCAGACTTGAGCAAGAAATTGTACAAAAAGCAGAAGTGACATCAGAGTTTACTAACAATTAGATAAGCACAGGAATATACAGGCAATGCACAGAATGACCCAGACAGATCAAGTTAGCAGCTGATACACCCACTACAACTATTTTTATTACTGTAGGAAGGAAATTGTTTATCTCTTCATAAAGACCTTGATCTGTTTCCATTCACTTCCCCCATCCCCCCAACAACTAATTTATCTTGCTTATTCTGGCAAAGAGAACATGTTACAAACTTTATACATAACAAAATTCATTTCTCAAGTTCAACAGCAACAGAACAAAAACAGCAGACCTCAACATATTAGGTTGAAGCTGTAGAGAAAGACTTGCATTACACAGCTCTAAGTCTCTTCAACAACAGGAATATATTTAACTTCTTACAAGATTTAAGGGGTTTTGGTTTGCCTTTAACAAAACACATTCTGCATCTCTCTGAGTTGGTGATGCCTTTAGAAGCAGACAGGAACTATGTAATTTCATGAGGTACCTTACACAGAAAGCAGGATACAAAGACAACAGAAAAACACTGAAATTCCTCAAAAAATGCCCCATCTGGGAATAGCTTTCTATTTACATTTATCCACTGCTTTTCCCAAACATTACTCTTAACACAAAGATTTCCCTCTTTGCAAGGCAGAGCCAAAGCAACTTAACAAAGACAGAATTAGTAGCAGTGTCTGTACAGAGTTCTTCCCAGTGAGGTAAACACCAGTGGGCACCTCAGAGGTCCTTGCCTTCCTCTCCTGATGTCCTCAGCTCCCTTGGAGCAGAGCCAGCACTCAGCATCTTGCTGATGAAGAAGTCGTAGAGCCAGAGGGGGCAGCAGCAGAAGATACAGAGGGGGATGTAAGCCCCCCTGCCAGGGGTGTAGAGGCCCTGGGGGCTCCTGGCCAGCAGAGCATGCAGGACAGAGCCCAGCACAGGGGACAGGTCGGGGGCACAGAGGGAGGGCAGGTGCAGCAGGTAATTCCTCAGCCCCAGCAGGTATTCCTCTCCATAGGCCTGCCTGGTGTCTGCTGGCAGGTTCTCCATCAGCTCCTTCTCCTGCCTGTCCCACTGCTCAGCTGTGCCTTCAATACCTGCAACATCACAGCAAGTGGGTCTGGGGCTGGATTTAAATAAAATAAATCTGCAATTAACAGCCAGAGCTGAGCTACACTGGGTCAGTGAAGGGCAAACACCACAGCTGGTCAGCAGCCAGTGCTTTTAGCTGGAAGAGGAGGAAAAGCACAAGTACTTTGTGCTGCACAAGAAGCAGAAAGTTCATGCCCCATTTGGCTCCCTGCTCTACCTAAAAATGCTCTCTCACAGCCAAATCAGCTTTTTTTCCCCTCTCCTCCCCACTTTGCCATTTTCCCCCGATTCATTTTGTGGATGTTTCCAATCAGTATTTACTATAAACAACTGAGGAGAGAGGCAAACTAAGATGAACAGGATTCACTTGGGTTGACCAAGTGCTAAGCTGCCCTTTCACAAGAGACATTAGTATTTCAATAACTAGTTTCCTGAAGGATTAACTTTTTATTAAGGCAGATTTAGAATTGTAATTGAATCTATGTGTCCACCCCATAATGTAGGAATGAAAGCAGGGGCTTCTCCAATGGAATTATTGTCCAACTACCAAAAATTAAGCATGCAAATAAAGGAAAAAAATCTTTAACAAGTATTTAAATCTCAAATCCCTGGACTCAGTTTTACCCATAAACCTGAGAACAGCTAAGCAGGGCCCTGAAGGTGAGGCCTCAGGCAGGATCCACTGAGCACAAAAAGCTGTCAGAACCCAAAACCTCACAGAGCCCCTTCCCAGGAGGTGAAGCATTCAGGGAAGTAACATCTTATGAAAAAGGCCAATTTGATTGACATTAAAAATGCTCTGGGCAAGCATGGGGTGCAGTGAGGGCATGTGCAGCAGGAGATGAATCTGGAACCTGGACAGGCTGTGCTTAGTAAGGAGGAGGAGAATTTGGAACAGAAAGCAGCAGGAGCACATGGGGAAGGAGAGGAGAGGAAAGATCAGAGGATAGTGAGAGCAAGCAAGCAGGATGACAGCTACTGCTGCAGATACTGCCATGCAGGACAGAGCAGCTCAGAAAAGAGAGCTCTGATATTGAGGGAGGGAGGGGTGATGGGGGACATGAAGCTCCCAGGCAGGACAAGTGAAGCCAGAACACTCAAACTGGCCACACAGTCAGCTCCAACAGAGCTGGAGCAAAGGGAAGGCAGCAGCTGCCTGGGTGCTGCCCTGCCCCAAAGCACAGACAGCTCTGCCCAGGAGAGGGGAGGCAGGCAGCCAGCAGAGCCACAGAGAGCATCTCTCAAAAAGATACTGAACTTCATCTCCATAACCCACACAAAGAATGGGGGAAAGGGGGACCCCTGAGAATCACTCAGGGCTCTGTTTGAGGCTGCTGAGCTACAGGGAAAGAGGAGAGGCAGAAAGAACAACCCAAAACGTCAAACACCAACCTGTTCTGAAGCCTGATGGATGAATTGCCGTGACTTTAATGCCCCATTTGGAAAGCTCTTGCCTCATTACTCCAGAAAACATGGACAGAGCTGCTTTGGATGCCCCGTATGCAGCATACCTGGGTAGTGGAATGCCTCCTGCAGGAGCAATAGAAACCTGGTAAACCTCCAGAGTGGCTCTTCCCAGCCTTTATTTTCATGATTTAGAAGGGAGATTGTAGCACAACCAAAATCATGCCCCACTCCCTGAGGTTAAAGACAAGTCAGTGAGGAAATAATTTTTTGCTAGAGCTTAAAAAAGAGTGAAAGTTATAAATGAGCAGTTGCTTACAACAGTCACACTCAGTAACACCTGGTAAAACACCTTGCAGGGCAGAAAAAATAAACTGGACTGCATTTAAGAGTAAAAACTGCTGAGTTGCAACTTCTGATTTGAGAAACACAGAATGTTTTAGTTCATATAAATAGTGAAGCAGTAGTTTTATAGTCCTGTTCTTGTCACTGTAACATGAATTTCCAAGCCCCTACAATAAACCACAGATCAGGGTAAGTAATCTCAATTCCAGCTTTATAAACTTTCTTTCCTGTTCTTTCCAGAAAGGCCAGAGAAAGTAATGCAAGAGTGGAGAAAACCTCTGTGGACAAACCAAAGCTGGAATCACACCCCATGAGTGACTGGACTCCCTGAGACCCAGCACAGAAGCAGATCCCCTGCTTATAGTTATATCCCATCCTTTTCAATCCCAGAAACATTTGCTCAGATGGGAAAGTTAAGAGAACACACAGTACATTTACAAAAACAAACTTCCAAAAAACAGTATCTGCCAAATGCAGAGATTTCCTCTGTCCCAAAAGCGGGCAGATTGTCACTTCTTCAGGGCTAGAAAAATACAAACATGCTTTGATTTGAGCATCTTCTTCAGCCCTCCCACTTCCCCCCATGAGGTTGGTGTTACCATCACAGCCACCACAGGCTGTGCAGGGAACAGAATGGACAATCCTTTCCTTGAAGGAATCCCTCCTTCTCCTGCCTGCAGGGGCAGCTGGGCACATCCTGCCTCTGCTTCACACCCTACACATTCATCTCGGTGTGCTTGAGTATGTTAAAGAAAATATCTCAGGTACAGGGGAGTTTTCAGGTAAGCCACTGGTGCTTTGGGTATTGTACTGGGATGACCAAGCTATCACAGGGGCTGTTTACACAGAGCCATTCCCTTGAAGAAGTCAGGCCATTTATATGTTAATTATTCCTCTGTATGCATCTGAATAAGCTGGATTGGTTTGAGCCAATTGAATCACATACTTTTCCCTCTGAGGTCAGGCTAACCTGAGCCCAGTTAAATGAGCCCTACACAGGCAGGAATAGATTCAGCACAATGAGACCTCACTAACTTCTCCACTAATGTTTTACCAAAGGACCCCCAGACCCTGAGTTAAGAGGAAACTCTTCACCCAAACCAGCCTGTGTGCAACAACACCTCTGCAGATAGAGTTGAAGCAGGGTCATTATCAGCTCCTGTAAAGGCAAACTATTCAGCAGAGGGAAAAATGCATTTACCCCTTCAAGGCAGTTTGGGGATTCTCACCAGGAGTTAAGGCATCTGCCCCAAAACACTCACAGGGAGAGCTTCACTTGGGTGCACAGAGGAAACAGGGGTCTAAGCAGCAGAAAGGTTCTGATAATTCAGTCTTGGTTTCTCAGAGTGTCAGCAATGAACCACGAACTCAGACATGCAAATGCAGAGCATATCTGGGATTATAAAGAGCAAACAGTGCCAGAGCCAGGCTGCAGCCACATCCTCAGCATAAGGGGAGCACCTTCACAAGTCACCCCAGCAATGCAGCAGGATTCAGGGGGATTCCAGCTGTGCAGAAGGGAAAAGAAAAATGCGGGGAGCCCATGACCCAGCAAATCCCTAAGAGATATTACTCCAAAATACTTTCCAGCAGCATGACCCCCTGCCACTAGCAGGTCTCATTTTCAAAGGAGCATTCTTGCTCTTCAGCTGCTGGCTACCAGATACTGCATTACTGTATTACATTAGTTCCTACAGCTTAGCATCTCAGCTATCCTCCTAGAAAAGAAGGTCATGTTATAAAGACATGCATACATATATAAAGCAAAATTTATGGAGGAAGAAATGGAAAGCATATGTTAATTTTTACAAAGGTTTTGGATTTTTTTTCATGGAAAAATACCACTTTGCTAATAAGCTAGGCAAAAGTATTTCTAAGACATCCAAAATATTTTTAAAGAAATATAAACACACAGCTCCCAGGTTATCAGCAGATAATCACAGTCTGAGGTGGTCACAGACTTCTGCCTGAACATGTTATAGAGATACCTGTGATGTACCACCCATCTTTATGAAAGCTCACAAAATTATCACTCATGGCATCTAGAACACAAGATCTGAATTTTACTGGGGTTCTTTGTCACTGCAAATTTTTAGTCACATTAAACTCTTATTTAAAAGTTGTTTTATGGGTGTAGTGTCCCAAATTAAAGACAAACCTGGATTTATTACCTTAACATTTATTCCCTGTGCGTATTGACAACCCAGACTAACCAACACCTTCCTTGGCATTAGCTCCAGGACTCAATTTGGTACTTTAGCTCAGCTCACCTGCCATGCTGGACATGTTCACCAGCCTCCCCTGCGATTTCCTGAGCAGTGGCAAGAAGGTCTTGGACACCTGCACAGCCCCAAAGAAGTTCACCTCCATGCAGTGCCTGTAGGTGCTCATGGGGAGCAGCTCCCCATCAGCAGGGAAGCCCAGGACCCCTGCATTGTTCACGACACCCCAGAGCCCTGGAAGGAGAGAAAGCACAAGGAAAACAACTCCAGGATTACACCAGGGAGCTGGGTGGTGACCAAACAGAGATGATCTGCAGCTGCTGATGTACATTCCCCACTCCTTGAGCAGTCTCTCCATCTTCCAGAAGTCACAGGCAGAAATGCTCAAGGCTCTGCCCTGGAAATGTCCTACACACCACAGTGCAGCCAACAGCAAAGAGATTCACTTGCTGAGCTGCTACATCAGGACTTGCATTGTAAAGGGGGAGGAAAAAGCTGTACCTGCATTTTGCACCTTCTCTGAGACTGTCAGGAAGGCCTCCTGGAGCTGGGTGGTGCTGGTGATGTCCAGCTGCAGGACACAGAGTCTCGGGGAGCAGCTGCGCCGCAGCTCCTCAGCCCCAGGGCCATCCCTGTTCAGAACCCCAGCAAACACAACAAAGCCCAAGCTGTCCAGGTATTTAGCCAGGGCATGTCCAATCCCAGTGTCACTCCCTGAAAGCATAAAAAAATAACATGGAAAGTTGGTCTGTCCAATGCCATCGTTAAAAAAATAAAATAAATATACACATTGGAAAGCCATGCAAATATAAACAAAAATTTGATGGCAAAGTCCCTGAAATGAGTATGTCAGAAGAAAGAAAGGTTCAGATCTGAAGTTTGAGGAGCTGGACCTTTAAATGTTCTTCAAAGATTGACAGGTCATGTTCTCCTGACTCAGAGCTGGTGGAACCAGCTCACCCTCTGCCACTGACAGATGCTCTGACTTTATACATAGAGAAGAAATAAAGCTCTGCTTTGGTTTTATAAAAATATTCAGACTGAAACCTTATCTTAAAAAACCAACCTAATGTTTTAATTCGAAATCTCCAATGGGCAAAGCAATCATAAGGCTTTAAATTCAAATTCTTGGATTCTATTTCTTCGTTCCAAGAAGTAGCATTATTTCATTCACACATCCAGCACACAGATCCCTCAGATAAGCACTTTTTATTACAGACTGTAACCAAGCTAAAACTAAGCAACTGTTGCTT
Source organism: Muscicapa striata striata (assembly GCA_030060385.1). NCBI lineage: Eukaryota > Metazoa > Chordata > Aves > Passeriformes > Muscicapidae > Muscicapa > Muscicapa striata. Next base: position 2,574,857 of record JAREIS010000073.1, read on the forward strand.
TACCTGCAAAGCATTCCAATGCTTTCAGAAGCTAAGAAAGCTTCCAAATGACATTTTTGTGCTAAATCAACTATTGAATTCATGCAAATTACTCCATAAGGAAAGAAACTTGCCACCCATGTCCCCACCAAGCCTCCCAGTGAAGTGACACAGGTAGTGACAGGGAAGGAATTTATAGGGGCTGTGCTTCAGGAGCTTTGCAGAGGACAAGATTAGGAGGTAAATTAAAAGTTTAATAAATCAATACAGTTTTTATATTGTAAAGCATCAGCCTGTTCCACAATACTGCACTGTAACTACAGCACAGAAAGCTCCTGGATGCTGCTGTACACTGGGATCCAGGATCTCCTGCAGGAACAATCAATGTTACCTCAATGTTCAGTTTCCAAACCCTGGAAACCTGAATGTGAGACAAAGGAACTCCTGACAGATGTTCTTCTATTTTCTTGTTTGTGAAAGAGCTGCAATACTCCCCACTTAGCCCTACTATAAACTTCTGAGTGTTACTCTGTGATTTTGGCACACCATGAAAGATATCAGTTATTCACAGGTCTGCTCCTAGATTCAAAATATGTAGTCAATAGAATTTGACTGCCAAAGAGACTCATCATAATCATGTAAGATGCTCTTTTCTACATTCTGTCTTTTAACTGGGGCTTTAGTCCTGAAAGGTGAAAAATATTAATTGCAGGTGGCTTGAAGAAAACATGTACTAAACGTCTGGATCAATCAGTGCATCTTGAAAAAGTAGAAAATAATTACTCATGCTCTATTTAACTCCTAGGAAGGAAAAAAAAAAATCAGAAGAAAAAAAATTGGCATGTCTGCAATTTGCTGAAGATGCACCACAGCACTACAAATATCACATTAAACTTCTCCAGTCCTGACCTGACAGAACAAACCTGCATTCTTTGAATTCCCTAAAGAGAAATTAAGAAGCCTGCAAATACCCCAGACACAACAGATTTCTAAGTTTGGGGGTGGGGTGACTTTCCTTCTTTTTCTTTTAGTGAAAAACCCTTCTTTTAGATCAAATCCTTCCTCTCATCATTCCCAGCAACTACACAGCTACATGTTACCTAAGTTTTACAATGCAGTTTTAACTTGAAAATGGGCAGAATACAGTGCAACTTGAAGTTGGAATGGGCACAGCAATCCAAAGAAAGCAATAAAAGTTGTTTTTATCATTGCCTGATGCTGGGCTTGTCCCTGTTATTTTTATTCCAAATCAAATATGATTTGAGTTTCTGACCAGTTATTGAAGTCCAGAGAAGCTTTACTCTTCCAACTCCTGGAATTCAGAGAGTCTCCATAGGGGAAAAAAGAAAAAAGATAATTCCCTCCCAATCACACTCTTGCTTCTACACCAAACATAATTTGTGGGTTATGAGAAAACTGATTTTAAGTAAAGCAGTCACCATTGACTGTGACTGACCCATTACTGAGAATTTACAATTAACTCATGCTTGAACATGCACCAAATCACTCCCCAGGAATGGAAAGACCAAATTAACTGGAGAAATTCAGCCCACTGCACACAGACTAACCAGGGACAGAATTTCACCACTCCTGTTACTTCTGATTTTGGTAGTAATTTAATTTTCAGGGAAGGTGGCCATTTACCACTAAAGTGTTTGCATGCCAGGAGCTTCTGTTTAAGGGTGTTTGAGCTCTTGCTCCCAACTAGAGGATCCAGAGCAGAGTTTCAGCAGTGGCTTGGAGCCTGCTCACATGCCCACAGCTATCCATGTGAAAAAGCATTTTGAGCACTGGGCACAGTTTTTCCCTTATCCTGGTACTCCAGGGAACTGCTGGCTTAAACAAACAATGCAAGGAACATCCAAAGAGGAGCAGAAAAGCACATAACAGAATCCAGGGAGAGCAGCAGAGCTCCAGCCCCTGGCCCAAGGCTCACAAGGAATATGTGGCAGCTGCTCAGGACACAGCCACATTCCTCACACCTGCAGGGCTGAAAGGCAGAGGGAAAAAGAAAAAAATAATTAAAATCACCCCTTTCCACCAAGTACCTACCTGAGGTCTTGTCTAAAATGGAGAAAATGACACCAAAATCTGCATAAAGGCACCTTGCACCTGCAAATGCACAGGGACACACATCCTGTGGCTGGTGTGAGGAAGAATACCAAAAACAGAGCAATTTAACCAAAATACATGTTGAGGAAAACTTCTGTTCCACTTGATGGAGAGTTTGATGGATTGCATAGGATTCCAATAAAGACAAAGAAGAGCTTTCTGAAATTAATCAGCTGTCAGAGATGTCCAGACTTGCATTTCTTCAGGACAGTTGCAGCACAGGTACAAGAAAGCACATTCCCTTACTGCACTATTCCCAAATGTCCCTAACTCCCTTATATTGTTCTAATTCAGCCTCCAGAGTAGATAAGCTCCCAGAGAGTGCTTTTTCCTCAAGATTTGCAGTCTGACAAAGAGCAAGGAGATGCCCAAGTGCAAGCACATCCCCTGAGTCTGCAGGGGTGGGAGAGGATTGCTCCCTGTTCCCCACACCAATATCCATCTTCATCTGACACACCTGCAGGGAGAAGCCCAGCTGGCAGATAAACTGCAAGGGGAGAACTTGCTGCTGATCTTGTCCTCTCTCAACTTTTATACTTAATCCCTGTATTAAAGCTTGCTAGGCAAATCTAAATTATTTCCAGGTGTCCCTATAAAACAAAATGAAATTCTGCTAGAAATTGCTATATAAACCAAAGCAACCTAATTCAGCATTCCAGAGGGGAAAAAACCACAGAAAATAAAACCTAGCAAATTAAGACTGTAAGAAGCAGTAGGCAGGCACTCCAGTTTAAAGGTTTGATTAACACAAATAAGAAACATATAAATATACAACACCTAAAGTTTTAGAGGAAACAGGAGAAAAGCCATAAAACTACAAAAATGCCATCCCTGCAAAATAAAAAGTGGGTTTTGAGTAGATCAGAGTGGTAATAGAGACTGAATTAATTAGCTCTGAACTTTCCCTGCTAGTGAAGGGAATTACTCCCTCCTAAATGATTTCACAAAGGGTTTCAAAGAGGTGGCACCAAACCAGTGTCTTGAAATATGTGCATGATAGACACAGAGTGCACTATGTACACACACACCCCCAAAAGACAACTGTACATCCATAATCAGCCCAATTAATTCAAGTAAACAAAAGTAATGTATGACTGTAGTGTTCTGAGGGCTCCCAGGAATTATTGTCTCTCCTAAAAAATTAGACCTTCATAAGTATTCTTATGCTTCTTGCACCAGTTAATTTCACAAGTACGTCTAAAAAGCTACTCATAAAGATTAAACGACACACTAAAAATAACAGCATCTATAAAGATGCTTTTCCACTTAATTTCAGAGCACTTATTTACCTGGAAAAAACATCTCTGCCAAAGCAAATAAAACAAGCAGAAAAGGAAAGGATAAAAGGAACCCTCGCGAGCATGCACGAACCTGAGGACAAGAAGTTTTCCAGCCCGCTGGTGAGAAAAGGCAGGTTTGGTTTGTTTGTTTGTTTGTTTGTGAGCACTGGCAGCACCTTACCTGTGATGAGCACGGCTCTGTCCCCCACGGGCAGCAGGTCCCTGTCCCCCAGGAATGCTGAGCAGAGCAGGCACACGGCCACAAAGAGCCCCACGCCAGCCCCCAGCGTGGGCACACACAGCAGGGCAGGCAGCAGGCTCCAGAGCAGCACCTTTGCCTTGTGCAGAGGGCTCCTCTGGGCCCTGCACAGCATGCTCACCCCAAAAAGCGTGGTGGCACCTGCACAGAGCCACCCCAGGGGGCTGCTGGCCACAGCATCCATCGGCAGGAGCTGGCTTTCCACTCACACCCCACCAGCAGCTGGGTGGAAGCAGGTATTGCTAAAGGCAGTGTTGTGTTATATAGGAGCAGGGGGTGGGGCAGAGAAAGGGGACTCTGTTTAAAGCTTTGACATAATCTCACTTACCCTTGGCATCAGCAAGGAGCAGGAGTCTTCCTTCCCTTACCTTTCATTCCTTCTGCCTGACAGCTCCACCTTCCGAACAATGTGCTGGCTGGATAATGATTGACAGCACCAGGAATGGACACGATGCAGCAGGCACTGGCTCCAGGAAAAGATTAACTGCTATAGTTTTTTTAAAGTACACTTTCCTAGACAGTGAGAAAAGGAACAGTTTCCTCTATGAGAAATTGCTGGGCTTTCCTGCTTAAAAAACTTAGGGTGTAGTTTCAGTGGAACTGGTTTTTGATGGGCAGTGACAAAAATGAGTCAGGCCATGGTTATTTGATCTCTAGAACACAAACTGTCTTGGGATTTATTATATATGGCTAACCCTCCTCTTTCAACAAAAAGCCCCAAATTACCTTCTCTGCTTTAGTGCCCAGCTTTGCCTGCTTACCCACTCCACATTCAGCAAATACCTGCAGTAAATTGACATTCAGGGGGTGCTGGGAGGCTGGGAACAGGTGATTGCTGGTTTGCCATGAGGGGCACTTTTTAGGTGAACACAGGTAGCACACCTGAGACTGAGCCTTCAGCTAACCCCCAGTGATGACATTCACCTTGGTTTTGACAGGAATCACTGGCTTGATAGCCACAGCAAGCTGTATGGGGAGGAAGTAATCAATTAAATATATTAAAGAGATTTAATACCTACTATGCTGTGTTCTGAAAGTTATTTAAACAATTAAAAAAAAATAAATTAAAAGCCAGCCAGCCAAAGGGATTGAGATACAAATTAGCCATCCGTATTTAACCCTGTTTAAAAATCCGTGGTGACTGATTTGAGAGACAAGCCTACATTAGCACAGACCCAGCTAACATAATGTAGCTGGTTTTCCAAGACAACGTGGTGCTGATCTGATTTCAGATAAGAAAAATTGAAGTGCATGGTGCAAACCTGACATGAAAAAGCACATTCCCATTCCATTATACCTTTGGGGGTGTAAGGGATTACAAATCTGTTGAATATACACTTTTCCAGCCAGTGAAAATGTTTACATATCTCTGCAGGTAGTTTACATGAGAGATGAAGTCACTTTTTTAAAGGAACATCACCCTCAAGGTATGCTCATCATTCATTATTTTTGTGAACACTTATCCACCCATCCTCCCACTAGTGTACAAAATGAAAAAAAAAATTCATTTCTCTTTGCCATTTGCTGCTTCTGCTTTTATTAGCACACTGCTCTTGAGGTCAGCTATACCTTGCTGAACATTAAGACATCTTAAGTATTTTCCTGGAGAATTTTGCTCTCTCCATCACTGGTCTTTGTCACACCATTCAGATGCTCACAAATGTGCTGGCATTTAGAGCATGAGCTCTCACACTTGAGGGTACAGTGAGATGGAGTTTTCCATAGTGGGATGAGGGGCAGAAGTGATCACCTGCAGCCTGATCTTTGCTCTGGCTGCCCTCAGCCTGTGGGGATGAGGCAGAGGTGGGCAAGGGGCCATGCTGGGATGGCCACCATGCCTGGTGACTGCAGAGCAGGGGATATTTGGAAAGCTGGGGGTGAATTCCTTATACACCCACCCACTGTGGTGCATGGACACAACACCTGTCTGCACCCAGCTCCTGCAGAACAGCTGAGGGGACTGATTGTCTGAATCAATGCTCAGTTTATCATTTTAATATAAAACACAACCACTGAGGGCTTCTTTTAATGAGGAGGTGACCATGTGTTCGCCCTGGTGGGTGAATAAAATTCCATGTAAATGCATAGATCATATACACCAAGAAGGAGGTTAAGATCTAAAACTGGCTGAGAAATGCTAGCATGGAGTACCCACCTCACAAAGCCTCTGCACTTTCTCTGACACCAGCAATGATAGATTGCTGTTTGAGGATTTTCCAGCACAACTTTGCCACAAGATAAGTTTTATCATCCTGTGCCAACTACCCATCTTGAAAAAGCACCTACTTTTCTCTTTACCCCTTTGAGATGTCTCCAGCTCTAAAAGCTGTATAGTAGCCCAGGATTGCAATTGAGTTTGCATTATTTCCTATTTCTCCATGCCATGCTTACTCATGCTATGAATACATACACTTATCTCACCTTCTTTTTAGAGTTTCCTGAAAAAAGGAGGCTCCTCCAAATAGTCAGGATTTTGCACCACTGCAACATCTGTGTTACAACAAGAATGGATTTAAGTTAATTGACCTGGGGCTAAGCTCACTCTGCCCTTGCCAGGACAGCTCTTTCTTCCAACAGAAGAGTGCCCTGTCCCTTTATACATGGCAAGCTACATGCAAGAGTCTGCACTAAAGCCTGGAGCCTGATTCCAGGGTCAGTCCATGGCAGTGGCAAACAGCAGCAGAGAAATGATCCTGAGCATCCACCTGGCAGCTGTGCCATTGCTCATCCTCACTGAGCACCTGGATCTCTGTGCCTGCTCCTGATGTTTCTCCTGGGGACTTTGCAGATGTCACATGTGCTCTTCCATCTAAATCTCTTCATGGTACGTGGTGACTCTGGAAAGTCAGTTATTCAATGGGAAGAGAAGATGGCTTTCCTGGAGAACAATCACTCCAAAGTAATCAGCAACATGAACGGCCAGTCTCTAAAAATTCAGCTTGAGTTCCTTCAAATCCTGCAGTCACAGCACTTTTCACCTGCTGTAGTATCCCTGCAGGACACTGTCCCCAGGACAAAGCAAGGACACCCCTCCAATGTCTTTATCACAGACATCAAATTGTTGACTCCACACTCCCATTCTAGAGGCTAAATCATTTCTTCACAGACATTCACTTACTTCCTACCCATTTCTTTTCCTGTCATACTCTGCTGGCTCTATGTTTTTCAGCATGATGGATGCAGCCTGTGCTTTTGATTGCTGCTCTTAACACCAAAAAAAGAAGGGCAAAAAAAAGGTTCAGGTTCCCCAGCTCCTTTGAAATGTGGTGAAGCTGAGCCTGGTCACAACTTCTTTGAAATCCACCACCAAGCTCTTTCTTGGTTCTGCCTTGGTAATGAGCTCTCTTCTGTCTTTGCTTTTTATGGCTCCCTTTGGAGTTGAGTGATTTTCCTGATGTTTATAATTTTTTAAGCCTCTCTGACTTTCCAGCATAGTAGAAGTTTCCAGTTCAACCACGAGGTTTTCAGGCATGTCTCTGTTACCTCATCCTGCATTGTTTTTCAATTCTTTGGCCACTTTTCCCATGGGCTCTCTTTGCACTTTCCAATAATTTACTAGTCAGTATTTTTTCCTTTCAGCATTTTCCCTTCAGCCAGAAGTACCACGTGTCTCATCCAATAGCTGCTGTCCCAACTGATATTCTTCTGTCTCAAGTGGAACATCAATTACACTGTCTAGAAGCATGAAGCACTTTTTTCTACACATGTAATCTCTGTTTTAGCTTTCTCTGCTAGTCACAGATTTGTTTTTCATTTCAGGTTATCATTTCCCTCCAATTTGCTCTTTTGTTTGTTTTGCCTGCTGATTCAGGCTTTTTCAGCTGTGGCTCCTGAGAGCTGCTCCCTGTGCTCCTTGTTCTTTTGTGGCTTGGGTCAGGGCTCTGAGTTTCAGGTACTCTAGGGAGGTTCTGGAATATGAGGCTTTTCCTGGAAAATAATTTCAGCATAAAACAGGTTGGAATCTGTTTCAACAAATGAGTCATTAAGCAAGACAGAAGTCTAGTGATTAAGTCTAGTGATTAAGTACATATAGGAGCAGGGAAAAGAAGAAAAAAAAAAAGAAATTACTTGCTTTTATTGCTGGATCTTCTGAGAGATCATAAACACCTTCATGTACTTGGATTTTGGTGGACTTAATGGCTACATGAACACTTGTCAGGCTGTCAGTCCTGGATGCAGAAACTGTTGAACTTCCATAAACAAAATTCATTTGAGCAAACAGATTTTCCTCTTACAAATTCTGTAAAGCTCCTGTACAAATGTTGAGCTAATCCTCTTCTTTCAGCCTGCTCTTTCTTCATGCACTCTTGAAGCATGTGAATTGTCCCAGTAAAGACAGCAAAACCTTTACTCTGCCTAAAGCTAGAAATGCAGCCAAGTACCTTTGTGAATTAAGATATTTGAACTGACAGGCATTAACTGAATTAAAGCAAAAAAGGATTATGTACAACAGAAAATAAAGCTGTGCAACCTCTCCTTTGTCTTCAAACTATTTAATAGATCCTTAGGGAAAATAATTCCTGTCAAATAAAGTGTATACCTATTAAAGTGAGAAATATCTTTTACCTCTAAGCTGTTGGATATTTTGGTTTTAGAGCTACAATAGTGGTAAATATTGTAAACACAGAGATAGGCAATAGATGCTGAAGATCATCCCTTGGCAGTGAACAGAAAACTGTAGCCCATTATTCCTCAAAATTTAATACTAGCAAAAGACAATAATAATAATAATAACAACAGCAACAACAACCATTTCCTCAGCTAAATCTGTTATTTTCTCAAATGTAAGAAAGAACCTCAGAGTGAAGAATGTCTGTACTGATAGCAAATTTGAGCCTATAAGGGAAGCCAAGGGCTGTAAGTTCTGCCTCAGTATTTACAAGAACTCTAATCACCCTTTGTAAATTTTCTGTAATAGACAAAACATCAGAGAAATCATTAAAATTATGAGCACTCCTTTGTATTTGCAAGGGAGGTTTTCTCCCCAAACTCTCCAGACATCCATGTGTCTCTGGGCTTTCAGGAAGAGCTAAAAGGGGATTGCACTCTTTCCAAAATAAGTCATTTTTATCAAACCAATTGTGATTATTTTCCAAGAAGAGGATAGAGTCAGGAAACCTAAAAGCAATTAGGCACTCTTTAGGAAGTTAGCCAAGAATCATCTCCAGGTTATCCTCATGAGAAATTACACTTGCTTGTCTTTTATTCTGTCACCCAGTAACATGAAACGGTTTTCAGAGAACCATCAGTGGGAGAGAAGAAAAGATACCATTTTATCTTAGTGCACTTCTCTGACAGCACAGACTGCTCCCTAAAATTTCCTCTGGTATATTCAGAGTAACATCCCAGCCCTGCCTAGGACAGAGCACAGCACAGTGCTGCCCCAATAAATGAGAAATAAAGACATAAGCTGTACTCTCAATGGGAAGTTTAATATGTTTTTCCAACTCGATTTTTATTACATCTCCCTATTCCCTTCACTTCTCTGCAGCTTTTCTTTCCTGAAGTTAATGGCAGCATCTCAGCATCTCTGTGCTTAGAACAAAAGGATTTCCACATTTTCATAGCCCACAGCCTGATCGTTTCTTTGCAGGTGCTTCCTGAAAAGCAAATGCAGCTTTGCCTGCCTCACTTCTGATGCTGTGCCCTAAACACAAGTCATACCAACAGATCAGATAAAAAACCACACTTTGCATCATCTTTCTGTAACTGTTCCTCCTGCATGTCTTCAAACATTGGCAGGTTGGAGACACATCTGGTTTACATCCAGCCTTTTCCACTACATCCTAATATTAGACCACAGAGTGTTTTTGAACATTTAGGTATTATCTGTGCAAAAGTCACATAATTTTGGTGCAGTTAAATTTAAAATAGCAATGTAAATATAGAGGTAAACCAGAAAATTGGGCAAGCATGGTAATCATGATTAAAGCACGTGTGGACAAACAGAGAAACTATCTTGAAGAGTCCCTTCAAAGTGGGGGGATCACCAACATAACTTGTCATTCACTGTAGATAGTGACAAATTAAAAATTAATCACACACAACTCAGATCCCCAGAAGATGTCTGAGCTTTGAGCATGGACTCTGCAAAAGGCTTGAAAGAAAATGGGTGCTAGCATCTCCCCAGTGTCATTTGGGTTATTAACTCTGCACATCTGCCTTCCCTCCACCTGGAAGCTCTTAAAACCATCTCCGCCTCTCATCAGGGGAATTTGCTTATTTTTAGATTTTCCTCGGAGTTACATCAGCCAGCCTTTGAAATGAAAGCCAGAGCACAGTGGGATGAAAAAGGAGCCACGACTCAAAAAGCATTAAGCAATCAGCCATGAAAAAGTGTCACTTGCCCTTGGCACACTCTGCTTGCTGTCACTTGAAGGACAAGCCCCTGGCTTCCAAGGGCTGAAGCCATGAATTTTTCCTGTTGAGGAATGGTGACCTCACTCTGTGTGTAACCAGTGCCTTACACTATTGTGATGGAAGGCTGGATGTCCCCAATGAAGGACATTCCCATTCCTGGCAGTTTTCAGCCATTTTTGTGCTGCTTGCAAACGGCTGCAGTTGTGTTCAAACATTGTCAGGAATGACCTGGTGACAGATGATCCTGCCATGGAGCAGGGGGACAAACAACCCCTCAAGGTCCCTTTCAAGATCTGGGGTGGGTTTGATGGTTCTGTGGCAGGCAGCATTTTAGTAAATGGTGTTTTTTCTCTGGGCAATCCACTGACTATGGAAAATCTGAGTATTTAATGTAATTTTTTGTTGGTTTGCTTCCCTTTATTATATTGTCCATCTTAAATATTTTTTATTATTCAGTAACCTTTACCCTGACTCAAGAACTGTTTGGATGTAAGCAAATTTAATCCCATTAAAATCACCATGACTATCCACTCATAAAACTATACAGATGATTTAATAGGTTGCTGAATGACAGTCCTGAGACCCATCAGGCCTGAATGTTCCCTGAGAGCCCAAACTCAGAGACACTTATGCACATTCTTAAAAATAAACACAGATATTGGCATGCAAGTAAAGAAAGAAACATTCACAGCCCTGTTTTTAAACATGCACACCTGAGGAATTAGAGCCTGCCTTAAAGACCTTCCCCACCTGGATTTGAGAGATGGTAATCGATTCATGCAAATGAACCTACACCATAAAACTATTTATTTCGACTTTCCAGGTGACACAACTAGCAAGTGCAACTTTTAAATGAACTCCTCCAAGTTTTAAAGTCAGTATTAAAATAATGTCAGGCTCCAGGTGGAGGTCATTCCCAAACAGGCACAGATTCTATGGGGATAATCTGCACAGGCACTTCAAAAGAATCATCCCTTGTAAGGAATCCCTTCCTGAGCTGTGCAGAGCTCATAACTTGTTTTATTAATATTGTAAATTATCACTTCACTTTTATTTTTTTAATTTCAAAACAGTTTTTAACAATATATATGACAGCCTCAGGGCAAACATCTCTCCTGGAGACACACAAACTTTGCTGGAATCACCAAGGGTTAGGCAGACGTAGATTCAAAGGCAGATTTGGGACCTATAACATTAATTCATCCACCAAATGGAGCTCCAAAATCCATTAAGGAAAAATAACTAGTAACCATCTGTCTTTATTCATCAGGCTGAAAGCAGTTAATCAAACCTAGTGGACATTTTTACTTTCTTCTTTCTCTCACAACAGCTTTGAACACAGATGCAGCCTTTCCATAATTAAGCTGAGCATTGTAGCTCCTAGACAGATTAATTCTGGAGAGCTTGTCAGAAATGTCAGATGGCAGACAGGTTCTGTGTCTTGTCCCTGGGACTTCTGGGGTTTTTATATTTATATCTACATATATGCGCTGATTCAGAACTCAGTTATTAAAATTAATAACCCTTTATAATTCTTAACCCATTCTCTATAACGTGGTAGAGTTTTTCTCTCTGTCTATGAGGGATGCAGGTCAGGATAGGACCTCAGCAGTGAACAAATGTCTCCAGGAACTGAGCTGAAATATGGGATGCAAATGGGCACCAGAAGGGAGCTGCTTTTGCTCACCACTGAACCACACTTTAAACTGAGGGGCAAAAAATTGTGTAAACACATTGGCAGGGTTCTGAAACAACAAAAAGGTGTCCCAGGTTACAGCAGTTCTATTCCAACAGGCTGGGAGATCATTAAATTGCTCATACCTAGAGCTATTCCAGGCACATGCTTTCAGGAAAGTTCTCAGACAGTTTCTATCAACTCTAAAAGGATACACACAAGTATCCAAGGAGGCTTTTAGTTCTCAATTACTTTTAGCAACGAGCTCATACATGGGTTTGATTCCCTTTTTCTGATTTCTAACATTTTAAAGCAGAGGGCATATCCAATTCTTAGAGGATTTTATGCTACCTGTTAAATATTATGTTTTTCCAATTTAAGCCTTCAGTCAAATTTATGGACTGAAGCTAGAATTTAAAAGACCCTAGGAGTAATTTTTGCTTCCTTTGAACAGAGTTTTTATTTTTAAAGAAAGTAAAAGATCACGTCAAACACATCTTTGTGCTGATAAAATTAGAATTTCAATGTCATTTAAAAGTTTGAAGTTTAAAAGTTCTTTCCACTATAACTGGTTGCGAATAAAAGTTGGTTACCATTACATTTGATAAAATAATGCAGCTTGAGAATGAGATGTGCCAAATGAGAGATGGTTCCAGAGAAAGCCACTCAATGACTGTAGCAGGTGGGGATTTTCCAAGCAGCCATAAAACTGGACCACAGGAAGTACTGAGGCAAATCAGTAGATATTGATTAAAATTAACTAGCAAAATTCAAACTAAATAAAAAAATTTATATGTTTGTCTCCTTGGGGGTATAATTTTCCCTTCATATGTTTAACTACTGATAACTGATTCATCCTCAGTCTTCTGTCCCCACAGTTACATTGAAAATGGCAAATGGAAATGGGGCACACAACTACATTTGGAAAAGTGGGAAAGAATTAGGTACCTTTAGATACCAGACTCTACAGCAGAAAATAGAGAAGAAAGAGGTATTTTGAAGGAAAACTCTGTTCAAAGGAAGCAAAAATTACTCCCAGGGTCTTTTAAATCCTAGCTTCAGTCCATAAATTTGACTGTCATAAATGCTCCAAGATGTAAATACCATTCCCACAGAACACATCAATGAACTGAAGCAGAGAGATCATCTTCTATTTAGTGAAAAATCCCTGCTGAGAACTCCTGGGTGGTGGCTCCCAGTCCTGTGCTCAATGCACAGGGATCATCCTGATGAGAAGTGCACTTGGAGCACATCTAGGCTACACCCCACCAAATAACACTTTATAAACATCACAACAAAGGTCAGCTGACAATTTTGTTGTAGATGCTGATACAGAATTTCTCTGGAGAGTGAGACAAAGTAGGAAGATGCCCAGCTGGGAAAATCCAAAGTGGGCAGTGGAGACTGGAAGGGCTCATCAGAAAGGTGTCAGCATCTCTCTGAATCAGAGAGAAGAAATGTTTACATATGTACAGACAGGTGGGGCAAAAATTGCTTTTACATAGAAAGACTAGGAAAGAAGATATTATTAATCCATAGGAATCATGCCAAAAGCATGAATTAAAGCGTTGCTGTGTGAAGATTTTGCCCATGGCCAATTGTAACTATGACACACCTGGCCCCAGTGTTGTGATTCACAAAGTGTTTCCTGCACACAAGATAATCCTCTTCTGTCTACTTTATCTGATGTTATCTCCTCACTTGGTTCCTGTCTCTTATCAGAAACAAAATTTCAGCAGTGATAAATCCAAGCACAATTACTGAAGATAAATAAACCAAATTTTAAAAATGACAAGAACTTAAAAATTCTGAAGGTGAGGCCCTTCCTACTCTTTTGTTGAAGGCACAGATTGTTCAAACTTGAACCAACCTGCCATCAAAACAAGTCTTAAATCCAAGATGTTCAGTGAGGCACAAACTGTACCTGCATTGCAGCAGAGGCACGCTGATCTAGAATTTATGGACACAGCAGCAGTGAAATGCTAATCCAGGCAAGGTTCCTACAGAGATTGATTTGCAGAATTCTGATTTGCAGAATTGCTACAGGTCCAGTCCTGAGCACTGCCTCAGTTTCACAATTCTGGGAGGATTCTTTGCACCCCACTCTTACCTCTGCTGTCACCTTTCAAACATTTTCCTTGACTCCAAGTCCAGTTGGAAGGAGTTGAGGGGATCCTGCCACCCACTGTGCCCCTTCTGAGAACAGAAATTCCATGCAAAACTTTGGATTTAACCAACAGAGACCAGAGAGGAGATACCTCACTGATGGAAAAAGTACAAACCTTAGTCTCAGATGAGTATTTTTAAGGGCTAAGAATCACAGAATCATTTAGGTTGGAAAAGACTCCCTAGGATTGTTGAATTCATGACAGGAGCTGGTAACACTGGAGTCTTTAAAACTGGAACTTTATACTCTGAAACTTTGTGAGCATGTTAAACAGCTACTGCAACCTCACGAGGCTAAAGCACAATCCAGGCTTGTACACACCTGCACAAACAGGAAGGCATTCAAAAATTAACCATTAATATAAAAGTTTAAGTTTACAGTAATGCAAGACAAAAAATAAAGAGGGAAATACAAAGACTTCTAATGCAAAGAGGAGAAGTGGCAGCAATTATTTTCATCACTTCTTCTGAATGCCATCCCATTCTTGGGTTTGTGCTGCTATAAATATGTCCTTTGAAATCTCTAAAATCTCTAAAATCTCTAAAATGCCAGAGAACACAGAAAGTCTTTATAAAACCAGAATTTACAGTAAAGGATTGTGAAGACTTAGACGAATGGTGTTAAAGGTTTACATTTGATACCTCACCTGCAAGAGAACAGTTCAACTACTAAAAGAGTCAAAATTGGACAGCTCCATCACCCAGAGACTTCAGAGAGTGCAGCTGAAATACAACAGTCATAACTCAAAGGCTGCAGATGCAGCCACAGAACACAGGCACCAGAGGGGAAAAAATTACTCTGACACCTTTTCTCAGAGTGCTGTGGTGAAGCTTCAGCATGAGGCACAAAACATATGAACAATACTCTGTAGTACTCACATACATATGTTTAATTTAGCCTTCATTTATACACTAAATATTTCTCTATTTATTCCATAAAGGAATAAAGTAAATTAAAAGTTTGTAACACAGAGCACCTTTACCCCAAGATATCAGTGGTTATAATCACTTCAAGCTATTATGGCCAGAAGCACCAAGCAGATAACTTGTTCAAGAAATTCAGACCCAAATAGTCTAATCATTCTAATTTGAAGAAGTCTGAATTATGGAACTCATTAGTGATGTAATATTGCACCAAGATTACCTAGGAAAACTGGATTTGGTGGCAGTAGATGTGAACTGAGACCCCTTTTTAAAGTGCAATCTACAGGAGATGGAGCCCTGCCTCCTTGTTCAGCCCTGCTTGGGCTGCTCCGTTTGAACCAGAAATAACGAGGGATTTCCAGCCAAAATGGGAAGAATGACACAAGGAACAGCCCAAACTTGAAATTCTCTTCAAGTTAATAAACGTCAGGACACCAGGGGAAGCCCATCATGAACAAAACTCTTCTTGACAAAGCAAAGGCAGAGTGACCCATTTGCACACAGACACAGGGAGCTTGGCTGCATAATATATTCTTATTAACACCTCCAAACTCTGAGTCATTTCTATTTCTCAACGACAGTTATGGGAGGCATTTTCTTTATAAACAGATAAAACATGATGGGAGGTTGGGATGGTTCTGCCTGATAAGCTGATAATGTGCATGCTGTTGAGGTGTGATTAACTGCCTGCTTGAGTTGATGCCTGTTCCTAGCATGGATTGCCTTTATTTATGGCAGAAGGGAAAGGAGCCAGGACCAAAACTACAGGAGAAACACAAGTGGTGAAATCTGCTGGCTTTGCCATTACCAGTGTGGCACTGAAGGGATTCTCACTGGCCACTCAAACTGCTTTCAAAGGCTTTCCCAGAGCAATTTTCAAAAGGGCAAAGGAGCTCAGGAAACGTTAAATCGTTAAATCGAAGACTTGGGAAAGAACTGCATCAGATAATGTTTTTGTTTTCTCTTGGAAGGTGTTAAAACAACAACTGCTAAACCAGGCCTTCTTTGGTTCTTTTTTTTTTTTTTTTTTTTTTTTTTTTTTTTGCAACTTGAAGATTATGCATTCAACTTGGAAAACCTTCATTATACAAGAAAGCCAATTACTAGAACATGTTGTTCCTCTAAGTCATCTAGAAGAACATTTCAGCTTATGCAGTTTGCCCATAATGTGTTTGATGTTTGATTCTTCCATGTTCCTATGATGAATGAAGAATTAAGCTGATGTATGACTGGAATTAATCCAGTGTTTTCCACTGGCACAAATTCTGTTTCTATGGGCTGGATACTCTCTGAAAGACATTGAAGCAGCACTTTACCTTAAGAATCAAAGTAAAAATCAGATATTTCAATTCCCTCATTATTCAGATCTTGCTTCTCCCTCAAAAGATCCAGAAAATCAAAATTAGTTATAACTAGATGCTGCAAATTCTGCCACAAGGAGTGAAAATCAGGAGCAAGAATAACTTGCAGTAAATTTCTGTAAGTTATAGCACAACTCCAGCTGAATAGATCCCACTTTGAACACCTTCTTGTGTTATCATTAAAACATGTCCAAATAAGGCTTTTGAACAGAAGAAAAATGCCTGTTATAACTATCTCATCTTTGTAACATCAGTGATTTTGCCCCATTTTAGAGTTATTGTATTTCTTTTGTTTTGACTAAGTGCTTTGAACCTTCAAAATTTTTAGTTCTGAACAAATCCCTTTTAAAGGAAACCTCAGGCTTTGTGTCAGAATCTCTTATCTTGAAATAGCTCAGAATAGGCCATGATAAAATGCTTATGAATTCTGAATTCTGCAATCATTAGTTTCATGGAATAAAATAAATCAATAGCAAAGATACACAAGAGTTTGATGCTCTTGCAAATACCAAGATGCCATTAAGGAATCCTAATGGAGGTTATCTTGCTCAAGCATAGCTGAACCAGCAGCTTTTTTCTTTTTTTGAGCTTTTTTTCCCCTACTTCTAACTCTTACCTAATCTTTCCTCTGTAAAATTATGTAATTTTTGGAATGTTTTCAAGGTCGTTATAGAACTAAATGGTAGCAACATTTTTTAAGCCAGTGTCCTGTTTTCATGCAGTTCTAAGTGCCTGAAAATGGGAGATCACTGCCTAGAGCTTGAACTCAGAACCAGGAATATGAAAGCACCAGGAGTATGAAGATGGAAAACATTTCCTCAGCAAATATATTTCCTTTCCCCCTCATCATCTTCCATTGATAAACCCACAGAAATGCTACAATAAAGTAAGTCAGGCCCTGGTGTTCTTGCTGACACATCCCATCCTCACCACCAGTGTCAGCAGACTTCTTACACAGAAAATTAGCACAGTACAAGATATGGATTAATGAACACATTTTGCCTTGAGTTTGTTCTACATATGGTATCTACAGCACATGATTAGCTGCCTGTGAAGCTGAGAGACCCCTTAGATCCTTCCAAAAGATCAAAGTAGTACCATCAGCTGGGTGTTGAATTATTAGTGTCGATTCATAACAGACCAACCTCATCTTGCTTTTGCTGGAGGGTGAGATTTCTGTAAATCCATGGACAGATGAATTAAATTATAAATTACTTCAACAAGAAGCCTTTCTTTGTTATTAGTGTGGTAAATAAGGTCATCTGGATGCACATCAATCACACTTGAAACTGATTCAGACAATTACTGAAAAGAAAGTGTATAATTACCTTCTGAAATGGCTTCCTATTGAGAATTTGGAAGACTTGCTTTAAGTAACAGAATCAAAGGCATTCAGCACTGCATTCCAGAACCTGTCCTCCCCTACTCTGAGATCAAAAACATGTGTGAGAGTATCTGCAATAATATTTTACTAGTCTTCCCATAAGACATTTCTTAACATACTAATTTTAAAGTATATAATCCTTTCAGGTACAAAGAGACTCAACCCTTGAGCCCTTGCAGTCCTGTGTGCAATATTGAAATTATTAAAGAGGTTACAGGATGAGCTAAAATTTGGCTTTTACTGCCAAGGTGCTGCAATTACATTGGATAGCATCACCTTGTACTGCTAAGGACTAATATCAGTGCAACATGTTATGCAAACAGATATCAACACCTCGGAACATCAGGTAACACATCAGGTCAAATTACCACTTAAAAAAACACAGGAGGCTTAAGGGAGCTTAAGATCAATATCACAGGAGCAAACGCTGACTTCAGACCCCTGGACTGACATGCTCAGGAGTGGGTGAGTCCCTGCAGACTCTGTTCAGCTCCATGGAGGTTATGGAGGTTAAAATATACTCATTCTAAAAACTGGGTTATTGATGTGCCCTGCAGGGTACACAAAGAGACACAGAGACCACAAACAGCAACTTGTCATCAAAGTAAAAAGGGAAAACACAGGTTATTCTCAGTCCCGTGCTCAGCCATTCACTTATCCTAAAATATATAAACTTTCTTCCCTTCCCTTCAGGATAAATAACTGCTACTTTTGAAAATGGGATGATCTACATTTTCCATAGCATTAAAGAATGGAGAAGAAGTTAATTTCTGATGGCTCCACAGAATGCATGCATCACTTCCTGCTGCTGAATGGACACCTCAGATTCAAGCTTGTTCCTTAAGAACCTTCACCAAGAGAATTCAAAGCATCTTCCTTTCTCAGTGTGGAAAAAATAAGCTAAGTTTTGTCATTACTGGAAATCAAAGGAAAAGGCAAGTAGAAGCACTTTGGATTGTCATCTCCACATCACCAGCTGTATGACACTTCCACAAGCAGCACTGCACAGTCAACAGCTGCCCTAAGAAGTCAATGCTAATATTTTCAAAGGGTGTAACTTGCTCACTTTTCTGAGCTCTTTAGACTCCATAAATTCAATATCCTGGTTTATTAACAATTTTATAGCAGCTCCCATCTGAGCACCAGAAACACAAACAAAACTAGCACAACCATAACCTCAGGCAGGGAGAAAGTTCAATGACACCTTTGTCACAGAACACAAATCAGTGTTCTGAAGGTCACAAAGAAAACCTCTCCCAGAGCCAAGATGAAAACTCAGACTAGCATTTTTATCCATAGCACTCTCCTCCTTGAAATATATTCCAGTGTCTTCTAGACTGAATGTTTGATTCTAATGTTCTAATTTTGTTCTAATTTTGAACATCACAATTCTAATTTCCCTCACAATGTATATTGTTTTTACCTCTTTAGTACTATTTTAACCAATTGAGTTTATATATTCTAATAAGGCCATAAACATGGTTGGTTCTACCTGGTTTTAAATCTTGTTCTCTTCTCTCATTGCATTGCTCAATGAAAAAAAAAAAAAAAATCACAATTAAGTAATACCTAAAAGAAATCAATCAAACAGTAAGAAAACAGTAAGCTAAGGTTTATTTCCCCAGATGAAATATTGCCCTGCTTCTTGAAACAGTACCTCTGGCACACTTTGCATTTTGATGACAAAAATAATTTTACTAGCTAAGTATTTTAAATTGCAAAGGGAACCAGATGAACTAACAAACTATGAAAGAATAATTAATTATTTCATTGCTTATTCTTTCTAACTTGCACTGTTTACAGCAGCTGCTTATTTAGCTGATTTAAGGATTCCTTTGCAGCCCGTTTCAGGTTCATTGCAGATAACTCCCAGTTACACTGCAAATCCTTCTAACCTGACACATCTTGCCCTAACCTGAAATTCAAGGTATCAATGCAATCTCTCCGAGTCACTGTAGCACAGTCTCACTCCCTGCATGCTGAGATACATGCAAGGCATGCTCCAAAAAGCCTGGATCTTTAAAGGGAAAAGTAAGGTTTACATGTTTCTTTTAAAGAAAGACACAATCTCAGGCCTGACAATTTTTATGTGTAAAATAAAACTGGAAGTCCATTCATTTGATTGCAAAACAGAACTTATGATACACTCAGAAAGTCCATAAAACCTTAGGAAAAGCAGAGTTCATAGGAAATGAAAAAGCAGTAATCAATGGGTTGTGCAAAACTGAGATCTGAGAGTGTCAAGTCTTAAGACCTGCCAATGTAAAAGGAGGACAATATTTACCCTCAGCTTTCACAGATGTCACCATTTTGAAGGAATGAATGTTCCTCACTATTCTCTGAAGCCAAAAAGGCCAGCTCATTATAATGAGAAATAAAACTGATAGTGGCTTAAGAGCAACATCTTTTCAGTATCTAAACCACAGCTTTATTATAGTCACAATATCCATAATGGCAGGATAACCTGACACAGGTCACTCTCTGTAGATGACATACGAGGCAGGGAGCAAGACAAAGCAGAAAGTGCAGAGAGGGGTCTCAGCCCTGCAAACAGCCCTGCATGGACACAGGACAAAGTCCAGGGGACAAACGTCACCCTGAAGCCAACAGCTGCTATTCAAACAGAGGGATTTACTCACACAGCACCGAGTGCGAGGTCACTGCTCAGAGAGCACAAAGCTCTGAGTTATGAGGAGAAAGGGGCTGAACACAGAGTTTCCAACCTTGGGGATATTCAGTGCCAACACAAACCCATGGAACCTCTCTGCATCTGCTTTGTGCAGGGGTTCAACAGAGCAATGTCCTTCCAGCCTCAGATATTCTGTGATCCATCAATATTCCATTCAAACACAATTTCTTTGATCAAAAGAGAGTCACCAAGTGCCCTAATCTCAGTAAGACTCAAAGGTATTACAAAAAAAAAAAAAAACCCCCACACCCTTTGTGTCCACAGGTCTCAGGAAAAATTCAGGACTATTTTGGACTTTGCAGGTGATTAAGCACTTGGGAAAATATTCTCAAAACCTTCATCAAGATTATGCATAAATCCTGCAGGCATTTGCAGCCATACGAAAGGCACACAGGGGGATCAGCCCCGGGCACGGGGGGTTCAGATCCAGCTCCCACCCACCAATACCCCCGAGTTCTTCTCCCACGGCTTCCCCAGCCTGGATCGCTGCCGGGGCTGCCCCGACCCGGGGCTGCGGTGCCAACACCGCTCGGATTTCAGCCCCGAGCCGCGATCCCCCATTGCGGGCGGCGAGGGGACGGCAGCAGCTCCTCCCTGCCGGACACAAACCCAGCCGAGCACGGCGGGCAGGGACGGCGGCGACAGCGGGGACAGCCCGGCCCCGCCGCCATCTCGGGCTGGGCCCGCCCCGCCCGGCTCCATTTCCCGGGATCGGGATCGGCACCGCCCCGGGAATTCGGCAGGAGCGGGCTGGCCCGGCAGCGCCGCAGGTACGGGGGGACCTCGGGGTGGCTCCTCTCCTCTGGGAGCAGCGATCCCTGCTCGGGAACAGCTTCCCTTCGCAGCCATCCCTGCTCCAGGAACAGCCCAGCCTTCTTCTTCCCTTCTTCTTCCCTTCTTCTTCCCTTCCCTTCCCTTCCCTTCCCTTCCCTTCCCTTCCCTTCCCTTCCCTTTTCCCTTCCCTTCCCTTTCTTCCCCCCAAAGCGTGGCCGAGCTCGGGAACAAGGACGGGAACGGGCGCTGCTGCCCAAACGCGGGCTGGTTTAATGTGCGTGCTTGCCGTGTGTTTTGTAGGTGCGAAAGGAAAGAGGATGGAAGAAGGAAACGCTGCCATGGAAAGAGTGCTCATTACTGGAGGAGCAGGTTATTTTGGCTTCCGGTTAGTGCGTTAAATAGTTATTACATGCAGGAATGAATGTAAGAGGTTGCTGCTGGGAAAGCAGCAAAATGCATCTGTAAAAGGGAAACCTGTGGGCCTGAGACACCTGATCCAGTTGATCCCATCTTCTGAGACCCAGGGTCTCAGGTTTAGCCTCAGTTACTCTGTTTCCAAAAGCTCTAAGGCTGTTGTCCCCTTTCCAAGTGTCAGCATCAGCTGCCTCGCAGACATTTACCTGTGTGCTCACCTCTGTAGAGATCACCATCGTCAGCCTGCTCTGCAGGACAAGCCTACACTTGTACACACATTTTTCTTTTGGCCTGCAAATAGTTAGACGTGTGCTTAGCTCTACAGATTAACAACTCCAGCTGAACTCTCAAGAATATATTATATTCATGGACAGTGATGGTTTAGGATTAGAGTTGTAAATAGGGTGTGCATTTCAGTGAAATCCATTTCCCCTTGCTGCAGCTGACTCTGCAGGCCATATAAAGAAAAAAATCCTATTCTGAGCCCTAGACTATAACTGCTCACAGAGGGGAAAGAGATCACAGACAGGACCAGAAACTAAATTTCAAGTCAAGGGAAGGAAAAAAGAAATCTCAGGAGATATCTATCTTTCTTCTGTTTGGCTTTCTCCTCCACTCTCATGCCCTTAAAGCACAATAGACATACAAAAAATGTAGGAAAGGGGAAGAGAAACATCAGAGTTATACTTTGTGTCAATACCTGTGATTTGGAGTAAGATGCTGACATGTGGCAAAGTATTCACAGCAGCTGAGAACCATCTCCCACTTCTCCATAAATTTCAATCACAATGGCAAAGAACATCCTGTTGTTTTGACACAAAAGCAGTAAGATAAAACAAGTAAAGTTTTTTTACTATTATTTTTGGCAATAGTTGCACATCTGAAAGTTGCTGTTGCTGATCTGAAGGGGACAGAACTTCAGTTATTTCTCTTCAGAATTTTCACTTACAGCAGTTCTGCCTCATTTCTCTTTTTTTTTTTCTCCAAGTATTGATGGAGTGTGAGACATCAGTACCTAAACTATCACAGCTGAATCTTCCCAATAACTGGGGGTTGAGTATTTAAAAGACTCCCATCAGAAAAATAATCAGCATGAAAACAGTTAATATTCTTCTGTCCCTCCCAGGTGAGATGTTTCATGCACACGGTGCTGTATCCTAACATACGGTTTCTGTCACGTTTCAGTTTAGGTTGTGCCATATATCAAAAAGGAGTTGATGTCATCCTCTTTGATGTTGTGAAGCCACTTCAAACCGTGCCAGAGGGAATAAAGTTCATGCAGGGGGATATCTGTTGCCTGTCTGAAGTGGAAGAAGCTCTCAAGATGTAATCTGCGTTTTCCATATCGCTTCCTATGGCATGTCTGGCAGGGAGCAGCTGAACCGAAAACTTATAGAAGATGTTAACGTGAAAGGAACAGAAAATATCATCCAGGCCTGCAAGAGCAGGGGAGTGTCGAGCCTGGTTTATACAAGTACCTACAACGTGATATTTGGAGGCCAGGTGATAGAAAATGGGGACGAGTCTCTGCCTTACCTACCTCTGCACCTTCACCCTGATCACTACTCCCGAACGAAATCTCTAGCTGAAATGAAGGTGCTGGAGGCAAACGGTGCTGAGCTGGGAGATGGGAGGGGTGTGCTGAGGACCTGTGCCCTCCGCCCAGCAGGGATCTACGGGCCTGGGGAGCAGAGACACCTCCCGAGAATAGTCAGCTACATCGAAAGGGGACTGTTTAAATTTGTCTATGGAGACCCTCTGAGTCTGGTAGAGTTTGTACACGTGGACAACCTGGTCCAGGCTCATGTCCTTGCCTTCGAGGCCCTCAGAGCCAGCAAGCAGCACATTGCTGCAGGCCAGGCCTATTTTATTTCTGATGGCAGGCCTGTAAATAACTTTGAGTTTTTCCGACCGCTAGTGGAAGGTTTGGGTTACAAGTTCCCAACCTGGCGCCTTCCCCTCTCCCTGGTCTATTTTTTTGCATTCCTTACTGAAATAGTTCATTTTGTTGTAGGGCGTGTTTATAACTTCCAGCCCCTCCTCACTCGCACGGAGGTTTACAAAACTGGTGTCACCCATTATTTCAGCATGGAGAAAGCCAGGAAGGAGCTGGGCTATGAGCCCCAGCAGTACAGCCTGGATGAAGTGGTGGAGTGGTTTAGATCCCAGGGATGTGGACCAAAGACAAGGAATTACACCATGATGCACCTG
This sequence comes from Muscicapa striata striata, assembly GCA_030060385.1. Lineage (NCBI taxonomy): Eukaryota > Metazoa > Chordata > Aves > Passeriformes > Muscicapidae > Muscicapa > Muscicapa striata. Next base: position 2,598,445 of record JAREIS010000073.1, read on the forward strand.
GTTAGGGATGGAGCACTGCTTCTGGTGCTGATTGCTGTGCTGGTCTCCTGGTTTCCATCTGCAGTGACATTTTCACTCTGAAAGATAAAATGCTGAGGACAGAATTTAGTTATGTTCTCTACTTACTCTTGGTTTTGACAGAGAGGTAATGAAAGATTTAAAAAAAAAAACATTTGTGGGATTGAGGTAAGTAACAGCTTTATCCCCAAGGAACAGAACTGCTGAGTAAAAAGGTGTAATTTTTTATATATACTTCTCTTCAAAGTAAAATTGATCAGATCACTAACAAGATGAAGCACAGTATTACTGCAAACAGCATTTTATTCCCAGATACAACAGCACAAAACAGAGAATGGAACAAATGTCCTTAGGCTGACTCTTCCTCCCTGATGGGATTATACTCCTGATCCCTGCCCTTTATTCCTAAAGAGTTTGTGTTACATGATCCAGAGGAGAATAAACTTATTCTTTGATCACATTCCAAACTCCACTTCTGCTTCCCAGCTTGGATGTATATATTCCTAACCAAGAAAAACTGATAAACTGCTAGACAATAAACAAATAGGGGTTTTACATGAAACCATTCTGGTACGCTTTCCTGAGTTAACTCTGATATCTGATGACATTTCTGGAAAATGCACCATGCTTAATCTAAATTACAGGAAAGTGCTTGAAGCACCATAGATTTGTAGATTTTTCTAACAGTAAAATATACCTGTTTAAAATGAATGAGCCAGCTGAAGTGCATTCATAAATAAAACCTATGATTTTTCCCAGCATTATTGAATGGTTAAACAAATAATTCATCAAAGACATTTGGTGAGTGATTGCATTCACATTCCACTATAGAGACTTTTAGCCTTTAATAATATTTCTTTAACACCTGACACCATCTGAATAGAATTTCAGCTTTGTAAAAGGAAGATAAATACTTGCTACAAGGAAACAGATAATTTTGTGGAATTTTAAGATTAGAAGATAAAACTATAAGTACAAGTCACTGCTGTGACCTGCAATTCCCTCTATCAATTTAATATAGAATCTGAGAAACTTCACCTCAAATGTTAAACACAAAGTTGTTTTCCCTTAATGCATCAGCACTGCAGCTTCTGTACCTTTTGATAAAAGCAGAACCTTTCAAGAGTTTAAACTTTACTCTTTCCATTTTAATGGCTGAAGTTACACAGATCTTAAATTAATTGTAACTTCCAGATACTTCTGTTAAACTGTGCTGCAACTGAAATGGGGAAGTAATGAATAAGAGCAGTTCCATTGCACTGTTAAAGAATTCTCAGAAAACCAGAGGGCCTAAATAGAGGAACCAAACTAGAAATCCATGGCCACCCCTGCTTAGAAGATGCAGATTTTTGTAGGTCATGGTGATGGAAGACAGCATTTTTTTTGACTGTTGAGTTCCTGATAAGTTTACCTTAAAAAAAAAAAAAAAAAAAAAATCCAGCCCACACTATTGATAACTTTATGTAGTTTTATGCTTGAAATCTGACTTTTCTCCCTCATTCCCCTACCCAGTAAGTACACCATGAAAGAAACTAAATTTAATACTTAGCTTGAGGGACAGCTCAAGAGAGAACTCACTTTTTTTCCCCCTCTCTAATAGCAAACAAGCTGTTTGTGCAGCAGGAGTGTTGCACTCTCTTATAAAGAGCTTATGTGCCTCCAACTGAGTGCTGATGGCACAAGGGCAACTCTCCAGGAGTCATTAATATACAACATCATCTGCAGAAAGAAGAAATCTTCTTTTTAATAAAACAGAAAAAAGACATTCATGACCTCATGAAAGCGCCAGGCCAATGCTCTCTTTCCAACAGCTCTGTTTTTTCAAGTGGAAACCACTTTGTTCTTTTCCCCTTTAAGTTCTCTGGCTTTGACACAATGTTATCTGAAGTAGATTAAAAAGTTCTAATGCCAGCAGAAGACAAAACCAAAACGTAGAAGAAATTGCACAAGCCTGTTGCACAGAAACAGCATCAGTGTTTCATGCCAAAGTCTTGTAAAAAAAGTTGTTTTTAACATAGGGAACTGAACTCCTGTGCCCCAGAAGAATTTTCTCTGCTATTTGTAATCTTTTAGCAAAACTCAGCTACTGCTATTTATAATTATCTCAAGAGTGGGGCTAGTGAAAACCATCTATGGAAGGGTCCTTAAGCCATAAATCCTAAATCCACACTGCTAATACCAGCTGAGGTTTAGGCCCTGGACAGCTTTTGAGGTAGGGCAGCTCCTGACAAGACAAAAATAGCCCAACAAAACCCCAAATACCAGAAGCCCTGCAGAAGCTGAGCTCAGCAAGTGAAGCTTTTCATCTGCCTGGAGTCAAGGACAGAACTCTCTGATAACAGAGCAGGAGCACTATTTTGTCTTAATGGCCCAAGAGTGCTCCAGCTCAGGGGATTAATGTGGGGACACACCCCAGAGCCATCATCAGTGCACTGGGGATTCATTAATTCCACGTCAATTAGCTCCATCTATTAAAAAACCAAAGTCCTGGCTACAGCAGAGGTGAAGGATGCACTTACTCTTTCCAAAACAAAAACAGGCTATCTGTGGCTAAAGAAGATACTCTAAAATTGCTTAAAAATTCCATCCCTGTAAAGACAATTATAGCTGCTCTGCTTGAAGTATCTTACAATGAAAATTCTCTCTTCTTTTTCCTGTTTTTTGTCATTACTCCTTGTGCATGAATAGCTGGGTAAATTAGGGTAATTAATTCAAGTGTTGTGTCTCTTTTTAAATTTTCATTTATTACCTGTTTTCCTGAAACTGAATTATTAGAAACACACCTAAAATTGAAAGAGCAAAATGAAAATATAGCTCAGATTCAATTTTACTTAGTCCTCAAAATGACTGAACAGTTGAACTGATTACTGAACAAAGAATGATTCTGATGTTTAAGAATAATTGCTCAGCTGCTTAACCTCAGACACATCTCAAGGTACAAGTTTGCCAGATATACATGAAAACTTGTACTTCTCATGTGTATTTAAAGATATTTACTTTAGATGCTTAATCAAACCATGTTTTTCTAGGCCCTTGTCCTAAGGGGCCCAACCAAAATCCCTTTGTTTCTATTTATTACTGATTTCAACATACTTTCACAAGTATAGTGGCATATTTAATAATTCCCTATGTGCTCTTCAGAGAAAAGGGTCCTGAATGCTGATAATTTACACATAATGAAAAAATCTGGGGATCAAACTTCAATTCAGGAGTATGCAAGTGTTGGGGGAACTACTGCTTTGCTTTAGTCAAGCTTACAATTCCCTGTTTTGCTGGAGTAACAGCTAAAAATGTAGACTAGCAACGAATTAAACTGCTTTTAATTTAATTTAAATTCTTTTAAAACTAATAGCTGAGCATGTGTATAAATACTGTTAAGGACCAGAAGATAAATTCATCTCTGAACAGATTCTGAAGGTTCATTTTCATTATATTTAACTTCTGTTTCTCATGATAGAAAGGGAATTGCAGTCTGGAACAAAGCCAACTAGTTTGATTGCAGTTAAAAATGCTGACACATGACTGTAGCAGATTTAACCCCTGCACTTCAGGTTCCACACCACATTCTGATTTTTCCAGCTGGTTTGGAGAATTCAAAGGTAATGGCTGGTACACAGCTCACATCATCTCACATCTCCAAGGTTAAAGAACTGCAGAACTAGCAAAATTCTTTCACCAGAGAAATATATAGATATGTTGGAGTGGGGGAAAAAAAGTGACAATACAGGCAACAGAACACCTAAATGTAGTAATTTTTTGGACTCCAGAACTCATGCATACCAATACTCACTAAGGTGAAAAAGACTCCTTGGCTTTAATGACATTCTAGAAGAATTAGGCTGCAGATACCTCATATGGATTCATGTTCAATAAGCATAGAATTTTGATTAGAAGATGAGAAAAAATGTGTTCCCAAGGCTCCCAAAAATTAAAAAAATCACCACATAAAGACAGAGTGCATTCACCCAGCAGCAGTTCTCCCCAGGCAACCTTGCAGGCAGAAAGTGTTCTGAGAAAATTTTTTGGCAATAAATATTACTGTTCTTCCCAATTACCACAAATTTAATCTTCACCTTGCTCAGATTTTATTGTTCAAGCTCATACAAATCTGATTCTCACTAGAGCTGGAGTTTGTATCTGCCTCTCACTGAAAAGGTTGGTTTGGAGTCACAAGTTAAACTCGATCTTTGACCTTTTCCTTCTGCCCTGTGTGTTTGGAGCCAGAGGAAGTGCAATGATAACCACGTCTCCTGAAACAAGTCAGTTCATCTTAAAAACACAGAAATGCCCTTCTTCCAACCTGTAACAGAGCACACCATACCATATCAGCAGATCACTTTTCAAAAAGAACTCAAAAGTCATGAAGTTCAACGAGCAATGCTTAAACAAAGAAGCACTTGGTAACATTCTCATCAGTGTGAGATATCAAAAATTATTTATTAAAATAAGTTATTTCAATGATTTAAAACAGTTTGTATAAGAATATAACAATTTAACAATTGTTAACTTCAAAAATTTATAAATGTTTTCCCTCCTGGATTAAAAAAATTAGCACACACATTCAAACCTACTTTCATACTCAAACATTTGCAACTCTGATAAAGTTTCTACAGAGTCTGCCCCAAGGAAGAACTGAGAGATGAGGTCTTGGAGATAAAACACAGAATGCAAGAACCAAGAGAAGAGTTAGAACATAGCCTTGGCCACCACTTGCAAGTCAGCAGAAGAATCACTGCAGTATTTTCATTCTGCACACAGTGTAACATAGTCTGGGGAAAAGTCTTACTGTAAAACAAAATTCATTTGCATAAATATTGATGGAGTGCCTCTTATAACTCCTGGTGTTATGTGTGAGTGGAGAATGTGCACAGGACTTTTCAAAGGACTACAAAATGAGCCAATTCTTACATATTTGCACCAGAGCAGCATGATGACTCACTCCTGTGTCCATCACACACTGGCTGTGCTGTGTCAGGAATACACAAAACAATTGGAGGAAGCCAGGACAAATGGACAGTTTGGTTGGGTCTGCTCTGGAACTGAGCTTAAAAAGAATTCTGACAGGCAGAAAAATCCACACCTGGATAATGAAGATAAAACCAACTCTATACATCAATCTAGGTTACAGCTCCACCTCCCAAATCCACAGTTGATGTGATATTTTTTGTTTGTTTGAGCAGTTTACACCCATCTTGACCAGGTCAATCACAGCTGGGTACTGAAGAGATTTCAGGAAGGAGGATGAAAACAGAGAATTACCTTTAACTTTTCTCTGTTTTTCAGCTGGGTGATTAGTAATTAATTTCTTTATAATAAAAAATTTACAGAAGCCACCCCATTGTGGGATACACTATTATAACACTTTCATCTCTGAGACAAGACTGTCTTTACAGAATAGCTAAAACCTCAAGGGGGTTCCTCAAACAATCATCTGTGAATGCACAATGGCATCAATTAAGGGCCTCTTGAAACAACAGAAGTCACAGCATGGGGAGCAAGAGAAATTGAAAATTGCTGAGGCAGCTGCATCAGGCCATGAATCCCAAATCCGTGCAAGTCCTCTGTGATCTGAAGTACAGCTCTGTGGAAGCAGCATTTTGTGCCTCAGGCAGTCACTCCAAAAACTAAACTCCTCTGCACACATTTGAATGTTAAAGTTGGGAATATAGATAGCAAAACTCATCCCATGTAGAGATAAGACAACCAGAAATTTGATGGCAACAATACAGCACTAGCACAACGGACCAACACATACACAAATTATTACAACTGCTGTTAAATATTCCATCAAAGGCCTTTAGTTCTGCTCTGGCAGGAAAATACACTTGCTAATCTAACAAGTATTCTCATCTGCAGCTTCATGTTCTTGATTTGATTAAAGGCACCAGAAGGATGTACCTCTATATTTGTGCACACTATCATTCTTGGATTAGTTATGTTTTGGGGAAATGGTCTACATTTACAGAACACTATCATTTGACTATCGTCTATGTAGGATTGCAAGATTAAAAATTGACAGTTCATTTAAAAATTCATTTCTAAGCACATTAGCAGCTGAAAGGATTTGCAGAAATGATACTGTACAAAAGTAAGTGCTTCTTAGAATTTTAAATACCTTCCCTTTCTGCAAACAGATATCTTCTACTGCCTATCTTAAAACTTTTCCTTCCAGTGCCTTGAGGCTGTGAACAGAAGTTCACAGGGGCTATGAATAGAGGTTCACACATTGCTTCTTTCTTAAACCTTTAAAGAGAGTTCAACAGGAAAAACACAACTACAGTCAAAGAGGGTATTTGCTTTCAACAAAATTAACATATTATCTTGTTCTTGAAAATGTAACAGAAAAATTTTAATAAGAGACAATAGCTGCCCAAAATATTTTATACAGTATCAGCAACACAATCTGCTGTCTGGAGGACTGTAACAGACATGACAATGCTGGTGTAGAAGTGCTTTTACAGCATTTAATAAATTAAAAACTTCACTACTAGTTAATCTTGAGGAGCCAGGTTGTTCAAGTGGTGTGATTCCATGCATGCAAATTTTTGTGACTGCCTTATCTACAGCCCGTGTACACACATACAGGGGATGATTTGTACTTCAGGTATTGATAATATGAAGTGAGGTCCATCCAACTACACATCCTCAAGTTTTAAAAATCTTGAATACGTACACAGAAGTTCTGGCCTGCACAGAGGGTATGCTTTGTACAGAATATAAATTATTAGGTATTAAAACAGTTTTTCTTAAAAGAAGAATTTACAAAGGAAATCCATATTTCCTCTTCATTCTCTTCTTCCAGTCACCCCGTCTGATGAGACTGTCATTGAGTAGGATGACCAGGATAAATCCATCTCTTCCTGAATTGCACCATAAAGCACACATCAAAGAATGATGGGCTCTAAGAGTAGAATTTGCTGTTACTGACTTTCTTCTCCTTTAATCTTAAGGGAAAAGAAAAGGAAAAAGTCAAGCCTAATAGGAATTTCTCAGAGGAAAACAGTCTACCAAATTCAATGTACTTGGATGTATCAGCAATGAGCACTGCAATTTTTTCCCTCAATAAATGGGAGTAATACAAGTAATTCATACAGCTGTTCAGCACACACAAAAAATGGCAAGAATATTTAAAGTCTTGCAATCTCTACTCAAAACTTCCTCTTGGGACATAAAGCCTCTCTCTATCTCACTGACACTCAGCCCAAAGGTGGCAGCACAGGAACCTTCCCCTAAACTCTGGATAATGCACTGACACTGAACTGACAATGCTGTGCTGCTACAACTCAATACTGGTTTTATCTTTTGTGGTTTGGTTATCTGTTCCCACATATCTCATGTGTGCATGACATTTCCAGGGACATAACTCTGATAGTGTAGCAAGAGTGAAGAGGTTTATTTATTTGTCTATGTATACTTCCAGGCTTTCCTCTGGAAAGCAGCAGAGAGGGTTACAAAACCTGACAGGATTACAAGTGCCACTGAGATCTCACTGAGCACACATTCCTCAGCTTCTGCTGGCCTCTAGTGGCTTGAGGCCCAGCCTGGCTTCTCTACAACCCTTCCTCGTTGCAGATGAGCTCATTCTACCCTCACCACTCTTTAGATGCTCCCTTTGATATGTCTGAGGTTTCCTTACCATAAATCCTGTCTAGAAAGAGCTGCCTTGGAAGGGAGAATGATCATCAACCCACCTGCGGTTGCAAGTGTCTTGATAAATCTGTAGTTTGTGCTCATTGACATTGAATTCTTTCAGTATAGCATCCCTGTTGGGATTCCTTAGGTTCATGTGGCTGTCATAGAGGAACAGTTGGGTATTCAGCTCCTCCTGGCGCTTCCGAAGCTGCCGACATGAGGAATAAAGCTCTTCTTCACTTTCCTTCAAAGAAATATTGGAAATCAAGATAATTTTGTAAAAAACATTCCCAAAATGACACAGAATCAACAGAGTTGAGGGGATGAGTTTGTTTTCTTAACCACATTTTAATAACTGCATAGAACATTTTATAAAATTCTTTTGATAGGATGTTTCTGGAATCAAACTAACTCAGAAAGCACTAAAAAAACCCCTCAGCTCCACAGTATGACCAGCCATATCCTCTGACAGGGGCATCAGGGACATTCTAGCACAGGCTGCAAACTTTGTTTATCTAAACACTTCTATTGGAATATTTTTCCCTAACAGAGCATGCTAGTCTGCTGAGGAAAGAACAGAAAATAGTGTATCATGATGGCGTATCAGATTATAATAATAATAAAAACACATTTTTAAAATGTTTAGGTTTTGGCTCTTCCATGATATTTGTTTATCATGTGACAAAGTGACACTCCTGGGGATTTTCTATTGAAATGTGGACTAAAGGTCAAAATTCTGACTGGTAAATAAACTGGTGGACCCCTTACAGCAGCAAGTACTCAGATGATCAAGAAGGAAGGCCAGATCCTGTATTTCTATGTAACTGGCAATTCAGTACTGCAAAGGAACTGAGTAGGTCTGAATTTCTATTGTGGCCCACAGCAGAAGGTATCAAAAATATTCCACAACCATAAACAATCATCATGATTCCCTTTAGGACTTCAAATTATTTTAATACTTAAAATTTGGATGCAGAAGTTGCCTCTTTATAGAGTTACTAGTGGGGAATAGAACTGGCAGGACTGAAGTCTTAATTTTCACATCAGCAGCAAAACAAGATACTCCTTCTACAAGAAATGACATGCAATCAATAAATATAATAAATCCAAACATTTTCAAAGGCAGCATACTAATAAGAATGCCTCTTTCTGCATTCAGTCCAGATCTAGGAAAATTGATATCTTAGCAGCACATCCAAGGGAGTTCAGTTACAGCAACAAGATCCTTTCCTAACCCTTTTTCCTCCTGAAACACATTCCTGTGCAAACATGGATTGGAGCAACAGAAACAGCCTCAGTGCTATGCTACTGATTAAGATTTAAAGAGTAATTTATTTAATTTTTGTTTGTAAAGGGATAGTACACTTTGTATTCCCAAATTACAAAGGAAATGCAGATTGCTAATTACCAGTTTGCAGGTGTAATCATCAAGATGCGTATGTACCACTGTTAGTTCTTGTAAATAAATGTATCCACAAAGGTACAGCTTAAACTGCATTTTAAGATGTCCACTTCAATCTTTTAGTGAGGAACACATACACCATTGAGGCTGACTGTAGTCAGAAAAAGCTAAAGAAATACATGCACTTTCTGAAGGAAGTAAATCAATTTTCAAGCTAATAAGACATGCTTTTAAATGCAACAGCCACCTCAGCATAGTACAATTCCTACAATATCAAAAAACCTGTTTAAGTTGTACAGGAACTACGTAAGGCCCCACATAATAATTCACAAATATGCATGCTTATGTCTATAATATTTTTGCTTAACCATTTCTCATAAACTCCACAGCCATCTGTAATTCCTCATTATAATTTAATATTTCATCTCCAAGCACATGCAGATGGGCTCTGTATATAAACAGGCCTGTTATTAAATGGTATTATGTAATGGAAGGCTATCACTTTTTATAAAGAAGCAGAGGGAACAGAGGCAGCCTTGATTTTTTCTGGTGCTTCTTGAATGACCTGGCAAAAATTCTAGAGTTGACAACTGTGGTGGATCTGAGTTTGTTGCAGGCTGCCAAACAAAAGGAAGTTTTTGGAAGTTGTCCTGCCACTGCATTACCACCAGGCATTGTAAAAACACCGAGCTGAGCTGCAGCTTCATTTGGCTTTACAAGCAGAAGGGGATTAGAGTGTGAGATGTGCTACTGTCAAAGGAGTTGGTGCTGACAGATTGGGGGACAGACTGCTGCTATGAACAACACTTTGAGAGCTGCTCCTGCCCCAGGCAAATAATGATCTGGATTCCAGAAGAGAAACCAAGATGGGGGGGATATGCAATGTATCCATCCACAAGTGGTGTCCATGCTCAGCATTAGGCAATGGTGACTTTGTCAGTTTTCTCAAAGGCAGCAAGCCCAAAACCAGCAGTTTATCAGGCCTTCCCTATGAGACCTGAGTCTATGATATATGAACAATTTAAATATTATCTTGAAAGGATACAGGTCTCCACACACACATCCCTGGCCTCAGCTTCTAATCCTCTCCTGCCCTCAGAACCCTTGGCTGGCCCACATAAGGAGCTTACAGGAACTACCACATTGCACACACTGTGTCATTGCACACACTATCATTTTACATCAGGTGTTACAAGGTGGCTTCAGAAAAACCTCCACAAAGGATGTTTGAAAAAGGCTTATACTCCTTTGGGAAGAAAAATGTGACTGAATTCAGAAATTTCCAGGTCAGTTTATGCAACTGCAGGCACAAATCCCTCCAGAGACATAATGAATTAGAGTTCACGGGAGTTGATGTTTCAATCAGAAAAATAATGTAACTGGTGTGAAGTTCAGCGTGGGCCTGAAAGAGTTGACAGACTTCAAATAAGAAGTTTTTTTTCCTCTGAATCAGAAGGGTGCTGGAAAGCACCCTGAAACAGCCATTTCCCAGAAGCATCTTTAAACTTTCATCATATCAGAAGTGTATTTAAATTATGTAATTTATTATTGAGAAAGAGTCTGAGAAATACCCTACAAATCAACATATACAGCAGCACCCTTGAAACACCAACAAACACTGTTCACAGATCAGCTGCTTTAATGCCTGGATTCATGAGCATCATTATTTTTCCCCTATGTGTCTTAAAATATTACTATTTCAAGTAGGTGTTTAGAGAGGCTTAACAGGAGTAGATTCGCAGTTCTTTAAGAACCAGATATCTTCTACTTGATGGGTTGTTTATTTTAATGAAATACTGCAAGAAATCACTATCTTCTATTGCTGAAGTGATTTCTTTTTATGTAGGACCTTTAAAAAAGAGATTAATCTATGAAGCCAAAGCTGATTTTAGCTAGCTTAGCGTGGCATCAGTCAGTTAACAAGGAAAGACAACGACCATGCTGTTACAGCAAAAACTATTGGAGGTAATGAGGCTTTGTTTGTGCATTATTTCTTTTAACAACCATGTAATCTGTCCACCCAGAGGGAGAGTAACTCAATTTGTGCTGCCTTCCCCAGTACCTGCAGAAGAAATGCCTGACAACAGCACATCAGACACAGAACAGAAATCTGAATCTTCAGTTCCTGGTTTCCACGAGGAACTGGTAACAGACACACTAAGTGCACACAACAAACCCCATTGCTTCTCACCAAAACTTGTTGCATCTCACAGTGCACCAGAAGCGAGGCCAGCTCTATATCTTCACTGTAGCCATTCTTGAGAGGAACTGACCTAAAACCTGGGGCAGGGAGAAGGAAAACAAAAGGCAATTAGAGTCCATCAAGGGGGAATTTCCAGCCACAGAAATGGTGCACACTTTTAGCATTATTCAGTGCTCAAACGCTCCTCTGCCAAGAGTAGGCTGTACAGGCAATTGCAGAGAAGCAAAAGGCAAGACTGACAAAACTGAGAAACACCTGATTTCACATGCTCTTGAAAACTAAAGCCAGAGGAAGGAGCTTCATCAGGGCAGGAGGGAGTCTGGCATCACAGAGGAAGGCACAGTTCAGTAATGCTCATTACAGCCACTGATCTCACCTGATTTGATTCCTTTGATGGGAAAAGTTGCATGTGCTAAGAAGTTGGGATCACTGAATATATCCTCCTCATAAACAACAAAGCGCAGGAACGCCAGATTTGGGTCGTAAATTTCAAATTTCACTTGCTCTGCATTAGGTGCCCAAATTGGATTAAGGCCATTGTCATCTGTAATGAAAAGGAAACAGTTGCAGTATGAAGAAATAATTTCCCTTCATTCACATATAAGTACGTATCCCAGGACATTTTCTAGGGATACAGAAGCCCAAAAATCCTATTTACCATCTGTCTCATGTTGTAACCTTGCTTCAGAAAGTTTGTATTTGTTTACTTGGTAGAGGGGGTGGGAGGAAACTTGGCAGGGATGAAAACGCATGAAGAAAAGCAATTATTTGTATTCAAACATATCAAACCCCCTTGGACTTTTATTTGTAAAGAGAAAAAAGAAAGCTAATTAATTTCTCATATTCATAAGCCTCATGCTCCATATCCAAGAGAAAGCAGGAAAAGCACTAGAAAGACTCATGTACCTTGGTCCAATTTTTGTAGTTATGTACAGAACACCAAGATTTGGTATATGTGACACAGCCAGGAAGTTTGCTCTCGAAATCTTGGTCACTTCCCACTGAAAATTTAGATTATGAAAACTGAAGTACTGAGGAGTCACAATGCACATTCTGCTCCTGATGCTATGTTTATTTTCCACTGGTATCACTGTTTTGGATAATCAGAACCAAAGCCTGATTTTTACCAGAGGAACACTGTTGCATCCAGAAGTACTAAATGGTGAAATACGAAGTGGCTGAAATACTGCTCCATTTCAGCACATTTAAGTTCATGCACACACAAATACATTCCTTATCCAGAGCTCTACAGGATGAAGCTTTGATCAAACTTCTAATGCATTTCAAGTTAAACTATTTTACAGCCCTATACTTCCAAGCTGCCTCTAAGGGGGGTGCCAGTCTCAGAACCCAGTTTAAATAAACACAGTCTGGAGCTCACAGTAATAACTCCCCATTTGGGCCAGACTTTTGGGAACTGACTAGCACTGTTGGAGGCACTCCCAAGACAGTAATTGTTTAAAATATGCAAAAACACAAACTTATGCATGGGCAACAACACAACAGAAGGGGACTTTTTTCCCCAAATCACAACAGTACTTCTTTTTCTAAATTTGATACACATTGAAGTTTCTCAAACTAGCAGGCCCCAAGATAAGCAAAAGAACAAGACTTTGTGACTTATCAGTCCAGAGCTCCAGTTAACTTACTCCTCCTATAATGTTCATCCTCTGCTCACTTTATTTAAGTACCCTGGAAGTAGAACCATATCCCTGCAACACAGAAACCCACAGATACTCACTCACAACTGTTGTCTTGAATTTGTTGTTATCATATTCAGCCCCACAAATTTCAACCTCGACAAAGGGGCAGGTGATACTCCTACCAAGTTTAGGGAGATGACGGGCCCCTAAAACCTGCAAAAGCAACTGTAAATTAGAATCACATCCAAAGGAAACTTGGCATCATTGCTGAACAGAAGGTAGCCTACAAAACTAGAGGGGGGAAAAATCCAGAACATGGAAAAGCACACAGTCTCTCTCTTGAATATGTTTCCATGTATTATCTGTGCCACCAGTAATTATCTGTCACCAAATGTTATCTGTACCTTCCATAGTTTGGATACCTCAATTATTTTCATTTTAAGAAAAAAAAAAGACACTGTAGCTGACATGCATTACACACAGTGTGCAGCTCCTGGCCAGGCCTGTAGCACAAGTTTTGTTATCTCTCTTCTGTGTTTATTACATACCCATTTCAAGACATTTCTGCTTTGCATTCACAGGCCCTGTTTACCTCACCTTTAAACTTCAGAGTAAATAATGTGTTTCTTCTTTCTCAGAAAACATACTTTTAAAGAACCTGTCTTGCTCCACAGCAAGAATAGAAACAAGTGCCATTCTCTGGCACCCAGCCAAGATGGCAACATTTTCCAATGATAAACTAATTTCTTGAAGAAAAATGAGAATGACATTCAGATTAAGTCATAGTGTATTAAATATTAACTGGGGGATCAGCTTATTAGGTTTTCTGTTTAGTTTCTATATTTCATTATAAATATCTTTCACACTCAAAATCCCTGAAGTAGTTAGTTTGCTGCTAATCAATCTCCAATAGGTCCCTTCTACTAAGAGCCCATTTGATTGAAAATTCAAGTTAGTTCATTTGGTGTATTTATTAGCAATTACACAAAATCATCCCAGGATTGTGTTTTCAGTCCTATAGCACACTCTTCATCAGCAAGATAAAGACATATATTTCTTTTGAGGAAGCAGGGAAGTTAGTTTCATTCTCACACACACTGACATTTAAAAACAGTATTTTGACAATCTGTCAGATCTTGCTCTGAAACATAATAGCTTTATTTTTAGTTTTATAGATATTTATGACTTTAAAAAAAAACAATTTACAAAAGAGATTTACCCTCACTGTCATAATCATCTGCAATTTCCTCTTGGAGTCATTTGGCATTGGGTCATACTCCTCATTTCTCATGCTCTCTGGCTGCAGCACGTAGCCAGTGCGTCCATTCAGGGAAAACAAGGCATGGTTCAATTGCATGTATTTATCTGGGGAGAGAGTTAAAACAGTCACAACAAGATTTCCTGGAATAAAGCTAAAGAAATACCAGATCAATGGCTCCTCTCTGCAATTCCTTCTGGTCACCACTTCATCAGAAAGATCTGGAAAGGTGGGAGACTCCATTCCTTCAGTAACTGAATCTGACAGGCCATTTTTCATCAATTCTAATCCCAAAAAACCCCCATCTCCATCCTAAATTAGCTTCCTATCAGTGTATCACAAATTAGCTGGCCCTCACCAGGAAGTGGAATACAGCCTTCCCTGTGGCTGCACAGCCATTCATCCACCTGAAACTCACTGTAAATACCTCTGCTTACCCTAAAGAGATCAAGGTGAAATAAATCTTTTAGGGCTTGGGGGCAGTTAGGCTCAGAGACAGGGCTTTTGGAGATGTATTTCTGAGGCCCAGCTCTGGATGGCAACCCACACATTAAAAAGCAAACTTCAAACAAAGCTTCTTTCAGGGAAGTTCAAATAATTAGGATGGTGATTAGAAGGGCCATAAAGGGGCTCATTTACAGTGAAACAGAAGGTGGATTAGGTTCTTTTTCAAAGGGAAAATTACCTGGAGTTTGGAAGTTCAGAGCCACCATCTGGGAACCACAAAGCCAGAGGCGAAATGGGTCATAGTTGGATGAGTCAACCCTCTGTCCTTTGGGATAGACACGGGTCAGGCCCTTCAGGTTGTACTTCAACAACTCCAGTGGCTTTTGCTTAACAATGCTCTCTGCCTTGTTTTCCACAAAAGAACGGATTTCTCTGAAATCAGGATTGTCTGCATAGGGGTAGGAGGAAGAAGAGTGGTTGCCAAAGGATGAAAGAAGTTGACTTTTATACTGTATTTTCACCAACACTTAGTTTTACTTTGTTTTGCCTTGTTCTTTAATGAAATAATTGGCATAATTTTCAGGCAGACATGGCAAACTGGTTGAAAATCAAGCCTGAAAGTTAAAATTGCCTTTCTGCCACATGCTTTACAGAAGGGCAGATAAGAGCCTGCAGTCATGTTCTCATCTCATCATAGCTAATAATGTACTTCTGATCACTATAACACATATTTAAACGAGACATCTTTTCCTGGGTCTAAATGGGGAGAAGAAAGGGTGAGCCAGGGTTAGCCAATGTCTCAAAAAATAACTATAATTATAATGTCTTAAATGCAGTGACAGCTTATTAAAAACATTTGCAAAGAAATTTAAAGAAAAAGGGCACATTTGCTGGCTTCTCCAGCAGCAATGACAAAAAAATTGAATAAAAAGTACATATTTCAGTGTCAGAACCCACAGCTGCACTTACACAGGCCCAGTTATATTATGAAGCCATACATCATTCCAACAGCTTAGTCCTGGCAAACATGTTGTTACAGTAAAATTAAAAAATGCAGAGTAAACCTATTTATGAAGGTTTTTTAAAAACAAATCACAAGTGTTCAGCCAGAGTTTTTAATCTTAAAAAACTCAATTGACACATAACTAGTGAGCTTCCCCACGGAATATACATCTGAGAGGGTGTCTCTAGTTAGCTAATTAAAATTTGTGACAGTTCTTTTGTGATAGATGAACAGCACCAAGTTCCCCGGTGTACAATTTCAAAGTGCTATTGAAAGCTGCCTGGGTGAAGCAGAACTGTGTTTTCCATTAGGATAGATTTTATCTTCAGACATAAAATCCCAACTAACATCTGTAAAGATAGCAGAAAGAGTAAAAATCAGATGTAATATTAAAGGCAATACCTAAATTGTCCTTGGTTTTGCTTGTTGGCTTGCAGTAGATTACTAGATCAGATAATTCAATAGCAATTAACTGATTCTTTTCCCAGTATTTCCTTCTGTTCTCCTGGAAAACATTAAAAAGTTTTAGATTATAGAACCATTGAGTATTATGGCACACTAGCTCCAGGGTGCACTCTAATGAATTTTTTGTTGCTCAGATTCCTATCTGATACCTTATACACTTGCACAGATGTAATGCACTTTCAGAACCAGCTCATAGAACAGGTAATAACCAAATGGTGAGGTTTAGTCAGGGATGTACATTTAGGGGTTTTTTTGGTGAGGTGAAAGGTGCTGTTTTATAAGCAAGGGTTTCAGCTCTTCCCTGATCAGTCATGCTCAAAATCCTGGCATCTTTTTTTTTTTTTTTTTTTTTAATGTGGCTCTACTCAACTCAATTTTAGTTACATTCTTAACCCTATCCCTCATATAAATGCAAATGTATGCAGAAAAAATGCAAGGATAGTAAAGTGTTTCTGAGTCTATTTATAATCCTTGGCAGAACTTAAGTCTTGTTAGTAACTCCCAAACAGTGAAATCCAAACCCTCTGAGCATCATTCCTATGTCGTCTTCTATTTGTGCATCAAACCCATCATGTTCTGTATGGAAAATCAGGTGCAATCTTGTTGAAATCCCCAGTACCAAACCCACTCTCTCTACTTCCACGTTTGCAAGCACCTGCTCTGTGGAAGCTGAGCAGTGTTCCCTGCCAGCAGAGACTGGGAACTGCTAAAAGCAGCAAGACGTGTCCTGAGTGCAGACATTTGGGCTGGAGGTTTTTCAAGCATAAGAAGCAGCTACAGGATAAAACAAGTTAGAAGAGTCCCATACTGAACAGGGATTAGCTTTGGCACAAAAGATGAAGCAGCAATCAGGAAGCCTTCCAAAAGAATTCTCTCAACAAGACAAACATAAAAGGAATGAAAATCAGAACTAGGGAGCTACAGGTTTCCAGAATGTCTCACTGAACCAGAGATTATACCTTGAAGTCTAAGAAAAACAAAGAAGAATACAGTGTTTGGACTCAGAAATAACCTTGGGAAAAAGCTGTACAAATCTCATTGTACTTAGTGATGCACCACAGTTCCCAGGCATTGCTCAACAGTAACCAGAGCTCTGAGCAGCAGAAGATCACTTTGTGGTGGCATGGACTCATTTCTAGCCAGAAGCCTCTAGAGACAACCAAGCAGGAGAGCAAGGAACAGCAAATCCAGGGAGCATGGCAAGTATCAGTACTGAGCAGAGATTACAAGAGACATGAAGCTTACTTTCATTTTTTGTGCATAACAGACATTGCCCAAAACTCATCTACAAAATCCCCTTATATCACACTGCAGTACAGTCTTAACTCACTGTGCTTTTTCCTTCCCCAAAATTCAGCTGTTAACTGTACTGGCAACAAGGGTCTTTCCTCATCTTCATCCCCTCCCCATGCAGCAGTCAGTCTATCATGTGAACTTTGTAGAGGCCTTGCTGTGAGAAAAGCCTCCCAACTGACAGAAATGAGTTTTAAAGCATCTTTGAACACAGACTGTTTAATACTTCTCCAACTGTAAAGAGAGAGAAAAAGCTGCCAGACTCCTGAAGAGTCATTGTTGTAACATAAAAACATTCAATTTGGAGACACTTCTTCTAGGTCATGTTTCTCTTTTTCTCATTTTTACTTCTAAGTGAAAGCCTGGCACAAGAACTGTATCTCTCCTCCCCCAACAATAGGTCAACAGCTCCTGTTGCTTCTCCCCTTGCTGTGTTTACAGTCCTCTGTAAGAGAAATCAACTTGTCTGCTATAAATAGGATCAGGACAACCCTCAGAGCACTTCCACTCCATATGACAGATAAACAGCGTGAGCCAACATGATACTGAAACACATTTCCCATCAACCATATCACCCACTTAACAATAAAAGGTGAATAAAAGTAACAAAAAAGAGTATCCTTAAGCACAGACAAAGTAAGGACTTATTGGTTAAGGCAGAGACTTCTGAAATACTAGAAAAGATCACAGGGAGGTAAATTAGTACATCAGTACAGGAAAAGCAAGTCCTGGAGAATGTTTTTAAGTGGCACTACAGGGACATAGAAGCTAAACTTAGGCAGAATCCTTGAACCTTTAGGCAAGTATTTGGGAATACCACTACTGAAGAACTGGGAAGTCCAGAATGTGGTTATTAGTTACAAATAAAATATTAGCCAAATAATCCTCTATCAGTGCCCACTGGAAATAGAGTTAGTGAAGAGGATAAGAAGAGCTCAGGGAATGGCAGCTCAGATTTCACACATCCTCGCTGGTGGATTCACAGCTCTGAAAAGAACAGCCTGATGATAGAGCTTCTGCTGCTTAACACTGGGATGAACCAGTGTGACCAGATGGAAAATTGTAGTGGTATCCACTCTGGCCTAGCAAGCACACTTCACTGAGGGGCAGGGTGCAATACAGACAGCACTCTGCTGGAAAACTCCTGTTAACATCCATTTACATAAAATGCTAATTCATGTACTATTCCCCAGAGAGGTTATGGAACAAGATGCACAGCATCAATAAAATGAACAAACAGCAATATGCAAGAGGGTGAAGGACCATGTGAAAGCAACATTTAACAGTATAGGGCAGCTAAAGACAAAAGCTATTATAAATATTTTTACATTATTAAAACAACAGATAAATTTGGAGCAATACCTCTTCTGCTGTTTTCCAGGTGATCTCACGGATACTCTGGTACCATTCAAAGAGTTCTTCTACTTTATCAGTTGCAAATTCAACACACGGATCTTCTGGATTCTTAGGTTCCAGAATGAAGACAAAAGGCTTTTTGTGTTTTCCTTGGGGCATTTTCACTGTTAGGTAATACCACAGCAAGAAATTTATACTGAAATCCAACAGCTCTTTCTCTAAGGTGTCATTGTTAATTTATTGCAGCATTTAGTATTATGAAGTTTCAACATATTAATTCTGCTGGCTATATTAATACAAGGAGGTGTTTGAGGGGTTTAATTTGTTGGTTTTTTTTTTTTAATCTCTCCTGCTAAACATAAAAGAGTCTACTCAATAGAGAAAGGTCAGGAGTCCATATACAAGCATCAGAAAATACACACCAACATTGTACGTATTGAGCACCAGGATGCCACGACACAGAGAGCCCAGTGGATTGTCCTCAATGATCTGAAAAACACAAGTTAAATCTGACCCTAAATCTCTTCAGTGAACATGCACAGGACATTAGCAAATAATAAATGTGCACCATTAAATCTAATCTTAGCTTTGCTGAAAGCATGCTCACTATGATGTTTGAAAGCCTGTTTTCATATCTAAAAAACACACAAGAATCTCTTCAGTGAGAGCAGTCAAAACAAGACTACTTTGCAGTAACTTCTGTCCCAACACAATTTTTCAAGTCTGCTTAAGGTTAAAATAACCAGGAAGAAGGAAATGTAACACTTGTGGTTTTCTCCAAAGACTTCTGGAAAATCACTGGAAGTGCTCCAGAAGAACAAAAGAATTCAATGTTTTATTTTTGAAATTGAAAAATGTCAAAACTCATTACTCTTCAGTTCTGGTTTCTTTTCTTGAAGAGCTCTTTGTCCAAGACATAGGACCAGATTTTTTAGATTTTTTTATCAAACATGATTGGTTTATGCATAAAAACATGATAATAGAGAGCAAAATAACTAGTAAGGTGTGTTTGGACACCTAATTTTCCTATTTGCAAATATTAAGACAGTGATTATACAGGAAAACTAGTTGAGTTTCAGCCATGTTATTCTTTAGCCAAACTATGAAAAATCTAAACTGTTTATGATTATGTTTAGCAGGAAACAACCAGAACCTCCTAAAACCTCACTAATTCAGCTACCATAAAAGCATAGATGATTTTAGGTGGGGATCCCTTCAAACTCAAGATATTCTATCTCCTTAAACAGCTTTCAGCAAGGGATGTCCTGACAAAAATATTCAGCAGCAGAGAACAATGAAGAATGCATCCATCCCTCTATTCTGCTCTCTCAAACACAGCACATGGAATTTTGAGTGTATAAATCAGACTTTCAATAGGTAGCCAAGGAAATGTAGCAGATAAACCATAACCCTCACCTGATTTTCAAGCTCAGCAGAGTTATGGGATGACAGATCTTCAACATAATTAGATGGAAAATAATGTTGGACTTTTTCTCCATAATCCCCCTTCCACCTGAATTCAAACAGAAAAGTAGAGAGAATGAAAAACAAAGTTAAAGAGCTTCAAAAGGCCATTAATGAAGCAATAATCCCCAAGAAATTGGTCATTAATACCCCATACTAGATTGTCTTGCTGGCTATCACCAAAAATATAAATGATGAAGTAGCTGAGAGCTCTAACAAAGTGATCATTAACTGTAGTAACTGATGATTTCAGAGGGATTACAGTTACTGTAAACTGCAATTAATGACTTAAGAGGCTTTTTCCCCCTCCAGTACTAAAAATACTATTATGTGGTTGATTACCCTGTAGAAACTACAGGGAAACATTAGATTCCCAAGCTTTCCAAGCAATTTACAAGCCAGCTAAAAAAGAAAACCTGTTATGAAAGGAGCCTGTACAGAGCACTAAAAAAGGTGGGTTTGATTCCTGAGAAATGCTTAGCAGAGCAAGGACAGAAGTAGAGCAGTGATTGCAATGACTTCCCAGAGCACACAACTGTTCAGGAAGGATGGATGTAGTATGGAAAAAATATGGGGTATAGCAAGCTATGGAGCTTCTGCAGGCTGAGGTTATTGCTGTGGGATAGAAAAATGAAAGATGTGAAAGAAGAATTAAAGATGAGGGGATTTTGTGTTTGGGTTTTTTTTTAATACACTGGCATAAAGATTTATAAGGGCACAGGTAATAAGCAGCAATCAGACAACAGGCAGTTTTTAAAAACTTCTTCTCAAAGCTCGTTTTTTCCTTAATCTAGTAAGCCACCAGAAGTTCTCCCAGGTGGAATCTTTGTCCTTACCAGCCTCCAGTTTCCTTTGTGACATTATGAATTAAAGCTCCTCGAGAGAAGCTCAATTCATCACTTCTTTTGGCTCTGTAGTCATACAAGGCTTTCACTGTTCTCTGAGGCTTTAAGAAAAACAGAGCAAAGAGGTCATCTGGGGTGATAGGTCATAAAATAATCAATAATGCAATCTTAAAACAAAAAAAATACGGAGGATTGGATTTTGTTGTTGTTGTTGTTATGAAGCTTAGTAAACAAAATACTGAAGTTCCAGAGTGACATCTATTGGTGGAAGTCAGTGATGCTACTTTGGTGTTCTTCAATTATCAGCTTGGAAAAAAAGGAAGAAGAAAAAAGAAAATCTTTTTTGGGAGCTGAAATATAATTAAGGAAGAAAACATAAAACCAAAAAAATTTAAAAAAATTATATAAATCCTCTATTTTTATTACACATATTCATAAGCATTTGGAGCTTTTAGGTGCCTACAAAACCTCCCCTTCAAAACCACATCCTTTAGGAAGACGTGCAGTTTTAGCAGGATGAGCTGAACCTTTATCTTGAATTTACTACTACCCAAATGCTTCAGCAGTAATACAAATTCACTGGTCAAAAAGACTAAAAAGAATTAGTCACAAAATTTACAAGCAGGTCATTTTCATGAGAATTTACAAGTAGGCAGGCACTAGCAAGAATTACAGGTAAGTAATGTTTGCTAGAATACTTGTTTTTAAAACAGTATATAAAGGATAAAAACTCTAATAAACTCATTAATAGACCAAAGGCACCACATTTTTATAGAAAGCACATGAATAAACTGCAATTACTTGTGCAAGCAAAACATGTTTGCCACTGGAACAAGAGTGAACAGACACCCACAGATACAGAAATTTTCATGCTGTACTTTCTTTCCATGAAGATGTGGCCTTCCCAAATTGAAGCCTCTCACAGGTATTTAATTTGGAAGCCCACCAAACCAAATCACCTCCACAGACCCATGAGCAGAAAATGTCCAGATGCCCAATCTGAATGAATCACTACAGGATTTGTGCACAAGAAAATGTGTAGCTACAAATTTTAACAAGAAGCTAGAAAAAAGTCACACACTTTAAATTTCTGTTGTCCAGTTCCCCCTAAACCAAGCAGCCTGATGCTTTCAACTCTTTATATTACTGCCACCAGGAAACCAGCAGGTCTAATTTTCACAAGGCTACAGTAAGTGTGAATATTTCTCTTAAAGCATACCACTGTGGGGGTGATTTCACTGGGCTCCACATACATCTTGACATCATAGAGGGAATTAATATCTTTTTCCTAAAAACAAGAAAGAAAAAATACGTTTCAGGAATCAAAAAGTTACTTCATGTTTATAGAACATTTATTTCTGAAACTACCTCTTTGACAGCACATAGACAGAAGAGAAGGGAAGCCAGACATCTCTGTTTTGCTCATTTCTACAGTTGAACATAACTGAAGATGAGCTGTTATTTAACCTGTCTATGCCTCAGCTTAATGAACACTAAAACCCAATAAAACAGCAATACCTCAAAAAGGTATCTCTTAATCAGTCAAAATATTTTTGATTGTGAGTACTCTTCTATGTGCAACCAGAAAAGAAATACCTGCACTTGTGATTTCTGTGTTACAGTCTCAGTATCGTGTTTAGTCTCAGTGTTGGCTTCACTATTAGACAACTCTACAACAATATACAGAGTCATATTTTTCATTTTATCCTCTCCTTGTGATTCCATTTGAACCCAGTCCTAAGATACAGAACCTTTGCTACAGGCAACATTATAAAAAATCCTGAGGTCTAAAATCTTTTTAGTCCCTTTTAGTCTGCCCAGAAAAAACAAAATCCCCAGGTTTTGATTTTCTCAGACCTGCCAGATGTAGTTTCCTGCAGCTTCTAAAAGACATTTACTTGAAAAGTGAAGACAGCACCTCAGGCTTTCCAAAGCAAAGCTCCCTCAAAATGAAACACATCCATCCAGAAAGTAGCCCTTTATCCTCAGCTAATTATCCAGGCTCCTAGTTTAGTCAATGGCTGGAGATAAATCTCCTGGGGAGATTTCTCATGTTTATCTCAGAGTGAGCTGTCAGAGCTACCTTTTACCACAGAAGCCAGTGAGACACCATCCCTGAAATGTCCAGAGTGAGAGGCAAAGCAGAATATTTCATATTTCATTTTTTCTGAAGCACTTAGCAACTGGCATCTGCATGATCATTTTAACATCAATGCCCACTTCAGCAATAGAAGACAGGGCCAGCTGTAGGCAAGGCTATTACAAAAACTCATTTTAGTAGGGCAATGACCCCAGGACACAGTGAGGCTTCTCTAATCAAATCATGGCAAAGACAAGAGTTGGCTTTTAATCAAAAAGATGAAGCTGTTCTTCACACCTTTGTAAGAGAAGTCAGTATAGCCATCTCAATTTCATAGAAAGTGACCTGCTCAACCTCCCCTTGGGATCCTTCACTGTGGGAATACAACTAGAGAGCAGGACTGCAAGCACTGCTCAGCTTGTCACAACTGACATGGATGTGTTAGCCATAGTAGGCCGCAAGCCTTGGCAAGAGTAAGCAGGATTTTGAAGAAGGAATGCAAGAGATAAGAAAGTAAGCTTGGTATGGGGTATATACCTGGCTAGCTTAAACAACGCATAGATTGAGCAATGTTATGTAGTTATATAACTTAGTAACACGAATATGATTGGTGCGCTATGTTTAGTAATAAGTAAAAAAGTATATAAACTTTGCTTTGTGGATCAATAAAAGGCTTCATGGCATATCGTGAAGACCCCGTCTCTTCATTACCACCATCGTCACTGTACCAGAGCCAGAGCCCATCCCAGCCCATCCCAGCCCATCCCAGTCCATCCCAGTCCATCCCTGTCTATCCCAGCCCATCTCAGTCCATCCCAGCCCATCCCAGCCCATCCCGGCCCATGCCAGCACCGTGCTGTAGCGCTCCAGCAGCTCCTCTGTCACGGGGTAGCGCAGCTTCATCTTCCTGTACAGCGGGTGCTTCTCGTAGTAGGTCACCAGCTCCACCAGGCTCTCGAAGTAGGCCGAGGTTCCCAGCACGAAGTGCCGCCCCTCCTGCTGGATCCGGAAGTGCTTCACCTTCCCCTCCGCCCTGCGGAACAAGGGCGCAGCTGGGAAAGGTGTCAGTGCTCACCAGGGCTCTCAACTGCACCAGAGCTGCTCTGTGCACCTTCCTCCTGGGAAATGACTTCTAACAAAGCCTTTTTTATTTGGTTATTATGATTATTATAATTATTTTGATAGCTACAGAAATCAGTTTTTGAAGAAAAAATATCTCTCATGCTTGAACACAAGGTTTGTGTTTGCCTTGATATACTAAAACCATCCATTGATAACCATCCCATCCAAAAAGACCCCTACACCCTTTTCTGTTGAAGTTTTGTTTTTCTTGTTTTCCCTCGTGTGAAATGGTTTTATTGAGATGTAGCAGCTCCAGTTACTTTAATGTCCACCTTGGCAGCAGCAGAAAACTGCACCAAAAAGTACTTAGGAGACTGGAGAATTTTGGATATCTTCAATACACAATAAGGCATGTAAGTAAGCAACTTTATATGTTGCTAAACTATGCATTTTCAGAGAAACACAATTTGATCTGAAAGCATGATGCAGAACATCACAATTCTATATAATTCATTAATGCTTTTACAAGAACCACAAAAGTGTTCAAAATTACTTCCCCTGGCAAGAGGAGCCAACAATTTCACTTTGACATTTCAGTTTTATGACAGGTCAGGATTTCTAGGGGATAAGGACATAGAATCATTGATGAACCTGCACCTGCACTGCAGTTTTGAAGGAAACTTCAAAATAACACTCTTTAGCAAGGAGTGTCAGGGAATGAAAGAAGGACTACCCACAGAGTTCTTCCAACCATATGGGAAGAATGGGACAGCTGGTGCTCAAACAATCTTTATAAAAGAATAAAGGTTCAGGCAAGTCACAAATTACCTCTTGCACACACATACTCTCACACATGGACCTGCTGCACAAATCAACCACGTTAATTATTAAAAGTCTGAAAGCAAGAATAGCATGACTATAAAAAGATCATTATTTTTTTTAAAAAGGAAAAGCAAAATATTGTTGGGCTACTAAGTAAGCTAGTCCTATCTGTCTTTTCTTACCTGAAAGTCATGGCAAAAGAATCAGGTTCATCTCTCTTTCTAATGAGAAAGGCTCCATCCCGAGGAATGCGCATGAGCATGTCTTCTGCCTCACCCCGACTCAAGTTGTTATAGTACCAGCTGCAACAGTGAAAAACCACAATGGGCAAAGCATTACAAGGCTTGTCAAATGTCATTTTTGGAGAATAACAGACAGCGTTATTAACAATAGCTTCAAACATTCTAAGAAAAATTATGCATTAGATTTTCCCTACCTTGGCACCTATGACAACAGTTTATTACAAAACCTTGTAAGACAGCAGTTTATTTTGGATTAAAGCATCAAGAATATATCAGAACACCTTGTCTCTTTGAAATCATAAAACATAAATCTACATTGTTCCTGAAACAAAGGCACTGCATCTTGCTTTTAGTCTGCCATTCGGTTTTCAGTATCTATTCCATTTTGACACAGTAGATTTAAGATAAAGCTGGAACACAGACAAAAGAAAGACACCAGGGATTTGAATTCTTATTCAGAACTTGATTTTATCCTTCACCATAGGAATGGACCTGTCTTGGCTCTAATGTGCCTTTAGTGAAGCTGTGGCCACTTATATTGGCAGTGTATTCAGCTTATGCAGAAAGGCAGGAAAGTCTAAACCTTAAATTCTCCTTCCCCTCTCACTGTCTTCCAAAGTTATCTATGGGTGGTCAGTGACTCCCAGATCCCAGGAGGGCAAAAAAACAAACAAACAAACAAACAAAAAAAAACTAAAGTCACATATTGCAAAGAAAACAGAACAAAGGACAGCAATAACAATGTTTTGCCAAAAAACAAGAGCAAGCTCTGCCCAGGATCTATGTCAGACAAATACCAGCTGTAAATAAACACTGTGCTTAGTTCCTGTCTCCAAGGGTGAAGTCAGCCTAACCAGCTCTGACAGGGTGAGGTGGAGGGTGGGGTTAGGCAAATGGAGCTGTTTGGGCGCACTGCCCCAGTACCAGAGCTTCCAGATGGCACAGACCACGACCACTTAGTTGCCAAACCACAGCCAACAACTAAACATCCAACCCAACCCAGTGGGTATTGTAAAACACTGCATAGACAAAAAAAGAACTGGCACATTTCCACAGCATTGCAGTTCTCATTGCTCTTCCAGCTGCTTCTAGGAAATTGCTTTCCCAGTGACCACTCTTTGTTGCAGCAGGTTCTCCCAAAGTCAGTGTTCTCCCTCAGCATCTTTCAGGAAGCCTATTCCTCAAACTTCCACACTGAAGTGTGGAAGCACACTGAAGTGTGCTCCTGACTCCAGGGACTTTTAAAAGCCCCTCCTAAAGCAAGGCAAGGACACTGGCATGAGAGCAGTGCTTGGCTTCCATACGTACTCCTTGGTCTCGTGAGGGCAGGGGTTGGGCACAGCGTCGGTGAGGCGCAGCTCAAACTCAGCACACCGCAGGTGAGCCTCCTTGTAGTGTTGGATGAGATCATAGATGCTGTCAAAGGTCAGGTTGTCTGTCAGGTAATATTTCACAGCATCCCCATCACTGGTGGAACGGATCCGGCAGTGCTGGACTCTACCTGACCTCCTGAAGGATAGAGGGGGCATAAAGGAAGTAGAGGGTTTGTAAGAGATTGTCTTCTTTCAAAGCATTTCCCTACCCATTCCTGGTCAACTACTTGGGGAGTTTGTGAAGAGCAAGAAATCTGTGTCATCTCATAAAACAGCCAAAGTAACTAGCAACAAACATTCTGACAACGGAGATTACAGGACCAAAAATAGTAATTTTCAACTGACAGTAATTTAAAATCTGGCATAAATTTATTCTGCAAAATTTGCTCTCACAGCTCTCTGTGTCAGAAATCCATTTGACACTATTCCTCATAATGTTCCAACCATTAGAAGGAAAAAGAAAACACCAAACCCAGACAAACAAATCCCTCATTAAATTTGTATGAAAACGACCATACCAGAACGACAAGGTGTAATCATCAGGGAAAGCTTCACTTTCCCTAACCAGGAATGTCCCATCCTTGCCACCCATTTCAGCACAATATTCCTGGAGCAGTTTCTCAGCAGTTGTTCTCCCCCCTTTCATTTTCCCATGGAACCATTTCTCTTTTAAGTGCAGTTCAGTTCGTTTCACTTCCTAGACCAGAAAATAAGAATTTTTTATAGCACATTTCTAATTTTATGACTTTGAAATTAAGTACTTGTTATTTGG
Organism: Muscicapa striata striata; assembly: GCA_030060385.1. Taxonomy (NCBI): domain Eukaryota; kingdom Metazoa; phylum Chordata; class Aves; order Passeriformes; family Muscicapidae; genus Muscicapa; species Muscicapa striata. The sequence continues at coordinate 2,625,825 of JAREIS010000073.1, forward strand.
GATATATAACAATCAACTATTTCAGGGTTTCAGCTCTTCCTAGGCCTGAGCTTTCCAGTCAATCACCTTTATAATTACCCTGCCTTTATCATCCACAATAGCCAAATAACACTCTAGTAACACAACATATATTAGTTCATTCTGCTTAGTTTGAAAATTGCAGTAATACTTAAAAGACTTAGTGCTCAAATCAACATTAGCATAGGTGCACTGAAGTCGTATTTCAATGTCCTTGTACTCCTCCTTGCAATCTCCACTAACCAAGAGAAAAAGTTATTTTATTAAAAATAAGGTTAACTAGAGTTGACCTTGGCAAAGATCCTTTTACACTTTTTTTATCCCCACACTTGTTATCTGATATAGAATGTCTACATTGGTTCATTTCATCAACATAAAAATACATATCTGTAGACATTGAAATAATCTGAAATAATAAAAATAACATGCTCAATAAAACACAGCCATCACCTTTGATGAATCTTCATCAGCACTCTGTTCTATATCATCACTGAATGAAAGCTTTTCATCAGCAATAGCGCAGTAGTGCCGAGTCCATTTCTGAAAGTCGGGAGATATTAAAACCATTAACAAAGAGAAACTCACTTATCATTCTCAAGCACAATCTCAAAAGAGGGTGCAACAATAAAAAAAAACAGAAACTTTCTTTCCCTCATCCATACTGTTCAACTGACAATACTACTTACAGAAATATTAAGAAAATTCATGTAACTGTTCAGTATTACAGAACTGATTAACAATCTGTAGCAGATGTCATAGAAATAGTACCTGTTCTATTGTGTCCCACATGTAAAGTTCTCCTTGTTGCTTCTTTTCTTCTTTCTTTTCTTCCAAGTTCACATCAATGTCTCCCTTTGGCCCCAGTTTTTTGTGCTTAAAAACCAGAAAAAAAACCAAACATTCATACACTCAGAGAGAATCACACATTAAACTGGTCATAATGTTTCAGCACACTCAGTGTTACCAGAAGTATCTCCCTCCATTGCACCTTCTGTCATTATCATAACAGCAGCTGTTCCACAAGGAACAACAGGGCTGGAACCTCTTTCTTTAAACTCTAGATCCCATAATAAAGGTTAAAAAAAAAACTAGCTGAGGTATCATTGAAGCAGTGAAGAAACAAGTAGTTTGATAAGATCTCATCATTCTTTAGAGAACAGAAAACAAGAAGTGACACATACTTACAAATAAGGATAAACAGGAATCATGCAGAAAGTAGTACATAAGGAACAAAAATCAAAGCAAAAAGGAAAGATAAGGAATTAAAATGAATGAGGAATTCACCCTTTTATGAGAAAAATGAGTTTTTCATAAGGGAAATCCCTTATGAATAAAGGGGTCAAGTTCTACTTTCTTTAGAGTGTTCACAGAAGTGTCTCAAGAGGCCACAGGCAATATCAATTACTTAATTGCAGTTAATGATGGGATTAATCCTCTCATAGCAGACCTCAACCACATTCAGTTCTGTACAGCCCACTCTTGGTTGATTTCAGTTTGACAGGCCTAGCTGAAAAATCTCACAGGCCAGTGAAGTAGGTGTTGCTTCTGACTGTTTACTGACAACATTTTCCAAACAAAAGCCAAACAACATAACCAGCTCACTGGTAGGTGGTGATCTATTTAAAGATTTGTCAATGCTCTTTTAGACATCACAGAATGATACGGATGTTCTCTGTGCACACTCATAATAGTTTGTAATTCCCTTTAAATCAGATCTGTCACGTTATTAATCATGTGCCTATGCAAGTCCCCTCTCTGCTCTGCATGGAAACAACAGACAGTCTGGAGAGAACAAAAAAAATCCCCAAGAACTTAAGCACAGAAGTTTTCCACCTTATAGTGGGGTTCTGTAATTTCCAACCTTGCATTCAAAAGCATATTCTTATACCTATCTATCCTTATTTCTTCCATTCAGATGTCTAAACAAGACTTGTCTGTTACAAGAGCAAGAAAACAGAAGCACGGACAAAATAAATCATTATTTTATTACAGAGATCACGAGCAGCCCTGAGATTCTTCACCAAATTTTGCCATTTGAAAAGTTCTACCACAGTTTCAGTCTGAGAAATCTTCTTTTGGTTGTGTTGCTGTCACACAGCAGAGCTCATAAAACACCTACATGCCACAAGGTCCAACACTAACAGAGACTGCCCTCTCAGAGCAGTGCCTCAGTGTTTCACTAAACTGCATATTTAAATTACACTGAGTTAGCAAACACTCATCAATTTATGAAATCCTCACAATTACAGTGTGCAGCTGCAAGAGCTTTGGGTTTCACTTGAATGAAAGGCAGTCTCTGAAGAAAAAAATAGTAATACTGATCTCTCTTCCTATTCAAGAACATATTTCTATCATTTTTAAGCAAGCCATACGATGTAAAACGTCTGTGATGAACACCTGCAGCAGTGAACCCCCGTTGAAATTTAGCAGTGACATTTCAGGAGCTGGAAGACCTTTAGAAAAGAGCTGACGTTTGATCTGGCTCTTGAACTGCCAACACTTACTGCAAAGGAAACCAAGAGCAAGCACTTGAGTACAGTTTTACAGAACACTGTACATTACTGCCAAATGTAACCAGTAAATACTTCAAGCAAGGGGCTTCTTGAAACTCATCTGTGAAGCCAGGAACAATAGTTCAGGCTCCTGCTTTTGTTTTCCTATTTTATCTCCCAGCACACAAAGCAAGCTTACCTTGATGATGATTTTTTCTTTCAGCTGGGTGGGTGATGGGAGCTGATCTGCACTGGCTTCAACAGGCTTCATCAAAAGCTGATCCCCAAACACCTCCTTGAACACTTTGGCCATGTGTCGCTGCTGCTCCACACTGCAGTGCTCTTCAATTGACAGAATGACTGGGTATCTTTGGTGGACAAAACCAAGGTGAATGAAGACAATTTCTTTTTGCTACAGCTGGCAAGGCAAGGAAGACAACACCCTTCCTCAGCCCCCAGATGAGAGAAAATATTTAAAGGAAACAACAAGACAAAAGGAAGATATAGCCACAACAAATAATAACAATGTGCAATGACAGAGTTGTCAAGGTCAGAAGGGACCTGTGAAGGTCCATCTACTCCAAACCCTTTCTTTGGGAAGGCCCAATTCCTAGGTTAGATCAGGCTGTTCAGAACTTTATCCAGCCAAGAATTGAGTATCTACAAGGACAAAGACTGCCTCCAAGCTCTTCAGGCACAGTTTGAAGGTTCACTTTCAACTTAATAAAAGAAGACCCAAGAAAAGAGCTGGAAACCACTTTAGGCTATTCACTATCTTTAGCAACAAATGGTTATGCAATGGGACTCTTCCCCAAAACAGCATCTAGTAAAGACTCACATGTGGCAATAATGAATGCTAATGGAATCCATTTTTCTCTGATTACTTTTTGCTCTAGATTACAGAGAAATTAAGTTCAGAAAGGTCAAAGCATATGAAAACAGGCTGAAGGAAAATAAAGCTTACTCAGATGTGACAAAGGCATGGTCTTTGATTGCCTGCACTACGTCATCGAATTTGATCTTCGTTGTCCGTGTCCATCCATGGTAAATGATGGGTTTTCCATCAGGACCATCCCAGCAATCCACTAGGAAACACAAGCAGTAGAAAAAGTAAGAGACCAGGTAGCTCCTTAAATGACTCCGGTAAGAAGAATACACCCAAAACTTCAGTGTTCTATATACTGATTCACAGACCTTAATGTTTTAATAAAACATTCTATCAGATGAATTCATATCTCTCACAGAGAAAACTGTGTTTACTTAAGTGAGAGCAAGACAAATAAAATACATTACAAAATGTTCCCAAAGCGTTACTATGTGGGAATCTGGAAACAAGACATTCAGGCAACTATAGTGTCTATCTACTAGTTTACAGTAATTTTCCAGGGATAAATATACTTCAACAAGTGACAAGCTGAGAGCTTCTGTCTTTTGTTGATCTCAGCCCTGAAACTCTAATTTGAGATACATCTTGCCTTAGTCAAATAAACAACATGAAATTGAAGTGAAAATTCTGAATAAGGAACACAAACACAGAGCAGAAGACACATACACAACTGCTGGGGAACAAAGACATTCACTGATTTACAAGCAAGTTAAACAGGATAACAAAAGGCGCCAGATCAAAAAAAAATCTCTATGCCCTAGGCTTGTCTGTATTACAATGAAGGTAAATAAACTATCTATGCTACACAACTACTCCAGCTTAAATCCATCTTAAAAAAAAAGCTTTCACATAGATTCAGGATTGAATTTTTGGTGTAAAGTGAGAGGAGATTTAGGAAGACTCTCTTAAAGCTGCCTGGGAACAAGAACCAGAGGAAGTGAATGAGGCATTGGTGAGGCATAAGAAAAACAATTTAAGGAATCAGTGATTTTTATATGACTAACTTCAAATTCAGAAAACAAACAGTTCTTGATTTCAGTTCTTTTTTCTTTCTTGGCAAACAGGGGAAACTACTTGTACAAATAACATGTTACAAACCACTCCACAAGCTCTTTACTCACATTCAATACATCGACATCCCATCCTGAGGCACCTGATGTAAGCTTCTGTGGAGGATTCACTGCGAAGCTGGTCTCCTGTCAAGTATCTAAGTAAAAGGAAATGTTAAAAAAAGACAGGCAGTCAATTTCAACTAGTTCTCACTCACTCACTGGGTAACACTTTGCCTCCTGTCATGGACAATGTATGTTAATTTTTTTTATTGTCGTTTTGTTGTTGGTTTGTTTTGTTTTTTTAAATTCGGATGAAAGAACCAGACTTTGCTGAACCTGCTGCTATCAGGTTTTTGAACAGACCAAATTATAGGAGGTTAAAGGCCCAATTTAAACAGCAACCAACTCTGACATTCTTCTAGAGAGCAAATCATGAGCTTTGAAACCTACCTAAACCTCATCATGCTCAGGCATGAGAACATGGGAGGGATGTGGAAGGTATTTAGAGTGATATCACACCTTATACTTCAAAATACACCTGTATGCTATATCCATACCACTTTATTGCATTCCCTGCATTATTTTATTTGTTCATCTCTCCTCCCTCTCCTTAGTTGCTTTTTCCACTACAATGCCAGATGAGCAAATCCCTTTCATTTGAAGACAGTTCAAACTCATCATCACATACTTTGTACAGCTAATGAATTCTGACATGAGCTCAGTGAGGCTGATGGTGCTTGGGAAAAAAAAAAAAAGAACCCACATAAGAAGTAAATTTTTGAAAGAAGAGAAGCTTTCAGAACATTTTTAACTCATTATTTTTTATTTTTTAATAGGACTTGGGTTTTCTGGCACTGAGCTGAGTTATATCTCAAAACCTTATGAGAAGGGGAAAAAAAGAGTCCCAAAAACCCCATTTGCCACATTTATACCACACTGTAAGAAGGTTTCACACATCCACACAGCACATTTCTGGCATAATTTACTGTCTCTCTCACATTGTTGTATTTGTTTGAACTGGGGTAGACAACAGGACTTTTGGTAACTTACGTGTTATGAGAGGAAGAAATCCAGTAGTGGGACAAAGGATTATTCATGTCCTGCACATCTATTGAATCATATTTCTCATCCCAAATACTGTTTTCTTTTGCAAATAGGTAAGCGAGGAACTACAATATAAAGAGAGACACTGAATTTAAACATTTTTACCCTATGAGAATAAAAGAAATCCAGCAATGCAGCAAGAGGGACCTAGAGGTCCTGCCACCCAGTAAAAATTCTGTGAAAGAAGTCTATGAGAACTACTACAAAGTACCATTATCTTACCTCATCAACAAAGAGGAAAGGCTCAGCAGTTTCTCTCATAGTGTCATCAATAAACTTTGTCATTCGTTCTCGGACTTTACTGAGATCCTGTGCCCAAGATTCCTTCAGATAATTGCAACACAGTAAAAAAAATTTAGGAGTGTTGTCAGTACAAAAATCAAACAAGGAACAGAGAGATCTACAGAGAGATACACACCATGTAAGCACAAATGTGTATTGACAGGGAGAAAAAGGCTGGCCTCCTTGGACATGCCTTAACTATAATCTCTCTCATTTCTAAGTGCAATCTGAACATCCTGTGAAAACAGTGACATTGGGAGAAAAAGAAAGTAGCAAGCTTACACAGGAAGTGTGGGTCCCACTTTTCAATCACAATTGCAAACCTGGAGCTCAGCAGTGCCTGGCAAATATTGCACCATCTTTTCACATCGAGTCTCTGCTAAATAACATTTTAGAAATCCACGAAGACACAGCTCCAATCCCTGCCTTCATTCTTATCTGCTTGCTGGCACAGGACATCTAACCGGCTCCATTCAATAGGAAATTACCTTTGACTGGAATGCAGGCAGGCAGCAATGTGAGAGCTGCAAAAATGGGGCCATGGCCAAAGCATTACCCCAATGCCCCTCTGGTGACAGCAGTGAGCAGGCCAGGTATTCATCTCTGACTGCACACAGCATTTACTTCTAACTTTGTCTGTTTATCTACATTATTAAGTGGAGGCTTGTTAAAACCTTATTTACTTTGTCCTCTCTCTTGTCCTCTGGTGCACCTTCAGAGGCTTTACATAGATGAAAAATAATAGTTCTTTTGGACTTCAATGGCAACAAAGGAGAAATCTTTCCAAGCCCCAGTATTACAGTGGCATCAATCATACTCTATGACTCTTCACATTTCTTTTTAAAAAGTACAGAATTCTGTGATATAATCCCAAGAAAAAGAGTTCAGTACTTATGTAACTTTCCCACCTGCTGCTCGTGTAGCAGGAATCTCTGGAAGTCATGGAGGTGAACTGCTGAAGCATCTGGACGGTCAGTATTTCTTTAAAAAAAGAAAGGGAAAGTGAAGCTAAAGAAATAAGAGAGTTTAATCAGATGTTACAGCAGAAGATGACATGGGTTTGTATCTTGGATTTACAGTATAAAGGTGCTGCCACCAGCAAGAGACTTTTTACCATTTCAATGTGATTTAGAGTAGGCTTGTAATACTGTATTATCCAATTACTGTATTTTGAGCCTCCTGATGTACTTTTGAGAGGGAAAAGCACCACATCTGTAGTCATTGCTTTGTAGCAAATGAGCTGCATTTACTTGACCACAGCGTTGGTAAGTTTAGTTGAGGCACATGGAAAAACTTCTTTTAAATTATCACAGAGCCACATTTCACAAGTAATTATTTCTTTGGTGAACTACTGTGATAGACCAAAATCTTCTGAAAAAGGGGGCAAGGTGCAGCTGCACCAAGGAAAAGTGGTATCACTGATCTGCCTTCTGGAAGACACAAACACAACAGAAATTGGTACCAGGAAGGTGTTTATAAATCCGTGTTTTTAAGCAGCCTCACAGTTTAATTCATTACATGACCTAGAGCTATGGAAATACTCAGTACACTCAGAGCAAATTTTTAAAGTTACTTCCTTAATCTGTTAGTGTAATATCCAAAACTAAGATAACCTGGTTTAATCCACAGTCAGTGGGTTAACAATGCCTGGGACCTTCTTCATGCTGTACACATCAAACTTTGAAGTCCATCAAGTGGAAGATGCAGAAACCATTACTATCAGCATTCAGCACAGGTCTAAGCAAGGCCTGTGCACAACACCACATTCCAGACTGAAGCAAAAAATTTCATCAAATTGTCCTTCTAAAGCTCTGTTCACCTCTTTATAAAATCAGAGGACAAACAACTTCAGTCCATACCATTTTTGTAGTCGGAAGGTAAAAAACAATCAACAGGACTTACTTCCAATGTAAGTTCACCTTTTTGAATGCAAAAATATTAATGATTTCTTTTCACTTACTAAAACACCAGAACAAAAAAAATATATTAAAAAAAACAGTGAGGTAATTTAAAAACAATCCTGCAACACTACAACCATGTGAAAATGCAGAAAAATAATACAAATGAAGAGTCTCACCCAAGGATGAAAACAGAGGAATCCTTTTTGAATTCATCAAGAATCTTAAACAAAAAACAAACAAAAAATAAAAAAGAACAAACATAAAAAAGGAGAAAAATATCAATAAGAAAAGAATATCCAATTTTCTATCTAAGTCCATCTAATAATGTCCATTGGTTTGGAAAGGGGAAATAAATGCCTGTCTGCTCTAGAGAAGTTGCATACAAGTTTGCAAGACATTTTTAATTAAATGCATAAGAAAAAACATACAAAGGCTGGCAAAACATGCAAAAGCTGACAACTGCACTTCAGGCCTTTCAATGTGAACACAATTCTCAGACAAAGCACTTGCTTTGATAAAGCACCTTATACACACAGTCAATTTTCTGGGGAGATTTTACTGTTTGATATCTCAGAAAAACTGGAATGAAGTATCATCCATCACATTTATTCAAGTGAATATAAAACCTAAGTAGTTTCTAGCTTGGCACACCATCATTAGAGATTGCAGGAAACTTATCAAGTGACCCAAAGCACTTGTAAGCAAATTGAGAAATTTCTTTGCAATGATTCACACAGGGCAATAACAGGAGCTTAAGGAAAGCAGAGAGGCTCCTTACTGTGTGTTTTACTCTTCAGCTTTCTGCTCAAGCTAATTAACAAGACTTTCATGGCCAAAACCTTGTCAGTTCATCTAGGTTTTTTATCACTTCACCATGATTTCAGCATCACTTTAAAACAGCACAAGCTGTATTGCCAGAAAATCAGCATTGACTTTGACTATCGAAGCTTCTAGTTTAGCATCTGCTAAATTAAAGTTGAATCCTCAATAAGCACATAGTCAAGAAAGACATTCATGGAAGTAATTTCAAATTATGTGTTACACATAGTTTTAAAGGGTTCCTAACTTTCAGAGTCACTAAAAGTATGCAGTTTCCACCAGCTTCATTAATCTGTACAGCAAATACAAGGAAACAGTAGTCAGGCAGTTGCCCACTTAAATTAGCTAAAATGTAATTCCACTGCATTTATTCCTCCCAAGGACTGTCTGATGCATGTCCTGTAATGGACTTGCTGCTCGTAATCTGGAACATGGAATTGCTTCTACCAGTAAAAAAAACCAGCCAAACCTAATAAAAAGACTCTCAGCATCCTGAACAAACTCACAAAAAGAATTCCTCCTAAAAACTCCCTCATATCTGTGCCTATCTCTACTACCAACACTCAAGAAGCAACACAAATGACTTGTTCATCTCCTCAGGCCAATTGCTGATAGTGACTGTTATCTACACACCGAGTACAGCACTGCACCTTTCTTCCGGTACAAGAATGAGGAAAAAAGAAAATTAGTAACAAACAAAAAGATAACCAGCTCTCACTACTATGGTGCAGCAGAGGAACAGTATGAAGACTATTTATGAAAAGCTTACCAATTTCTGTTGTTCAAACATGATTTTCTTGTAGAACAAATGAAATTGCTCAAAAGTAAGCTCTTCCTTGTGAGCACCTATTTCCTACAACAGAAAGTAGCACACAGTTAATTTAGAATTCCCTGAACTGCACTTGCACAGTGAACAAGTTACTCCAGTTGGCATTCTCTCATGCACTCTGTTCCATTCCAACTTTATTTATTTTTAACCACTTGGATTTTTAAATTTATTTATGTATTTAAGAATACAAACAAGAAAACAGATGTTGGTTTATGACATAATGCTCCTAGCCCCCATCTCCAGCCTCACATTTTGCACCCTCACTCCATTTCCATGAATAGGAGAGAAGTAAAGCCTCACTTACTCATTGTTAGCTGGGGCAGCAGAAGCAAAAATGTCTGCTTTAAGGGTGGAGAGGTGGAAAGCAGGAAAGGGTGGGGATATTAAAGATTCCTGTAGGAATGGAATGACCTTCAAAAGTTATTAATATTGGCATTAGTTGGAGAGGTTATTATTTGACCATATTGAAAAAAATTAAGATTAAATTCATGTAGAAGAAAAAGAAAGACAAACAACTTTTCTATGTTCTTGCTCAGTACTAGAGCTCAAAACCCAGTGTTGGCTTTGATCAACCACATAATGAAAAGAAGGAACATTTTTGTCTGTATTTTCTTATACCCTCAGATATAGGCAAAGCCAAGCTGACAAATTATTCAATATAATTTATGTAACTGTAAATGATATGAATCAAAAAAAAAGGAAGTGTCCTAAAAAGAAACATCAACACTCATCAGATAATACCAAACACATTTAAGTAATCAGGTAATTACCGCAAATTTATCCTTCAAGTACTTCATGCTGCTGACTTTGAAGTTTGCTTGGGGAAGTACAGTTTTCAGCTCTCTAAGACTGATACTGGGGGAAAAATGGAGGAAAAAAATGATTTTAAAATCACCACAGCTGTATTGTGTCTAGTCAGCTACTCATATATTTTCTATCAACATAAAAATGTGACTATTGAAACATTTTGGGTAGGGCTCATCTCACATACCTGTAAACTTCTATAAACTTAACACCTACATGGAAGCAAACCAGACATGGAGAAACAGGCATTTCAATTAATTTGGATTTAAAAGAACCATGTTGCATAGACATGTATTTCTCTCTCAGCAATTAATTACATCTAGATGATGAGCTCAAATGTAGATGTTTATACACAGTCAGATGAACTGCAGCCTTTCTTCCACTGAAACTGGATTACAGACACAGAAGACATCTTGCAAAGGCTGTACTGAAGCACAAACAGAAAATAAAAAGCCCCAGTTGTCAACACTCTTTTAGACTTTTTCTCCAGATGTTATTCAGTCTGGTAATGCTGATTTGCAGCAGCTAAACTCCTCCCTCTGCAACATCTGAACACGATCCCATTCTCCTCTCCCAGCCAAGTCTTCCCTTCCAGCTCCATTCACTCAGATCTGCTGATTCTTTTCACAGAGTTTCAGAGTGCCCAGTGATATCCCAGCAACACTTCAAAAACCAAAGTTTTCTAGATAACAGCAAGGCAGCAAGTCAAGAAAGCACAGGTAAAAGATCTGCAGCCCACAAAATTGCTGAAGCCCACAAAATATTAAAGTAATACCAACAAGTACCCAAAAAAACAAGACTGAGGGACTCTGCCTTGACCTACAGGACAATTCAGAAGCATTTAAACCTCACAAACACAGGGTCAGAACAGAGTTGCTTGAAAGTAACAAAACCAATTAGCACATAGATGAAAGTAACTGTGCCCTTCTACACTATCCATGCTAGCAGCTACCCCATGAGATATTCTCATCTCCATCGTGCAAGAGGGAAAGAGGCAAAGAAAGAAGGAACTCAGCCGAAATCCATGCCCAAGCCAGATTAGAACTCAGGAAATTCCTGGCTTTCCGCCTCGTCGCCAGACCTCTGGAAAAAAACACTATTAGGAGCAAGAAACGAGCACTCCATTTGTACACTAAACACCAAACACAAGCCATTTCCTCTGGCAGACAAGTGCAAGAGAAAACAAAGAGCTGGGACCTCATTACCACTGGAAAAAAATTCAACCTGTGGAACAGGACTTGCCTGGTAGCCCAACTTTTACAATTAACCTCGCTAAAAACCACAGCTCTGAACACAATGGATCTCAGTCCAAACTCCTTTCCTAAAAGCCTGAATCCATCTAGGAAGAGAAGGAAAACTGCCCTCTCCACAGTGCAAGTCTCCTTGGTCCCAACCAAACTGCTTTGTAGCAATAAAACAATCCTAAAGCAACAAATGAAACCACCTCAGCAGACACCTTCTGTCAGCCACAGCTGCTCCATCCTAACATCTGCTTTTGCTTTGGGAACCCCAACAACACACCCCCATTGCAGGGTTAGTTCTCAAAATGCATCAGGGGTACAAGTCAGTATCCAGCAAGGGATGGGACTGTGGCCAGCTGAGGAAGCACAGCTCTGAAATGGGGTCTCAGCTCACCCTGCACGGTGCCACAGGCTGTCTGCACAAGGGTGTGATTTCCTGCAATACCATGGCCTCAGCCACACAGTGAAACACCTCACTGCAGTTTGCTTTTGGGAAAAGGTGGACATGAAAGGAAAAGCATGAGCTTTTCTACATAGATTTGTACTTTACAATAAAATGCATGTTCCAGACAAAGAGAAAAATCATGGTGAAATATTAACACAGAAGGGAGAAAAAATGAACATTGTTGTCAGTGTCGCATGATTTCTGGCAACTCTACAGAGAGGTGTGCAGCTGAATTCATTTTTTTTAAAAGTCCCCTTTGCATGTAAAAGCTACAAAGCCACATCACAAGCGGACCTGAAAGGAACTACTGAAACTCAAACACATGAAGCCACACATCACAATGGGAGCTAGAACCCCTGGGACTTCTTTTCACATGAGAAGCACCAGGTCAGAGGTGATTCTTTGGCTTTGGTCTGCTCAAATAAAAGGCAGAGACAAGCCCGTGGCCAGGCCAGCTGCCAACTGAGCTCAGTCTCCACAATAACACATTGCTCATTCTGGCAAAGTAATTCTACACCAAAATTTAAAATACTTAGTTGTCATTATTTGTTTCCTTATTATACAATGTACATAAATCTGAGGGAAGAATACATTGTATTTAGCAAAAGGCAAAATTCAAGTTGCTAAAGCAAGGGCAAAAGCCATTTTCAGGGATCTCATACTCCACATTTCAGACAACAAATTCTTTATTTCTTTTTATTCCATGTTAGAATCTGCAACAAAAATTCACTAAAAACATCTGAAAAAAGACAGAGCCTCTTACCTATTTTTTCGAGTTTGATCAACAGAATAGATCTGCTTTCTCAGCCAGCTTGTAGAAGAGGGGAAAAAAAAAATCTAAGAATTATAAAGAATATACAGCCAATGAACTTTCAAAATCCATAGACAAAACTCAACAGAAATACTTAATAGTCTTAGGAGTCATCTCTTTTAGCAAAGCAAAAACCTTACCAGAGCAACATTCAAGGATCCAGATAGTTTTTTTAACCACATTTCTAAATATGTACTTTTCTAATGCATTTTAAAGTCACATAAACAACACAGGAAGGGGAAGGGTGGGCAGGACAGAAAAGAATGAGTAACCAGAAGCTGTAAAAAAGTAAGAGGATAAAGTGAGCCAAAACTTCAGCTAATCTAAACTGGAGTAACTCCAAAAAGCTAATGATTTCTGCCAGATTTATCTGTGAGCTGCTGGCTCAAATATCTGTTAGATGCACAAAATTTAAAAACTAGAGGGAAGGGAGAGGGGTTTAGAGAATTTAAAAGAAAATCCTCATCAGAGTGCATGTCAGTTTTAGATACACAGTAAAATACTTTTAGTTGCACCAATAGAAAATAAATACACACACAATTTTGATCTAAAAAGATGAATGCACTGCTAAGCTGATCTTCAGCCTCAACAGGAATCACTCTCGTTTGACAACACCAGTGTCAAAGCCACAGTTTGGTCAGGGAGCAAGTGAGGACAGAGCACATCCTCACTAACAGCAGTGGCCACAAAAATGCCAGCAGTGATGAAAAGCAGTGGGGTATGGAGACATTACTGAAACCTTGTCCACAGATATGGCAAACTGAGCCTGAGCAGTTTCACACACAACATCCTCTGAAGGATAAAGGTGCAGTTTCACCTTCATATGGCTGACTTTTGAACTTTCCAAGAAGCCAACACACAAACACCAGCTGCTCTTGTGAAGTCATGAACAGATTTTGTTCTGGGTGCACAGAACAAGTTGCAAGTTCACATTAGTTATGAAGCAGAGTGTGACTCCAGAGCACCTATGTAGCAAAACAGACATTGAGAATTTCCGTATGAGGTTTCAGTGTCATACACTAACTGGAAAGTGCTGTTAGTGCAATTGGCAAGCACCACTTGTTGCACCTTAAAAATGTCATTCCAATTTTCCTCTTTCAATTCTCAGTCTCACAAAGTGAAAATACGTCCACGTACCTTTCTGTGATCGCAGGTGTGGGAGCACTCATGACCTCTTGATACAAGATATTCAAGCCACACAACCATTTATCAGTATCATCCTTAGAGTCAGCTGGAAAAATAACATGCTCTGGTAAACATCAAAACAAAATCAACATAAAACCAAGACCTAACTTGTTTAGATAAACCCTAGTATACAAAGCTGCTGACTAACCTTCCTCTTTGATAAATCTCATTGCACAGCTTCATGGTGCCACTAATAAAACTAATAAAAAACAGCATAATTTGGGCTGTAAGCTCTGACAAAAAATACCTGCTTTTAGAAGACTGTTTATCCAAGTAGGAAAATTTCAATATTTCAGCAAAAGCACTATAAAACTACTGCTGAGCTCCTGTGGTAACACAGTCAAAATTCATTTTCTTCTCTTCTGCCTCCAAAGTGACAAAAGCCCAGGACCCAGATCAGAGCAACTTGAAGGGCACAGGCAAAAGAACTCAGTACTCCTATAGCAAAAAACTGGTTCGTTATATTCCCAGCAACCTGCAGCAAAACTGCAATATACTGGCTTTTGACATAATCACTTTCTATTTTCCTTAACCATGCCTCTCAACACAGCAGAAAGGGAGGAATGTACAAAACTGGCATTGCGCATATAAAATATTTTAATACAAGTCAAAAAAGGTCTAAAATTCCTTATGTGACCTAGCTAGAAGCCAGGTACATCTTCCTCCCAACCCTTCAAATTAGTATATCACTGCTTTGTTTTGTTTAAAATTCAGTTTGCCTTTCCATTTCCCAAACCAGAAGAGTCCTTCACATCATTTATCACGATTGCATTTGGTAATTCTTCAACCCAACAGAAGCAAAACGAGGAACTGCTTGCTGGGCACAGCTTTCCTTAGGAAATGCCAGCTAAGCTGAAAAAACCTTGCATGAGATGTGATCTTTACAGCCCTCAGCTGGGCAAAGTCCATTTGCTTTAGCAGGCTAGCTCTGAAATGGCATGAAGGCACTCTTCAATTAAACCAGCTCTGAAAAATTATTTTCACACAGGAGCTGAAATCTTTTATCAGCCTTCAAAGCAAACCAGTTTCTCAAAAGGTGAAGATTACATTTTATTTAAACATATTTTCAAACAATGCTTTATCCCCCAAGGATGACGCTGGAGCCCAGCCTCAGCTCCCCATGGAAATGTTTTTCAATTAGTTACAATTTCAGAAAGAACACTCACTACCACTGCCAAACCAATTCTTCTCCCAAGACAATTCTGCCCTTTGTGATAGCTACCATTCCCTTCAAGGAACAATTCAAAGCCCTTCAGCAAGGAAAAGGATTTCCCCCTTAACCGAAAGTTATATCATGTTTTTCTGCAGTCCAGCATTACAGCAACAGCTCATGGTACCAAGTGTTCTCAAAGCATTGGCAGAGGCCTGTTTTGAGAACTGCCATGGGGGAGGGACTGGGGGGGCTGTCAGAGGAAACCAAGGTGAAGTCCCTGGCACAGCTGCACGTAAGCACAGCCACTTACTCAAAATTCCCAGAGACTTCAGTTGACAATATTAAACTTATTCTAAAATCTCTAAGAATGGATTAGTTACAGCAGTCTTTCATTTCAAAAGCATCTGAGCAAAAAACTTGTCATCTAATACTCTAATCTATAAGAAAGTCATCCCATAAATAATAAAAAAATAAAAGCTGACAGTATTTAAACACTTACAAAGCACTCCCCTTTTCTCACATTAAGATTTTTCAATTCAGTTAAAAGATTTAAATGGGTAAGCATGTTCCTGCTCAGGACAGACAGAACAATGATTCCAAATAAATTGTCTGTATGGTTCTAAACCAATGATCCATTACAAACTTTTTAGAAAAGAAATCTCTTTGTAAATTCCACTAGTTAGAAATCATACTCAGCCTGTACTGTAAAAATTTGTATCTCTTTTCATTTCAAAATCTTTGGGTTTGTGACCCTGGATAATCTTGCCTGTAATAAGTGTTCCAACCCTTTCTATAGATACATGGTACAAATTCCCTTCGTTTCACCCAGATCTCTTCATTTTAAATTTATTACTATCCAATTTTATTTATAGTCCCCTAGTACTTATTTAGATGAGTTTTAGCATTATCAGGTGATGTGCACACAAATAACCCAAACTAAAACTTCATTTTCCCAAATTAGTCTGCAATTGTTCATAGGCAATAGGAAAATTTTTGTGATACAGCTGCAGTGTAACCTTTTATGGCTATTATATCCAAAATCATTTTGGCCAGACTAAAAGTGCTCGGACAACATTCTCGCCACACTGAACAGCTGTCTTTAAAGAGTACAATGTTACCTCTGCTCTTCAGTGCTGACAACTTTACTGAAATTATTTAACCAGCAAAGTCTACCTTGCCAGAAAAAAATCAGAAACTACACTCGCATTGACACACCACTTGAAAGTGAAACATTCCAAATGCAGCAGGTCACAGACAAGAAGGGCTGAGTAAAAGGTCTGGCCCCAGACTTTAAGCATCTGGTGCACTCCTGAACGGCAGAAGTCAAAACCACAGTATTCTGTGCATTCCTGTTCCATCAGTGTGTTTGACTTGCTCAATTGGTAGCTCTAAAAAAAAAAAAAAAAAAAAAAAGAAGAAAATTAAAGTACCTGCTAAACTTAAGGTGTTGAGGACAAACTGGGTACCATAAAAAATAGTAAAGCAGTGTTCTTCTCTGTGCCTTGCTTTGCAGCGTTCAAAGTCCTTTGAATTCTTTCCTGGGCGAATTTCTTTTATTTCCATCAGATCCACTGAAAGGAAACAAAATTCAGTCAATACAACTGCAGAGCCTGAAATAGTAGGATGGATAACTGAAAGTATGCACACACATATAAAATAACTATATATTAAAATTATTTGTATTTGACAAGAAATACAAATTGTGCCTGCTTGCAAACCATAGATCCACAAATAAATAGTAACAGACAATAGTAGAAAAGGACCAGAAGAAGAAAAATAACATGTCATATTTTTTATTATTTCCCTATCAGTAATTTTCCATGGACAAGATGCATACACATGGCCCTTTGGGTCACAGACAATGTGTTTTCAGAATGGCATTAACTCTAAGCAAATAATTTTCCAATTGTCCTGACAACTGTTCAGAAAAAAAGGAAAGATGCAATTCTACCTTACCCACCTAAACCAGGCACATATATCTTAGATAGCCAGCTGACCTGTCAGCTAGTACAGTCACTGGTACTTTTAAGAAAAATATTTCAAGCAGGAATATAAAGAGAAAATAGAGCTTAATAATTAAAATGTTTGTGAGTTTTCTCATGGCCAGCTCCAGACAGATCTGTGTTATTTAACATAACCTGTTGTATCACTTTCACCTCAGAGCCCTCCAGAGAACAGAGGTATGCACTGGAGCACAGCAGAATGAGAACCCTGCACAAGCACACACTCTCCCAAGCCAGCTCCCTTTTTTCAAACCCTTGCTACAGGGCCTGCAGAGCAGGAGTGAGACAGCACTGAAATAGAAATATGTGTGCTCTCAAGATAAGATACTTATTAGAACACTGAGGAAGTGGTTTTGCTCTGCCTGTGGACCAGAGAAATAAACAGCTCTTTCCACTTCTGGACAGTCTTGACTTAAGAGCTACAGGATGAAGAGTGAAGAAAAACATTTCATGGCTGCTCTTGAAAGGTATTTATCAGACCTAGCAAGATCCAAGGAAAACAGCTGAGGGTTTCTGTCCATGCATTTAAGAATGTCACAATATAAACCCCCTGTTTTAAATGAGCACCTCATCAGTAACAGAAAACCATTAACAACATAATGAAACAGCAGCTCTGCTGCCAGACAAAGGTGAGCTGAACAATGGTAAAGCTTCCACCTGTGTAATGCTGCATTTCTATAATGCCAACAGACAGACAAGCAAGGAAGTTCATCACCAAAATCCTGATAATGAAACATTAATTCACCTTGGAACTTCTTATTCTCTGCAAAGTAACCCAGGCCAAACTTCTACCAGACACTCCTTTCTCACAGTCATTAAACAACTTACACTGTGAAAATGAGACCTCAAAGGTTAACCTGAACTAATCACAGGATACAAGAATCTTTTTAAAATTAGTATTTCCAAGCATCATTATTCTCAAGGTAGAGGTTTTAATGTCTTGGCCTCCCTCTTAAACAATAAAAACATCTCCTAAGATCTGCATATCTGATTGGTCAAGACCCTTAAATTTAGATGCAAACTTAATAAATAAATTCACATTGTGCCTATAAATGATCAGGAACCAAAAGCTCCTAATGATGACTCTGATCTCCTTACCATTCAAAGTTTCACTTACAAGATGTATCTAAATTACCATCCTAAATGTCACCATTTAAAGAAGTTGATCTTAAGCCATCAATTTACATTAATATCAGCAGAGAAGAATCAGAATGCACAGACAGAAAGTATCCAGATGGAGAGGGCAAGAGTTTGCATGGCTGCAGTAAATGGCATGGGACTGCACACCAGGCTGGCTCATTCTAACCACTGGCAAGTGCAACCCCAGTCACATCTTCTGCTTTCCTTTCACCCAGCAAACCCCTGCTGAAAAACACAGGTTTAACTTCAAAGTGAATCACACCTTTCCTTCCAGACTCCTTTAAATCCAGACACAAGAACAACACAACAAAAGGCCCTCTCAAAGTACAAACCAGAAGCAGTGATAAAAGAGGTTTCACAACCTGCACTGCTGTTGTCATTTCCAGGGGCTCTTACCTCACACTGACCCCTGAAATAAGCACACAAACTTACTCAATGTCTCCCCTCAGTTACACATACTCAGTACAGTTCTCCTTGCCTTTCAGCCCCTTCTCCTGCATGAACCTATGTGTTTATACATAGTGGCACAAGGATTTTTGTATGCTCAGACATATTATTGCTTCTCCAACACGTCTTTTTCTGAAAGAGTTTCACTATACCTTAATTGCTTAACATTCAGTAAATAGAGGAATGGTTCAGCAAGAGAACAAAATGGGGTGAAAGAAAGGAGAAAGAAATATTTATATTTAAGAACTCTGATTCAAAATTTAACATCCCTATTATTTTCAGGCAACATATTCTATACATTGGACAAAATTTGGGCAAGATATCATTACATTTCCTTAGAAAATAAATTCAACAGGTATAAAACACAAGTTTTATTAAACATTCTTTAGATTTTTACAGAAATAAAGATATAATACACATTATAGTTTCAGAAAATAAATAGAAACTACCTGTATGTATTTTAATGACATTTCATAGTGTTGCTTAGTATTGTATTACTCTACATTATTGAAAGAAAAGCCAATGTAGAGAATCAAAGGCAGAGAAGAGAAATATGAACACCAAGCATTAATTCTGGCCATGCACTAAGCTCTGCAGCCTCCACAGGTATCCTAGAGTCACCTGGCACCTTCCATGTGATGCTCAGTAACTCCAGAATGGCTGATTCTAACCATACTGAGAAAGGAGCAGGCCAGGAAAAACATGTTTCAGACTCAGATCAGTAAATTAACTGCACCAACTTAGTTGTTACACAGTTACCGTGAACTTTTTACAACTCAATCTGTCACTGAACAATTAAAATGTAATTTCATATTTATGCCAGAACTGCAGGACCAGCACTCCAAGCACTTCAAACACTCTTTGTACTGCCTTGCAGTACTGGAGCTTTCCTGCTTCCCAATCCCACATGCACACTGCAAAGCCAATCCTGCCCTGGCTTCACAGACACACATTCCTGGAGCCTGATACATCCCAAAAAAGCACAGACCTGGACAGACACACCTTGCAGAGTCAAATCAAATCCAAGATACTTGCAGGTGCAATTTCCACAAGAAAGATGAAAGAAGATTAAAACATTTCCTAAGGAAACATGAATCAAAGAATGTCCTGTAGAGAAACTGACTCACATCCAGCAGGACAAGGAGAGCACTCCCTCAGCACAGCCAAACAGTTTATAGAAGTCTAGTGCCACTCTAAAACCAACAATTAGTTTACATTTCATCCATTCCTTCATGTGACTATTTCCCCAGGTTGAAAGGATCTCCTCAGCAGCCTCATCAGTCACGGATTGATTCTGACAACTCCCTCAAGTGGCTCTTTAAGGAGCCCAGACTCCTGAGCACCTTCAATTACCATGCTGTCTCAGGCTCTGGTCTGGATGTGCATTTGAGGCAGTCTGAAGCTGCCAAACTTCAGCTCCTGCTGCTGTGCATTGTTTGGCAAATCAACAAATTGATTCAATGGCTCATTACACTACTATATAGATACTTTCCTAATACTGCACAGATTAATTGCTCAGTGCCTTCCAGTGCACCTGACAGAGCTCTTTCCTGCAATGAACTTAACTATAAACTTTTGACCCTCAACATCTCCACTGATCTCCATTCAAATAACCCAGCAGCAGTGATCATGTTCAGTCATACACTTGCAGGTACAAATTCCTGTTACGTTTCCTTCAGTCACACTTGGAGGTAGATGGTAAAACACAGCCTGCATTTCACTACAGCAGGTGCTGTGCAGGCTGAGGGGAAGACATGATACAAGATAACCAAAGGTAGAAAATAGCTCAAGAGAAGAACTGCTAAAAATAATTACACTATTATACACAGCACTGTACTCCTTATTTCAGGATAGACCAGTGCTGCTATTTAAAGAGAGAAGTTCTGGCTCTATCTGCCACAATGGTCACCCACAAGCCACCTCAGGGTGGGAACCGTCCAGCACCTGAACAGACAGGTGGGTTAGGGAACAGACCCTGCTGAAAAGCAGCCAGTGCCACCAGCAGAGCAACTTTGTGAGCTGGAATGTCCATCTAAGTTCACTGGAGGAAAGCGAGTTTGCAAGAACACCTTTGGTTAAGCCAGGTAATGTTAGGCTGGAACATCAGGCTGAGGCTGTCAACCCATCAAGGTATCCTTGACAGAAAAGTCTACATTAACAGTGTAAAAGTTTACCTGAATCTGGCATTATGGACTCCAGAGTTCTGTAAGATAACATTCCTGATCCAAAGCCCAGATTCCTGAGGAGCCTTTTAGTGTCTGTGGCCACAAATGGTGCTCGGATCAGAGCTCAGCCATGTACTTAATGAAGGAAAAGCAAAAGCCTACAGGGAGATTCAGAGAAGGCTTATAGAGTCAGAAATCATGCTGTGAGCATAATTTCAGTAAGTCTCAAGATGACTTAAGGGGAAACTACTGGCAATGTTTTGAAACAGAAAATAAAGGACTCTGATCACCCAAGCTGTATGCACCAAGACATGGGGTGGCCATTCCCTCTATGAATATAATTGCATTTTCATGTGTATACATGTATAGCAACATTCCACACTCAGAACGAGATCTTTTTTTCCAAAAATTTGCATTACAAAATATTCCAAAGTAGGTTTCATTTAGAAAGGCAGAAACTGCCCACTGCAACAGAGGCTGTGTGCAAATGAGTGCCCAGTGAATGAAGAAAGCCTTTAGTGTCCTTTTGCAAATGTATTTCATGGTGGTTAGTGAGGACAACAGCTCTGCTCTCACTTCTGCAGAATTAAATATTAACTACCCAGGGTGTGTTTTAACAGCCTCTTTAATTCAGAGCAGCAATGAAACACAAATCATATGCGACTCTAGAGGGAACAAAGTGAGGCTTCTCTCAGAGGACAAAGTCACAAGAAAGCAAAAATGTCCTGCAACATGGCAGTCCAGATGTGGCAGGGAAAGTAACTCAGCTCATATAAACAGAGGTGTTTACTCAGACATTCAGCAGCCCAAGGAAGTCATTACAGATAAGCCACAAAACTTCTGAAAACACACTTACAAGGATGAAACATGAGAGAGTGTGGTGCACCTTGAGAAAGCACCCGTGAGTACCTTTCCAAGGGGTCCTCTGGGGATTTAGCTGAGTGACTGACATAAGGTTTAGAGAAGTGCACCTTTTAAACCCACAAGGTTTTACGTAATCAGGTCACGCAGAGCTGGCATGTACAGTAACAACAAATTGCTACTAAATTCCTAACTACTCACTGGATTGCACAGTACAGCAATCCATGTTACAGTTTGAGCTCTGAATTCAAGGGGCTGTACACCTGGCTGCTGTTTTCATATTAAAAATTAAATAGTACCTCCACAAAATGGCATAAGAATAGGGCAAAATTTACATATGTGCTCATAAAAGTTTACATTCTGCTCCATGCAACAAAACAAAGCAAAAATGTTGGCATATAAACCTGACTTTGGGAAAGGATGGAGTACCTACATCTCACACTCACTTTGATCAACCAGTTTAGGGGTGCTGAGGTCTGTGCAGTTCATTCCATCCCCATTTTGCTGGCTGGCCATGACAGGAAGTCTGGTCGTTGTAAGTTAGCATCAGACATTGCAGAACTGAGCTGCTAAAGGGAAGACATTATTTGAAAAGAGCTAGAGGCTACACATGTTCATTTTTTCATTTGACCACAGAAACCAAGCTTCATGTACTCAGCTGAAGACTTACACAAAGATCCCCTGGCTAACAACTGAAATACAGCCATTTCAAAACATGCCAAAAAAAGGTGAATTTTAATGTTCCTTTGTGAAGTTACTCACAAAGAGTAGAAGTGGATTCACTTTGCAATGACATATTGTTCTTTAACAGTATTCAGAGTAAGAAAGGAAATGACAGAATAGAGACTCGGAGTCTTCAATCTGAGTTAAGTTTATTTATTACTTTAAGTCTGAAACAGTGAGGAAATTCAGACAAAAATTCTGCTAGCAGTAAGGAAAACAAAGGTCCCTACTAGAAATCAGCAAGATCAAGTCCAGTATTGAAGCCAAATTAAGCACTCATTTCACACTCCTCACCAGAACAGATGCTCATAACTTCTCCCAGAGAGGTACAGATCTGTAAATGTTTATACCATTTTCTCCAATGGGAAAAAAAAAAAGTTTTCCACCATAGAACAAATTTACATTGATATTAACAATTCCACTAAATAAATGACTCAGCTGTTTGACACACACAAAAAAGCCAATGTTTAAGAATGTGAGCCACATGCATGAATACTCTCAAGTGTTAGTTTTTGAAGCTCCCCAATGTATCTGACAGCCAAAAGGATGCACAGCAACAAAATTTGCTGTCTTTGGCAGTCATTTTAGCAAATATTTTAAAAGCAACATTTCAAAATTTAATTTCAAGGCAAAGATGCTGCTGGATAAAATTACCAAAATAAAACAACGAAGATAAAAAACCCCTAACCCTTGTTAGGTAGAACAGCACTGCCTGTGGCAACACACAGAAGGCTGCCATTAAATAAAACTACAGATCCCTGCATTTCCCCTCACCCTGTCAGTTGAATGTGGCCTGGCTGGTGCTGTTATCTACACGACCCCATTACAGATGCACTGCTTCTATAATGAACTTTGATCATTAAATATCCAGGTGCAACATTTGGCAGAAACTAGTGATTCCTGCTTGGCAGTAAAACAAAGTCTGAAGGCGCAGGATAATCTTACAGATTGAGAAAAAACAGAGCAGCTCCCACAGGTTCTAATTCTGCTTTTATCATGAATTTACTAAGTCTGCTTTTAGTTTCCACACTCCCTTTACCTGTGAAACATGAAAATTCAACTTCGCTTTATGTCTGTGCTTTTTTAATCATGTTCTAGAGGACGAATTCTGTAAAACCGCCTCTTTTCAGCAGGGAAGAAAATCTCAAGTGAACTTAATACTTGATAATTCTTTTCTGTAGGTTAAATGAAAAGTCAGTAATGCTAAATTACTTTGAGATGGCAAATTTATTTAAAAAGTGGTCATTTTTTCCCATAGAGTCTGGGAAAATATTATTACACATAAAACTAGGGCAGTGAGACCATGTGAAATGAGTTCACATTAATTCTAAAACAATACGCTATGCATTGTCAAACATAGATTTCTGTTATAAATGAAAAAAATGATACAAGATAGTCCTATTGCATGAATAAAGGTCTGGGCTGCAGAAAATAGAAATGGCTGCTATTGTTGTACTGTGGTGTGTCACGAGCAACAAAAGCTTCAATTTAAGTATAGCCTTTACCCTCGCTTCATAATTTTGCAATTACATCAACATGATGTCTGCATCTCTGCCACTCCCCAATCCAGGTACTTCATCCTCTGAGAAAGTTTCCAGAATAAATTAATACTAACATTTCCCTTCCCTTCTCTTTTTCAACCTTACCTACACCCTGACCTCTCGCTCTGCATACAGAAAGAGCAGTTTCACAGTTGATATATAACTTTTTCTAAATATGGCCCTCTGATGCTTTAAACCTATTTCTTCTTAAGAGCTTGCACAACTAAATTGTCACTAGATATTTTTATTATAGAGTCTTTTGCAATAAATAAAGAACATGAAAAAACAAGTGATCTTTCTTTTCCAAAAATTACAGGATTAAAATATGGTTTATATAATGTCACAAAAGCAGGTCACCTCTTCATGTGAAAAAAAAATTCCTAGGTATTTAAAAACAGAGAAATCATCTTCTGTCCTCAAATAGAATCTTCCTTGAAATGAGCATGCTTGTATTACAGAGAATCAGACACTTGCACATTCAAGGATGGCACCACAGATTTCTGAGAGTATAAATTCTCCTGGCTGTGAATCATCCCTTCACTCAAGGGATTTTTGGAAGAATATGCAGAAACTCACACATTTTCCAGTGACTAATCCAACTCTAGTCATCATAAGCTTTCCCTTAATAATTGTCCTGAAAGCACTTTTCATCTGAGAAAGAATGGAACATCCATAACAGATCAGCTTCCTGGAGATTTACACCTCTCCACCTGCTTGCTCTACAAGCTTAAATATCTTAAGTTTGGGCTCTAATTTATTCATCTGCATATAAATGCTATACCACAATTTGAGAGGCCTTATTTGGGAGTTCTGGAATGTCCTCTCAGACAGCAAACCCCAGGTGTCAGCCACACAGCCATGTGTCTTAAGCAGAGTCCTGGCAGATCCCACCCTCCCTTGGCTACCTCTTCCTTCCCCTCTGCCTGTTGCTGCTCAATGTGCCAGCACGAGGTGGGGAGAACCAACCCCGGTGTGAGTGACCCATGGGCACCCATCCAGACCCACACACAGTTGTAAAGGTTAAACACACAATTAAACACACAGCAGAACTATAAGGAGGCAAGACAGTACAACAGACCATGCTGCCAAGTCACAGCTTCACAGTTACCCAGGTTATGCAGGGATTCCTTTCTGCAAGAAAAAGAGTCCATTACAAACTAAATAAGCAAATCAAATCCCTCTGTACAAGGAAACCAAGCTTTCCTCCTCTCAAGCAAAAATAAGCTCAATCTCTCAAATGCCTGTCTGGGTAGACAGGTGAGACTAAGCTTGGAATTTAACTGCTTAATACTGGGCTGTGAAAACATCACCTCAAACTTATGTCACGCACAGTCAGAAATACAGTGCCTCTTGATCTGCTGTTGAAATAAGATATCCTTCTCTAAAGGACACAACCAACCTGTGTTCTTTCATTTAGGGGAAAATATAGAGGTTTCTCCCCAGCTCCTTTCTGTTAGAAATTCCTTTTGTGTATGGCAACTCAAGTCTCTCATAAGGTCAATGTAAAATCTCCAGTACTTGGACACTGTGTGATCTGTACAACACAATGAAGACAGAGATCATTTACACCAGATTTCCTACCCTTTGTAAATCCTCACTTCTTACCACACCAAAGACCTGAATCTAGGAAGAGGTTTCTGAAGTTTCTCATCCAGAGAAATACATCTGCAACGAGCAGAAAATAGCTTTAATTTTAGCAACCCTTTCACTCTATTCTAAATAGATATGCTGGCAGGTTTTCAACAAAAGGGGCCTTTTCATGAGCAATGCAATTTAAAATACACAGTAGTGCCACTTTTGGGCCCATGGGGTTGTGTAAATATTTATGTAAGTATAGCTAATCCTACATCTCTCCCTTGCTCTGGTCAATTTATTCCAGAATTAGAGTAGCTGCCTTTTTGTTATTGTGAGGCTTAACTTAAATCACTTCCAAAATAACATTAACCAAACTTGAAAAAAGGTCATTGTAATAAATATAACTCTGGCTTAGAGGAATTTGAGTGTTCTTCAAACATTTACAGTCCATCAGCAAGAAAATCAGCACTACGACATCCAAAATTCCCAACACTACACAGGGCAGTTAGGGAGAGAAAAAAAAAATCTTGATCTCTAAAGGGAAAATATTAAAATAAAGTATGAAAGTTGGACTCCATCTTCACTATCTATTAGCAGCCTATTTTGTCTCCCAAAGTTAAAGAACTCTCCTCACTATCTGATTTAGAAACACAAACCATAGCAGATGCAAACATTGAGTTTTCTGCCTTCTGTAAAGATCAGTTGCCAAACTTGAGTTAAAATAGCACACACAGAACAGGAAACCATCTTAACTTTCCCATTCGTTCTGAATATTAATTGTTTTTGGACTGACACACATGCAAATAGCAACCATTAAGATCACATCATGAATATCAGGTTTTGTACAGCATAAGAGTATTAATATAATACTTGAGATGATAATTCTCTGCCCTCAGCCACTTAAAAAAAAAAAAAAAATCAAGAAACAAAAATGTGGGTTTTACTTGTCACAAAGCCAACAGAATACACCAGCATATATTTGGGGTCATTCACATATACATCCATATTCAAGAGGCTGCTTATTCTACTATCAAATAGGAAAGCTTCAAATCCATAATTTTTCTATTTCTCGAGCAAAAAGAAAGCCTGAGCCTCAGGCAAAAGAAGTAACAGCAACATACAAATAACTAACTAAATAAAATACTTCCTTCCTCTTCAGCAAAAACACTGTCAGCAAGTTAAAACTGCTGTGACTTTCATTTCTAGCAGACCAGATATGGTTCATGGTGAGTTGGAACAACTGTTCATATCATATTCTGGAACAATACCTGCAAAATACCTAGTGTTGGGGCAAATTTGTTGCTTTTTAAGACAATAAAACAATATTTTGCATATCTGTGGTTTTAGGTAGGACATATTTTCAGACCTAAAGTTCCCATTGTTATACATGTCACTGAAGTGTTGCTCAATTTATTTAAAAAAAAAAAAAATGCTACAGTACTACAATTTTTGTGGAGAGGCTTTTGGGTAAGTGACAGGTCTGGAGCAATATTCCCTATTCTAGCAATGACTGGCTGTGGATCTGGAAACCAAGGCATTACCTTGCTTGATCACCCAGGTTTGAGAGCCAAATTACAATATTCTTCAGTATAATGCTTCTTTTAAAAGCATTAAAATCCATACACAGAGCAAACTAGTTAATTTATTACCACAAATACACACCACCCCCAAAAAGCTTTGATAGAAGGTGATTACAAGACAGGACTGAAAAAGTTGATCAACATCTGGAATGCACAGTCTGTTCAGCTTTAAATTTGTCCCCTCTGGGCAAATGGCTACAAGACTTCAACACATGGTCAGAGATTGGTTTGGCCAGAGGACTCTGAGATCTCTTTCCATCACTGAGTTGTCATTTTCTGCTGTGTTTTAAATTTTATTGCTCTGTGTGTAAACCCCAGGCTTTTTTTGCTAAACAATATTCAAGCACTGCTCTCATAACTGAATCCTATATGCCCTCTCAGGACTTCTTTTTTCGCACAGTACCAGCAATACCCTTGCACTTGCATTCACATACATCATTATAGGAAAGGATTATTACCCTTATTTGTCACATAAGAAACTGGGGCAATGAAAGATTATGATCCAGAGCACCTGTTAATTGGGTGTCCAGACCTGTTTGCTTTTCCCCAGAATACTGAATATGACCATATTTTCACCACCAATGATAAGAACATCCTCCCAGACAATCAGTCTTTACTTCCACTAAATCACATTTCCAGTTGCAGGTCCAGTCTCCACAAGGAATGAGACAGGAATCAATGGAAACAGTAGCAGAGATTTAATACTTTTAAGTCAGGAGCATGAAACTGCTCAGACAATCCCAAAATCATGCAAATTCTCAGTGGCTGTCTTTGCAACCTTACAGACCAACGGATTTTTAACTTACCTTGTTTACCAAAACCTTCTAAAAATCCACACATCAACAGACCAATAAATTATTCTGGCATTTCAGACAAACTATTCTATTCCTTTATTGAGGACAAACACTTCTTTACAGCTGTAGAGTAGAATCATGCTCACAATTTTTAAAAAGTTACCACATAATCACATACAAGCATTGTAATT
Organism: Muscicapa striata striata; assembly: GCA_030060385.1. NCBI lineage: Eukaryota > Metazoa > Chordata > Aves > Passeriformes > Muscicapidae > Muscicapa > Muscicapa striata. The sequence goes on from JAREIS010000073.1 coordinate 2,653,867, forward strand.
ACATTACACCACCCTGAGCTGCACACATCACAGAAAGCCCAGGGTGAGCTTTCTCAGCATCAGTTGTATTCACAAGAACTTAGGATTAGTCTCACTTTTTATTCTTCTATTCTAGTTTTTGCAGCCCTATCTAGCCTTACACCCCCTTCTATTTCCTGACCTTGTTATAAATTGTTAGTCAGTTCCAATATCAACTAAAGAGACAATACCAACTCAGGACCTTGAAACCACCTCATATCTCACAGCTGCATTCTCCTAAGTCATTGGTACTTTCCAATAATGGTCCTAAATAATGGCTTCCATCCTGAGACAGCAAATTGCCCAAGAATACCAGAATGTGAATTCAGTTTCTTTGCATTTTAAGGTGTTTGGTTGGTTCTTTTTTTTTTTTTTTTTTTTTTTTTTTTTTTTTTGAGAGAAGTGGTAAAGAATAATTACTCACTTGAATTTATAAGACATAATGATGGAAAACAGTCTGTCAGTTCAGAAAACAAGCATCATCATATTCAAAGATTAAAACTTTGAGAACAAGGCTAAGGATAAAAGCATATTAGTCATATTTAAAGTATTGTTAGATACCTAAATAATGAGGTGCAGAAGATTCTTCATCTACATTACAACAATTCAAAATATTCTCAGCAAATTACCAAATTCTTTCAGCCAAAATCTTCATAATGTTCACAAAAGGTCTGTTAAATTAATAGCTGACATGTATATCAGTTTAATAGTAACTCCAAGTTCAGGTACACATTACAAATACTCACAGAAACCTTCAATCTTGTCAGCTGTCTTGCTCCATGCTACCTGCCTGGTTTCCATTATCACTTGAACAGTCCTCCTTTCTGGGCTGCTCTTCTTTAGACTGAATATTGTCATAACAGTTCCCAATTCCAAAGTCCTTTTAATCTGGCTTTTCTCATACTCAGGCAGCACTCCATAGTCTATATTCTTTCTGGGCATTTTTTCTTTTTAATCAAACTTTTATGGTCTTCAGTGTCCTGAAGAGAAAAAATACAAGGGAGAAAATTCAATATTTAAAACATCATTTTCATTTTTGTAAAGATCATATTTATGTAGTTAGATACCTAACAAAGACTCCTGGCCATGCAAATGCAAGGCAGGTACATGGCCAACATTAACCCTTGCTGGTTTACCCTGAAAGGAGGTACAAACAGCATTCACAGAGGGCAGCTCCAGCAACATCAGCTTGTGTAAACTCCTGCACTGTATTGGAATTTAAACCTAGATGAGACCTACATGAGAATGTGAAGCAGGCAACTGTCCTTTTGAGAAGTGTAATGAAGGGAAAACGTGAGTAATACAAACACTTAAGTGCTGGCAACATCTAAACATCAAGTTTGCACTTTTAAAATTTCATGGCTCTGTTTCTCCTACACAGGTCGCCTTTTCTTACCCACATGTTGGGTGGCAGATATTTGTGTGCATACACTTGGGACACATCTTGGCACAAAACAGCCAAAAGAGGGATGTGTACAGAGCAGATCTCAGAAATATTAGCAAGTTTCTGTGCTCTCTGGTCTCCCACAAACAGCTAATTACGAGCCTGATTACTCCTCAGTGAGATTATTTACAAACAGGATAGTCTGCAACCTGCTCTTTCACCCACGAATGAGCATCACTGTCACACAAGTTGCAGGGGTTGGTGCCACACAGCTCCAGCCAAGCCCCTTAACCCCAGCCCTGAGCAGGACAGGTTTCAAGAAGCTCTGTGCATGCAGCCCCAGCGTCTCCTCAGCTTCTCTTCCTCTCTCCTCAGGCCACTGCTCTCCATCACAAGCACTTTCAGTTTCCGTGTTCATGGCTAATTCGACCATGGCACTTCTCGCTTCCCCTTCGTAACTTCTGCCAGCCCTCGCCCCCTCACCCCTGTCAGTGTCTCCTGACTGTGCTGCTCCCTCTCATTAACAGCACTGAGCTGCCTCTGAACAGCCTCACCAGCTGCTTTAGGAGCACTCTCTGCCTTTGGAGCTGTCTGGTACAATCTTTCCAACTCCTTTTTGAATTCTACCACTTCAACAAACGCTTTTTTTTTTTTTTTAAGTTAACAGAGAAGCCACAAGAGTCCATTCTTACCTCTGCACTGCCAACCGTGAGCTTGAAGTGCTCTACAGCAGGAATCACTCCATGGTTTGCAAAACATTATACACATTATCTAGTGTTTTATATTGGCTTGTCAAAGTAATAAAAAAAAAATCCTTATAGTACTGAAAAAATTTATATATCCCAATCCTACAACCAGGAGGGAGTGAACAAATTTGAAGTCTTGTAAGCAACAGCAGATTTATTTATCTTTTTTTTCAGCCATAATGTAACTAATTATTTTAGACTACCTGAAGATAATCAGATAATCATTTAAATTAGGACAGGCCTGAATCTAAAAAGACAGCCATGGTCATTTCTTGTTAAAACAAGAAATGAAAGGAGGGAAAAATAAAAAATTAAATTAAAATCTTTCAACAGTGTCTGTTTTCTGACAAAAAAATTAGAAACCCTGTCTCTTCACTTTGTTCTTTTCATTAAGAATCATGAAAAAACAAATATGCTGTGATCTGGGTCAGGGTTTAAGCATTTGTGCAACACTACACTGAATTATAAAAAAACTGAACTTTTAAATTAGTATAGTTTTTCAAGAGATGATAAAAATTACATCAGCTTTTACAGTACAAGGGATAGCTGGTAAATGAAATATGATTTAGAAAACCAACAAAAGAAGTTTCTAAAGGCAGCTATTTAATAAAGGGCAATGCAGCAGGTTTTTTGAGAGATAACTCCCTTAGTACAAAGGAACTGCCTCTCAGAGGTGGCTTCTTAAACAGTTTCTGTTGAATATGATATACTGGACTTCCCCTTTTAAAGGAGTTCTTTCTCCTGAAACTAGAGAAAACAGTGGATTTCATCTAACTTAACTCCTAAGTCATAAGTCAAGTTTTTGACTTTCTTTGGAAAGAATATCACAATATTTGATCAACCTAACTGACCACTCCTAGACTGTTCTGGCTACTGCTCCAGTTTAAGAGTAACATCACAGAGAGCTGCCTAATAGTAAAAGAACTAAGAGAAGCCCTTGGCATTAGACCTTCAAACATCAGGAGTTGTCTTACACTCACCCACAGGTGCCTCTCAGCCCTCCTCACACCCATCACTGCACAACAATTTGAATTAACAATCGTTCTACCCACTCATGCAGCAGAATTCTGTGATGACCTTCATCACCCCATTACCTGGATGCCTCTAACCCAGCAGAGTGTGAACTATGAGATACTGGTTGTAACAGAAGTATCACTGCTCTTCCGCTGAAAAGTTACTTAAGCCTAAATTGGAAAGATTCAGCATCACTTACAAAACTACAACACGTTAATAATCACCAAAACATGCCAAAAGCTCTAGCTTAGACACAGACATGACTCTTTCCCTTTGACTGTAAGAACTACACGAGCTAAACTTTGAAGGTGTCTTGTACCGTATGCAAAACTTGGATCACTTGTTACTGTTTGTGTAAGACCTGTTCTGATAGGTTTTAATTGAAAAGCCTGACTGATTTAGACTAAGTCTAAAACACACTGCAAGTAACCAAATGAACATGGACGAAAAAAAAAATCTATTTAATCTATGCTTCTACTTCGTTTATTTCAGACTTTAACCAACTTCTTAGCGGAAGATCAGTGTACAGCTCATAACTCTCTTCTTGATAACAGAGAGGAAAAACTAGAAACAGCAAGCTATAAATGTACCAGCTGGCAAAGAGTATCTCGGATAACCACTGATAAATCCACAGTCTGTTATAATTTCACCCATATGACACAGCAGGTGCTCTCCAGACACAGAAAGTTGACAAAGAACTGCAGTCCAAAGTTTATCTCCAGCCAATTTCTAAATTTTCCCATGCACTCTGGGCATTGCAAAAGGTTTGTTGCATCCTGTGCTCTGAGCTCTGCATTTGGATTTAGGACATCACCTCGCCAGACAGATACACACCAGCGCAGTACCACAGCACTAATAATTAGCAATAATCGATGCCCTTGCGATGCAGCTGCTGCCCGCAGAGCCTGGCGGGGCGAGCAGGGGAGCGGAACCGCCTCAGCCGTGCCCACCTGGCCCGGGCGGGCCGGGCCTGAGCCCGGGCAGGGCCGCGCACGGCTGGGCTGCTGTCAGCCACTGCCAAGCTTTCCTTCCTTCTTCTCTATCAGCCTGCGCTGCGCCGGGGCCCGGCCAGACACAAGGTGCGGGGTGGCACGGAGCCTCAGGGAGCTTCCAAACTCCCTCGTCCCCTCCAGCCCAAGTGCCCGCCGGCCCCTGGCACGACTGTCCCTCACCCTCCACTGCACCCTGACACCGGGCATCCCCCGCCTGTCCTCCCAGAGCGTCCCTCACTCACACCGCCCCGCCCCAGCCCCGCGGCACCCTGCTGCTGCTGCTGCTGCCGGGCCGCCCTCACCTGCGCGGCGGCGGCGGCGGGGGCTCGGTGCGGCCGCGGGGCAGAGCCGGCGCTGCCGCTGCTCCCGCTGCTCCCGCGGCGCCTCTCGGGGCTCTGCCTGCGCCGTCACCGGGAAGGGGCGGCGCCACCTGACCCCGCCGCCGGCCGGGCTCCCCTCAGCCCCGGGGCGCCGGCGCTGCCCTCAGCGCCCCGCTCAGCGCCGAGGTGGGGCCGGGACTCCCCGGATTCCTCCCCCGTCCCTCTGGCCGCCCCGGGGCTGCTGTCGAGGCGAGCTCCGGCTGGCGCTGTCCCCGCAGGGCCCCGAGCCCACAGCCCCCTGAGGTGCGGAGCCCCCTCTGCCAGGGCCCGCTGTCCCCCGCTCGGAGCTGATCTGCTCCAGGCTGAGCTTCTGCTCGAGCAGGCTGATCTTCTGCTCCAGGCTGAGGAAAAGGCTGTACAGCTTCACTCTCGCTGGAGTTACCTTGCCGAGTTAGAGCTGACTCCCAAGTGATCCACTACACTTGTATTGCACGCCAGTTTAGGATTTGGCAATGCTAAAAGTATTTCCTAGGTTGAGATTTAGAAGAATAGTGGTAGAAGGACATCCTGAATATAGGTCAAGCCGTGGTACAGCCATTCAACTTGATGTATTGGTCTTGCCCCAGACCAATTTGATAAATATGAGGAAAATTCCTACACCCACAGGCAGGTGTACAAGGTCATCACAGGGAACAAGTCATGCCCGTTCAGCAGACACCAAAACAAATGCCCAGAAAACAAAGCTAAGGGTGCCACAGCATTGGCAGGGAGGATCTTGGCCATTTCTGCAAGGGTTGTACCATGTTACAGCAGCACGTCCTGTATTCCAAAGGCTGATTCCCAAAAGCTGACGTTAGGTTTCAAGGAGATAATTCTTCATCTCCCCTCCTTCCAATACTGGCAGCTGACACAAGGGAGTGAAAAGCACAGGTCTTTTGACAGACTACTCTATTGAGAGGAAAAATAGTTATCTATCATTTCAGTCAGCTTTACAAATGGTTGAACAGAAGTCAGACATTAATTGATACTTTCACCCTATATGTGCAGAAACTACTGAAAACAAATTATATCTGCAATGGGGTTCTGCACTAAATGCCACCAAAAATACTCCCTAGCTACACAGAAGGAGAAGAAAATGTTGATTTTGTCCAGCTCTTCTATAGGAGCAATTCTGGAAACTCTTCCCAAAGGCAAGCCACCAAGCCACTATCATGGTCAAAAAATACCAAAGGGTTTCAAATAAGTATAACCTATCAGAAAAGAACTGAAGAACACATTCAAAATATACCACCACAAAAGGAAGAAAAGCTTGAAACTCAATACCTGGGAAGGGTGTGGTTAATTTTAAATGCAAAGCAAAAAGATGCTCATTGCAACGTTATCACTGCTTGCTATTTTGTGAAGACATTTCACATTTTTCCAGATGTCTAACCTGGGAAAAGTTTCTCTCTTTATAACGTGTGACTCAGTTACAAATTCACAGAACACCTAACAGGAGTAAATGAATGAGAATAGCAGAATATTTGTTAACACACCATAGTGTCTCTGCAATACATTATTTTTAGCTCTTCATCTTTAAAGTCTTCAATGTTTCGTGTTGAAACAGCCTTTGAAATTATGTGAAATGTGGCAAAAAAAACCCAAGAGCCAAGCAGCCAATTTCTCCAGCTGCAGAAGCTAATACCCAAACATCCGTTCACACCACAGAGAGCTGAAGGGTGAAGATGATCCTGGGCATTTTACAAGCAGGAGATGGCAGTATTCACTTAATGTCAGCTGTCAGATCCAGAAGTCATCTGAGTCTGTTGACAGTGAATCCAAGTTCCAGCAAATACCAGCCCAGCAGCCCCTCCTGGTTCTGCTTCACTTGGCCAGGTACCAACAGTCTCTTCACCAGTTATGTGGCACAGCTTCAGCACAGGAACCACCCTTGAACAACCCAGAAGCCACACAGGCACAGAGTTGCTCATCTTTATGGTATTTAGAGCTGTGCTGCAGTAGATAAAACATTGCTGCAAGGAAAAACTTTGGTTTGGACGTACTTGTGGTTGTACCTCATTGGTGTTTTGGAAAGACAAATAAAACCTACCCATTTCCAGCATTTCTTGTACGACCTTAGACTCACCTGATAAAATGCTCTTAAAGCTGAAGGGTCATGACATAGCCAGAGAAAATACGTCTGTTGGAGAGTCATAGCTGCAGTGGGGATCATAGCACTGAATCCTGTAAATTGCTGGATGTAACAAAATCTCAGATGGAGTAAGCAATCCTTAAAACCAAACCAATAAAAGAGTAACTCTTAGAAATGCCAGCTGTTACTCAGCACATTCACTAGACCCAAAAGAAGAGTACTCAAACTTCCTCATAATCCCAACAGACTGGAGTCATTATCAGAATCAGCAGCTCTGCTGTCCAACAACCAAAGCTCAAAAGTGAAAATTTCCAGGCAGACATAACTTCCTATAAGGATATGGATCTCATAGTCAGAGATAACTTTCAGGTGACATCTCCAGTCCTTTTTTTGTAGGAAAAAAAAAAGCACCTGTAGATATATGCTGAGAAAAGGTGTAGGAAAATTAGTTCTCTGAATTGAAGAATCTGCCCCAGAAAAGCCTCTATGTTTAAAAAAAAGGTTAACCACTAAAATAAAATCTTCCTTCCTTTATTCTTTTTTTTTTTTTTTTTTAGTTTAACTTCCTTCTTATAATTTTAAAAGACCCTTTGAATTGTTAAAATATCACAATTCATACTATAAGATCTGAAAAGCCATTTTTTCAGCTAGGAGTATAGTTTTACATTTTGGTCATAAATCCCTCAGAAAAGGAATTTATAGTGTTCATGCTGACACTTTCTTAATGACAGCATTGAAAAGTTCAACTCTGTCTTACATCTGGTAATGAAGCTCTAATTGCTTTCTCTGAAGAATAAAGCAAAGCATGAAAGAGAAGCACAGGACTGGCTAGGCAGCCTCATGGATATGATAAATAATGATCACAAAACTGGTGCCACTTCCTCACAGGAGCTACAAAGAAAAAACAACTTTTGTGTAGAAGATAGAATTTTAAAAGCTTTACCCATCTATTGTAAGAAACGTTAAAGAATGACGAGGCAGGAGGAACAAATATTTTAGAGACTGTCAGAGACTTTTTCTTGCCAAAGGATTTTTTGACAACCACGGTATCTGCACTCCTTAGCAGGATGTACGTTAGATCAGCTAGGTTTTCTGGTTAGAGCTGCAAAACTTATAACCAGATGTTCCATAAAGAAAACTTAATTTTCAAGGTTTGCCTTTGTGAACTTTTCATCTGCAGGACTCAAGCTGATTTTAAACCTGTCATGAGAACTTGCATACTTAACAACTGCTGCAGTCTGGAGGGAAGAGTTGTCACTGGCAGAGCAGTCCTGTGCCACCCCAGCTCCTCATGGCAATAGTTCCAGCTACTCTGGGAAGCCTTGATCAGGTGTTAATGATCCTCTCCAGTGGCTCAAAGGGCCTTTGTAGCATGAAACTGATCTCTGAGAGCAATGTCCAGCTGTAGCAGCACAATTCAAGTAATGAATTTTACAGGAGATCCACCTTCAATAGCATCACAGAGTGTGACAGATCCAACACCCCCAGCACATCTCCTCAGCAGAACAGAGCTCAGGCTCCTTGAAGAGGATCTCTTGTAGAAAGTGTTCTAGTGTGTACTTGGCTCCATTCTTATCAGAGTTGCATTCTAATCTTGGTAAATTATTGTCACTTAATTGTAATATTTAAAGTAAAGATTGACTTAAAGTAAACTACTAAGGTCACTAGCAGAAAAGCTGACATGGAGGAAGGGAGGTTATACTTGTAAGTGGCTGGCCTGTTGCCTGCTGAAATGTTTGTCTGAGCCCTCAAATGTTGAGCTACTCCTCAGTTCAGTCACTCTGTCTCTTGTTATTTGCAAGATCTGCATTTATAAAATTTTCTGAGGAGTTACTGCACATTGGCTTCATGCACAAAATATAGTGCTGTCCCTTAAAATTTCTGTAACAATTTGCATTTGTAGATGTCAAAACATTTTTTTAAACAAAAATAATGGAAATCTTTATATCACATTTTCAAAGGCGTCAGCCCAGAGGGTGAGAAGGTTTGCCAAAGATCTCACAGCAGTTACATGCCTTGGGCAGAACATTGCTTCCAGGTTTTATCCTAATGTCCTCAGGAATGACATTTCCTCATAGCAAAGTTCACTGTGCCAGAATAAACCTTTTCATTTACCAGAATTATATTTTCAAAAGTTTCAGTCAAGTGAAAACTCTCCTGTGTGGTTTGGGATGCTCAATAAAAACCTTTAAAAAATGCATGTGAAAATATTTGAAATAAGTGTCAAAGTGCATTTTTTAGACACACACTAACGAATTATTTTCTCAGCATCTTGAGCCAGCTTTGGCCACAGAAAATATCAGTATGGTTAAAGGCAATCCCACCTTCAGATGAAGAGTTAAATAATACAATCACTACATCCACAGTGATAAAATGCTAGTAACTCATTACCAGTACTATTAACAGTGAGTTGATACCAATGTTAAAGACCTCAGCAGAAAAGGAAGACTGCAGAAGATTTTGCAGGGAACCAGAGAAAATTTTCTCCTGAGCTTTTTAAGCCAATTGCATAAAAATCTGTCATAAAAATAATGTGATTTTGAGTGGGAAGGACTGAAAAAAGCCCAGCATTTGACAATGGTTTCAAGTGAAGTGAGTTGTAACTCAGCAAGAAACAATCCAGCTCTTCCCCCTAGGTAAATTTCAGCCTTTCATTTCTTTCCCACTACAGAGTAGCACCACGGGTGAGTTGAGGAGAGAAAAGGCTCTGTCACCATCTGCTTTTGCCTCCTGCTCTCATTCATCATCCCTGTGAGCCCGGAGAGGTTTGGGAAAGGGATCTTCGGGCAGGCTGGGCACAATGAGCGGGGCTGAGCTCAGCCTTCAGCCTCTGCTCTGAGCGCGTCCCAGGGGACTCACAGTGTGAGGAGAACACACACCAAGGCATGGTCCATTTTCCTTTTTCCTCATTCTGCTGAGCTCTTCTTAGCATTGATTTTGCTGCTGGTGGTGGAAGCTTTTCTGGGATCATACAGCAGAGATAGCCCAGGTCTTTCTCTACTTTCTACATGGCTGATTGCAGGGATTTATTATTGTGCAAGGCCTTCCCTCAGGGCACACAGGAAGGGAGGAGAAGTTCCTTGCATCTTTGCTCACTCATGCATAGATCAGCTTTAATCTGACACATGCTACATCAGAAAAGTTTAGAAAAGCCCTCTAGTCAATCAAAGCACAAGAATTCTCTGGAGGTGGTGAGAGCACGTTGGTTCTAATGCAGATAAGCATGTAGTCATGTAAAAGCACACATCATAATCTCACTAAAATCAAAATATGATTGAAAAATTAATTATATCCTTAAGTGGTAATTTCTGAATAGGGATAGAATGAGAGATACTCTAAAGGGATATGCCTTTGAGATGCCTGTGCTTGGAAAAGCATCCATCTGGTTATATCTCCAGGATCAGCATATTTGTATAGAATGCAAATTGCTCCTGCAACTGCTGTTATCTTTCTGCACCACAGTCATAACTGAGGAGTCATGTCAAAGGGTCAAAACCTTCTGTTCCACTTCTTGTGATAAGCATCTTTTCAACAAGCAGTCTTAGAGATCCTGTGTGCCAACTGATCGAGGTGGGAGCTGACATGGGGTGTTCTACAGCCATGGTCTGTACGAAGAGACTTCTGAGTATCCTGGGGAGCAAATTTACCTTTGTAGCTTCAGAAGAGCCTCGGCTTAGAAGAGCAAAGGACCATTTTTCAGAAATGCAGGCAGATATCAACAACCCCATATGGCTGCTGATCTCAGATACATGTGTGTGTGTGCATAAAAATGAATGTAGGTAGAATCCTATTATTTCACTTATCATATTAAAAAATATCCTTTTACATCTCCAAACAGATTATATTTGTGCAAAATTCAGAAACTACACAATATATCTGTAAACACTAGCTACAACACCTCTCAATCACTAACATTTGACTGAAAATCTGAACCCAGACACATTATGAGATGTTTTAAAAAGAAACACAAGATTTGAACTCTACAGAGAAAAAGCAACAAAAAGAAGCCAACTTTCTTTCCATGAAAAATTTCTAACACGCTCCTTATTTAACAGGAGACAATATCTAGAATAAAGAACCTAACAGTGTGAATTTACAAGTGCTTATTTGACATGATCTCCAATTAAAAATATCTTGGTTAACTTCAGCTGAGCATCCAGGACTTGTGTGTGCCTGTAATGATCATAAAAATGTCACACACACACATATAAAAATTATTTCCTCTTTTCCTCTCAGACTGGACTAGTAATATTCAAATACCACCCCCTCTTTCAAAAGAATACTTTTAAAATTTCCTTTATTATTAAGAAATTCCTTTTATCCTGGAGCTAGGCTAGAATATTTTACAGGAGAGAAGACAAAGGCTGGAACACTGAAGGCTCTGCCAGGTAATTTAAATCCAACTGTGCTCTCTCCAGAACCTTTCTGCCACACGTGGGGAATTATTTAACCCCATTTTTGCAAAGGATAACTGCCCTGCTGAGCCTCAAAGGCAGCAATACAGATCTTACCTTTAATCCTGTGCAGAATAATGAGTGATACGCTGCTGGGATTAGTGAGGCAGTGTCAAACCGAGGTTTCTTCCTCTTTGTACTCTGACTCCACCTGGGTGAAAGCACACTGTTAAGAACCCTTAAGCATACAAAATCTCTAATCAAGTTTTCAACAGCCTGGGCCTTTTAGCTAATTTAAAATTTAAAAGAAAAAAATGTCACCTTTGATGACACTCACTTCTTCGCAAGGACAGATTTTGTTATGGCTGCTGCTAGCAAAGGGGGAAAAAATGGAAAAAAGAGTTCTTAGAAAAAAGTAGAGCACTAATTCTGAAATATGTCACTTCCAACCAGCAGGACTCTCTCCACTTCTAGCACCCGCATGGGCTGAGCCCTTTTCACACTCACTTGTATCGTGCGTTAATAGCCTGGCAATTTGTTAATGATGCCCCCACCTGAGGTCAGCAATTCGAACAGCTTCTGGTTGTCTTAGGCAAATTTCAAATTCTTTGCCTTCTGGTTTCTATATTTTTGAGATACTCTTTCTTTCTGTTTTAAGTTTTTTCCCCATCCAAGGGGTTTATAATTTACTTTTCTTACGAACACTAAGAGTCTCAGGGACTCTGCTCATTGAGCTCATAGGAAAATAACAAATATTTTTAATCCTCAGGAAGAAAAAAAAAAAATCAAAACCCTGAGAATTGAAAAAATTCACATCTGTTTCAAGATATGCATTTATAATACATATGCAAACATTCAGTTTGTGTTCAGCCACGTGCTGTCAGGAGAAAATGGTTTAAGCATGGAACCTCAGATTTAAAAGTTAGACCAGAAAAGAACTCCTGGTTTGTTACCCTGGAGGGAAATAGATTAAGAGAAGATTCACTTTGTTAACAACTGATAATTGGCACTCATTTTATTCTTTTATTTTAAAGATAGTGAATACATTGAAGCTGAGTAGTACCCGGTTTCAATTGATTTATATGCAAATAATAATCAGAATTCATAATTAGATCTGTAACTAAATCTATTTAGAAATAAATACAATTTTAACAGATTATAAATTATAAATACAAATATTTATATCAAAACAGAGTTTGAATATGGCAAAACAGAGTTCATTTTTTGAGATATTTTATAAAAACAAAACAAAACGTGACATTTTTTGACAAAAAAGAAAACGTAGAAAACTAAAAATAAAAAGCCCTACAGAAATATAACTGCAGAAGAGGTTTCTTGTAAGATCTCTAAGGAAAAGTAAGAAAATCCTGCTCCCAGTAAGGGGCAATCAGCAACTTTCCCCTGGTCTGGCAGCAGTGATGGGGGGAGCACAGAGAGGTGTGACTTGATGCCAGACATCTCCAGCAGGCTGAGAAGACCTCGGCCACTGCTGTGGCAGGAAAGTCTCAGTTACAGAGCAAAGACAAGAGCTGAAGTTGCTTTTTGGTGATTTTTGCAGCGTGACAACAGCCAGGCTTTAGCAGCGGGCAGTGCAATGGCAGCAAGGAGGTATTTCGGTAAGAAAACTGCCAGACAAAAAAGGCAGCAAAAGAACGTCCTCGGTACTACAGAGAGAATATAACAAACTGCTTCCAGTCTCGTACTACAGTGGAACCAGTGAGGAGCTTTGATGGCAGGGAGGAGATCAGGCAGCAGAATCAGAAAGGACAGGGTGATGAAGGTGATGTCTCCAGCCCTCATCCGCCTCTGCCCTGCCCTGCTTTCAGCTCCCTTCTTGTGAAGAGCAGCTTGCTGCCCCTAAAAGATGAGAGATAAGGTCGATGGAAATGAAAGGCTGTGGCTATTTTGTTTTTTTTTTTTTTTTTTTTTTTTTTTCCCAGGAGAGGAAATAATGTGTGCAGAGCAGCAGTGGTTCATATTGGGTCAGTCAGGAAGTGTGGGGCTGAGAATTTAAAAGACAGGCATTTTTGTTTTGTGGTTATCTTAGAGAGAAAAAGCATACAAGAAAACTTTTTTTTGGCTAAAAAATGCAAACTTTCAGTTCACCTACAGCTAGCTGAGATATCAACATCATGTTACACTCTGAAGAATGTCACTTTAAGTGGAATACTTTGCATCTGCAGTTATTACAGAAATGCTAAACAGCTAAAACCAGTGCTCCTTTGGATTACAGCACAGATAATAGCAGGAGGAGGACAGGAAGACAATAAGATATTATTAACTCTATTCCCACAGGTGAAGAGCTGAGGCATAATTTTTTTCAAGCTGAAGTTTCACACACGTCTTCATCTAGCACTTACTGTAGAAAAAGGCAGTTTCTGCTGTCCTTGTGTGCCTCTTACCATCTCTGCCCCATGGAGATAGGAAAGAAATCTGAAAACACAAATCCAAAACTAACACTGTGAATATTGCAGGTAATGGAAAAAAGAGGATCAGCTGGAGATATATCTCTTGAAGCTACAAAACTGCTTTTAATTTGTCCTTTCATCATCATTACTTTTTAGCAGTAAACAAGCTGATAATCTTTACTGCTGTAAGTGGGCATGGAAAATTAATGCAACAGAAGGAAGCTCACAAGAATAGTCCTTGAACAGCATAGTTGGCTGAAATACCTGGAATTCAATCTGCATGTTACACAGTTACATCTACCTCTGATGAGGAAGCTGAAAATAGAGACTCTGTACTTAAGCAAAGCATTGTGTGTTTTGAAATTCGTTAATGAAAAATCCAACCAGCCAGCCTACAACTGATTCTTGTGTTGACAAAGAGAAAAGGAAAAATTTGTTGTGCCAAGACACCTTTGAAAAACCTAAAATACATTAAGATATATCTCAGTTGATGTGACAAAAAAAACAAAAAAAAACCCAACAGAGTAAGAAATTTGTCAATGATTCACTTTTAAAAAGCCTTTTGCAAACAGGAAAAGAATCACCAAGCAAGACTTTTTTGAAAACCTCCATGATGATTAAAAAAATCCACATTAATAATTTATGTTTAAATATTGAAGCAGAAAAGTTGAGAGCAGAGCTGCCTTGGAAATGCTATTTCTTGCTTTACAGATATTTTTTAGACCTTCCGACATCATGGCGTTATTTATGTGTGTACTGAGAACATATTTGCTGCCTTCCCAGGCTTGTTCAGAAATGTTTTTTAATCACTCTATCAAAAATCGGGCTCTGCAGAAAAATTTGGATCAGCTGAAGAGAAAAAAAAACAAAAAAACTGCAGTTGCTCCTCAGTGTGTGTGGAGTCCTGATTCAACAGTACCTCCTTTTCATTTGTACTGTTAGAAGGAAAGATGAATGTTTGAGAGATAGGCTGGTCCTACCAGCATAATAAAGATGTTTTTTAATTAGTCTTCCCTCTGACTGAAGGAAACCAGCACTCTTTCTGGGTATGTTTTAGAAAAAACAAGGAAGAAATGGCCATACTGCTTGTACCAAAGTGCTGGGTTACTGCAGAGGAGAAGAGAGCCCAGGCAGAGTCACAATCCCAACTGATTTTACAGGAAATGCCTTTTTAAAGAAATGACAGACACATTTTTAGCAGCTGATTTGCAACGGTTTGTTCAAAAAAATACCCTAAAATCCCAAACACAGAAAACAGATCCTCTTTATTTCTCTAGGGCTTGTTGCAGGCCCTCGAGAACAAAGAGCAGAATAATAAACCAGGGGACGTCACGGAGGCTGTGCTGTGGTTTTGTAGCAGCAGGTCACATCTCAAACCCCACCTGAGCTGCTGCTGCTGTGTCACCCTGCCTGGGCCACTTGCACTCGCACGAGGTCCTGGCTCCTTTGCTTGTTCCCATCACTGCGGGCAGGAGCCAGTTTTGTTTTAAACAAAACTCTTGCAAAGTATCCAGGAGAAACCCGTGAGCTCAATGGAAAGCAGTTGGCTCTTTGTTTTCCTTCCTAATTTGCCCTCAGATTGTTTGGACTGCAAATATGGTGGAGGTTGATGTCACAAAGGGGATGGGGACAACTTTCTGCAGAAAGCACTGCACGGGCATCCCGAGAGAGAGCAGCAGCACGCCGAAAGATGAGCCTTTTTCAAAGGATCAGAACATCTCGTTGCAATGGGAGCTTCCCAATCCCTCACCAGAGTCCCTCACGGGAGCAGCTGGTCTGCACAGCCCGGGATTTGCATGGCAGGACACGCTTCCCACTGGGATTGCAGCTGCACTCTGCTCTCCCCAGCCCTGCAACTGCTCCTTGGGGACTTTGGGCAAGTCACCCTGTGTCTCTCCTTCCCCAGCTGCAAAGGACAGGAGGATACTCTGCATTTTGGATGGGGAATACAGGAGGCAGTGTTTGTGATGCAGTATTTGGAGTACAGTATTTGTGGAACGCTATTTATCAACAAGGCTCCACCACCAATGCAGTGTTATCATTACAACTATCACATTGCTATTGTTTCACTCCAAATGGAATCTGTGCTATCAGAAGTTATCTTGCTGTACTTAAAAACTGAAAAGGATTATCTAATAAAAAGAAAATCAATATTACAGCACTGAGGTTTGGAATTAGCATGATAAACTAAATTTTAAAACAGTGCTGGCCCTATCCTGCACTTACAGATAATAGAACTGATGACTTACAGGTGCTGCCACTGAGAATACAATACAGGAGACTGCCAAAGCAGTATTCCTATTTATGTATGTCACATTGCATTTATATTTCTACTATACTTCCTCAAGCTGGAAGGCTGTGGTGTGTGGATTCTCAGTCAGGAAACTTGCTCCAGTTCCATTTCTATTCCTCCTGCCTGAAGCCCTCAGCCAACCTTCCAGGAGCTCCTGGCTGCTGTGCTTTCAAGCCAGTGACTCAGGAACACCAGCAAGCTTCTTTGCATGGTTCAGATTCCTAAAATTCTCCTTTCCTAGGACATTAAAATCCATGCTACTCTGGCACTTGCTTTGTTACTCATACCAGGATTTATGTGCATTCTTCTAGGTTCATTTATGCCATCCTCCCTTTTAATGACAGACTAGTGATGGTTCAGTGAGTCCAAACATACCAGGGGTTTCCATCACTAAGATCTGTTGCTTGTGCAGTGCATTTCTAGGAGCCATGCTGAAGGCACATCAGTCTACAGGGAGAGGGGAGAGAGGAGAGATGCCTGCTTTCCTTATCCCTGGGAGCTGCAGGGCAGAGATGAAGGAGCAGCACATGATTCACTAATTTCCATTAGATACAGTGTATAAAACTTATCATGTGTGGGCATATGAACAGAGCACTAAACACAGGTAGAATCCTCATCCTGAAAATTACCCCTCCTCAGCCTCTTATCTGTCCCTCTGCTGTGTCTAATCCTCTTACTTTGTTGCTCTGCTGCTTCTTCTGTGATACCACGATGCCACTCACTGCCTACATTCAGTATTAGCAGACTTTCTGTTCAAGATTCATTTAGGAGAAATGTTGCTCAGTGGAACTGTACAAGTTTCTGGCTTGCCTCCTAAGTGCCTCTTCGTGCTACACACCCACTGGCTCTTTTGAACTGGTCCCTTTCAAAGGGGACTCATAAGTGAGCAACTAAATCTAACTGCATCAGCAAAGTCACCTGCAGACACACCAACAGCCATGTGCCTTGCACTGGATACAATTATACAATTCCAGTCGTTTTGATGTTTCTAAATTATGACTTTCCCAGTTTCCCAACGATTTTTCTCAGGTTTTATCATTTACTTCATCCATGCAGGCTACTTAGTGCCTAGTGATCTCTTTCTAGATAGTTTACAGCAAAGATAGATTAAAGATCACTTTAGCTATTAGCTCAGCCGTTTCACTCTGCCTGCCTTTCTCCCAGAGATGGGCCAGTTTAGCAGCTTATCTTCTCAAATCTGCTCTTGCACATGTGACCCATATTTGCATATGGCACACATCCCATGGGACAGCACGTTCAGTCCTTTGCGTGCTGTGCATTACTGTCCCTTGTACAACGAGCTGGCTTGGGGTTTGGTAACTGCCACAAGAGCAGGCACACAGGTGTGCATCACCCTGCAAATAACACCATGGGATTTACCCACAGGGACTGAACAGTAAGAACAGCCTTGTATTAAAATTAAGTTTAAATAAAATGAAAGCTACAAATTTATAGCTAGAAATGGTATTGAGTATGAGAAACTCAGAGCACCAGAGTTTCTCATAGCTGAGAAGCAGAGTCTATTCAGACTTTCTTGACAGCTATGTCTATAATTTGATACTTTTGTAAAACACAATTATTACTAGTAACAGCAATAAGAAGACCCTAATGCAAAAGAAATTTTTATTATTACCATCAGGTTGGAACAGCCTTCTTTAATCCTTGTTCAAACCAGGGCTTGAGGCTGTGTTTGGTCTTCAGGGTGAGTAATATTGTGCTAGGTAATGATTTGTTCTTGGGAAGTCTAGCTGATTAGCTTCCTGATAACCTTGGATGGAGAGCATTAGAGAAGAACAAAATGACATTATAAAGAAAAAAACCACTTACCAAAGAGCAGACAAGAGCTCTCTGCCTGGACACACACACATTGATGGCTTGGCTTGTTAGGTCTGTATTTCAAGACAGTTCCTAGAGAAGCTCAGATTTATTATTGAGCACGGCTTTGAATGTGACAAAGCCCAGCGACGATCAGTGTTCATTGTTATTACCATGGAAAGGGTCACGACCACCCCAGTGCCAGCCAGCCCCAGCGGCGGTCACTGATGGCACATGTCCTGCTCAAACCCCAGTGTGCCCGAGGCCGGCTCGTTCCCTTCCCCAGCCGTGCCATGCGAGGGCAGCAGAGATTGCGGCACGGGAGCGTGTGCGGCTGTGCGGGGACACTGCGGGGACACTGCGGGGACACCCCGGCTGTCCCGGCCAGCCTGGCCCTGCCCCGCAGCCACAGCCACTCCTGCCATTCCTGCTGGGCATCCCACGGGATGCCTGAGAGGAGCCTGCGTCCGGAGAATCGGATCATTAGTAAGTCTCTCCTGAGGTCATAACACTTTTAAACTTTTGCGATGGAGTCACCATCCCTGGAGGGATTTACAAGACGTGTAGATGTGGCTCTTTGGTGCGGTGATGGGCTTGGCAGTGCTGGGCTAATGTTTGGACTCGAGGATCTCAGAGAGTTTTTCCAACCTGATTCCAGGATATTCACCCACCTACAGTGCAGAGAGGGGAAAGCATCGGGAGCAGCCAAAGCCTGTGAGCGACTTTCACCCCTTAGGCAGAAAAAGCTCAACACCGGGATTCCAGCTGCGCCTGACTCTGGTTTCCAGTCTCAGTTAAGCCTGGTTTGGTGACACTGAGCGAAGGAAACGCTGTCATTGCCACCCTGCGAGGCCAAGCCACAGCTCTGCCAAGTCGCCAAGAGGTGGAGCCGTGCACCAAATCCCCGCCGCGAATAAACGGCGAACAAGGGCTTTCAGCTCTTTTTTTCTTCCACTTCAGCCAGGCTGATCCTAAGGCTCCATCCAAAGTCAGCTGATGTTTACAAGCAGCGATAAATCAAGCGGAAAGCGCTGACGGTAATGCTGCTCGTTATCGATCGGGTGCTGCAGGTGATGCTCGGGGAGGGCTGGCCATCCCCACCATCCCCTGGAAAACAGGGATCCAAGGCACCAAGGACGGAGTGAGACAATGCTTTGGGCTTCTGCTCCGTGTCTGTGTTGGGCTGTCCTGATTACCCTTGCTCTTGATTCGGAGGCTCAAAGAGGGCTCCAGTTTGAGTCAGAGGCAGGGCATGGAGAAGCTGATGCTTTTCTCTAAGCTGCCTCTGATCCTATAATCTTTCCCCCTGTCAAACGAAATCTTCAGCTTTTCCTGCAGGGGTACATTCTGCTTCCTTGCACCTCTTTGCCCAGGGACTTGGTGTTTGCTGGCTGCCAGGGTGGATGTCCTTCTTCAGCCAGAAGATGAGCCAAGCCTGTTGCAGGAACTGGAGGGACAAAGCATCAGAACATAAATCCCACACATCTGTCAGCAGCTCAGGCAAGGATGGGTGGTTGTTTGAAACTGCTCCAAGCCAAGCACTGTGATTTGGTTTCATCCAGACCATTCCACATTGAAATAGCTGTTCCATTCCTGGTGTAATTTTCATGAAGGAAAATTTGAAAATCTGTGAGATATTAATTTTGCAGGAACACTATTTCCCACTTAAAAACAAATATCTTGGGAAAATTCCTAAGAAGATCTGAATAATACATCTGTAACACTATCAGGCAACCCCTGTGATCATGTGTCTTTCATTGCCTGGGGTCTATTTAAGCTCTGAATCCCATCTGTGATGCACAAGGATGGCTACTGAACATCCCAATAAGAGAGCTGTGATTTATCTGGAAATATATCCTACAATAATATTTTCTGGTATTTGGTGTAATAAAGGGAATATTGTCGTTGATTACCTCACTGATATGTAACTTTCTGCTGGCAAATTTTTCACAGTAAGGTTATAATAACATCACTCTTCAGCATCTCTGCCAGATACTCAACTCTTTATTTTCTGTTCTGTCATATAAGCTGAGTAATTTATATGCCTGTTCAATACAAAAGGTGGTTATTATATGTTTCAAGAAAGAGATTTGACAATACCTGCCTTGTAAGAAATACCAAGTTATAGAGAGGCAAAGTGAAGGAAAATGCTGTAAATCAAGAGGTGACAAGGCAGTTTCAGATGAAATATTAGAACACTGTTCAGGGTTCCACAAACAAATATGTTGAATTATAGACAAAAAGGCACTTTCTAGCATTTGTCCCCTGTTGCTGCAGTCCTTTTAGGGACATAAATCCCACTGAAGTCAAGTCATGTCTATAAACTAAATTCCAAAATTAATCCATAAGTAGAGTCTGACATGGAAATGCTTATTATTAGTTTGATTTGTACAAGATGTATAGATATGATTTCAAATAAAAGCAACATTATGGAAAAAATTACGTCAATTGCAGTTTCGTCTGAATAAGGACTGCACAGTATGAATGTGCCCCAAAATAACACATCTGCAGTGATCTCAGTGAAGCTTAGCTAACATTCCCTGCACTGTATTTTTACACAGGTAATTCTATGTGACTGCTTAACCCCAGCTCTAAAACAACATTGATTTGACAAATGGATGGGGGAGAGCCCCTCGCTCCGCCCAGGGAGAAGGAGCAGTGGCTGCCTTCCAACCAGTGCCACTGCAAGTGGATGTGCTTTAACTGAAGGACTGAGAACCCTTTGCTGTTTGCAGCTGCCATCACAGGCCTGCCTCCAGGCCAGCAGCCAGGCACAAAATGTGGAGACTTAAATACAGCAAGAGCACAAGGTGAGAGAAACCAGTTTGGGTGTGGGACTGAGTGGCAATGCAGTGAGGGAGCTGCAGAAAGGTTCTGCTTTTCTGCAGATGACCAGGGCACATAACCCCAGCCCAGCAGGCAGGATTCAGAATTATCAGGAGTTGGGTGCCAAGAACTGATCATGCAAACTGCCATAATCCCTGTGAGGAGAATGCCTGAGCACTGTGGGAAAGAGCAGCTCATCATGGACAAACATCCAGTGTTGTCAATCCAATGCTGAACTCCTCTTTAGAGGCTCACAGGACAAGCTCACCCTGCTTCTGCCTCTCTGTTCTGTCCTGCTTTCCAAGGCAGTGCTGCTCCACCAGCAGCCAGCTCCGTGGGCACTACTCTGCTGTCCCTGGACACCACCCTGCAGCCCTGGCAGCCACAGGGAGCAGGACTCATCCTGATCCTGGGCAGCACCTGGCTTTTGCAGCATCACAGAGGAACAGGACACCAAAGGCATGGGAAGAGAAATTCATCCTCCTTCCAGCTTCCCCTTGAGCACAGATGTCATTTCCCAGTCTGAGATTGGAAATGCAGACCCTGATTCAGAGAGCAAGGTGAGATTATTATTGGCTCTCAATTAAAACAGGAAGATCATTGCCACTGGAGATGGAAGAGGACATTCCCTGTCTCAGAGCAGCCCACCTGGGAAAGGAAAAGCACCCTCACATTGCACTGGGGAGAGGAATGCACGTCACTGCTCTTTTGAGGCAGCAGCTCGGGTAGGAGCCTGGTGACAGCAGATGTGATCCTCCTCTAGAGGAGCTGCTGAACTGTGAACGTGCAGAAGTGGATTTCCAAGCCCAGCAATACCTGCTGCCTTGAGTGACCTACTTTTTTTGCACGCTATGTGAATAGGGTTAGGCAACAGTTAATTTGGTGCTGAAAACTGAAAATGTTGGGCAGAAACAATTACCACATGTCTGGTTAATGCCATAGCAAAGCTCAGTGCCCCTGGCAGGGGTTCCTGGACAGTACTACATTTCAGTCCCATGCTTTGGGAACATATCCAGCAGGAACACAGTGCTTTGCTAAATTGAGCATAATCATTCAAATTAATTTTTCACATCCAACAGGAGTTTTGCTTATTGCCATAAGTGGTAGTTTACCAAATGTACTGGTTTTAAGGTTATCTCTAAAATCACAGAAAATGAAAAACATTTTCACATTGAACATCCAGTCCTGTGCATTTAGATGAGCAAAGCTGAGCTAGTGAAGTTGTCAGCAGGATGAACACACCAGCACTTCCAGCTTTCCCAATGGCCTTGCCACATAGCACAAATAACACCAGCTATAAAATCCCACCCTATGTCACCATCACTCTTCACTGGGCCCTTGCTAGCAGGTGTCTCATGATTCCTCCCTACCATCATTTCATTTCATCTGGGTCAGCAAATGCTCACTTATATCTGTACTCATTTATATTCATCCCTAGTTGAGTATTCACTGAGATTTTAAATATTTGTCACCCATAGGAGGAGGAGAAACAAGTTAACAAGTGAATCACTCATTTGGACTTTACGTTAGTTTCCCATGCCTGTGCTAAACGACTAATAACTGTTTCCAAAGTTGGGATTCAGTATGATATTTCAGTATATATATTTCAGTATGATATGGTACTTTGACAGTGTACAAATTTTAATTTTTTAACAAAATCTGATTTCTTGATACATTGGCCAATTAAATTAAACAGGTCTCCTCAAATGAACCCATTACCAGCAAGAAACTTAACCCTAATAGTTACAGCTCAAAAGCCTGGTGTGTTTTATCTCCTTTTTTTTCCCCAGAATGAGATCCTGGCACCCTAATTCACAGGCACCAGAGCTGATCTCCACAGAGAGTCGCAATCAAGTCAACCCTTTCTTTGCAGCACAAAGGAAATCACATTTCTTTGAAATGCCGAGGAAATCTGAATGTGTGTTCCTGTTTAGCATGATTAAGGTGTCACATAGCACTCCCACGCACCCCGACACAGAGAACTTCTTGCCGGCTGCTGATGTCAAAGCAAATCAGCTGAAAACACGGAGGGGTTCTGAGAAACACAACTAGGACACACCAGGCAGGCTGGCAATGAGCTCCCCTGTGCCACAGGGACTGGGCAACCTCAGGGACCACCCCTGAGGCAGGGCACAGCGTGGGGACAACACTGGGGTCTCCTCTGCCCCCCAGCACATTTCTAATACAGGCATGGGGCACAGATCTTTCACCAGGTAGAAATTTCTACGTCTGAGCTGCTCATTATAAAACCCTGCTAATAACAGTGCACGTATCCATAGCAATTGGGAATCTCTCCAAGGGGTGCATTGCTTTGCTTTTGGATTTTCCCCAAACCTTCTTTGTGTGTGCTCCATTTTGGTCCCATTTATGCAGGACATACCTCTGTCTCTCCCTGTTCTGTCTCTCATCACCCTGATGATTACGGCTGCCATCCTCTTGCTTTTCTTCAGCTCTTTGTTCTGTATATTTTTGCTTGTGTCCTGTGGTTTGTCCACTATTAACATTAATAATTTAGGAAATTGTCTGCTTCTGCTGAAATCAATTCCTGTGCTACTGCTGCTAAGTGCTGGGCCTGGGCCCAAGAGCTGCTATGATGGGGACCAAACAAAGGAAACAAAATGAAATGAGAACAGAGGAAAACAGGCTCCTCATCCTTCAGCACCCTGTGAATTTAGGTGGGGATGCTCTAAGCCTAAGAAACACTAGCACCAAATTTCAGTTGAAATCCTTTTTTTCCTTTTTGTGTTACCATCCTGGTTCTGGAAGAATTTGGCCTCAGTGCAGGAGCCCCACAAGGTCCATCCCCAAGGCAAAGCTGCTCAGACACAGGAAAAAGGGATTGACTTGGTGGAAAATACATCAACCTATGCTTCTGCAGCTGCTCACCTAATGAAAACTGTAAAGAGCCAAAGTGCTTGTGCAGAGCTATTGATGGAAGTGGCTCTTTCTGAGTGCCATCAAACCTCCATCACTCTGCCAGGGTCCATCTCCCAGGGCTGCACCAGCCTCATGCAGAAGAGACGTCCTGGTGGTGACTCATTTCCCTGAGAGTGGCAGAGGAAGAAAAGCCCAATGTGCCTCAAGGCTCAAGCTGAGGGGACCAAGTTCTCCTGATTTGCTTCTCTGGCCTACACTGCTGAGGGCTCACGTGGGGAAACTGTCAGCAGCAGAGGGCATGACTCTGTCTTGGAGACACATTTATGTTCATAATCCCGGGACTTTAATAGCTCTGTGAGGGAGAGAGATAAGTAACAAGATAATGAAAACAGTGATTTAGGGAGCAGGTATGCAGACAATTTGACTAAGGCTGAGAGGATAAATTCATCTGCTACAATATCACTGAAGCTCAACTCTCATCCCTGCTGTTGATCCTTACAGCTGGGCTCCTCTGTCCTTCCTAGAGCAGCATTTTAGCAGAAGGACTTTATCACTGGGTTTTTTAGTAGCTGGATTAAGACACCACCCCCAGACATAAGCAGGCTGCAGCTGAGGGCAGGAGAGATTGGCTGGCCTGAGGAGGGCTTGTGCCAGGGCTGGGGCTCAGCTCCCACCAGGAGCTGCCAGCACAGCTGGACTGAGCCCTGGCACACCCCGGGACCAGCAGGATCCTGGCAGCACAGGGAGGACAAGGACACCACCACCCAAACCCCACTGGCACTCCCGGGGAGTGGGTGTGCCAGGAAGGGTGTGGGCACCCAATGCCTCCACTTGCCTCCTCCTCAAGGGCTTGGCTGGTGTTCCCTGGGGACCACAGGCCCAGATGCTGGGGACCCAGAGCTTCACTCCACAGCTGGATCCTTACCCTGGTGCTGGGTGCCCACTCACACACCCAACAGGCAGAGACTGTGAGGACACACTTCCCACAGCCACTGGAGCTGGAGGGGCCTGGAGGCTGGGCAGGAATGCAGTGCCAGTCCTGATGGGTTTCAGCCAGAAGCCAGCACAGTCACATAATGAAATAACAAGAGCAGATTAGGCAATCTCTGTGCCTCACGTTGACAAGGCTGGAGGAAAGAACAGAACATGTAATCAAATGAGGGGGGGGGTCTTTCTTTCTTTATTTACTTTGAAAGAAAGACAATACTACAGCACTGAGAGGTGGCATAGTGTGCACTAATTGTGCTGCTGGGGATATTCCTCTCTTGCAGGTTTCAGGATAAGACTGAGATTTTTATTAAAGCCTAAGGGAGAAAAGAACCAGAGGAGCTGGCATTCGCTGGGAATTAAGCCCCCAATTCACTTAATGCTTATTCAATAGCTTCTGCCTCTCCATTTGGCTAACCTGCCTAATAACACATTCACTTCTTCACATCAGCAACTTGCAATCAGAAAAATCACCTGTAATCCAGCTCCCTCCAGGCACAGACCGATAGCTACACCATCTCAGTGACAGATCAGGCTAAATAAAAAGCACAAATCCACAATCTGCTATCAGGAGATGTCTAAGGCTTCCTTCTTTTGCTGATTTCTGCCAAGATAGTCCTGCTGAGTCACTGGGTTTGCAGAGCCATGTGCTGGAGGGAGCTGCCAGAGCAGACCCAGGGCAGGGGCTGCCACTGCCTGCAGAGGCTGAACAGGAGCTGTAAGGAGCACCTGGGCACTTTCCTTGGGCTTTCCTGGCAAAGCTGCAAGCCAGGATTGGAGTAAAATTGTACTGAAGAAATCATCTGAGTGGTACAGGAGGTGCTTTAGCTGGATTGCTTCACTGGCTTAACAGGCAACAAGACATCCTCTTATTCAGCTCCCTGTTTCCCCAACCCAAGGATGTAATTTGGTGACTCACCACCATTCAGGTACCAGTAATGGCAGTTGGAGTTTTTCCCCAAACAACTGATTTCAGATACATAATTCATTTAGATTGTGTTAAAAAAATATTCTCCTGATTTTTGTCTCTATGGTGCTAAACACATCATGTAACACCTTCTGCAGCAGTGACCTGGCTTACCCTGACTTTGGGAATCATCCAGACAAGTGAGGCTCTCTGCTTTCTTGAGTCACCCTTCTGAAGTGATCTGCAGAGAAACGATCTGCCTGAGAAGTGACAACCCCAGACTGCTAATAAATGTCCCCAGACTTTAGCAAACCTGCCAAAAACTTGCTGGACTTAACGCAGCATCTTTGGTTTAGTAAAGGCCTCCTGCAACATGCAAGAGGGCAGGTACCCCAGGCTGAGAGGGGGCTTGGGGTGTACAGGCAAA
Source organism: Muscicapa striata striata (assembly GCA_030060385.1). Classification (NCBI taxonomy): domain Eukaryota; kingdom Metazoa; phylum Chordata; class Aves; order Passeriformes; family Muscicapidae; genus Muscicapa; species Muscicapa striata. The sequence continues at coordinate 2,679,406 of JAREIS010000073.1, forward strand.
GAGACATTTTGTCCTATTTGGGAAATCGCTGGCTAAGCTATAGGTGACACCATTCCCTGGCAGTGTCATTCATCCTGACACCTTTCCAGTGGGAAGGCAGCTCGTCACGGCCGAGATGTGTGTGGAGTTGCCTTATTTACTCTCCTGGGGTGGCATGAATCAGAGTTGAAAAGTGCAGTATGTTGAAGTCAACCCATATTCCCAAGATGTGCGAGCGTGAGTCACTCAGCAGGGAGATTCTGCCAGGGTCCCTCCTGGACGACCCGGCCGCGTTCAACACGCCGGAAAATCCGCGGATAAAAAAACCCCCAGTGACGCACAGGAGCCGAGTAGGCTCCGTGCCTTTTTGGGGAAGCTTCTGAAACGCCAACGTTTCCTCTTGATCAATAATCTGGCTGGCAGAGCAGGGCTTTGAAGCAATGCAGAGAGCTCAGCTCCCTGCTCACACGGCCTCTGCTGCTTCTCTCCGGGAGGATGACGCGCGGGGTAACCCCGGGCGCAGGAAGGGAAGGATTCCTCCTGCACATCTATTTAAATCTCCTGGAAGAGCTGCTGCTTACAGGAAAGATAATGCAGCGTGTGAAAGGGCTTTCTAGGGATGGGCAAGGAAATTTTTTTTTTTTAAAAGAGCAAGTCCCAGCCCAAGACCTCACGGCTGATTTTTGGTTTTCCCCTCATCTCCTTTCTCCTTTCTGTCCTCATTAAATACCACTTGTGGGGTTATCATGGGCTGCTCACTGCAGCAAATCAGCTGGAACATTCAGACAGGGGTTTCTTACACCCTTACACCCCATCACTCCTCTGATTCTCAACTTACCAGAGCTGAACCTCCTGTCCCTGCATCCACCACAGTGAGGACACCACTGTCTTGGCAATGTTTTCCATGCTGTTGTCCTGACTCAAAATACAAGGAAAAGCCACTGACAAGAATATTTCCAGATAAATATCTCATTAATTTCAACCACAGGCAGCTGTGAGTCATTTCCCTTTGGCTACAATCCTCTCTAGTGACCAGAAATCGGGTAGTGGAGGTCTGGTACTGTGTAAAACTCATAATAATTTGGAAGGGATATCAATAAATTGATAATTATCCTCAAAAATTCGGAGCTAAAAAAATCCTTCCTTTTCTCAAGAGATTTGCTGTTAGTTAATCACCTTTGCTCCTACCACAGCTGTGGGATAAAATTAAGCCATTTTACTGCAAAACTGTTGGACTTTTTTAAAGACTCAAGCAGCAGAACCACAGTTCTGCCTCCTGCTAAATTGTGTCTTTTTCCCCCAAAATAAAAGTGGCAGGAGGTGATTGTCAGCCCTGGTCACCTGCTCTATGCTGCCTCAGTGCACCAGGCTGGCTCCCTCGTGCCATTGGGATTTGGCAGCTCTGCTGTGCCTCTGCTGAGCTTTTCCCTTCCTTTCCTTCCCAGCAACTGGCTCAGCTCAGCCTCGGAGTGACTCGGAGCCTGATGGATCTCAGACCCTGGAGCCAGAGAGCCAGCACTGTCTCACATGCCAGATGTTTCTCTTTTAGACACATTGCTGCTTCTTGGCTTTGCTTTTTTTTCTTTTTCTGAAATAACAACAGTTTGATCAAGACCCAACCCCCCAGGTTCTAAACTCAAAGTAGAGCTGTACCTGGGAGTGCAGACAGGCAAGGAGCCAGTCCCTGGTGGGGTCACACAGGGCTGGCCATGGTCACACGTGGAGTGATGCAGTGGCATCCTGTGACACAATCCATCACTCAATATCCACTTAAAAACACAAAACCAAACAAAGATTCCCAGACTGCTGTTTAATCACTGGGGTCTGCCATAAAATGAGCTAAAAAAGAACATTTTTCATCAGCTTTCGTGGGATTTGGATTATAGTTTCTCACTGGAGATGAATTCATGGCAGGACAGAGCCCTTGGCCACCAGCCACCAACCAGCCTGTCACTATGTGGAGAGGCCTGTGGAGTCCTTCTGGGCTGCCAGGACTGCTGTGGGAGCACTGCTCAGGGTGCTCACACTTGGCCAGCTATGGCACAGCTTCAGCTGAGCACAGCACTGAAATCAGGACTTTATTCAAACCCAAACCTCTTGCCAATTATTTTTCATCACATCATTCACTGTTTGTTAGCCCTGGGTTCACCCTGGTGACTAATGATTGCTCTTGTCTGAATTCAGTGCATTTCTAGAGAATAACCAAACTTCAGGAGAAGCTTCCCATTTGTACTAATGAAGAGGAGGGAAAATGTGATGGTGGGGGGGATAAACACAGTTGTCATGTCATGAATTTCCTGAATTCTCCTTGGGGGTAGTCTCTGATGCTGTGGGTACTCAAAGGATTTTAACCTGAATCATAGCAGACCCAACCCATGATATGCTGGGACAACCTCCCAGCAAAGGAGTGGCCACAGATGGGTTTGTTTTGTGCTGAATTTTAGGACATGGAGGAATGGAAAATATCCCACCCACCTGCTCCTCCACAGTCACCCCTCCAGCCACCTGCTGCCTTGAGGCCACACCATGTCCCAGCAAAGGAAGGGTCCCCATGCCAGGCTGGGCTCCCTGAGCCCAAACCAGACCCCAGAACCCACAGCAACTTCACCCATGAGCTGCAGGGAGCCAAGAGCTCTGTTTGGCCACCATGAAGACATTGGAGCCCATCGAGAGGTGACCTGTGGTGTGGCAATGGACAGTCACAGAGCCACCGTGTCCCCACCTCCCTGCTGGTGGCAGCTCTCCCTCTCCATTCCCACCATGAGCTGGCACTGCAGGGGACAAAAAATGGAGAATTTCACCGACCAACTTCCACATGGGACAGGGAGCAGGGTGCAGCTCAGAGCCCTGGGCAGCAGGGCAGGGGGAGCAGGAGGAGCAGGAGGAGGAGGAGGAGGAGGAGGAAGGCCCAGGGCTGCAGTGGCTGCTGGAGCTCGGGCGGGTTTCCTTGGCAGCCGCAGGCTCGGGGCACTCACCATACCTAAGTGAAGATTTTGTCACCATGGAAACATTGATGTCATCAGCTCTGCAGCAGCCTCAACCTCAACTGCAACTTTTTTCTCTTTTTCTTCCCCCCCTGGTTTGGCGTTTTTTATATTTTATATTATCATTTATATATATATATATATATATTTATATTTATATTTATATATTTATATTTATATTTATATATTTATATTTATATTTATATTTATATTTATATTTATATTTATATTTATATTATATTTATATTTATATTATTTGAGAGTTTCTCACAGGAATGACCCTGGCTGAGCCTGCTGAAACACCCAGGGATATCCACCAGCCCAGACCCTCCTCACATCCTCTGGGGGTATTGGGGAGCACTGGTAGCAGTGGGGTAGGGCTGCATTTTGGAAAGTCCCAGCAGGACTGTGCTCTGCCCTCTGGGCACTGACCCATTTTCCCTGTCCTCATAAATCCACTGCATTTCCAAGAAAGGTGGTTTGGAAGCTCCTGAAATGTGAAGGAGGTGACCTGGGCAGAGGGTGGCACTCCGGGGTCCTGCAGCTCTCACTGTCACAGGCACTGTGGCAGAGCCACCAGCTCTCACTCTCCTGTCAGCAGGAGCCAGACAGATCCCAAAGAGGGAATTCCACATCTCCATGAAGGATGTGATTTGTGCCAGCATCCCATGGCCATGCAGGCTCTGGCTGTGCAGTGCAGCTTTGCCCTCAGTGCTCAGGCAAGGTTCCTCTGAGCTCTAAACCAAAACCCCTCTGACAATGACACCCAGCACATTTCCTGAAAAACAGAGCTGTGAAGGAGCAGGACCTGGCACCTTCACCAGGCTGGAGCAAGGAGCCTCAGCCCTCTGGCAGCCTCAGTTCCAGGGATGGATTCCATCCCATTAGCCACATCCACCATTCCCCCAGAGCCTCCTTTAACTTATCAGTTAATAGTGGACTGTTGCAGAAGTCTGGGTCAGACTGTTCCAGCCAAAAATACTCTACCGAGTTCACTGCAATGTTAAAACAAGAACTTCACCTCAGTGAGGGCAGGAGCTGTGCCTGAGCTCAGCTGGCCCTGCTGCCCCTCACAGAGCCCTTCCCCTGGGTCACAGGGAGGTTTGTTCCAGCTGCAGCTGGGATTTTATAAAGGTCTTTTTTTTTTTTTTTTTTGGTTGCTACAATGGACAAATCCTGCTCCTACACTTTTGCAGAGCAGAATCTCTTTTCCTTACCACGAAGGGGATCTTGATGTGCCCCACCCAGGCACAGGGGCACAGGGATGCTCCCCCAGCCCTGCCTCTGCTCATCTGTCAGGCCTGCAGAAAACCACATGGAAGGGAGACAGCTGCTAAAACAGAATCAGAGAACAACATGAAACCCTAGTCAATAGACAAGTTTACAATACTTCTCTTTCATAAACAACAATCAACCACAGACTGTGTGTTTCTAACATTATGGCCCAAACTGAAATTTGAAGTGCTCCTGATGAATGTGTTTTTGCAACCTTCAGGGATCACACTCTGCCCCCCTGCAGCAGTGAATAACTAAACCTAGCCCCGAGATCATAAAGCACCTGGCAAATGAGTCAGTACCATTAATTATCCTTAATGTCATCACAATAGGCAAAATATAGAACGAAAAGTGTCCCTAAGCCAAGGTTTCAGTATTTCAATATAAGGAGGTACAGTGCATACCAAAGACAGCAGCAACACTTCTGTTAGACAGTCAGTGGGTCTCTGACCTCATATTCAAAGCAAACTTCTCTTTTAAAAAGAACATTTTTGTAATTTAATGCTAAGACAGGGATTTCATAGCAAAGGCTTATTTTAAAAATGGGAGATTCTGGGTGGGAGAGCCTGCCATGATTTAAAAGTATCTCAGTATCTACTGTGAAGAACTCAACTTCAAATGTATGCTGCATAAGAATTAAAGGATTAATGTTTGATATCCTATCCCAGCTGGAAGAAAAATTAACAAGAAACTGGTTACTATATCAACTGCCAGATCTGTGAAGCAAACTGGTGAATTTAGGTGCTGAGACCAATTTAATGGCCTGACCACAAACTGGGAGCTCTGTTTTCCTACATAGAGCTCTGTTTGCATCTTTGTAGAGATTGGTAGGAAAAAGATATTCACATCAACAAGGTTCATCCCTGGCCAGCAGATCTGTGAGGTTTGGGTATGTATGTATTTAAAATCTAATAGAGCCTACTGGAAAAATCAGAAAGGTATTACAGTACTTGTTCTAGCTGGCTGGTGAAAAGAGTGAAAGTGAGATTAGCTGAAAGAAAGAAAAAAGCACGTATCAGGCTAGCAGGAAAAATACCTGCATGTTTGATATTACTGGCAAAAAGGACATTCCAAGATCTGTTATTAATAAAAATGGCTAATCTCAAACACTTACTTACACTTTTCCCATCAATAGAAAAGAAAATGGAAAAAAAATGCATTGTAACATCCACTTAAAAGAAATATTTTGATATGTGTACTCCATTTAGTTGGAAAAAATCATTATAAATTCAAGAGACAGCAATATTACTGAGTGATGTGTTCTAATGGGCACAGCTGGTCGGTGTTTCAGGGGCTGAGAGAGGTCAGCACTGCCCTTAGCAGCACTTACTGCCCTACTGCTTATAGATGTTTGGAAAGTTTCAAGGATTAAAAATCCTTGTACATATGAGAGAGGAGGGCTCTCCTGCTCCCAGCCATCAGTGGAAATCCCAAAGAAGGGAACAGACCCAGCTGCTGCTGTTCTGCTTTGCTTTTATCTCATTGCTATTTGATTCCTTTACTGATTTAGGGATTGCTAGTCCAGGACCCATGTTATTCCCAAAGGACTTTACCTGAACAGAGGCTTGATGCTCTCTGGGAAGCAAAAGGAGCATCAGGAACACTCCTTGTGCTCGGTGCTGGAGGGCTTGTGGATAACCTGGCCTCCACCTGGATCCCATGAGTAACACATACCAACTCTTACCTGGTAAAAATCCCACCAGACAATGCTTCAGGCCAGCAGCTGTTTCATCACTCCCTACAAGCAAATCCATGCTGAACTCTCAGGATTTTAGGTGTATATTTCACTCTCTGAGCAACAAATAAGCTGAGCCCGCACAGCCGGGGAACCGGAGGCAAAGGTACTTTGTGAGATTCATCTCAGTGTTTGGTCTTCTGAAACTCAAAGGGTAGCTGTGAGCAGTGGAGGCAGCAGCAGGGAGGCAGGAGAACCACAGGGTTTTAATGAGGACAGGAGAAAATTGCTCCTGAAACTCGGCAGTGCTGAGGCTTTGTGCTTTTTGGACCCAGCAGAGCTGCTGAGTTCGGGTTGAAAGCCGAGAGCTGCGGGTCAGACAAGCCCCTGGCATTGCCAGTCCCCGGGAAGATGGGCTGCAGTCACCTCCCACATGGAACAGGCAGCTTTTGAACGGCTCCATTATCAGCTGGGCACAGGCAGAAAGGCATCATTATCCAGGGGAAAGCACCAGCCAGCCACGAGGCCCAGAGCTCCGGGACAAAAAGCTCAGGAAAACCAGAGTGCAAGCTCTGGCACAGCATCTCTATTACAGCTGAAATGCTCACCTTCTGTGAGCAGAGAATCCTCACTCAGACACAGTCCCGAGACAGCCTCACAGGCCTGAGGCCAAGGGCAGTGTCCTGGCACAGCGATGGCTCTGGCCAGGTGAGACAGACCCCGAGCACCATCCCACTGAACCCCACACTGGCCAGGCTCACTCAGACTCTGTCCAGCCTGCTGCCACGGCAGGGGGAGACTCTGCTGTTCCAGGTGCCAAGAGCAGGGAGGAAGCACAAAGCAGGAGTTCCAGGAGGCTGCTGCAGAAGGCAGGACTGGGGCAGGTGCTGAAGGGGGATCTCACACACACCTTTCCCTGCTCACTCCCACGCAGGTCTCAGCAAAGCTCTGGGGATGTCCCGGCTTCTCCCACTGCTGATAATCCAGGTGAGGCTGAGGAACCCAAACACTGCCACCAGCTCAGGGAGGGGTCACTGTCCACAGCAGGAACAGCAGCTGTATCCAACACACACCTTCATCTCACCAAGGCCTAAAGCTCTCCTTCCTTGGGCAGTTTCTCAGTCCCTCACACAACATCCCGGGAATACTTCTGGCTCTTCTGGGTACAGAAAGGTTTTGTGAAGTCCTTGCTGTTGCCAGGGCAGGACAGCCCATACACAGTGGGACTGCTCAAGGGGAAACACCCAAAAAGCCCAACAGGCTCAGCTTGGTTTCAGTGAAGAAAAAAAACAACAAACCAAAGGCAGGTAATTCTCTTTATCAAGGGCCATCCTGTGTGCACTTAGCTCGGCTGGAAGCACAGTACAAACCCTCGTGTTTCTCCGTGTCCTGAAGTCTCTTTTGTGAAACAGAACAGAAACACAGATTAAAGTGAGAGTACAGGAGCCAGGCAACACAGGTGATGAAGGCAGCTCTCAGAACACCTGCAGGAACTGGTTTCAGTTGTTTGAAAGCTGAAGAAGTTCAGGAGCTATGCAGACAGTGGAGGCAGAGCCCTGGAGCTCTAGCTGGGTCCCTGCTGGCCTCCAGCCCACACCCTGCAGGGCTTCATCCAGGACAGCAGGAGAGCACAAACACAGCACATCCCTGCTTTTGGAGGCTGCCCTAAAACACACCTTAATGTACAGAAACCCCCCTCAAGGCTGGAGATGCCCCAGTGCTTCCCTCATTGCTTGCATCAGGCAACCAGTGCAAAGATCTCCCTCACCCATGCAGCTCCTCTGATGGCCACTCCAAGGACTCCTCCAGCCTCTGCAGGACTGGGGACAGTGCAGAACACAGGCTTGGGGAGGGATGCAACAACAGGACACACAGAGCTCAGCTGTCCTCCTTCTCCTCCCTTCTAGGTGGTGGTTCCTAGAGCCTGGGGAGTGGTGGCAAACACCCTGGCTGGCTCTGCTGGTCCCCCTGCTCTGGGGTCTGCATATCCCACAGCATCCCCACATCACCAGCCAGCCAAAGCCTCCTCCAAAGAAAACACAAAGCACGCAGCTAAAAGATATTCACTTACAGTTTATTTTTGCCTGAAATTATTTCACATCTCTTTGTACACAGCTACAGAACAGTAGTAGTAAACCATTGGTAAAAGCAACAGTGCTAAGGAAAATGTTGGCATTTTTTTCTTCCTTTTTTTTTCTTCTTCTTCTTCCTTCCCATACTGCATATCTTTATACAGTCTGGGATTTGAAGGGGGGCAAAAAAACCTGACACACTACATGAGTTAAGACTCAATTTCTGTTTCATTATTAAAAAAAAAAAAAGAAAAGAAAAAAACCCAGAAAAACATCATTTGGGATGGGGTTGTCTACACAGCAACAAACTTTAAAAAAAGAAAACAACAAAAAAAAACCTGAACAAAAAAAAGCTTGGCTTTTCATTGAATAAGATTAAATATATATATATTTATATAAAAAATTACATTGGCTGTATGTGAAACCTTGAGGTGCTGAAGAATAAAATAAAAGTGTTAAACAGAGGAAAAAAAAGTTTTGTTTTGTTTTTGTTTTTTTGTTTTTTTTTAAATAAGCAGCTCTGTACAATGAAGGCTCATTATGAAAAAAAAAAAAGTCAACAGCATAGTTATAAAAGAAACCACAATTTTTAAAAAATCATCCTCTAAGCAACTGTGGAATTTGAAAAATGTAGCAGTCACATTTACAGACAGGTCAGAGCTATCGGATCAGCAACACCGCGATTTCCTCAGTCTCCCCAGAGGAACATGCAGAACAATGCGTGCATAGAACAGGGCAGGGAGGGGGGCACAGGACAGGGGAGGGAATGAGGGGAGGGGGGAAAAGAAAAAGGAAAAGAAAAAACAACAGAAAAAGCTGATGCACAAAATGGAGGGAGAGCTTTTTTTTCTCTTTTTGAAATATTGGACGTAAACAGAAAACAACAGAGGCAACTTGTCAAATCTACAGTTTGCAAACACCCCACTGGCAAAATAAACCTCTTGTCCCCATCTCCTGTGTTTAAACCTGACATGGCTTAGAAGACTAAAGAAAGTTTTCAGACTTTGGAAGGAATTGTGACTTTTATTAATCCCTGCACTCCCTCCCCCAACAACCATGCCCCCTTGATAAAGATTTTCCTTTCTATTTGATAACATTTGAGGCATTTTGAAATCAAAAAGACAATGCAATGAATGCTGACAAAGAGGGAGTATAATACAGTTTGCATTACTAAAAGGCAATTCTTCAAGGAGGACATTTCCTTAAAAAAAATAATAATAACAACAAGACAGCAAACTAGTTTATACAGTACTATACGCAAAAAAAGGGTAAAAGAATTAACAATTCATAAATAAAAGACAGGTCCCAGACCTGTTATTTGTGAACCATTTTCTTAAATAGGTGCATTATGTAAATCTTATGTACAACAAAATTACTTTGCATAACAACTGCAAGGACATGGGGGGAAGTGAAAATCATATTGGTTTTGGTTTTCTTCTCTTGAGATTTTTGAAGTTTGATTTTCTGGAGCAAAACCGGTGAAACAGGAGTTCTGGCTGGCTGGGTGCCAGCCAAGGAAACCCAGGTAAGTAAGGACAAAGGAATTTTTTTTTTTCTCCACACAGCATAAAACACAAAGGCAAATAAAATCCACAAAGGTGTTTTTTTTCTTCTTTATAATCTTCTTGCTGCTACAAAGTCCTTATTTTGTTTGTTTCCTTCCTTTTCAATTTGGATTATGTTGATTCTGAAATCACAAAGCTGAAAGAATCCGATGGGGTGCAGGCTTGCCCCGTCCTCCCAACACACACAACTCCACTCTGCTGCTACCCCACAACCACAACTCCTGCCACCAAGTTCCCAGACTCACTGCTCTACAGGAATTGGCCAAAAGTTATTTTCTGGTTTGTTTCAATCTGTCTGTTTTAAAAATCTTTTCCTTCTCACGAGAAGCAAAAGAGAAGAGTGGGAGGCAGGGAGAGTTCACCAGGCTTCGGTGTAGCGGACATCCACCTCCTTCAGGTTGGGGAGTTTAGCCTGTGAGGGGAGGAAAGATCAGAGTTAACAACCTGTTCAGGGCTCAGTAAAAAAGTCCTGTCAACTCTCTAGTGTGGGATCATTCCCTGTACTTATCCAACAGAGCAGTAGTATCCAAATCTGAGGAGGAATCTGGGGGGTGTGAAAGGGGAAGGAGAGCACCTTGCCCTGCTGCTGTTGGTGTTGATGATTGGCTGCCCAGCAGAGGAAAAGGCCAAAAAAAACCTTTGCGTCCTGTGACTTTTTGTGTGACAGCAAGTCTGGGACCTTTACAGTTGTGAAGATGGTACTTGTATTTTGAATGTGGGCTCCCAAAAGAGGATGGAAGCTCCTCCCCTCCCCTGGCAAGGGAAGCACAGAGCCCCAGGGTGCTGAGGATGACAGGCAGCACAGGCAGCCCAGCAGAGGTAAAGGGCAGACACAGCTCCCTGGCCTGGGAGCTCCTGTGTGGAAACAACCCCTGCACTTACTCAACTCAGAGCTGGCATCCAAATCTGGAGGAGGGCTACAGAAAGGGCCAAGGCATCTCACAGCACACTGGGAGCATTGATGTGTCAGGGCAGGAAGAGCAGTGACACCCTGGGCACAGCTCAGCACTGAGCTGGGAGAGGCGGCTGTGGCCAAGGAACCACATGATGCTGAGCCCTTGCAGACACCAGGACAAAGTCCCACCTGCTCTAAAACCCATGCCCCAGCCACCAGATCCAGATCAGGCCCTGATCTTCATTTTTTTTATGCACATGCTTAGCAAAACGTGTCCATCCAACTTCCGCCATGAAGGCAGGGGACTCAAACTGCAGCAGAGAGAGACACGTTCCTCCTTCAGCCTCCACATTGCTCATTTTACCCTCCATGCACTAAAACAATTCATGGAGCATTAGCAACTTTTGGTGTCTTTGTGGTCTCCCTTTCACAGCTCCACTGCTTTTGGCCATCTCATTCCTGGATCACCCCACACGAGGCAGACAGGATCGGCTCTTTGTGCTGCTCCTACTCCTCAATCCCCTTTCCAAGCTCTCTGACCATAATTGCACAGCTAATTGTCTCAAAACAAATAAACATGTTTAATTAGGCCAGGGCATAATTGAGGACTTGGAAGTTTCTAGGAGTCATTATTACCTCACTCCTTGATTTATGTGCACGCATATTTTGATAAGAGCTATTCATAATCCTACAGACATTGCCAGCAAATAATTTTTCAGTTAGGCAATAATGACTTCAGTAGTGGGTGTTTATTTATTGTCTGGTTCAGCCTGCCTGGTACATATGTGGGTGTCTGTGTGTGTGCAAGCGTGTTCAGTGGGGTGGGGGATGGAGCTGAGAGGAAATGTCATCACTGGCTTGTGCCCCAAATGCTCTCGCAGACTCCCGTGAGAAGGAAAGATTTGTATCAAAAAAATGTTCTTTGAAGTCTGAGCTGTTCTTAACAAACCTACAACCATGTGCCCCAGGGAGAGAAACTACTACCTTTGAACAGACACTGAGCCCTAAAAAAAAAGCCACCAAGATAAATCTCAATGGAAGAGGTGAAAGGGTAAAAAGTGATGCCAGCTTTTAGAATTCTCATCAATCATCAGGACTTTGCTCACAGGCAGTTTTGCTGTTTGCCCTGGCAAGTCACTTTCTTGTATGGCTGCTAAGGACTATTAATGCCATACCAGAGCAGAGGGAACTAGTTAGGAAAGTGTGAGTTTCAGTAAGGAGTGGCAAAGGGGCTCAGAAGCAGTGGTGGGACTGGGGGAGCCTTTCAATAGATGGGATTTCAGAGCCCTGGGCCAAACACAGCATTGACCTTGATTGTCTGTAAATGCCTGGGGCCTGATACAAGCTCCATTGTGTGAACCCATCTGCAAGCCAGCTGTTAATTGCAAGGACTTCTTTGCATATACAACTGTGACACAAGTTTTTAAAACTTGATCTTGAAAACTCCATGCAAGCAGCATTGCAGCTGAGTCCCTGGGGGAGCCCTGGCTCCACAGCCAGAAGCAAGGATAGATGTTTGCAGTGAATTTTGAAAGCAGAGCAATTACAGGACTTGCTTGAAGTCCAAACTCAACCCAAGGTTGTGACCTTTTAAGTAAACGTGGCCCAATCTGTTTCAACATTCAAGACAAGCAAATGTCAAGTTTCATCCTGAGTCCTTGGGTCTCTAAGGTAAGATTTTGGGAGATGAAACTCACACAGAATGAAGACAAGGTCCATGTGAAGTCATGAAAACCAACACATCACAGGCAAGCCCTGAAACCACCTGGAGCTAAGTCCTGGCTCTTTACACCATTTTGCCTAAGTGGTTATAAACCCACAGTAAAACCAGACACTACATGTCAAATTTCAAAACTGGGCATCTGTGCAGACGTTTCTGCTCAGAGCCCGATTCCAGTCCTAGAGGTGTCAAGATAAATTTGCATCCTCCTCGATGCTTTCAGCTCTCCCTTTGCATTCCAAATCAAAGCTTCATGATACTGTTCACCCTAGTTACTTTTGGTCCTGTTAACAGTACAGGATATGGTGTGCACTAGATTGTACCTGTCTCATCAGGTATCCTCATCAGAAACAATCAATATGCTTCTATTTATGAAACTTTTACTGATAAAGCCTTTACTGTTGATAGCACAGGCAAAAAGATAGAATCAGCAGCTCAATCTCACACTTGTCCACTCGGTATATTAAATATTTCCTGGGTCCATCAAAGCCAGCAACCTCACAATGCTGCTTTCAGTCATTATATCCACAAATTAATCCACTTCACCTTCTTTAGATAACTTTCATGCTACCCATTTCACAGGGTCAGTTCTCCTTGCCCTAAGCATCACCACCATGCCCTTGCTACAGCTACTTCTCATCTTTAGAGGATGCAATTCACAAATACCTTGAGATCTTCGTAGGTATCTGCTGAAAGTTTGGTGCTGTTCATATTTAAACTACACAGGCTCTTCATGGCTAAAAGAGAAAACACACAGATATTTATGATCATGCTGCATTTTCTTAAAATATCATGCTTACAGTAGGTCAAAGCATAAGCAAGACATGACTATGTACAGCACTCCCAGGAAAAAGCTGAATTGTGTAAAATATAGAAATACAAATGGATAAACAGCTGTTTGGGCCCCCATCCAGGAAAAAGTCCCTATTTAGGAAGGGCCATTAAGCATATGCTTAAGACTGCTGACTTCAAAGGAATTCAGTCAACTCCTCATAATCAGTTTCCTGCACATTATTCTGAATAGTGCCCGTTCTCAGTGCTCTGTGTGTGCTCGAAGGGGCCATGCTGATCTGGCAGTCCTCCCTCTCCTCCCCCCATTCCCATTTTAGGCTCCAGTACTTAGCAGAATAGTTTCCTAAGATGAGCCATAACTACTGGCCTGTCTGGCACGTCTGCACAGGATCAAGCCTATTAAAGTAGCCCTCCAAGCCCAGCAGTGAGGTTTATAATGCACTGTTGGGTGCAGGAGGGAGCTTCATTCCAGCACGTTGAGCAGCTCTCAGTGCTCAGGGAATCCTGAATGCCTCACTCTGCCTTGCCTTGCGTAAACTAACAACAGGGAGAGCTTCACCTCCCCAAAAAATGAAGGAACAAAAATTGCCAGGAGTAAGGAACCTGCTGCACACAGTTGCTGAACTGACTCAGAAGCTGCGGGATGGCTTTGCAATCTTCCCCTCCTGCACCACAAAGGCAGGTCCCACCCAGAGGGGATACCCACAGGAAGAAATCTGGGAAGCCCCTGGGCAACAGGTCACCACATGAGATGAAGTGAAGCCAGAGGCAAGATCTAGAGTATGGCTCAGGAGGACAAAGCCCACATGAGGCCACGCAGTGCCATCAGGCTCAGGTCACCACCCCACAGCCTGTCCCCAGTCCCTGCGGACACAGCGCTGTAGCACTGAGAGATCCATCTCCTGAATCCATGTGAACTCCTCAGAGCCCGCAGTGTCCCCAGAGCCCCAGTGTCACTCACAGCTCAGGGCCAGCAGCCCGGCGTCCGTCACCGGGGTCTCGCACAGGTTGAGCACTTGCAGCATGGTGAGGTGCTCGGACAGGAGCCGCAGCCCCGCGTCGCCGAACTGCGGGCACAAACACAGCGCGGTCAGGGCTGCCCCCACACCTGGCACAAACCTCAGTGCAAACTGAGCTGCTGCATCTGGTGTTGCTTGGGGTGAAAGCAGGCAAAAGAGCAAGAAGGGCCTTTGCAGGGGTTTCACAGAGATGTTTATTTCAGCCACAGGTGTGCATCGTCCAGGGTTCAGGGAACAAAGGCCAAGAGGCTTGTGTGGGGGGTCAGGTTTGGTACATGGGAAGCAGGGTGGGGAGAGCCTTAGGGACCAATTACCAGGGGACAGGGAAACCAGGTGGGAGTGACCAAAAGGCTGACAGACAGGCAGAGGGGCACAGGGTTGACTCAGGGAACAGAACAGGGGCTGCTTTCTCTAATTGGGAATGCCTCCACACTGAGCCACAGGAATGGGGCGGGAGCGAGCTCTCTGTGAGCCCCATCACCATAGCCAGTGATGGAGAGAAAGGAAATAGTTTTATCCCTGTCTCACAGAGAAATTAAGTGACTTGTGTGCACTTAACCACAGGCCATCCCTTAATTAGAGTGGTGCCTTTGAAGGCTGGACTTTGTACGAGCGGGCTCCCACCCAGGCTATACACGATGGTTATGGCAGCCTCAGCCAGTTCCCAACCACATCACACAAAAAAAGCACAATGCAAGTGGTATTAATTAGCTATTTTGGTCTCAAGAACAATGCACTCTTGATTGGTAATTGTTCTATTGACCCACTTGGTTTCTGCTGTTTTTAAATTCTAAATTAATGGAAACCAGTATATCGCAAAATAAAATGGAATCTAAACAATTTTACTTCTTTTTTAAATAAAAAGAAACCCCCCACAAAAAAGCAGGCTTTTGTTCAGTGAAATCAGACTCATTTTGAACAAGAAGCATGAAAGTTTTTCAAATGCAAAAGTTACATTGTTAAGACAAATCTAGAGGAGATACAAACAGCCTTAAAACAAGTGAGCAATCAGTTTCTACTTCATATTCCCCATGCAAAAAAAAGGGTATTTCTGGGATACAAAGTAGTTAGGAAAACAAAACAAAATATTTACATGACACTTTGGTTAAATAAATGCTGCTTTTTGTGGTAGCACTGACAATAATAGTACTTTCAGAGAGCACTGCAAATAGGTGCTAACAGAAAATGGGGAAAACCTATTCAGTGGAGAGCCTCAGAGAGCAAAACCAGCAGGGAAACGCAGAAGAAAAATTTAATTTTAGAAGTTCCTTCAATCATCAACAGAATAATTTATTCAGTTAACTTGGGTCTTTTTTTGCTTACAAAATAATCACATTCTCAATATTATTTCCTTCTGCTTGTTCATTATCTGAGTTTCTTTTTGTTGCTGTTGGGTTGATCAGCTTTCAAGCAATTCACTGCCTAAAGAGGACAGACTCTGTGCTTTGCTTGACTACATGAGCTGCACAGCAGCTTTTCATCCTAACTGGGTGAAAGCAGAAGCATTTCCCAGATGAACAGCAGCACAGGTTCTACTCAGTACACAGCAGCAACCATGCCCAACTGGATCATTCAACCCCAGACAGCAGCAACACTTTTATAATAAAAGAATAAAACAAAAATTAAAAATTGGAGGAAAAAAAAGGGGGTGAAGAGAAAAAAAACCGTCAGCTGCCAAGATGAGCTAAACCACAGGAAGGCCCTGTAAAAATAGTAGGAGTACAAAGTCATCTAAGCAAGCCTCTTCACACACTCTTCCTGTGCTGACGCCATGTGGAATTTCGGAATTAGTCAGCACTGCTTCCTGCTCTGAGTCCCAGGCTGCAGAGCACTCACCTGAGTTGACCACAGGTTCAGCTGCTTGAGCGAAGGCAGTTTGATGAGGTGCTCAGCACAAGCACTTGTCACATTGGTGAAGGCCAGGCTGAGGTTTTCCAGATTCCCAAAGGATCCCGAGCTCAGCAGGCGGGCCAGGTCAGCATCCTGGAAGCAGACAGGAGAGTGGTGAGGGAGGTGGGGATGGCCAGGCTGGCAGCGCGCGGTGGCACCGATACTGGTAACCAGAGCGAGTTGCACAACTGCTCCACTTGTTTACAGTAACTGAGAACCACACAGAGCAGTTTCTGTTTGTTTGGCAAGCAGCTGGGCTCTTGTGGCAGTGTTGCTTCACACACCCTGGGAAAAATTTGTCCAAACATTAGGACAAAAATGTCCTTTGCGTGTGTATCCTTATGAGACACAAAGGCTTCAGTGTCAGAGCAAATGCTGAAGATGGGTCTTTAAACATCATGAAGATTTAACCACGAGGTCCAGCTGTGCTCAGCACCATTACCTGGCCTCAGTGAAGTTAGTCTGGCTTTGCACCAGGCTAAAATGCAATAGTGCTGGGTCTCTTTGAGACTTCCATGACTAAAATCCTGATCTGGACATGGTGAAGTTTGTTTGCCTTTGTAATGCAAAACTCTGTCCCCAGAGCTGCCATTCCAAATCTATAGCAGCACTATAAATGTGACAGCCTGCTGCTGGTGCTGGAAACTGCTGCACAGACCCAAGAGCAGAAATGTGCCCTCAGTTGTGTGAACTCCAGTTGTGTTGACAGAACAAGTGGAATGGCTCCCCACTCAACTGCCCAAAACCACTGTGCCACATGGCAAACATAAATCAAGTGTTTAAATATGGAAAGACAAAGCTTGCTTTTCTATTGACATGATTAACTTACTGTGGACTTGGATGGCAGTGTTAACCTTGTGGGGCCACCTTTTCTTTGCTGTAAAAGAGAAGATATTTTGGTCAAACAAGCTGCCATTCTACATTTCAGACTCACTGAAGTACAGCAAGCTCCTCACTAGCACAAACCCTGCCCCACTTCAAAGCCTCATGCCAGCCCTTCCACCTCATCCCTGCTTTCCCTGCACTGAGTGTGCCTGTTGCTCCTCAGGGGACACTCACTAACCACAGCTAAGTGGGACCTCATGCCATTTGCTTCAGCCTGCCAGCATTTGGCTACTTTCACTTTAAAGGAAACAGCTTTAAAATGCTGGGCAAAGTGAGCAAAGTGGTTAAGACGGCACAGCTGATAAAATCATTTGCTTGACTTCAAAAAAACCATCTACTTTTCAGGCTGGGAGAAGGGGTTAAAGACAAATATAAATGTGAAAGAGGGAAGAGGAAGTCTGTGGGTATGTTTGCACAGGTGAAAAAAGTGCTAATGCGAGCAGGTCCATTTTAAATCTGTAGGTCCTCTCTTTAAAATCAGGAAGAAGCTTTTTCTACAGGCTCTAGCTCTGAGAACTAGACCCTAAAGACCATCTCAGGGAAATGCTGTGAATGCCAGAGCATTCAGAAATGCTGGCCAGCACCAGAACCATTTGCTACTCATATGTCAAAAGGTGGCAGAATTTGACAAGCTGACTTGTAAGATCTTGAGACAGCAGGGTTTCACCTTTATTCCTTCACACAGATCCTAAGCAGGTTATTGAATATCATTCATAAACATAGTATGGGATTAGTCACATCACTAAATATCACACAGTATATATATATTCACAGTAAAATCCTCTGAGGACTGCTCCCATCCTGTTGTTAACTGGGAATTTCACACCCGGCTTGTCTTTCTTTTGTACCTCCATTTGTGGAGAGCACAGAGCCCAGCGTGCTATGGCAATGTGTGCAGGGTGACATACCAGCTCCTTTAACTCCCTCTGCCTCTCACACAGCTGTTCATACATTCTCTTTCCCACGTCTGTGCTTTCCAGGGTGGAGATGATCTGGAGCTGGGTGTCATTATTGTCAATGATGTTGTATTCCAGCATCAAACACAAAATCTAGCAGCAGAACAAAAGGAGAGTGGTCAGTGCAGGGCTTTCATTCAATTTCTTTCAAATATCCTAATTACACTGGCTATGATGGTTTAAATTCCTGGGTAATTTTTTAGAGCGTGCATTATGGAGGTTAGATTAGAGGATATCATAACAATATTTATGGTCCTTCCAACACACAAAATTAATGTTTTATTTGTAGAGAATGAAGTGTAATCTCCAAAAGCCAGCCTGTCTATCCTGCCTCCCATTAGTGCTCATTCCTTCTGAGTGAGAGGTGCAATTATTTCTATCAGACCTGGGAGATGGCTCCATGCCAGAGCTCTCTCCAGAACAGGTACAATCAATCCAGCATTTCCCAGGTCCATGGGCTGGGCATTGGCAGAGCTGGGACACTGCACACCAGCAGCAGCAGAGCCAGGCAGCTCCTTAAGGGCTGCATTTTCCATCCCTGAGTGCTGGGGTTTCTGTGCAAGCAGAACACATGTGTGAGGTGCACCCAGTCCATGAGGCAGGATGGGTGAAGGGCAGAGAGGCCCCAAGAGAGGATAGGATGCTGGGCTGTGTGGCCAGGACATCCCCCAGCTCACTGGGAACACACCCACCTCACCTGGGGAAGGGACTGCCAGGAGCAAGTCACATCCCAAGGGATGATTCCAGTGGGTCACACAGATTTAGGACACAAGCTGCCCCTCCATGCTTGCCTTTCCTTTTCAGCTATGTATCATGCTATTGCAATTAAAATGCAAAGATTTTATTCCCTCCACAATTTCAATTATTTTTAATGAAGAAAATAAAATCCAGCAATATTATATTCAAATGCATGCAGCATGCTCCTTTATTTACTGGATTAAATTAGCATGCACAAATCTAAATCAATGAAAAACTGTAACTCCTTCCATCTATTTATCCACTCTCTCTCTCTGCTGATAATGACATTTATCAGGAAAATTCTCTTAAGAAACCCAGAAAAATATGTATAAACTATCAGCATAACAAAAATAACAAATTACAAGCATAAAAAATGTGTATTAATGCAAGCAAATAAGGTTTTATAAAGGCACTTCCTGTGCACTGCTCATCTTGCAGATGGCAAGACAAGATTCATTTCATCATGGAAAAGCCTTGTGGCTGTGAACTGTGATCTCTCACCACAGCTTACACCACCATGGCCATTTATTTCCCATCCTAACCTCTCCAGCTGCATTAAAGCAAACAATCTCTTTCTCCAAAAATTCATGCACCCACTTTTCATTTAATTGACACTCATATCTACAGAACAACAATATTCTGTTCCCCTTAATTCAGAGAAACACAACCACCCACTGCTAGTGTGTGATATAACACAAAGCTGACCCTTGCTAGAGCCAGTTCTGGGAAATGCAGGGTGAACCTGAACACTGCTCATAAATCTCTGTGACCACATGTTTTTAGGGCTTACCTCTACCATTGTCTGGTTGCCCCTCAAAGCCAGCAGCATGCAAGGCCCTAATTTATTTTCAGCCAGTGAAAGCAGGAACTTCTTTGTTTTATAGCAGGATCCCATCAAAATATGAACCTATTTGAGAAACAGAGGGAAAATTAGATGTGTAGGCCTAAGAAACACATATACCTCTGGAAGGGCTGTTGTTAAACAGTCAAAAAGTGTTAAATATTTGCAATAAACCTGAAGGAACGAAGGCTCTCTTTACAGTTGGGGTTGCAGTGTCTCAAAAGCTTTACTGCTGAATGGAAGTGACTTTTCCAGGGTGGTGATGCCCACTGAGATCTGAGGGAGTGGGAAGTTTTTCTCCATAAAGGAGCCCAGCTGACAGCCTGATAAAGGCTCCCCAGGAAACATCAGAGCAGCTGTGCAATTGCCCCCATTCCCAGTAACCTGATGAGCCCAGCCCCAGGGAAAGCACCGGGGATTTTGCTTTGGCATCTGTTTGCACTTGGGTTTCTCTGGAAATGGCAGCTGGGGAGCAGGGGCTGTGTGGGCTGGGTGTCTAGGTAAAAGGCAGTGCTGCTGGCAACCTGCTGGCCTTGGTTAAGGGGTGGTGACAGACAAAATCACTGGTTCAGGATGAACAGACAGGACCTGATTGGGGAAGGAAGGACTGCTTTAAGAAAATCTAACAGTCCTGAGCACTAAGTCAGAGATTACTTCATGGGTTTTCATGCTCTTGGGCCACTACCCTGCTTTTTCTTTTGCTCAGTTTCCCTGAAAGGAAAGAACTGCTGAGAACATCCTCTGAGTGACATTCCTTTGAGTCCTTGAGCTGACAAAACTGCTCTGAAGACTCTCTGCAAGCTCCAGGAAGCACCATGTGATATCACATAGTAATGCCCATGGCAGAAATGCAAAGCCACTTGTACAAATCAAATATGTCTCTTCTCAGAAAAGAAGTTGGTCATAATATTTCCAATGTAAAATCCTTAGAGATTAAATGCAGGGAAGTCTGGGTTCCTAGAAGAAAGTCTTATTTCATAGCCCAGATGGCTGATTCACCATTTGCTGCAGAGCACTACGTGAGAATTTGCATTTTGCAACAGCCTAGGCAGGAAGAGCTCCATTATGTGGACTCAACATCAGCACTACCCTACAATAACCTTGTAAATACATTCTGTGGCCCCCCTGGCTCATGGCATTGCCTGCACTATGTTCAATACTGCTGAAAATATCACAACCATGCCATGATGAGGTCAATTCTATATGAATCATGGCTTAATTATCAGCAAGCTCTTACGAAAAACAGAATTTTTTTTCCTTAAGCATCCATCAGCTCAGGTGGCCTTTAAAAATGTGATCCTCCAAGCCAAAAGGGATTTAATTTCATGCAGTTTTCATTAAGTTTTTTTTAGAGGTTTTCTTGAACAATGGAAAATACTGACACTGACAGTAAAGTAACATTAGGTGCATCTCAGAACAGGGTGTTTTTCCAACTTCATGGTTAGTCGTTAGCAGCTCTTTAAGTATTTATCAACATCCTTGCAAAGGGCACGGAGAACTGCATATTAATGTGTGTTAGCATTGTGCTTTCTCATGCACACCATCTCCTGATGCTCATAAATATCTTCAACCACAATGACTCTCAGGAGAAATTATACAGTTCTGAAAAAATTTTCTTTTCAAAGATAAAAGACAGATGAACAGTGAAGAGGGGTGAAACCTTTTGTAAACACTCTTCTTCCATTATCAGTTTCAGAGGTATCTGATCCATCTGAATTTAAAGGTATACACAGACATCTATGTTCTTTATGTCCCAAAATGTTCAGCATGTGGGAGATGCACGAAATGTAAAAAGTCACTTGACTATGTACCCAAAGCCAACTTCAACAAATGCTTTCCCCCTTACCAGGGAAAGGCACTTTTATCATTTCCATCTTACTTGGTATATGGAGAATTAATACAGAGAGAGACCTACATGACTTGACCCAGGCTGCACAGGAAGACAGTGCTTAAATCATATCACTGATTAAAACCTGTTACTTTCTGTCTAGCCCTTCTCAGAATTACAAAAGAAATAACTGCTGGAAATGGAATGCAGTTTCTAATTACACCTCTTCACAACAATATAATTGGGCAGAGACACTGATAACACCTTTTTATATCTATCCATTCATCCTTTGATTAAGCCAATGTAACTGTTGGTTTTAAATTCCAGGGTAGCCTAAAAATGTAAACTATAGGTGTGGATGTACAGAACAGTCTGTCTCCCAGTATTCCATGTTCCCTGAGAGAATTTTTATACAGACAGACAAAGACAGGTATTTACAAATACAGAAATACATACATATGCACAAGTATGGTTTGTGTATTACACCACCAGTGAGAAAACATGCCAAGGTTCAAAAAGAGAACAGTAACATGCTAACCAAACTGTGACTGGATTTGGTGGCAGAAATATCTGGGTTTTCCAGTGAACACTCATAGTTAACAAAATTGTGATTTTGTTAACAAAAACAAGTAAATCTTGTTACTGCCTACTAGGCATTAGTTACTGCAGAGGAATTTCTAAACTCATATAACTGCAGGCACCTACCATACTGGCAAAGAGCTCTCCATCATCATCACAGGCCACTCCCCCAGGGCTGTAGAGCTGGAACCAGCCGTCTTTGCCAGCCCTCACACTCAGCAAACACGAGTGGACCTGCCAAAAAGTGAACACATTGGGAAGGTTACAGTTCCTGCCAATAACCACCAGCATCCCCCACACCAGGCCAAAAGTAACTGCAAAGCCAGGGACTGCTGGAAATGTCATGGTTAATATTGCAATCTACAGAGCTGCAGGCCAGTCTCTACTCCCAGAATCCAGATTTTCAGTATAACCAAGAGGGAGGCTGCATCATCCCTTACTGCATGGCCCTTTTCAATCCCATTACACAAATCAAACACAAAATGGCTCTAATCTGGTACAGCTTCTTTCACTTGGAAAAAAAAACACCACCAAAAAACTGAACAAAAAACCCCCACAAATTTCTCAGCTTCTGTCATTTTCCCCCTGTCCTCCCAGCATGTATATACATCTGATGTGATCTGCATACCAAATGTAGTGGCTGATGGCTTGCTCATTCCAATAATTAAAAATTATTACTCCTGCTCTAATAAAATTTGACCAGAGTCAGGGTGAAGGAAATCCACAGGGAAAACTCAACAGGGATACATAACACGGAAGTTGCACTGGAGAACTGGCACCAGTGAGCAACCATTAGTCTAAATTTGGCCCACTGTAGAGATTACTATATTTAGTGCCATAATTTAATAGAGAACTCATAATTAAGCTTTATTTTTTCCTTTTCTTTTTTTTTCCTTCACTTGAAGAAACAGACGTTCCATTTCAATTTTTGAGGTGTGTTTGTGTGGAGGAGGTAAATTCTTTCCTTTGGGCACAGAACACTAGTGGTAGAAATCCTGGTGCCATTCTAGGACAAGAAGGTCTCTTCTGACAAAGGTAACTACTGCTAACAAGAGCTAAATCCATGAAAATGAGGAGTTCTGGGCAGTGATGATACAGCTTCACCCACAGTTTGAGGGAGATTTCTTGCCTTTATGCCAAAAGCAAGAATCAGTGTGGATGAGAGGTTCCCTCTGACTCAGCCAAAGCTGATGATGCTGAGCAGGCTCTGAGTGCAGCTCTGAGGCTGCAGCACCACTCTCACCCCAGTAACACACCTCCCACCCCCTTTCTGCTGCCAATTCAAGAGAATTAGGGCCATTTGCACACAACGTTGCTGAAACACAGCTACATAAAACCTGGTATTTTGTCAGCTGCATGGAGCCATGGATTTTGCTTCCAACTTTTTTTTCTACAGAAGATGAAAAGCTCTGAGTGATCTCACAGAGGGGGAAAATCTTGCTGGTTGCAGTTTACTGCAGAACAAGGACATCAACTGATGCCAGATAAGGAGGTGACAACACATAAACCTCACACATAAACCACCCTGAGTGGCTACTACTCCTTAGAGGCTTAGGCAGAGTAAAACCACACTGTGTTTTGGAACAAACTACTTAAGGAGTGATCTGAACAAGTGCAGTTGCAATCCCTCCAACTAACACTCTGTGTAAACTGCCAACAAACTCACTTCTTGCCTCGGGTCTTCTGCAAATCTCTGAATCACATATTTCAGCTCCCTGAAAAAAATAAGAGTAAGAAGGACAAGAATAAGCAGTTGCTGTTTGCAGTATTCACACAAGTACCACATTTCTTTTGAACAACCCCTAAAATTATATATATATGTATTAATGCACTTCAAAGAGAAACAAGGTGAACAACCTCCACAGAAAGAAAATATGATGCCTAAAAGTGATTACTAAGGACAGTGTCTGGTCATAACCTAGAAAATGTTTCAGAGATGTGCACTGACAAGCTCCTTTGTAAATTCTATCAGCACCCAGTGGCTTTAGTCCTTGGGCTCCTGCTGGCACAACAAATTACAAAGAAAACTTTATTGCTAACAGAACATGCCTACAGCCCTTCACAGATAAAAGCCATTAGAGACACAATACTGAATAATGCATCATTGCTACTATTGACTAGTACAAGTATTTATTCAATAAAACAAAGGAGCCCCAGAAACTTACTTTGTGAATTTCTCATGTGCGAGAGCCCTGAAATTTAAAACAGAAAACAGAAGAGTATGAGGATCTGAGAGATGGGGAAAAAAGAGCACAAAAAACCAAACAAGCACTTTTCAGTTCTTTCCAGATAATAAAAGGACTTGCTAAGCAACTGCAGCACATAAGAAGAAAAAAAAAAAAAAAAAAGTTTCAAAAAATCAAATAAAGCCTCTTTCATTAACCTAGAGGGGAAAATTACTTGGAAAAAATCTTTTAGCTTTTTGTGAGTCTGTCTTAGACAAGGCTTTGACTAACATCAGTGGGAGCTTTGGGTCAGAAGAAAGTAAAAGACTTACAATATCATCATATAATTATAAACAGTTTTGCCTACCTCCAAGAGCCAGGTGTATTCTTTAATTGCAATGCAATTAGGGTTTGGTCTCAGCTAATTAGCATCATACATCAGTAAAGCAATTAATGGTCATTTTGTGAAGTGCCTTGCATCATGGTATGGTTTACAGCTCCCCCAAGACTCACGTTTGACTTAGGTAATGATGTCTCTGTTACCTATCTCCAAGCTCTCACTGTAGCCCAGGTAACCTGGCATGGAGGATTAGATCTCTGTGATTCAAGACATCAGGTCATTAGGGGATGTGATAAGCCAGCAAATTGTACAATTACAGGTTGTAATTTTTGTCCATGGAGGTCTGCACTTTATAAACACCACTGTTCATTAACAGGTTTCTGAGGGAGCTCGGCTGATCCGTAGGGCAGCTTCTTCATTTCATGCAAAATACAAATGACAGGAGTCTCTGTGACGCCAGTAAATCATCCTCCTCCACTACATTTCTCACTTTGCTCTCCTCCTCACCAGCTTTCCTTCCCTTCCTGTCTGCCTGTCTCTAGTTAACCACATTTCTTTTCAGGATCATCTGAGAGAAATGGGGAAGGAAGTTGAACATGGGGAGGTCTTCACATCCCCCTGCATCAGCCAAAATCAACTTCAGTTTCTAAATCAATACTAGAGGCACAAAGCTCCTATTAGCATCACTTTTTACTTGACGTATATTTCACCATAAAAAAAGAGTAACAAGAACAAGCCCGTAAATACTAAGACAGTGCACACTCACTCCTTGGGAAATGGGATAGGTTGAAGCAAGCTGGCCAGGGCTGGTCTCCAGTCATCATAGTCTGACCTGCAAAATGAACATTTTGTTAATAGGTTACCAGGTTTTAAGTATGGTTTGCCAACAGTTAGTTCAAGGAGTTAAAAGCTTTTTACTGTGGGCACCAACAACCTTTCTGGTTTACTGAAGCACTCTCAAAATCTACAGTGATATTTCCCTTTCCATTTTCAGCATATTCTCCATTGAGGCACAATAAATCTGGTATTTACAGTGACCTCCAGAGAGGCCTTCTTTATGTCAACTTAAAGACATTTGCTGTTTATGAAACCTGTTGACATTTAATCACTAAGCAATACTTTCATCTAAGCTGGTAGAGCAATTACCAGACCACTGCTATTTAAAGCTCTTCTCTACATTTAACTGGAAATTTTCTTTGCTCTAAGACATAAGCAAAAAAACAAAGATACTCCCAAATCCACTTCTGACACAAAAATCACCAAAAAGAGCCAAAGCCCAGACCCTGGCTCTCAGTCCCATTAGCAACAATGAGTACAGACAGAAATGAATCTCATATGGGCTGAAACACCTGGGGATGTCTGTAGAAATAGCATAGAAGAGCCTGCCACCTCCTCTTAGTGCTGCTACCTTTTGGATTTCAGTGTTAAAAACCAGAGTATTGGCTGCAGCTTACTGGAAACTTGGCACAGAAGCGTGGTGTGTCTTTGGGAAGGAACGAAGTGTAATGTTCTCAAATGGACAGTATCTACTGATAGCATTACAGACAGACAACATATGCACAGGAACTGTTCCAAAAGAATGCAGTTTTGCAAAGGGAGAGTTCTAGCTCAGAGAAACTGAAGATTTCCAAAAGTCTCATCCATCTTTTGAACCACAGAAACCAGAAATGTCCATAAACTAGTACCACACATGATGCTGCACTATCCATAAAGATGTGTTCACAGAAAAAGAAAATTTAAATGCATGAGCAGGGTACTCTTAAGAAGCAACCTGCAGAGAAGTTTTACTTGATATAAAAATCAACCAGGGAAGCAGTTATCACTTCCCCAAGAGCAGTATGAGCTCAAATTACACAAATGTGTTATATGTCATGCAAGCAACCAACCACTGTGACCTGAAAGCAGTTTAGTTAGTAAAAACCAGAAGAGCACATGTGAAGTTACAGTAATCAAAAAAAGAAACCTCATGGCCATGCCAGCTATGCTAGATGCCAGTGAACCTATTTTTCTCCTCCATGAGAAATTCTGTTCTCAGGTCTGAACTAGGGGCAACTCTGAGACAAGGGGTGTCTCACAAACCTAAAGCGAGCGTGAGTCAGTGGCAGCAACAGCACCTTGTGATCACCTATTCACAGGGCTCTTCCCAGAGACAAAAAGTCCCTCACCTGCTTAGCCACTGAACAAATAAGGAAGATGATCAACTCTGTTTACAGTGTCTCAGAACAGCAAGACATAAAGCAGGACTTCATTACAGGGGTTGTTTTTCCATTTAGTCAGTGTAAAGTGAGTATCATGACACACCTGAGGATGGGGCTTGTCACATAAACTGAAATAAGGCAAGGAAGCCTCAGACACAGCATCTCTAAGGTGAGCTTTCTGGGTTCAAAGCTTTGATTAATTAAACTTATCTACAAGATTATTCATTGTTTCTGACCTATAGACACATTGAATGAGTGAGTGAGACAGAACTCTGGCCTGTGTTCAGGTTCAGCTGGTAGTCTCTTGTTTAAATACCAGGTGTCTGTAGGAGAGAGTTGATGCAACCTATCTATCTATACTTGCAGCCCTGAGAAGTGCCAGAGGTCTCACCATGTTTGTCAGATGTGAGAATATAGGCCAGACATTTTATTTTATTTAAATATGCATACCCTTTAGAAATTTCTACCTGATTTTATTCTAAAAACAACACATTTTTATAGGTAGATACAAACAACTCTAAAAGCAGATTTTTGGGCAGGGGAGACTCAGAAGTCAAAATGCTGAGTTAGAAAATTCTGAGGTGTTAAAGGTGCTTCATATCACATAAGAAACAGCACCTACAAATCTTTTCTAACAGAAGGTTAAAAACTGAGACCCACTTTGAGGCTTAGCTCCTTTGACATCTCAGGCTAAGTGTTACACCACTGAAGCTCCTTCTTGAGCAATGTGGAGAGTTGTGATTACTAATAATACGAACCAATCAATTTTTCATGGCTGAGCTTCAAAGGAAATTGCAAGAGTAAGAAAAAAGTTGTTTTGTAATAGTATGAAACTGCAGACAGAATGGGACAGTATCACTCTGACTTTTCTCAAAGCTGGGGAGCAGGGCAAGTCTGTGAGAGGGCAATGAAAATAAATCAGTCTGCTTCCCCAGGAGGAGAAGGAAGAAAGAAAGAAAGAAAGAAAGAAAGAAAGAAAGAAAGGAAACCATCTCCTATTGAAATATATAAAATCTGGTCACATAAATGGGACCTGAACATAAAATCTGCACAGCCTGTAATCCTTTCAATCTGAGCTAAGAAACATGAAACAAACACAGCACAAGAAAAAAACTAAACTACTTATTAAAAGCCTACGGTGTTTCTCCTCCTCCCACCTATTCCCTTTTCAAAAACATTTTTCTTCTGTCTGTGCTCATCTCATCTGCACTCTTCTTTCATTTCAGACAGCTGCTTTTTTTTTTCCCCCCTTTTTTTTTTTTCCCCTCAGTCCATTCAAAGCTGCAACACAAGACAGAAGTGTTTGAAGCAGGGAAAGAAAAGGAAATGGATTAGTTCTGGCTGCAGTTAACAACCACTGCAATGAGCCAGACAAAGAGGCTGGGCCAGGAGAAGAAGGGAGCACAGAGCTGCAAGAAGATCCTGGGACAGTGCCTGTGACAAACTCCCTTCCCAGCTCTTCAAAGGGCGCCGGGCTCAACACCCATCACACAGCTCAAATCCCAGGACTGGCTGTATGAAAGGGGGAGAACAACTCCCAAGCTCTGATTTTTGCAGGATTTGCCATTCTAGGTGAGCAGCACAGCAGCCAGGCTGCAGCCCGACCTGCGGGTTCCATGGGGGTCACGGAGCCAGGCGGTGACAGATCAGAGCCATCACCTGCCACTGCACACAGCCTCACCCCAAACCTGTACTGGGGACTGGCCAGGGCACACAACAACCATATTAATTAAATAATCCCTGACTGCAGTGACTTTGCCTCTGGGCCATCATCGCTCCTGGCCTGCTAACATAATACATTTTCCTTCCCCGGGATCACCTTTCACCAAAATGAAAACCTGCCCGCATGTCATGTGCGGCACAAACAATCCAAAACATATGAGCAGCCCAGGGCAACCTCGATAAACATGACACAGGATAATCCACTTGGGATATTCAGAGCATGCCACTGACCTATTGGGGAATGCAGAGCAGCCAGGGGAAGCTCCAGTGGGTGCCTGTGTTTGGAAAGCTGTGGCTCTCATCTCTGAGACACCACAAGCCACGGGTTTTGGAGGATAATGAAGAGACAAGAACAACTACTCGGAAGCAACTTGTTCTCCAGACTGAGCAGATTGACAAGGTAACCTCTGTTGTCAGATAATAATATGACCATAACCCCAGACATGTACCTGATCCCTTCTTGCCCAAGCTCTAGGTTCAACTGCCTGAATTGTATGACATAAGGTTTAGCTCAGGGCGCCAGGACAGGATGAGAAAAAACCTCCTCAGACCCCTTGTCAATACAAGGCACAAACCTGCTATGTGCAAAACAGTGAGGTGACTTTTCATGCTCAGCCTCCTTTTGAGACAGGCTTGTTTGGCTTTTTCAAAAGAAGAAAATTTAGCACCACTGGAAGACCCTGGAAAGGTTCTGGCCAGACTGCTAAGAACAGAAATGGGCTTCACTGCTCACAGTTGGCATGGAAGCATCAGGGAACAGCAACACAAGGTTGCCCAAAACAGGTTGTGACATTGGCCCCAGAGAGGGGTACAAGTGTCTGGACATCTGGACGGACCCTTGCCACTACAGGCAGCCATGGAAACAAAGCATAACACAGACAAAGGGTAACAGCTTATGATAAAACACCAACACAGCTTCCCCAAGAGGGGTCTGCTCTCACAACCAGTTGACCTTGCTATTTGGTGACCCAGATTTCACTGCAGAGACAGTTTAAGTGTCTCCCCATCCTCTGGAACCAGCAAGGTGATTCAAGTGAAAGAAAACCTTGAAGTTCTCCAGCCCAAGGAGTGGACACATGGCCCCTTCTGCTGCAACTTTCTCTAACCATGGTTGCCCTGTTCAAGCACAAGTTTGGCTGCACAAGACATTCCCAAATGCATGGAAACATTAACATGCAAGTAGGAGCTGGGCAATGCTGAGCTCCTCTTAGAGCCTCTAATTTAATATGAGGAACAGAACTTTTTCAATTAATTTAGTGCATTTTCTACACACCAGTTTAAGACTTATAGCATTCAGGAGGTATTGGCTGGTGTCAGTAACACTACCAGAGTCCAGAATGAGTTAGAGAATATTGACACAGAAGTTTGATCCCCTTTAGAGTGCAGGACCACAATACTATGTTACCCTAGAGACTGTGTCTCCTTTAAAATCTCTGCCCAGACTTTGGATCATCTGCCAACATCTTTAAAATCATGATTTTCTATTTTCCTTTAGTAGGCAATAGTTGTGGTTTTGTTACTCAACTACATTAGAAAAAGGGTCAAAGATGTTCTAGGTGCTGGAAGAGTCCTATAGACAAACTTTCTAAACTGCCTTTTTAGCTTTCTGTGCAAAAAGTCAAGTATTACAGTGATTGGTAAATAACATCTTCATCAATACTAGAAGTGAGTGTTTCCCCCAAAAAGTAAGCACTGTGTAAGAGTTAGGTGAACAATAAAATGTCCTCTGTTGAAGCTACTGTTGAGAATTCTTATTTGCTAGACTTCCAATAATTAAAATTTGCCTAAATAAATTACTCCCTGCTGCCCTAAGTTAATTATGTAAAAAAGATATCATCGCTGGTGAGTCTCTTGTTTTGATGATGATACTGAGTCAAACACCTAAAAGAACAATCAAACTCAATGCTAAGCAACTTATTTATGTTTGGCTTACCACTGTTATTAATAAGAATATTATTTCACTGAATGCCTGCTGAGAGCTCAGCTCCTGGATAACAGTTGTTTTATAATTAACGTTTTCTTCCTACTGGCATGCTCTTCCACTGTCTTTCTTCATGTTCTCAGATTCTCAAAGTACAGTAATAGTATTTCATGCAACAGAAACCCTTTGTTCAAGAAGAGTTAGAGCATGAAAGTAATCAGCATCACAACAGCATTATTTTGTAGTTCTGGTAATAACTACAAGCCCCTCTAGAATGCTTTTCCATCACTGGTTTCAGCATTTAAAAAACAACATTGCAAATCTTTTCCAGTATTTTACAAATAAAGAAAATGAGGCATTTAAAAGTGACTTATCTAAAACCTCCCAGTGAGCCAGTGGCAGAATCAGGAGCAGATTCTGCATTACTGCTTTCAGGCACCCAAAAAGTCAAGGGATGAACAGGAACGGAAGGGAATTCAAATGAGTGAAGCTACAGCTATGGCTCTGCCTTAGGAGCTGCCCTATATTCTCACAGGCTCTGGCAGGGCACTCTGAGGAGAGTTGCACCAGTTTTGTTATCACTGGTCCCCCACTGTGCACATCCTGTGGGTTTCACCTTTCAGAACTCCTGCTGTACAAGAAGAAAAAGGGCCCAAAAGCTACCCCACACCTACAACACCTCTAACAGTAACACACTCCCATTTTCATTGCTACTGCTGAACAACTCGATTTTTAAAAAGATAGGAAACACATCAACAAAATAGATTATTTTAAGGCAGGGAGTGAAATGAGTTCTTTGTGTAGCAAATTAAATGGAAATTGGGACCTGGCATATCAAATGTTTAAAAATGGAGAGACTGTGAGGAAGAACATTCCCATTTGTGAATTTGTTTATAAGTGTGTGTCAGCTGCATGATGAAACCAAAACCGTCAATGCTTAGTGAGTCAGCATCCAAACCAGCATCAGGACTGGGAGAGTGCTCAGTGTTTATGGAAAACAGGGAGAGTCAAGGGGACAGGAATAAATACACGACGTGTTTAATGTAGCACCTGGGTGCGTGGACACTTAAAAGCAAACTCATGCTCTGCTTTTTTAACACAATCATTTTTAAAGGCAGAAGAAACCAGGCCAGAGGGAAAAAAATAGACAAAATTAGCCTTCACATCAACTTCCTGTTCAAGAATCTAATGGGAACAGTATCTGGTATTCACTTGTCCTGTCTCCAGTTTTGAATGAGTGTTTAAGTAATTGCAAGTCAGCTGTGCAGTAAGTAGAAGAGTGATGCTGCAAATTTGTACTGTGTATTTTGAAAAAAAATGAAAATGTGGGACAAAACCTCCACAAAATTCTCCATCACAGCAGTTTGACTTGATTTTATTCCTTGAGAGTGTACCCCCAGATGTGCATTTGACTGCAGTGTAGGGACTTGCTCATGGTTTATAGCAGAGTCCAGATTTCACCCATCATGTTTTGGGTTCTAAAAAGTTCAACTATGACTTCATTAAGCCTTACACTGTTTAAAAATAATTAATATAGAAGTTTAACAGTTTGCCACAAAACATACTGCAACTCAGTATCAGAGCTAGCTGTCAAATTCAACAGAGTTGTTTTACTGCACTTCTATTACCAGCTCCCATTCTGCAGTCCAGCCTTTCTGTTCTTCCTTTCCATTTATTTATCCAGAGAAAACCAAGCTTTTCCTAAAGAACGTTTTCCTTTATACTCCTGTTTAAGATATTTAGATGATTTGCTGTCAGGAATCACCTTGCCACCATTTTGTGGCAAAGACTATTTGAACACCCAGGGCCTATACAGATCCACTGTACCAAAGCAATGGGACAGAGATCCACTCTAATACAAGCAAAGCTGAATAAGTAAAAAACTTCTACAAGCACATGAAGGGAGAACACCTAAGTGAACAACAATAACCCAGTCCAAATCCTGCTGAAGTCAGGGCAGTGGTGCTGCCTATCATTGCACAACCATTGAACCTAGCACAGACCTGCCTTTTCTAGCTCTGTCTCTGGCAATCCCAAGAGCCCTGGAGGAGACAAATGGGTCTTTTTATTTATTTTTGGTGGGCAAGAACAAAAACAGAAACCACTGGCACCAACATCCCATCTTCTGTAAAATGCCTGAGGCTCACTGTACAAATAAGCTTTCCATTTTCATCTTCCTAATGCTATTTTTAGAGCATCTTGGCAGTGCCAGATGCCTCTTTCAAAGGCTGGACTCTCCAGATCTGGAGTTAAGATTTATAACCATGTGCTGGCTAGCCACAGATGTTGAAGACAACAGGCCTGTGGGAAAAGCCCCCCCCATTGTCAAGACAACATTGTTCTAAAAGCTGCTCAAAATAGCTTCACCACTCACAGCATCTTGAGTATTTCCACGTAGCAGCCCAAGATCCTGTCTGCCTGGGCGCTGAGCTCGATGCTCATGGTGCTGCAGGTGGGGCTGACCATCAGGCAGTCGATGAGGTTGGGCTCGCTGTCGTTGCCCACGCCGGCTGTCATCTTCTGGTTGGCCGTGTTGTTGCGCTCCACTTCCACGTGGATCTCGTTGGAAGTGACAATAACCGGTTTGAGACGGGATTCAGTCAAGGTGGCCTCCTGAGAGACCAGGTCAGGACTCGTGTGAAGAAGGCGGAGGGGGAGGTTGGGCTTTCGGTCACACTGCTGCTGGCAGCCGTTCCGAATTTCCTTCAGGCTTGGCGAATTGTCCCGACTGCATTTTAAAAAGAAACAAATAATTTCAGTAGACAGACAGACCAGCAGAGAGCGGGAGAGAGAGTGCTACACTGAGAAGCCACGATTTTTTGCAATTTCCCATTGCATTTCACTCCAGCCCACCGGATGGCTTTCTTCTGGGCAATCGGATTACTGAAATCAATTAAAAACATTAAAAGGCTCCAATAGGACTGCTCTGCATCCCTTATTTGACCAAGATTTGAGCTTTTCATTACTCTAATTGACAGGCTAGTTTAGTCTAAAGGTGAACTTTCCTGTCCAAGTTGTGCAAAGCTGTAACAGAATCCATGCCCAAGTATGTATCTGGCTATAGTACATGCCCAGACATTTGTCTGCAGCCCTCGTGTCTGGAATTTGTGTTGGACACTGAGCAGCCCCTGTCCGTGCTCTGCCATGAGGAAAGTCAGATAGGCATAAACAAACAGGAAACACAGCAGAGGGGAACCCTCAGTGTCTACTGGAAACTGGCTCGTGTGTCAAGAACTGCAGTGTCTATTTTGCAGCAAGTGAGGAATCAGATTTTCCACAATAACAGAGACAGCGTTGTGAAACCAGCTCAGGTTCAAAGCTGCAGATACACAGGGATTTACACACAACCCTGTCCTCAAGGTCTCACCCCTGCCTTTCATCCCCCTTGGTGAGTACCAGGGAATTAAGGTTCAGCTTCTTTCACTTTTTCTAGCACAGCCATCTCATGCTGATCTTGTTTAGCTGTCCCGTGGGCTTGGAAGGGAGTGGTCAGCTGGGTCATACTGACCTGTTGATAAATTCCTCGTAACAGGAATAAATGGCAGCTAAGCAGACAGCTACGAGATTTGGCAGGACCCTGGGATGTGGGCATTGTCCCGTTGGACCATGCATGCTGGAAAACAAAAAACACAGTATCATTGCCAGGAAGATTTCTGTGGGCAAATCCAGTGAGACAGAATGAGGGGACAGACCTTGGCACCCTTGGGGGATCTCCAGAAGGGCATAAGACAGAGATATTTTAACCCTGTAAATCCAATGGCTCTATTTATGAATGAGGGTAAGACGAATCATCCATTTAATTGATGTGGTATTCCTAAAGTCCTCCCAAAATCTCACATTTGAGTGAGCACTATGAGCTTAAAAGTTCATTCTGCAGAGACTTCAAGTCTAAATGTATATGAAGAATGTACACACAGCAAAGTCCATTTGCTTGAGTGTGGAAGTAGGCAAAAACCCCAGCCTTATCTGAGAATTAGCGTTTTTGAAAAGTTTTTCAGCAACACTGCCTGATGGACTTGATTCATTTGCTGTTCTCCAGTACCAAAAAGCACCAGCTACTGTTAACAGCCAGGAAAGTAGGACTGGGAGAAATAACACACCAAAGCATGGACACAGGATAGGAACCATAAATTAAATGTAGCTAACCTGTGAATAAACTTCTTCACCACCTCCATTCCAGCATTCAGCTCATTCAGAGACAGAATGTACTCCTGAGTAAAGAGCCGCAACCGAGGGCACTTCCCAAAATCCTGTCCAAGAAGGAGAGACTCGGTGAAGATGGTGAATGTACATCAAAACTGTGTTTTCAAAAGAAACCAGCTCAAACACAATTGAATTCACATTGCTATTATGCCGACAAGCTTCAAGAGAAGAGCATCTCTGCACACTGAAGTAATATTCTCCCCCCTAATGACAGCATTTCCAATCTCTTCTTTCCTTTATACCCACTTGGAAAACAAAGTTCTGTATAATGAAACAAACAACTAAAAGCCAAAAAAATTTCACCTATACTTACATTTGTGTTGCACTTCTCACTTAATATTTCGATTTTGAAATACATTTTTTGTTTGGCACTTTTGTTTCCACTCCTAACTAGAGATTTTTAAAAATAAAACTCAAAAATATATTATATTTCCATGTTTGGCATGGGCATCTATTCTGATTTTAGAGAAAGTAATTTTGACATGCCATCAATAAGCAATCAAGTACAAAACCAGAGATCTGCTTTTTCTCCAAGGATTTTACTCCAGCTATGCTGTGGATTTGACAGGTGAGCTCAAGAGTCGCTTTCTTTAAATCCTGCAGTCAGACAAGGCACCTGCTATCTGAAATCCTGCATCTCCTCACATCACATGCTATTTTTAGATGCGAAAGGAATAAATTCTGCTGTCTATGGAGTGTTATTCCACAGCACATTTCCTCACATTTACACAGGTGTAACCTTATTATACAGGTGTTGCAGAACTACAGAGCTGAATTTCCAAGTGGGGAACAAGGTCCACTGAGGACAAACAGGCGCTCCCAGCTACTCCTCCAGCAGCTGCCTGTGGAAGTTATCCTGAAAAAAATTCACGGCAACTGAAATGTTAAAGAAATGCCACAAATGGTAATGAACCAGTGGTGGTCTGTAAAAGGGATGATCAACTCCCAGAGCACTGAAACCTTCTGTTAACTCATTTTGGTTTCACTTCTATAGCACAGTCTGTATCAACACCTGGTAAGTTTTCCAGCCAGAGAAAATGAGCAGAAACTTGAACACAAGCTTAGGCAGAACAAGGTCTCCTTCAAGGCCTAAGTGTCTCTCTGCTGGGACTGAATGGATGCCTGGTAACTTCACCCAGAAAGGGACTGTGGGCAATTCGACATCATTACAATTAACATCACTAAATTTTAACAGCTCCTTCTGTCAGGTGCAAACACACTTGATCCAAGGGCAGAGTGTGTGCTTCATAGGACATTTGATTAATTTCATGAACACACCTCGCAAGACAGCTTTTGCAATTGCAATTTGCTTATGAAAGTTTGCAACCTGTCTAGGTATCCTAACTGAAGTTGGAATCAGAAGTCCACCAGATCATTGCTGACCTCTGTAAAATAAAGTATCTCCCTAAATTTAATATAATGTCCTATTGCATACCAAGCACAGAACAATATACACAACCAATACCATTTGCCCAAAAAAAAAAAAAAAAAAAAATTTAAAAAGAAAGTAGGGCTTATATTCAAACATTTGGGCTGACCCTAAAAAAAGCTAAAACCCAAAGGTTTGGGAGATTGCTGAGCACTCCTCAAACAACTCAGCACACAACAGCCTCCAGTTCTGCATAGAACCAGTATCATCACCAAGACAAAAACCTATCCTTGTTCTTCTGAGATGTTAAAATCAGAGATAAATGAGACACACTTTCCCCATTTTATAGGTAGAAAACTGTGGAGCAAAACTTGTTGGGAATTTTCAAAGGCCACAGAACAAACTGGAGGCAAAGGTGGGAAGAGCCAGCTCAGTCTCCTGCCCCAAGGACTGCACGGGCCTCCTGTGGTGATGAAGTTCAGTGTCCTCCTAAAGAGTAACTTTATTTATGTGCACACACACACACACACACACACATTCTCTAAAGCACTATTCAGTACAGAAGTCTCCAGAGAGTGGTAAAGTACCCAAATCCACTCCAATTAATACCTGACACCATAAATCCTCTGACTACACACTGCGGTACAGACATGTTGATTTTCAATCTGCAAATGTTAAGTATGGTAAATATACCCAATTCTCTGAAGCTAACCAAATACAAGCATTACACTATGCGTTTAGATTTTATTTGAGACCCCTCAAGAGCTCTGGATGCTTTTAAAAAATCAGTTTGGAATCCAAGAATAACATTTACAGAATATTTCACTGAACACTACAGAATATTCAAAAATGTTTACATGTCTGCAAAGTGCTGGCACAGAGCCAGGAATATGACCTTTTTGCCATCTTGGGCTTTCCACCTAGTTCTGTAAACTCAGGGAGTTAAATAATAAGATTGGAAAAATAAGAAGTATGAACTGTTTTCTACTTGGTTCATGCTAATCATAGCATGACAATAAATGGTGTTTAAAATTATATGTTAGTGGAAAGAAGTTGATTATGAAGTTACAGAGGTTCATCCTTGAGATCTCAGCCAAATCAACTGCCTTAAATATTTTATTTTATTCATTTGTTATTCTTTGCCACTACATTGTAAAGTAAGATTTCTTCATGCAACTTAAAAAACATTGGCAGGAAACTTAATATGCCACAAAAGCTGGAGAGCTGGTAAGTACCCCAGATCTCTTTCAGGAATGGAACATGGATCATGGAAGAATATTTTCAGAGTTTGGGAAAGGGGAATCTGATCTACAGGGTGGAAAGCAAAGCAGGGCATTTATTTCAAACACTGACAAGGAATTGATCAGCAATGAGAAGAGAGAAAGTCTGGGTAAAAACAGCCACAAAACGACAGAGGACCTATATCCTGTAATGAGAAGGAAGAATAGCAGTAGAAAAGCGTAAGGATATTCAGGAATCCCAGCTCACTGAACATGAGCTTGAAGAAAAATGGAAACCAAGAAAAGAAAAAGCGTTGAGGGCTCCAGCTCAAAATGAACAAAGTCCCCATTCTGCTTTTATTATTTATTTGATTTTAAACTGTTTTAACTGCAAGGATGGCATGCAGAGAGTAAACAAGGAGCCAAGGGCCAGGTGGGAGAGAGCTGGAGCTGCATATGCTGGCACTGCTGCCAAAAGAAACATCCCTCAATGGTTTTGCTTAGATGCTTTTGAGGATCCCACTGAAAGCTTTAGTTCTGCACTGATGAAGTAACACACAATTACATGCAGCATTCACACTTTGGGGGGCAGATTTAGATACCACATGATAGGCAGCAGAGCAGCTGCTGATCACAAGAGTAAAGCTTCTCCAAACTGCTGGAGCTCCCGTGGCACAAGCACTCACCATGTTGTGTTTGAGAATCCTCTGCACCACCGGGGTGAAGACCTCGATCACCACCATGGACCGCGGGCGCTCTCGGCAGTGCTGCAAGGAGCAACAGGTCACTTTTTGGGAGCTGCAGGAATTATGGAGATGGGTCTCCCCTGGCTTCACACCCCACACATGGATTACCCCAAGGTTAACAAGATCCAAGGGCTAAATTAATCTTTCCTGAGATTAAAGTACTGGTAACATTGCTCCTTCCTATGGATTTGCTGGCATCTAGTAGAAGATTCCCAAGGGAGCTCACAAATTGCAAATTCCCTTCCCTGTCACCTATTCTTCCCAAAACTCACTGCAATCTACCATTCTAGGGTCTCATTGCTAATATTGCTAAGTTTTAAAAAGAAAGGGGGTGGGGACAGGAAGATATGATCACACAGGCAGCGTAATGCCACAAACCTCCTTTCTCTGGGATCCAAGCTAAAAACCCGTGGTGGATCTTGGATGGTGCCAACAACCCACTCTCCTACCACAGGATGAAATATATAATCATAATGTATCAGTCAGATTAGGAAAGACCTCTCAAAGTCATCTGGTCCAACCCCTGCTCGAGACAGGGTTGATCTTGAACATAAATTCCCTCCTCATTACCCTGTCCACTTCTGTTCTGCGAAGTTCATAACCTGTTTCCCATCCTGCAACTACACACATTTACAGACAATTAGGTGCCCATCTCTCAGAGAGATCAAAGGCAAAAAATCCCAAATAAGGAATGAAAATGCATCAAGTCTGAGGCCACTGATGACCTAAGAGTGCTTATAAAAATGCAAGTCAGAGGAATTTCTGTCACCTGACTCAATTTCTGCAGGAAGAAGCAGCTGATGAGTAACTCTGAATGGGAATTACAAGCAGCATCCAGAATATTTGACAAATGCATACCCAGCCATCAGTAAGAAAATTTAAGCAGACTTGAATCTGAAACACCAACAGGCCTTGAGGAAAAGTAGTATTTTTAAATCCACAAGGTCTGCAATCTAAAGTACTCCGAAGTTTATGGATAAAGGATATAAAATGCATTACAAGCACGGATTTAAAAGAAGATGAGTCCTTATGATCTTCCCATTGCCATTACCCAATGACAAAATACCATAAGGGTGAGTTACACACATCTGAATACAGTGGCTCCAGTGATTTCTGCATTAGCTAAACACAGAATGCAGTAGGACACCTCTTGTACCCAGACTGAGGTGTGGGAGTCTCAAAATTTTAACTCTCACACAGTATCAGGACAAAACAGTCTGATATACTAAGCATATGATTGTATTTATCATAATGGTGCTGTTCACCATTCCAGTATCATTGCTTGCTGACCAAAAACTGAACTCAATCTGGGCAGGAGGTACAAAGTTAAAGAAAAAAAACCTCCTGCTCAAAGAACTACATTCATATGTAGCTCATATGAGATTTCAGAAAACAAAGCTGTTCTATACCTTGCAGAAGAATTCACAGAGGTCAGGAGGAGGATGGTTGTTTTCCAGCAAAGGTGCAATTGCCTTTAAAAAGAAAGTGAGAAAAAAGAGAAAAATTGAATTTCAAGGCAGCAACTGGAAAAAGCATTTTGCACAGAAGTATTTTTCTTCAGGGGATAAACACTCACTTTGAGAAAAGGAGAAAAGAATAGAAAGAGAAATTAGAGGTGGGCCATGTGTTTATTTTACAAGTGAGCTCAAGTACACCTCTGCCATGAATCCTCAGGAAAACTCTGCTTTTAACTACATCAGTGTAAATATGTAAAACAGGCAAAGGAGTGCAATATTTATAATGATTTAAATGGAAACAGGAGCAGACCAATTGCTTTAGGATGTAATAAAGCAAGGATGAATCTGGTTCACTGTGAGTTAGAACATGTACCTAAAATAAAAAAACTGAACACCACCACACACACACACATCCTTTGTGAAGGAGTTCAAGCTCTTTTCTTGTGAGTGAGAGCTCACTAAAAGCAACCTTGCACTGTTTTTACCTGGGAGGACCCTATTTATCAAAATCAAGCATCTAACTTTGTAAAAGCTGAGATCAACCATCCCTTTGTTGCTAGGAAAACCAATGTGCTGGGTAAACACATTAGAGATCATACCTGCCACTGAGGGGGTAATGAACTTATGCTGTTGTTACTTCCTTTGTAAACTAGAAAATGGTACCAGAATAATGTAATTCTGTGTGGTGGTGCCTTGGGGCTTTTCCACTCTTCAGTTACAGGGATTCCCAGTACCCATTTCAACAGAAGACACTGAACACAGCAGCCAGGACATTTTGTATTAAGCAACTGAACACCAGATATTTTATCTGGATGGCACCTGGGGCTTTAACTAAGGCAACCTGCTTTGGTTTTTGCTCTCCCTGTCATCTCCTTACTCAGCCCTGTGAGTCTGCTTGTAGTGGCTGTTTTACACACAGGCAGGTCAAGATTAGTGTGAATTTTAACAAGGAAACACAAGCACATCTGCAAAGCTCTGTTTGGCTACATGTAAGAACTATGATACTCCTTATCATGTGCCATCCCTCTGCAACTGTTCACTCCTTCTCTGGTGCTGGCCCAGCCACAGGGGACTGATGGAGGACACAACTCCATCCAGTGAGACCAGAACATCCTCATTCCCCATCCAACACCCAAGCTCAAGATCTTTTCTGAACCCATCTCTGGGATTGTTTGCTTCAGGATAACACCACCACAGACACTCAAGCAGGCAATGGCTCTGCCTCTGTGGTCAGTGTGACAGAGTGACAGCCTAAAAGGGACCTTTTCCTGTGTTTTCTTAGGAGTGCCATGGTCAGAAGCATGAAGCAGATGGTCAGAAGCAGAATTGTGCTGTGCCACGTGGCCCAGCCGTGGCCACACCTGCGTCCCCATCCTGAGGAGGAAGGGTTGGTTGGGATATTGATCTGCCCCAGCACCATCCAGAGAAGGAAAGCTGGTCCCATCTGCATGGCCAAGCACTGTGTACTTTCCACATGCTACATAAATACACAGTATTAGCAATTCTTTCCAGGAATAGCCCAGGTTATCTGGGTAATGGCAGTGTGCTCTGAATGCCCAGGAACTGCCAGCTCCTTAATGGCTTGGGCACAACCTACACGAGGGCAGGCACTAACAGAAGAAGCCATCACCCAGAGCAGAGGAATATCACAGGCTGAAAGGACCTTTGGAGACCACCTCACATCTTTCATTTAAGATCTCTTCCCAAAAGCAACCAGCTGTAACTGGGGGCCTGAACTACCCTTGGCACTAGAGTTATACAAATGTTATAGCAAAGGAAAGTAAATTCTACCTCAGAAACTTATCTCCGTGGCTGATTCCAGCTAAAAGGGTGCCTTAAACAGCAGTTAAACACAATTAACACCTACTGGCAGATACCTGACACCTTGTTATTTTGCAGAAAGAGTCACAGTGATGTTATACAATCAGGTGGTGGTGAGGCTCTAGATTAGATTACTAGGAAATCTCTTGGAAATTGCCAGAGAAAGAAAATAAATCACAGTGATGGGGAACCAAGTTCCACCTCTGATAAGCTGTTGAGATTTTATATTTTGTTTCACAAGCAAGAGAGCTGCCACTTGATTCACTTATTTCTATGTCTAAATATATGTGACCTACAAAAAAAAATGTTGGAGAGGATATTTTTACAAATAAGTTAGCAAGGAGTTAAACTAGAAGGACACAAGAACAATCCCTTGCTCACATACCCTCAGCAATGGAGACATTCTGTATATGGTAGCATTAGCCCCTCAGGAAACTACTCGGCCTAAGGGTTTTATAGGGCACATCTGGAAATGATGGGGTTTGACTATTTAAAGTACATATATAGATATGGATATTGCTGCGTAGCCTCCTAAGGAGCCCATTTGGAGAGACTGTTAACACTCAACATGCTGTGCTCTCTCACACAGGCTGACAGAAAGCTTTATTGTAATTCATCCATGAAACAAGAAAAGAGAAATGACAAAGCCACACAAAAAATAGACAAATGGTTTTCATTCCTGCCTAAGCTCAGCAGCATTGGTAGAAAAGCTTTCACATTTGCCCTACTCCACTGGGGCAGAGACAGGCACTAACAGAACTGTTATCAAACAGCATCGATTTTTCCTCAGCTTTTGCCAGAAAGATACTCACCACAATAATGCTCTCATGGTCTTGAGTGGTTAAGTTGTTGTTCTGAAAGAGTTGAATAGAAGAAAGATGAGTGAGCAAAGAGCACTTGACTTGGTACACCAGCACACACAGTCCTCAGCTACCACCAGACAAAAGAAGAAAGGCTCAAGACTCAATTGCTTATTTTCTGAATAAAAACCACAGCATTAAAATAATTCTCCTAAAGGAGGTGGTACATTGCCTGCTATGAGGAGTGGTGCAAGCCTTCATTGCTCCTTCAGCTCAGCACACAAACACCAGGATGCCAGAGGTCTCAATCACTTGAAAAAGTAAAGCCAGCAATACATTTCTTTAAAATATTTTCTTAGGACAAGCTCTGTGTCTCTACAAAAATTACTAAAAGGATTGTTGTGGATGGGTTTGTTTGTGGCCAGTTTTCCCAAAATTCTTTCTTTAAGCATGGTACCAGGAAAAGCCAATAAATTGACTGAGAGTCACCTATGCTACCACCTATGCAGAAGAGGTTTGCTCTGTGCTTTTTCAGCAGCATGACCCATCCAGAGGTTACACTGGTGTGAGCTGCTGAGATTTCTGACTACTGCAAGAAAAAACAATAGTGGATTTTTTTTGCTTGTATCAAATCCTTCTGCTGTCACATCAGAACTAAGACATGAAAACCATGCTTGGCATTACGATCCCTGTCCATGAAAAGTTAAACATTTGAAACAGATGTTACAGGAGGAAGACAGATAACTCTGAAGAAAAATGCTTTTCTTTACCAGAATTAGTAAAAATAAAATAACTACACAATTAGTTTATTGGGGTGTGTATATATTGGTACAAAAAATATTGGTCATGGAAGCAAAGCGAATGGAACAGAAGTCAAAGGGAGCTTTACCACTGACTTAAGGCCTGAGTTAAACTCATGATAAACTTACCGTAGATAACTTAAAAAACCAAAGAAACAAAAAACCAACCAACCAAATAAACCAAACCAACAAACACAAGATAAAGGGGACCTGTTCTGTTTCCAGAAATCTACGTAACCTGGGTCAAATTTTCCTTCTTCCCAGCAAGTGCAAACTCCACTCAAGTCAGCAGAAGTCACGAGCAGACTCACAGGCAGAATTTTGACAGCCCAAGTTAAAATAAAACCCACCCCCAAACTTTTAACTGTTTGTGTCTCATGTGAGGGTGCCAGGAGCCTTGCTGAGGCCATACCTCTGAGAGCAGCTTGGAGACAATCTCCAGGGGTGCCTGGTGGATGGAGTCGTCCTGCAGTGGGGACGTCAGCGCCATGTCCACCAGCGTCCGGATCTCCTTCAGCACCACCTCCCAGCGGCTGGGGTTGCTCAGCACCTTCTTGTACTTGTAAATCTTCTTCTGCAAGACACAAAAAGGTCCACACTGACACCACCATAAACCCCCTAAATGGAGCTGTGCTTCCTACTGCCCAAGGGGGCTGCTTTGCATTTCCAATTCTGCCTTTTCTGGTGGCTGAAAAGCTGTACTTGAAACATTTAAATGGACAATAAAACCTTTTATCACTAAACCAGTTTCTTCTGTGGAGGCAATGAGAAACCATGACTCCAGAGCATCTTTCTTTTCATCATCTCCTCTTGCAAACACCTTCTTCCTCAGGCTAACAACAAATACCTGCTATTGAACTGTTTCTAAAGCTTAAGTTCTTTTTAAGAGACTCATTAAGCAAGGGAGAGAGAGAGAGGCCATCAAAACATCACTCTTACAGATCCTTTATTCTGAACGTGAATTCACATTCAGAATTCATTTAAATCAATTTCACCAAAGAAAAAAAATCTCATAGATCAAGAGGCTTTTTTTTTTCTGTCTTGAAGGAGTCTGAAAAGTCATGTTACACCCTCCAGCTGTAAGAGAATCCAACTTGTAAAGTCTCCAAATCTTCCATACAACAGAAATTCCACTCCCAAGAACAGCATTCCTGATTGCCTAACCCCATCTGCCCCAGTTCCCTGCAGGCTCCTGACCATGTCCAAGCTATTTCATCAACTGTCCCATCCACAAAGCAGCTGGATAAGCAGAGGGCAACTCTTACTCCTCAGCAGCCATACAGCCACAAACTACTGGAACAGAGGCTGGTTTATATTATAAAAAGCAATCTTTAGAGAAAACCCACACACCCAAAATCCCAAAGGTGGTTTGATGGCACTCTACAAGTTCAAGGAAATGATGGTGAGTGTTAAAACATCACTTCTGAAAACAACATGAAGGGCACATGAGAGCCAGGAGAGGAGGGAGAAAGAGCCAGAGGCAGTGCCAGAGGCAGTGAAGGAGCTCTGCACTGAAGGGACAGCACTGCCAGGACCCCACTTGTATTAAGTTCACATGCCCCTCCACTCCCCTCTCTGTATGAGCCTGGTCCTCTGCAAAAAGGGATGTTACACACGCTCAGGTTTATTTAACAGCACTGGCTGGGCACTCATGTTTACATGGAAACATCAGTGTTTTGCACTAAAAATGGATCTTACATTCCTCAGCAGCATTTCCATGAAAATCACAGATCTCACCTGCACATTTTGGGCTATACACAAGTGTAACACAGGCTTTGCAAAGGGCCTGAGTGTTTTGTTTAGCTCTGGAGCTCTGCAGCTCCCGGCATTTCCCCTGTGCTCGCCCAGGGCAGCCCCAGCAGGAACCATCTGACCAGGCTGGCTCTCTGCTTATCAGCCACTTCCTTCCCACCCAGAGCAGACCTACTGCTCCACAGCAGTCACCTCTGCACCCCCACCTGAAACACAGAAGAGAACAATGCAGAAAAATACAGATTTCAAATGTACTGGGCTTGTCAGCATTGTTAGAGGGGGGAAAGGAGAGCGGCAACTAGGCTGACATGTAAAGGCTGATAAAGCAATCCAATTATCTTTTTAATTAAATTCATGCCAAGTACAAAAGCACATTGGCAGTGTAGTTTCACACTTTCAGTACATTTTAAGCCACTGAAAAGCTGAAGGAACATAAAAACATGTTGCAGACATTATCAAATGTGGCTGGGACTTCAGAACTGCACAAAAATCTTTGTACTTCTGAGCTCCTTGGGACAGAGCAAATCCAACGGTGATTTTAAGCTACCAGCACTACTTCCACATCACAGATTTCTTGGACTCTTTAGGAAACCTC
Source organism: Muscicapa striata striata (assembly GCA_030060385.1). Lineage (NCBI taxonomy): Eukaryota > Metazoa > Chordata > Aves > Passeriformes > Muscicapidae > Muscicapa > Muscicapa striata. Next base: position 2,724,208 of record JAREIS010000073.1, read on the forward strand.
AATAATAGAACTTAATTTTTCTTATTCTTGTAGTGCCTTTATTTATGGTCTTTTTGTTAGACCCACTCCAGCACTAAATCTAAGACAACCAGACAGTTTTTTACCTGGAAACAATTCCTTTCTGACTAACTGGGGACACTAAACCAAGCTGGCTCAATGCTGACACTTATTCCTTGGCCCTGTACTGCAAAGTCAAACTCAAAGCAGAATTGGAAGCTGACAAAATGTGGGGACGGGGAAGATGAGAGTTGGATGACTGGGCCATTGCATCCCTGCCTCTCTGGGCTGTCCCTTTTTTGGTGAGTTACAACCCATTTTCAGAGCAGCTCCTTCAGCCTAAGTAGCTGCTGAAGGAAACTCTTGCCCAACAGGACGCTGCTCAGACAACTCCACCACAAATATCCTTCTTTTGCTGTCAAATCCACTCTTGTTTGGGGTGAGGGAGGAGCAAGGGAGTTTTTCTTTCCCTTTTAGAAATGTCCATTAAAAGTCAGAATTCTGCTGATGCTGACGTATGTAAGAGGGAAGAGAGCAGGAAATTTACCCACTGCCATGCAGGGAAGACAAACCAAAGCTGCTGCTCAGGGCAGGCAGGCAGGCAGGGACTCAAAGGAGCATCAAGGCACAGCCACCTCTGCAGACACACTGAGCCTGCTGCCAGCACAGAATCCAAACTGATCAGTGCTTGCTTCACATTTCCAGCACAAAGGACTGAGTGGCACTGACAGACTGAGCTGCAGTCTGCAAACGTTACAGGAGTCTTGAATGATGGTGGGAAAGCAGCAGAAAATATATAAATAAATAGAGGAGCCATCCCCAAGAGGGTTGAACTCTGCTGTCCTGAACCTTTGGCCATGGTTACAGTGCTGTTTTTCTCAGCAGAATGCTTTTCACTGTTGAGCGCCTTGCTGAAAGCCTCAATTAAAGCCTGAAGCCTAGCAGTGGGTTACAGAAGCAATTTGCTGTGTCTCAGCAAGCACTTAGGCAACACTGAGCCATCTGCTCCATTCTACCTGTGCTGGCTCCGGAGCAGGGAGCAACAATCACTCACAAGCTGAAATACAAAGCTGCCTGGCAAAGACCCACATGGAGAACAGGAATGTCAATCCAGGGGTTCACCCCTCCGGATGTCAGTGTAAAAGATGACTTCAGTTGCTGAAAAAAATTCACAGAACGTTGACCATTAACAGCCTGAACACAAAAAATATCAGGGTAGGAATCCAGTTCCTAGGGGGATTTCACTAAAAGCAGCAGCTCCTGTGAAAATTTATGTGAGTGAAAATAAGATATGCTAACTTGGAATCTGACCCTCCTAGTTACTGACCAGCCAAAGCCACACAGCCAGTGTCACTCCAACATCTTATCATGCTGACTTTAAATGCAAAATCACTGAATTTATTAAGTACCCAGAAGAAGCAGAATGAGGAGAATAAGTGACACTGACAGGGCATCCTTCATTCTCAAATCACTCTAATTAATTAAGTCTTGCAGAGACTCAAAGACCTAAGCCTCAATCCTCTCTTACATGAGAAAAGAACTGAAGTCCACATATCAAAAATTACTTTTCTAGAGTTATTAAGCTAGGAAATGTGACAAAAATCTATAAGCAGTTGGTTTTACCATCAGTGCTCAAAAGCCTTTGAACACTGCCATGAACAGAAAGTTCAAGAGAGCCTAGGAAACTTTCAGCTTTTTTAAAGTAAGATCTTTGTGTGCTTTTCTATCCTATAATGGCTTCATCTTGTAGCCCTTGTTCATACAACACTTTCTTGGACAAGAATGGTAATACTGATGTAGTCAACAGCTAAGAAAAATGGACTCTAATGCACAAAATCAGCTGGCATCATACGTTTGCCTTGTTCAGCCCTAGCAAGACATTTCATGTTAGGAACATCTTAAAACAGCCAGCACGGCACACCTGATCCAAAAAGGGAAAAATGAAGTTAGCCTTTTTGATGACAAAATTTCATGCCTGCTTTGTCACTGCCAGCCAGGGAACGTTCTGTACTCTCAGACCTGTCTTCCCATCAGCAAATACTATCTTCATTACATAAAGAAAATTAATGGTCATCCCTAATGCTGAAGAGCCTGCTAAAATCTAGCTCTCTTCCCCCTTTACCACATGCAGCCTGCAAAGGATCACTAAAGTCTTTAGCAGGAAGGCTCCTGCAGGAGCAGGACAGGGTTGAGCCCTTGCAGGAATGGGACAGGCTGCAGCCCCTGCAGGAAGAGGACAGGATTGAGCCCCTTCAGGAATGGGACAGGCTGCAGCCCCTGCAGGAACGGGACAGGCTGCAGCCTCTGCAGCTCCTGCAGGAACGGGACAGGCTGCAGCTCCTGCAGCCCCTGGGACAGGTTGCAGCTCCTGCAGCCCCTGCAGAACAGGACAGGCTGCAGCCCCTGCAGCCCCTGCAGGAACGGGACAGGCTGCAGCCCCTGCAGGAACGGGTGCTGCCCTGGAGTGCTGTGGGTGCCAGCAATTGTTTATTTCTTGCTGAGCAACGAAGGCAGCTCCAGCAAGAGGGAAAGGTCAGGCTCCCGCACAAAGTCCCCCCAGCTCATTGCGGGACGGATGACACAGGCTAGTGTTACACTTCAATGTTGACAGTGCTTATGTAAAATGGAGGTGCCTCTTGCTAGATGCAAATCTGCATCTAGAGATATAAACAACACAGAGAGCAGACTCTGGAAAGGTTTTCTCCACTGCAGGAGAACATTTTGTTCAAATGCTGTGTAACCAGGAACAGGAAGAGCTGCTGGTGATGTTCAACACACATGTTGGCCCATCCTACAAAGCCCAGGTGCACCATGTATTCTGCAGCATCACCTGCTGGCATTTTGACTTTTAACTCATTATCTTCATGAAAACAAAGAGGGCATGGTATCCCAGAACTATACCCATATTCTGCTTTTAATACTAGCCCGTATCACTTACGGTAAACTGAAAAATACCTAAGGTTAACTTACTGCTAACAGAATTTTCCCTGTTAGTCAGAGATGATTTAAATCACCAGCTGAATCCACTGAAAGCTTTTGGAACTACCTGCAACATTTACCAATGTGAAAAAAAGAAAAACAAACTTACCTGAAAAGACTAAGTCTATAGAAAGTCCCAATCCAGGCAAAGGGCTGGGGATGGGATGAGACTATGGAAACTTTTCTAAATCAGGGACTTCAAACTGCTCATGCTGCAGTAATCAAACTCTTCCTGACCTTCTGAAAGTTCTGTACAGAAAGACTAATGCGCTGCTCTCTAAAATAGATGCAAAACAGCAGCAGTAAACTTTTGCTCTCCACCATGTTTTCAGGTCACGGCATTTTTTGTGTTTTTTCATTCTACCCAGTGCAAAATGCTGAAGCGCATCAACTTCTCTGCTTCAGTCGCTTCTCTGAATGTAATTGCCATGGTTGAGGCTCACTTCACCACAAATTTTTTGCCACAGGCCAGAGAAATTGAGGGAAATATTATAGGATGAGTCCTTCCAATTCCCACTCAGTTAAGGTCTAAATAACACTTCGGTTTCTGCCAACTCATATTAAAAAAAAAAAAATCATGGTAAAATCCCCATTATTTATTACACTGAGATTGGCACCTATGCATCTATGGCCTGAATAAATACACCCAGTGACATTCTCTGCCCTGAGCAGCTTGCAGTCTAGATGATTAAAAGCAAGAAGGAGAGAAAGAGCAAGAAAACCAAGGTGATTTCCTTGAGGTCATATGGCAAGCCAGGAACAGAGTAGAACTGAGGTGTTCTGACCCTGAGGCCTCTGAGGCAATTGCTGCATCCTGGCACTCCAAGGAGAAGCACCACTGGCAGGCACTGTGCCTGCAGCAATTTCAGTGTTGATACCCTCTTGCTGTTCTTCCCCATCTCACCATCTCTGGCCACCCTCTTTTTTCAGTCTACCCTGATTCACCTGGCTTTTTCCAGCAGTGTGTGCCACCTTGCTCCAGCTCTCACTAAGCCAGGCAAGAACCCACCAAGGCTCAGGTCAGCACTGTTCCAGAGCTGACAGAGTTCAGTGGGTTCAGCAGGCAGTGACGTGGGTTCAGCTGTTACTGGGGCACGAGCTGGAACAACCACACTGACACTTCCCGCAGGCACAGGGGTTGTCCTTTGCTCAGGTACCCCTGGGACAGTACCACTGCAAAGGAAAGGAATGCTGAAATAAACACAATTTTAAAAGCACGAAACAGACAAAACGCATTTCTGCTTGAACCAACAGAAGTGCAAAGTGGACATGGGACAAGGGGGGGTCATAGGGCAGGCTCCTCAGTCACCTCTCAGCATGACACTGGGCAGCTCGACATTAATGCACTGAAGAACTTGCTCCTGAAGCACATTATATATCTTATCTACATATACATATATATATATATCCACCTCCTTTGCACACAGTTGTAACTGACTGCCCACCCTTCTGGGCTTCTGCTCTCTGATATGCTCAACACTACTGCAAAGATAACCTTCAGTAACAACAGGGAATGAGAGGATGGAATGGGAAGGATATTCTACCCAAAGGAAAGGAAGAAAACCAAAAGAATGAAATTCATGAGCTCCACTGAAGACAAACCTGCATGTAAATGCAGTGTGTGTGTCTCCAAAAACTGAAAGCAACTCAAAAATCGTGGCTTCCTTCTAGCCTCCCTAAGCAGGGAGGGAAGAGGTCGTCCTTAGCAGATCTCCCTGCTACCAAGCAATAAACTGGGCTTTGTTTCTGCTGGTGCCTTGTCTTCCTCTCAAGCCCCTGCCCAGCCCTTGTGTCTCCAGGATGCAGGAACACAGCAGGTTGAGCCAAACCCACCTCCACCTCATTCCTGCATCTGAGATGCTGTAAACCCAGCTAGAAAACACAGAAGTCCAACTGTGGCTCCAGCTGCACTTTGCCTGGGCTAATGCAGTTACTCGTGTAATCAGACCTGTCCACAGGGGAGACATTTTTTGGCATGGCCGATGCTGATGCATTCCCCGAAACCCTCCATCCCTGCTTCCATTTCCTTTTGGCAAACACTCCCATTCTTCAGGCCCCAGTTCCAGCACCAGCTTTACACTTCAGGTTGGCAAAACATCAGCTTTCATCCTGCACACAGCAACTGCTGTTCCGTATTTTTCGTACCAGAGCCAAGTTGGGGTTTGTTTTTAATGTTGCTTTGGCTATGCGGAATTTCACTATGACTGCAGATACTCCAGCAGAAGCACAAACCACCTCCCTGCTTGCAAAAAGCATTGGTAGAGACAAAGCTGGTATCTTGGGTTGAAAATTCCATGTGGTATCTCCCCAAATGAAGAAGTATTCTAAAATATGTTGCCCATGAGCATTTGGGTGTTTTGGTTTGTTTTCTGTTACTACACGAAAGTCACACAACATTTTTTCCTCCTGATCTTGGGCAGGAGAAAAAACTTCCAAACAGTTGATCAATACCATTGTCCCAGACATACAGGAAACATTTGTCCTAACTACAGGCTGGTGAGGAGGAAGTTTACAAACCCTCCTGAGTTACTTAAATATCTTCTGCAGTATGAGTGAGGAAAACCTTCAGAGAGAGGTTGCTGGCCTCACCCAACAGGGCAGGAGCAGACACCCTGCTCGAGCTAGAGGACTGACTCATTGGCAGAGGGAAGGTTTCAAACGTGTCCAGACACAACTGCCTCCTCCTCTTGCAGGACCTCACTGCTCCCTGCTGCAGCACATTTGGCCTTTTCTCCAGAGCAGCAAATGCCCCAAACGGCCACTGCCTGTACGTCAGGATCTCAGTGTTCTGGCAAAACCCACAGTTTCCAGAGAGGTGTAAGTCTGACTTGCTCCTGTATTTGCAGCACAACCCAGAGTCAGAAACATTATGTCCAAGTCAAAAAAAAGGAAAGAGCAGACTATTAGAAAAAAGGAATGTAAAAAGCAGTGCACCATACACCCTCCATGCTTTCTGAAGCCTTCAGTGGACTAACTGCATTGAGTGCATAGGGGCAAAAAAGTAGTATTAAATAACTAAAGCACAGCAGACACTATGTGACTGTGAGTTTCGACATGCAGCAAACAGAGCACAGATGACACAAGGCACTGTGACATTAAGTGCCATCTAGGTGTGGTCCTTGTTGTGTGCTTCTCTGTGCAGAGACCTACAGTTACTGATTACATTATAAAATACCCAGCTGAACTGATCCAGGTTCCTAATTACCTTTTACCTTTGTGCTCTGCATATGATGGCTGTATCTGTGGAGCCTTGGCATGAACCAGCTCTCAGTCCATGGTGGGAATAAATGACATTGCCACTGCAGAGAAACGATACAGTGTAGGAAAAAAGGGAGCACATACAATCTTATCGTCAATGCACTTTGACCAGGTCTGGCAAAGCAAAAAGCTGTGCACAAGGCCACCATGGAGCACAGCCAGGCATACCTGCCCTGGCACTGCACCCTTCAGATCCCACTCAGGCACGAGAGAGCTGGGAAATCACTGGGAAAACAGGACGTGGCCTCATCTGCAGGGCTGCATGACTGATGTCAGTAATTTCAGTCATGTGAGAACTCTGATCGGAAGAACTCACCACGCGAGAAACCACCTGCATCTGGAAGCAAGCAGCTACTATCACTGCACATTGTAGTAACTGCTAACAAAAGATAACCTCAGAAAAGTAATCTATGCCCCCTTTTATTTTCTGGGAAATTCCAGTAAGCTGAGGTAGCACCCAGTAGCATATAAAGCAATTATTTCTTCCCAGATATGCAAAATGGATTAAAAAGCCACGTCATTCCTTTTCCTTACTACTCTCTACTGCTGGCAGTGGACACCCTCAGCTTTTCCTCTCTCTTCTCTCACCAGTCAGCAAAACCTTCCAAATGGACGCTTACCCACCTGTTTCACTTTCTCCTCCTTGGCAAATGTATTATTTTGCTGATTTTCTAGCTCCTCAACACCATAAATGGCTTTGAAATTGGCTTCTCTCTTGTGCACCTGCATCATCAATGTCGTCAGCAAGAGAGATGTGCACGGCTCGAGGAACATGTTTGTGTCAGAAAGCTGCTTCAGAGCCTTAGGGAGAGCAGGGACTGGATGCTTATGTGATGCTTGCAAGCATCTTAAAAGGGACTTCAGAAAAGCAGGGTATTTCTATCTTCAGATCACTGGGCTTTGGAGCACTGAATTTTCCAGTTTCTCACAGGGAGATGCCCAAATTCAGAGCAGCATTTGCATCTGAAACATTCCAATCACTTTGTTCTATGGTCAGCACAAACCCCCAAACCTCCTGCAACTCTTCAGCCTACCAAAATGCCACTGGATCTCTGCAATTTCCTTGTTTTCCTTCTCCTTTGTACAAGTGCTGCATGATGTGCAAGACTGGACAAAGACTCCCAACTTTCTGATCCCAAGACTCACATCCTTGCTAAGAACCAGGGATCCTTGGCGTGCTCCCAGAATCACTGCCCATGTTCAGAATCACTCACAACATCCCTGTTGTCCTTGATGGATCTCCCCCTCAACCAGTATTCCCATCTTAAATAAGACAGTAGAGAACACCAGAGACCAGGCAATGGGAAATAGCTGCAATGCAATGTCTTCTGGATGACGAGAGAGGAATGAAGGACATACTTGCTTTTGGATACTTTTTTTCCCCAATTTTAAAACCACCAGTGTTCTAGGAAAAAAAGACAAGGAGCTGTGACAGACAAGATACATATGAGGTTTACAGCAAGAGCTAGGCAGATGATACAGGCTGTGACACTTGCAATATTCTATTTTACAGTTTTCTTTGGGTATCAGCAGCAGTTTTATAATCCCCCTAATACATTATGTATACTATAATGTAAGGATGAAACTGTGCAAGAAATAAGAGGGAAATTTAGAACAACACCTAGATCCCCTTTGCTCCTTCAGGGTCTTGGAGGTCTTCTGACATCAAGAGTTCTCATAACATCCAGAATGCAGAACTGGGCCCCATGGCAGCAGCTTAACAAGGCACTTAGCATGTGTCATCTCCCAGAGTTAGGTTTTCACATCCAATGCATCATGTGGGGAAGATAATTACACTCCAGGGAAAGCCTACCAGTCTTGTCCTGTCTCCTAAAAACAGATTTTTCTGCAGCCAGAAACCTGAACAAGAGAATAATTTTGGTGCAGCTCTATATTATGACAGCTATAGATGAGAAGTTGTAATTTGGTGAAATTCTTGGTCACCATGACCTCAAAATTCTGAATTGCAAAGACTTAGTCATAAGGTCAGCCCTGGAATAATGCGGAGGAGCAATTCACCGGCACAAAACCCGAGGATCCCTCTTGGCCAGCAGCTCAGCATTCCTGAGAAACAACATATTCCAGCAATTGTATCTGCTCCTCTTCAGAGCTGAGACCTAAGCACACAATAACAAGCTGACCTGTTTATTCAGCTGTTTTTGACACCCCTCTATCTTCAGACCTAATATTAGTTTGAATAGGATAGCATCCAAGTCTAGAGGGGAAAATTTAGAGCTGGTCCTGACTTAGCTAAAGCAAGATAGAAAATAACTATCTAGCTTCTACTCAAATTTCACCACTAGGCCATAAATTGGCCTGAGTTCTGCTTCCTTAAAAAAGGCCATTTTGGCAATGCAGGAGGCAGCTATGGGTGCACAAAGCATGTGTGCCTATGGCTGGATGAGGGCAGGGCAGCTCAGAGCAGCAGCTCAGATCCAGGCTGGCATCCCAGCGTGTTGCCAAGAGCCTCCTTTGGGTTGGACAAAGTGCTGTGCTGACATGGATATGCAGCTCCCAGATTTGAAGTGATTCATGTGAAGCCAACACAGAGCACAGCCTGTGCTCAGCTGCCACTGCTGCAGATGGACCTTCTGGGAGGAACCTGCCCCAGTGGCCCTCCAGAAAGAGTGAGGTATCTTCCCAGTGCAAAGGTAGTGAAAGCTTAAAAAAAAAAATAAAATCTAGCCATTCCACCTGTTCCAGTTCTTAAAACATTACCAACGTTTCATAAAATGAATAGAAGAAAAAACTTTCTGTCAACATCTTGTCTGTTTTTCATCTATTCATTTCCACCTCCCAAGTGAGATCTGTGCCTTTCTGCTGTGGTAGCACAGCTACCTCTAGCAAAATGAGATCCCAGAAACAGAAAACAAGGCCAAGAATTTTCAAGTGACTTCTGATAACAGATGGCCTGAGACTGTCAAACTTGTGCTGGAAAATGAGAGAGGCAACAGACTTCATGTGCTCATGAAGATATCTCAAGCCAAAAAGAAGGTAAAAAAAAAAAGACAAAAAAGACATCCCTCCAAACTTAATTACAAAAAAAAAAATGTTATGGAAATAAAAGGCTGTAAGTAGAGCAAGATTTCCATTATGTTGCTCCTGAATTTGCAATGAGGTTGTTCAGATAACACAGGGTGGTTTTATCAAGCACCAGATAAACAGCAGGCACACAGAGCTGCTTTCCATGTTACCTTTCATACACACCATGCCAGCACACATCAACTTCACCATGAGAAGAGTCATCAAAAACTGAGAAATGGTCTCAACTATGTTCACCGGAAAGCTCAAACTGGTACCAGTCTCACTCCTTGGCAACATAGATCCATTTATACACTCCCCTGGATCCCACACCTCCTCCCTACAGAGTACAAAGTCTGAACTAGAACAGCATCATGATGCAGAAGAAAGGCAGGATATCTTAAAAACCTCTTCATGGTCTCCCTTAACTGGTACCCAAGCATTTCAAGGAAGAGTACAACCCCTAGCCAAAAACTTGTATGCTGCCTTTTATCTGTCCAGGCAATAAACCTGCTTGTCCCAAACTAGTGTGTCATTGAAGCCCACAATGCTCCCAAAGCCCTGAGGCTTTGAAAGGCAAAACTTAATTCCACAGCTTTGGTTCTCATCATTATATTATTGACTTGCACATAGACACAAAAGGAAAAAAAAAAAAAAAAAAGCCATCACTGGCCTAACTGTATCATAGTTATTTATTGTTTTACCTCAAAATGAAAGAAATTGAAAACTTCTCTGTTCTGTGGAAACAGCTGTGTTTCAGCTAAAGAAAGCAAAGAAACAGCCAGGAGAGTTATGGTTTTGTGTGCTGGGTAACCACCAAGGAGAGGTCTGAAGTCCAGAACTACCACTCCAAAGAACTGCTGAGCCCTTCAAGTAGTATTTTCACTGTGCAGTAGAGCACAGGGCTATGGAATTGTCACAGGGTACCAAACCTTCCTCTCTCAGATCATAAATTAGGTCACTAAACACACTGGCCCTTTTAACTATATCCAATGTGATTTTTTTCCAGATCTCACAGTTTTAAGCCAAGATTTACTGAGATTTAAAGCTGTAAATTTCTTTAATGTCATCATTTAAATTCTATATAACCCTCACTCCTGTATCAGCACTATTTTTAATCATTACCATGGTGACAAAGTCGTAAAGGTGCTTTACACAAGGAAGGCTTTACCACACTTTGGAGAACAGCTGCTCTTAACTTAATATTTTGCAGTTTTAAATTTTAAAGAAGAGTAACTCTGAACATTCACCATTTGATACAAAAACTGATACTCATCCATGGCTATTGCATAAAAAATATTCAATACTACAGAACAAAAAAACCATAACCTGGTCATTGTAAAGACCAGAGAGCATATCATTATTCAGGTCAAGTAAGACTTTATTTGACAATCAATCCCTTTGCAATTAATAGGGCTGCTCGTGCATGGAAATATCTGTTTCCTGAAGACACAGATAGAACAATCCCTATGAGAACCAGGGAAGTATTAATCCAAAATTAAAGTTTTTGAACGAAAGCCAACATCGCTTGTTTTAGTATTCAATGCAAAATGTTTGCAAATCCCAAATGACAACATTGTTCCAGTTTCCTAACTCATGGGATTCAAAACATGGAGTCTGGGTTGAAAATGGCTTTTAAAACAAAAGGTAATGTGAGTGCTGACGGCAAGTTGGGGGTGTGTATGTATGCAGGATGGGGAGGGGGCTGCAGCCCTCAGCTCAGCACTGCTGAGTTCATGTGCCTGGTTTGGGGCTCCACACACTCTCACAACCTCCTACCACCTCCAAGTAAACCCTGCACTGCATGGCATGGGTGGAGAGAGGACCAGATGATGTTCAAAGGTCCCTTCCAACCAAAACAATCCTACAATTAACACATTTGCACTGTCCATGCTAAGAGATGTGCAAACTCCCTGACCAAGCAGCAGCTCTCATTAGGGGGACACAGGCACTGGTGAAAAGCATCAGTAGGAAAGACAGGTACAGGCAAGCCTTTCTAGAAGATCCAGGTCAGAGGCACACAAAGCTAAATTTGAGTCATGCTTCATGCTTTCCTGCAGACCTGGGTCTGTTCTTTGTGTATTGTGTCAACTCAGGACATTCCCCCAAAGGCTGTCAACTGACATGTTTGACTGCTGCATCATCCAGCTGACCAGAAAACACGAGCAACTCACCCCACAATGAGGGCAGTGTTCAGGGCTTACTATCAAGCACAACAAAAAATGCAACATGCCCTGCATAAACTTAGGTGAATTCTAAAAAATGCAAAATCCATACCTGCACTCTGCACCACAACAGAAGACCTAAGGATTCCTGGGGAAAAAAACCTCACTGATATCTTTCTAACTGAAATGCAACATGGTACAAAATTAGCCAAGTGTACCTTTCAATGATTAATGGATTAATGTGGCTACACACTTTCTGTAGAGGATGGTACCTTTCTGCTCAGAAAACACACACAAAGAGAGCAACACATAAACAAGCAACAAAGCAGATGGATGCTGGCTGGGAAATCATCAAGAGTAGGTATTTGCTTAGTTATGTGTATCCCAAAGTTATTAGTCCCAATATCCCTCAAAGCCAAGTTTAGCTGTATCAATCCTCTACAGAAGTGTTGGTTACCACAATATCTGCCCTGGATCTAGAGAGGGCAATGAACTGCATGTGCTATTCTCTTTTGCATATCCACAGAAAGTGTTGTTATCTTTATTGATACGCTGTTATGACTTACCAGTTTCCACATACCAAAGATTATGTATCATGGTTTCAATCCAACCTCCTTGGTTGAGAGGAACTTTCCTTACACAATGGATTAATGATTTATGTTTGAGGAGCTGGAGAGTTGTTAACATGTTCTGTTTATTCTCTGGACAAAGAAAATTTGGCTCTAGCTACAACCCAAAGGAAACCAGGATTTCTAAAAATAGGCTGAGGTGGCCAATAATCCTTTAGGAGTTGTGATACTCACTGATATCCAGATTAAATGAGGAATTATGAGTAACCCTTAGTGGGAGGGTTTGAAATGGAAAACCCAAAGAGAAGATGACTACATAAGGAACACTCATACTGTCCCCACACCCCTGCTGACTTCAATGAGCACAGTATTCAAGGAAAAAGACACAACTAAAAAGCTGTGTAAGCATCTTGACAGCTAGTTAGCTGGATGACACATAAAACCTCTTGGAGCTGAATCTAAAACATGGATAATTACGTGTTTGGTTCTCTTTTATTTCTCTTAAACTGTACCATCTCTTTTATTATTCTCTGGGTCGCAGGAAGAAATTATTCTTGATTTTTATTTCCATGTTTGTCTCTAGAACAAAAATAATTTCCAGGGTGCCAGCTGGCAAATTTAATTCCCACAGCATGTTAAACCTTAAAACTGCACCACATCAAAGCTCTCTCACAGACCTTAGCACCCTCCTACAAAACCAAAGTATGTGCTTGAACCTAAAGAGCTTCCCTGAATATCTGAGACACAGCTATTCACTGTTCCTACCCATTTCCCATGTAGCTCAGGGAAAAGCACAGGAAAGAGAGTCAGAAGAACATTGGCAGAATATGAATCTGCTCCCATAATTCTAATTTAAGAGGGGCAATCCCCACTGCTGGAAATTCTCCCAATATCAGTTTGCTGTCTATACAGTGGATTCCTCCAGCCTTGTTTGGGCAGGGCAGGAGAAAATTAAACTTCAATCTAGTGCCAAGTACACTGGGGCTCCTAGGTTCAGCTGGGCTCTCTAAAAGCTCCCACCACACAAGTACAAACAATAGCAAGATCATCTCTGTTGAATGTTTTCCCCTGAACAACTGTTACAGCTATCTGCACCGGTTTACATCTGTGTTCTACATCCCACAGAAATGTTTTGACCTATTATTTGTAAGACCACTGGACAAATATATCATTCATCAGCACAACCACCCAATTATAATACAGCTGCAGCGATCTCTCTGCCAACTGGTGCTTTGTGTAAATGCCCCATTCCAGAAGAATAGGTTTCCTGTTTTTTGTGGGCTACCTCATTACCTGCTAATCATCAAACCATACAAATTATGGATTGAGATGAACCTTGGCACCTGGCTCCTGAAGTCATAGGCTACAGGGCCAGTAAAGTGATAAACTTCACTACGGTCGACACACAACAGCACTCCCTCACTTCCCTTCTACACCAACAGCTTGTCCTGCTTCTTCAGCCCATTGGGATCTCACTTAAACCTGCCAAAGAGCAGAAAGTTACCAGGTGCTCTTCCTCTGAACTATTAAGCAACAAAAACCAAATACTAAATTACCTCCATTTTAGCAAAGAGGAATTTCTTAGTGCCAAATACCTGGGTAGTGACTAAACCCTGTCACTGTTCTTATGGGAAAACACTATTTGCTATTCTTGGTAAAGGGAAGGGCTTTCAAATCAAGATAATGTTTCAGTTGTTTTTAAGAAACAAATTTAATGGGGGTGGGGAGGGAAGCAGGGAAGCAAAAAATAAATTTTACTTTGCACCAAGTTAAATAACTCAGAGTTTCCCAAAATGAGAGGCTTGGGTCAGAAGCACTGGAAAGTTTAAGAAATACTCCTTTAAAAACAACTCCCACAGAGCAAAGCTCCTTCTCCACGAGTGAAAGGCATGTAAACAAGCCAGGTCACTCTGTCTAGCCTGGCTTGCTTGCTTGCTCTTCCTTTATTCTTTTTTAAGAATTTATTTGCTGGGTTGAATGGTAGGGTCATGTTGCATCTTTACCACATCTTACTTGATGTTTTCCAGAGTTGCACCTCCAACCCCAATTCTCTCCTCACTGCAGGAAAAAAGTGGGCATGAGCCACCAGCACACTGGTATCACAACCATCCTTGGCTGGGGGTGAGGTAGAAAAAGAAATTTCATCATCACTTCTATCCACGCTCTCTCTGATCATCCCTGCCTGCCAAAGCAGGAGAAAAAATAATGGCCACATGGAGATACTGCCTCTGCATGCTTTAAGTGTTTTGTTATCCTCAGGAGCTGCAAAGAAATCAAGGCTGGCTGGGTATTGTGTTAATGATACTGTCAAGAGGCCAAAATAAAGTGCTACACCACAACCCAGCCTTCTGCTATCAGCACTGCTATCAGCACTGCTGTCTCACTCTCCTTTGGGCAACCAGGGTAACAGGCTGGAGAATATTCCAGTGGTCTGGGAAAGGAGATCTCAACACTTGGCTTTTGCTGATAAGAACATGGAACCGCTCAGAACACGACTCTGCCAGACACTGATGGCTACACAAAGCACACCAACGCTATAGTTTTGCCACACAACTATTTTGCAACTATCAAATACACCTACAAGAAAACCAGTTTGATGGGAGGGACTTCCGTATATTTTTCCATGTGGTTGCTGTCAGCAGGCTGAAATCTTGATAAGCTGCACAGCCAACTTGGCTGACTTCACTGAAACCCTGCTGAAGACAAGTCCTGAGCTGAAAAGCTACTGCTTGTGCTTCCCACTGCCAGGCAAGGAAGGACAACCATATTCAGCATCTGGCCAAAACTCGTTTCCAGCTGCATCAAAGATCCACACAGATTCCACCCAAAGGTCAGCAGCTACTGTTTTAGATGAGGAATGTGCTGCTTTTGAAAGACAACGTTGTCACTGTGATCCACTCTCCCTACTCAGGGCAATCAGTCCATTGTTCCCACTGAAAATGAGGGCTTGAGGTCTCTGAAATGGAAACTGCCTTTAATTCCAAATCATCCTAAAGTATAAACAGACTGATGCATAACTGATTGATGTTACACATATCGTAAACAAGTCTAAAAGACACTTTTTCCCTAGCTTGTCAGAAAAATAAAAAACAAACAAACAAAAAACCTCAAAATATCCCAAGAGTCCAGAGGATCTGATGAGGTGTACTCACTGTAGCATATTACACTTCACAGTACAAAACTAAAACCATCCAATCTCTGTTCTGTTTAAATGTGAATTAACTGCCTATGTACTTTTTAAAGCCAGTCACATGTTGATAAAGCTGGGCTGTGTTACAAGTTAATTTGTCCACTTCGTTCGTGACAGACACATTAAAACTGCAGACATGTTCTGATTTAGGGTTTATGCTAGAAAAGACTTTATCCATTCAGGGCTTTGACAATGAACAAACAGGGAATTCTAAAAAGTACTCTTAGAGGCAGAGAATGAGGAAGATGAAGTACAGAACTTACCTTCCACTGCAAAGAATGGAACCACTGATCCCTCAGGTAACTGTTTGCAGCCTGCAATAAGGAAAAGTTACAGACAAAATCATTAGTTTCTACCAGTGCTTCACGTCACTCAGGTAATTTATATTATAACCAGTTTATTTTTACAGACAGCAGTGACACAAAGACCTTGCTGCATTAAAAAATACTGAACCAAAACCTTACAAAATATTAACCTCCTATGAAATGCTGTCCAGCAAAAGACTGTGAAAAATCCTCCATGACCTCAATCAGGTGTGGATCAGATATTTAATGCCTGTGGGGCATTTGCCTCTGCCATTAATCACTAAAAGCAGAGTAAGAGATGGGCTGACATTTTACTAGGAGGGGTGGGTTTTTTCCATACTCTGGTTTCTTTTCTTGTCCTGCTCCTCAGCTGGCCCCAAAGCAATTCAAATAATGTCTTAGCTCCTTCAGTGATATTAAAACAGTGAAAAGCACAGCACACACAGACGTGCAGATACATGCACAGACTGTTTGCAGCAACAGCATAAATGTTGCAATAATCACTCCCAGCCATCACCCATTTTTGTCCATATTAAGCACAGCTGCCAGAAATTCCCAGTGTGAAGCCAGGTCGTATCCAATGAAGAAATAGTTCAACACTCCCAAAGGTCAAAAGGCTTGGTATCAAAAAATATATAAAAGCATATACAGTGACGTAAACATCCGTGCCTTGACAAGGTGACATAAATCTGAAATATTTGAGTGGGTAGAGATGCCCTTTGGCTCCTCCAGCTCCACCTTAACACTGCCAATTTTTACTCACATTTCAAAATGTTTTACAAAAACAGTGAAAATTACAGGTTAGCCTATAAATCCACGTTAAAAAATTTTAAAAGGTGAGGTTCTTTGCCAGTCAAAAAGCATGTGCTTCTTGCAAATTCGAGCATCATTTATGAAGTTTCATTCCTCAACACCTTTTCAGGTAAGTATTCAAAATCCACACTACAGAATGTATTTAATAGTTCACTAATAATGGCAGAAATACCAGAAGTAAATATGCTGTATGGATACCAAAAATGTGTTTAATCTCAAGGTCAGCTACTGATAGTTCAGTGACATAAATTTGGATTGATTACTCTGAATTAAACAGAGTAATATCATTTTATATATATGTATGTACCCTTTTATGTAATATGTATTACATATTATTTATATCTTAATGAGAATCAATTGCTCCTCCAGTAGATGCCAAGGCAATAAAGCAGGAATAAACAAATTATAAATAATCTTGGCTGACCACAGAATTTATCAAAAACCCTCCATTTCAAGAAGAATGCTGACATATCAGAAAATGAAATTGCTACAAATGTAAACAAAAAACTTCCTTTTCTATTTTCTTCTTTTTGCATGCAATGAAAAATTGTAAAAACCTTTGGAGCACATATCTTCAGGACATTTTGGTCAGCCAATATTTAATGATTTTCTGTTATTTACACAGTATTTTATGTATATATGGGCATTATAACACAAAACAGACTTTTACCCGTATGTTATAGAATCAGATTTCAATCCAATATACTTTATACTATATTTAATACAATGAAAAGGTCAAAACACA
Source organism: Muscicapa striata striata (assembly GCA_030060385.1). Lineage (NCBI taxonomy): Eukaryota > Metazoa > Chordata > Aves > Passeriformes > Muscicapidae > Muscicapa > Muscicapa striata. The sequence continues at coordinate 2,741,250 of JAREIS010000073.1, forward strand.
ATTTGCCATCAAAAGGCAGAAGAATATTTTAACATAATTAAAAGGACATGAAGGAAATGTACTTAGATATTTGTTATCTTTGCACAGAGAATGCTCTAAAACCTCAACAGACTTCTTTGAAAAATGTAATTCCATTAATTAAATTAATCAATGTAATTAATTAATTAAATTGAACCTTTTTTTTTTTTTTAAGGAGACAACTGTCTCTCTTATGCAGGAGAACAAAAAACCTCCTTTCTAAATTCTAGCATCAAAGCTCTTTAAAGAATAAGTAAAACTGAAGTTTTTGTAGGCTTCATGTATACTAAGCAATTGTACCAAATAGTACAATAAAGTACACATCTACTACATCCTTACAAAATTTAGCAAGACTTATTAGGAAGACTCTTATGAAGAGTTTATAGGAACTATACAAACTAAGATACTGTTATTTAAATAAAAATCAAAACTATTCTGGGGGAAGGAAGTATTTCACTCAAAGAGGTAAAATGTCAACCTGATTCAGTCCCTAGTCTGAAAGTAAGAGCAAATGCTAAAGCCCTAAATTGGGATCTGTTAATTACTCTTGTACTTTAATGATGTCAGTAAGACAGACTGTAAGACTACTGCAAATAATTAGAGAATATTATGTGTAGATAGATTGTAGAAGTGACTGGAGCTCTAACTATTAGTGAGGACAATAGCATCATGCAGAGCAGGAGGCACAAGTGAACTGCAAATACTGGGGGAGAAAATGAAAAATGCTGCAAGACAAAACCAAAACTGGCAAAGAAAAGACTTGTACAACTCTATGGCAGCAATATACAGAAAGCATTTTAAAAGTAAAATTAGCAAAGTGACTGGGTTCCAAGAGTGGGACCAAGCACTGTCTACACATAGAGTTAGTTATTGTAGAGAAGTTACTGAGCAAACTGGCACCTGGGTCTGGGTTAGGAGTCTGAACCACTCTAAACACTCAGAACTTGGGGTGTTGTTCAAGACCACTTCCAAGGAAAATCAAGACAAAGTGAGCAGAAAACAGAAAAACAAACCTTTAGAGAATCCCCACACTTCTACTAGTGATCAGGACTCAGTGGTAAGAGAAGCTTGGAAGGCCAATGGCCACTTTAGCAGCACTGTTTGCACCAGCTCAGCACAGACTGAACACTCTAACCCAACCACCCTTATCCTGAGGGAGCTGCTAGCAGAATTCCCCATTTCTGCCAGGCTGCAGGGACTAATCCTCCCAGTGCACCCTTCCGGCCACCTGACTCCAGCAAAACCACAGCACCCTGCAGGAAACGCTGGATCTTTGGCACAGGAAAACAAAGATCTCACTCTGGCACAGCATCCCTTGGTCCTCCCTCCTCATTTTCAGGCTTGCACTGAGAAGGCACTACAGGGAGCATTTATTTCTTACCAAAGGAACAGTGAGTTCACAGCATGCCAGGGTGAAAAAGAGCCACCAAGCTCTTGTGGGTGCTTAGCTGCCCAGCCAACTCTGCAGGCATTGACTTACTCAAGCATTCAGGTTATTGTGAGTAACATTTCTGAAGTTTAAGCAATGAGCACCACAGTGTGAAACAGTGGAGGGAACCACAATTCATTTATGGGGCTGCAAACAGACATTTACAGTTTTATCAGATGTGCATTGACAGAACCCAGGCTTTCTGCACTGAAGTCATCACTTTCTGGGAACTAACACCTACAGTTTTTTACCACAGCTAAGGCCATAGTTTACTATATTTGTTCAGCTCTAGGGTACAATAAAAAGGAGAAAATGAGACAGAAAAGACTTTACACCAGGCTTTCCTTAGGCATTCTGACCACACAGGGAAAGTTTTTCTTATTTTCAGCCTTGCCCTCGCAGTGAATCCAGTTCTGCCCCACTCTTTTGACAGCTACCTTTCCAACTTGAAAAAAAAAATTCAGCTGGAAATGTTTTGCCTGCTGTTGTCACAAATAGTAAATGAGACAGGACTGCAGTATAATGAAGATCTTATAATTCTTTATCGTACTTCGATGCAATTTTACATATAGAGGTGGTATGTAAAATAATAGTTTAGGCCCCTTGTGTGTTTAGGCCCCAATTCTGCAAATAATTTTGTTCTCACATGCAGTGGCTTGAACAGGGTAATGAGTGACACACAGTCCAACTGAGCTTCCTGCACAATCAAGGCTTCACATTGTTTTTGTACAACCACAACATAGCAGAAAAATACCTTAGAAAACAGGAAAATGTGGGAGTAAAACTCTTAAAAGGTGCAAGAAGATTAAACTACTTGTAGCTTATTTATTATTCCAATGAGGAAGCAGAATATCTACTTTAAGAACATCTACTGTTGACATTATTTTTTTAAGATTAACTGATCCTGGAACTGTGTTCTGAAGGATTTTATATTCTTATTTTTGGGGTGTAAAGGTTCAGTCACAGAGGAAAAGCCACCTGGGATCAGCTGTAATACAAACTTTACTCTCTAAGCTCTTTAGGCTTAAACTCTCCTGCTTTAAAAAGACAGCTCACAGGAGAAAAACTGCAAGAGATTAAATGCATGCATATGCAAAGCTTTGGTCAACATGAGCAAATTTATACCTCTGTTGAACAAGGAAGTATTTGCTCTGCACCCCAACTACTTCATTTCTTACTCAGTGAGTAGGAATACAAGTTTATTGTTAAAAAGCAGTGAATGTTTTAAAGGCAGGTTTTTCTTTTTGCTCACAAAAATAGGAAATTGAACACTTGCTTCATGCCAGTATTACAGCCCATTTGCACTCAGGCAAGGAGAAGACTAAATAGGAACCTGCCTGTTACTGAGAAACAGAACACCTGAAACTCTGCAAGACAGAGCACACCAAAAATTATGGTGAAGACCTCTGCCATTCCTTTAACAATAAATTACCACCACAACACCCTTGCTACTGGCATGTGTTTTATTCAGAAGAATACATTAACAGGCTTTTCCGTGTAGCAAACTGTTCCCAAGTTTTCCTTGCAACAGCAGCCTTCACACAAATGCTTTTAGGGGATTTTGCCATCTGAAAAGATGCAGCAATAAGGGGGATTTGATGACCCAGATTTTGGCTTTGATTCTTCATGAGTTTATTCTGTGATTCTCCCTCGCTTGCTTTCTGGTCAGCAGGATGGCAATTTTGCTGTCCCTTTTTTCCAGCTGATATTCATTACTGGGACTCATAAAACAGCACAGGCTTCTCTTCCCCCATTTATTATCAGCCACGTGAACAGTGGAGTGTCCCAGGGCTGCAGGAAGCTAAGTCCCATGGCACACACACAATTGTACAAAACCTTTACATTGCTGATGCAAATCCCAGCGCTGCACCTCTGACTTGGGCAGACCTGCAAGGGAAACCTGCCACTCTTGTGGCTTAACCCAGGGTACAGACAGAATTGCTGTAAATTGCCAGAAATGCCCTTTTCCTCCTTTAAATATTCCCTGCCTCTGCTGGGCTGTGGTCCTTGTATGACCTCTCCACACTGGCAGATTGGCTGGACTGGCACTTGAAACAAAAGGCAGGTTCTCCTAGGAGACTAAAATAAAGTATTACTGAAAACCCAGTGGAAACATTGACTGTGGGGACTCCCTGGCACAAACAGCATGGTCAAGAACCGAGCTGAATGTGTGACTGTTGTGCTTGTCAAGGCTTCCTGCTCTGTTTGTTTTTCCTTCTGACTACACACGATTGCCAAGAAATGAATAAAACAACACGAACGACAGGGATGGAAGTGGTGGCTTTAAGGCTAAAAGAAAGGACACCACAGGAAAGCAAGGCAGTGCTGTCATGAATTAAATACCAAAGCCTTTTTCCTGGGACTCTTCCTACATTTGGTGCTCAGCAGCTCATGAAATTATACTGTAAGTTTTTTTTCAATCTCCTCATAATCATCCACACAACACCATAATCACACCTTGTGCTTTACAAAGGGAAAGCAGAAGAACAGAAGCCTAGCTCAAGGAGGCCCTGCTATTCCTGATAGCTCACACTTCATCAAAAGCTAAATTTAGCTCTTATTTCCCGGCCTGAAGAGCTTGTGGCCTATGAGCCAGCTTCAGCAACACCTTCCTTCACACCTGCTATCCCAACTGGACGGAAGGAAAAAAAAACAAACAAGATTTTGATTGTTACTCATGGGAAAGACCAGGGATGACATCATTTGGCAGGGGGAAAGAAAACACAAGCCCTCAGGATGTCTAGAGAACTGACAGCCTATGATCCCCAGAAACTGGACTGTCCATGACTCCCACATGGGACAATGGGAATCCCCAAACGCCAGGCAGTGAAACGCTCAGATAGCTGTGCTTATTCAATATACATTGAGTGGGAAGAGTTCCACACATGAAAATGATGTTTAAATGTGAACCCAGTCTAGATTAAGTTGTCTGCTGCCTGAGAACCAGGTCTTGCTCTGAAGGTAGACACGTCCTGTTAGCGTGATCAGATTTCCTAAGGGGAGCTGCATCACCTCCGGCGCTGCCTGTCAGATTTCATGTGTTATAATAGGCTGGGATGGGTCAGTGTTGCCATGGGAGGGCTTGGGGATGATGTAAGGAAAGGTAATGGCACTCTTCCCTCTCTGACTCATTACTGTGCACTAATAAGCCAGAAATAGACCCTGGTGACAGCAGATAGAGGGGATGAAAACTTGAACATGGACAGGGGCTCTCCTGCGGCATCTCGCACAGAATTGTTTCAGTTAGAAAATGCCTCTAAGATCAAATCCATCGTCTAACCCAGCACTGCCAGGCTCATCACTAAGCCATGTCCCCAGGTGCCCCATCTACATCTTTTAAATACCTCCAGAGACAGTGACTCAATCACTTCCCTGGGCAGCTGATGCCCTGAGAACAATTTTGGTGAAGAATTTTTTTCCTAACTGCCAATCTGCACCTCCACAGCCTTTCCCTCACCCACTAGGCAGGTCACCTTGTCACAGGAGCAGCTCAGGTTGCTCAAGTAGGACCAGTCTTTCATAAATCCACACTGCCTTCAGTGAAGCAGAAACTGGAATCCTAAATTTTTCTCAGAAATGAAAAATTGGGAAAGCCACTTGTTCAAAGTACTAAACTGCTTCTTTTATGGCAAATTATGTCAATAATATCCCATGGTAGTAAAGAATTTAAAATGCAGCATGTGCAAAAACACAGATCAAAATATAAAATCTGTATTAATCAGAAATATGAAATAAATTTGGGGTAGTCAGAGCTATTCATTTTGACATTTTTACATATATATACACACACACATTATTTAAAGGCTTTGGAAAAAAATTAAAATACAGTTTTCTCCAAAAGTTCAGTTCAGAAGAAACAGTACTGGGAATATGTTTTGCACTAGTGTGGCTTGTTCCACTATCATACACTTCCTGACACCAGAGCTGGACATTACATCAGAGCATGCTGCTGCTCAGAATAGCAGGGCAGAATGATTTCATAAAAAAACGGAAGTCACAATTTCCCAGAGATGTATTGGAGTCTCTCACCAATCTGGAAATAACTGAACTATGCAAGGGCTACTTTCTCAGCTCCTCAGTTAAAGTGTCTTTTGGATACCTCTACTCTTTGTTACATTTACTAGAGAATTTCAGCTGAACTCAACTACTTCATAAATCCAGCCTTTTCAACTTGATTTCTTCAACAGACTAAACATAACTTTGAGAACTGTTTTGGATTCATGAATACGCATTACAACTGTACAAGGGAAATCTAATTTTATAGTCCCTCCAATCTGACCACATCTGACGAATCAAGATACCACCAAGGACCAAGTAATATTAAAAACATTTTTTAAAGTTTGTATTTTGAATTATCTTGAAATTCCCATAGTTATAATGTAATCTGATCCGGAGTGCTCAGCCAGGCAGCAATAAACAGAAGTCCAGCTCAGTCCACTTCTTTAAGAGTTCCAATGAGGTTACATAACGACACCAATCTTTCTGAAGAAAATACCAAAGTATCCATGCTAAGACATTGCTGTTTCACAAACATAATTATTTGTGTGTTTAGTTTGTTGTTTTTTTCTTTTTCTGATTTTTTGGGGTTTTTTGGGGTTTTTTTGTTTTTTGTTTTTTTTTAAAGAGACAAATGTCAGGCTCTCCAGATTACAGCCTGACTACCCTACCAATTTCCTTTCCACTCAGCAGAAAACTGTGGGCTCAAGCTTTATCTTGTATCCCATTAAGCAGACCCAAAAAGGCAGATGCCATAAACTCTAGAATAAAGACTTGGAAACAGCATTTGCAAAGGCAGGTGTAAGTATTCCATCTTTTGAAATAAATATAAACATAAATGCTAGCACCATTAGGGAAATTTATGGAAAAAGCAGAATCAAAATTATTACAAGAAAATCATCCAACTTGAGAAATTTAGACAACTTTGTGTAATTAGTTCCATTAATGCATTAGGAGGGAAGATTTTAACAATAATGAGGACCCTAAGTTAGGTGTTGGGAAATCCTGGCTTGTCTTCCTTACCTTCCCCTTACAGTCCTACCTGGATGAAATATAAATACACTATAGTCATGGCTATATGATCAACTGAAAAAGTAAAATCCCCAAAGGCAACAGATAAACTATCTTCAAATCAATGCTGAGAAATACGAGAGAGAACCAAGCAAGAGTTAAGTTGAAGCCAGTTTGGTATTTTTAAGCTACGACCTTTCAAAGTTCTTTGGGGACCATGCAGCTTTTCCTACTTAATCCAGAGTATTTCCAAAGCTCAGCTGTGGAGTGCTTTTCTGTCATTAAAACTTGCAGTGACCTAAGGGGGCCTATAAAGCCTCACAAGTGGATGAAGAAGCCTGGAATAATGTAAACACAGTGTCTTCTGTTTGAAAACACCACTTCAGAGAACCAGCATATATACACATCCATACAAATATACTGAAATATTTCAGTGAAGATTGAGTATCTTTTAGAAGTAGGTATCTGTCAGTTCCAGGGCAAGTTCTGGGTTTCCTATATGAATTCAAGGATAAAACTTTTACCTTTTTTCATGCAGGAATAGGACTATATGTAAAAATACAATCATTTCAGGCCTTCAATCATATCAAGTACAACCATATCAATGTGCCTTTACGCAGAGCACTACTTTGCTGCACAAATTCAGCAAGAAGATTTAATCACTGTGGCCCAAAATTTCCATTCTGACTGTTAAACACCACAAAGAGTTTCAGAGCTATCACCCTGAGCAAATTTTCTGGTGGCTAGATAATCTGACAGCACCAAGTTCTCTGTCTTTTCTGAGTCCATGTAATTAAGATTTCATACACAGGAAACAGAAGGAAGTTGAAGGAGATTCACACTAAGAGAGAAAGTTGTACTTTTATGTTTACTGTACCTGCAGTAGGACAGTACCCCCCGGGATTGTGAGCTGTAAACAGTACTTAGGGGCATTCTCCCAGGAGAGCAGTTGAACATCTTCAATAGCACTGTAGGAAATGGAGTTTTCCATGTACCCAGTTGGCTGCAAGAAAACAAAGGAGAAGGGGAAAAAATGTTTACTTAGCCATCATAAGTTTCACAATTCTGAAGTAAGATTAGCACTATGAAAATGACTCTTGGTGTTCAAAGTATCTAATCTATCAAAATCTAATTGAAAAGCAAAATTCCTACCCAGGTCATTCAAGAGAGAGATCTATCCAATCACCTTCCTCCAACTCATTCAAGTGTTAAGATTACTCACATAAAAACAAAATCAGGCCAGTCTAAGGTGCCTGAAATACACAAATGTCAAACTGTCCTGGACCCAAAAAATCAATGGAACCTAATTCCAGGCTGAATTGAGCTATGAAGGTCTGTCCACGCACATGCTCTCAATGCGTGAAGAAACACCTCAATCACACAGACAGTGTCCTACAGCAAGGTTGGTTTATTCCACACATCCTCGTTCTTTTCCCCAGCTACAATTTTGATCAACCACATCAAGATCCAGATTCCTTCACTTGACAGTGGTTCTTGGGGCTCCAAAGATACAGCCCTCGAGTTTCAGACTCAAGCAAAAGCAAAGCAACCAACGTACTCATCTTGGCCTGTAAGTACTGGTTTCCTGCAGAGAGTGCTGATGCCCACTTTAAAATGGAAGTCACATTTAAAACATAAATAAGTAACTGCATTTTGCAATTAAATGTACAACACAAACTGATAGTTGCAGGAAAACAAACTTAAAAATTAAACTCCTTGTTAGTATTCCTGTAATTCTTAGGCATTACAGAACTACAATTATCTCTGAGATAAGTTGAAATATAAATGGATCTATGCAAGCACAGGTGAAATTGTCTTTAAGGAAATACACAGTGCTAGAGCTGTGTATCTACTGAGTATGCATACATACACTGTACTTTTTGCAAATAATTTTAAAGTAATTGAATATTTAACAGAGGTCCTCCAAAGACATCATTTACTTTGCTGTGCTACAGCAGAAGTGAACTGATCAGTATTGCTGTGGCAGAGAAACTATTTTCATACAAAAATAATTAATCCTACCTCATGGATAAACCATAGGCTTGACCATGTCTTTCAAGAGAATAGAGCTCATTACATTTATGAATTATTTTCTCACTATTACTGATTTACATATAACTTCAGCTTCTCAAACTCACTCCCACTGCATGCAATACATAAGTTATTTTTAACTGACAGTCCTGAAATAACGATGGCAAGGGAGAAACCACATCAACTTCAGGGTCAAACAGGGCCAACTCCTAAAATCACAACACAGGATTCCTGGGGGCGAGTGTGAAATAAGCAAATTGCATTTTGAATGTCTCCACTTCTAATTGGTACAAGTTTCTTCCATAAGTTAAGTAGGTGGTGCATCTGGAAACCGTGCTTTGGAGTTCTACACTTCATACATGTTTCTAAGCCCATAAACGTCATCCACCAAAAATGCAGTGACAGCCCTGTCACCCACCTTTGCTGCTACAAGAATTCAGCTTTTCTTCTCAGCAAGAAAAACCCAGTGAGCCACAGAACTCAACCTCAATATCTTTTCCCCTAACGGTTGTTGCAGCAGCGCTCATTTTGCACGAGCCCTGGGTGAAAACAATTTTCACTGTCTCTTTAACGAAAACCTTGTTATGCAGGAAGTATGATAAACTTCTGCTTATTCATTTACCCACAATATTGTTCTACACTAGTGACTGGAATCCCAGTGGCTTAATGCTGATACTGTACGTCATGCATTGCCTACTGGAGAGTAATTATCTCGTTCTCACAGGAAGCCACAGGCCCAAGATCCTTTGGTAATCAGCATTACAACATTCAGGGAAAAATATCAAAACAGCCAACATAAAATCTAGTATGCTCAGGGGGCAAAGTTATCAAAAACACGCTCTGAAAGACTAGAGAAGGGAGAAATCCAGAACCAGTTAATGCAAATATAAAATGAAATTAATCAAAGCAATTTAAATTTTTCTTTTAAGAAGGTGATGACTGCCTTTAAAACCCTCCATTAACTTCAAAGAGGATTTGAGGAGTTCTCACAGAATCTCTTCCCAAGAGAAGCTTCTCCTATACCTTAAATCATCCATTTAAACAGCTTTAAAGACAACTGAACCTGTTCAGCCACAGCTCTGTAGCCATACACAGGTGATTTTATCCCAGGTGTACACCTCTTCTCACAGGACAGTCCCTTTCCTCAAAAAGAATGGAGAAGCAGAGTTCTGCAGTTTGCCAAGGATGGGAAGACTATGGAATTATGCAGATGGTCAATCACTCTAAATGAAAGCCAATGAGGTACTTTATGTAGCATTCATATGATCCCATGTCCACACCTTCTATCTAGACATACTACACACACACAGTTGTTTGCATCTTACTCAAAAGAATAGCCTACATATACTTCAATCTCTGTAAGCATCAGCATATGCATTGCTTCTGCTTTCACTAAAAACACTGTGTTCTAAAAAGTGAGGTATTTTCAGTTCTGAAAACACCAGTTATAGGCAGCTTCACCTCTGTTTTACAACTGAGAGAGACTAAAGCACAGTGATTTATCACTGTATAGCATTCCTTAAAACTGTCCAACACTGAGGACCATGCTCCCACATCAGGGATGGGTAGAAATGCCCTGAAGAAGCACCAGAACAGAGCTGTCATCAGACCTCAGTCTCCCCAGAGCTCACAGACCACGGTACTCCTCATGGCACTCCCAAGGGGAAGGCCAGCCCCACACAAAGGTGTCCTTTCCCTAATCTCTCCACACACACAGATACAAGGACAGAGCCCTGCTCCTCAGCAGTGTTTTCCCAAGACGAAGCACAGTTCACCCATTAATCAGGAAATGGCCTGAGGTAAAACCACAGCCTGAGTCACTGGTTTCTCTTAAAACACAGGTTATTTTGACATTCAGGTATGTGAACGTCAATCACAGTGAATCACTGTGGTTGATAAATAAGCAGTCCAAGTGCTGCACGTTCTCATGCTGCAGCTGGTCTTGCTTGCAGCCACCCCCCAGAAGCTGCATCCTCATCCCCAGGTCTCTCCATGGGAAAGTTAAATTAGATCAACACGCAAGGCCAGAAATGTGGATTTGGAGGTTTGAAAATACCTAAAGTGAGATGGATCCTCAGTGGGTCACCACAAAGCATCTGGCATCAATACTAGTCTGAAGTAGCATTCCCACCTCCATCCACCCACTTTGTCTCTGTCCACACAAATGTTTGTCTGGCTGTGGCGTCAGGCAGATCAGGGAACCCATCCAGCTTTTGCCAGATTACTTCTGAGCTCCTTCAGCCCCATTTCTAACACAAAACAGAAAATAGCATGTTAACATAACTTAGGGGCAGCATCATTTGGAAGGGGGAGCTGAGGACCTGAATACTTCAGTTTAATTATTGGTATCAGACAGTCTAAAGCCACGGCATCTTGAGCAGCAAATATGTCAAGTTCAGTTGAAAATGCCTTTATTTAAGAAAATAGTAACTCTTATTTTTATAGTTGTCATTTTTGAAAGGAGATTTATATTTCCTGGCAAAGTCTGAAATCTATCAAACAAAGCAAGATAATGGGCTTTTCTATCTCACTCTACAAAATTAATCCTGACTTAAGAAAGTTTGGCCACAGAATCTACATATGTCAGCTTACAGATTTAAAATTATAGTTTGAACTTCTGGCTGTTTTCTGTTTAACATGTTCTGAAAAAACTGTAAGAGATTCATAAACAAAAATGCAATTTATTACAACAAACAAAAACCCCACAAGGAAACATTTTTCTCTTCCCATTAGCCTTTAGCCCCCTAAGGAAACATGCAACTTCTCCACTGGGAAATCAGGTATGTTTTAACCTCAGTGAGAACTTGGTCTTTTTTCAGTTTCATAAAGATTTATTAATCTATAGCTCCGAAACTTTGCACCAGAATAAGCACACACCAAAACCTACTACAAATCAAATCTTAGGAGAATCCAGTGCTCCCAAAACTGGAAGAATATGTAGGCTCCTGCATAAGCCTGGTTTTCTCTTGTGTTTCTGGGAAAAGTCAGCAGCAGCAAACTACTCAATAATGCAAAAATCTGCCCACTTGTTTCCGTGGGAAATTCTAAAAGGGAAAGAATAAACATGATGTCCATTGTTAATAGGAGGCTTGTATGCACTTACTCATAATAATGCACTAAATCTTCAGATGTATATTTTCCAAAGAAAGCATCTAGAAAAAGATGAATTCTCCAAATAGAGATGGTTATTTGCATTAACACATATTTAGACTGACAACTCCCACCAACACGACAACGATAATGATTTTCTCAATTAAATACTCCAGATGGTGGGGGGAAATGGGGCTATTCCAGACCCTCTCTCTCCTACTGTCAGGTGCTTATTTCTCTCTTGGCTGCTTTTAAGAATGAGCCATGCTCCTGCTGCAACCCAGGATGCTGAGAATGCTGTATCACATGCAAGTTTTCCATACCCAAATAAGATTCAGATGTGCTAAATAACACATAGGAAGAGCTGATTGCTCTTAAAACTTGGGGGTAGAGACTATTCAGTTGATACTGAAGGGCAATGGACTCTGAAACTGCTGAAAACAATGGCTGATTTGAAATAAATCTCACTTAGAAGACATCCATGGCTCCACAGAATGCCCCTGCAAATACAGACACTTCAGATAAGGGCAATTAACATCTTTGCTCATTAATACAGAGCCTATCAGAAGACATTTATCAAGCTCAGCAATTAGCAGTACTATGCCACAATATGCAGTACAGTACAATTTGTCTTCTTCTTGACATGGAAGAATTTACTGCCACGCTCACTTGCCATAATGACTTGAGAGAGTTGATGTTAATCTGGCAGAGATTAACCTGATAACAAAACAGACAAAAAGACTAACAGCAAGGAGACACCCAACTCTGCCCCAAAGCTGCACAAAGATAATTCTGAGCTTTCTTGGAACAACATTCTCATCTAATCCATCAGACTTCCCAGCCTCCCAACCTGTCCATCACCACCATTCCCTCCCCACTCCTCCAGGTAAGTAGGTGGATTTACATGTTGGACCACAAGAAATGATTCCCCTGCTCTGTGTAGTGAAATGGGTGCTCAACCCACAGACCCATGGGGTCTCCCCAGGGGGCAGATCTAAATTATTTCTGCTTAGAGCTGCATTATTCCTAAGCATCTCCAAGTTGGGTATTGATGCTTGGCAGGGTTTTGCTTGGTTATATTTGAAATCTTTTGGTACATGTGACCCAAATCTTCAGTAAGGTTCCTTGTCAGTCAAAGCCGAGGATGTATTAGCTCAGTAGTGATGACAGGAAAAAGAGGGAGGGGGTTTTTTCCACAATTCTGAGTGTGAGTGACTGTGTGTATTCACATGGATTGATGTGTGTGTGCAAATGTACACACACACCTGTCTGTCTTTATGGCTACACAGAGATAAAAGACAGCAGAAATACATCCCATGTTCTCTACACAAAAATACAGCAGCAATTGTCACATGCTCAGTGCAAAGTAGCACAGGTTCAATGACAAGATTTAATTGAGGAAGACCAGATCCTCCACAGAGCTGGTCATCCAAAATAAATCAGTGGAACTTCACTGATTTATACCAGCTGGGAATCTTAATTCAGAAATCCAACAGAAGTTAACCAAATCTAGCTCAGCAGCAAAAATGTGCATTAATTTATTTCTTTCCTCTAAATATTTAAGACAACCAAGACTGGAGGCTGTTGCATTAATTAACCTTACAGAAACAGCTTACCCCACACTGTTCAGGAAAAAAAAAAAAAAATCCAATCTGCAGTGGGGCTGAAATATCAGTTCTGTGGAGCTTTAGCAAAGGGACAGGCCAAAACTGTCCATCAAAGAGCTGACAAGAAAAAACTGGTCTCAACATTAGGACATATCAGCTTAAACTATGTAAAACCTGTGTGGCAGACACCAGCAGTGGGAAGAGCTTCAAATTAATTCAGATGTGAAGCAAGTTAAAAGCACAGAGCGGAAGTTCATTATTAAGAAAAAGAGAAAATAAGGCCATGTAATGGAATATGTACCATGATGGGAGAGTCAAATAAGCAGGAAAAATTTATTATTTAGCCAAAATTCCTATAGATTAGGTTTGGTTTTTTTTTTTTTTTTTAAAACAAGGACATTCTTCTATTTCACTGTCAAACCCAGGTGAAGAGCACTTCTGAAGGTTCCCTTATTTGAATTTCCAGAAGTAAAATAAGACATATCTTGAAGACTTTCAGAAGAGGCCCATTATCAAGATGACCTTGTCTAAGCTTGTAAGAAATCAACACTTTCTCTCTGGCCAGCGTAATACAACAAAGGGAATTCCTCCTGAGACTTCCAGTAGCACTGAATGTTGAATCGGTTGCCATGCTGGTGTCCAAAAAAAAGCTCTAAGGTCAAGCCTATCTAAGAAACCTTGCCTCCTGCTGTCAGAGCTCTGCTAACAGGGATGAGGATATGCTGCCAGGGGCACCTGCCCCACTGCAGAGCTGGAGGCTGACCACAGCTTGCCACTGAGAGAGTGGCCAAATCTGCCAGATCATTGCCAAGGGCCAGGAATTGGTCCTAGGAGAAATCAGGAGAGGAAAGGGAAAAGTAGTGTTTGACACAGCATGCCAGACACAGTGAGACTTTCACAGACACTGGCCTGACTGCCCTGCCAGGTGGAGATCTCTGCATGAAGCAGCAACTAAGTGAGTAGTGAAGACTTTGACACCTCCCAAGGAATGTAAAGAACTCAAAGAGCAGAATTACTCTCCCCCACATTCCAACTGAGAAGAAGAAAATCTCAGTTAAGGTTGTAGCTGCACCATACTCTTGATCACACCTGAGGGAACTTGAGAAGCCTGGGAGATGTTGGAGAAGAACTCAAGACTTCCTGACTCCAACCACGTGAATCAGCTTCAAAAACATCCTCCTCCTCCAAAACTGGGTCATCAATTCACAAGAACAACTGCTCCTTAGTAGGTTCATGTCCTTCCTATTTTTGCATTTATGACTGCAGCCCATGAAACTCTCTTCTCCCCAGCCTTGATAAGATGGATATGCTATTAATTCAACTTCTTTGAAATTACTTCAGCAAAGAAGGGACACCACCAGCCAAAATACAGCAGCTACTAACAGGAGCAGCAGCAAGAGAACCAGGGACTTCTGGCAGAAAGACTACACACACACACCTACTTTTTTAAGACAGTTGTTAGAGGAATATTGAAAAATCCCTAACTTTTTCCCAGAATATGATATATCTACTGAGTGCTAAACAGATCTCAGGTCACTATAGCAACGATGATCTAACAGAAAACAAAACCACATCCTTGTTCAAGGCTGCTCTCTATTATCAATTCTCTTTCACCTAATCAGCTGTGTCACACTCCATGAAATGCATCAAGTGCTGCTAAATGAGAGAGGAGAGAGGGTTATGTGTAAGGATTACAGCCCAAGCAGACACAATGTATGCTAGATTAAAATGCCACCCTTTAATGACTGCTTTAACCAGGGGCAGCCCTGAGAGCTGGGAATGAAAGGTCATCAGCTGGTTTCAAATACAAAGGTGGCACCTGGATAATCAGTCCGTTGAATAACTGGAAGCTGCTGTGTACTGTGAACAGGAGACCTCTGTGCAGCTGGGTTTTTGACAACTGGCAAAAGCATGTTCCTATTGCAGGTCATCCTCACACTTGCAGTGGTTTTTATTTCTAGTTTACAGATCCACAAAAGTCTGCTGTTCAGTATCTCTGTAAGGTCAACAAAAGGTGAAGAAAGAAACCACATTTGTTATCAGCAGGGTGACATCCGCTGTGCAAGGATCTGCTCCTCCCATGGAAAATTTCAGGGTTTTACAAACCAAAAAGGCTGAAAGGCAGCTGTGAGGGAAGCAACACATTCACCTCTGTCACCTGGGAATATGACGTCAAACCTGAAAGGCCATCCAAATTTAAATTACTGAATTTGTAAGAAGCTGAGCTATCCAGGATCTCAGGTCCCATTAGAAATACAGAATCTGAATCATGGGCTCTGCAATACTGACAGTTCTCACCACCTCCTCAATGCTCACACCAGCTCATTTCTTACTACAATTTATTTACAAGAAATTAAGTTGTTGCAAAATTAAACCTAGCATAAATAAAATATACACTGAGTTCTGGTTTTCATTTCCAAATGCATTCTCCAACATTACTTATGCCCATACCTTTTACCTGTAGAATAGTGAATCCCTTAGACACTGCAATAGTCAAACAATTTCCATTAACAAATTTTCCCTTTTCTTTTTAATGCACCCCTAACCCTGCAGTTCCCAGGAAACCACATCCAATCTCAATTTGATGAACAAGTACAGAACAGGGAGTGCAGTAACCCAACTAAGCTTCTGGATTCCCAATAGGGAATGCTCTAATCTCACTGTTTTTGGAGAAAATACAAGCAGGTCTTGAGTTCCCAGGAAAAATACTAACACAGCTCTGTGCTGTACATAGAGAAGAGAAAGGACATGCAGCAGAGCCTTCAAAAAAGCTATAGATAGCCTGCTAATGACAGTCTCACTAAACTCACACTGTTATTAGGAAAAAAAAAAACCAGGCACCTCCTGGAGATGAGTCAGAGCCATTTGGAATCACCTTCTGCTACAGGAGGAGGTGGGAAAATGTGCTTAAAGTGACAGTGCTTTGTCTGACCTGTCTTACCTTCTACAGTAACTTAAATACGTCTACTTAATTTTAAATGAGATTCAGCTCTCATGTCTGCAGCTGTGATTTCCCCTTGATTCTGTGTCTCTCAGCACTACAGAATGACACAAATGGAAAGTGCCCTTTCCTTCTCCCCAGCAGGAACTCCCCTGCAGAGCCTGGAACAACCCGGTACCTCCTCCACTGTCGGTCTCCCTCATTGTTTAACATCTGACTGGCTGTTTGTACTGGGAGGGAGTGCTGCTATTTAAACAGAGCTCACCGAAGTATGTGCAATACCTCTGAGGGAGGGAGACAGTGAGGGAATGGAGGAGAGGGCAACTGCAGTGAAGTATCAGAGTAAATACTGGAGAAAAGTGTCAGTTGACTGGGAAATGCATAATGGAGAGGACACAGAACACCAGTTAGAACCTAAATTACCTTTGTAAGTTCTCTTACTATGCAAAAGGATACAACACAAAGGAAAGTGACACTTTGGTTTAAGAAAAAAGTAATTAAATACTTAGCTGAAATCACAAAGGCATTGTGCTCATGGAGAATGAAGTGGTATGAAACTGGCATACCCAACTCGCAAACTTTTTGTTTCAACACAACATTTAATAGTCTAGCAAGTTACTTTTTCAAGAAAGGTGTCCTTATCATCATCTCCACAGACACACTTTGAAAAGCAGAACAGAGAAGAGCCCTACAATTAGGCACTGTGACACTGGCAAACCCTTTCATCTGGGTGGCTCCCGAAAGGCTGGAGAAGAATTCCAAGGAATTGCAATAGTTCCCCCAGGGATCCCAGTGCACACAGCTTTGAAGAGATGCCTCCCAGAGAAGCCCTGTTTATCAGGAGCTAACGCATCACGAACTGCTCTTCTGCCTCATAATGTGTTTTGAAAAATTAAGCCACCTTAGTTCTTCAACAGCATTTTCTGATCCAACGGGATGATTCAGCCCTCAACAAGACACACTCGTTTCCTCGGCATGCTCTGACACAGGGCTCACGCGTGGGCAAAGAAACAGATGTACCTGCACTCCCTGCTGCTGCCTGAGAGACAAGCCAGGGGCTCCCACAACACACCAGAGCATCTAGATGCATCTCTGGGTGATACAATTCTGGAAAAACCCAGTTACTTACACAGCCAGCGATGCACATCTGAAGGTGAAAAGAAATACAAGTGCTTCCCAGGCTGCAGGAATGAAATCAGCTTTCTGGATTTCCTCTGCCTGTCTATTCACCCCTACTTATATTCCCAGACCATAAAGAAGCCACAATGCTGTTGGGAAAAAATTGTGTAGCACACCATCAATCAACACAGAGATGGCTTGTACACTTGAGAGTTACACAGTCAGTGAAAAAACACCCTCCCAAAACAGCACCTTTGCATACTAGATCAGAGTGACCTCCCTCAACCCCCTTCCAGATCTAAAATCTGTTTTAAAATAACTCCAGCTTTTAAGACAAGCTGAACTTTCAGGTTGTGTCAGCACAATGGAGGCAAGTTTTCAATTATGTTTTAGTTTTCAAGCTCAATTACATTTTCAGGTCTGTGCATAATTTTGCAGCATCATCCTTGTCTTCTATCAGGATTACTGTATTAATTTATTTATTATCTCTAAAGGAAATACCTCATTTCTATAAAACCTTATATATTGCAAACACAAGTTTTTACGACTGAGTTTTCCAGTCAGGGAAGAAAGTGCACCTGTTCATGGCTTTGACCTCAATGAACAGTTACTACTACTAGCCAAAAAAATTTCCAGTAAGGAAATGTGAATGTCATTAGTGAACTGCTTGCCTAAAGTTAAACTGGCCACAGATTTTCCAACAGAAAGCTAATAGAAAGCCAGTACTCCTGAAGTACATTAGCATTTAATGGTAAATGTGAATTCAATCCATCACAGTCTTTCTTGCAGCCACCAGTGAGTGTTATGATGTGGACACTAAACAATGATGAAAACATGATTTGCTTCCCCTCAGTGACATTTTGGTTTCAGCAGAATACAAAAGCTTCCAAATTAGATCTATGTTTGAACCCTACACCTGAACACACATCCTACATTTTGCCCACTACTGCTTGCATCAGCTTTACTCAAAGCAGGAATGGAAAAAACGGATAAGTGTTCCTGCCCTCCACTATGTAATTAAAATCCACAAATGCCACCACGTCACTGTATGACACCACCACTGCATAGCTCATCATCTTAACAGTGACTTAGGAATTACTGCCTTGGCTACATGTTACTACAGCACTAACAGACTCTCATGGCACTACCACCTTGAAAAATGAGGCTTACCAGCAAATCAGCCTGAGCAGAGTGAGTATGAAGGGCTGAAAATCAAGAATAATTAGCATCATTTTCCTACTTACATCTTTCCAGACACCTTTTACAGAAGAATGCTTTATATAGCATTTATTTATATTTATATATGTGTATACATATTTTTTATATAGCACTTATTAGTTTCCCCAGAGACAAAGAAACCGGTCAAATAAATATAAAGCCTCCTAAAATAAGGCACAGCATCCACGTTTAACCTCTGAAAAAGGCTCAAGTGGTCAGCAAGCTTCATCTAGATGTTATCAAGTCATTTTAGGGAAGTATTATTATTGGAAAGGAAATGCAGAGCTTGCAAAATAAAGTAACCTCTGTCTTTTTTTCTATCCTGCATCCTGCTGAAAAAGACCTTTTTGCTTTCTGTTTCTGAAATATATATAGTTTTAAAATATAGATATTTGAATATCTAATCAGATTCTGTTCTTGTTTTCTTGCAACAAATTACCAGGCCTTACTGGAAATGAATAAAACAGAAACCAAAACCAAATTCAACACTGTAAACAGCATAGCAGATGATTTCAAAATACTCCAACATTTTCAAGATTTTGGATCCCTAAATTCAACTCAAAGGTTCAGAGAAAAACTGAGGAAAATGCTTCTCTGCTTCAGATTTAATTTCAGAACCTTAACCTCAAATCTTATTCTTTGGAAAGCAAAAAAGAAAGTCAGACTCAGATCCAAAGTACCGATAGAAAGTTTCAGTTTGACCCACATCCTAACACCTCCGCAGCCAATCCTAATAATTTTCTGCCAGTCCCACTCTTGAAGCACAGATCAAAGACTTCACTGTACATTTGGAGCCATTCCTGTGATGCAAGGATTAGGCATGAAGAAGGAGCATCTTATTTTCAAAGGTGCAACTGCCTGTGAGTGTATCTAGTGCATATCAGAGCATTACAGTTCAGCCACAAACACCAGTGCCAGAACAAACCACACCTCTGAAATTCTTGTCCTGTCTCCCATTTTCTTTATCTCATCTAAGCTCACTGTCTCTACATGCCTGCTCATAAGGAAGATATACCCAGTCATCAGCCCCCCTATTCTTTTATTTTTATTAATATTTAATGATTTTTTCCACTTCTTTCCAGTATATTGGAAAATATTTGTGAGGTTGTGACACAGAGCTGGACACACAATGTTCCAGCCTGATGCTGTGACCTCTGCAAGAGGCAGTGATGCAGCAGCAGTGCCTCGGTGGCAGCAGATGCACTGTAGATGCCACTGAATTCTACCAGCACTTCTTAAAACACAGCCCTCATGTCTAATCCTGGCAGTAATCTAGCACTAGATTAAGTACATTATTGTCTCTAAAAATATTACATCCGGCTCTAAATATACAGCTGCAGATGCACACAAGAGTCTACAAAAAATGTCTTCAGGATGAATACAAGTCCTGGTACTTTCAAGAATAAAGGCTTCATCATGAAGACTCAAATTGGTTATTTCAGTAGCTGCACTGGGTTTTACTCACGTGAAGAAAGGGAAATATAATTCTGTCCTTCATTAACTAAGAGCACCTTGGGCAAGTCATTAGGAAAACTGTTGGTGCACTTAATTTAGAAGTCCAGGTACTGCAGACACATTTTGAGACAAGCAACCAGTGGCTGCAACAACCTTTATCACATGAGTAAAGAACTGAGATTCAACTCCTAAACTTGCCATTTATTCCCTCACACATTCATGAACAGAATGAAAAGCTTCTGAGCTGCAAATTACAAGTCAATGCCAAACTTGCTGGATGAGGTTTTGAAGACGTCAGACTAGACAATCACAATGTTTCTTCTCAGGCGTTAAAAACTACGGTCCCTGACTAATGCTGCACCCATTCAGTTTTCCTAGCAGGAAAAAATCATCCTAGAACAAAGAAGAATGGCAACTGTATTGTCCTTGCTGAGAAAGAAGTAGTGCAGGCTTGCAACACTGCCATGACAAATAAACAGAGCTATTGACAAGGCACGTTACGAGAACTGTCCATCAACCTTACAAAAGCATAAATAGCTGTGGCAGACCATTAAAATCTTGGATGAGAAGAGCTGAAGATGACACTTCTGGTGCCAAAAAATGTTTAAGGCATATACACAGGTGCAAAAATTCATCCATTTCACTAGCTGCTGCAGGATGAATACAACCCTTGATTCTATTGGTCCTCTTTGCAGCATTCAAACCTGCTCTGAGCATCTGCAGTTCACAGGTGCTGAAGGTCTAGGGAAAAAAAGAAAATAAATGGTGACTAAAGCTTTATGGAATTCACTTATATCCTTAATAATCCACATCACACAATTGGTCTCCACAACATCTAATTAAAATGCCTTCAAAATGACAGTTCCACAGGAATCTTGGATGCAAGTTATCTGAAGAAATTCCCAGAAATTACTCTGTCAGACACAGATGATCAGCAGCTTCTCTGCCATTGTACATGAAGTATGGACTCGTGAAATCTCAGTCATCTCATGAACCATTTTAATCAATTAATGGTACTTATTAGAATGACTGACATTGTCTAGAGACAGAAATCAGCAGCTGAACTATCAGCACATCTTTAAGAAAGGTGAGACTGAACTAGGCTGAGGATGGAGATGATTCAGGCTCTAAGACACTTTTGTCTTGATCTATAACCAAGCCTAACGCTCTCCAAAAAGGAAAGCATCGAAGGTGTGAATTCAGACTACAGACAGAACTCAAGAGGCTAAAAGATGTCCCTCTGACTTATGTAAACACTCAAGTAAATGTAGTACAGCCATATGCAACTGCATTATGGAAAATAAGAAGTACACACGCCTGCATCTCTTCTTTTTCTTCTGAATGGCCCCAAAATGCTCTAGGGATATCATTAAAAACATACATGAAGCCAAAGAATTTTATAAATCTGAGTCTTTGCTTCTCCAATTCCAATGAGCAATCAAATCAAGCCCAGGAAAATCCAGCTCTCAGTGAATCAAATGCTAAGACTCAAATCAGGTGTCCTGTTTTCTGTACTGTATTCCAGCCCTGGCATTTCAGCATGACACCAGAGCCAAACCCAGACAGTTCACTGCCCAGAAGCAGACATCCATGTGACAAAAGCTGCACTTCTGATCTAACTTGCTCATCTGGCCAGGCTCATGCACATCCTGCTAACATTCAATGTCACCCAGGCCCAGGCTCCTCTATGCTCATATTTTGATTCTAACAGAAAAAGCTTTGAGAATGCAGGATCTCAAAGTGTTGACATCAAGTGGGTTTTAGCAGAATTTAAACTGGGGATTACAGAACTGGCAGACAGTGACATAAGTCATCTCTCCCAGTGTCAACAGGAGTCCTGCTCTCTCCCCAGAACCCAGATTCACTGGAGTGCCTGAGACAAAACTAACTCCATGCTAAAGTCTGTATTTATAAACTGTTAGAAATTACCCTATGGAATCCTTATAGGTTTTTCTTAGAAGGTTTTCTGCATGTTTTTTTTGTTTGCTTTTTAGTATTAATTAGTGCTGTATAATGCACCAGGGACCCAAAGCTAATGGCAATCACAGCTGAGGGGACACAGACATTGCTGCTCTCACCAAAGCTCTGTAGATCTCAAAATACAAAACCTTACTACATGAATCTAAGAGTTTTTACAAGTCTCTTCTTTCACTACTGTTTATCTAAAACAATATTCAGAGATGAGTTTACCACCATCCATCAGAAATGGTAAAAGCAGAGGCTGAAAAAAGCACAAACTCCCCCAGTCAAATAAAAAAAAAATTGCTATGTTGTTCTTTTTCTTTCCAGCAAAATCTCCAGCAAACAGAACAGTACATTTGCAAACCCAGTGAGACTGATCAGAAATTACATCTTCTCAGATGCTGGCAAGAGTTCATCAACATGCAACAATATCTCTGCTACAGGAAGAAGGAAATCTAGGACAACTTTCTACAGCCACTGTTCAAATATAAGTCTTAAATTTCTGAATAGGCTAAGAATACTGAAAAACTGAAAGCACTGATCTGGCAAACATAATGGCAGGTCTTCTGTGCTCTCATTCTATAGCACTGCACTTCATAATTTGTGCATAACTCATTCACAGAAACCTAAGAGTAAAATCACCATATGGTGAGAAGGAACAGAATTGAAAATGGTTTCTCTCTCTTTCTCTGTGTTTTAATCCCCTTTTGTGAAAATAATGTGTTTCTATAATGCTAAATAACAAATTACATGTCTGCAGAATCAGGCTCCTTTTTCAATTATGAGTCAATTATTTCAATACTGAAAACAGAAAACTCAAGTCTTCCTGCTCTACTCAAATTCCTTGTGAATTATTCTCAAAGAGCAAATGAGATTTCTCATTCCAGTTGTATTCTAACATGATCAAGACTTACTCCTTCCAGCTCAGAACCTGTAACACTCTTTCATTTTGGCGATGATTAGAAATTAGAGGATGCCAATATTTTATCTGGCAGTCAAGAAAGCCTTTGAAGTTTGATGTCTACAATGTCAAAAGACAAGTAACGACAGAACTTAATTTGTGCAGATGAGAAACTATTTAAAAATCAGCATGGAAATTTCAGCAACACCCAGTCAGGACCCGGGCTCTCTGAATGTGCTCCAGCAAATGCTTCCGCTCCTAACCAGAATGTGCCTGTACACAAGGGTGTGAGTTAGAGATAGTGACCTTAAATACACACAAGGGGAGCTTAACATCCACTCTCTGCATGCTTTAAAAGAACAAGGAGAAAAGCACAGCATTCTTTTCAGATTTTGCTGTGCATTTCTGGACACCCTTTCTGAACACTCGCCCCTCAAGCTCGGCTTTGCTGTGCTTGGCAGTCTCTTTTGTGTCTTTTGCAACACTGCGCACACACAAATTGCCTGTGGTTTCATGCTTTGCTTCCCATTTAAAACTAACACTTAAACAGTAGCTTTATTTTTGTTAAATAAAAGTTTTTTTTTTTTTTTCTGAATTCTGACATCTATTTCTCCTTTTCAGCCTGAAGGAAAAATTATTTTTTAGAACTGACACAAATCATTCTTAGGAGTAGTATCTTGTCTTTACCACTTTGATTCACTAACTTTCATTCATGTTATTTCTCAGCTTTTTGTGCTGTCACAAAAGCAATGACAGCAGGCAGCATAACGTTAATTTTGGATTGTAAGCTCTTATGACACATATATGTTGGAGACTCCAAACTACAAAGAAAAAAAGATAAGGAACACGTAACCAAATACATAACAATGCGTAATCAAAACCAATCATTTTTCCCCAATTCTTATGTTGAGGGGAATAAAAAAATAAATCAGATGATTTCTATATATGGCTGCAATCCATCTCCTCCTGCAGGCAAGATGAGTTTTTTCAATATCCACTGAATATCAGACAAAGCCTGGACAACAGATGACGCCTATATGGCTGATGTTCTGGTTGGGGACAAGAGACCCTTCTGTGTTTACAGCAGCTGTGTTCATTCAGCTTTTGAATTTTGAAAGTCAAAGCAAGCTCAGGTGCCAGGGAACCACTGCCCAGAGAGGAAAGAGCTGTCACTGCACAGCATCCCAGCAGCCAGGGGCTCCGGCCCCCGCTCAGCCCAGAGGCAAGGCCCCCTCCGGGGAGAAATCCCGCACTTTTCACACACCCACCACCAGCTCTCCCCATTCCAGCAGTATCAGCTCCTTGGCCAACAACAAAGCAGCCAAGAGCGGAGGGAGACTCGTATTTACTGCTGCCTATCAGCGCTGCGCGCCGTTTGGAGCCGCTTGCCCGCAGTGACGCGCTCTGCCTTCCCAGCGCCGATTATGAAACCGCCGAGCCCCGGAGCTGCCTCCCTCACACGGCCTTCCCCTCCGGCCGGCGAGGGACAGCTCAGCTCCGCCGCCTGCACTCCCTAATTGCTTCAGCAGCAGCTCAAAGACGTCAGCAGCTGGACTTTCTGCTCCTCATTCCCTGAGAAAGCAGAGAAAAGTCTGCAGAGAGCAGGCCTTGTGCGGCAGGTTCGGTGTTAAAAGCCCGGTTTTGGCCAGCCGTGCCGGGAAGATGAGGCTGACCCTGCCCCGAGCTGTGCTCCCTGCCCGGGCTCAGCAAGGCTGACTCCGGCAAGCACCACGGCAGGGAATACAGAGTGCTCCTGTAACCTCACTGACATCTGCAGCTGAAGCGTCCCAGCGAGGGAGGCAGACCTTCCAAACCATCCAAACTGAAAAATCACAGCTGTTTCAACTGCACGACAAGGGAAAGGAGCTCATCAGCTCCTAAGTTGACCAGCATGTTAATGCCCTTCTAGCAACTTTACCCCAGCTTCCAGAAATCTGTTCTGATGATTTTAACAAGCTGCTTTGACCTTTAAGACTCTTGAGGGTTTCTAGGTTTCATACACCTTCCTTTAGGCTGTGCCTTAGGCCTAGTAATGTATCACCTGCAGAATTTCTTGCTTAGCTCATTTTGAAATATCTCAAGATTGCCTTCTGTCATCAAAGAGTTTCTTTTACTTTTGGCCAAAGGAAACAAAGTATGTCAAATTTAAAAAAATATTTAAAATGAATGACCCAAACCCATTTGCCACCACAGAGAACCAGCTGCTTCATTTTCTACTGAGTAGCAAAAAAGGCACAGCCCCAAACTTGAAGAATCTGTCAAACTAAAATCATCTCGCACGTAAGATGCCTTATCATAAAGTAGCACATAACAGCTGAGCTTATTTTCTCAAACTGCCTAAATTAACTTGGCAAAAGCAAGGACAGCACCACTCACAACGCGGTGTGGTTCAGGCTTACACTACGTGCCAGTTTTACAAAGCAACCACCCAGCCTGTGACTTCCACATCCTTGCAGGCACAACCAAGCCTAAGTTTCTCAACTAACATTGTCTCCTTACCGGCAAAGAAAACATTTCCTAATAAATCACAAGGGCTCCTGTCACAGCACAGCCAGGACAGTAAAGTGCACATACCAGCACTATCCTGAACACAGGGCAGCCAGCACACACCCTGCACACCACTACTGCAAATAGTCCTGTAGACCACTTTCACCAGCAAGCAGAACCCCTTGTTTCAACCAGTTTAAAATGCAAATTAGTTGAAACAAAGCTAAGAGTTCATTTAGCTCAACCAGTCTGTAAATTTTACTCGTGACAGCTTTTGACAAAGCACAGGCAACACCATGGGATCACAGAAGATGCACATCCCAAGCACCATCATGCCCATCAGTACTGACTGTGGGTGCTTCACACAGCAAGAGTGCAGGATGTATCACTATGAATTACATCATGTGCACCAATTCAGGAGGAACATCTTCCCTAGGCCACGGGACAGCATTCACACTCCTGCTCTTGATATGAAAGCTCTTGTTATGAACACAGCACTGGGGCTTTGCAAAGTGACAGCTGGTTATCAACGCACAGAAGGAAAGCAACGTCATTCAGCCTCAAAATCTCGTTGTCTATCCCACTTAATTTCTTTATTCTAAAATCTTGGAACACAGCAAATAGAAAGCTTTGTTTTCTATTTGCTTCTGTATGAAAAAGCTTGTAAAAACCACTGTTTAGCACAATCATGCTTGGCACGGATTGACATGAGCAAAGTCAGAATGAAGGCCAAAGGAAAAATTGGGTCAGGAGTGTTGAAGGACCTCTGACCTCACAGGCTGTCCCCAGTGAGCAAGGGATGGGATGTGTAGTAGTGGAAGTCCGAATTGTTGATACTCCAGCTCTGTAGATAAACAGAAACATTTGATTCTGGAAGCAGATAAGCAAATATCTTTCATTAGTGCTAAAACAGATACATTTCAGAGCAATGTGCAACTGCCACTGATCCTTATCAGAAAGCTACCTTTTGATTTTAATTTCAGAGAAAAGATCAGCTTACATGTTGCAAAACAGCAAAAACCGCCCTCCACTTAGACAATCAAAGCCTTGGCTAACCATATGTGAGATTATTTACCTACGTCACAGGTCTGTATGTCAACAAAGCCACTATTTCACCAATCAATTTCAGGAAAAAAAGGTCAAAAATTAAATGCATCATGACTCCTCTCTGTTTCCCTACTATCCTACTGCCAGCCCTAGAGAAAATGAGAGATGTCACAGGTTTCAAAGGAAGCATAAAACACAAAAGAAAACACAAACCTAACTTACATGCAACAGCAATCTCCAGAACTACAAATTATGACAAAATCTGAATGGCTTAGAAGGAAATTACATACAACATCCATTCAGTTAGGATAAGAAATGCAAGACAAATCTTCTAGAAAAAGATGGGTATGAAGTTACACAGCATGTAGAGCAAGGACAGGCAAGTAGTCAGCAGTGGTGGGCACTTCTACAACAGGTAAGGACTACTTAGCCCACTGAGACTCAGAAACTCTTGCTTCCCCCTTGTGGTTCAGTCACTGTCAGGCTGGATATTTGCTTTGTTTCTCTGTGTCCCAGGTCCTCCATCTCCTCATATGAAGGAATTTTCTTTGCAAGGCACTTGGAGATCCACAGATGAAAGGCACAGTAGCAGAACTAGGTCAGATAATGCTGATGCACACAATTAACTCCGCAATTTACATGGCAGGAAAGTGTAATTAAAATTCTGCATCACTTTTCTCAAAGGTTCAAAATAAGACAGGGTGGGTTTGATGCCAAAGCGCAAGACATACATTTGCACTTTGGTTTATATAGCTGCATAACAGCTTTTTAAAGTAAATGCTGCATTTCAGAAGAAAGCAGAGGACAAATCCAGGGATTAGCTAGAAGCCACGTCATTTCCTATGATGTATCTATTACTTTACCAAAACCTTTTAAAAAAGTCCACCACACACCAACATGAACTTCCTGTACTCTGACCGCTGAATGAGCAAGCACAGTTACACTTCAAGAGATCCTCTGAGTAGCTGTACTATTGCACAAGCCACTGCACACAGCACCCAAAACCCAAATCCTAAGCTGTTGGTTTCTTCCAGTGCTACCTTGCTGTAAATCTAAAAATATGGTTGCACGTACCAGTTAGACCACACCAAATGCTTTCTCTTGAAAGATACACACAATCTATTGGCTTTACAGGGGCATGTACTATAATGAAACATACACACTTCTTCTTTTCTCTCCTTACAGAACCAAATCCCACAGGTCTCCCTGATTTCAATTACTAGCAGACAAAGCACAAAAACCACCATCACAGTTGGCAGTAGCTGGCACCTTTTCAAAGAGCATCTGTGGAGAAGCCCAGAAGCCCAGAAACGACTGGCATGGGATCTCTTAGAGGTGGTCTCACCACAAGGGCAGAGCACTGCAAGGAAACCTTTTTTCCAGCCCTGTGCCCTCGCTGCACGCCGATGACCTCACTCGGCAGGGCTGCCTGCGGAGCGCCTCCGCCAGCGGGAATTCCAGCCGGAGGAACATACCAGCCACTCGGAACCAAAATTATCAGGCTCCATCTCCAACACAGCAGCCAACACCGCCTTTGAAGTGGAAACTGAAGCCCAGGGCTTTCTGACTGTGTGATGAGGGTGCGGATAAACAGAGGCAGCCTTGGTTTCCTGGAAGAGGGGAGAGGAATGAGGGAAGCAATGCACAGCTGGGGAGGTCTGATGTTTGATTCAGCTCAGCTGAGGTCTCCCCTTCTTGCATACCTTTGCACACAGGAGCTGGTGTGTTTACTGAGGGCTCTGGTTGCTCGTTGGCAAGGGACTGGCAGCTCCTTTTCAGGAAGTGGCCAAGAAATGTGGCCGCTCAGAGGGAAATGTTCCTTCACCCACGCTTCTGCAGAAGAGATGGTCTCCCCATCTGTTCCTCCTCCCCAGCTCCCCAGATTCCAGAAGGACAGGACACAATAAATGGAGCAGAAACTGATGTTACTATCTTTTTGTAAAGCTGGTTGTAGTACTTGAGGCATAGTACAAGCTATGTTTCTAGACAACAATTTAGAACACAAAGAAGGTAAGTAAATCTCAGTGAATCCTCTCAGAAATTATTAATTCAAGTAGGTTGAATTTACTGGGTGAAATACACACACCAAATTGTAAAGCAACACCCAGCCAGAGCTATTTTATCATGTCTGGTACACAGAGAAAAACATAGGTAAGGGACATTTTACAGACTGGCAATGTGATAAAAATGTAGGAAAAGGACACAAGTAATGGGATCACGTTTCCTTCTACCCAAAGGGTTAATGCTAGTCTGGATAACATACAATTGCATCAAAATGATATACTCAAAATGAAAAGGTAATGTAAAAGTCTCTGTTGGAGCCCTGAATGTTAAGGATTTTTTTTCTCCTCTATCTCAAATATGTCAGCTGTTACTGGAATTTATTGGTTAAATGGCCACAGAAACCATTTAAGTAAGAAGCAGCAACATAACCACAAGGGAATTTATTTTATGATTTGCAATGAGGTGCAAATCCTGCCAACCACTTTAAACAATCAAATCAAACCTAATTTCTCCTCCCTGGAAGGACAAAGAGTATATAAATCTAGAAGAAACTGAAAAGGCCTTTTTTGCTTCTGATCTACATAAATGTTCCTGGTAACAACTCTAATGGATTATGGTATTATTCCCACTTTTTTCAGGATAACTAAGGCATTATATAAATCATCTCTTCTTACAGAGCAAATCATTAAGAAGGTTAAAAAAATGGCTTGCTTACAGGTCCCCAAGGTGCCCCAAGAGCTCTTCCCAAAATGCTTTGTCCTCAAGAGCCCAGATGTCCAGTTCCATTTGGGACACAACAATGGCTTCTGCAGAAGGCTCAGGTCTGCAAGAGGTTGCTGCATCTGTCAGCCTGTGTGTGCCCATGATATCTTTAAGTACATAAATGGTCCCTCACTCTTACCTACAGGTAACAGAATTGTATCCTTAGTTATGACTGTTCTACAAAAAGTTTTGCAATTGATTAAGACAGCACGCCGCTCATTTTTGCTCACTATTTCAACACCATTAAACTCTAAAGAGTGACAGAACAAGGTTTTCCCCAAAGGGCTGGCACTGGGGAAATGAAAAACAACCTGTTTGAGAAGCAGTCATATACACCAGCTCCACATGCCACCACTGAAATCCTCCTTTTGCATGTCTGGCATCTGTCAGAGAATAAAATGGGGAAAATAAAAAAGCTCAGTCTTTAAAGGACAGATCACTCTCCCAAGACTGTTGGCCTGTCTCTTGTTAAAATGTTTATTTGAATTTATATATTTAGATGAGTTTTCAATGCAAAGGCTCCCTTCCTCATGCCAATCTTTCATGGAGACCGCTGGCTACATCTGCCAGCATTTATATGAGAAAGAACAACAAAAAATTTGCAGCTCTTGCAAACAAGGGTAACCCACACATTATCATGTGTGCGACTGTGGTGCACTTCCACATTCCTTGTGGAGGAGATGAAAGGGCACCAGGCTGCCAAAAGCACCACGTAAGACCAGCTACTCTGAGGAGCTCCAACATCAAGAAGTCTCTGCTGTCCCAGCAGCTTCCCTGAATGCTGGAGCCTGTGGTGCAGCCCGCTGTGGCTTGGTGCCAGGAGCCAGCAGGCAGTAAAGGTACTCTGCTTCACACACAGCCAAACCAGGGCTCTCAACGTCTCACTCTTGACTCAGGGCAGGGCAAGGCAAGGGACATATTGATCTGCTGCCGTTTATGCCAGCAACTGGATGGTGGGGGCAGAGGCACAGCATCAGGAGGGTATCAGGGAAGGCTGCAGGAATCCTGTGGTCACACCTGATTCATAACTTAAGAAAGCTACCTGATGTCCTGAACCTTAATTTTAATTCAAGGAAAAGGATATACCAGTATAAGGCTTCTTGCATTCATGCAAATGCTCACAGCAGAGCCTACACCCAGGACTCCTTTCTGAGCCAGACCTTTACTGCTCTACCAAATGGCAAGTCTGAAATGCAAAACTACAAAACTGTTCCCAGCTCACCAGCATTTGAGCTTACAACTGACCATCCCCACATATATCTAAACTAGCAGGTTCAGTGGTTAATACAACAAAGATGGGTGCTTCCCTATTGTCCAATCCTGATCTATAAATATCGGTCACTGATAAGGTTATCTCAAAGAAATCCTTTCATCTGAAAAAGGAGAAAAAAAAAAAAATCAGATGGCAGACATTTTCTCCTCCAGCTGAGCCAAAAAGAAAAAGGTGAGCCCATACACAGGATTGAAAAGCAGAACTCCTGCACCAAGGCTGGTTGCTGAGGAACACTGGAATCACTCATAAAGTGGCTGTTCCAACAAAGGGGCTCCAAAGTGTGGTCACTGTATATTTACACAGTTGCTTTATCTGCTGTAGCTAACACGACATGTTTGCTTCTGTTTTTAAAAGTACGAAGTACCTGCAGAGAGGAGCACCAGAGCGAAGATAAATTAAATAAATAAATAGAAACCTAAAGAGAAGACTCACCAAGGAGTCTTTCACTTCCCCTATGAAAACAGGCACTGCAGTGCGTGTGGAACAGAGATGGGCAGGTGAGACATCAAATCCCACTGATCCCCTAAGAAATGATCAGTTCTCTCAGCAAAGATGACATGGGGTGATTCACTTTTCCATCTACCTCTACATTTTTGGGATGCTTGTGTTATGAACTGCTGCTGTCTCAAGAGGTCAGCGCCAAGATGAGGGAAATGATCTGAAGGTCAGCACTGCTGGTGAGCAAACAAAGGCAGAGGGACCCCGAGCAGGAGAAGAGACACCTCAGGGTTCCCACTCATGCACAGCTGCTGCCTCTAACAAAAATCGATTGCTGTGTGATTGGAAATGGCCACGTGCCTGCTCTGAGAGCCAGGCAGTAAAATGCACAGCATGGGTGTTGCTTCCTGCCCAACCTGTGGTAAAAGTTGTTGATTGGAGATTAGTGTTGTTGTCCTTGCTGTCAGTCTCTAGCAAAATGTTTACTTTTCTGTGCAAAAGATAAAGGAGTTCAAATTCTATCTGTCAAAAATCCAGGTAGGAACAGCAAGATGTTGACAAAGAACAATCAAATGAGCAACAAGTGTGACAGATAAGACATTTCAGAATATCAGATTTCTAATGCCTGCAATTAACCAAAAACTCATCACAACTCCTAAATCAACTTTGGTCAGAAAAACTATCTTGCAGCTTGTAAAAGAAGAAAAGGGGGACAAAAGGGAAGTATAGAAGAATTAGGAAGCTACTTCAGGGTAACAGCCAGTTAAATTGAGTCCCTTGTTCATTCAATCTTGTAAAACAAAGACTAAAAAGCCAAAAAGAAAGCAAGAGATTAGTTTTTACTTAATGCACAGAGCCATGTTCCACTCAGATCTATCAAATACTTGAGATATGACCAAGTTTCTTGCAGTCAAACATTTTTGGAATTTCCCACTACTTCTTGGTGACTAGACATTCATGCTCATTTCAGCCAATAGGACTCAGCCATCTAGGAGACAGTCTCCTGAAATCCCCATCACAATGGCTCCTCTCAAAACAACTCCTAAGTATCCTAACTCAGTGATCCAACACTGGAGTCACCAAACCAGCCCGTGGCACTTTCAATGCTTATCTTCCAGAATATCAGTTTCCCATCAATTAAACCAGGCCATTAAAACTTAACTTTAAAAGGAGCTATTCATTAAAGTTTTGTCACATCCTTGGATGAAAATGGCCAAAACAGATGTGAAGAGTTACAAGATTAGCGTTCACAACCAAACCAAAAATGAATATAAACAATTATGGTACATTAGCACACAGCATGGGAGATCCCCCCTCCTCCCATCTCCCTTCATGCTCCAGTGCTCTCTTTTCAGAGCATAGCAGCTGTTAGAAAAACAATGAGGGAACAGAGCATATGAGAATATTTACATCGAGAATACAAGATTAGACCTCAGCAAGCAATTCCCTCCTATTTACACAGGCCAAGTACTCATGCATATATATACTCACATATATATATATATATGCACAAATGTATGTACACAAAGGATTGTGAAATAAGAAAGGATCTTCTTCACAATTTGCATCCTTGCAATCATAAAAGCAGAGATTACTCTTAGTCAAATATTGTTAGAAATGACTAGATGTTCCACACCAAACAGTGAAATGATTACAGCCTCCACCCAACTCCTGTACTGGTAAAGCACGTCATAATAAAGGCCACACACCCCAGGTGTGTGAGAAACAGCAATTAACTCTTCCTCAAATTTATTTCTACTATACTTCATCCAGAGTCAATGCTCAGAACTCGGTAAAAGTTAATGGAAATAGTATAAATATGGACATTCTTTTGAACCAGATGCATACAAAGTATAATTTACAAAACTCACCACTGGAGAGTAATGTGAAAAAGAACTATTTAATAAACCTAACTTGGTAATGACATGTCATGACAATTTGTTCAAAGGACTTCAAAGGACTCAATTCAGTATGCTTGCAATTATCATGAATTATTTTTTCTCCCACAGCAAATTTACTTTGCCATTACATTTGCTGGAAAACAGACCTACTTCTAAAACACTAACACTTTCTTTTAATGACCAACAGAAGTTACAATCCCCAAATTTCCTGATAAACTTGAGCAAATTACGTCTTTGGCAACTGTAGAGAACACTGTGCATTTCTGTTCATGCCCTTCAATCCTCCCTACTCCTTGCTTGGTGATTTGCAGATTATTCACACCAGCATTTGCTGGAGTCAAATATAATCCACACGCAAAACAGAAGTATCAGTAACTGTTTATGTATAATCCAAGAACCTTCCTTAGACATGGGCACACGGTGCAGTGGCCAAATTTATCTCCATTGCCCAGAACTGGTGAATGGTGTGTGACATGGAGTGAGCAGAGCAGGAGGGGGCTGGACTGAGAGTGATGCAGTATTTTGAATGTAGCTGACTTGGAGCTGAGCAGACCCAGGACAGGAGTTTGCTGGGATCTATTACGCAGGTTGTGACCTTCATCAGGCTGGACTTTTATCGAAAACCATTTTATGAGAATGTCAGAATGCCACACCACATTGCAGTATTCACATCAAGTCTGTTCTCTTTACCACTCCCACTCTCTCAAAAACTGAGACTTCAGACAGTGTTGAAAAGACTGTGAGTACATCTATAGTCCTGCACACACTGGAATACAGAAAACAAATTCTTTGTTCCTATTTCCAGGAAAAGGTTCTCAGAGTTCCCAGAAGACAGAATCACAGAATCATTTAGGCTGGCAGAGACCTCTAAGTTCATTGAATAAACCCATCAACCCAGCACTGCCAATGCCACCACTAAGCCATGTACTCAGGTGCCACATCAATACATCATTTAAATCCCTCCAGCAATGGTGGCTTCACCATTTCTCTGGGCAATCTCTTCTGGTGCTTGACTCTTTTTGACTCTCCCAGTCAAAAAAATCTTTCCTAATTTAAAATCCAAATCTCCCCTGGCACAACTTGAGGCCATTTCCTCCTGTCCTATGGCTTGTTAACTGGGAGATTGACCAGCACCTGTCCAGCTTACTGAGGGTGTACTTGATCTCCCCATCCAGATGATGGATGAAAATCCTAAAGAGACCTGGCCCAATACTGACCCCTGGAGAACACCACAAGTGACCAGCCCCAACTGGATTTATCTTCATTCACCTGCTGTCCTGTGTGATGGCACTCGGGATGGGCTGCTCCATGAGCTTCCCTGGCACCAAGGTCAGGCTGACAGGCCAGGAGTTCCCCCAATCCTCTTTCTGGCCATTCCTGTAGATGGGTGACACAATCAGACATTTACACTACTGCATCAGAAAAGCTCAAAAGGTTTGCTTGTGCATCTAGATCAGGTCAAAGACACAGTAAAGCACTTGGTGCCCAAGCACATTTTACTGGTGTGCCTAGGCCATGGGTGGCCCATGAGAAGCTGATTTGTCTATCTGCAGTAATTAACAGCTCTTCTGTGCTCCTTTGGTTTTCCACTCATCAGAGAGCCCTACCCAGCGAGGCAGCAGTTCCTGGCAGCCAGTGCTGGCACTGAAAGCAAATAACACAGATGCCAATTTCTCAGCTCAGTGAAAGACAGTGAGAGAGCCAGATAAATTGAGCTGTCTTTCTCTGGATGTTCCCCTGCAAGGTCTCTTACCACCTCAGGTCTGCTGCCACCAGGCAAACCACTTCACCTCAGCAGAGCCCTTCTAGAAAATAAATAAACCACTTCTCTGGAATAAACTTTATAATATTGCCTCATCACAGACATTCAACCAAGGAGAGATCCACCACACATTCCCCATCCACATGACTGCAGATATTTATATTGGCTGATGAAGAATATCTGGGGTCTAATCTTGGGTAAATATCTGCCAATTCTTCCCAAATGGCTCAAATAGCCATTTGGGGAAAGGCAACAAAAAAAACCAACTCCCTTCTCAACGTGCTTTTACTGGCCAACCATTTACCTACTTATGGTAAAAACCCTTGTGTGGTACATGGCACCAGGCTTGGAAAGGCAATGCAGCATCCATGTCAGCAATTCAGTGAGCTCCAATACGGTATTACTTGTTTCAGACTCACATATTAGTGAAACTTTTCTGATCTCAGGGTAGGTACTCTCACTGGAGTTTGCAACAATTTGCAATTAGTTTGCAATGAATGGTGGGAAGCAACTCCTCCCAAGGAAGTTAGTTCTGTAACAGTTATCATTACTCCAGAAACTGCAAGCACATTTCTCTTTGCAAAGAAGTAGAGCTGGTTAGCAGCTGACAATAACCTTGTGAAGAAAAATTCAGATTTAAAATCCAGAATTTTAGCTTTTTATCTAAAAAGCCAATACAACATGCCAGGTGGTCCTGGGCATTGTGTGGGGTATTTTAGGGTGAGTCTACAATTGTCATTATGACTTGTAGCTACAGAGGCTGCCAGGATCTGCTTTTCTCCACTCCAGCCCAGAGAAATATCCTTAGCCTGACATGAGCTCAGGGAGATGCTCCCTGGGATACAAGGTCATGGACCACCTTTACATTTTACTTTCATAACTCAAGGCTTGACAGAACAGCAACCCTGAAAGCAGATCTGACATCAACAAGTTAATCTTCTCTAATTGCAGTGTTGCCTTCAAAATTTAATATATGATGAAGGAAAAAAACAAAACAAAAAAACAACAAGCCTTCTCACATGCACACAGATTGCACCACACCCTTCCCAGCAGCTGGGAGGAGATGAGCATTTTAATGTACCTGGCATTTCAGCATGCAATTGAAGAGTCCTGTCTTTCTGGAGCAGACTGGTAGGTGGTTTGGCAGTTCCTCATCTTTCCTTGCTATTTGGGTACCAATGGAGAAGTGACAGAGCAAGGAGCAGAAACCCCCTGTTGCCAGTCATCCTTGGTTAAACTTTTTCTTTTTTTTTCCAAGGGGAGAATTCAAGCAAAGCTTTAATTCTAAAAACTCCCAATAATAAACTGTAGTTATCAACTCTAGTTAATCTTTACAGGAACAGTGTGGCAAGAACATGCACCTATAATGAAATTCATGTGGCTGAATTTGTCCTAATGCAGCCAGAACTGGATGGACATGAGGTAACCAAAGCCCCCATCCCTGCCAAAAAACTTAGCACTGAGATTCACTGTGCTATCACATTAGGTTTATTTTTAAAGAGAACTTGGTGCTTGGAAAATAAATGTGGTAAGGTCCCTTTCTGTAGCTTATGTGAGCCAGCACAACATAAAATAAACCTCTGGCTGAGAAGCCAACCTTGAAGTTCTTTATTTAACCTAGTCAGTGAAAATGGACTACTTCTCTTAGGCAGAGTTGTGATCTAACCCATTTCTACTTTACCACTGCCCCCTCAGCTGGGCTGCTTCAGCCATTTGCAGGTCTGGAAGGTAAAGATGATCAGGAAACTGATCCAGGCCAAAAATAATCCCCCCTCCTCATTTTTTTTCCAGCACTGATGAGTTTCTTGACTTCTCTCACCAGCTGCCTGTAAACAGCTGGACCACCCAAGCAAAGGATGGTGTGGGGGTGGGAATGACAGGACAGGAGGCCTGGGGAGCTCCAGCCAGCTCTTACACAGACAACTTTCCAGCTGACAGCTTTCGCCAGTGCAGCAATGGCCTTTTCCACCAGCTCAGAAATACCTTGAAACACACATTTTCTTTCCTAAAACTTGATTCAGCATTGGCAGTGTACTCCTTTGCACAGCTGTGAAGAGCTTTGCTTAAGCAGATGATGAAAAGGAAGCTAAAGCTGAAATCAGAGTACAGAATCACAGAATCATTTAGGCTGGAAAAGACCTCTAAGATCATTGAGTCCAACCATAAACCTCTACACACAATATGGAAAAGCAGTTGATTTCCCCTATGCTCAGGCCTGGCTGGGAAACAATTTCAAGCAGCAAAGACCAGTTTCAACAGCTGAGAACACAGTACCCAAGTTACTCAAGCATAAAAGATGAGTAAACTCTATTGAAGTATTGTTGGGTTAGTCAACCCAGTTCAAACCTGGAGCACTGTGGATGTAAGAGCCTGCTTAGAAGTGCTGTTGGAGAAGTTTATTGCAAAACCAACAATTCCAGAAGAACCTAAGCCCACACCTGCCCACTTTTTAGAGACAGCATTGCTCTGGCTCCCACCAGTCAGGTACCTGTGTACAAAGCAGACACATTATCTCATTTCATAAAGGCCATTTACACACTGTTTCAACTGTGGCCAAGGGAGCTGCTCTCTTCCTGTTACTGATGCTTATCTCTGACCAAACCACAGTGTTAAA
Source organism: Muscicapa striata striata (assembly GCA_030060385.1). Taxonomy (NCBI): domain Eukaryota; kingdom Metazoa; phylum Chordata; class Aves; order Passeriformes; family Muscicapidae; genus Muscicapa; species Muscicapa striata. The sequence continues at coordinate 2,778,316 of JAREIS010000073.1, forward strand.
TCTAACTGTTGTATAAAAGCACATTTTAGCATCCAAACAAGAAACTGGAATAGTTTTGAAACACTTGTCTTACTTGCCTCTTTTAACAGAGTGCAGTTCTCAGCCCCTAGTAGCACAAGTAACATTTCCATAAGCTGCCTAGTGCTCCCACAGACACACATACATGCTGCTCTGTTCACAATCACCCAGCCAAATTTAAAGAGTGTGAAAGGCAAGCACATCCAGCAATTGTTTCCATTCAAAATGCCTTTTGTGATCCAAATTTGGGGGTGGTGCACATGGAGGAGTTGAGGTTTCCAAATAAGGATGTCAAAATAGAAGCCAAATTTGAGAAACATCAACCATCTCCCAAGGGCTCCACTCCACCAAAAAAAAATGGGTGTTTGTGGGAGGATAACTTCAGCTTTTGGCCAAGAAGATCACCAGCTCTAGCACACTAGAACCACAAGCTAGGACACTTTATCAGTTGTTCTCTACTAGCACATTTGGTTTTAAAAGTCTCTGCACTTGTGTATTTGTATAAAGTCTTTGCATTATTTAATAGAGAACCCTGAATGCACACATGCAAACTATTGCCTGCCAACCTACAATGAACTTGTAGACATGTTGATTTTATCTGTTTAACAGATTAGGTTTGCACTGACAGATGGACAATGCTACTGTTAGATTAATTAAAAATTAATACCATTAATGTTAGATGAGCATGAAACAAATTACCTTTGAGGTAACATACTTCTAAATAGAGGGAAAAATAAAGCAGTTAATGAAGTTTGAAGATAATAGCTCCTAGTGCCTTTAAATATACTTACTTGCTATTTTCCCTTTTTCTTCTGTTTTTCCTCTGGCAATGCTTTTACTAGACCAGATTCTTATCAATTTTATTTGTGTTAACTAACTGCTAGTATACTTACTCAAATTTATAGGATATAATGGCAAGCCAAATAATTTCATATGTTCCTTTCATGGAATATAATGTACTGGTCAAGATTTACAGAACTATTAAAAATCCATCAAATCACTCCATTTTCTACCATTAGCTTTTTGCTAGCAAGAAGTCAAATGAGTATTTCCTTCAGTTTCTGCTAACTGGCATTCTTACAAAGCCCATAGATCAGTTCTCATTCTCATTCTCCTTACATTTCTGAGGCAGAAGATTTAGGCTTTTGGGTAACACGCAGCTGGCAAATTTTTCTGACATCACTACCCACACAATTTTGTGAGGGCGCCCATTGAACCATTGTTTGAAAGCAAGTCTTCAAAATTACTAACCAGGATAAAAATTCTGCAGTGCCAAGAAGTCAAGCTGAGCTGCTCATTTCTTAGTATCCACAATTCAATTAGCTGCAAATACCACAGCAGCAGAGTTTCAATTTCTGCTGGCACATAACTCTATGAACTCAGTTCAGTGAAGAGATTTAAAACAAGTAATCTCTCCACAGCATAAATCAGATACTGATACTTAAACAGGATGAAGGACAGATGAGGAGTATTTTCTAAATCCATTATTTTAAATCTGAACTATAAGATCAATTGCTACTGCAATTATCAGTTTCGCATTTTTATATCCAACAATAAAAGACTAAATATGTAGTAACAGAAGAAAATTCTGTTTCCACAATACTCAAATATCAGAAATCTGATATCCACTGCAAGCCTACAATGTAAAGGAACTAAAGAACAAAACATTCCAGTAGTCATGCTGGGCAAATCAACCCAAAGCCATGGAGACTTGAGATATTAAAAAGGATGTGCTTCACTTTAGTGGCAGCACTTACAGGCATGAACCTCAGCCATATATAGAGAGAGCTGTCAGAGAGCACACATTTGCACACATTTTACTGTTTATGATGATCAAGATAAATTGGCAATGGATGCAGAGTTCTGTGTATTTTAACCCCAGCTGCAAAATGAACTCAAATATAGTGTTCTGAGCTCAAGATGGTAAAAGACCTTGCAGCCCACAAGCTGAAGGGTAGGTTGCTGGAAGGCAGAGAACAAGCAGAATATGGATAACTGCATGGAGTGTAGCAAGTTTGATATCCTCATAAAATTTGTGTGTCAGGATGTTCAATGAAATTTAAAGGAACTTCTGCAATCAATTTCAGTGGCAAGCACAAGTGACAGGCTGCCACAGTTTGGCATCACTTGAACATCTACACACAACCAGGTTTTTTTATAGGCCCATGTATAATTCTAGTATTTTGTAGTCCTGATCAAAATAGCTCAGTTTCAGCACACTACTTAGCACAGCATTACATTAAATACATTTAAAATTAGTGACTGGTTTTTAAACTGCATTTTTAGGTAATTCTTTTGTCCCATGGTTGTATAAACTCTTTCATCTTTCTTCTCTGGGGGCGAGAAATGGAGAGGAAAGGGAAGAGCTCTCAACTCTGCTTTTGGAATTTTTTTCCCCTAACTACTGCTTTTCTTTCACTTTCTCTGGCTTGCACTGCTACATCCCCACCTTTGAAACAGAGTACCAGAGCATTAGCAGCCCCTGGCTCAAATGTTCCCCCACCCAAGCAAGATCATGGTACCCTCTCCACAGGACAAGCTCTGCTGGTGACACTGGGCATGGAGGGCATCTGAAACACTTGCCACACTTGTCACATGGGTACTTGCTCTGGTCTCCTCAGCTGCAGAACTACTCATTAACTTTGTTGTTCGACCTGTGCCACACTTTGACAAAGTAAGAGAGAAGCTGTTAAACAATCACTTTTGACATGAAAGAGCCGCCTGGCATCCCTGTGGAACACAGATTAACAAAGCCTGCTTGCACTCTGGTTGTCACAACAGAATTTAGACTGGTGACTTGTTTCAAAGGTGAACTTGAAGAGATATGAGCAGGTGAAAGGCGTCACGATGAGGTCACCACCCTATTTCACCACAGGGCAGCCCCCACCTACAGAAAATCCAGCTGACGTCCCCAGTCCCATCTGGGCTCAGTCTTGGCATCCCAAAAGTGATATTTGAACCTCCATCACCAGCTTGTTCTTTGGCCTCTGATCTAAGTCCTCCAAGAATATTGATAATTACCGTGGTTATCTGATGTTTTGTTTGAGTTTTTAGATGGCACAAATACTTGGGGACACACTCACAAAGGGACAGAGGTGATACAACTGTGCAGTATTTAACTTCCAGGCACACAGCTCCCAATAAAATACACCCAGCACCAGGCCAGGACTTTGCCACCTGGTCATAGCAGTCACCTCTCACCAAAACGCTTGTGAGAGGAACAGGCATTTCCAGAGAGAAGAGTCTGTATCAGATGCAACCTGAGCTACAAAGATGTGAGAACACACTGGGTTTTCTCCTGTGAAATCAGTTAATTCACTTGATTTTTTAACATCTTCTGGGTATTAACAGGGGAGGTTAAAAATAGGAAAAAGAAAAAAATTCCCAAATAAATTAAAAAAAAAAAAATCCCAACTTTACTGGGCTCTGAGATACACCAGACAGGCACTATCGATGCCAGCAAAGATCAATACTCCCACAAAACAGTGTTATGCTATGCCTAGAAAGCAGAGGGAGCAGGAAGGGATATCTAACACAAAACCACCCAAGACTCCTCAAGAATAGCTGTGAGAGCAGCAGCCATGACTGGAGCACACGTACAAGTAATTACTGTCAGGACTCCATCTGGATGAGAAGTTTGGCCACTGCTTCACTAGCAGAAGAATCTCCAAGTTAAAACTGAATTCTGAGTTATGAGCCAGTACCTCCCTGTAATTCTCCTTTCTCCTTCCTGTACAACCACAGCACTTAACCAAGGATTTTTTGTTTGTTTGTTTCTTGTTCTTATCCTGCAGGAAAATTTTGATTCAACAAAGAAATTTAACTCAGAGGCACAAGTAATATTAATTTCACCGCAAACCATCCCACTTTTAATCTTTAAACTATTCTGTGGCAACCTTTTAGTGTTCCAAATAAATACAAATAAAATAAGATAAAAAGGAAAGCAAACAAACACACTATGTAGGTTGCCCTCAACCAGACAGAGGTGAAAAGAACAAAAGCAAGCCCTGCATAGCTGTAAAGCCAGGTTTTTAAAGTTTAAACATGAAGTTTCTGGTCCAAGCTTTGCTCTGTCCCATTTCTTTTATGAAGTTCTTACCAGTGTACAAATGAGATCATACAGGAGGAACTAATTAACTGTACTTTCTCTCTGCTTACCTTGCAATAACGTAGCTATGTAGAAATGTCCTCATGCACAGACTCCACACCCAGCCTTCCTCAATCCACAAGAACACCCTGACCAAACTAAATACTTTTTTTAGATGACATTTTTCCCAACATCCACTGCTAGACTTGCCCTCTGGCAGAGGGGGAATAGAAGAAACTCCTGCTGGTGAGCTCAAACCTCCGGCACTGTCCACCAGTGGCACCTCTAGCAAAGCATCTCAGAACAGGCAAACTCAGTGATTCCCCTTGTAACAATTTTCCAGCCTCCAGCAATTCACAGCTCCTCTGGGGAGAAAGAAATACCATGTAGGTTAGTTCCACTAAAAATCCCATAAACTACACTGGAATAAAAATAAAATTCAAAAAAGAACTAGGCAATAAAAACCAAGGCCCAAAAAGTAAGCTTTCAGCTTTGAAGAGTCTTTTATCACACTCCAGTTGTGAGGTCCTTATTCCTCCTTCTGTTCCAAAATTACTTTCAAGGCCAGAAGTACAGTAACCCTGTCCAGACACAACCTGGAATCTGTGTACCAACATATTCAAAGAACAGGCTACAGTTATTGAAGGACTTTAGACAGCTCCTGGAAAAGGACCATTGTGCTTTTATACTTCCACTCCCAGCATGGGGCTTGGTGTTTGATGTGGAAGATTTCAAATGAATATGTCCATACTGACCTGGATGTAATACAAGGCATTATTAATTATGGGGGTGTTTGCCCTTTTTTTTATTTTTTTTATTTTTTTTAATTAATTAGCTTTTCCTCTTTGAAATTCCAGCTGACTGCATTGTTACATTTTAAGTAAGGTCTCTTTTTGGACACAGGAACAAGCCAGATTCTGTGGAGTAAAAATAAGTAGTGCTACAGGATCCACCTGTAAAGACTTTATCATATTTGTGAGCACAAACTGTAACTCAGGTTTCATCTTCACCCTGTAACACCAGTAACTCATCAACCACTTCCTGCTGAACCAGCCTGTGCTCAGCCAGTTCCCTCACATGGCTCCTGATGTCTCAGAGCACAGTCACTCCTTTCTCCATCCCAGTTCTACGACATGTGTGTGCTCATTTAAGTGACTATTGCACTGAAGATAAGCCCAGTGCAACAACACTGGATGAGTAATACTTCCATAATCTATTGTGCAAAGAGTTAAAGATTAATACTGTTTTACAGGAGATGAAATAAAAGTGGAAAGAGAAAATAAATACCATTCTGACAACTATGCACAGGTCAGCTGCAAATCAGAAATTCCTGGCCTATCACCCAGCTACGCACAGTTATAACCATAAGACAGGCAAACATGACTTATGTCCCAAGAGATCAACTGCAAGGGACCAAAAGTAAACACCCACTCAAAGGTTTCATGATGGAGAAGAATTAATAACTGATTAACCTAATACTGATTAATTAGAAAGGTGAAGTGACTTCCTGCCTATCTTTGAGGAACCATGACTAATTCCTCTTACATCCTGAGGACTTGATACTTCCTTGTGCATCTCAACAAATCCTTCTTCACCCCTCTGGCATTGTTTTTTATTGAAATCATACCCCACTTCTGGTTCATCTAAAATTAAATCAAACAGGAAATAATGAACATGTGTGTCTGTAAGAGATCTTTCAGTGCCTGAGCAGCACCAGCTGAAGTTAAAAGCAATCACCAAGGTTGGAGCTTTTGGGGATCCAATTCCACCCTGTATGAACATCACTTCTACAAAAGGCTCATTTAAGAGGAAACAACAATGTTCACTGAGTGCCAGACCCATGAAGAAGTCAGGATTTGGGTGGCAGAGTCAAATCTGAGACAGTACATGAGGGTGGGGCCCAGGTCACATTGCTTGTTTGTTTTTCAACCTCCTGCCAAGTTTCCGTGCAGATCAATAGCAATGAATCATATTCTGAGATGTCAGGTAAAACATGGTCAGTAATCAATATAATACAGGAATGAATACAGTATGCCTGAAAAGGACTGAACAGGTTTGTGTTCAATTCTCATACACAAAAAAGAACCCCTACTGTGTTTTCATTTCACAGGCAGTTTACTAATTATAACTGTATCCTACGGAGATGCTAAATTAGTGTGGCTTTTCCAGTAAAATAAGAATAATCTGGACTATCTTCTATTCTGATCAGAGAACTGCCCAAGAAGTTGAAACAGTTATTTATGTGGCACAAACAATCTTATCCAAGGATACATATTCTTCTAGAAGGAAACAACCAACGTCAAAACACAAGTGGAAAAAATGCAATGTCAGCATCATACTGTTTCCTGACCTGTTCTAAATTAGGTAATGCAATATTTTCATCTGGGAGACACCTAAATTGTGCAATTACCACAACACCTCACCTAAGTATGGGAAGACGCCCACCCAAGGTCTCTTCCTGCTCCAAGATGAAGGGAAGAAAAGGGCAGCATATTCTTCCTCCAGCACTACCATCCTTCACAGTTTTCTCATGTCTTACCATAAATATAGCACCTAAAACAAAGGATGTGCATTCAGAGCAGGCCTGGAAGGGACTGTGAGCAGCTGGAGAAAAGCTGGGCTCAATGGTTCCAAAATGTGCAGTAAAAAGTAGGATTAAAATAACAGTGAAACAGTACGAGGCCATTGTATCAGACTGATCCATCACAAGGGATTAAGGAAGAAACCTCACTGCAACCCTTGGCCTGAACTGACCATGGTATCACTTTCCCCACTGCCTGCAAAAATCCTGGCAGAGGGACCTTGGTGCTCTGCACCTGTAGCCAGCAGCTCCAGGACTGGGGCTCACACTCTGATACAGGGAATACAAATAGAAACTGCTGAAACATTCTCATTTACTGTACTGGGCTGAAGACAAGTGACCCTATCTCAGAAGTGTATGAAAAGCTCAAAGGCTCCAGGGACAACTGAATTAGTTATTTCTAGCACGCAGGTCTGCCTCACTTTAATCTACTGTTGCATGAGTTGGACAACAAAAGCACCACTGTGCTGCCAAACCTGAACACCACACATTAGAGAAAGCCAAAGTTTTAGCAAAATAATTTTGTGGGAGGCTGTGGGATTATGAAACCACTCCAGTTTTGAGATCTTCCCAACAGTCCAAAAAAACCATGTAATAAATGTTAGATTTTTCAATTGTCTGTAAAATAGATTACTCAATGTACAGAACATACAAAAATGGATTATTTATGGAGACCATGTATGTAAACAAAAACATGTGTTGTCTATAAACAAACAAGAGCAGCTAAAAAGAGATTTTTTTTTTTCTTAAAAAGTCCCGTCTCCCTGTCATTTTGACTTGTGCTCCAAAAATCCCATTTGCATGGCTTCCATGGTAACTCTTCAGTTCTGCTCATTTTTACAAAGAATGATCCAAAAGCCACAAAAAGAGCAAGGCTTATGCTAAGGCCAGTCTCAAAAGCCATGAAGGAAAAGAAAGGAAAAAAAAAAAAAGAGCAAAAGAAAACCAGCTAAGTCCAGGACCAGACAACTTTATATTGTTTGGCATCACCAGTGCAAAACTGTAAGAACTAACAAGCTTTTACAGTTATCTTAACAGAACAACAAATAAGCTTTTAGAGTTAATAATCCCTTCCTGTGGTCAATACACACAAATAGAGCCTCCTGCTAAGGTCCTGGTCACACACCTGAGAACACAGCAGCAGGAAACTCACATCACACAAGAGGCAGGACCAAATCCTTCTGCTGCTCAGATTGAAACCCTACTGAAATGCAGGCTGTAAACTGGGGGTTTGGAACAGGCTTTCAAAGATAGGCAGTGGCTGGGAAAACACTGTGGGAGATCTCCCATTTACAGCACACAGAAAGGTGAAAAGGTCTTTGGCCACAGGTAAACGACAAGGAAAGTTACACTTCTGCTGCTTTTTATGTCTCCCTCATTTAAAGTACATAATTGTTTTAAATGGCCTCTCAGTTGCATGTTGGGTTCAAACTCTGGTCGCTATGCTCAGATAGTAAATCAAATGCCTCAATCCTGTTATTCTTAGCATGTGTTTTCACATAATTATTTCTTTGGTAAAGACAATACTAACACAGAGAGCCCTTCTGGCCATAACACAAACACCACTTGCCTCTTTTTTCCAAAGAGGTGGTTCCTCTTTGACAGTTTTCAATGCAGGATCACCTCAAATAAGAAAAAAAAGCTATAAAAGCAATGACACTGGTATTTACTGACCCCTCATTTAATGGCCCTGTCTTATGGGAGCAGCACTAATTCACTTCACTAAATCACTTCCCAGCATTTTGACAAAGTTTAGGGTAGAACTGTATTTATAATTCTTCTGTTAACAAAAATATAGCCAAGACTCCCAGGACACTGCTCCAAAACATACCATGTAAAAATTTATGCTCCCCCAACAGCCAGCCTTCCAATGTTTGCTTATGAGAAATCCTATAGGATGTTGTAGATATTACTGATCTGAACTTTACAAAAACAGCACTCAAAAAGGAGCCCAACCAGAACCTATAGGGATAAACACCTGCCAAAGGACTGTCATCATCCCACAGTGCCCCTATCAACATTTCTCAGATCTGCCCAGGAGAAAATTCATCAGACATGTTATCTGTCTGCTGAGGAGGAGATCTTTATTTTTAAGCTAGTTTTACATATATTCTAGGCTATGTCCTTGCATTTTTTCAAGCATCCACTAACAAGGAACTGAAGGTAGTAAATCCTGAGTTTCAAGACCTTGCTCTGTTGTCTCTTTAATATCTACACTCGTTAAAAAACAAAACAAAACAAAAAACAACCAAAATAAAACCCCACAAGTAGAAGAGCTACTATCAGAGAAGATAAAGAAAAGTGATTAACCATTGAAAAAACATTGTCCTTGTTGAGAAACATGCTTGAGGCAAAATAAGCAAATTTCCAGAGGCTAAGTTGGGCAATGGGTGGAAGTTTCCAAAGCCTGAACCAAGAGTGCTACAATGTTGTTAAAATGTTTGATTTCTAGGGTGTCAGCGCCAGAGAAGACCATGCAGGGCAGAAAAGGCACCAATTCAGCCACAAGTTTCTGAACTCGTGGTTAGCAGAGCTAGTGCTGAACGTAAAACAAAGCCACATGAGCAGGACCTGCAGATTTGTACCACAGCCAGAGAGGGGAGAAAGGAGGGAGGGAAGCAGCAGGGATCACATTTCAGCCCTTAAGCATCTCATCTCTTTGACCCTCTGTGTCTGATTCCAAGCTCAAATACAGTTCTGACGTCCAAGGTGTCACCCTATCTCCAATTAATCAAAGGCGAGTTCTGTTTAAGTAGCCCCTTCTCAGGAATCCCATGGCCTGGTTTGGAATTTGATCTCTGTCATAGCTGTCAACAGATCCACTTCTTGCTTCTCCCTTGCTTTTGCTTTTATCTAAGGCAGCTCAGTAAGCCTGAAAGGACTGAGCAAGGGGATTCTGGGGCTTTCTGCAAGAATGAAGCATCACTGTTCCTACAGTGAGTAGGGACTGGCTCAGCAGTGCTGAGAACAGAACTGCTGAAGACACGTTAAACCCTCTGAAGTTACCATTTAAGACCATGCATTATTCTTAAAAATTGAGGGAATGTGAAGCTTAATTGAACCTGACAGTCAAATAGCTACCAGGTTCTGTTTCATGAAGCCTAGTGTTTTCTGGTTTGGGATTTTTAAAAATTGTTTGCCAATCCATTAACAAACCTTCCCACAGTGCCCCCACGAGCATAAAGAATCTGATCTTTAAACAAACTGCCTGGAGAGACCAGTTTGATAAGCAGTGAAGAAATAATTATGCCATTCAGAAATCAATTTATTCTCAGGCAGAAATGTATTGCAGCAATTATCTTAAATACAGGGTGAAGTCCATGCAAAATCACTGAGCCAGACTTCAACATAACCTTTTTTCAGTGAAGTAGGAGAGAGATGACAGCATTATCACCTCTGCATAAGAGATTAAGAGTGAGACTGACATATCTTTTTCACTGACTTTTGATCCAAACATATCTAACTGTGTAGAGGGAGGTCTCTGCTCCCTGATAGCTACAGCTTGGAAAAAAACATCTTTAGGAAATCAATGCCCAGCCTTCTCAACACACACCTAACCTTTGTCCTGTCATTCACTGCCTCGCATCTTAGATAAACACCATTTCTTTCCTCACAGGATACGCCCATCACAGGCCAACTGCTAAAACAAAACCTTCACAGCCTGAAGTTATGAGGATTATTTTTTTTTTTTTTTTTTTCTGCACCAGAAAAGCAGGAACTCCCCCAGTTTTTCCCAAATAATCTTCCACCCAAAATATCTCAGGGTGATTCTAAATATATACACTGTGCTAAGCACCACAGCACTTTGTGGTCTAATCCTGCAAACTGCAGAGGCTTCCTGTAAGGGCTGAGTACCCTCAACTCCTACCCATTCACAAGGGAATATGAGAAGCATAAGTTTCACAATTTAAACTGAGAACCAAGAGCTAAAATTAACCATACAGTAAATAAAATTATTTTATGAAAGATCTGCAGGTTGATCACATGCTTAATCAAAATATGCAGCTGCACAAATCAAGCAGGTGTAGAAAAGTAATGGGACTGGGTGGCAATTTTGGGGGGATATAACTCTGTTGTTCACAGTACACAGTAACAGGCTTAAAACAAACCATGAAATCCCCAGGTTCTCAGTCCTTGACAACATGTGAGAGAAACCCAATCTTAGCTGTAAATGCTCAGCTTGGTACCAGTAACTCTCTGTTTGATGTTTCTGGTTATTTTTATTTGCTATTGAGTCAGAATCCTCACAACAGGACAAAATAAGATAGAAATAGGATAAAAAGAAGGCACCACTGATGCTAGAAATAATGTATTCAGGCCTGGTTACAGTCAACTACTGAAATTAATGAGATAAGATTCACCCCTGGGTTCCAAGCTCATCTTAGTTCCAGTGTGAATCTGGAGAGAAGCCCTCCTAATTAAAGGCCTGAGCAACATCAGAACTCCAATTGAGAGAAAAAAGCAAAACACAATAGAGCTGCCTACCCCAGTCCATTCTAGGGAAGACTAAGTAGGAGGTGTGGCTGATGGGGTTTTTTTCTTCCTTTTTTTTTTGTTTTGTTTTTAAGTCAGTGGAAAAAGAGATGGCTGTGAATAAGGTTACTACTTCCTGAATCTTTTGACTAATAAACCTTGCACCTTGCACATCTCTCACAAGAGTTCATGAAGCAGAAAGCCAAGACCCACAAAATGAGAGTCATATGAAAGGACCAACCCCACTTCCCCTCTCCTCACATCTGTCACCTGCAAGCACACACTCATCCAAACAAATTTAGCTGGCAGCCTCCTTTTCTTAGCTGTCCACAGAGGAGAACATAATCCCATGCTTTCATACAAATTTTAACTATATTAGAGTATTTCTTAACTATATCAAAGTATTGCAGTTCTCTCTCCTAGCGCTTTTTATTTGCAACATTTACACTCCCATTTCATTTCCCCACTTTCTGTTTTGTGAAAGAAACAAAGGAAAGAATTGACAGAAGAACGTGTGACCAGTTCATAACTGAGAAAAAGTTTAATAGCTTCTCCAACTTTACTTTGCTCTACAATTTCTTTCCAGTGATGGATTTGCTTTTGTTCTTCTGTTATTTGATCACTATTTATTTGGGGATTAAGCATGGAGAGATTAAGCATTCCTTTCATTTTACAGATGGTAAATCCAAGATACTAAAAATGTTATTTTATGTTAATTTTATAGCCAAGACCTCTTTGGATCTTGTGGATGTTCCCCCTCCCATTTTTTTTCATTCATCTTGAAGAATGTTAATGCACATGTAGTCTCACTCTTTTCATCTCAATGAATATTGCACAGGGAGATCTGGAAGCCAAAAGAACCCCAACTTCTTCTACAGGATTTGCCATGGTGAAACTGTGTGCCCCCAGAAGAGCTGCCTGAATTTATCCAGAAAGCAGCCCCTCCCTGCTCCTGATCTCTCAAAGGATACCTGCTACAGTAGCAACAACCCAGTAGGAAACAGAGAGTTAAATTTGTTTTAGAGTTAAAACAAGGCATTCCCCTCCACAAAGCTGATTCATGTGCTGAAAACCCAAAGCCAAGACACTGAGAATGGGAAGTAGAATTACAGAACGTGCGTCAAAGATTCTGGGTTCCCCTTTTCTCTTGCTGCTGAACTGCTGTAGCTTGCACGTTCTCAGGACACAAACTTGAGTAACAGCAAGAAAGCCATTCTCTAAATCCAGTGAGCTGAAGAACTGCCATCATTTTTGATGGAATTTCTCTAATCAGTCGGTTCAGTGAAAAGAAAAAAGGCTACTGTGGCCAGTGAGGAACAAGACACTCTGTAGCATTTTAATAAGTTAAGCTATTATGACTTGCTCAGCAGAAACGTCAAGAGGTTTTGTTTGCTTAAAAGGAAACAGTTAAAGTAGCTGTTACAGTATTTGCAGTGACTCTTTCCCCAGACTCAGAGCTATTAATGACTGTAATTTTGACTGGAGTGCGATTTAGCAATAGTCACGTTGACCTCGTATCATGGGACCATGCAGCTCCAACACGTTCAGCAAATATTAACCTGGTTATTCCCGAGGACACAATTTTTATTTCTGTTTTTCAGGTGAGGAAACCAAGACTGAAAGAGCATCTAAAGGCAGAAAGAGAGAATTAGCTCTGGGAAACAGCAGCACTGTCACTGATGAGGCACTTGTTCAGTAATAGAAATGCCATATTTTGATTGCAGGACAGCAATTTGCTTAAATCAGCTGTGGTATTTCAGTGGGACTCTCATTGTGCACGGCTTGTGCAAACCAATACTAAAGGTCAGTGTACTTAACAGCTACATCAAGTTAACATTGTTTATTGAATGCTACTGGCCTAATACAGTAAAAAACCCACACAAATAAAGACACAAGGATTTGCTCAGGATGACCACAAGTACAGCAAAAGCCTGTTGAGGGTGAAAGAGAATGAATGCCCTCAATTCTTTAAATAATACAGTGCCAATGAATGTCTGCAATTCTGGTCAGAGCCAGTTCCCCATGTGCAGTGAGACTCTTAGTGAGGAAAAAAATGCCTTCATTTTCAGAAGGTTCCCAGTGGTTTTACTCCTCTGCTGCTGTTTGCAAAAACACAGAGAAACAGAACAAAAAATTGGCTCTGAAATGAAGAAAATATCACACTTGACATCATATTCATCCTGTGAGTTAAATGAACTTTTTCATCCAGAATTACTCTCTTTTTTCTTCATTCTTAGCAGAGGTTCTTCCTAATCACGTAATTTCAGGTAAATCTGTAACACTTGCTTTCTTAGCCTCCCTCTGACATTGGGAAGGTGCACTATTAATTTCTCCATAGCTGTAACTAGGGGGTTTCCAAGTCACTCCCCTGCAGAAATGAAGACATACCAATGCAACTCTTTAGGAAACTGCCAACAACAATGCTAATGAAATGGAAGAGACACTTGTCTGGTACCACATGGAAATTATTTACAACATTCTTACCAGGTAAGGTGAAAATCTGCTTTCTAAAATTCTCAGAGAATTCAAAGATAGACTACAAATAAGCAGCAACAAGAAAGTAGTAAAACATAGGATCTGACAAGTGAGGGGTTTTGGAAACAGAGATACTGACTGATGCTGGCCAATTTTCCTGGCCTTTATTATCCATTCATACATGTGACTGGGAAAACAGATTAATAATGACACGTAAGACACAGACAGAGGATCAGAAAACATCTTCACCCATGACTTAAGAAATATCCTTTCATTGAAAATTTCTTGGTGAATGAAGCTGAAAAGAGAAAAGGCTGAATGAGGCACTACAGTTGAACGTTAAACCTTATTTTCCAGTAGCACACAGTTAAATGCTTTATTCCATGTTTGTACAAGGATCTGAAGATATAAACCTGTCACCAAGTATTAGAAACATTATTTCTCAAAAAACCTTAATGATGTAGGGGGTGTCCAATTTCTTGAGCACTTCCAGGAGGGAATATGCCTTTAAGAACAGCTCATCAGTTACTTCTTTTGAAAATCTTTGTATGACTTGAACACAATTTGGCTTGAAAAACCTTAAATTGCCAAAAGTGTCTGTAATAACAGACCTCTCTGCCTCGCTATTTTAAGAGAAGGTTGTATCGGGGTTAGAAATGTCTCTATTCAAAACAATCTATTTTCCCCCAATATTCATTCAGTTCCTTTGTTTAACTTGAACTTCTGAAGTTGTTATTCCTCTGACAGAGACTTTGGATTTGGCTTGGATAACAGTACATGGCTCCACTTCTCCACCAAAGATACACAGATAACACTGACCAATTAAAAAGTGTATCATGAGAAACCATGAAACCATGTCATGATTTATCAGCTTCATTGGGATAACAGTCCACAACAGGTAACCAAAGGAGTGGCAGAACTGTACCAGACAGTCTTAATGAGTAGTAAGTGCCCCTTTGTATCACCCCATACCAATAAACAATCTGCCATTTGACATATAATATATACAAAACTTCCAAAATACTTCAGAAATATTCTTTCTTGTAAATTACTCTTCCAGCAGAAAAACAAAGCACTCTCCAATAATAACAGCTGTTAGAAATCATGCTCCTCAGTGTATACATTACTTACACACGAAGTACAAGTCCTGAAGTCTTAAGATTTAATCCAAAGGCTGCTGTAGCCAATCCAAACATCCCTCACTTTAATTAGGCTTTGCATCCAGCTCTACACTGCAGTTGTGTGTGGCTGGAGCTCAGGACCAACTCCTAAGGATCCTGTAAGCATTTACCATCACAGACAGCTCTGTCATGATGAAATGAGCCTTTGCCAAATCACTTCCTAGTGTGCATCTACCTGCCCTGACTGCTTTTTGGCTCCCACCCTGCCCATTGCAGAGCACTCCATTCCCAGCAGCATTTCAGGGCATGCAGTATTTTGCAGTATCAAGATCTACAAGTCCTGGCTGTTGATTTCCCAGGATCTTAAAATCATTTTTAACGTGCTTGACACCTACAGTTGTATTTCCACTTGGGACTGCCAGAAAGGAAAGTCTGAAATGAGCAACATCCCCAGCAAGCTGATTTTCTAAACACATACCCCAAATAAAAACAAACAAAATGCAAACATTACAATTCAAATAAACTAATAGAACTATTTTCTCATAATCTTAGGAGCCTTTTGTCTGCAGGACAGATTAATCGCCTTAATATTTTCAGTTTATATTTTTATAATTCAAAACATGTTGCTCTTGTTTGGCAAGCTTTACACATCCATTTCAGTAAGCCATCAGTCACATCCAGGCTGGGGCTTCCTAGCGGGTGGCTGTTCTTACTTGCATTACTTAAATTTCCTTCCATTGACCTGAACATCACACAAAATGATAATAAAGCAATTTTACAAATGTAAAACTGTAAGGAGAACCATCCAAAATTCATGGGGGTCTCTTTGTATCTACTCCAAGACATTCAAATGGTTGTAGAAGAGCTTTTTAAACACCCAAACAAATATTTTACAGGCAAACTGGCCATATTAAGAACAGCTAAAATGGACTAATCTGAGAAAACTGCTGCTAGCACACAGTGGAAACTTTCTGTTTGCACATTAGCAGCCACTGCTAAAGTCTCAACGGAGCAAATTAGATTAACATGAATTAGTTTGACAGTTTAGAACGAACATCTACAGTTTCTCAAAAAACAAATCAGACCAAAAAAAAAAAAAAAAAAAAAAAAAATCACTTCCAGTTTTTCTTTTGCACTCCAAACCTCAAGCAGAGTTCTTGCTATGCTGCCAGTGACCCCCAGCCCATGGCAGTGGCTCTGCAGGCAGGGGAGGCTAACAGGGTATCAGTGTCACAGTTTACTATCACCGAGATCACTACATGTGTAAGAAGCACATTCTTCCCATCACTGCACTTACCCCATAAGGAAACCAGAAAGGGCACCAGGCCAAAGTCTGGTAGTTAAGCAGACACACTATCAGGTTTCCCACATTCAAAAATCTTGCTGCCAGGGAAGCATGAAAACTGCTTCCTCCAGGCTGGGTGGCAGACAGAAAATTAAGTGAAACCTAGGCAAGACCAATACTCTGCTGATCTGCATAGGGCTTTTAAGATTTTTATCTAGCTGAAGTCCAGCTTTCAAAACACAGGAGTTTCCTCTTATCACCTAACAGCTCTTTCATTTTCAGCTTCAGTTCTTTTATCATAGTTCCCTGACAGAGCTTTATCTCAAATCATCCCTTTGTAAAAACCCTCCTGAGCAGTTTTATCTATCTGCAAACACACATATGAAGGCTGTGCCCACTGCAGCCTTTCTCCCAGCATCTTGGCCAAACTGTTTCCAGTGACAAGCTCTGAGTAGCACTGATAGAAAGAAAACCTCCCACAGTCTAACACATACCTCCTGCTCTGGCAAATTCACTCCCAGTTCCTCTAGGGCAGAGAACAACTTTAGGTCCTTCCTGACACGACAAAGAAGGGAGCCTAGTTTGTTATATCCAGGTGATTTCTGTTGTGGGGTATATATATGTGGAGATCTCTATGTTTAAGGGTGAGGGTATTACAACAATTTAGCAGCAGAAGTTCAGAGTGAGTCAGAAATTGGTTTCCTGATCCCATGCCAGCCAGCTCAGCAGGTCAGCCCTGATGGAAAGGTCACTCTATAAAACAATCAGGTCCAGCCCTTGTGCAAGGAGCCAACAGACAGAGCTGGGAGACTCTGCCATGGAGCTCAGACAAGGTCCACACTTAGGGAAAACATCCCTGCCCAGTGCACAAGCAAGGGAAGCTTAGGCTGACTGCTCAGTCCTTGCCTGATGTTCCACACAGAGAGCAAAACAGTCCTGAACATCCACGAGGGGAGCACCAAACAGCCTCTCACAGAAAGCATCACTCCTCTGTATACCAAAACTGTTAAGCAATGAAAGAATTACAAGACAAGGGCTGAAATCTTTATTTAATGGCATTTCTCTGCCAAAGAACTCATTAAATCATTTACTTGATGCCCCTGGTATTCACTGCTGCATAACAACTTGGTAATCTCATGTCCCACTGCTACCAGAGCATATGAATGTGCTGGTAAACAACTAGCTCAAGTGAGAGAATTCAGTATGAAAATTGAAGTTATTTTAATGCATATGGTTGTTTTGGCTACTCCTGAAAGGTAAATTTTGTGCTCTCTGGCCCCAAGGCAGGATCCATTAGTTACCCATTTCATGTTTATACAGAATCCAGACAGAAAGACACACACTAGCTATAAGACCAGAGGGAAACAAAACTGATTAATGAAAATAAAGTAATCCTACCAGCCTTGATCACACACAATATACCACTCCCTAGTTCCAAAAGGAGCTTTTACTCTACAGAAAAGTACTCCCTGAGTGGCCAAACATGTATATACAATTGCAGTGAGGACCCCAAAATCCTGAACTGAGGCCAACACAAAGCATGCTAGAAACCCTCATTCCCCTCTGTAAGGCAGTACTGTCTAAAATGTCTCCAGACTCCTGCATCCTGCCTGCTTTGATCACTGTCTGTACCAAGGATGATCAACTACACCAAAACACCCAGATCACACACATTTTGAGGGCCCAGTGCAAAGCCCAGTGATAAGCCAAAGGAAAGCTTCATATCAATTTCAGTGGAAGCTAGGTCTAAAGAAGGGTTGGACAACAGATACAGTTTAATTAAACTTATCTAAACTTGGCCAGTCAGAAAAAAAATTAAACCAGCAGGCCTCAAACCCACTGATACTCTGCAAAGAATTTGTGTCATGTACTGTTGAGCCTCCTTTGGTCCAGCAAAGAAACTGTTGTTAAAAATAGCACCACCTTGGCAATGCTTTTTTGCCCACCTAGGCTGTAGTGCCATCAGGATGCTCAATGACAAGAGGCAGGTTGCCCATTCAGCCACAGTCTGTTTGTGGGGGAGTCCAGCTTCAATGGAGTGCTCCAGGACAAAGGAGACCATGCTTGCATAAGGGAAGACAAAAGACAGTCCTTTATCCCAAAACTTAGTTCTGATGCTGTGTTGGGTGCTACTATGTTTATCCTCTATCAATAATTTCTCCAAGACATCTAGGCAGAAATATTTTCAGAAGAGCACCATGGAGTATTTCCTTTGGTTGCTACCTAATTGTTGACACAATGTATGCCTCCAAATAAATCCTGCTCCAGTGTGGTCGTGCATCCTGACTCAACAAAAGGAATCCCAGTGAAGAATCCCAGTGCTGGAGAACATCTCTGGTGTTTTAACAGGCACCAGGTCCCAAGGAAAGCAGTTGCTTCAGCTGCACGGATGTCACACAAGCCTCTGTTTAAATACTGCAAAGTGGTAATCTCCTGCTTTTGCTACTTTGAAACTGAGGAGGCAAAGGAAAATATTTGAATGTGCAGTCCTGAGGTCACAGCTGAAGTTTGATTTGGGTTGGTTTGGATTAAGGAGAAACGTCCAAGAACAACTCACTGATTTACTTTATTTCAGGACTTGGCACACAGCTTGGACCAAGTTCAAAATCCAATGACACCGTGCCAGAAAATGCTACAGAAAGAGCAGAGATAGGAGACATCTGGACTGTGTTAGAAACTTAGAGCCATAAAGTCCTTTAAAAATATTTGCTGCTCATGTTGGGACTTCTCTTGTTTTTGTTTCAAACAATCCAAATGTTAAAACTGTGTTTCAAATTAAAAGTGGAGAAAGAAAAAAAAAAATCCCAACACCAACAAAAACCCAAAGCCTCCCCTCCCCCAAGAAGAGCAACCTAAACCAGTTACAAAAGTAAAAACAAGATTATTTTAATGACCTCAGAAGAAAAATGAACACTCCTACAGTGAAAGCAGTAATTCCCAATAGCAGTGCATCAATGCTCCTACAGTGAAAGTGATAATTTTCAATATTATTGCATCACTGCAAACTTCTCACGCAAGTAGGACAGCAAATGTGTCCTATAAAAACACAGCCTCTCTGATCATTTAATATTTCTGTTTTGACAATGCTTTAGCCTATCCAAGGCACACTGAAAACAGTGGCATTACCCAAAAATCTTCTTGTGGTCTGGGTCCTAGGATGTAACTGGAAAAAATATTTTTAAATGGTCATTTAATTGCTTCCATCTTAATTCCATGCATTTGGCAGCAGTCATCCTGATCACTTCACAGTTCCTTAAATGCAATGTAATCAGTTGTGCACTCCCTGTTCAGAAAGGCCCTTACAAAAATAAATGGAAGGAGATGAATTTAGGAAAAGAAACAACTATGCTCAATGTTTGGTAGTAGAAGAAATACAGGACAAATTATTCACAGAACTCTCTCAGAAAGCCAAGTGGTTTTATAAATGAATTTGTCTCAAAAATTCCAATTGATGCTGCCTAATTGATTAAGCCTTGAAACAAATCTATGAGAGGGGAGCAGGCAGGGCTCCCCAGCCTCTGCCTGGTGGGTTCTGAGTCAGTGGCAGAGCTGGAGGAGCACAGGAGCCCCTGGCCCCTGTAGCCCTGCAGCCCTGGCCTCAGGTAAATCAACCATTTTGCTTTAATCAACACTTTCCTCACCTGCAGCTTTCCCAAGTGGAGCTGCCTGACAGCAGATGCCAGTGAAGTGGGGTCCACAGCACACAACATACACAAGACTGCACCTCCACCCACCACAGAGAGTCCCTTTTTACCTCTTCCCTCTCTGATGATGACTTGACAGAGCAAAGTCTTTAAAAGACCTTTTAAGATCCCACAAAACAAAGGTCAGGCTAGCAGAAAAGGAATTTCTCTGCACAGAAACTGCATTTCCCAAATCTTGTAGCATGTGAAGAATCCATTTTAACTTAAAAAAATAATTTTCCTTAAAAGGCAAGGCAATTCTAGCCTAACCTGTCTTCCAATACAAGTTCAAGCAGGATAGTTACGAGCAAATAACAAGTAAAACCAGAGTACCAGGAGAGGAGTATGTACAGCTGAATTCAAGACTATGACCAAAGCTGAGGCTCAAATATACTCAAGCAGCTTTGAGTGGCAGGTCCTTGAATTATTTTCCAACAGTGAAAACTTCTGGTAAGAGTGGATTTCATCTAAAAACATAGTACCTACCACTTGCCAGGAATACACTTTTAAAAAATCTTTTAAAAAGCCAGTACTTCATTTACTCCATACCCTTGATTATTTATACCAATTAATAGGACATAGTATCCCATTCTTCCAAGTACATGCCTTGGCACAGCAAGGTCTATTCTGCATTCAGCAACATGCATCATTTCCGGCAGCCCAGCTCCAGGAATAGAAAACCAAGGAAAGCAAGACAGGCAGATAAACAAATCATTCGGATACCTGAAAGCCCTGGAGATACTGTAGCTATTGTCATTTTACACCTAAGCTCCTCTGAGGCATTCTGACAGTGCCAAATGTAGATGAAAGTAAAGAATTAATGGGCTTCTTGGAAGCAAAAAGAATTCACAAAATTATGCTCGTAAGCAAAGCAAACGATCCAGAGACTAAATCCTGCAAAGAATATTTTTCTTGCACTGAACACTCCCCCATTCTCTGTTGACTACACTACATTTGTTCAGTGCTCAATGGCACACCTCACTGAAGATTATTAGCTGTGTCATCTGCAAATTCTTTGGTATTTCATGGGTCTGATGTTGCTTCTACAGTTTGTAGTCATTTGCTCCAACTTCTAAACTTCTACCAAACCTGTACCACAGCATTTCACATGCAGTGCAGGAGACAGAACTGTCAACTCTCATTCAAAATATTTTATTAAAAAAAAAAAAAAAAAAAAGAGTACAGGAGTACAGAAACAACAGGAAAAAATACCTGCTAAAGACTGTACTTTAGAGTAGCATCTCTGCTACCAATTAACCTCAGCTGTGATGGTCATACAACAACATCAGGGCAGAAAAGTCTTTCCAACCCAATGGAGTTAGGCCAAATACAAAATCATCTTCCCTCGTCATCCAACAACAAACAAACCCTTTTTACTGTAGATAATATTCTTCTCCTAGTTCCCCATAATAACTCATAAAGCCAAATCAAGGAGGACAGATGCAGGCCTGAGCTATAAAATCCAGATTTAATTTCCTATCACTCCCCTCCCCCAGGAGCTCAGGGGTGTTTAGATTCTGGGCTGTGGTTTAAGTCCATCTGTGTTCTTCAAGTATAAACATCTTCATTGAAACCAGACTCACCCTGCACAGCCATTCATTTAGTGAGCTCATCTGTGAGAGACACAGGCTGGCACATTTCTATGACAACCAATAAAAGAATCAAAGCAAAGGAAGTCCTGTCCTATCAGTCCTCAACTAAACTAGACATACATATACATCCTAAAGAAAAAGTTCAAAGAGCGGCCTAAAAACCTGAAAAAGTGTTTTCCTCCCCAAAAAAAATCATCTCTTTAATAATGAGTCCAAGTAGCTTGTTTTGTTTAAATATCTTGTTGTGGGTTAACTGTTGATAAGAAAAATTAAAGTACCATTTTCTCTCCTAGAAGAACAAACTTCATAATTTGAAAATATGCTCTATTCCCTTGCTGGATCTCAATATGGCTTTTTGCCTTAACATCAAGCCATCCTAGACACAGGCTTCAGCTCAAGCAACTGATACACTTTGTTAAAGCACTACTTATTTAGAAGTCCATACACTAAATCAACTCAGTGTCAGAAAAGTAAAGCAGCACTTTCTCTGGCATACACTGCCAGTCAATGCAGAATTCATATTGTCCTTATGGTTGTTATTCCATCCCCTCAAATCACTCACTGGCAGCTTACACAATTCATTAATTGTAAGTAGTTAGGATTGTTTTTACTAGTATGGCACAGATGCCAAATCATTCTTAGTGATTCCCAATAAGAGAGAAAGATGCTATGAGTAAAAACAATAGAATAGACTCCCAGGATCTAGACATGCCAAGCCACAAATATAATGCTAAAAATATTTTTTTCTCCCCTTCTCTCCACCCTCATTTTCTGAGATTCAGTCTCAAGCTGGACTTTGTTGAGATAGGCAACCTTCTGTGGCTTCCACCAAGACCCCATGTGCTTGCAACATCTCAAGCCATGTGCCCACAGAAATAGTAAATCACAGGAATAAAGAGACTTTTTTTTTTTTTTTTTTGAAGTCACAGAAACCTCAAGTGCAAATTTGTCTACTATGGTCAATCCTTTCTCCTGGCATCATTAAAGGTTTCCCAGTCAGAGACATACTGCACTCATCAACTCAATGATTTGCATCTCTACAGTGTTTTGACTTGATCTTTTACTCACAAGTCATCTTGTTTAATTTGCTCCAGACATTTTTCCACACACAATTCAGAGTAGTGATACACTGCCAGGCAAAGTACTGAAATGTTCCCAAAGGCACAGATGAAGAAAAATTCAGTTATCAGTGGATATAAAAGGCACTTCTTATTTCTTAACCAGCCTGCCACAGATGAAGAGCACAGCTGATGTGTAATGGCTGTTCGTGGTAGGTACGAGCTCCAGTCACACAGCTGAAACCACTGTGACCTCCTGGTGGAATTAGATGGTAGAAAGACAAAAAGTGTCTAAGTCCAGCCCTAAGGCCTCACTGATACTACCAAAACTCTAGACAGCTGCACAAGAAGCCACAGGAAAGGGCATTTCCTTTCACTGACCAGCTCTGCTTGACCAATGATCAAATCAAAAGATGTAAGATACAACCTTTACACTCAAAAATTCAATAAAGATGCAAGACTCTTGATTTCGGTTAATTTCTAGTCAAAAGAAAAGTGTATTTTTTTTTTTTTTAACAAGCAGCTATGTAAGTGGCAAACTGTATTTTCCTGTGCAATGTTTGCCATGCCATAAAAGCAGTAAAAACTCAGTCTGAAGCAGTGCCTAAGAGGTCATGTGGCAAATGCCACAGAAAAGGCAGAAAAACAAGCACTTGGGGAAAATCAGAATCAGAGCACATCTGATTCTGAAAACTGTGATATCACACGCAGCAAGACTGATTTCCATAAGTGTAGCACATTCTCTTCTCCAGTTTAAATCTGCAGATGGTGGGCTGCAGTGTTTGTGTTCTGCTGCCTACACATGGCACCAGATCTACCCACCAGGAACATGTTACTGTCTGCAGGAGACAAGCACCCATCCATTCCAGAACAGACCACACAGTATCATTGTATTTCCAGGTCTCTGCAGGGGTATCCCATGCCATATCCTCTCTATAGAATATAAAGATGTGCTTCTGCAATGGCCAATGCAATGGGTGCAGGTGGTGATCAGTTCCAAACAGAAACCACCTCTCCTTCTGCTGCACTGCACTGAAGAACACAGCAGCAAACAGCTCCCTCCTCGTCTCCACTGCTCACATTTCTGAGCACTCAGAAATACACATCTTTTACACAGCTGACTTTGTCCCCACAGCTGATAGATAGTAGGGCAAGTGAAAATTCGAGACGTTTAATACAGGGCAAATGTGATGGACAACACACACAACCTCTTTCAAAGGTCAAGATTTACTTGCAACCAGAGAGATCCTGTTTTTTTCCTACACAGATGAAACTTTCAGTTCCCTGATGAGGAAATGGAGTGATGTGACATTAAGCAGCTCATGAATCTCTTCAATTAATGCATTCTGCACAACGGAGACTTCCAGGGAATTATCTGCAACCACAGCAGTGCCTCATTCCTGTTGCTGAGTCCCTGAGAATGAGTCACTCCAATTCCCATATTCTTGCTGCAGGCAGAGAGCTAAGGACTATTCCCTGCCTTCGCCAGGCAAATGGCTGGAATCAGACACTAAAACTACTTGCACAGAACTTTAATTAAGGTTATCTTATTTTCTGAAACTATGGGAGTATATTTACCATCATCCCCATACCATCATTTACCATCATCCCCACTCTTCATGTTGATTAGGGCTTATGCTACAGGAGGTAACATTTCCATCCACCACCTTCAGGGAGCAACTGAATCGTGTGCCAAACAACCATGCAGGAGAGGATGGTAAAGAGGAAAAAGCAGTTCTGATAGAGGAATGCCTTACTGCTCTCCATGATACAATGGGTCAGGAAGGTCAGCTTTGTCTGCAACAGGGCCCTCATAAGCCACCAAACTATTTATCCTAATACCATGCCAATTTAAAAGAAATTTTACCAATATTAAACTAGCTTGGAGAATAGAGGGAGACATGACTGTGGCTGGTTTTACACATTTAGGAATACTGCAATTTTAATTAAAAATAAAAAATCCCCAGAAGAGACACAAAATCTGTGGTTCAAGCAGTTTCAAAACTGAGAAAGCCTTGCCTGAATACAGCTAGTATTTCATGTGATTTGCAAACTAGAAACACTGGAATTTTAGGCCAGGAGGGTGTCATTGACTAATGGGGGTTCTCCCTTCCCTCTGGAGTGTAGGTTTACAGAAGAGTAAAATCATGTTCTCCAGGCAAGTTTATATGAAATGATTTATCTCTAGCCAGCTGCAGTCAGACATCTGCTTGTTTTTACTTCACTACAGAGAGATTCACACCCCCCCCCTTATCTCCAAAGGCAGCCAAGATTATATTCAATTGTAAAGAGAAACCTCCAGCAATTATCAAAGCTAAAATTTAAGAAGTCAAGTACATTACACAGAGGCCACAGATGCACCTAAGCTCCACCTAAGGCTGAAGAAGTTCTACATAATGAACAGGCTATTGACTTTAAGGCAGAGACATCACCTCTGTATCCCGCGGTTCACACACAGATCTGCCCAAATACATGAAGGTATTTCTTTGTTTTGAGAATCCCTCACATTCCACATGGGATCACACAGACAGTCCTCATGTGGTCAAATAAAGTTTGTGAACCCATGCCTTTATAGCTTTTCCATATTAATCTGCACTCTGGGCATATATCCAATTAAAGCCTCATGTATAGATCACTAGGTTACTAACTGGATTGCATACTGGGGGGAAGGGAAATAAGCTCATGACTGCACAATTTAACACTGCCTCTGCTTTCACTTTTGCATGCACCAGTCTTTTTTAATCTAGTCTTACCATAAATA
The DNA here is from genome assembly GCA_030060385.1 of Muscicapa striata striata. Classification (NCBI taxonomy): domain Eukaryota; kingdom Metazoa; phylum Chordata; class Aves; order Passeriformes; family Muscicapidae; genus Muscicapa; species Muscicapa striata. The sequence goes on from JAREIS010000073.1 coordinate 2,803,450, forward strand.
AAGAGTAATGACGCTTGCTGCAGAGCAGCTCGGGTCCCTGCATGCTGGAACACACGGTAGCTGATGCAGAGTGCATTTACATTAAACTTAACTCCAGTGCAAAGCAGACAAGGTCTTTTCACAAACATGCTACAAAAACAGGAAGCAAAGGGAGAAACTTCACAGTGTTTGGAAACAGCAGAGCATTGTTTGTACACGTTTCTCTTACAATTCCAAAATAAAAAAAACGGGTAACATGAAATCTGAGCACAGCAAGAGCCTTAGATCAGACACAAAGGTCTCAAGACAGCAGCACTCAGAAGACCTCCAGGTACAGACTGTACAGGCAAGAAGATGCACAGGGTAAGTTTGTTCTCTTATTTCTGCTAAGAAAATCTGACAAGTAGAGACACAACCTCCCCAACCCTTGACGTTAAACCTAGATAGTTACACAGCACTACATCTTTATCACAACTGAAGTGGGTATGATAAATGAAGAGGCATTAGGAAACACATAACCCACCAAACGTAAACATTCCCTTCATTTTTAACTGTGTTCAAAAGGGAAGGTACAATGGCACTGTGGGCTATCACTGCCCCACGAGAAGCAGCTGCACTGTGGACAACATCCCTAAGAGATGAGTCAAAACGTTCCAGTCACAAGCAACCACACACTCAGACTTCCCTTTTCAGCTGGAGCACACAGCTCCATCCAACCTTCAGCCTGAAGCTGCTTTAATTTTTCCTCCCATCACCTCCTTTCTTTCCCCTCCTCCCTCCAGCCCACTCAGGCCATGCTGTAGCACCATGAACACAATACACAGATAATGTACAGTTAGTGCTGCCTCAATCCCGACTCATCTCAGGTTTAAAACTGGCCAACCCACACTCCAATCCACAGGCACAGATCACAGAGGACCTGCTCCTGCATTTGGGCTCAGCAGCACCAAGGGCTCAGCACTTTCCCCTGCTGTCTATCTGTATGAGGGAGCAGTCTGATACACAGACAACTCCCACAACAGATTATATGATTTCACCATATTTAACGTACATTAGTCAACCCAAGTCACCAGGGATATTTGAAACAATTTACAATAAATCAGGAGATTAATTTCAAGGGAGGCAGTGACATAGCACCAAAAGAAGTACACACTAGTGTTAAGCAAGAAGCCACTAGAAATATGTCTCAGTGTCAACAAATATTTCACTATAAATACCACAGAAAGAAGATGTTGCAGTCTTCAGGGCAAATGCTGGGCTGCAAAGGCAAAGTGGTTACCTGGAAGGGGCATGTCAATATTTAATACCAAAGTACATGCCCAGTCCTGCACATTTCATTTAATTTCAAGCTTTTCCAGCCTTATTTCCTGTTTCATTCACAGCAATCACAAAAGATTAATTACCCAACCTTAGGAAATGTGTTTTCAGTCAGAGAAGACATGTTGACCATGTCCCTACTTTCACCTTCAGTAACAAAGGTCTACGCCAACACAAGTTTTATGCTTGCTTCAATGTCCACATTACTTGATTGCAAAGTAGATGAGATTTTCAGTGCCAAGACTCCACTCAAACCATTCACTCCTCCGGGAGAGGAAGAGTCTGTTCCATGGCTCCTCTGGATGTCAGGCTATTTTTTAGTTTAAAATTAAAAAATCTTTCCTCAAAAGTCACCATAACAGCATTGACCCAAAAAAACAAAAAAAAAAAATCAAGAACTAAAGTAATGCTGAATAATTTACACTTGTGCAATATCTTTCATCAGCACTCTTCCATATAGGGGCTGCATTTCATACCAAACACGATAAGGAATACTACTTCAAGCCCTTATTACACAGCTGGAGTGGATATTCCTTTATTAAGGAATATCTGAAGAATTACCAGTGTTCCTGTACTGAAAGAATAAGCTGAAGCTCTTTTTCCAATTCAATAATTGTGCTACTATAACTATTTACTAAAGGTAGAAGTTCACAGCGGTTGCATAGATTTTCTTCTGGTTTAAACAATGACTGAATGACATCTGTGACATGACGTTTTCCTCCAGACACCCAAATAAACCTCTCTGTTCTACGTTCCTGTCCGTAAGGAACACAGCTGCTTCACTGAACATGATTAATCTTCCACAAGGAATCAACAGGTACTCAAACCATGGGCGTTTCACTGAGCAGCAAGACAAGGACACGGATCTCATTCAACACAGTCCATCGAAGGAGATGGAAATCTCTGCTGCAAAAGTAAATTATGTTCTTCAAGAATCACTGGGAGTCTTTCATGGTTTCGTTCCCCTCCTCCCAGCCTCTTTCTCAGAGGCAGGGTACTGAGCAAGATGCTGAGATGACAGAACACCACAATCATCAGAGCATTCGAGGCAGGCACACAACTCTCCATCACTGACATCCCTTGCCCTGCCTGGCGTCAACAGCCCAGGCAAAGAAATCTCCCATGTGCAACCACCCCTTCAAGCTGCCAGGAACAATGCACCACAGATCCTCAGCAACAAGGACTGCATGGCCACCAGAAGAAATATCTGCAGAACTGCATTATCTTATACAGATCCTCTATTTAAGAGTCCACATGAAGTTCCACTTTCAGTTTCCTACCTTCTTACAGCTTACATTGTACCAGAGAGAACCATGGTGTTTTAAGATGCCTCTGCAATCATTTTCTTCCCAAGGGATTCCTAAATTTATGAGCTCAACATCAAGAAATTTGTACAGTAAATCCAAGGTTTGAGAAAAGAGAGAACTGCCAATCTTTTCACAAAAGAGAATCGCAACACAGTGCCTCTTTAACAATTTTGCAAGCTCATTCTCATCCTGAAAATTTCAGTGCAGTCAAGGTTTCCCTGACTTACTCTTTATTTCTGAATTCAGTCTTAACAGCCTCTGAAGCAAGAGCAAAGTGGTAGGTTGTCAGAAGTGACTGTTAGGAGAATACACAAAGCACACACGCTGCAGAAAGCAAAGACTTGAACTGATTGGCACCTGGCTCCCTGCCAGATATTTTCTTTGCAGGAAGATTGAAGAGTAGTGAGAAGAGCACGACACTCTGGGCCACGTTCTGCTGTCAGTCACTCTCCCACGCTTCCACTGATTTTTAATGACATTTACAACCATTAAGAAAATGAATAGCCATCAAAAATCAGAAGGGAAGACACAGCCTAGCAGACAATGCAAAGGAAAATCATTTCTGCTCCAGCTCCCACCAGTGATTTATCAGGAGCAGTAGGACAAGGCACTACTGATCCTTGGTGTCCAACCTTCAGCCCTCCAGATGCACACACTGACTAAGAAGGAACTGCAAACTAACTATGAACCAACAGTGACAAACACGTCTGATCTACATTTATCTGAGTCTTCAATTTCCCCACATACAAAAACACTGACCATAAAACACTTGGAGATGGCTGAAGTACAGGGAAGTTGAAACCCAAAGATTACTAGAACGAAGATATTATACTTTCATCCAAAAACCTTTTTTTCCTGTTTTAAAGGCCAAAAATAATCCCTCCTCTTTTTTGTTCACAGGTCAAACAGAGAATTGTATTTACGGAAAAAACCTACACACCCTTAGTATTTTGATTTTAAATGCTGGAGTCCATTTGGCAAGTTTCAAAATCTTTTTTTTTTAAAGCAGTCTCTACTTTACTATGAATAATGCCCATCCCTGGAAACGGATAACTAAGTCATTCAGTTTTATTTTAGACAGCCAAAACAGCCTGCTCACAATACTCACTAATTTCATTACAGCAGCAAACCAGAAACTCTTGTGGTACAACAGAATCCCATTACAGTAGGAGCCAGCCATGGCAAGAGGCACCTGCCAATCCCAACCACTTATATTTAAATAGCCAAAACATACAAAAACTGAGGGGGAAAAAAAAAAAAAAAAAACCCACAACAATATCTCAGCTCCACCACTGAGAAATACCTGCTCAGTGTTGTTTGAAATGTACTGCGGGGAACTCACCATGGGGTAACTTTAGGAGATTCAGGGGGAAAAGGTGTTCTTTTAAAAATTGTTGGAACTGTTTCACTGCAAATGCAATTACTTAATGTTGCTCAGTTTATGTTAATTGTCCATATATAAATAAAAAATGAGGCTACTTTTTTGTTGACAAAATTCTTGCCTTACCTTTGGGTTTACATCATCAGAAATCTCATCCATAAAATATGCACGGACATTCATATACTTCAAAAAAAGTACAACTTATTTCTAAGAAAAAAAATACTATTTCTGATTCTCATCTGCTAATACAGTTTCTCTTTAGGTATAAGAAAGACATTAAGCAAAATTTAAATGTAAAATAATTGCATTTGGGAATACAATTATCTATTTTCCACAAAGCCCTTTGATATAGCTTAATCTCCGCTTTCTTCAGGCAACACTTACTGTACCAAATGTAGCATCTTTGAAAACAAAATCTTACAAAGCCTAAATCCATTTCTGTGTGCTATTAAGGTCTGAGTTTTAAATTTTTCAAAAGGAGAAAAGTATCGCATTTTATTTAGCCTTTCTTTGAGCACTAAAAATCCAAGAAGGCGAAGTTCTTTAGTGACAGTGCCAAGCACTCAACATTCCCATTCTTAATATCAAGAAATTAGTGATCTGGAGTTTAAGAAGCATTAGATAACCATTTTTTAGTCATCTTTTTTGAAGTTCTGGTAATTACTCTTTTAATCAATGAAAGCAATTATTCCTTTTAAATTTTCATCCAGTGAGAAAAATCACACAATCCCTCAGTCACAGGAACAAGAACTTCAGGGAAGCTGCAGCATACTTAGAAAAGTGCAAGAGCTCTTACCCCTGAAACAAGCAGATATTCTGAGCAGACATGGCAGAGAGGTACTCCAGGAGAGCCTTACTCCATTTTAAACCTCCCACTTTGCCCTGACCTCAGAAGTGAAAATGGCCACAGGTGCAAATATCAAGCAAGGTAACAGCAGAAGCAGCAGCACCATCTTCCTATGCCTTCAAGGAATTGGGAGCAGCTGTCCCTGTAGAGCATCCACCCTCCTGCAAACTTCAGCCACAACCACATACCACAGCAGCATTTCAGCAAATTTTGAGACCAAATGGGGGAAAAGAGAGCTACTTGCAGCAAGCAGCATTTTTTCCTTAATAAAACTCTATTGTCTGAGGAAGGCAGACAGGACAGAGCTGGCACACAGAGAAGTGATTGGATTCAGTGGAAGATTCTGAGTGAGGTTTTTCCCCATAGCTGAATGTCACAAACTCACTTTCCACCAGGACAATGTTGTCTGAATGCTGGCACAAGAGTGACAGAGCAACAGCTTCTACACCAGTTCTGCCTAACAGGGAATGTTCCAGCAACCCTCTCACTCATGGAAGAGCCACTCCAGCCACTGCAGGTCACTTGGCACCTCGAGATCTGCCAAGCAGAGGGAGAAAACGGGGCTCTGAGAGCTGTACAAGGCTAAGAGTGGAGTCAGCCATGTGCCCCAGCCTGCAGCCAAGAGCGAGCTGCACGGTGATCCCTCGCTGAGCCTTCCTGGCTTTCTGAACAGCACATCCTGCCATTCACCTTACAGGCAATGAATGGTAATCCCTCTCCTCAAATTACCCTCCTGACTGCAACAGAGTGGGACCAAGAATGTACGTGACTGAGTGTACTTCCAGTTCAGATTTAAGTAATTGCAACTTGATGAGTTTCTTAAGCTCAGTTTGTAATGGCACACATCTAGCAGAAACACTCAAATCCAGAAAAAACATACACCTTTTATTAAGTTTCTCAGAAAAGGAAAAAAATACTTAATATTATTTAAAAGCTTACTAAAAACTCAGATTAAAGTAGAAGAACATAGCCTTCACCATACCCTCATGCCGTGGACACCAGAGTCTGTGACCTGGCAGGTTACCTGCTGTATTTCCCATTCTACTGGCCCTGTCCCATCAGCCATGGGACAGCCCCAAGGACAAAATCAACAAATCACTTTAAGTACTGGAAATGGCAGTACTAATGATAAAAATGTCCACAGATCCTAGAGCATGGGTCCCCTCTTCCAAAACCCAGAGAGTACTGTTAAATTCTCCTGATTTTTAAGCCTATGAAGTAAAGGCCTTTAAACTTAGCATCTGGTTCTGACTTCTTCATGTTTTCCTCCACAACCACAAGAGCTAAAGCTTCACTCACCACTGACGTGATCAGTTATAATGTATGCTTTTCAATTGTCTTTTCCCTTTCCTGGTGTTGTCCCTGCATTCTTAAATACTGTGCAAAACAGGAAAATTTTACGCAATGATTTAATAATACATTTTTTTTGGCACCAATTCCAGCCTACCATGTTTCCCGCTCTCCTCTTCCTCAACAGTCTGGCGGACTATGCACTGAAACACATCACCTCCCTGATCCAGTGAAAAGACAGACAACAAATCTGCAAAAGGTTCAAACAGAGAGAGTGCTCCCCAGCCAGCTCACAGAGATTTTTCTCAACCTGACCCTGCAAACTGTTAAGTGCTTACAAAAGATGGATTGACAGGGTATGGCACAGATGCAGAAACGAATGGCACAGGCCAGGGCTGACTCAGCCAGCACTGCTGCCAATGACACTGCATCGGCAGATGGTGCAAAAAAAAGTGATTTTAATGAGTGCACATATATGCACAAGCTCTCTGAATGGATTATACGTGCTGAAGTATCAATCATCTTCACACACCTGGCTGCTTGTGGAATCAAGCACTATGTTATCTATGAACACAGAGAACAAAACTGATGCAACTAGCACTGCTCAAAACACCAATAAACAAGCCACAATCCACCCATGCAACCCACAGCCTAATTACTTCTAAAGACTCCAAAAGACTTGAACTATTTGAGGTAGATCTCTTTTCTCATAAATCCTATATGAGGAGATGAGTTAAACTCTATTAGGTTAGCCATGCTTATTAACATAGAAGGAAATTGTATCGTGTTAAACTCATCTGTTACCTACGAACTTCAAAAGCACCAACAAATTATACACAATAAATTGAACAGTTCCAAAAAAAAATCACTCTTTTCTATGTACTAAACCTATCACTTTTTCCTCAAAAAAGGTGCCTCAGTGCACAGTTCTGTGAATGATTTTGGTGGGACCAAGGCTTCAGCCTCTGTTCTCCAACAGCTGCTAACAAAGCAAACCCAGCCTTTTACACTGGAACATCAACACAGATGGGACTCTCAGTAAAGCCTCTGAGGTCTGAAAAACCAAACGTTCTTGTTGAGTTTCACAGAATAATAATGGTTTGGGTTGGAAGGGACCTTTAAGATCTTCTTGTTGCACCCCCTGCCATAGGCAAAAACACCTTCCACTATCTCAGGCTGCTCCAAGCCCTGTCCAACCTGGCCTTGGACACTGCAAGGGCAGCCACAGCTGCTCTGGGCAGCACATCCTTTCATGGCAGGACTACACCCCACCTTGGATGATCTATCAGACTCTTCCCATCACTATTAGAATCACAGTTATAATGTTCCACTACAAAAAAAAAAACAAACAAAAAACCAAAAAAAACCAAAAAGTATTACCTCATAGCTCCACTGTGAGGGATGCTGAGTGCTGAGCTCTTCCAAGCCCTGCTCTGATGCAGGATCAGGTCCCATTGAGGACCAGAGGCAATTTACAGTCTCTCCCACGGGGACTATTACCACCATGTCGTTACTAGCACCACATCTTTACTCCCCAGCCAAAACGAAAAATGAGGCACAAGTATTTCTGAGTATCCTTTTTATTTATGTTCCTGAACACGTAAAATTTACTGGCTGGGTGCTAACACTAATAGCCTTGAGAGCTCTCACTCTCTCACTCTGTCAATGAATATAGCTTCTGTTTTCATATTTTATAAAAGCTCTGTGACATATAAACACATACCTTAACACTACTGACTTACAAACATGCTTTTTAACCACTGCAGGAACTATATATGCAAAGGTATGTTTGACAGGCATTAAACAAGTTTAAAGAAATATCGGTATAGGTTTTCTTATGTCAAACTACTAATTAATATAGCAATAAAATAAGTTTGTCACAGCAGAGCAACATTCCATTAAATCATCAGGTCTTCAGAAAAATTAGGGGTTTTTTAATGCAGGCACATGCCTGCTTTCACTTGTGAAAGAGAATCAATTTCATCAGTACAGATAACATGGAGCAATTTGTTCTCAACTTGCAGAGAATTCCAAATTGTCATGGCTTTTATGCAAATTATGACATTTAGTGTTCTTTCTGATGCACCTGAACCAAATACCTGGGAGACAGCAACAACCCAGAACAGGAAAATATGCATACACCCAAAACCTATAGGTACCACTTCTCATCAAATGAAAGCCATCATCTGCAACAGTAAACTACAAGAATTATTAAATATAAACAGTAATTTATCTTTCCATTATTGTAATAAATCAAAAAAATATCTTAAATTGCTTTGTTATTTGTGTGTTCATATTTATTTATACATGTAATGATGGCAGTTGCACCAATCTAAAGTCACATTGGTAGAGCCTCAACAACAGAGCAGGACTTAAAAACAGCACTTGGTTTTCTGAACAGACTGATTATTATTATTATTATTATTATTATTATTATTATTATTATTATTATTATTATTATCATTATCATTATTATTAAAAATTCAAGCCAATTCTACTTGCAATCTGGATAATACTACAATATTTCTTTTTCAGGAAAGCTTTAAAAAATTCTTGTAAGACTGTTTTAAAACTTTTGAGCTCTACATAATACTTCCCACTTGAGCTAATTGTTTTTAAAGGGAAATTTAATTTTTAAAAGTGTGTTTTTCTAACTAATGGGAATCTGTGCTAAAGTAAACAATGAGTCCAGCTTGATAGGAATTTTTGCTGTATCTTTACCAAAATAAGGAAGGAAAGACATGTAATAGCATGCTGAAACACATGCAGTAGCAGAATTGTTGAATTTTAAAAAACAATTGGAAGACAATTTTCTACTCCACTTGTGCTGCTTGAAACAGATCATTCTGCCCTGCCTCATTTAATATTAATTGGGTATGTTCTTGTCTCTAGAAGAAAACACAAATGCAGTTCCCTAATCCACTTACATTCTTGTTGCAAATGCATTTACGATTAGCCAGCCTGTCAATAAACTATTGTCCTCACACATCATGTCTGTACAGCAAAATTTTTAAAAGAAACTCAGATCTTTTCAGGATTGTCATCAGCTCTGAACAAAACATTTACATTACACCCAACCCACCTGCCAAGGCAAAATCGAGAAATGTGAAATAGGCATGAAATGCCAAAGTTTCCACCTCCTTGAGGGATATTAATGAGTAACTTCATGGTTTCAATAAAGCCTTATCTTCCCAGATGGGAATTAGAGAGGTCATCCCTAGCCAGAGACAATGAATCACTTATTTATTCTTTCCTTGTCTGCTGCACATACATATGTATCACAACTCTTCCCTGCAACCCAGGACTTTAAAACTGACTGTCCTCAACAGCTACTCCCCACTGGTGCAAGGGAAAGAATGAAAGAGAAAAGCAGCGAAGAGACATGAAAGAGACAATGCAGAAGGAGATTAAAGACAGAAAAATCATGACACCTATGTCTAAACTACTGAAAATCAAATTTTACATTTCTCTCGAAGAAAGGGTTACTCTGAACCCCACCTCTGCCCCTCCCCCCCAAAAAAGTAAGAAATATTAAATTGGACTTTATTTCTGTATTTGTTTTTGCTATCACTGCTCCTCAAGCTGTGCAAGGACAGATCTCACTGGTGAAAAAAAAATTAGTAAGGGTGCTACATTTGAGTTTGGTAGGTGTTTTTAAAATAAACATTATTCCTCCCATGGGGGAGAAAGTCAAATTCATCCCCAGGCAAGCTGCTGTCTGACAAACAAAGTTTCTAAGCGTCAAAATTTCCTACTGGGACTTTAGCATTCACAGTATCAAAACAAAACAGAACAAAAGCTACAGATCTGTATTCACTTTCTCCAAAAAACCCTTAGCCAGAACGAAACCCTGGACATGATGCGAGTGAAACTGTAATGGTGACACTGTGCTATATTTAAGCAGTTCTTTGAGAAATAATCACATGAAGCAAACAATGGAAACACACATAAATCAGATTAAGTCCTAACACCTACAGTTATGGGACTGTCCACAAATTAATACCTTTCCACATTTGTTGACTGGGTACATACAATTCAGAATACACTTATTTTATTACTGTTTTTTGACTAATGTGGACTTATTTTAATTGAAACAGTCACTTGTCATAATACCAAAAAAACACACTTTATAGAGAACATTATTTTTTTCCTCCCTGAATTATGCTAAAATAAGATGGCCTAACAGTAGCTCCATTGCATTCTTGCATAGCACTTCTGCTATCAAAAACTATCTTGTCAGCACAAAAATCGTAGCTGCCTAAATAAACAACAAAACCAGTTATCTCTCAAAAAAATTTAGGTAGAGTCTCTATATTCAGACTTATATATGTGGGCACATACCATGTCTATTCATGAAATAAACTACAGATGAATAATCCATACACAAAGTAATGCTAACTTCTATATTGCAGCCCAGGGACTGACAAGAGCGAGCTTGTGAGGAGAAGAATTTAATTCAAATATATGTCTCAAGTGACAATAAAAAGGATAAAAAGTGCTTAGAATCAACAAATAACTTACCCCCTGTACTCAGGGACATAATTTGCCAGATTTGGATTTAGCTGTCATTACAACTTTTGCTTTCAAATGCAAAACAAAGTGATGTTATTTTCCCGTTCAATTTTAATCATGTTCTATAGAATGCAGTAAAACTTGTCATGCCAGAGGATTTGCAAAGGGATGGTGTGAAGGTTAATTACTGGCTGCTCATAAAGCATCCTGCCTGTCGAAAGCCCCATGTGTAAAAATGACCTTGTTATCAAAGCTGTTGAGTGCTCCCAACAGCCACTTTCAATGGACAGAATGGATATTTTTCTTTAGCTCTTGAAAACCAAATTAGTTGCATTCAAATATCTACCTCCAGTTTGAGGAGGTTTTGGCACAGTGCCTGTACCCCATTTCTGTAGGGGATGGAGGTTAAACTACTATGGATTTTGCTTAAATCACATCTTTCAGCTCAAAATGAAAAAGACTAAAATGTAGGTATCATAGAACCAATGTCTGAAAGATACCTGCTAAACCTATCCACAGAGTCAGGCAACAAGTGAATGCAGATCTTATCTTTGTGCCCTAATTACCCCCTGGAAACCAAAGACACTACCTGGAACAATAAAGCACAGATATTTCTGTGTACAACGGTACTTGTAGGGTGAGTTAGCACTGGGAAAAAAAGATAAGGCACAAGACCAAGCACGAAGAGAACTGCTCAACAAAATGGAGCCTGCAATGCTACGCACAATGCTCTAGTATGTTCTTGCTATTAATACACACAAAATAATTAGGAATGAGAACACCTCAACGTTAATTAAAGTACAGCCCCATAGGACTTCAGGAATCTTTTCAGAAATGGTTTCACTGGTGACAGCTTTGCCAGTGAGCAGAGTTTAACGTGTCCTGTAAAAATACAACTTCATGTCTGGTATTGCCACATTGCAGAGAACAACATCTGAAGCGTGATCATGCCTCTCTCTACCCATATCCTCCTCCTCGGCTTAGAAATAATCAGTTATGGATACAGCCAGGGAAATGCCTCATTTCCACTAATATTCAACTCCCCCTCTTCAATGATGGTATCTTAACAAAATGAAGAACTGCAAAAACTCCTCGTGCTTGTGTCTTTCAGGAGCTTTCTCCAGCAGTGCTCGACCAAATCTTCCTTCTCCCTTTAAGCAGTAGTTCTATCAAAGAAAGAAAATATTCCCTTGGAAACATCCTTGAGAGCCCAATGGAAACGGCGAGCAGAGATGTCATTGTGGCACAAAAAAGAGCTCTGTGAGAACAGGCAGCTGGCCTACCTGAAGGTTAAAGTAGCTCCCACTGAAAAACCTGCTCTGAATACTCCAGAGCAGAGCAGAGCATGATGCAGGAGAGACATTTACACACGCTATGCCTGTGTACAAGGTGTGAAAAAACCCAACCTCCGAGCACAGCACAGGCTGGATGAAATCCACTGAAATACACCATTAACAGAAATCGACACAAAAGCCAATCCACTCTCTCGTATCAGTGTCCTATAGGAAGGCCAGAATGAAGCCATTGAGAAAAACGAGACATTTACATATAAATAAAAAAACCCCACAGGATCCAAGTACCGACTGACTAAAGATCAGTGTAAAACATGCTTTGTTAATCGCCTATTAGACAAAATCTGTGTAATCGCTCTATATACTCCACAAATATTCACATAATACTGGCCATTAAATTTTAAGCTGGATATGAACACATAAATCATATTTTTCAAGACTGTATCCGCCTATTGTACATCTTCTGTAACGCTGGTATCACCACCTCGCATTTTTCTCTTGCATCATTTTCCAGCAGGAAGAAAAAGCCCTGAAGGAATCTCCATATTTTCCAATCACATTGCTTGTATCTGGGCAGGTTATGTGACCGCCAAAGCAGAGCCCCCAGAGCAGGCCTGAATCACAGCAAAGTCCGCGCACACCCCGAGCCTTCGCTCTCGATTTGAAAGCATCCTCCACCTCCCTCACCTCCAACTTGGCCAAGGTGCCAGCAGGTATCTGCCGACTTTGGTTTCGGATAGAAAGGGCTCAGTATGGTGATTCTATGTCAGAGTCGCGGTGAAGGGGAAGGAATTTTTCTTTTTTAAAAAAGGGAAAAAAATTCAACAACAATAGTAACAGAAATAGTACCTTTGATAGGAAATTAATAAACAAAAAAATAAAAAAAAACCCACCGAAACTGCAAAAATAAACATCCACAGGATTACTAACAAGGAGGACAAAAAAAAAAATCGTTTCAGGATTTTCGCCGGCATTCCGGCAGCCGGCGGAGCCATTCCCCCTCGCCCACCGGCGGGTCCTCGCCGGGTCCGGCCGCTCGGGGACAGAGGCGCGGGCATCCCCGGCCCCGCGCACCGCGGCCGCCCCCGCGGCGAGGCCGCTGCACCCGGGCGGGCTCCTCTCTTACCGTGGCCGAGGCGACGCTGTTGTCCGCCAGGGTCAAGTGGTGCGGCTCCCACCGCCGCAGGAACTTGGAGGTGAGGATCTTGCTGAGAAACGTCCGGGGGTGCCGGATGACACACACCTGGATGTCCCCCTCCTGCAGCAGCTTGTACCTCATGCCGTTGCAGTGGAGCAGGGCTCTCCGGCACGGCGCGGCACCCATTTTATTCCCCTCGGGAGCGGACATCTCGCCCAGCAGCGGCTTGCTCTCCTCGGGCTGCCTGCGGTCGCTGCCCCCGCCGGAGCGATCCATGGCAGCCCCGCGGGCCGGCTCGGGGGTGGCGCTCGGCAGCCCCCGGGGACCGGTCTCTACGGCGGGTAGAGACAGGTACAACCAAACAAAATAAAATTCAAAATAAAAACTATAACAAAAAAAAATCCAACCCCACGCGGCAATTTAAAAAATAATCACACGCTGAAGAGAAAAAAAAAAAAAATCTGTCGGGGAAAATGGGGGTAGGGACTGAGCCGCACCGAGGGGAGAAGGGGAAAGGGAAGCGATAAAATCCTTATTCAAACTTCCCAATCCGCCCCCGGCGGGTCACAGCGCCGCGTCCATGCTGCCGGGCGGGCGCCGGCCGAGCGGAGGGTCGGCTCCCGCGGGGGCGGCGGACAAAAGCCGGCGGTGGTGGCGGCGGTGGCGGCGCGGGGGCTCCTGACGGCGGCGGCGGTGGCGGCGGCGGGGGCTGCGGGGCGTCCGGCCGCGGCTCCTTCCTTCCCCGGGGCGTGTGCGCGGGAGCGTGCGGCGGCGCGCGTGCATGTATGTATGTGGGTGCGGGTGCGCGCCCGTGGGAGCGGGTGTGAGTGTGTGTGTATGTGTGTATGAGCGTGCGTGCCTCTGTGTGTGCGTGTCTGTGTGTGCGGGTCCCACGCGCGCCGCCGCCGCCGCGGCAGGAGGAGGAGGCGGCGGGAGCGGCGGGCGCTGCCGACACAGCCCCGCTGCCGGAGCGGCTCCGCGCGCCGCGATTGGCCCCGCCGCCGTCACGTGCCGCCCTGCCTGACGTCAATGGCCGCGGAGCCGCTCCGGGCAGTGGCGGCCGCGGGAGGTGCGCGGGAAGCGCCGCGCCCCTCACGGAGCCCCGGGATCGTTCGGGCTGGAAAAGACCTCTGAGATCATCGGGTCCGACCTGCGACCGGAGCCCGCCTCGTCGAGCAGACCGCGGCACCCAGTGCCGTGTCCTGTCTTTTCCTTAAACACCTCCAGGGACGGTGATTCCAGCACCTCTCCGGGTAGCCCGTTCCGATGTCTAATCGCCCTTTTTGTGAAGAAATCCCTCCTACCGTCCAGCCTAAACCTCGCCCCGCGCGGCTCATCGGGGCAGGAGGCTGGGCAGGGCTGGAGGTGCGCGGATACCGCCAGGCCCCTCCACCATGAGGGGAACCCCCGGTGGCACCTGAGGGAAGGCGGAGACTCCGCGGTCAGTGTCCCCTTCTCGCAGCCCTGCGTTGGCCGGAGCCCGGGCAGGGCGCAGGGGCTGTGACCACCCCTCCTTGTAGGTGACAAATAATCGCAGGGTGAGTGTTGAGCATCCTCACTCCAGCGTTAAGCTCTTTTACACCCCCTGCAGAGAATGGGAAAAGGAAGCCCGTGCCAAGCTGCTGGCACTTCAGCAGTGATACTCCCTTTGCTCTGGCTCTGTGGGGAAACTGGGAACGGCTGCGCTCCCCAGTGCACCAGGGAGAGCTGCACCTTCTCACACCGTGAGCAGGGCGTGGAGTGTCCTCTGATCGTCCACAAAGTAGCACAATCCTTTATCAAAAAAAAAAAAAAAAAAAGAGAGAGCAAATGAAAAAGCCAACTCCCTTCTGAGCCCTCTAAACCGCTTATCAGCTGAGGGATGCTGTGTGCAATAGGGATGTCATGCCCAGAGAAATTATATCATCGATACTTGCTTTTTTCTCGATGGTAGAACTCAGATCTTGTTTCCAATTTCCTCATTCACACAACGAGGTTAGGACCAATTAAAGAAAATATTTTTTATCTAATACATGCACATGCCATTGAACTGTGGGTATTACCAAGGTCCAGAATTTAGAAGGAATTTACAGGGCTGTTTTAGATGGTGCTTGCAACACATTCAGAGAAAGTATAAACCTTTATACTTGAAATATTTAAAAGTGTAAGTTCCCCTCTGATTGAGGGAGGTTGGGAGAGGGTCTGCTCTGTGGTGAGCCGATTATTGCAGAGTGTGTGCCCTGAATTGGTTTCTGGTGGCATCTCATAGGTCACCATGCCAAGAGAGGTGCCAGCAGTTGTGGGCAGCGTCACTAACCTGCCCTAGAGAAAGCTCTTTCATCTCATCTATTTGCATCACGAGTCACACACACATTATCTGTTGGAGAGGCAAGCTGCTACTGGAAGGGCTTGGGAGCCTTTGCCATAAAGCCTTTTGTAGTGGCTGCTGTCAAAGACAGTACATGACCGGCTGGACCACAATTACAGCGAGCATGCCCATCACGTGTGTTGTTATAGTGCTGTTCTGTTGAAATAGGCTTGCATCTGATAGGAGAATTGCTGTCTAAACACTTCCAGAAAGGAAGGTTTTTTAACCTATCAATTACTAGCAAATTTGAGGGATACTTTTGTTGCATGTCAGCATCCAAACTATTTATAAAAAGCAAGGAAGTCTCCAGAGTACTCCCAAGTACCAACTGATAAAACAATGCAGAATTATGCAACTTGACAAAGGTTAGAAGAAAGCCACTCATTTAATGACATAAATAATACAACCAACAGGAAGACAAAAATTCCATTTATAGAGGTTCAAACTGTCAGTGTCTTATGGTCCTGGTAATCACTTACCTCCTGAACTTCAGCAAAGTGACTGGTCATTGTGCAGTAAAAATTGTGTAGTTCCCACAGAGCTTTGTGCACCAGATACAGGGGTGAGTGATGCAGGCATTTACCCTGAGACAAACCCAGATCTACTCATACCTATAAATATAGATGGAACTGCAATAAAAATAATAATAATAAATACTTGCAAACCAAAGTAGAAAAGGACAGCTTTGTTTAGATGCAAGTTTTCGCTGCAGGAACTGTCTGTTTCCAGGAGTTCATAGGGTGCCTGGTACAAGGGAGACTTGTTCTTGTTTGACCCGAGGCACTGTTCTGGTACAAATGATAATCATGTCGATAGCAGGACTATTCACATACACTCACCTGCACCAACACTTCACTCAGAAATAAAACCAGTGGGACTATTCCAGTGGAAGACTGTGCAAATCACAGAATCACTAGGTTGGAAGAGACCTCCAAGATCATCAAGTCCAACCCCTGAATGAGCTACCTGCTCAAACCACTACTTTAAATCTACCACAGTTGTCCTCTCTGAGAGCTGCTCAACAATGGGAGGACGTTATGTAAGAGTCTAGTGTCCTTAAGTGAATTTCCTGGCAAATTAGAGCAGTTGTTTTCCACTTGTGTTCCACGGAAAGCAGCAAAAAATCAAGGCTGGTCTATAGTCATTGACCCATGGGTTACCTGAAAGGATCCAGGTCTGGAAATCCACCATTGCAAAGTGTTGAAATCCACTGAGACCCTGCAAAGGCCACTCCTAGCAATGCCTGTCAAGGACAGAGGTCCAAATCCTCAGACGCGCTGTGCATTTGCAGCTCCCCCTGAATCCCCCACTCTCAGGCTGCAGGTGTTCTTCTCTCTGAAGTAAACTCAGCATAGCACGATAAGATCAAGGCATGAAATCTCACATTGCCTGCCAGAACAGGGCAACCCAAAACCCTGTCTAGACAAGTGAAATTGAAACAGGCTGCTGGCTGCCCAGCTCACCAAAATGCACATTAGCCATCCAACCCACAATAAATAGCCCGTGTGTGACCCAGGGCTGAACACATTAAAATTAACAGCCTTCCTCATATCTCCTATCAATTATAGCAAACAGAAGTTGGATCAGTTGCAATCCTGGCTTTTTTGTTCTTCCAGACTTCCTCTTCTGGCTCCATGCAGCACAACAGACATCTCAGGTATACATGCTTGGCAGTATTTCAAGGTGGTGTTTGGGGAATTGCTGCATGTTTTCTTTTTGCTCTCTAAATGAACAAATCCAACCAGAAATTTATTGTGAATATGAGACAATCATTCATTTAAATAATAAGCACTGAGCAAATAATTCACAATAAAAAGCACATCAGTGAAAATATACCTCTAGCTACTCACAAGGTGCTTCTGGGCATGATACCAGTTTTGAATAATTCAAGAATTTGTGAGGTTTTCTATGAAATACTTAATTTCTGTGCTAGAAGAGAAACACAACCTCCGAAAGTGAAATCTGAATAGTTTACTTATTATTGTTGATATTACTACCAAGTAGAAGCTACTTGAAGTCAGGGCCTCTAGGTACAGGTCAGATTTAAAGAGGGAAGGAGATAGATTTGTTCTATTCTGCAGAAGTATCAAAGCAATTGGACCAAAACTAAAAAGTGCAGCTGGCAGGGAAATGAGCAGGGATAAAGATGTTTTCTCCAGAAGAGAGGACATTGACAGAAGGGCAATTCAGACCCACCTGCCAGTTCTGCACCCTACTCCTGGACTCTGCCCTTTCATTTGCACTTCTTTGTATCTTGCCCTCTTTTTATTATTCACTGCCATTTCATAATAGGCTTTGTAAACAGAAGCATCGCTTCCTGAAAGACACTGTAGCCTGGAAACCTGGGATATACCCACCATGGATACAACCACTGGAGGTAAACCTACCAGTTTAAAGCAGGTAAGACTTCTGGGTAGGCAACAGACATTTTCCCCCTTTTCCAAAACCAATTCTGTTGTGACATGTATTATTCAGAATATTCATCTGCTCAGTTGTATGTCTGTAAAACCAGGAAAGAGCATTAACACTTGCAAATACCTGGGATTCCAGTCTTAAGAAAAAACTGCCACTTTTTATGCATTTCCAGCATTTGGTCTCTTGGAGATCTGCATTCAGTTCCATCAGATGTTCTGCAGAGGTCATTTCTGGGTGCTAAAACAGAAGCAGTCTCCTGACACACCTTCTTAAGCTTAGTAACACCCACCTACAACCATGTCTTAAAATAAAAGAAATGTGATATTCTGAAGGAAAAGAAAGCAGCAATTTGTGTCAAGTGTTCAGTGCCACTAGCACAGGTTTCATAGTGGTGAGGGGCTTGGAACACCCATGAGAAAACACTTGAGATGCCAAAACCTAAGCAGGAAAAAAAATATTGGCTAAAGTCACCTTGTCTGAGTGTAAACCCATACAGTGGGAACTAACAGAGCAGCTGTGGGGCAGCAAGGGCCAGACACAGACAATTAGATGCCTCAACAGGGGATGTGCTGACCACTTTCCCCACAGGGGCTTTGCAGGACTTGTTGTATGCTTTAAAAGAGAAAATAAGAGAAAGGAATAATAATCACTTGCTACACTATTAATTACTCCTGGTTCATTTTACAGTGTTACAGCATTAACACATGACTTGGCAAACTTTTCCCAGTCAATCAAAGAGGGAAGAAAATATAAATCTCCTTTTACTGTCTCTCACTGAAATTTGCTCTCAGAGACTGTAAGGTCCTACCACAGTCATGCTTTCTGTAACAAAAAAAAAAAAACCACTTCTCTTGTCTGCTTAGCACATCCCTGGGAGTTGTCTGTTCAGAGATGTGAGATACGTATGGTTTTTCCAAGCAGAGCAACAAGGACCAGGAATTCCCAAATTGTATTCAATATCCGTTTAGACTCTTACACAGCACTGCTCCTCTCATGTTTGGATCCTCGATGCATATTAGAGATAATGGAGCTTTCTTCCCTTATTCACAGAGGTGCTGCCTGGATTATGGAATTCATTAGTCAATGCTTGCAAATTGCCACTGTTGACTCAGAGCAAATTCCTGCTATCAGACTCACTAGTCAGCTCATTTTCATAACAATGCTGTATTGTTAAAAAATACTTTTAAACCACTCTTTAGAGAAACTGAGGGATACAGCACATTCAAGCAAACACCTAAAACATCAAAGAGATGTAGTCTCAGTAAAAGTCCTGCATTTGAAGTATGTTTAAATTAATCAGTGTGATGGTGTTAAGAGAATTCAGTAAGTCATAAAACCTTGGGCAACGAAATTGCTTCCCAAAAAGGGTGACAGGACATTTAAAACTAAATAGATAAAGATTAAAGGAACCCACCCTGCAAGAAGTAGCTGCCCCTGAGGAAAGGAAGGCCTTGATTAGGGCACCATTGATGACAGGCACATAAAATAAAGACTGGATTTGCAAGGAGCTCTTTCTCAAATTTCTCATTACCCACTCCTGAGACTAACAGTAATTCTGAAAGACACCTCACAGAGGAGTAGTAAGTGGAAAATCAGACTCTGCTGTGAGCTTGCAATTCTCTGACATCTCTGGCATTCAGATTTCTATTCTTCTCTAAACTACTCAGTTTCTGTGTTCTTGCTTTGCCAGCTGATGCACATTACAGCACAGAGCTGACTGCGAGCTGTGCAGACCCTGGGGACAAATATATCTTTGATTCCTCACTGACATAATGCACACTCTTGAGTGCATGATGCAGAAATACTTTTTTTCTGCCTGTCATCATCAGATGCTCTAATGTAGGGGGATGTAGGATGAAGCTGGTGGTACCAATTGCTAGAAGGAGCCTGCCATCTGCTGATCTGAGCAGCACTCCAGTCTGACTTTTCCCAGGTCTGATTTAGTGGGATGAAGCACTGTACAAAGTAGGTTAAATGTATCTGAAATGAAGCAAAATTTACTGAGTTTCAGTGGTGAAGGGATTATTTAAGTGGAAACAGGAACTCTTACAACATCAGGTCTAAATCTGAATTGGACAAATAGAAATAAAGAGGTAACTAAAAAAAAACAACAATTAGTGATTAGGAAAGAGATAAGCAGAAGATAAGAGAGGGAAGAGCCTGAAATGTCTTTTTTTGCTTTGCTTCTCCTAACCAGCCAAGTTATCCCTCACCTTCACCCCTCCAACTTACAGCAGTCCTAAACTTCTTCTTTATGACCTTCCTCCAGGGCCACCCACATGCCCAGGCATGAAAAAAACCCTGGAAAAGGTGAGCTGTCCTCAGGCTGCCATCTCCATTTACTTTCATGCTTACTGCCATCAGGATGTATGTAAAAAAATATCATTTGGCAGGACATGGTGAAAAGTCACCATTTCCATTACACTGTCTGCATTGTTGTTCCCACCTCCAGCTAATATTTCCTATTTCATCAATAGATTACATCCTACCAGTCATTCCAAGCCACAAGTGCTAATCAGTTTGAAATGCTCTATTAGCTCTTGACACATATAAAGCATCACTGTAACACAACCAAGCATAAAAAGTCAAAGGGAAGTATGAGGTAGGATGCAGAGCTCTGAGCTTGTCACAATAAGGTGGAGTTTCCCCAAAACAGAGGAAGAACAGCTAAGAAAGAAAAAAGTAGTCCCCAGATTAGGGAAGTGTATCATCTCTCACTGAACCAACAAATGGGGAAGTGAAATTAGAAGTGGATTAACTTCTGAAAGACTTGAGTTATTTTTTTAAAGACCAACGGGAGGAAAAAAAGCAGAATATAGAAAAAGCAGGTATTAGCAGGATTAGTATCACAGGTTCTCTGGTGAAGAGGTGTCATAGAAAGAGAAGACAAAACATCCTTAATTACTGTTTTTATAATGAAATTTCCTGTGCTACAATCCCTTAAAAACAATGTTACACAAAAGGCAGCTGAAACTCTCCCACTTTTCCACAGTTCTTTCCTTACATTAATATGAGTTGGGCTATAAAGTATAAACTTCCATCTGATGACAATGCACATCATCCAGTGCTGGAGGCTTTGTTGTGCTAAGAACATTGTAAATACATCCAACACAGACCCTGGCCTAAGAGGTCTAAGCAAACAAATACAAAGGACAGAGAGGTGCATCAATTTAATGTGGTTATCTTTCATGGTTATAGATTCACAGATCCAGCTAAAGGAACACTTTGGTCATTACATACCTTGTCATTTTTACCTGCCCATCAGCAGAACATAGATTATTTCTTGAAAGTATAATATACTTGATGGCCTTACAATCCAGAAGGCAACAGAAAATAGAAAAATAACAGTAATTTGCTTAGGGCAGTACCCAGGTGAAATACAACAAAGATGACAAATCCAGAGAATTCTCTGAAAATAACAAATGATCAGTAATAGACAGACTGTACCATATACAGAGGAGAAATGCATCACATATAATAAGCAAAAAAAAAGCACTAAGAAAAACAAATAATTTATGCCTGTAACTTTAATAGTGCTAAAGGCTGCAGCTGACCATCAAAATCAGAGTTTCTGAGCTACTACAACATTGCAAAATGGAGGTGTTTTCTATGATATATAAATTTCCTCTAGTATATAAGGCTATTTTTTCAGAACCTGAAAAAGATAAGATGAAAAAGGACATTTGGATTAAGCTCTTCACTGATGCTATAGAAAGCTTTAAGATAAAATTGCAGAATGAGACATTGCAGGAAAGCACTAGCTATCCAGCACCAGCTCTTGAGCCTCTAGTAAGATCTTGAGAGCATTAGGGATGGTACAGCTGTTGCTGCAAAACATCTTGTGGATTGGTTAACTCCACCAATTGCACCAAGGCAGATATCAATTTACATCTGTTTACCACAGCCACACAGGTGATGGGAGCAAAGGGAGTGGATGGAACGTGGGCAGTGTGGAGGGTTGGGTTATCATTATCAACAGCAGGAGAATAAAGACTTTCTGTGTGTTCCAGACCTTGTTTGTGAGTGCAGCTGGGGTTTGGCCTCTTGTTTGTCCTGCAGTCAAGAGCAAAGATCATTACAGACCTAAACACTGTCTGAACTAAGCAGTGGAACAAGAACCAAACAAAATGCTGGATGAAGTTAGCAGGACTGGGGCAGTGGCTAGGAAGGGGTAAACAGGGGTGATGGGGCTGAGTTGACATGTTTAGAGGCCTCATAGTATACAGCTTACACCTCACTGTAACCATAATGAAGATACAGGTGAGTCCCATGTTTCAAAGTCATCTAAGGAAATTACAGTTAGCTTAGCAGTAGTTTTTGATGAGAAATCCTGCATGTGGACCTGAAAAGACAGATATTTGTCCACTTTAATTCATGCAGTTGTTATAGTTAACTTACATCTATGGCTAAAATGCCTCCTTAATTGGGTGTGGGAGCTAATGCTCCATACTTTGAGGATGGTGGGCATTGTATTTAATACATTAAGAGTTGTGAAGCTGTGTTCTGGGAATAATTCTTCCGGTGACTGTACACAGGAATTCAGTTTGCTCTCACATCTTTGAGCAAGAGAAAAGGAAGACATGGCTGTCCAGAGCAATCAAAAGTAGGAGTTTAGGGATGCAAGTTCCAGGAACCATTCCATGCCTGGGAACAGATGATTTTGGGATTGACTGCTATGCTGCTTTCACACTGATTTTTGATTATGAATGTGTATGGGTTCGCACTTGCTATGCAGCAGTAGTTGACCTTTCCTAGGACAAGCCAATTAGTCTGCAAGAGTGAATAAAGAGATATTATCACCTTTAATATCTGCTGCTGCTGCCACTGCTTTTCCAAAATACTCTCCTGTGGGTATTAAAGTGTTGTTTTCATTTATCCACCAATAAAAATACAGCCTTAACCCATCTGCCTGTCCCTCTGTGTATATATCTGGGTAATTTAATAAATGCTTCTGGGTGTTGATTTACGTCATTGTATCTGTATATAATCCTGCCTCTGTGAGCATGCTGCTGGTTGTCTCTGAGCATTCATTGTCTGCCTTGTGTGTGTATGTCTGTGTGTCTGAATGTGGTTTTGTTTAAAATTTTTCCCTAGAAAAAACAAGAAGTCAGATGTTTCATGAGGTTGTTCGTTAAAACCAAGGGAAGGAAGGAGGAGACAGCAAGGGATAATTTAGAGAGAAACAGGGGTAGATTTGGCTACAGTTAATCATCTGCCTCAGTCTTCTCTGGAGGAGATGGGGGAGTTCATTCCAGACATTAAAATGTCTCAGGGGAGGATCATATAGATCATGCTGGAAGAGAAATGGAAAGAGTAAATTATCCAAAGGCTCACAAAGCAATGGAGCCAGACGTCATCTGATCCCAAAGCAAGGATAAAAACAGGGAGAGAGAACCTTCACAAGATATGCCAGGATTCCCTGAGCAACTGAAGGTACAGATAGGGAAAATGATTTCTACTACTGTCAGTGAGGTAGATTTCTAAGATCCCAGATTAAGATATCTGGTATCCTGGTACCCTGGTTCCAGCTGTAATTCTGGCTCACAGGGAAAGGTATTATTCTGAGTCAGAATGCAGAACAAAAGAACGTTAAAATGGAAGTAAATGCAAAGTTTCCCAACATGCCAGCATCCCCTGAAAAATAAGTCTGAATAATGGCCCAGGAGCACTTTCATAACATGAGTCTCCTCAAACCAGCAGCACAAGGGGTCGGATGGATTTTCCAGCTCTGGTGCCCAGATCACTTTGCACACACAGCTTGTTTTCCTGCACTTAATCATGGGCCTGACTCACCACCCCTTCTCTGCACTATTCACTATTCTCCCAGTTCAGCTGCAGCATAAACAACTGAACCAGCAGCACCTCACCAGGGGAAACACAGGGAAGCAGCAGTGGCTCTGTCCATGCACTGTGACATTCTCCGTTTCAAACAAGAGGAAGGTAATTCCTGTTTTGGAAGCTGTTACACACCCCAGGACCACAGATACCAGATATTCATGATATACCAGAATTAGAAGTTTTCAGAGTTGGGAGCCAGGTATTCTGAGGACAGAAACGTGCCCATGCCACTTTGGAGTGGCCTTTGTCAGGCAGACACTGCAAACACAACACTTTTGTACATGGAAATGCTGGGTTTGTTACCTACATCCTCCATGACATCTGGCTGCCATCCAGCACAGTTCCTGAGAAATACCTGGGAAGTTTTCTATATATCCTTTGTTTGCAGAGGGACTCCTACATAGCACAACTCTTCCCTATGGTGCTCTTTAACACGAGTAACGTCAGCTCTGATTGCTGCATACATTTCCTAGAAGAGGTAGAACAAACTGAGAAAATTAGAACTTATATTCCCATGTACAATCCTTCAAATGAAAACTACCAAATGAACATATTTTCTGCAACAAAATAATATCTTTCTTACAGAGAAAAGCATGACTCAGACCTTGAGACACCTACACTTACAAACCATCTTCCCTATAGGAATTCTTAATAAATTCATAAGCCTTTGATGACCTTGTTCACACTTGTTCTTTTCAGGAAGTTTTCCCCATATTTCCAGACATCTTTCCTCTAATTAACATCTTCCATAGAGTAATTTCTTTCCACAGCACACTAGCAGCAGCCCCTACGTTTTTCTGCAGCCCCTAAGTTTTTCTCCATCCTGTCTGGGGTGCAGGGCCCATCAGTGCCCAGAGCCCCAGCTCATCAAACCCACAGCCCTTCCAGCACTTTTTGCATTACGAGGGGATGTGTCAGCCAGGGCTATTGTTTGGAACAGGAAGCAAGTTTGACCGCCTCTGTAATTTAGATTGTAGGCAATAAGCAGGGGTGTGGTGTGCAAAGCAAACAAGGCAGGACTAACAGCTCTTTTCACTTCTGGACAAGGAATTGGTGCAGGGTGGCCCACAGGATCCTGCCCCATATTGGCTATGGCTTCTCCTCGTGACCACAGCCAGGAGTGAAAAACCAGAGTGTCCTCCAGGCTTTCAACTGGAGAGTGAAGATAAAAGTCCAGGGCCCCATGTTCTAACAGAACTTTATGAGCTAAACATCCTGAAATGAGATTATGAGAGAAAATTAAGAACAGTCTTCTCCTTTCAATAGGTCTTTAAAAACAATAACCAGGCTTTACTGTAAATTCATTTATTTTTCCTCAGTGAGCCAATTCCCAAGCTGATATCTCCTCTGTGTACCAGGGATATATATAGATCTAAATGTGGCAAGAAGACAGAAAGATTTTATTTATTTTGCATAAGGACAGCAATGTGGGGAGTTCTTTTTTCCAGGAAAAACTCACATCAGAGAGTGAGTTACACATCTTTTTAAAGAAATACTATGAGGTAAATAAAATCCAAATTATATTTAGCTCATAGGAGGTGACAAAGTCAGGTTGGCTATTGCCTTTCTGGAAGTTAGTCAAAAACCACTGTCAAATAAAGCATGAAAACAGAGAAAATAGAAGAGTCTATTTTTGCATTTGCTAAAGTGAGCAACATTTTGCTGTTTATTGCCAGCATTTTTTTAAACTAGTTGTGAATACATGGAAAGGACGTGAAGTCAAAACCTGGCCTGCATTCTGCTGAAATCACCTAAACTGCCTGGTTTGGGTCTCCAGAACAGTCTGAAAACTCCTCATTCTATGCAGAGAATCATCAGTGGCAAACTGTAAACCCGTGTCCATTGTCCTGCCAGGTCACAGCTGCTGTGGCTTCACACGGGTCCTTCTGTGCCTTACCAGGGACAAGTGTCCACACCATTCCCCACTGCAGCAGCTGTGGATAGGACAGGCTGCATGAAGAAGGGGCAGATGGAGGAAACTCCAGAGTTTCCTTGCAAAAACCCAAGCCTGTGACAAAACAGGCTTAGACATCACTGTGGCAGTGTGTATTAGCTCAGAGTAAACTCAAAGCAAGCAAGAGACAGCCAAAAGCATTCAGATCCCTGGATCCAGACATTCATTTAATCCGTAAGACTTCTCATGCAGAACTGAGCTTTGTGGGGATGTCCTAGATCCATCCAGTGATCAAACATGCTCTAATTTGCTCCCAAGGCAGAAGTGCCTCCTCTCACTGAGCACTCCCTACCCTCTCACAGCTCCCTTCTGGGTCAGCCCTCCCCACAGGCGAGTGGGTGCAGGAGGATCATCATTCTTTCCTGGCACAGCAGCTAATCCACCCAGCCTGACTGCAGGGAGATAGCCGGCTGTTTGGGAAGCAGTACCATGTGGGGGAAGATTTTTTAACCTGTTCTTGCCTTGTTCTGTGTAAGGAAGCCACAAATTCTCTCACACAGAGGCAGCTGATAAAGCTGCCTCCTCTATCTAGGAAGCACACCTAACCAGAGCAACTGGAATGTAACCACTTCAAGAGTTAATAACATTTTCAAGCAACCATTTATGTGCACCCTATCAAATGAATCTATAATTATCAAAAGATTCCCCCACCTTTCCTTGTTTTTTGGGGTTATTAAGTGAAAGTAAAAGTTTGAACTGCTCACCTGAGACAAAAGAGCCTGCAGAAAGCTTCTGCCTGTCCTTTGCTATGCTAACAGTCACTGTCTGCAGTCAGAGTTCCTTCCTTAAGCACTTGAGCACTGTGTGAAGCCTTGAGGGCACACCGCCTTTGCCTAGAGATAGATTTTGGGTGAGATTTTGGAAGAATGGTTTGCATACAAGTAGCAATGTGATCACCACTGGAATGCTGGTTTCCTGCTAGACACACATAGAGGTTTTGTGACCCTGTGTTCTTTTACAAAAGACAGGTGACCTGCAAAACCCCAGCGTTTCATATCTCAGTGGTGGGGCAATACAACCTACATACCAATGATGACTCACTGGGAAACAGAAAGATCAAGCTCCAGGGATCTCCTCCTCAGCACAGACCTGCAAATACACTGGAATAATTTGCATTGCACAGCTTGCCTTGCAGAATCCACAGATAAAAATCAGGCTTGGCACGGCTAGGATATCTGAGCAATATTTAGCAGCAGAACAATGAGCCAGCTGGGAAAGCATGTACTTATCCAAATTCAAGTGGGCAAGTAATTTTGGGAAACGTGGTTACTTAGGGATTGCCTGCATAGGGACCTTGGGACAAAGCAAACTAAAGTTTGAATGCATGGCATGTAAACCCATTCCAGAAAACAGTGGTATAAACAGTCCAGTTGTTCTCTGGGTAGTGCATGAGAAATGCCTGTAATTTTTTTGGTGGCACCAGAGCACAGGTCCCCAAATACCTGGGGAGCTGACACAGCTGCTTCCTTCTTCTACCTGTGGCCTGACACCCTGGCTTTGCACAGTGACTGGAGAGTTGCCTGTTCCCTCACTCATTGCAGAAGTAACAGGAACTGGAAAAGGCAGCCTTCCTCAGCTCTTCAAACCCTCCAGCCCCTCTTTGCTGGCATAATTACATGCAGTGATGTGAAAGCTGCACCAAAGTTGGGATGAAAATGCAAGACAAAGTAGCCTGCACAGGATCTCTCAGTGTAAGCTACCAGGGGCAAATGAAGCATGGATTCAGCTCCTATTACTTAGGGCTCAGGCTATAAATCACAACCAACCACACAAATCACAATAATGAAGAGTCTTCATTCCCAAAAGTTATGTGCATCTGGGTAACACCCCAGTCTCCTCCTCCAGCATGGCAACACAAACAATGGTGATCTTGGGGAAAGCAAAGACAGAGGCAGTCCCAGGGGTGCTTACTGTTTGTAGGTACAACTCCCTTTTAAGAGGGAAAAGAAAGAAAGGAAGAAAATAATAGGGCCCAGGAGGAGCAAGAGAAAGGGAGCAGGCCCCACCAGATGTACACAGAGCTAAAGGCCCTGATCAGACTTCCCTGTCCCTGACCCATCAGACGCATGACCTGACTTGCTAATACTGAAAGAGCACCAGAGGAAGTGGGATTTGGCACCATGTGCAAGCAGTGGGGAGCAGGATGTGCTCAGTCCATAGCACATGACCAAGTCCATGTGTATTTGCAACACCTTGGCACCCCTGGGATGCTGTGGCCCTGGCTCTGTTAGCTCTGGGTGCAGGCTGGGCTTGGCCAGCACCACCTGCCAGCACCAGAGAGAAGTGATGTGGGATTCTCCTGCACTGCCCACCCAGGGCACCATCACCATCCCATTTTGGGAGCCAGGCCATTTCTGCCTGTAACAGCAGCTACATACAGAGTTTTCTGCACTGAGTGGCTGCTGTGGGTTTGGTTCCCTGTGGGTGCAGGCAGCTCCTACTGGACAGAGTCACAATGATGCTGATGCAGCAGAACAACTCCACTGCCACAGGGGAGGGCTGGATGCTGCAGCAGGAGGACTTGGAGAGCATAGGAAGTTTCATAAGTCACCATGGCTCTTAAATTCCCTACCCCTTGTGCTCCAGGTTTGGTGCACACCTTAGGGGACCCCTCCTAGGATACCAGGCACAGGTGAGTCCCAGGACAGCCATGAGCAAAATGGCATTCAAGCATGACCCATCTCATGGTTGTCACTCATGGTGAGGAGAGTAAGTTTACATACAATTTGCATAAAACTTTGGGTGGGGTGCCCCAGAGAAGGTTATGGTACCACTTATCACTAAATAGCCTCATGAAAGCAAATTGAAACATGAATCTATCAAAAGAGGCTTTTTTAGAAAGGGAAGGAACTCATTCCTCTTGCCATCAGCAGCTCAGGGGCATTCACAGGAGGCTCATTTCCCTGGAGAACAGTTTCTGCTGAGCAGGAGAGGATTAAGATGACCAGAAAAGCAATGAGACTGAGCAGGGAGGCCTAAAGGTGCTGGAGCAGTTTCATCTTGTTCATGCTTCCTCCTTCCAGCTGCACTGCTGTGCACTGAGGCATTAAAGGTGAGATCTCTTTGCATCATACTGGGCCCTGTGGCAAAGGAGATACCCGTCTGTCCCTGCAGCTACAGGGGAGTTTCAGAGCAGGAGTGGTGCAAAAAATGACACTTATCTCCCAGTCAGCTGACAGCAGAAGCTCCAAGCAAAGTCCTTCCAATTGTGATGGTATCAGCCACCCCCCTGAGCAGCCTTTCTCCCTCTCCCATGTCTACACACCATGGAGATGGCTCTGCTCCCCAAATAACCTCTGCAGCTACTGCAGGAGCTCTGACAGCCTCACTCAGGAGGGGTGAGAGCCTCAGTCATCAGGGCTCAGCACTGAGGGCAGTCAGATCTGTGCTCCCCTGACATGAGCAGCTCCTCCAAGATGTGACTTGACTTTAAAGCCAAGAGCTCAGAGGATCATCCTGAACAACTTTCCTGCATATTCAAAGATCTGCCTCTCTCTCACCTGCCAGTCACACAGATGTGCAAAGGGCAAGGACCAGAACTGAGGCCACCAGGGACCAACTCTCCATCTTGCTGAACCATTTGCCTTCACCTCTGCTGAGTTTCTCACAATAGCTCTCCAGCATTCCCACCTGCAGCTCACTCACTGACACGCAACAGGTATGTTACCCCAGCTGCCCAAAGCAAGGACAATTAACTGAGAGAAACAGACTTTTAGGCACTTTTCTGATACCAAACAATGCTTCTTCAGCAGGAAGAAAATTTAAACTTACATAATTTCAAGTTAGCAGGACCTCTTTTTTTTTTTTAAAAAAGGAAGAAACACATGGTTAAATAGAAATAGATCACAAATAAATAGAAACAGATCACATTTACAAGATTAAGATTTAGTATTTTTAGCTAATATTGTGAATTTGATAACATTCATCATTTAGTAGGTTTGCAGTGCAGAAAACGAAATGTGCTTTGTGCTTTGGACAAATAACTTAATCACTCTGACTCATGGCATCCAGCACTAATGAGAAGAGTCTCTTACACTAAACTTATCACACATGCAAGCTTTGTTTTGCCATCAGGACTCTGCCAGGAAAGTGGAAATACCCAAAGATTATAGGCAATGGTAACGGGTGTAGCAATAAGGATGATCTTGATAATTATGTACCTTCAAAAGAGAGGAGAAACTTGTTCTAACTTGTAAATGGAATAAACCTGTCATAGCTCTGATAGGAGTCACCCAGGCTGGCAAGAACTAGGGATTTTTTTTTTTTTTTCAGGTCTCTAATAAACTGGCACCGTGGGGGAGTGGTGGAAGATTCTGTGAGAAGCTCTGCTGAGAACACATTCCCTTGGTCCTCTGAATTTTCAGATTTCCCAATCTGTTCTCTTTCAACCACGCGCCATTCTAGGTCCAAGCAACACCTCCCTGTCTAGCAGTCTGCTGCATTAACAGGTGCCTCATAATGTCAGAACAAAGACTCTGCAAATCAAAGCCCAAGGAGACCTCTAAATATTTATTGAATTGCGGGCATACATTGAGATGTTAGTGCTGCTCATAACCCAGGGTAAGCCCCAAGATCAACAGCAGCATCACATGTTGGAAGCACGGTGTTGATTCAGCCTAAGAAATTTTGTGGAATGTTCCTTCCTTCCCAATTTCTAAGAAACCTACAAAGGGGTGGAGATGCCTCTGGCTGTTATGATGTCGGTTTCCTCTAGTAAACAACATCACTGTAGTGTTCTCCACCTCAATGTCTTTTCCCAATGGCTAAATGCAGTCATAAAGAAAGAGAGGACATCTCTCCATTTAACCACAAATTCAATGCACATCCAGGGAACTGAATGTACCAGGGAAATCCTGTAGGAAGATGTTCTCTCACCACACCACCAATGAGACTGAAAAAGTGGAAACAGAGAAGACTTCTCATTCAAATTCACTTCTACAAATTTGAAAAATTTTGGAATAATATTATATCTTCCTTTTCAAACTCAAGGATAAAGTAGACAACAGCTGTGCTAACCCTAAGTTTTTGCCAGCATCTATTTAGGCTAGAAAAAAATTAATCTTTAGGACCTTTATACAATGTGTGTGTACAAGGAAAAGCAAATCTAAGGAGCATCTCTCATCTCCGAGCAGGGTCTGAGGGTGATACCATTTTAATTACATCAGCTCCAAGGAACAGCTTTGATTAAGGTGACAAAAAAAAAGTTGACCATAAAACTGGAACAGTTGATAGCAGGTAAATTGTTAGATTTTGGGTTATACCAACCACCAGACTAATATAAAGGATATAAAATGCCATTCAGCATGAAGAAAAAAAGATGAAGAAAAGAAGATGTAAACATTGAACTGAGTTGTGGCGCACTTCATCCTGACGACACATCTGCAAATGGAGACAAATGGAACATGTTTGTGTTTAAAGCCAACTCTTCTAACACAGGGGAATGCTTCAATGGCATAATGTTACACCTGTGTCCAGCACACCTCTCTGAGCAGGGACTGTTTAACCTTCACCACTGTCTCACACCTGAAGGCTTTGTCTGAATGTTCTTCCTCAGCCCCTTCCTCTCTCATTCCTTCACATGGGGCTTACACAACCATTCAGCTGCAAACCAGTTCTGTTTTCATTTTAGCTTTCACAACCTTCCTGTTGTCTTTAAACAAGTACAAGGTAGTGAGGGGGTTTCTTTGTTACCTTTCATTGAAATATTCATAGTAAGATGGAAAATTCCAGGGAGCAGTTGGAGAAGGCAGGATTACCATACATCAAAGGGAAGCAGTGTTTGCTAACTCCTTCGTTTTACATGTATGTGATTCACAAATTGCTTCATGAAAATGGAAAAGTGATCGAGGAATTTCTCAGGTCCGGACAAAAAAAAAAAAAAAAAAAACCCCCCCCCCCAAAAAAAAAAAACCCCAAAAAACCCCCAAAACCAAAAACAAAAACAAAAAAAACCACCAAAAAAACCCAAAAACTAATAGCAACAACCTAATTTCCATGAAAATGGGCTGGTCTCCAAAGCATCTGCCAAGACCAGACACTGTGGTGCTTGCAGCTTTCCTTTGTTTGCTCTTCAAAGCAGGTAGAGCCAGGAACATTCTCGTGCCTCATGCCAAGCTGTAAGATGTGGTACATGACTTTCAGATGAGGAAATTTCGCATTTCTCCCTGCATATTTCACACTACAACAGCAAGGAGAAAAGCACAGACGCAGCTGAAATGAGGAGATTAATTGAAAGGCTAAAAATGGATTCTTCAGCATTACTCTCTAGTATGGGGAACTGAGAAGGCAACTAAAACCAACATGAAAGGAGATTTAATTGCAAAACAGCGAAACCTGCTGAAGCACAGATAGCAAGAGGCAAAGATTCACCGCGCCTGAAGGCCAAGCCCTTGGCAGGGGAGAGCGCTGCCCTCAGCTCCGGGCGTGGGGAGCCAGGCCTGGCCCGAGGCTCTGCGGGCAGGCCCGGGAGCTGCCCCTCACTCACACACGGCCACAGGACGGCAAGAGCAGCGGGACAAACCCAGCCAGCCCCTCCGCATCGGGGAGCAGCAGCACAGCCCAGCGCCCCTCGCATCGGCCGGGGCACCGCAGCCAGGCCGAAGAACGAAGCGGGGCCCGCTGGGCCGGGCTGAGCCCTGCCCTGCGCCATTGCTCCTGAGCGTGGGCTTTTAAATCTGAGCTCTACGGACCCCAACACCTTCCCCGAGGGCGGGCAGGGGGACAGACAGAAGGGGAACAGGGAGAAGGGGGAGAGGGAGGCCCGGCAGGTGATGGGGCACAGCGGGAGGACAGGCGGGACTGGTTCGCAGAGCTGGGAACACCCTCAGCCCGTCTCTTCGGTCGGGCAGCTTTTAGCATTTCAAAGCCGCTCTTCCCTTTGTGACTCCAAGCGCTGACTAAAACAGGCAAGCAGGTATTTACAGGATCAGCCGAGCCCCTCCTGCCTAGGTGGCCTGAAAGGCGTCGTAGCTGTGTCCTGCAAGCAAATCGCGGTGTCTCGTTCAAAGGCTGTCCTGGGGCAGGATTATGGAAAGGGAGAGCAGCGCCGGCTGTGGAAAATGGAAAATGTCAGGGCTCTGCTGCTGCTGGGAAGGTGAACCCTGGACTCGCTTCGGGTGTCCCTGGGTGCTCTGCTGGGGTGGCAGAGTCCAAACAGGCACGGTGACAAACAAGGGGACAGGCGGCCCTGGGTGTGTGCTGGTGGCAGAGTCCGAGCAGGCACAGTGACAAACAAGGGGACACGTCCAGCCCCTTTCTGAGCAAAGCACCCCAATTCAAAAAGCAGCCCACGATCGCAGGCACCTGATGTGCTGCTTGTTCCAGAGGCACAGGGTGGGGTACAAGGAGGGGAATCTGCTTTCCTCTTCAATACAAAAAACATCAAAGCTGTCCTAAAAAATTAAAAGCTTCTGGACGGGCTCTTGGTGTATTTTAAAACGCAAAACAGACTCATTTCAAAGCACTCTTTCCAAAGGTCTTTCCTGAACGTACATCACATGCAATGGAAAAACACTGCATGCCTGGCATTTAATATTTTTCACCTGTGACCCAGGATTGATGTCTGTGTAACTCCCTGATTTAATCCAACGACATGTCTCAGCAAGAAAAAAACGCTTTCAGAGTTCGAAAAGGAGTTGGAAAAAAATAAAGTCACGCTCAACACTTCCCCTTCCCTGGAGAGATAGGAGTGCTGCTTGCCCTTTCCTGACGATAAGCATATCCTGGTGGTTAAAAATACATTTTGCTCTTACCGTAAATTCTCCATTAGCCAACTCCTTCAGCCCAGCCCACAGTGTTGGGGTTCATGATTCCTTAGAGGCCACACGTGACAGAGCTTGGCCTGTGTGCGCCCAAATGCACTGGGGAAAAAGCAAAAGTAACAGCTCTGATCCTGCTGCCACTGGCTTCACCTGGAGAAGACAAATCTGTGCAGTGGTAAAAACATTCAGCTCAAATGACTTGTACCAAGACCCCATGGCATCCAGATTAATTTTCTGCCTTTACAGCTGCTTCCAGACAAAAAGTTGTGGGTTGAATTGAATTCTGAACAGCAATTAATTCTTCTGTTAATTTAACTGTTTCCAGTGATCATTGTGCAAAGGGACAACTCAGTAAAATTGAGCTTAGTGAACAACAGGATCTCACTGTTTGATTAGAGATTCTGAAAGACAGAAGAAGCCTGTTCCTTTACCTGGAAAACTCGGGCTGTTGAAAGATGGCTCCAAAACTCGGGCTGTACAAAGGACACAGATGCCACCTCTTACCAAGGAGGCAGCAGCCTGGGAAGAAGAGCCTGGCTCAGCAAAGCTGGGGCTGCTCACACACCCACAGCAGCTCCAGCCTGTGGGGATCCTTTGCCAACTGCATGCCTCTCCTAGCATATTCCTGCCAGGAGAAAGATGATGGGACACTCCTCTCTCAGGCTGAGGTAGAAGCTGGTGAACAACTGTGACTGCCTGTGACACAGAAATCACCAGAGTCACAAGTCCAGTTGCATAAACTCAATAGTTTGCCTTCTTGATAAGTACCTTGCAGTTAAGGAGGCACAGAGGGGCCTTGCTCCCAGGAATCAAGAGCTTCAGCTGAAAATCCTGTTTGAGGAACCAGTTCTGGATTTCTCCTGTGAGACTTAAGGAAAAAAAATTGAGGGGCTTAAAAGAGGCAAAAATGGGAACTTCAAAAGTTATATCTCCTCTGTGCATAAGAGGTAAAGGAAACCAGGCAGCAGCCCTTGTCCTTTTCTGTTAGGATTCCAGGCTGTGGAATAAAGATAAATCCAAGTTCACCCTCCTGTCTTTGTTTCCAAGACTCAGTAAGACAGGGGAGATATGGCAGAGCCCATCTAAGCAGCCATAACCATGGGAACACCAGCAACAAGAGTAAATCAACACAAGATTCCCTATCATCAGTCTGTGTTTACTCTGGAGGCCTTAGACTCGCTGCACCAACCTGGCTGGCGGTCCTGAACCTTGGTATGGCTGTGAAACTAAATAAGAAAAGGGATTTATGGAACAAATATTCATTTTTCTGTCCTAGTTCCCACCATCTCTTTTGGAACACACATTTACAGCACCTAGTTTCTGCACTCTGCTTTGAAGCCATGCTGCTGCCTTCCCCCTTGCCAAGCTACCCCATACTTCAGCTTTTCCTTGACTCCTACCTCACATTTGGCCTTTCCTCAGTCCTTTTGTTTAGGACAAGGTGGAAAGAGCTCTGGGTGTTTTCCTGAAGATCAAACCCAGGGGAGGCAGCCCCAGCAGAGGCAAGGCCAGTACCCCAGTGCAGGCAGCAGCACAGCACGGAGGTAGAATATTGCTCAACTGGAGTTGCAGCTGCTTGGCATCTTAAAAATGTGCAGGTCTCTGAACTTGCAGGGGTTGCGTCTGCACGCTGTGACACAGCCAAGGGTCGGAGTATCAGGCAGCCCTGGAAGGAGCTGTTTGTACCTGCCCTTGGAGCAGTTACGCTTCACATACTTTTCTCCGCAGCTTTGAAAGGTCACATGGAAGAGCAGTGTTTGTGAAGGGAACTGCTGGGGAGAATGGACACCTTGAAACAACCATGAGAGCGTTTCCAGGGGCGCAGAAGCTCCTTCCTTCCCACTCCCATTTTTCCTGGGGTGGTCATTGACAACATCCACAGCCCAGCAACCACAAGCATTTACTGCCTGGGCAGAGCCAGGGAGGGACTGATCCCGCCTCCCCTCATTTCCTTATTGCCTTTCCTCCTCCATTTATTTCCTTTGGGTTTTCCCCTTTGATTAAACTTCTGGCATGTTGGAATGTTTAATAATAAAACAGATAACTCATGGGAGATGATATTTATAAAATCTGCTTCTCCTTTTTTTTTCACTTTTTGTAAGACCTTGAGAGAAAATCTTGAACTACGTTCTTCCTTTTAAAAATAATTAAAAAAAAAAAAAAAAAGCGGAAGGTGCAGTTAAGAAGTTTTCAAACAATCAATGTTTTATTTGGTTAATTTATTAAACACCTTTAAGACAATTAATTTTGGTCTGTACCCTTCTATAAAATGATTCAAGTTCTGAACAAACCTCCAATACATAAAGCAAAGTTACTTTTACCATACGCAAATTTCAGATCAAAATACAACACTCTGTTTTCTTACATTTATAAAACCCGGTCAAATACAAACGACATTAAAAAAGATAAAACACTTTCACTGATCCTTGGTACAATATTACAGCACAATTTGCACAGTGGCAACTAAGTCCTCAAAGCACAAGTCAAATACTTTAAAAAGGGAGCCTCCCTTTAGTTACCCAACGTTCTACTGAACACGTAAACAAAGCGAGTGCTACTGAATCCAGGAAAATTCCTGTGTCCCTTTTCATACCATGTGTGAGCCACGAAGCTATTCTGCAAGGGAAGCTACTGGTGAGAAACCAAAGAGCTTTCCTACTTTGCTGTTACCAGTTTTTGTGCAACTACTCTATGAAAATAAATGGATAGAAGTGGACCAGACTCTGCACTGGGCAATTTATGGCAACTAAAGTAAACCAAGAAATGAGTGTTTTTCTAAAAACAGATCATAAAACTATCTAGAAAAAAATCAATACCAAATTATCCATGGGTACAACTAGAGTAACTGCCTTTTACTTCACCTTCAAGACATCTAATGAAGAAACAGAGTTTTCAATTGTTGAGTTTGTTCAATTGCAAAACCCAGTGTTTCAGCAATGGGTCAAAGTGCCATTAGAATTGCACATTTTTCTTCAATTACAGAATGCATGGTTGCATGAAACGCTCATTTGGTGCTACACCTGAAAGCCTGCACTTACACTAACCTGTGAACATGTGGGATCTCCTACGAAACAAAAACAAGAACAAAAACTAAAACTACAAACATAAAATAATAAAACTCAAGTCTCAGTTGATAGACATTCCTGGGAAGGTCCTACTTAGCCAACCTTGCAGCAACACCTCAAGAAGAGAAAGTAAAACCAGAGCAATGAGAGCAGGGTCTGATGTATCCCCTCAGGCTATGCTTTGCACAGGCAGTGAGGGCAGTTGTACCACAGTGCAAATAAAGGGTTTTTGCTTGAAGTTCTGCAACCCCTTCATTTCCCCCACCCCCAAACTACTGATTTTACGCACAGTTCAACTGTAAGTTCAGTTTTTCAGTCTCAGTTAATGTGAAAATGTGTACATAATTAAATGGAAAAATACACTACTAATGGATCTAACTTTCCTCTCTCCTCCCTCACCAAACTCACGTCAAGCCCATGAGGACACCACACACTCCAAAACTTTTCCTATCTGTTAACATTCACATAATCCCAATAGAACAGAGAACTGCAAACTGCACAAATAATGCATTGTTAAATAATGCTCAAGTGTAAACAATAAAAGATGGACATGGTTTAATCAAACCCTATTGAGGTACAGCAAAAATTTAATTTCCTAATTTAGTGCTTTAAGTGCAATAGAAATGCTGCTGTACTGCCCTTCTGCAAACACATATCTCCAGAATTAAGCTGCACTACTAGGCTTATTCCCTTAAAGCTACATACCCATGCTATAACTCATTATATTGACTTAATGCAAATATTTGTGGGGAAAAATTAATTTACAGGGTTAATTAAAATCTTTTTAGTATTCAAAAGGAATGATAGTAGTAAAGGGATCAACCATGGAAAATGTGGTAATACATGTTTTTAAAAAGATTTCCAATAATTCTAACACAAAACAGCAAGTATATTTTGAAAAATGCATAGAAACCCTGTCAATACAAAAATCCCCACTGAAATTACACAACTAAGCAATTTTAATCTAAATATTTTATGTGCTTTTCCTATAAAGGCCACTTTGACATACAAATACAAAAAAATTTACATTTTTCCCCAAAATAAATTATTCATTCCTCAATTAAAAATACTGAATATGGAAGCATAACAACCCTCTCTCATGCCAGCTGCTCATCTGCAGTGGCTATTTCCATAGAAGAAAATCTCTTAATATTTTCAGTTACCAAAAGAAATAAGAAATGGCTTCAGCCTGTGGTCTGCTTAGCACTAGGAAAAACCTGGGGGAAGGAATGGAACAGGCTGAGCCCCTTACACTGCGTGTGCTGGGAGGGAATGGATGTACACAGACACCTGCAGAGAGAGCTTTCCTGCTTGTCTCCCAGGTTATGCACCAAAATCCCTTTTTGGAATCAGAGAAAGAAATTGAGGTCAATCTGAATTAAAGAGAGACAAAACAGTAAAGGAGTTAGGAGGCAGAAAGTGTACCAGGTCCAGGGTGGGTTAGGTAAATGAAGAATTCATGATCACCTGGGAGAGGAGAGCTCCTCATGGGAGGCAGAACCAGGAAAAACTGTACCCGTTTTTTAACAGGGGGAAGAAGAGGAACACAAGGAACAAATTTCACTGGAAAAATGAAGCAATGGGAGAACAAAGAACCTTTACCAGCAATCCTGACCACATGGGCATTTATCTCTGAATTGCCGCAGAAGCAGAAAAATCAAACTCACACAGAAGCAGCAGAAATGAAAACGTAATTGGACTGGATTTGAGACATCACAGGGATTCTGTACTGTAAGCACCAGATCCACAACTGACTGACACAGGGGAAACAAGACAATACCAACCCAGGGGGCACAGCAAACCCCAAATACCTGACATGCTCTGGGGCAGGGAGGTGCAAACATGGTGAAGTGGCCCCAGCGGGTAAACCTGCACTGTGGGGTCACAGGACAAGATCCAGCTGACAGCACCACGGGAC
Source organism: Muscicapa striata striata (assembly GCA_030060385.1). Lineage (NCBI taxonomy): Eukaryota > Metazoa > Chordata > Aves > Passeriformes > Muscicapidae > Muscicapa > Muscicapa striata. Next base: position 2,841,810 of record JAREIS010000073.1, read on the forward strand.
AACAGGAGGGATGCACTTGGAGATCTCATCATTCCAAGCCAAAACACCCAAGAACCTGACCCATAAACTGCTGGGCAGTGCACTGGAGCTGATCTGGATACAAGATTCTTGGGCAGCCATTGAGTACAAGCTCTCCTAGCCTTGGACCAAGGACTGGGTTTGGAAGGACACAGGAGCTTCACTTCTGTATCACAAGGAATTCAGCTCTCTGATGTGCTGTATTGCATAGTTTGATTGAGGTCAAAGAGCATTTATGTCTTATTTTTCCCTGTTTTAAACAGAAGTAACTCAACGTACTCCGATCAGAGCATTCCAAACCCTGGCCCCAAGTGATTCATCAGTTCATTTCTAAAGATTTTGGGTAGACACAAAACTAAAACTCCATTCCCACACAAAGCACAGAAGGACCCACAGAACACGTAGACACATAAAAAGCCTGTAACAGTAACCACATCTGTAATACAGGAGTCAGAGCACCACAGCTAGATGATGGGGATAACCCTTGTTGTCCAGCTGTATGCCACAGATGGTAAACAAGAGGTGAGTGCTTTTACCTCACCACACCAATGTGCCTTTTGTAGAAAAAGTGGCAATATATTCCAACAATATCCTGGTAAATATCAAGATCTTAGATTTAACAGAACATTGAACCTTTAGGAGAGTGGCAGCAATGTGACATCACATTGCAATGGCCTCCTATTACTTGGTTCATGTAATACAGATATAATTGGATTATTCAATAGTTATTTCATTCTCTTAAGATAAAATACAGTATTTGTACCATACAAAGTCAGACTAAGTTTACTAGTTATCACTCTTATAATACATATTCATATTCTTTAACTCAATCCCACAAGATTCATGGAACTCAATAAACATGGTTTACAGAGGGAAAACTCTGAACATACAACATTTAATATGAAGAAATTTTAGTTTTTCCATCTGAAGGTAAAACAATTCCAGCTTATCAGGCTCCCACTCTGGATTATGAAGCAGTGGGCATACAAACTGGGATGCAGTTTCACATCTCTGGTTTCTCAAAAAAAGAGAAAAGTGCAGTGGAAAAACAGGTGGCCAGAAGCTCCCCAATTACTCAGGCCAGTACCTGTGGTTCCACACAGCAGACATAGTTCCAGAACCCACAGTTCCATAGCTCCAGAAGTTTCAGATTTAAATACAACAAATGCAGAATAGTAGATCTGCTATAACAGCCCATAAATCTTTATATCTCACCCTTATGTAAGGGACAGAGCAGACTCATCCTTACCTGTGCAGCAGGGAGCAGCTGCAAGGCAAGCAATGGTGCTGCTCCTCAGCCTTCCCTAGAATGAGAGGATCAGGAATTTGCAAGCTCAGTAGAGTTTGTCCATGGCCCCTCATTTACCAGAAGTGCTGCAGGTAACACAGATACTCCTGTGAGGCCACCAACCTGTGGCTCCTCTACAGTGACAGCCCAGATGAGTTTGGATAGTCCAGAGGGCAGCACCCAATGTGTGAAGGAGGAGAAGGACAAAGCAGCCTCTAGACTCTTGTCAAAAGGCTGAAGGGCTCTTAGATTAACACAACTGAGAAATGCTACAGCACTGGGGCTGCAGAGCCTAAGAGAAGGCAATAAATAAGCTGATGTCTGGAGACGGGACAAATTCAAACATCAACCCTTGATCCTTCCTGCTGCTTAAGACAGGGCAGGAGTAGGACTTTATGTGCTTCAGAGAAGGAAAAACCTTCCTGTAGTAGTGTTACCAAATACCTAAACTAAACTGATGATACAGATCAAACAAAAATAAAGACAGCACAAAAAGGACAACAGAAAAAAGTTGCTATGCAGGACTAAAATTCAGCCCTCTCCTCCATGGCTTGTGTCTACAAGAGCCTCTCCTTGGAGTGCCCAAGCCAATGTCACTACAGTGACAGCACTTGGGAGCTTCCCTCCTCCTTTCTTCTGAGCACCAGTAGCACCCAGAGCTTGAGGGGCTGAGCAGGAGTGGTCTGAGACAAACCCCACACCGGGCCCAACATCCCAGTGATCTGCCAGCTGCATCAGTCAGCATGTCCCAGACACAGCCAGGTCTGGGACCAAGCCTGGGAAGGTTAATATTTATGGAATAGCCACCATGATGCTAATGGAAGGCTCTGGAATTAGCAGCTAATTGGTACTGTCTGCAGAGTTATGAATAGCTCCTTGTTTCACCCCTACTATTTGTGCATGGCCACTAAAATGTTTGCTACATTGAATTCAAAGTTAGAATGAGCTGCTCCTCAAAATTGTAGAGGAAGATGTTCTCTGTGAAGCATTTCTTGGTTCTGCCTTTACAAAGAAAGGAAAAAGGTAGCATTTTCCCATTACATTTTGTATTATTAAGGCCTTTGACAGTTTGGAAGCCGTCTTTAAGAAAAGGGATGCTTTTCAAAATAGAGATTGAATACTCAAAGAAAAACTCCACAGAACAAACACAAGCTGATTACCAGCTTATATTGGTACTTTCAGGAGTCAAGCACAGTGTAAGGAATTCAAAACTATGTCAAAATAGCACCTTTTGAAGCAGAAGAAAACACACTTTTTAAAAAACTTCTCCAATCTAAGCAAAAACCCACGTACTTGAAGATCACAAAGAAATGGGCAATGACATAAGTTCAGGTATGGAAGGTGGATATTGATTTGAACAGTTTTTCCTCTGCAGGTGATTAAATGGGGAACTCCAAAGAAAAGTATCTAATTAGACATTACAGAAAAGTCAGTGAACCTCTCTCTTGAGATAACAGATTCACAGGCAAAACAGTGAGAGCAGAGTAGAGGCAGAGAGAAAACTATCTGATCTGTCCTTAAAAGAGCAGAGACTTCTATTTTTTAAACAGATCTTTTCCTATTTAAAAATCATCAGGACAGCCTTTCAATTGCTACTCTTATTTCCAAGTATAATAGTTACTTTCAAGTAATAGAAATTTTTATTTACTTTTGACAGCAGCTGCAGGTCAACCTTGGTCTTTTTGTACAGAAACATTAATTTAAAATGAAATTAAACTGTCCTTGGGCAATGGTACCATTCTGTCCTGCTTCTTGTCCGCTTTTAGGTTTTTTTTAATTGAAGGACAAAATGCAATTTAAAACAAAACAAAAAATATTTGACAAAGTGCAAAGGAAGAAAAAATGAGGTAGCTGGGAATAGGGGCTTTTCCCCCAGGACAAGACTTCCAGCCACAGTGACACACATGAGGGCCTGGGCTACACTTGCCCTACCTGCAGGTTTGCTTAGAGCTGTTCAGGTGATCTCTGACCTGCTGGCATCAGTTTTACAAGCTCAGTGAAAAGTCATTTCATTGTGTACCAAGCACTGTCCCCACACACACTGACGTGCAGGGATGTGCAAAAGCCACAGGGAGCAAGTTGGTGTGGCCACCCTCTGACCCACAGCTGTGCTCCCAGGGACCATGGGCACAGGCTGTGTGTTCAGAGGGAGAGTGAAAGCAAAATCCTGTTAGGAAAAGAGAAAACACCTGAGGCCAGAGGAAACGTGCAAGGAACACCCAGGACCTGCCCCTGATGGGCTCTGGGGGTCCAAACACTGAGGACAGCCAGCAGTGGCAATTCCATGAGTTCTGTACCAAACCCAGGCCCTTGCCCCATCTGACACTCACAGCAAGGCTTGTGCAGTACAAGGAGAATCTTGTACAGAACCTTCTCCACCCCTTAGCACTCTAAAGGAGCTTCCAGGAGCCCCCCAGAACACAGCTTGCTGTTTACATCATGTAACCAAGATAGGACAGAATGCTCACCATGCATTGCAAAATGTAGTCTCAGTCCCTTAAACACAAAAATGTTTCAATTGCAAGAAGCAAACCACTCAGGTTTTGGAAGCCAAGGATAAAAAAAAAAAAAAAAAAAAAAAAAGAAAAATCTTAAAATTGACTTAGCAGGTGTTTCCCCAAGCAAACAAAAGCTAGAACAGACCTCATGTTCTCTAAGCAATCCAAAGGAGTCCTTTGGACTAGTTTAAGACCAGCTCTGAAAGGCAGATACCCCTGTGTACTGCTTTATTCACTCTAATAAATAGGCTTTTTAAGACATACAAACAGTGAAACAAGTAACAGAGATGATAATGCTTTCCTACTACAATGTGTAAATTAATAAAGCAGATTAATAAAAGCTTTTGCATATGTGAGATCATTCAGGACAGAACCTCAAGCCCAGCCAAGGATTAGGTTTTCGTAGCACACTGCCAATTGCAGATGGAAATTTAAACTTTCCAAAATGGCTCTTGCTTTCATCAGGTACAAAATTGTTCCACAGGGTTTTTTTTTCTTTCCTGTTCTGAAACTAGCAGAGGTGGCAGCCCAATAACAGAATGCACAGAAATGACACTTGTGAAACAAATGCAGAGCCTGTGGCAGGGGGTCTGTCAAGCTCTGACAGGGTTTACAACCACAGATTAAAGAAACTTGCCCTCAGCAAAAACTGAGGATGTCTCAGCATTAACTCAAAAGAAATGGAGGAAAGTCAAATAAATTTTTAAAAAATCAAATAAATCAAGTGCCTAAGGTGGTAATTCAAAAGCCCCCAGTTATTAAAAAAAAATTAAAATTCATGTTTTATCAATAAAATAACACTAATTACACAGGGGATGTTTCTTTCTATTGTTATAATCAGACCCATCAGCTTTTATCAGGGCTCAGAACAGCCTCATTTCATTATGCAAATTCAAGGGCACAGGTAGGCAGTGGCATTGAGCAGCTTCATGTACTGAGGTGCTCTGGCAGAACATGTTCTCTGTTCACAGAAACCCTGCAAAACTGCTGGGCACCAAGATTTAGCCTTTTTCCATTGAAAAGCTCCAATCTTCCAGCTCACTTTCTAAGACATTTCAATAGACTATTTCAAATAACCTCCAAATATTATTCTATAGAAGTCCTTTATGTATTGTAAATACTTTTATAACTAAGAAGCAGCTACCTAGAATAAGTAATTTTTAAAAATTCATATTTTGTATCACCAATGAATTTTCAACGTAATCACCTGTTGGTAGTAGCTCATAATTTAATTCTCTTATTACCCTTAATCCTTTTAAGCAGGCGTTTATCTAGTTGGGCACTTTGTATGACTCTCGTCTATGTTTTTAGGTAACCTGTTAATCAGCATTTTGAGAAAACTGATTGCTGGAGCACAGCAAGAGTCAGAGTGCAGAATCATGCTGGACATGGCTGCTCAGAGGTGTCACCTTAAACCCTGGCTGCAATCCTTCCAACAGAAAGGGATTTCCAAGGGAAAAAAGGAGGAAAAAAAAAAACAAAACCAACACAGCAAAACCCAAAGGGATGATGGAGAACAGGTGCCAAACTTACTAATAAACTTCAGAGCACACAGAGGTGATCCCCACAGACAGTTTCCCCCAAACTCCACTGCCTTCAGCTTTTACTGGCTCACCTTCCCAAGCCCTGTGCTCTTCTCTCACAGGTGATGTGCCCTGGAAACACAGACCCTATGGACACAGCTCCCAGCTCCAAGAAAAAAACAAGGAAGAGCAACAGCAAATGGCAAATGTCAAAAGGCTGCAGCAGTGACGACTGAAACACAGGTCTGCACTCAGTCCTGAACGGGAAAAGGAAATACTCCTTTGGGAGATGGAAATAGCAGCTTCTACAAACACGGATGCAATTAACACCCCTCCCACCCCCCTGAAGCAGTCGTTTAAGTACTCCAAAGAGCTAAAGGGAACACAACCCCCAAACCCTCAGTGCTAAATTAGAGGCAGAAAGGATCCATTTAACACTAAATTAAATATAATTCCTTGGAAAGCAGCGCTGTGAGTGGCACCAAACCACACCTTAGTTACAATGCTCAGTCTGCCTGTGTCCCTAGGCACAGCCACATTTCCCAAGGCAGTTTCCTTTCTGCAGGTCGATTAAAGCAAACAAATTGCACTTAATCTAAACAGTTATAATTTTAAATACTAAAGCCTGTTGTCAGCTGCCTTTTATTATATGCTTGCATGGCACCAGTGCTCTAATAAAGAGCAAAGTGTCCATATGCATCACATGAAGTGATACTCAAGGCAGCTGTGAAGAATAACACAAACTTGCAGAACAGTATTAAAAAAACGTAGATTTACATTGCTTTCAATAGCATTCATTTAAAATTAAAAAAAAAGAACCACCGCTCTTTTTTGGAACACAGTGAATTTTAAGCATCTCTGTATTTTAGAACAGTTGAATTATTGTTATGCACAGAAGAACCCAAAAGTTTGGCACTTGTAACAACTTGCATTTGTTATTGCATCCTCCAGTCCACATGGCACATGCATGGTAGCAGAGCCCATGCAGGCTGCACAGCCACAGCATTTATGGAACAGAGAAACTCCAGTTAAAACAGGGAAAAACCTCCCCAGACCCCTCCTGTACTTGTGCATTTAGTGAGTCATGCAGGCACCAGAAATATTGCAAAGCAACCAAGCTGCCTGGTGTGTTCTGGAGGGGGATTTCATAAGCCAGGCAGTTCAGTAGCTTTGATAAAAACTTATTTTCATCAAGATCTCTGCTCCTAAAGGCAGGCTGTGTGCCAGGCACGTGCTGTGCAAACACCAGGGACACAGCCTGCCCACAGCTATCAGCGAGCTGATTTTGAGCTTCTTTGGGGTTTCAGATTCACCTCTGTCCTTTTGTGTAATTTCATATGAATTTGCCTTCAATTTAAAGATGAAGTACCCTCAAAGTACAGAAATTCACTTGACCAGAAGCAGCTGGGTTGACACAGCACTTTCACAATAACTAAAGTTTAAGGATTAGCTGACAAAATATTTAAGGACAACCAGACCTTGCTATGGTACAGCAAAACAGAAGGCTCTTCAGGATGCCTCTTCTTCAGGTTATAAAATCAGGAAGGGAGAGGATCTGAAATCCTACCCTGACTTTTTAGGAATACGAGCCTCTGTCAAGGCCAGGTAAGGAACAGAGCCAGGCCAGGCATGTGCCTCCCTCAGAAACTCAAAGGATTTATTTTATGAGAGCAAGAGCACTTTACACCTTTGCTTCTGTAATCCCTCTCTGCTGTGCAGAGCAGCCACAAGACTACAAGTGTAAAACAAGCACAGAGGACAATGCTGTGTGCTTACAGTAGCACATATTTTTTCCCCCACTTTTCCCCTAAAATTAACAATTCCAAAATTTTTTCAAAATTATCTATGGTACATGAAAAAAAAAAAAAGAAAAAACTTTTCTTGGGAGAATTGTGGGAAGAAATGGAGTGAGGGGTGAAAGAAGCCACCACTCATCCCTTCATCCACAGTTCCTACCCTGTATTTGATGATTTTCTGATTTCAGTAGCTGGAGTTGATCCAATTCCTCAGCAGGGAAAGGAAAAAGGATGCAGAGGCCCAGCCCAAGTGCCTCAAGCTCAAGGTGGCCCAGCCAGTTCTCATCCTGCACAGACAGCTGGCCAGGACACACATCCAAACAGTCACCTGTGGAGGACCTGGCTGAATGTCAGTGCCAACTCATGAGCTGGGAGGAATTAAGGCCACTGTGCCAAGCAAGGACAATTTAAACAAGTTTCTAAACTGCCAAACCACCTAAAAAACCCCTAGACTGCAACTCAAAAAAACTCCTGAGTTGTTTTCCCATGTGGTTCAGCCATCATGTGCAGGAGTACACAGTGCCAGGAGAGCAGGGACAGCTGAGTGGTGGCATTTACCAGTGAACCCAGTTCAGTCTACAGCTGTTTGCACGTTCAACACACTCAGCAAACTGGTGACCTCCCTCCTCTCAGCACCTCTGGTATCATATCATCACAGCCTCCCTCCCCTTGTGAAGTCAACCATCCCTCTGAAAAGAGAAAGTCAGAGGTCAGCTTCACTCCTACACCATCACCAGTACAATCCCTGGAGAAAGGGAAGCCTTGGCTTCAAAGCATTGCTCTAAATCCAGAGGGAAATCAAGCCTGGTTATTGCACAATCCAAGGGATGCGCTCACAGATCAGAGCTGGACAGACAGACAGACAGGAGTCAGACCCCAGAAGACACATCCCTTCCCTCCTGCACACACAGGGGCTAGAACAGCTCCTGGATCAGTCCCACAGATAATGCAGATTGGGAGTGGTCCCATCCCCTTATAAGGGCAAGGCCAAGGAAGCCAATTTTGAGATCTCAGGAGTGCCTAAATCTTGAGCATGCACCCCAAACCCTTGGAGAGCATCCCTGGAGACTTGGTCCCCAGCCACGTGGAACGTGACACGAGTACAGTGTGCTCAGAAATTCACTTTGTGACTGGTTCAGGTACAGAGGCTTAAACTTCTTGCTCAAATCTCACTGAGTGCATTTGCAACACGCTCCAATCACCAGCAGATTTGTTTGTTTTATTTATGTTTCCTTAAAAAAAAAAAACAAACTAAGAACACCTAGTGTTAATCCTACTCTAAGTGTAAACATTTGTTTCAGTAACTTGAACTGCAAAACACTGCTAGAGTATTTACTTGGATTTATCATGTGCATTTATCACTTACATTTTCTGGATGCTGAATGCCCTCAAGTGTACTGGGGAGCAATGGGGACTCAGAAGATAGCAGCTGGCAATATTCTGAATAACATTTTCGGAAGTTTTCCAAGCCACTTAGAAAACTGAGCTCAAAAGTGAAACAGATACTTAGGAACATTCATCACTTTTGAATATGGGATCTTGGCACTTTGTCTGAGGAAAAAAAGAATTGATCCATGTAAGATTTTTCAAAACAGGGAAGTTTTACAGATAAACTAACAGCACTTGATTTATTTCACAAGACAGCCAAGGATGGAAATAGTGGTTCACATTTCTGTAGTAAAGCATTATATATAAATTTAAAATCTAAAGACATATATATACACATCAAGCTTACTGCAATGCATAAATATATAAACTTTTTAATATGCCAACTAATGTAGGTCAGAAAATCGATGTATATAGTTCAAGTTTTGCAGACTTCAGCATTGTAAAAAAAAAATATTAAAAAATGGTCAATAGATTGGCTGCTGCCCCTTTCCCCACCCTGCCACACTCCTCTGCTCAGGAATCAGAGTAATTCCAACCCCATATTAGTGTTATGAAAGGATTGAGCAGAAGTAAGTTTCAGAATGGCTCTTCAAGGACTATTTAGTGAAATACCAATATTTTGAACTAGTTTGGGATCATATTTCAACATATGTAAGATGATTTCAATAAAGATGACAAAGGTTTACACCAACAAAACTGAGGGCAGAGTTTGGCTTGTCTGAGGTCCACAAAGTTGCTGAGTGGAAAGTCTTGTATGTAGTTATAATACTGGTTGTACGAAGTCTCTTTTTATGAAGGGCAGGAGGTATTGTTTCTATTTTCCATCTCTCCCATTTTATTCCTCTTAAATAAATACAGGTTATGTCCTGCCCATCACAACAATGAAATCAAAAATTGAGGTAAAACTGTTCTACCAGCTGATCTTGACTATAAATAAAAAACAATGAAATATCACTACTGATGTGAACAAGGCTTAGTAAGAAATAAAATGCAAGATACTAAGTTCTTCACTAGAACCACACCATAAACCCCAGCTTTCAAAGTCAGACAGCAGTAAACAAGACTGTACTGTAGCACTGAAATCATTAGTAAACCAAATTTGATCCCAATTTAAAGTCACTGTACAAATTTTCTTTAACTCTTAGTCCAAAACCCATGTTTTCTGCGAAATAAATATATTCTTGTCATATTTCAACTTTGTTCTAAGAGACATAAAATGCATCTTTCTACAGTCCTCAGTCTTAAAAACCATTCTTAGCTTGCAAGCAATCTGAAGTAAAAAGGAACACAATCTATTTAATTTGTCCTTTTGCTCTTACCAAAAGCAGCAATCATCACTAACTGTTCCAAACATATCTTCCCTTTTCACTTCAAGGAAAACAGCCACCAAAGCCCACCCAGAAGTGCACATCACCCACCTCCAGACCAGTTCATTGGGCTACTCGAATGACAGCGTAGAAAAAGCAGTTTACTTCTTTGTGGTGTACTGTATCCATTTTCTGGGGTGTATCCATTTCAGATTAGTCCATTTTATATATATATTAAAAATATTTGTTGGAATGAAACCGTTGCAAATGAATGAAAAACCATATGTACACACCTCCACCATTTTTTAGGCACAGACCTTATCTTTTGAGAAAGGACTAGAAATAAAAGGTGCAATGACCAACACCTCCTGTGGCCTCATGCTCCAGCAGCAGCACACCAGGGAGGTTGGTTATCGTGTAGCTTCTGTGTATTACAGCTATCCAGTTCCAGATAGCACAAGGATTCGTATCAGTTCCCCGCAGGGGAAACGCACCTGAAATCTTTTTTTTTTTTTTTTTTTTTTGCTTTTCAATAAGCTTTGCCAAAGGAAACTGATTCCCACCAGTTTCAGACACAAAAATCCTCCTTCACACGGTTTAAACTCCAAATGGTTACGACTGAAGGTGTTTCCTCCATCTCCCCTTTTATTTTCCCCCTTCTCTTCTTTTTAATGTGTACTTAAGTTATTTGTTCCCGAAACAAGTACTGAGACTCAAGCTTTGTAAGCATTTAAAACAAAAACAGTTACCATACCAAAGCACAGCATACAGTGTAAGTTTTCAGCTGTAATTTCTCAGCTTTTCCTTTAAATAGAGCTAGATTATGGTGCACTGCGCAGAACTCTTCCAGTCTCCTGCCCTGGGCGCGCGGGGTCACGGGGAAGGTACGCGGATGCGGAACAGTCCCTGCTGCAGCTGCAGGCGGAAGAGTTTGCAGTTGGCGATGCGCAGCGCCGCGCAGCCCGTCCGCCGCAGGTCCGACGGGAACAGCGGCTTCGTGCGCTGCCACGTGCCCGTGCTTCTCTTGAATTCCCTCACATAGTCATAGTTTGTACCTGGATGAACGAGAAAAGAGGGGAAGTGCTTATGTCCTAGGTTAACGTAAAGATGTGCCCAAAAGTGTGTATTCTATCACCATCTGCTGAAGCCAGGTGGGGCAGTGATTCTTATCTCTGTGGGAGATATCCTCTGCTAATGGGCCATCTGTTAAAACCCAGGTGGGGCAGTGTTCTTTATCTTTCCCACCCTCCCTCCAGGATATATCTTCTGTTAATGGGCCATTGAGTTCCACTGCATGACTGATAAAATTACATCATCCCATTGTGAGATGCTCCACCCAAGGGGAGGAGCCAGACATTTCCTACCTAGATAAAAACTGAGATTTGGAACACCAAAGCTGCCCTTACCCACTGGTTTCCAGAGGACAAGAGCTACCAGACTTTTCTACAGGATCACTGCTTCAACAAGACCACTTCATCTGGGCTGCTACCACAACGCTAACTAGTGGGGTGTCAGGTTGTATTCTGACTCTGTTAGTGGTTTTTCTTTTGCACTATTACATGTATTTTAATCTTCTTTTTTTTTTTTTTTTTTTTTTTCTCCTATTAAATTGTATTTCTGACTTGAAGTCTCTCACTGGTTTTGCTTTCAAACCACTACACCTTAAAACTCGCTGCAGCTGCCACCACGTTTAACTTCTAGTAAGGTACATACATGAACAAGAGCATGCACAGGAACACAAACAGTGCCTGGATGGGGAGTTAAAATTATCATCAAAAGGGAACTACTATGACATTTTGACCTACTTACACCCACCAAATTTGGAATTTTGTTAGCTTGTATTTTGGAGAAAGCCCAGCTACACACTCATATATGTGCACATGGCCACAAAAGTCTTCCAAATCTCTTTTACAGAGCGTGGCCAGATGCTGGCAGCTGACAACTGAGTTATGTTTGACAGCACACATCTACTTGGTTAGGATTGAGAGCCAAGAGTCACTATCACATCCATATGAACCACTGGACAATGCCCCTAGAATGCAGAATTGCCTGTTTTCCACTGCAAAGACAGAAGCTACAGCCTCAGGCACTAACATGTCTTTTTACATTTAGATAAAAGCAGTGACACACTCTTAGTCTTGACCTCTTGTGGTCTTCAAACTAATCAACCAAATCAACCCAATGCTCATAGTACTGAACTCGTTACTGAAGAGGTCCAAAACCAACCTGTGTGTTTCTCTACGTGCAGCATAATCCCCCTCACCCACAGTGACAGAACAGTGTCCCACCCTCTTATTCTTAAAATGTTCAGTCTCATCAGTGCCAAGTATTCAAAATGCTGGAAGGAAATGAGCATAAAGAGGTTTTTAGGCCTGGTCCTGACCTGTATCGAGATCTCCAATCACGTATATGCTGGCTCCGATGGGCACAGCTCCATACACAAAAGAAGAGCTAGTTGGGATACATAGGTTCTGGTCATTTAGATAAATCCACCTGTAAAAATAACAATTAAAAAACAGGATTTGATTTTTAGTGAGCATATTTTAAAAAATAATCCAGAGTCTTTTTGCAGCTGTAATCTTTGACTCAAAATCAAGAGTGTGCATTTTAATTTGTTATGTAAAGGGAACATTGTATAGTTTGGGATAATCCTGGTTTCTCCCAGCCAAGAAAAGCAGCTAGTACTGCTGTATCCTGAAATTGCTTAATTTCAGAATTGCTCCATTCATCTGTGTAATCTACCTATAATAAATTCTTCTTGCAGCCACCCAGTGAGACCTTCTGGAAGAGAGCAGGCATGTTAGAGAGCCAACAACAGCTATGCCAGTCAGTCTTCCCTACAGAGAAAATTTTAGGCAGTTTTGTCTTTAAATTAGTCTTTAAAATAAACACATACAAATATTAATGATCCATAGTAGGGGAAATAACAAATTGCTATAGCAGAACCTTGTTATTAAGCAGTGTGTCCCCCATATAATTCTTCAACTTCTTTAATTCTTTAATAGTGCTTTATCAGGGAAAACAAATCCTTGCCTGCTATGAAGAATGCAGAACTTGGCAATGCTTAACTTCAAACAAGGGATATAAGACTGGAAATCAAAGTGGTAGTGGAATTTGGAAAATAAATGTCCTTTATCTTGGATTGCCACAGACCTTCCCAATCACATATCAGACTTTTTTCAATTCCTTTCCAGCTCCTACAGTAATCTTACAATTCCCCTGTGTTCACTGTAAGCACAGGCTCATTTCAACGCTCCATCAGCCTGATCTTTCTACTGAGTGAAAAGCAGTTTTCCATGTTGAAGCCTTTGGAAAGCAGGTAAGTATATACCCCTTATCCACATGGGATGCTGGTTATAAAGAGGACCAAGAGTTATCAGCATCCTTTCTGTGGATCTGAAACAAATTCTTACAAAATGCTGCTGCACCTTTGCAGATGCTGTCACAGTTACCATGTACAGAGCCTGAGATGTACAAATCACGGCCATTTTAGGGGACTGCTCCTATACTTTTTATTAAATTATTTACAGAGAACACGAAGGTCTGAGAAACCTTTGAAAATCATCCCATATATTTTCATGGCCACACCAAGTTAATTTGAAGGAAAAAGTTAGAAAATGCCCTCCCAGATACTGCTGATCTTTGAAAATTCTGCATCCTTTGAACTCATGATTCAGAAGTAAACCACTCTTCTGGCACTGAATGAGATGCTGCTCCATATAAATTATCTTGGAGACAGAAATCAATTTTTAAAGGGCAAATGAAAGGATTAGCTGTCCATTATTTTGTCTGTGTTGTACACTGAAGGATTAACGCTTTGTGCAAAGCAAGGAAATGGTTTGTAGCTGTCATAGAAAAGGACAGATGAACTAAGGAGAGAAAAGAAGTTCTCTACACTGCTTCAGAAATTCTCACGGATCAAAACAACCTACACCATATTTCATCAGCTTCCTTCCCTTACTGTAGGAGGAGGGAACAGTATTTTCACTGCCTTTTAGCAGCAAGTGACCAAGAATTCTGAAAATTGAGTAAGTGGCAGAGAAATGCAGAAGGAAGACTGGATTTCTTTTTTTAATTCTAACTATAGTACCAGGTTAAGGAAGGGAAAAACTCAAATCAGGAGTTCATCTGCACTACATACTCTGGGGTTTGGAGTTTAAATAAAAAACCTAAACCCACAGGGTAAGACCCAAGCATTTTTCTACTGTGCATCACCAAAGGACAATATTAAATATCTGTACTGCTTGTGAAAATTCATCCTCAGGTTTTCTCAACATGTATACTTTAAAAAACAGGCACCACTTTTCAGGAACTCACAGCAGCTTTAGCAGTTAAAACTAGGAAGGAACAAAGACAGGAAGGGCAAGGGGTCATGTTTCATCAGAATTTGACTAAGCTCCAGCTTAATGTGGGTTGTGCCTGCTGTTTGAACAGTATGGAAAAAACACCATGACCAAAAATTCACAATCTTCAGGAATCTGAAAACAGTCCTTGGAACAGAACTCTTGCGTACTTCCCTGGGATGGCTCCACTCAAACTGAGTCCAAGAGGAGCAGGGGGAAGGCAAGTCCTGCTGCAACCACGGGCAGAAGTGATGGCTCTGAAACTGGAACAAGCTTCCACCCAGTTTAAAAAAAGAAAGGAAGGAATCCTGATTTTTTTTCAGTCTTAAAGTGAGACAAACAAAATGATCCATCCCCACTGCTGTAATCAGTGAGTGGATGGGGGTAACTGCTTTACTTCCAACATGGAAATAAATAAAGATGTGATACAGAACCAACATATTCCAGACACGTCACCTCAAGATCACTCTAGCTGAGAAAAGAAGCCTGGAAATGAATGAAAATCCATGTTCCTCTCATCTGACATGCTATCAGTCAGTGTTCACATTACATTTGCATAAGCACTTGCTTTTAATGAAATTCCTGCACACTGACTGAAACAATGTTGCTAATTACACATAGTTTTGTGTTACAAAACTATTTAGTTCATGGGTTGTATACAGCTGAAAGCTCTTCCTTATTTTCATGATGTTCCAGTAGCAAGAAGAACATTGTGAAGGATATTTTACCAAAGTACTGCTTCTGAAAATTATCTATCACTTTTATCCCCCTTAATACCTGCAAATTTTTGTAATTCTTTTTTGAATCATGAAAAGAGGGAAGAAATCCTACCCCACTTACAGACCACCAGGGAAAGGCAGCAGTGGCCATACACCAGCAAATCTTGCAAAGAATCCTAAAGTCAGTTTGGGTTTTATTAAATATTTCCAACCATCCACATTGAAAAGAAAAAAACCGAGTTTGTACAGACATCATCCAATTCTCCACTCACCTACAAAAGCTACACTCTAAATTATGAACTCTGATATAAAGAAAGTCTGACCCATCAAGGTCTTGAGTATGCATTTAAGATTTCCTGCTTTTTATGGAGTAGACCAACACTGGATCACTGAGTGAAGTATACCTTCACATTTCCATCTTCCATTTTCACATTCATTAAATCTGTTTTTAGCTTGATCGATATTTAAAAAAACAGGATACAGTGCACACAAAGCTCAATCTACAGCCTTTGAAAAAAATCTGCATCCTGCAAAAACCCTGCAGTCTGACATACAGCTTTTTCTATCTTTGGGTTCACTTAAATCCACTCATGCACATGACTCTAAAGACAGGCTGACAAAACATTTATTAATTCAAAAATCCCAGTTACAGCAGCACTTCAAGTATGAGAATTATTTCCTACATTACCCTGTTCACATTTCATGTAGATGCTACTATTCTGTCTCACTTCATTTATTTTATTACTTGTTTATACAGCACAGCTTAACAGGAGTCTCAATGTTTATTTTTTTGCTAGTGTGAAGATCTCAGCATATCCCCAGTCTTTGAGAAGTCTGCGTCATGGTTAAGAATAACAATTTTAAAAGACTCTGCACTGTGAGTTATTTTGGAGTAAGTTACTGTCAAAGTAAACAATATTAAACAAGTCCAGTCCTTTAATCCAATTCAAGCCAGAATTATGGCAGTTTACATGAATTAATATGTTTATATACCAATGTGAGTACATCCTTAGACATTCACACTGGAGTAAAACCCGTAGCTCAGACACTCAGGCTCTGGGTGCCTGGGATGATGCTCAACCCTGTGCTCTGGCAATGAGGCCTGAGGCACACATGGAAATTCATGCAGATGACACAGGTGTGCACTGCTGCACGTACCCCTAACCAACACCATCCCTGACTGAACTCACAGTCCAGAGAGTTCTCTCCATCCACTGAGAAACTGAACATAATGGAGTTCTGCACTTACTTAAAAACAGCGGGAAAAACCCACAGCTCTTACAAACTATACAGTATTGGCATGTAACTATTAAAAAAGTCACTGTGAATTTTGGTTTGAGACTGCTAGAACTGACCTGCTACACAGATCTCTGAGGGTACTGAAACCTGGGATAACTGACAGACCCTGGGGCTGAGTGCTGGAACATAACACAGAGACACTGCACCCTCTTCTGGCTACAGCACCCCTGGGCTGAGCTGGGACTTCCAAACCCAGGGGTGCTGGGAGCACCATCCCCAGGCAGCAGCTGCCACCATCCCAGCCTTCTCTGGTCCCCAGTCTCCACAGGAGCACCCACAACCTGTGCCCTGCCTGCAGACTCATGTTGAGTTAAATTTCTAAGCTCAGACTGGGCAGTGGCAGAGCAAAAAGGCAAAGCCTGGTATCTCAGCTGCCCTCCCCACGTGCCTCCTCCATCAGCTTCATCAGTTACCTCTGCTGCCTGCCCTGCCCCGTGCCAGCACAGCCCTCACACCACACACCCAGCACTCAGAGCAACTGGGGCAGCTGGAGTTATCCCTGGATTATTCAGTTATTCAGGATTCCACTGGAATCGTGCAAGGCCTTGGGGATGTTACCAAGAAAAGCCCGAAATCCATCCCACTGTGGGATCCATCCCAGGTGTGGCTGCTGCAGTCAGCAGGTGGCACCAGGGACTCACCTGCAGCACCCAGGCTGGGCCCTCCCAGCTTCCAAACTCCACTTTATGGAAGCTCAACCTGCACCAACCAGTGAAACAGGTTTGCAGCCACTGCTGAGGAGTCATGAGCTGTAACTTCTGAAGAACAGAATCAGGCTGGAAATATTTCAAGTACATCAGCTGAAAACAGCAAATAGGAAAGAGGGGAGGCCTTCTTTCCACAGTTCCTTCCTTTCCAAAAACCTCTTGCAAAACATTAATAAACTTCTACCATTTCCCCAGCCTCCAGAAGGCTGGCAAACACTAAGGGAGCATCAGCAGCAAAAGCCCCTCTGGATCTGTCTGCTTCCTTTAACCAATTTAAAGGATGTTTATCTTCAGCTTCATTTGATTATAGCTAGTTTAGACATCACTTTGAACAAAAGAGGAAACCTCTTCATACAGAAATTAAAGTCTCTTCACAACCATATCTTGCAAGAAAATTATATAATGAATTTACATCTACTGTTCTATTTTTATGTCCTTTTATACAGGTCACTGTCATAAATCAGTCTTGATCTTCTAATAAAGACATGCTAATCTTCTTTACTTGTCAACAAGCCTTGAAACATCTGACCACAAAGCCTTTTTAAAATTTAATTTATGAAAGAAGAATAATCCAATTTACAGTTATATGCAAGAAAAAAGTCACTGGAGGAACCAAGCTTGTCACTTATGACTGGAGAATAAAGTGACTAAACAAAAAATTCAAAGTAAGGTAACTTTTTGAAAGGTTACCACATATAGTAAGGTGGATTCCACTACCAAATGAAGTAATCAGAAGCAAAAAACAAACAGAACATGATAACAAGATGATAACAAATTAAGTAATCAGAAGCAAATTCAAAACAAACAGAAGGAGATGAGCCATGCAGTGTGGTGAGATGGCTGTGGGATGTATAACATCCATAGTCTCTTTACCTATGGCAAAAGCTATAAATGCTTGGAACAGAAATGCAAGAAATTTCTTATCTCTAGACTAGGAATCCCCTCAGCTGCAAATCTTTGGAGATAGGATTGAATAATGAAGAAATATCCCTGTACATACATACATTCCTCTATAGAACCACGCAATCATTTAGGTTGGAAAAGACCTGTAATGAGCACTCAACAGGGAGCCGTGGGCAGGGGTGGGGGGAGCAGCACCCTGCACTTGGGGAACTGCAGAGTGCAGGGCAAGAACAAACTCCCTGTGTGACCAAGGCTTCTCCTGCCCAGGGGCACTCAAGACTCACACAGTGGCTCTAGGGCTTTAGGCTTGGCATGTTAGAGGGAAAAGTGGAATGGATGGGCCTTCAGTAGCAGCCATAGCAGGTCACAAAAAGTGCAGTGAGCAACAGACCTCGTGTGCTTTGGAGTGCAGGAACAAGGGCTGAGGGAACAGGCAGATGACTGGATGGCAAGTTATTTTCTATGCTGCAGCCAGTTACCTTTTAAACTCATCATGGTAAAATTCTGATTTGCACGTCACCATCTCACTGGCTTGGCTGTCATCACGACTCCTGACCCCACCAAACACATAAAGCTCAGAGGCAACTCCACAGGCCACTGCCCCAAATCTGAAAATCCAAACCGAAAAAATATTAATGTAATGTATTAAAACCCTTTTGCATACCCTTCTGAACTTTCTTCATCTTTTTATTTATTTATACACACAGATGCCTTAAATATCCAACAAGATGAGTCATGGATATTAACTCTAAGCACCTAATTCAGATCACAAAAGAAAAAAAAACAGTAGAAATACTTCTCTCTAAAAATATTCTGAAGTTCCAATTGAACTACAATTTCTAGTTTTCATTTTGCATCAGGGAACTATTGTTTGTAACATCAGGGCTATGTTTCTACAAAATTTGTATTTATTGCCTGGATGCTTGCCTTTATTCAGACACAAGTTAACTGCAGGCCACCATGACTCAGAAAGAGCTGGTGAGATTCATAGACCATCTTCACAGATTCATCAGAAAAAAAGAGACTTTCCTCCCATCAGAGGGTTGGAAAAGCAATCTAGCCCCCATCCCACTTTCCCTCACCTCCTCTCTTTGAGAGGACAGATTGCTGTCCACTGCTGAGTCCTGGGGTCATAACATTCCACAGATTCAAAGAGTTTTCCGTAGGAGCCTCCACCCATTGCATAGATTTTCTTCTTCATAGCTGCATAGCAGCCAATCTTATGGAAAAAAAAGAAAAAGATATCTAAAATGACATATAAATGCACAGTATTGAGACCTCAAAGACACACACACAGAGGTATTTAGGTTGCCAGAACCACATGTCAAACAATGCAAGGCATAAAAATGCTCAGCCACAGTTTTGTTTTGGTGTATAAAGAGAGAAGAAACTGATCACTCTCATTTAATTTTGAGATATTTGCTACAGTTTCTACTTGAGGCAAAAAATTAAAATACATATTTTTTAATATATATACATACATATATCTGCACTGACAGTTTAAGAAGAAGCAACACAATAACACAGGATGTAGTTTTTACCTTTCTAACCATGGTCAAGTCTGGCTGCTTGGTCCAGGTCCGGCTATAAATATCATAGCTCTCCATAGAGATCAGCTCTCTTTCACCATCCTCACCTCCCAGAATATACAGAATCCCATCAATCTCTACCACACCAAAATTATGTCGTGCCTAAGGAATATCAATAAAGTCAACATTGAAAAACGTAATTGACATTGTGAAAAAATGAATACAATCTTAATTTTTCAGAATATCTGTCTCCAAAGTGCTACTGGCATTATGCCTGGCTTTTGTTTTGGGTTTTTTTTAATGTTGAAGTCCTAAACACCAACATAAGATTATTATTTTAATCAACTAAACAAAACAAAGGATATCAAAAGGGAAAAGAATTTAAAAAAAAAAAAAAAAAAAAGCAGAGCAGCAGAAGCCAAAGAGACCACACAGAAATCTAAGAACAGAGTTGGCCATATTTCAGTTCCCAGAGTTGTGGTCTCCACAATGAAGCTGTTGCTTTCAGGTCTCTATAGCAAAGCCTGTACCCATTCTCTGTGCAAAGGCAGCTCCTCTATTTTGTATGTATGAGCCCAGCTACCTCACAGCAAACATATCACAAGCAGGAAAATTAATGCATCATAACTAAAATTGTAGCCAAATCTACATGCCTTTGTCAACCAGATTGCAAAGAGGAAAATCCTGTGGTAAACAACTTCTTAATAAACTCCCTGTGCTGATTTACAAAGATAAAAACACAGGTGTATTAAGGATATATGTTTACAAATAACAAACTGTTACTTTTTGATGGAATGTAATTATGAAGAAGGAAGCATTAACTCAAACCAAACCTAAATATGTCTGTGCAAGCCAAGTTCTGTATGCTGTCCATCTTTTCTGCACAGTCCGATCCCTTTGTCCATCTCAGAGTCTCTTGTTTTAGAAGGCCAGTACACGCAGAACATTAAGTACACTATAGGACTGATTCATTATGAAACTCCTGAAATTTTGTAGTTCATCTTACAGTTAGCTCTTCACCAATTGTTTAGTTTTTCCAGATCCAGCAGTCAGCATCAGACCACAAGAACAACAGGATATAAACAGAAGTCAGTCTGGAGCATGATTTTGAATGTGTAAGATGCAAGCAACTGGAGATTCAGAATAAAATTTTGCAGAAGAAAAGGAACATTTTGCCAAAGTAAAAATTAAATCCCAACAGTTAGATAGAGATCTTGCCTCATGCATTGGTGGTAAGGAACTCCATGAATTGGTGTCTGGATCATATTTCTCTCCAGAGCTTAGCGTTCCCTTGTTTTCATCCTGACCACCAAGCACAAATAAAAATCCTTCTGTAAAACAAAATGTAACATGATCTTAAGAACAGGACTCTCAAGAAGAGGACTCACACCTGCACACTGAGCAAAACATGACTGGTGAGCTGTATTCTGGAATTTACCAAGAGATCCAGACCAGTCACAGGTCACACTCTGGATTGGAGAAGGGAAAGCACATAGTTACATCTGACTCAAGTCTACCCCTACAGATACCCTTCAACATATTCAGTGATGCAGCAACTAGAATTTACTTAAAACATGAAATACTCCTGGAGAGACAGATGTAGCAGATTCCCACAAAATGTTGCAGGAATAGTGATTTTAAGACCCTCAGATGGCAGGGATTTTCACAGAATCAAGTACAGTTTTGGGCAGACAAAGGGGAAGCATGAAATAACCCCAGTGCAGTCAGTATTGAAGAAAACGTATTATTATAAGCTGTATCTCAGGTTTTGAGGCACTGGTAAGTTTTCATAACACTGACTTTACAAAGACAAAGTTCCCCTTTACCTGCTGACAATACTCCATGATTGATCCTTGGGATACTCATAGGAGCAAGTTCAATCCAGAGCTGTCTATTGGGATCATAAAGAGGACACATACACCGCATCACTGAGGTTGGCTTCCGTGATCTGAACACAGGGTGGGGAGGGAACAAACAGAAACAGAAAGACAGAGTTTTACGAGTTCACTGATAACACCTTGTGTCCAAAGCTTACTTGTTCTTGTTTTCATGTATATTCATCACATGGCATTTCCCTGGTAAGGAGAAGACCCCCAAACCAAACAGGCAAATTGAGTTGTAAATTGAGTTTGTACAGACTTGGAGACATAAAAAGCTGATTCACTTTGTTCCTACTGTATCTGCCTGTAATGTGTTTTATGAACTTTGAACGAACTAAGAAGAACTGATAGAGAGTATTATAATGTCTGAGTAAAGTGATTCACAAACTGATATGCAAAATGTTATCTGAGTGGTTTACTAGCTTCTATAAAGAACTAACATCCAAATGCTAAATGTATTTCAACAGGACAGAATCCTCTCTTCTGCTGTGGGGAGTACTCAAGAAAAGAAAGGGATTATTGTGCGGAACAAGAATTTTCACCTTATCTCAGATGCACCAATAATGACTTTTTTTTTTTTGGAACCACATCTATTATAAACAAAACAGTTTAAAGCACATGTTCATTACTCCTAAGTTTTGTTATAGATGCTTTTCGGATAATCAGAAACAATTCTCTGTTTAAGTCTATTCGGTTTAAAAAATAACAGCAAACACTTACTGAACAGACAACCCTTCTATAAGTTTACTACATGTTGAATGTCAGAAACAGAATATTATTGCTGAATCATCCCCAAAGGTATTTTAGGTGTGTCTGACCAAGCTACAACAAACTCCAATGACAGAGTAATAAGCAATAGGTGCACATGTTCTCTGCACTCTGTTTGCACTGGGACCAGCTGCCATCCCACTGCACACTTACACTCTCTCCTCCCCCCCAACAGTCACGATGCACTCGGAGTAGCCCCGGGGCTTGAAGGAGGCCAGCATGGCCTCTCCCTGCTGCGGGGGTGTCAGGGGGATGTTGTTGCACTCCTTGACGATCTCGCGGACCAGCGGCTCGCTCATCATCTGCTCGCGCAGGTAGGCTGCGTCCAGACCCGACACCCACACTGCTGACATGACATCCTTCATGTGGACCTGGGGAGGCAGAGGGACACAAAATCACGCCCTGCACGGAGGGACCCGGACATGCAGGTGCTTCTGTGTTTAGCAAATACTTGAGAGTTTGTGATGATGGCAAATAATAAACTATACAGCACAGTGTTAGTAAGAAAATGCATTGGGTCCCCAAAGTTTCCCAATAAAAGTGTTCCTTGCTTTCTCACCATGTAAACAAGATTATATCACCAAATGTCAAAATGGTGCTTTTTATCTTAATGCCTATTAGATAATAAAGACAGCAGATGATATATCATCAACACAGCTTTCACCCTTTTACTGCAATGCCATGGTCTGCATTTCAGGCAAAGTTCAATAAATTCTATAAGATTAGTCCTGAAAGAAACAGATCTATTTCAATTTCCCACTGATTAGAATGAACACCCCGATTTGCGCCACGTTCAAAATATAAACATTTGGATGTCCTGACCTTTCTGGATTCTGAATCATGTGAAATCCACCTAATCACCGCTTCAAAGACGTATCTTTCGTTTCCAACATTGAGCTTTTCCATCGACAGCACTTCTTTCAGTTTTTGAGGAGTCAGTTCCAAGAATTCCTCTGTGCTGCTGACATCTCGAAAGTGAGTTTCCAGATACTCTGAGGCAAGGTAGTGAACATGATGCAAACAATAGTGCAGTGCAAAGTCCCGAATACCAATACAGTTCTCAGCAGCTATGCAACCTTCTAAAAACTCACAGCAGAGAGTTTTTAAGTCTGTAAGCAGCAGGAGATCAGCTGCCTGTACCACATCTTGGATAGTTTCTTCATTTAGCCTGATCTGCAAGAATTAATTTAGAAGTTATAGCTACTATCACCCATTTGTTCCATGACATGCCTGCATTCATTACACTCATTCTCACGGGCTGAAAAATGGAGAATTAATGCCAGTGTAAAAATTAGGAGAAACTGATATGCTAACCATTTATTAATTAACACAGGGCTGGAAAGGCATTTGCTTGACAGAAGGTGTGGAGCAGAAATTTTGATAAGTTCCTGAAGTAACCAACCATAAAATTGCTCATCTCATCTGGGAACCTAAAATGAGTTTTGCTGTAATAAATAAATAAGTTTTTTAAACACACATGCAGGAATGAATTTCAAGCCAGATCTGCCTCTTCTTTTTCTGCTGAAAGCTAAACTCATTCAGCAATCTCAGTCTGGTTCCAAATAAAACGGACACCCAATCTTTAATTCCTGCTAAGGCTCCTGGCAGGCAGGTCTGACAAGAGGCCAGTGAGGTGGGCATGAGGGGCAGGGAGGGTGCCTGGTGTACTGTAATGCTCAGTGATGGGGTCTCCATCTCTGTGGCTACCAAAGCAGTTCTCTGCCACAGCTGACAAACACTGACTGTTTTAAGCAGGTTACTGAAGGTAAGCCACCAATTTTAACACAAGCATTTGACATTGACTCTAAATTTTAATGTCTTCCCCTGCTGCACAAGAACGGCAGAGACAACTCCTGCAGAGCCTACTGCCTCTACTTCATACACACAATCCCATTCTGCAGAAGTTTTATCACAAAGCTTTAAACATCTGTCAGGATAGCAGTGTTAAAACTCAAGTTATTTTCCAAATAGTCCAAGTGAGGCTTAGGGTTTTTTTAATACCATACCTGCCCACTGAAGATGTAGTCTAGTATCTCTTTCATGATATCAACAGATATCCCTTCGAGTTCAATCTTGTACGTTGAGCCATCATCCTTTGGGGGATTGTAATTCAATTTTGTTCTAAGAGAAGAGAAAAGAAAAAGAGGAAAGTTCAGAATCTGGGCATTGCTGGCTCCCATTTTCTGAAGAATCTGATATCTCAGAATATGGATCTCTTGAGCCACAGCAGAGATGTTAAAATTTTCAATGTGATGGGAAAACTGTCCCTTGAATTAGCACGTAGGTATGGCCTCTGATACTGCTTATCACATTTCCAAACCGAACAAATCTGTCAGCCTTGCAAACTACCCAGGCCATCAAAGAGCCAAAGTATTTTTTATCCCAGCTCATTCATCACAAGCATTCAAAAACTTCACTCAGGCCTTCCAACAGAACAGGAGCTCTGCTGACAGATGAAACACAAGAATTTGCTTTGGTAAGGATGGAAAAAAACCCAAAGCAAAACAAAACCAAAACTTTTTTTACCAAGGAAGAAATAATTAGAGTTAGCAGATGTGATCAGAATATTCACTGGCAGCACAAACATTTGGATTGCATTACCATTTTGTGTAGCTTATGATGTTATCAGCCTAATGCTGTGCCTGACTGTAACCAAGCTATGCACTCACAGTTGCAGGGAACAGCCCATGTGCTGCTCAGCAGAGCTTTAAATATTCATTTACATCAGTGGACACTTCACTTACAAGCCATTTCTTTAAACATACCAAGAGCACTGTGATGTGCCTGTGAATAGAATGGTGGGGGCTAGGGGAAAAGGTGAGGAAGTAATAATAGCACAGCAGACACTTTGCTTTCCACCAGCTGTCCATGCAAACACTTCTTCCAGGAGAGACAACTTCAAGTGTTCAAAAGGGAGCAGCATTCACCAGTCTGGTGCAAACAGCCACAAGAGCTAATAAAATATATTTAAAACTTATTTTTCCACATTTTGGTCAATGAAGAATATTATATAAAGACAAGAAAGTTAGTTTTCACTACTTCTGTGTATATATAGTGACCTACATCTATACCACAGCACACTAAAAAGCTTTTTAAACTTTTTAACATTCATTTAGATAGAATCAGTTTCTTTATGTGAAAAGCTGTGGCTTTGCTAAGATGGAAGTGTCCAGCCTCCTGTATCCAAAGTCATGCTAAGCAAATACATAAATAGGTCTTAGCTAAGGGCAGATTCTGCCTCGCTTACTCATATTGGAATAAATTAAGTTTCTCACAAAATAACCTGTAACACACCAAATAAAACCTTAGCCTCTAAGGAGCTATTTTTAAGTGTGAATAAGGGCAGTAATTTTAGCCCTTTAGTTCATCATCATACTTGTGGTCCTGTCTTCACATCCCTTTTCTACTCTGCAGAGCACCCAGAGATAGAGATGCTCAGGTGCCCATGTACCACTGCACCACAGCTGGAGCTGCTTCACCCTGTCTGAACAGCACGAATTACAACACAAACAACAACAACATGGTGTGGGTTAGGAAATTGTTTATTTCCTAATACTTGGAAGGAGATTAGGAAAACTATGTGACTCCCATTAAAGTGCATGCTGCAATAGCAGGCACTGATTTACAGCTTGTCAGCTGAAAACTCCTGTCCCAAATGTACATTTCCAGCAGAATGTACAATGTGTACCTCAACCTGAGCCATCCTTGCCCATGTGCCGTGTGCATTTTCCATGTCTACAAGCTCCAAACGAGCCACAGAGCATATACACACAGGGCAAGGTGCTTTTTCACTTCTAACAGAGCAAAGGCTCCTTTACACACATTTTCAAATCTATCCAAACTACCTCCATTTATACTTGAGTTCTGGGATTCTTGGTTTCTAACAAAAGGCACTCCCTGATTCCGAGGATGAAAGCGTGTTTTCTTTTAATTTAACATAAAATTAAGTCACAGTGTCTGGCTTCCTTCAGCAGAAAAGACAGTCAGGTGGGTGATCCCTGGATCTCACCTGAGTCAGGTACCTGTAAGCAGCTCTTATGATCAAATACACAGCAGTATCTACACAGAACCTGGAGTGTCCAACACATTGTGGGGCTTAAAACAGGTCCAAGGCATATAGTAAGCATGTTGATGCCAGCACTAATGGGGAGATTAGGGAAAGGACTCGTGCAATTTATCACTAACTTTCATCTTAGCATCACCTGCACACACCCAAGCTAAATCACCTTACTGCATGGACTTTACACTGACGCCTCCTGGTAACAAGGAAGTGTTGTTCAGAGTTTCTGGGTCTTATCAGGGTAGATGTTCTAATTACTGTGTACTTTTTCTGGCATCAACAGTTTGTAAGCTGAAAAGAAATTACCTAGGCCCTAATGCAAGGCCAAAACATGAAGCCAAAGCAGAAAAATTACCTTGAGAACAAATCAAATTACTTCAAAATTACAGACACTTGTATCTAGGCAAACGTTCACCTTATGCAAATGCTTCCCAGTTCAGATTAAGCTTTGTTCCTATCATCTGTCTGTGGGAAGCAATAGTGATCTATTTGTCGCATGATTTTAATTTGTTGGTTAATAAAATACAAGGTTATTTATTTCAGTACAAGTACTTCTGAGCTATGCCAAGAGAGCCATTCCCAAAGGCAGCTGGAGGTACTCCTTGTCACTCACATCAAAACTGCAGGACAGCTACTGGCTGTTGGGAAGAGAGGCGGAAAAATATGATGAAAGGACATATTATAACCTGGTTTGGGGCTGGAAAAGTTTAAGAAAAGAAAAAAAACATGAGTCCAAATGGAAAGAAAGCTGAAGGAGGAGAGAAAAGTAGGAGGTGTGCAAGCAGAGGGCAAGGAGCCACATGTCCTCTTACATCACCCAGCACCAGCTGTGACCTGCATCCACACCTCGCCAGCAAACTGAAGCCTGGGCATCCCTGTCATAACACACAGAGACAGAACAAGAAAGTTTCCAAACATGTTTGTTCCCAGTTCAGAAAGACAATGGGCAGCACATGGAGAAATACTTAACCCTTGCCCTCTATCAAACTTCACTTTAGAAAATAAGCTACCAGCTATGCTTAAGCAGAAGCTTTCCAATCTGTCAGCATCCCAGAAGGAGGATGACTTTGTTCTGCCATGCTCCTCCTCAGGGTGATTTATCCAGCCTCTGATTTGTGTGGCTGAGAGCTGGAAGCAGCAACCAGCAGCCCAAGGTGTAGAGATGTGCCAGCTGCAGCACAGCTGCTTCTAACATGTGATACCTTCCTACTGAGGACAGCATTTTAATTACTTTAAAAGCACTCCAAGCTGTCAAACCACAGCAGAAAAGGCTGCCTCAGTCTTCCTTAATTCAGATGGAAGACCAGAACATCAAGATCTAGAAGGAAATAACCCTCCCAGCCAACCAAAGCCCCCATGAGTTGGGAGCAGAGCACAGCCAAGACAGAGCTGGAGGAAATGAAACAAGACAACTTCTTCCTCCTGTTTTCTCAAGTAATTTAATTTTGAGCAACTTGACTCCAAACACGTTTTAAAACAATAAATTCCATTTTTAAATTAAGATCATGATTGTAAGTTGAAATTGCTTGCAGTAACAGAAAACTGTTCTATAAATGCTCAACATCCACCCCAACATCTTGTCCCTCATCAGGAAAACTGCTGGCACACACAACACCTTGAGCCAGTGGCGTAAGAACAAATGGGTTGATGTTGTGTTTTGATGTTGTCTGTGTGACAAATTTAGAATCTGCTGTTCCACATCACTTAAGGAATACAATCCTAATGAGTCATCTGAAATGCCCTACATGAGGCAGAATGAGAATAAAAATTCCAGTACCTCTTCT
This sequence comes from Muscicapa striata striata, assembly GCA_030060385.1. Taxonomy (NCBI): domain Eukaryota; kingdom Metazoa; phylum Chordata; class Aves; order Passeriformes; family Muscicapidae; genus Muscicapa; species Muscicapa striata. The sequence continues at coordinate 2,869,621 of JAREIS010000073.1, forward strand.
GTATACATAAGCAATATAAGCAAGGTGAATCCTCAAAATGAAAAGATGGGCTCAATAACTGATACTGCTAGGAACAATTTACATCTAATGACATAAAACAGATTCAAATAATAAAAAAAAACCCCACAAGCAAAAAACAAACAAACAGACAAATGAAGACTGCCCACAGCTCTTGTTAAAATTAAGATGGAACTTCCAACTTACTGCAATTTTAAAAGAGCCAAACGAAACACAACCAGTACTTCTGACCTTATAGTCAATCCCTGTGAAAGCACTGCTGTGGGACAGTTAACTTATAAGAAGCAGATTGAAAAAAATCCATATGTCTGAAAACTTGGTTTTCTTACATTTTACAGTTGAAAGTTTACAGGAGGGGAATAATCCCTTTTAAAAACTCAACTAGACAAAACAACAAACAAAATGAAAATTCAAATTAAGAACTTGGCCACCAGTGACACCACTAGCTTTCCTGAGTCAGACATAATTTTGTGGGAATATTTTCATCTTTGAAATCTCTGCCTTATCTATAGACCATTAGGAGAAGACAACTGGTGTGTTTTCACAATGGTCACACAAGTTATACAGAGAACAAGAGCACAACTCTTGGAAAGCTTTAATCCTTAGAGTGCTGGTATACTGGAACCTAAACAATTAAAGAAAACACCTGTCTGCACAGACTGTGCCTATGAGAATGCTCCAGACCACAATCACCACAAGCAGGTTGTTGATATTTACAGTGAACAGCCATCAGAAAATCTGGGGAACAAGAGACAGATGCTTTGGGTTTGATGCTTTGCAACACAAAACTTTTACCTGCCCTCACGTCACCGCGGTGCAAACGCAGTTCTCTGACCTACTTACACTGCAGGGTGTCAGGAACCAGACTGCAGGAGACACCAGGGAGCTCCAGATTAGCCAGATTAAGGGCTGGTCTACACATGCTTTGCCAGTATTGCCACATGGCAAATTTTAATACTCAAGTAGCGAAGCTGTCCTTCGAAACCAAAGGGCAATAAAATTGGGGTTTGATGATTTATCCTTTACCTGCATCAGTGTTTTGGCCTTTTCCAGAGAGCATCAGCATTTTGAAATGAAGTTGGACCTCCAGCAAATGGTTCCAGCAAAGACATGCACGAAACCTAAAACATGCTCACAAGGATGACTCAGTCCCAAAAATGACAAGTGAGTACTTGGAGATTTTGCATCACTAAGGAGAAAACAAAAAATCTGCTTTTGATGCAAACATAAGGTCAATTTAGTCTCCTGGTCTGGGCTTCCTTATGTAGTTTTGAGACTTTCAAGTACAAGCTTCCCATGGTAAATGTAATTAAATCCTACTTAGAACTGACCATTTTAATGGTGAAGATTTTAATTTGTCTGCCTTTATCCCTGCAACGTTTTCTTCCATAAAGGCTGGTCTTTCTACGTGCAAAAAATCCCTTAATAATCACATTATTAAACAGGTCAGACATAAAAGCATGATGCAGCAGTTCACTCCACCCACTGCCATCCTCCAAAAAGATATTTTACAACCAAATCAGAAGGTTTCCTTTGAGGTCGCACCCTGGCCTTTAGCAGCACACATAAAAGCCAGTGTTCACCACACCCTGCAAAGGGTGCCAGCTCTCAGAGGATTTTGGCTATGCCTCTTCTATGTCTCTCCTATGTCTCTCTCCTTAAGATTATCTGTAACTCCAACTTCAGATCTCAAGGCAAAGGAGTCCATTTAACAGCTCAGCACAAAATCTTGCAGAATTGCTTTGTTTGCTTTAAGAGAAACAAAAACTATATAACTTAATTTTTTCAACTATTGAAAAGTTTAAGTCAGGCCAAAAATGTGGCTTACCCCCTTTCCATAAGAAAGGGAATAGGGCAATTCCTTCAACAGCAGCACAGAGGACATGTACAGGGCTCATGGGCTTTGCTCAATGAAGAGCTTGTTTACCATGAAAATCTGAAATTACCCTGATTACACTGAGCTCATCCAGAGCTAGATTGTAATCTAAATTGGAAATCTACCCCCAACCAGAGTGTCTTGCCTAAACATGTGAGTTAGCCCTAACAGAACACACACTCAAAAAACTGTGCCCAAGGATGGACCCTGGGAGTTCTCAGCAGCACCAAGGATGTGATGTTTCATTTCACTTTGGGTTTCTTTAGCCAACCAAAACAACCAAGCAGCTGCACCAGCTGAGCTTGCAGACAACACAAGCAATGCAGATGAGGTGCTGGGCACCTGTGGTTTGTGCACCCCAGCACATCTCAGGCTCAGCTGTGATGTGGTGGGGTAGACCTGGTTCAGCAGTCACTGCTCATCTGTGATGGCCCTTCCTGTGATAGAAACACCTGCCACTGGATTTAGAAAGGTGGTTTGGGTTTGGTTTTTTTCTGCTCCAGTCCACTCACTGAACTGATGATACCCAGCAGTGTCACACTTTTTAGGTAGCAGTCTGGAACCAGGACTTCCTCAGAAAAAGAAGGAAAGGTATTTTTTAAATAGAGTTCTAAGCCAAGAAATGAAGTGTGTCTTGAAATATGTCTTCTCTCAAATGAACTCTACTTTTAAACTTGGTAAAAACACTTTTTTAGAAGAAAAAAGTGCCATACCCATGTTGATAAATTTGCTGTTAAATATATTCAAGAAACACAATGCTGTGTAGAATGTGTCTAATAACCCAAATATTCCTGTAACTTACTAATATTATTATTTAAAAAACACCAATACATCTGCTGGGAAAGCTTGGATTAACCAGGTTTTTATACCTTACTTATCCCTACAGCACATGAGAGGAATAAGCAATGCAGAGTTAGAGAAAGATTTTCATAATTGATAGTAAGTATGAGGCCAAATGGACAAAATTTTAACTGCATGAGTAGTGTTGTGGAACAGTTGGAAGATGTTTGGAATCCAGCAGAGGGAACACTGCAATTCTGGATATGCCAGAGCTGGAAAACAAGATTTTCACAGAAAGTAATGCCACAGCCAAGAGGATAAAGGAACTAGGAACATGGATTTCATCAGCACAGGAGTCTCCAATGCAGAGCACTCCCCATGTCCATAAATAAAGAGCTGCACCAGGCAGCCCACATTGTCCAGGGGATGTAAACCAACATGCCTGAGGACATAAACCAGCCACTAACCACATAGTATTAAGGACATACTTCCTTGATAGGGGTAAGGACTTCCAGAGCTGTGCATAAGCAGTGATTTATTTTGGTATTTTGGACATATTAAGCCATGGCAAAGATAAAATATGAGAGGCAAAGACAGGAGTGGAGACTCCCCTGTGCATGGGTAGCACTACATTGGTAGTCAGTACCTGCACAGAGAGAAACTTCTGTGCAATATTCAGAATAATAGTCTGAACACAGCAAGGAAACAAATCCTTTCAAACCATTCATTACCACTCATATTTGTCAGTCCACACCAGGAAAAAGTTCCTTTAGTAACTGCAGCCGAGACCAACACAAACAAAACAGGTTCAAAGAATTTAAAAAAAAAACACTACCAAAAAACCAAAACACAAGTCAAGCATTTCAGACTCATCAGCTCCAGACACATCAGCAACTTCAGAGCAACCCTGTTCCAGCCACAAAACACATTCTAAATCAAAAAGAAAAAAGAAAGAAAATAATAAAAAAGGTTCTTTTAATAATAAGAGTTTTGCCAAACAAGGCAATTAACGCAAGTGTAAAGGCAACCTACAGAGTATAAATTACCCAGACATCCCAAGCAGCCCCATCCTGCCACACCTTCCATCCCAGCTCACCTCTTACGTCAGGCACGCCAAGGAGCTGCACATCCCCAGGTACAAAGAAAGGACAAGAAATTTCATCTCTGGTTCTCCTGGGTAAACAAGATGCTCTGATTCCCAGTTCTCCCTTTGCCTGGCATGTAGCAGCAGCTCAACTGTATTTTTTTTACTATTTTGGGCTGGGTAAGAACCTTATGGCTTCTTCCCTTCAGGCAATCTCTAGGGGCTTGTTGGAGCAGGAATATAATTAATAACTCCCCATTCAAGCCTGGTATAGTGACTTCTAAATCCCTTTTCAAACCATAAACTTTTAACATACCTTTATCACTGTTGCCCCTCAACTGCTTATCCAAACATAACATGCATGTAGGCACCTTCTGAGTTGTGCCAGGCAGAGTTTCTGGCCAAGGCAACTATTTTGATTTACTGCCTCTCAAAGTCACAGAGACTTTACAACTCAGCTACCACTAAAACATAATAGGTAGCATTTCTATCAATTAAAAAAAAAATCAAAATCAAAACAAAACTATGCCCAATTTAAAAAACGAAGCCTGGAAGCGAATTCTGGCCTGATCTGTTCCTGACTTCCTACTGTCAGGGCAAACTCCAAAGCTCCCAGGAGACTGCCAGAAACAAACTTCTCAAAGGAAACCTTGAATACAACAATGGCTTTAGAGCTCTCCTTGACAGTGCAGTTACCACAACACTCCCTGCACACCCAATAAGAGGGAACAAGCCCTGGCACAAGTACAGCATGATCTGGCTAAAGCAGAACCTGGGAGAACGAGGTCCTGACAACCAAACAGCTCCCAGCTCCAGCTGCCATTTGTGTTCCTGACTTTCATATTCATCCCAAATTGGAGAGAAGTTTTAAAACACTATAAAAGATCTCTATAAATGTCAGTAAAAACCAGACAGGTACCAGGAAATAAGCAGCAGAAGCTCCTGGCATGTGTTGGCTCCTACTTGACCTTGCTCTACAATATTCTTTGTCCAACAGGTGTAACAAGAAGTGCCCAGTCGCACCTCCAGGGTGCAGAGAGACATCTCATCCCACCTCCCACACCAGCACTCACAGATGCTCCCAGGCACACTGACACAGGCATGAAGTCTCAGCAGGCTCCCCTGTGACAACTGCAAATGCTCCAAGTGCCAGCACTCAGAGGAAAGGGCAGGAGGCCAGTGATGGGGGCACGACCCCTCACATCTCCATGGAAATCTATTTCAGCATTGGCCGTGGCTGTGTGGGGCCTTACAAGGTCTGCAGTGTTCTAGGGATGTCAGAAGGTTGAACAGGACAAGTGAGAAGATGCAAATGCTGTCAGGTTATTTCTCACCAAAACCCATTTACAATCAGTACAGCTATTTATAAGTACATAAAAATAATGTGAACTTAACCTTACATTTACATTCTTGTTTAGTTATATTATGCTCATTCTGAAAAAAGATTTAAATATGATTACTGGTCCATTACTGAGTTTGAAAAGCCTTGGGGAACAGTATAAAACAGATACAGCCATCTGCAATCTGCTCACGCAGATGTGTGAAAATCAAAGACAAAACTTGCTGAGGTAACAAAAATGTCTTAATTCAATTTGTAATGCAGCAGCACAGTCCCTGCGCAACAACATTACATTTGTATAAGAATATGGGCTTAAATATCCTCTTTGTTCAGGTAGTTCTCACATGTTCCCTGTGATCCAGGCAAGCAGACAGTAAGTGAGCAAAATATAAAGAGTTGCAAGTTTGAGCTGGCCAGGAACGACTCATGCCAGACAGTGACAGATCTGCTCAGATGGGAACATCTGCTGCTACTGCTGAGGATACCAGGAATGCTTGGACCAAATCTATCCTATAAAAGGCTGGCAGATCTATGCCACAACTCAGGCCAAACTTACCAGTGCAAGCATGGCTTGTTTGGGGAAAAGCCCTCTTAGAGCCCTGTAATTTACACCAGGCTCTCAAACTAAATAAATCAAACCAGGGCAATGCATCTACTCTAAGGCAATTGCCAGGACAAAGATTGCTACCAAAAAAAGTGCAGCTTTCTGGCTGATTTGCTACAGAAGAGAAAACCAAGAGCTAACCTGGCTTGGGTATAACTGCTCTGGGATGCACAGCAACATCACCTTGAGCCAAACCACGCTTTGTCCTGTGGCGGTTTCTTCCTGAGGAACCCTCCTTTTCTCAGGCTCAGGAACATACCACAAGATGTTAAAGATATGCAGGTAGACTTCTGTGCTTTGTAAATGGCAGGATTTGCTCCAGGGGCACACAGAGGGGATTAGATCAGCATATAGGGGAATTCTGTAGGAATTCACACAACCACCTCAAACCTCACTGCCCTGAGAGAGCTACAAACCACTTCGCATTAAGCAGTTGAGGCAAGACCCCAAGAGTCAAACTGCCACAAAAATTAAAATTCTTACTCGTCCCACAGACTGAAAATTTGAAAATAAAACAGGCCTTTTTTATTTTTCTGTACTTGCAGAAGCTACCCCATGGATCAGACAGGCAGGTGGGACCCATGATACCAATAACACTCCCAACGTGTTTCTGTGCCCCTTCATGCTTTTTTCCTCTCCTCAGTGAAACTGCTATCTTTGAGCTGCATGGATAATCCAGTTTCCAAATAACTAGTGGGAAAACACATCACTATAATTTACAAGTGTCCTACTCATAACCAGTCAGCCAAACAGCTTCCATGCAAAACTAAAAAACAGGTAACGCTCCTCTCTCTGTGGCTGCACAAATCCTTCAGCATGCACACTCTGTTCACACCCAACCACCCCCTCACAAAGTTCATGCCTACTTATTTTCCTACTCACACCCTAAACTAGGCATTCATGCAAACCCTACAGTTTCTGAACTCACCCACCAACTTGCCCACAGCCACAGCACATAATGACACAGCCAGACACTGAAAACACATCAACTCATCCTTCCACTGCTTCACTTCAAAGTTTCACGTAAACGCTTATTTTTATTCCAAGTTTTACTTCTGAAAATACTTAATGAATTTTTTCTGAGCTTTATATTGGAATTTTTCAAATGAGAGCAATCTGAATCAACTGGCATTTGGAGACTGTAACAGCCTGTGGTACCAGGGTTTTGGAATCAACTACCCTTAAAATACAGGCACAGGGAATCTTGTGTCTCCTGCAATAGCTGTTTATATAGAGGCCTAAACAGATTTTCTTTGGAAAACCAACACTCAAAATAAACAGGACTTGCATAGACTAGGTACAAGGTGGAGATCAATTTCATCTCCAAAAAGAGCCACTGAAACATTATCCCTGGCTGGAAACACAATGCTCCAATATTGGCAACCTACCTGACCAATTCTACCCAATATGAAGACCTGCTGGACTAAGAGAGATCCTGGAGTGATAAAAAGAAGAGAGACAGGCAGCAAGTAAAAATTAGGCTCTGCAAAGATAGAAATGTGTTTCTGAATGTGGTATACAAGAACTAGGTACATGTATTTTTCGTTCTTTACATCTTGAAAGCCTGAGAAGACATGAGTAAGCTTAAAAAAAAAACAACAAAACCAACCCTATACTTAAAAATATTTATATATTAATGCATGTAACCTACTTTCACACATAGTTAATGAGTTCCTTCATGAGATTTGAACCTGAACAATTCTGAGTTTAAAAAACCACAACTCTAATGACTATAAGTTTTGTTGCTAATGGAGCTCTTACTCCTCACAGACAATTAACCCATGTTCCCCCAGTACATTTTCCAGAGATTGATAAAATGTAAAACTTAAAGATGAAATTCTGTGAAAAGGCACTTCTCCATAGGATAATCTACAGTATCTTTCAGTTAAGCATTTCTTTTTCACAGTAAAAATTTTGATATTTTCTGTAAACTCATTCTGCTGTAACAGTAGAACAGCAGTTTCTCCAAGGACATGACCTCTTACTACTTACAGCAACTCTTCTGAAACTTAACATCAGGCATATGGTCATCTAAAATATGATGGCCAATGACCTAAAAAGCATTCAGGCATTTTGAAGAGTATGAATCAATGGCTCATTTCTATTTCACATCTTTGATTTCTTTCACCAGTCTTCCAAACCTGCTTCTCAAGACAAGCAGTGACAAAAAATTATTTGTAGTACATAGGCTCCACTATGTCCTTTTTGCAATTTCTTGATGATCTTCCTTCTTTGTGCATTTTATTTTATATCTCAGCTTTACTAGTTTAATCAGTGCAGAGAACTCCTTACTTAAATCTCTGCATGATCACTGCTATTTACAAGTTATTCACCAGCCTCATATTCTATTTATTTTTAGTTTATTTCTGTACTCGAGAATGTTGAAGTTGTACTACAATCATCACCCAAAATACCACATTGCCTAAAAGCAGATGATATGACACTGCAGAAGACTGCATTTTTTCGGACTGTAGCATAAATAATCCCCATCCTCACCTAGCAAAAAAATGCAAATTTTATGACAACTTCACAAGAAGCAAGAGCTGGAATAAATATCCAAACAGTACAGAAAGCCTGCTACAGAATTATGATAATCGTGTGTTTAAATGGTATTGAAGGTCTGCTCCTACTTTACACATGAAGACAAAACAAATGCCTTTATTACCTGCAAATGAGTGGACTTAAAAACCCTTTGACATTAACCACTTGTACGTTTTGTTTATGCACTCTGACATGCAGATATGTACCATAACATCTTGGGGAGGGTATATTCTTTTCACCTGCTGTCACTGGACTTGTCAGCACTGAGTGTGATGGGTTCAAACTGGTGTCAGCAGGACTCTCCATGACCTGAGTTTCCCTGCACACACAGCCCAGGAGCAGCTGTTTGCCAGCACCTTGGAAACCATGACTGTGCTAATGCAGCTCGTCCTCCCCAGCACTCGCTGTCAAGTGGCACAGTTCTGACTGCACATGCTGCTGACAGCCCTGCCAAGAGCTGCCAGCGATCCTGGCACCGCCAGCCTTCGTCCCTCTGGCAATTTCCGAGTGATGTTCTTAGATGCTGTGGGGGCACAAGCGATGGGGAGACAAACCTGTATTTTTATTTTTTAATTTAGAATCAGATGTACTTCAGAACCCATGACCACCAGCTGGAGCCCTGTCTTGCTAAAAGACATTAAGGAGGAAAAAAAAGATGCTGAAGTGCTGACTCGGTGCGGCCGAGGGACACACACAGCCCAGCCCCTCACAGCGCCGCTGGGACGCTGCCCCTCGGCCGGACACCTCCCTCACCACGCTCACAGTTCATCCTTTAGGGGCTGCTTGTTCACACCAGGCGCTTGGCAGCAATTGAGTTGTTGGGGGGATTTTTTCCCTGGTGGGTGACACAGCCTCTCAGAGCGGGGAAAAGCAGCGGTGTGTATCGAGAACACGACGGGTCCTGAGGAGGGGCACCGGCCGAGGCAGGGAAGGAGGGAAGGAAGGAGGGAAGAAAGGAGGGAAGGAAGTGGCTCAGCAGCTGCTCCCACAGAGCCACAGAATAGCTGGTGTTGGAAGGAATCTCTGGAGATCACCCAGCCCAGCTCGTCTGCCAGGGCAGGGTCACCTGGAGCAGGGCACACAGGACCGCGTCCAGCTGGGGTTTGAATGTCTCTGGAGAGGGAGCCTCCACACCCTCCCTGAGCGCTCGGGCCAGCACCGGGCCGAGGCGCACCCGGAGTCCGCAGTTTCCCCTCCGGCCTTCCCCGGCTCCTCCGTCCCCTCACGCTGCAGATCCCGCTCCTTACATAACCCTAGCCCCGCTCCCGGAGCGCGGCCCCTCCGAGCGGCCGCCCGGGGGCTGCGGGCCCGGCCGTACCTGATGTAGGGGCTGGCGGCCGCCAGGATGTTCTTCTGCACCGGGATCTCCTCGCCCTCCAGCACCAGGTGCGCGTCGCAGAACCGCGTCTCCTCCCGGAACGAGCTGAGCGCCCGCAGCAGCCGCGCCGGGTGCTGCGGGTCCGACACGGCGCTCGGGCCCGACATGGTGCTGCTGCCGCCGCCGAGCCGGGCCGGGCCGGGCCGGCTCAGTCCCTGCCCTCACACCATGGCTGAGCGCCCGCCCGCCGCTGACATCATCTCCCGGCATCATCTCCCCGCGCCGCCCCGCGGGGGCGGCCCGGCCCGGCCCGGCGGCCTCGGGCACTGCGGGCGGGGCGGCGCGGCCCGCGGGAATCTCGGCTTTGTCTCCTCACGGCTTTGGAATGTCACTAGGGGAGGTCCAGAGAAGGGAACGGAGATGGGGAAGAGGCTGGAGCACCAGGAGGGAGCAGGGGGTGCTCAGCCTGGAGGAAAGGAGGCTCAGGGGGAGCCTTGTCGCTCTCCGCAGCTCCCTGGCAGGAGGATGGAGCTGCGGGGATCAGGCTCTTGTGCACGCAACGAGAGACAGGACAAGAGGAAAGAGCCCTAAAGCCGCGCCAGGGGAGGTTTAGGTTTAGATTTAGGTTTAGGTTTAGGTTGAGATTTAGGTTTAGGTTTAGGTTTGACATTAGGAGAAATTTCTGCGCAAAAAGGGTGATCAGATCATCGGAACGGGCTGCCCAGGGAGGTGGTGAAATCACCGTCCGTGGAGATGTTTAAGGAAAAGCCTGGAAGTGGCACGCGGTGCCGTGGTCTGGGTTACACGCTAGTGTTTGGTCATAGGTTAGACTTGATGATCACAGAGATCTTTTCTAATCTAATTGATTCCGTGATCCTATAAAACCGGCCTTTTGTTTATTTGTTTGTTTATTTGTTTCCTTGCATGAGCTGGAGGTCAATGTTACGGGTTTAGGCACAAGGAAAAGTAAGAGAATGAGAATTAAACAGAGAGACGCATTGTGGCACTGCCCCTTTCCATTGCTGCCCACTGGAAATGTGGCCTTTCCAGCAAAAAAAGATCTTTAGGATAGTTCACATGGTAAATTTTAGGCCATTTATTATCGTGTTTAATTGCACATTAAGAGATTACTTGATTCCATCTGCTTTCTTAACAGCATCCAACATTAAAGCAGTGAAACTATTTGCACTGAGTGAAAGTGTTTCACAAACTGTGATGTGCTCTAAAACACACACTGAGCTGGTGCTGCTGAGCAGGGCCAGCACAGAAGCTCACTGTGCTCCCTGTGCTGACAGGTACAGCAGCACTGGGATCTCCCAGCCTCTGGAACACGCAAATGGATGTCATGCTGCCCATCCCTTCACTGGGAAAATAACATTTTCAAAGGATCTGATCTAGTAAAGCTGTGGTGGGTCACATGCTTTTATTACTTTTATTACTTGCATTTTAGTGGCATTTAATAAAATTCTATCATTCCTTCAATTTGATGGTGTCTCCAAATCATTTTTCCACTTGGAAAATGAATTAGGGTATTTGGAAGTGACCCTGTAGGAAAGAGAAGTTAATGCCTTCACAAAGGCAGCCTTGTTCTTTCCAAGCTGGACACAATGCTGGTTTGTTCTGCAGATGGAGGCTGCAGCTGGGACATCCTCACACATCACCCAGCAGTCCGAACTCTGGACCCAGGGTGTGCACACCCAGGGTGTGCTCAGCCCTGGTGGAGCCAGGCTTTAGAGCTGAGCCCTTGCTGAAGTGCTCCCTGTCTGGAGAGGGGTCTTGGGGAGGAGCACACTGCTGCAGGTTTGTTGTGAAGCTCTGAGCAGGAGTTTTAGAAGCAGAGGATGTAGGACAGAATGCCTAAACCCACAGCAATGTGCATGAAACACCAGTGGCTCTGCAACACTTGTTGTTGTACATACCCATTCCTAAATATGAGAAGGCCACTTCTTTGTTGCTTGGTTATAATTATCCAGGATGTCAGGGGTAGCTTGAGGATCCAGAGGACACATTCTCAGCTCTCTTTGAGGGTAATGAAGGCAGAGAGCACACTGCTCCTTGACTGCAGGGGAAAGATGTATTTTGCTTGTCATTAACACCCAGGTAATTGCAGACCCAAGGGAGCAGTGGTTTAAATTATTGCAAAAGCTGTCATTGAGTGGCCTGGTTATTTGGAAAGACACTGGTGTGTTTCCCTGCCACCTGCACAGATTGTTACAGAGGAAAACCTTGTTGCATTTCTGGTTTTTAAGGCTTCCTTGTAAACACTGCTTCAGCTTCCTCCTGTTGCCTATGTGGGGTAATGGGACAAGGTGTAACAGATAATATCCAGTTCCAGAGAACAAATTCAGTGCTATACCTTGTTATTTGTTCCATTTAATGAAAGAATTAACAAAAAAACCCCAAAACCCCAAACCAAAACAACAAACCAAACCACTCTATCAAGGTCCATTTGTAGCATCTCTGAGGTAATTAATTATATGTATGCATACCCGTGGCCTGATTCTCTCACTCAACTATGTATTTTTCTTTTAATGGAGATACTTACCTTCACTATTTTTTGTTTGCAGTCACTCCATCTAGATTTGTGTTAAGCCAATATTATAATAATTCCATGAATTTTGTTGTGCTAATTTATGACTTAAATTGGTGCAAAAGAAGAATCAAACCTTTCTAGCCCTTGAGATTTCAATCACAGCAAAGGGTGTCAGAAGCAAACCAAATGACACTCATTACCACATGCCAGGTTACCACATCAAAAAAACCTTATGAGCCTTGCAGCCACTTGGCAAAGCATATCTGCATTTCCCCTTGCTTCTGTCAGCCTGGAAATGATAGTGTGTTACCCTATTCAGGGTAAATGTTTCATCAGATTGGTATTGCAACCACTAAAAACATTCTTGAACAAATTTGTGACTAGCTGTATGGTTTTATTCCTATTGTCTCTGCTGCAGGAGGATACTGGGATTAGCAAATGCAGGTTCACATCACTGTTTTTCTCCTCAGGTTAACTACAAACTCAATGCTAATCAAATATTGTGTACTGACCAAGGGAATATGGAATATCTCATTTAAGAAATCATACCCAAGAGAAGTTCTTATAACTTATTTTCTGCATTATTTCTACATGAATGTAAACATATTTGCTTTCTTAGACTACAGGTTGTTTTTATGATGAGTGTATTCCCTATCCTGTCATCTCTACCAGTAAAAATTATCTCCTCAGAAGTCAACTCCTGTATGCAAACCTATAATCATCCCAAAAACAACCCTGTGAGTACTACAGAAGAAATTCTGGAGACAAAATTTTAGAAGGAAATCTGTAACAATGGTTAGACTTTTGATTCATTGCTACCTTGTAATTCTAGAAAAGTATTTGTGAGCATTTATTAAATCCAAACCTTTTCATATGAAAAGAAACAATCCCAGAGCTGATGTCTTTTGCCTTATCACAAGTCAGTCTTCCCTTCCAGTACTGGTTTAATACTATTTTCCAAAATGGAATTAAATTTATTCTTTAGAAGATAAAATTCTATTAAATATTAATGGGAATGTGCCTTGTAAACACCCAAAGTGACTATTTCTGTAGACATACCTTACTGAAGTGTTTATTTCCATTTTATGGAAGATGTAAACATTTGAATGTAATCATGTAATTACATTAAATGCTATGGCAGATATTCTGCCCAAGGAAAACTGATTTAAATACAAACTGCTTAAGATCGAATGTCACTAAAGTATAACTGAATGCTACATATAACCATGTACTCTATTTCAATAAAGTTACTTGGTTTTGTCAACATAAAAGCAAAAAATACACCATGAAATTTATTAGAAAAGCTGGGGGGATAGGTTCTGGATAAGAACAATGTAGCACCTCAGCATAATACTTTGGTCATGGTAGAGTTTAAGAAATCAAGCACCAAGGGAATGAATACATTGCCATGAAGTATTGGTATCATGGTAAATAGTTTAACATGAGGTTTTCTGGCAGGAGACAACTTTCATTGTCAGCTGCAGTCTTGCAACAGCCCATGGAAGTTACATGACCTGCAGACGTATGACTCATGCCATGTGTCACCTTATGAATAAAGTACTTCATTTGCTCAGAAAGCTTTGTTCTACTCAAATAAAACATTTCTTGTTACCTTTGTCTCCTATTCCTTGCCCTTCAAGCTGTATTCAGCATTAGCACTTCATATTGATAATTCTTCATTTGAAATAGCGATACACCAGTTGTGCACACAACAATTTGTAATAATGTCATTTCTTTCTCTTCTTAGAGATTATATGAAGATATTGAGGAAGTTATAATTAGTCATTTCTTAGCATAAGAGAAGCTGTTCCTGAAGGATATTATCCCACATTCAGTAGAAGGTTATGTCAGTCTGTGCAATACAACAAACAGATTTTACTCAGTCCCGGTTTTCACATCTTGCTGTGGTATAAACATTCCGTGCAGGTCCATATGCATTTCCACATTTACTGTGGCTCGACCCAGCTCTGTGAATGTTTTAGCATCCAAGACAAGTAGGAAGGGTGGATCCTTTGGATCAGTCTTCACAACACAGGTCAGAATAACACCTGTGACATACAAATGAAGAATTAGAAACACACACAATTTCACTAAGCAGAAAAGATAACTCCATCTCAAAGTGGAAACATAAACTCAACTTCCTTGACTAAGAATACTGAAACTTGTAAGATTTAATAAAAAACTCATGTAACCCCAGCTTTCAGAACATTGTCATTATTTTACCATCATCCTCTTCTTTTGCATCAGGGCTGGGAACAAAGACGGGCTCAGATGGCCAGCAGTCATCCTGTCCCCAGTGGAGCATTTCCTTTGTCTCGACATTAAATTTTGCAATCTAAATGGTTGTGACAAGAAAAGAAAAATGTCAGTGACCCTGACAGTGGCTTTTTACAAAGGTATTATTTGAACAGACTGCTGGCAGGGAGGACCAATGCTAAGAGTTAAGGCAGGTATCATCATAAGAAAAAACATCTGGAAAATGTTCAGTTTTGGACTCACATTTTATGGCTGCATAATCACACAATGCTCTTTTAATTTCATTTCATTAGATTACAATTGCATCTTTCATTTATGGGCATTTAAGAATTCACAAATGCTAACAGGTCACAAGAGACCCTCTATTGAAAGAAATGGCCCTCATTGCAGAGAGTTCAAGACAAAGAATATTTAAGTGACTTGTTCCAATTCACTGAGATTCTGTAATAAAGCAGGAATCAGGATTTAAATTTGCCATTTTGTAATCCTGTGAGTTATTTTCCTTTTATTGTTGCTTCCATATTCCTCAAGGCCTTGTATTGTGCAGTAGGGTTCATGTGCCAGAAGGAAGGCTGTTCTTAGTGAGGTGTAAAGATTAAACCAGTGGGGCAGACACGGCTGTTTACTGAAGGAACAGAGTGTGGATTTTCATCCCACTGAGTGGCCAGAGGGGATGCCTGGAATTTTCAGTTCAATTCCATTAAGGCCTTTTCTCTACCCATAGAGATGCAGTTCTATTCTTTTTCATTTTGATCTTTAGCCAAAAAATACGTTTACATAACAGTGAAACTATTCAAATTACTGGAGGAACGAATAGAAAGAATTCTCTCTTCTAGCCAAGATGACAGCACTTTCACTGACAGACTTTACCTAAGGATTAGGGTGTTGTGCTTGCACTCATTAAACTGCAACTGATGTGAAAAAAAAGATCCTCCTACCAGCATTTTTATTACATTTGAGTCAAGCAGAGATTATCTACACTGTAAGTCATGAACTTGCAGGTTTGTTTGAGTTATTGTCAGATGTGCTGCAATAAATTTTCTTGCATCATGCAGTAATCCAGCTTTATTTTGTAATCAGTTGTGGTAATTATATGCAAGAACCAACAGTGGCTTCAATTGCTGCTGCCTTGGAGTCACAGAACAAGAATTATAAAGAGTGAGTTTGTCTGTGTAATACTCATACATTTAAATCTAAATACTTTTCCTTTTAATCTATTTGTACTCCAGGCTGTCTCCTTGCATCATGCACATGTAAACAAAGCACTTGCTACCTCTAATAGAGAACTAGCCAGCAAAATAGAAAGCTTCTCCAAAATTAGATATTGTTTTAATATTTAAAATGTATTAGGTAGTTTTGCAATATCTTGTTTTTCTGTTAGCGTTCCTGAAGGGAAAAATATTAAATATATGCATGTGAATAATACTTCTTTTTCCTACTCCCTCCTTTGTAGTTCCTGGCACATCGCAGAAGGTTCAGCCCAATTTAGCAGAAAAGTGAGGGTCTCAGGAACTATTCAAGAGACTTTAATGGAATATACAGCTGGAGTAAGAAAATGGTACAGCATGAACTTCTCCGTATGAGAATTTCATTTTTCTTATTTCATATTTCTTTGCATGTGAATGACCCAGCAATGGGAAAACACTGACTTTATAAATGTTATTTATACCTTTGTAGGAACTGGACTCCACTGGACTTCTGTTGCAAAGACATACTTGTATTTTTTGCCATTATAGCCATAGTTGATGCGAGGCAGCTCTATCCCTGCATAAAGTGAAGTTCAAGACTTAGGAACAAGACAAGAGAAAACCTCAAAAGTACATCTATATAGACATACCATTCTTCAGGAAGTTTCACTCTGTAAAAAACCTTGAAACTACTTAATAAAGGTGTTGTATAGGCCTTGAATGTCTGAATTTCTAAGAATCTGAAGATGGATATAAACATAAACATAAGTAAGCCAGGGCTGTTAGTTCAAAAGGCAACAATTTTTCATTTTTAGGGATTCATTAGACTGGAATTTATGAAGGTTTTTCTGGTTTGGGTTTTTTTTTTCTTCTTTATAAATACATGACATGAACAACTGGGATAGAATTGGAGGCTATCATTCTAAGAAATGTTTTTCACCTTAGGCAATTATGTATTTACATATTCCTGTTATTACCCCCTGAAAAAGGTTAAAAATCCTCTTTCAAAGGCAATCTCTATAAAATGCAGCTTAACTTGAAGTACTACTTAAAACAGACTTATTTAACTAAAATTACTCTTCTAACAAGTAGATTTGCAAGCCATATTAATAGCCATGAGATCAGACTTGGAATCTTGTATTAACACAAAACTGATGTAGTATCAGATATATTTAAAGGATGTGTCTCACCTTCACATAGTATTTCAGGTTGGCAATAGATGCTTCCATCTTTCTCCTTTACAGCAGTTGCAGTAGAGGGAAGTGTGATTAAATTAGAATCCACTACAGCATCCTGAAAGAGAAAAATGATGGAAAAGTCATGGATCTCTAAAAATATGCTTCTAAGTTAGATTTTTCATCAGGTTTCATATTACTATTAACAATTTGGGGATTAAACAAATAAGCTTCAAGAAGATCATTCTTATGACATTTTAGATTCTGAGGTTTTCATTAGAAATCTTGTTGCACTCAGTTTTTATTGTAGCACAGAATCATTATTCTGAATCACACTGAGTCCTTAGAAATGTTTAGATACACATGACTATGGTCTAGAAGCACCATACATTTGAGAATTTAACAAATGAAGATGGGCTTCAAGGAATAAGGTGTCAAATTTTCACTGAAAGCTACCAAGGCTAGGTTTTTGCATCTGCTAAAAAATCAAGTGCAAAAACCTAACTTTGGTGACTTTCAGTGAAAATTTGACAAATAGGTGTGATATACTCTATAACATCCTACTGCTGAATTCCTAAGATTGCAGAACAGTGTGATCCAACACATCCTTTGTCATTGCTGCAGAGCTGTTTCTGAGACAAGAACAGAGCAACAAGGTTCTAGGATGTAGAAAGAAAAAGTAATATCCATTCCAAAAGTATCAGGCAGAAACTTGCCCAAGTTGCTGGGCAGTATAAAATCTTCCCTGCAAACAATGATGTAAAATGATGCTTTAAATTAAACTGAAAGATAAAATCTTTTCTCTTCCTGCTATATATCACACTTAAATGAAATCTTGTTTTAATTGAACCACTGCACCAGCTGGGAGCATGCATGTATTGTATGTGGGCTTCCAGTGAAGTGAAAGGAACAGATTGTGCAAAACCTCATGCATGCCCTTGCAGCTAACAGCCAAGTGGGTATATCTGCTTCTATTTGATGGCATTTAACAAATAATCTCATTGGGAAGAAAATGACATGTTCTTCACAGCCCTGCTCTCCAGAGTGAATGGTGTCAGAACCAGGATCCACATAACCACGTCAAGCTGCCCACTGCCATTTCCCACAGGACATACAAAAACCAAACCTCCTGCACACTTTGGATGTCTCAGAATCAGAAATTTGCACATAAGGGCTGGCAACTAGTAATACACCCATTATTCACATTGATGTATTTCAAATTACCCATCAAAGAACAGTAAAAGTCATTTTCTTTCTACCTTGTCATGCTGCAGAGGAACCACAAATCTTTTGCAGGTTGGTATGGAGGTAAGTTTGACATTCTCTTCGAAGTCTTTACCCAGGTTTTTTAAATAAAACATGTCATATAAGCTATTGTCTGTATAGGCAATAATATCAAAAACAACGTGACCATCCTCTTCATAAGCATTTATATGGTGAAAAAACACCATAGCATCAGTGTAAAACTTGGTGGACACTTCTTTTTTAGTCTTCCTGTCTATGAAGTGAAACCAAGTCTGGAAGAGAGAAAACATTATTTGAAACCATTCAGAATCAGCAAATAGTTATTTAGAAAACTGTTTTCTAATGGTAACCATCAACATTGTAATCACTGTGTATTTGTGAAGGATATTAAGAACTCAGGGTTTGCTCTAGGAATCAAGGAGTTCCAACCTGAAGAAAACATAGCAGTAAAATGAGTGTGGAACAGCTTTAAGCTCATTTTACTGTTGCAAATTACCATTTGGGCTAGGCTGTAGATTGAAGTTTTCCAGAAAAACCTGGAAAATCCCCTGCTCTCTTTTTAAGTTAAATTAATCTGCCTTGGTCAAGAGTTTCTGTGGTGCTGGTTCTCTGCACCTCAGCAAGTCCCATGTGTTGATGCCCAGAGTACACAGAATAAGATCCTCAGAAAACAGTTCTTCCCTCACTTTCCACAGTGGAAGACTTCTTTTGTTTTGTGCAGGCTTTTCCAGCTGGGCTCTCCAGCACATGCACTGCACCTGGAGCAGATCTCACCCACCACAGACAGAATTTTGTTTGGACCTGGAGCAACTGGATCTGTCTCAGATGCTAGAGCAGATTGGAATTTATCTAGCTAGCACAGACTATTTATAGCAATGCCAAACTATTCTCTCTCTCAAGAGCTTCAGATCTAAAAAAACCTGTGCAAAGTGAAAATCAAGGTTTGAAGAAAAAAAAAAAAAAAAAAAAAAGGAAGAGTGACTACTGAAATGAATAAATCAATGAACCAGATGAAAAGCAGAACAGTGTGGAAGAGGTCACTGGCCTGCCTGACTCCATGGCTCAGCAGCAGGAAAAGTACCTTATCATCCTTATTATAGGCAAGGCAGGAGGCCCAGCTCACACCTCGGATGTAAGCAGTTGCCATTTTGACAATATCCAGTCTGAAGGGCTGCTCTATGAAGATAATGTAATTCTCTGTGATTCCAAAGCTGTGGTAGTAGCTGGGGTGGAGCAGAGAGCGAGAAGGGATGGAGCAAACCACTTCCAGGTGCTTGAAACAAGACTTCTTCTTTTCCTGTTCTGAAGATGAATGATAAAAATTAAAATTATATTTCTAATAAATTCCATTCCAAACTTGGTGCTTGGATTTCTCCCAGGCAGGGAAGAACTGGTTCCTCTCAGTTTTATTTGCATTTTCCTGTTAAGAAAGTGTTTGTTTACTCCTGTGTAATTAACATAGAACTTTGCATGCAGGAAGCAGCACAGTGAAATCACACTGCTGCATCCATTCAGGCACAGCCCCCTTGTCTTGGGACTTGATTCCACTGACTGCTGTCTTCAGAATTCCAGCATGGAGGAGAAATGTGTTTAATTAAATCAGCAGCTTTAAAAATGGGTTCAAATGCCCCTGTGTTTTTTAACTTCTAAGATGCTCCTAAATTTAAGCCCCAGCTAGAAATTGCAAACTGATCTTCCAGCAGTGGAAAGTTTCTTGATTGTTCAAGAAGGGACAGGCAACACAATAGCAGCTGATTTTCAACAATACACACCAAAAAAAGATCTTGAAGGAAAAAGGGAAATGGATTTGCTCTGTGAAAAATGGACAGCATTTCAGCAAGGGCCAGTATTGGCCAGGTTAGAGAGGAATTAATTCTATATTAGGTTTTATTTGGTGTCATACTTCCCTATAATCATAATATCAGAATTTGAGGAGAATTTTCATTTAAAAGAAATTAAAATTTGCAACTTCAAATTATAATGTATTGGCCTATAGAGAAGATTGTTTTAGCATCTTAATCTAAAAGTAAGGTTCTTCCTACTGAAACACCCTGTACACAGTACTCAAGAAGAGCCTTTGTAACAGCACATGCCCAAACAGGCTAAGCAGTTAATATGAAGTTCACAATAAATTGAAATTAAGAAAATTAACACCATTGGTTACTAGAACAGCTGCATCACCACTCTTGCCCTTTGAAGAAAAGAAATTGCTAACAAGTTTCTAGAAAATACCAATAATAGATATGTCTTACCTGGTACAGAGGAAGGAATCTTAAATAGAAGGTATTTTGTCTTCCCTTTATCAACTATTGAAGTGCCCATGTTGAGAACATTTCCAGCACTGTCATAGTGTGGATGAGAAGTTGCCAAATTTACAGCTACATATTTGTTGTAGTCAACCTGGAAAACGATACAATAAGAGATTTGAGAGACAGCTAGCACCACAAAACCATCAGATTTTTAGCCCTGGCAGCCTTATACTGGCATCCCATTTACAAATGTCTTTGAAATTTAAATAATAAAACCAAATTACTTGTGTAGGTATTCAAATGATTTCCTTATTCAAGGCTAAAACAAGTTACAGAATCTGAATTACAGTCACCTCCTCCTTGAAGCCACATAACATCAGGGAGGATTAGCTAAGCAAGTTATTCTGCAAATGCCCATTTCACCCTGAAAGCACTTTATTTAACAGGGTTGTCTGGCAATCTTCTGGAACAGAAAGATTTCTATTTTATCTGAAGTTTGGAAATTGTACTCAAACTGTAGTGTGGGCTAGAAAAAATAAAATATTTCAATATCTTAAGTTCTCATTTTAATAATTAAATAGTATCTTACATAAGGTCCTTGAAAAGTAGTCATATAACTGACCTACTGATTTTTTAATTATGTAAATAATTTTATAACTACAGATACATAATAATGGCAATCTCCCAAAATAATCATGTAACTGTACTATTATTCCTGAAACCTTCCTAGATAATGTACAAGTGAAATTGCTCAAAGCCCAGCTTTTCCCAGACTGAACAGGATTTAAATTTGAACTCAGGAGTTCTTAAAAGATCTCTTTTATCTTTTGGTATCTTCACTATTTCACTTTATCATGATTTCAAAAGTAAGGCAACAGTAGAAGAAAAGTATTTTATGTCCTGAACATGTTAAAGAATCCTTATGAGTCAGCCTGAAATTTATTCATCAGCAGACAAGGAACCAGAATGACAGATGGTGGTTTGTACCTTCTCCAATGTCTCCAGAGTCTGTGCATTAATTTTCCTGATGAAGTTAGTCTCGCCAGTAGCATAAAACTCATCCCCAGCTTTCATAATGTTGATCAGACAGTTGTCTGTGAACTCAGGAATGGTGTGAGACAAATAGGAGAATGCCCTGTCCAGAGGGAAATTTTATTAGAGCTGTGGAAGCTGGAGCTGCCTTTCCCCCACATGGAGCACAAGTGACCCTGCAGTGCCACAGACCTGGGGCTGCCTCTCCCTGCTGTGCCCACTCCTGGCAGCTCCCAGGAAGGGGAAGCAGAGGAGAAGGACTTCTCCAATGCCCTTACCTGGGTGAGGGCTCAGGACATGCAAGTAACTGTTTTTCCACACACAAATGGGCATCCAGGCCCACTCCTGCTGTCAGCTCTAGGACTTGCACTGGTTCATCAGGATGGGCTAATTACACACTCTCCTGTACCTATCTTAGGAAAATTTGGTCTACCAGTTCCTACCTAAAAGCTGGCAGGTTTTTCAGTGTATACCTTCATAAAATAGACAGATTCATATGCTCCCCAGTGGAATACTTTTGCTTCCAGTGTTATTCCATATCACAATTATGATTTCAAAGAAGATTGAACTTCACACAGGCTTGACAGTTTTCTTTATCAGTGCCTGATTTCATCATAGTCACTAGAAGCCAAGACAAAGTTGCCATATCCCTTTTGAACTTAAAATACCAGAGTTACTCTATTGTGATTGGAAGAGGGAAGAAAATATCATCTCAGGGGAGCAATTTACAACATATCAGCTATTTTGCAATAACTGTCTGTGTGTGTGTCCTTACCAAATATCAGGTTCAAGGTCACTGCAGGTAGTTCAGTGACAAGGAGAGAAGAGTGACCTATTTGCACTTGTTAGTGAATCCCTACAGCCAATTTTAAAAGATCAAGGATAACATGATGGCCTACACCTCACTTTTCTGTTGAATCATCTTTAATCAAAAGGTTTTTTTCTGATTTTTTTGTAGTTTTTGATGCTTCTCTTTTTTCTGTTGAATAGACTTTGTATTAACACCTTCCTCATCTCTAAATCTTTTTCTTTCTTTCTACTTCTCTCCTTACAGAGTATCAAGATGTTTCACCAACACTGGAGAACGAAAATGTTTGTTTTTTATATAATCTACTTGTGTTATTGAATAAAGCAGCAAATATTGGTGATAAAATGAATTTTAAATATTTGCCTTCGACTGACCCATAGGCAGTACATATCTCTTGGCCTTTTAGATATTTAGCAATTGTAAATTTACAGATTAACTGCTGTATTTGTACATATGTGTCAAGGGTAAACAGAAAGACATCTGTGCTGAAGAGAGAAGTAGACAGAAGAATCTTGTTGGGAAAAGTATTGCTTACTTGGAAAATATGTTTTTGCATGGATCTGGATAAGCCATAGTCCCAAACTCAGACACCACAATTCTGTTTGCTTCTATGTTGCAGTTGTATGTGTCACTTCGGAGATATTTACTTCTGTAGTAAACTTCACCTGAGGAAGAACAAACAGGTTTCAATCACATTTTATACTTAGTCTCTCAAAAAATTATCAGAGATAGAGACAGAGTTTCTCAAGAAGCTGTCCTTTAGCCAACAATAGTTTGGAATGAAAACAACAATATCTCTAACTCCCTGTTTTAAAGGCTTTATAGCTGCTGAGATTGGTAACAATTTGTCAAGATTCCCTGACTACCACTGCTGATTCTGGGGGACTTTTGAGAGGAAAGGAGGGATTTGATAAACAGAAAATAAAACAATGTGTGCAAAAATTATTAATTATGCAATCCATGTATGAGATGTGAAAATCTCCTGTATTGCCAAAATTTAGTTATGGGAGTAACAGATTGCTTGAAGGAATCAACAGTTTAGTGAATCACTAGAGCTAACTGAGCTCTGTTTACTTTAGCTAAGTAAGATATATTGGCAATAGAAAAAACATTATTTCTTTATAGGTTATTTTGTTGAGGATGTAGAGCTGGACAGGCTAGAGATCTTGGATAGGCATTAAATGTTTCCAATCACAGAAATGGGAACTAAAAAGTAAACACTAGGGTTAGAGGACAACAGGAGTAAATCCCATTCTTTAAATAGATACATATTTTTTCAGCACAAGAATCCAGGTGTAAACCATCCTGTCTCACACTGTGTAACAGCTGAATGGGTGAAAAGTCTTTTAGCTGAAAAAAAAGAAAATTGTTTAGGGTAGATAGCTGTCTGTTTTTCCTCTGTAAGGATGGCAAGCAGGAGGAGGGGACTGTAGGGTGTCAAATATCCTAAATGACGCTTGACATGTGAAGTGACACAGTGGCCCAGTTTCTCTCCTGGCAGCTGTTACAGCTGCAAGCAAATCCCAGAAGGGGAAAGCTGCTCCTCCCTGACACTGGCTGTTCATGCACAGCAGAACAGCCTGTGGGCACTACAGGACTTGTGGCTGATCCATTCCCTTGCCCTGGGTGGAAGGAAAGGCTGCCCTGCAGTGAGTGCCCAGAGCTGGGTTTGTGCTGTCCTGGGGTGACAGCAGCACCGAACTTTGGCTCTGCAGAAGAAAGGACAGTGTCACATCTCCCTGCAAACAGCCCTGCAGAGATGTTCCAGGGTGTAGGGTGAGGTGTGAGGGGTGTGTGGAGAGATTCCCCACAGCAGCTCCCCCCTCACACACCACTGCAGACAAAGCCCACAACACTCCAGTCCAACCCAGAACAGAATCAGCAACATAAGGTACCAAGACGTGGATTTTTGAGTTCTTTCAATCCAATGTGCAACAACTCACCATTTTTAAATGTAAAGCTGTGCAGCAGAGCCATGCCATCAAACCAGTGGTTGTACTTGGTGTCCCCTATTGTGTGCATGCCTGGGCCATTCCGGAGCAGTATCCCTTGCAACCAAGTGGGCAACTGCCCTATAAACACAAAGGAGTTACCAGGATCCATTCATTTAGGCAAAGAGAATGTTCCAGCACAGTTTTCCTAAAGACAGAGGCTTCATGTAGAAGATTGTAGGTGTGTAGGTGTGTTGAGATTTGCAGTACCATATAATTATATTGGAGTTTGGGTTAACTAAAATTTCCCTTACATAAAAATGTGACACTCTGCATGTGACATTCTGCATGACTATTACTATCAGAAATTACTAGAAGAAAATGAGATTGCTAGAATGTAATTTGTTAATTATCTGGAAGTAAATAAAATTGGACCTTTCCTTCCTGAATTCATATTTTACAGTGATACATTTAAACCCTTCTACTCGTGCCAGAAAAAGCTAGAGCTTATCAGAAATAAACGTATTTTATAGATTATATGACTTGCACTGGCTTTCAGCTCATCATCTTAGACATCAGGCTAAATTAATTCCACTAAAAATTTCATTAATTAGATTACACAGCATAATATAGTGTCATTTGGGAAGTGCTCTTCTGACACTAATCATAATGTAGTGTTTTGTACACAAATAAAGCATAGGATTATTGTACTGAAAATGTATAAGTGCTGTTGAGATTTGAATCATAAATGTACCTCATCAAATCCCTGCAAGAAATGCATCACCTACCACTTGACTCACAGAATAATAACAATTAAAGAATGTCAATAGGTTTAAAGAGATGAACAAAGGCATATCAGACATTAAATAAAAAGCTTGGCTTGCTTCTTTGTACATAAGACTTCTGAGGGAACATTTAGGATCACGTACTGCCTCACACAATTCCTGCACTGGGTATTGCCTTGGCATAAAAAGCTCTTCAGAACTTATATTTCTCCTTATCATTTAGTTTGTGACCTCACAATGATTATGTTGACACACTTTCTTGCTAAAACCCCTTTACAACAGCTAGAAATGTCCTGGTATAGACCTTAAAAATTAACTCATTCCAACCCCTGTCATGGGCAGGTCCACTAGACCAGGTTGCTCAAAATCCCACCCAACCTGGCTTTGAGCAATTCCAGAGGTGGGCCATCATCATTAGGGCATAACTCCATTAGGGTTACAGCTCTGGAATACATGAGGTACATAAAAAATTGTTGACACAATGGATTAACTTTCACCATCATTATTATTGTTGTTGTTATTTTCTAGAAGACCCTTGAAAACAAAACCTTACTTCCCTTTCTAACACAATAAACCCCAAAGCAATAACTATAGTGTATTTTTTTATATAATAATTTTGCTGGGAAAGATAAGAAAGGGGAAAAGAGATATTTAAAGCACTGTGGACTTAGTTTCTGAAAATTCTGGTGCAATTCCATGTAATTTCTGACACTATTTCAGTATAAAAAACAAGGAGAAAAGGGTCAGCTAGTGAGGTTGGCAGATAATTCATCTTAGTAGGGATTAAGCATTTCTGTAATTCACACTGGCTATCAAATCAGCATCCGAAAGTGTCTATTTAGCTTTAAAAATGTGGACATTATTATTTTCTGTAATGTGTGAGGACACATATATATTTGAAATCCCAAATATTTGGACGTTTATTAACTATGGTAACAACAGAATCTCAGAAAATCACATGGCTGTAGGAGAGCATGGGTTAAATTGCAGCTGGTGTTAGAAGTGTGATGGATATTTACAGTGTACATATTGAATAACAAAGAGCCAAAATACTGGCAGGGCTCAGGACTATCAAAATATTTTAAGGGGTCATGGGTCTCTTTTACTTTCTTTAGCAATGAAGGAATGTTTGTATGTGTAACTGTACCTTTTGAAATATGCAGTCTTTGTTCAAATAAACTATTGCATAATACAGATCAGGTCTGATAAGTTGTTTGCAAATAATTTCTGATGTTTTGATACGTTGTTATCTTGAGAAGAAAATAATTGAAAGGCATAAACCCATAAAAGCATAAAATAATTCAAAGGCATTAACACAAAGCACTTTGTCTGACTTGACACAAAATCTTTTCCAATTCAGCCACCAAACTGAATAGCAACAAAGCCAAGATTTACTAAGTAGGGGCTCCCATCAACAAACCTCTCCTGGAGCTGTAGGGAGAGCTGTCTTCTCTAAAGTCAAAGAAATCGGGAAAAATAACAGGCTGGTCGAGTGCCATCCCTAGGGGAGCGGAGGATACTCTGCAGTTTCTCTGGATTATCCTCTGAACCTTCTTTCTAACGCTACCCTATGGCATCCTGCACTGGTGCTTTGCTGCTTAGGAGCTGCTGGTGAAGAGCCCCGGTCCGAGACCCTCCCCAGGAGCCCGGGGGGGCAGGGGAGGCTCGGAGAGGAGAAACCGAAAGTGTGAGCAGAGCCATGGGGGAGGCGGGGGCCGAGTGAAATCCATCCCTCACCACCAGCTCCAGTGAGTCCTGTTCAAACAGACTTTCGAAAAGTACACAGAAATGCTCACGGAGTGAGGAAAATCCCCCAGCAGGGTCACAAACATTATCTGAGATCAGTGCTTTAAACAAAATTCTCTTGTGCCTCTCTCTTGAGTTTCCCTTTTCAGTGCTGCTCTGGTGAAGAACAGTCGCAGTTTTTACGGATCAGAAAACACCAAAATAGCGGCTCCTTTTCCAACAGATTGTCTTTCACTTACCCTGCACCTCAGCTTTTATGGGCTCTGGGTGCTCTTCCTTATTCCTGCCGTACAGAGCATCCATCTGGGATGAAATCCGCCGTGCCTGGCTCTGCCCAGCCGCTCCTGCAGCCGCCGCTGTCCCCCCCCAGTCTGGGCTAAGAGCGGCTCTTTCCTGTTACATATAAAGATAAGGTCAAAGTGCAGCCCGAGCTGGTGGCCGGTGGCTTATAGATTGACTATTTATAATAGCTGATCTTTAATCCCTAGCACATACACTCTAATTCTTGCACATTCGTATTAAAATTAACTCTTTCACTGGCTAGAAGGGGAAGTAAATACTCCGTTTGCTCTTTATGAACCCGGCAGAGGCAGGCACAGCCAGCTGGAGTGGCTGAAACATCCCCTGCAGCTTTCCAGGTAAATGTTACACACTGCTAGGGATGCTTGTCTCATTTGATTGGTAGGGAGAGGAAAAGGAAAGAAATCTCTGCTCACTGCTCTGGATTTGGCACTTTGGGAGTGACAAGCACTTCAGAGCAGAGGATTATCCTATTCTCTTCATTCTGTGTTTTTAACCTGGTCTGTTCTATAAATTAACAAATTATCACCACTGAATAGTCATGTGATGTATTTCTTTCTGTACCAGCTGTTCCAACTGAGTGGCACATCTTTGAACTAAATATCTTGTCACTCTACCATATTCTCCCTTATGTGACCCAAATCCACCTATGAAAGTATGGCAGGATTCATTAAAACTAAGGCAGATTTTTAACTTCATGCTTTTGTTTCTAGATAAGGTACTTAACCGAGTTCAATGTTGTTAATTTTAAAATCCTCTGTAAAGAGAATTATTTCAATATAAAGCATGTGATTGCTGAGTAAATCTTAGGCTCCATTGACCATGAAGGATAAAGAAAATCTTTACACAATTATATATTATGCAATTTCATATGGGGTTACCCTAAAATCCGATTTTTTCAGCTGAATCACCATTGTTCCCAAAATGTTTAACATCACTTCTTAAGACTGACTGATCTCTTAGAGCTACAACAGTTATTTTATTCAAAACACAGTTTGTGCTACAGACTCTTCTGACATATTTATTATACATGGTTCCTCTTCTCCAAACCTTCTGTCTGTTTGATGGCTGATCTGCACCCCAGGAGATCATCAGGACAGTGTGCCTTGGTCTCTTTTTGGAAAGCACTGGCAGAAGCAGATGATAACAAAATGAAAAGCCAGACTAGAAGAGAAAATATAAGGTCTTTGTTTGAATTAGTACTACTAATAAACAGCAGGATTGAACCAGAAGGCCGTAGGAGATGAAGGGGATCAAAATCCACATATAGATGGAGATACATTCACACAGATGTGCATATCCACTGTGCATATATGTGAGAGTGTGTGTGTGCATTGACATGTTGATTCACTTTATACACAAAGTCAAGTAAGGGATTTTTCAGCAGTGTTAGGGACTGAAAAGGATCTGGCAAAAAACCAAAGCTCCCCAACACTACTCTCACTAAGCCACGGGGACTTTTTCTCTCTCCACAACATTCTGTTTTGCTTTAGTGTGTTTGTTTCAGTGTATCCTCATCCATTTATGTGTGCAGCTCTTAACGCTGCAGTTTTAATTATCTGACCTGTGAGTTGTCTAATCTGTAGAGATATTAAAATTTCCATAGAGCAAGCAAGCAAAAAAAGATTAGTTCAAACTTCTTTTGCCTCCTCCCCACCAAGTGTTCATGTAGGTTAAGGTGCAGATATGATGAGATAATTAGAAACCTTGTTAAAAGTTGTCTGAATGGAAGAACAAGGAGCTGCAGATATCCAATAGCTTCTGAAATCAACCTAAATGTGTAGCTAATTTTAGGTGTCTGTGACTGAAAGTTGTCTCATATGTTGTACAACTTAAATAAAGAAGCTTTGCAAATTTAGTTTTTCCTGATTGCCAGTAAAAAACACTTCATTTACCAGCAAAACACATTTTTTGTTGCTTTCATCACACTAATGACAAATAAGCAGTTTAGTACAGTATGAGGAGATTAATTTTCTTGCTAACTCTATGATTTCCCCCCTTTTTACATTGAAATGGCAAAATATCAAAGCATTGATTTACAATTATAATGCGTAATTATCAGCAGTAGAGGATGTGGATTAGGTGATTTTTCTAATTTTATTATTTCACAATGTTTCTTCTTGTTGCAAAACCCTTCAAATATAAATATTCCCCCTACCAAATCTCACACTTCTCTCTACAGTTTCCTGAAGTCACCAGCTCCCCACCATGTACAGATTGCTTCACTATATTTCTTTCTGCTCTAAACAACTGTGGTGAGGGCCACAAGCTGTTTCAGCTCAGGCCCTTTCTCACTTTCACTTCCCTCCAGTCTCTGCACGCCCTGAGCTTCTCTCCCAGACTTTAAAAGGGTCATGAAGACACTTTGGGAGGCTAGGGAGTACATTTTGGGTGTGATTTCTGTGGTTAATCAAAACAAAGCCTTCCAAGGCAGCAGAGCTTGTTAACTGCATTTCTAATACAACAATAATGGCACTGCTGTGTGCCTACCTTTGTACTTTTGGCTCACCTAGCAAGAAGCAAGTTATTGCCTTATAAATCACAGAGAGACCAATATAATTCCTTATCTCTATTATACTTAATTTATTTTAATCTCAATCTTTTGCTTACAGAAATTGAATTCTAATTAAAGGCCATTAACAAACGTCAAATTGATTTGATATATATGACTTTAAGCTGTGCTAAGAACTTTCAGCTATCAAAAGTTATCTATTACTACCAAACAAAACTCCAGTAGTAAAACTGATATGAACTTAGGAGTTGTTCTTGCTGAAATCACACTGATGGCTATCTCACTTTCTAGAAACACTATTCTTATCTTTGTTAAATACTCTTTTATTGGCATGATCCCATGTCACAAAACTTCCACCAGGCTATTTAGAAATGTTTCTCTTGCACTGTCCAGATATAATTGCAAACACAAATTACTAATGTAGTTTGTTCAAATTTAAATAACAATAGTTTCCCTATATTATTCTGACCAGATATTATTTGGATCAAAACTGTTTTGATCATATATTGTTTTGCTCATTATTTGGACAAAAATAATTGGTTTAGTGAGATTTTAATTTCCTTGATAAAATTTTAGTTTTGGGAAGGGGGAGTTTTTTTCACAAAGAATTTCACAATTTCAGGGATAAACAAAAGTATTGCTTTCTTTTTTACAGTCATAGTTTTAATACCTGCCATGAGAAATACTGAATTATTCATTAAAACAAATATGTAATGTAACTTAATATCAAAACCCTTCAAGTGCTGAGGCATGGAACTGCTGGCCTATCCATACTGGTATGCATGAGACTGAGCCTGCCCAGTGATCATAATGCCCAAATATTTAAACACTAGACATGAAAACAAATAAACAACCACAGTGCCTACATAAACTTCCTCACTGTAAGACTTTTATAACCTTATCTGCAAATTTCAACATCCCTATTTGCATGTTTTAAAATGTAAATTATACTGTTCAGTCATGTGTTTTCAAGTGGGTAGCATGACAGCACGAAGGTTGGCATTCACTTCCATGACTGAAGGTGTAGAAATGGGGTCACAAATGGGTGCAATGACAGTAGCTAATGTTGCTGCGCTCTATCCTCCCTGGTAGGTTACTGTACATCTTTGGGGGAACATAAGGAAAAACTGAAAAGGTTTTCGTCTTAGTAAATGGCAATTGAGTGTAGTGAGATTAACACTAAAATAGTGTTCCTGAACAGGATTTATGGGGATTGTGAAACTGATCTCTTTTGTAAGCTGTTGGATATCTGCTCATAAGAGACATTATCAATGTAAACAATTTTTAATAGAGCTTTTTTCCTCTCTGCTTCCATGCCCTACAAGCCCTGAAATAGCTCGTAATAAGCAGAAGAAAAATGTGTAACCAAATGAAACAAACAAGAGGTGGAAACTGAAACACCTTAGAAGTCTGGCCAGTTTTACACTTATGGAAATCTGTAGAGACTACAGAGACAGTGGCTGTAAATGATGGCTGTAAATTCAGATCCAAGCATTTTATTTTATCTCCGTGTGTGCTGGGCAAAGTTCAGTACATTTGTATCTACCAGTTAATGTTTTACCCAGAGAGGGCACTTTTAATGCTTTTAACAGTTCTCTAATTAAGATATTAAGGCAATGGCAGATCTAAATTGTGCCACTTAGTCAAACATGATCACAAGGACACATGAGGTGTCATCAGGTTCTTGAGATAGTTCTGTTCTTTTCTGTGTGAACTTGGGGCTCGATTTGACCATCAATAACCCCAGCTCAATGAATGTTCTAATGAGCCCACTCATCCCATTCCTCCTAACAGTCAAAGTTCTGCTCTGAAAGGCAATAACAAAGGGGAAATAGCTGGGAGAGAGGCAGGGATTGAGGCATCAACTGTGGCAGGGAGGAAAGGCCTGCTATGAGCCTAAAGGCAATGCCAGACAATTCCAAGGGGACAGTTCCTATGAGAAGATCATCAGGGACTCATTCAGGTGACTTATCCAGGTAACCATACACATCCTATAAACAGAAATTATGTTCAAACCAACAGCTCCTGAACATAATCCTACTTATCTTTATCCTGACCCCATCATGCTAGGCATGAACGTCTAATTTAATTATTGCACCCACTACAGATAAGAATTGTTTTCCCTGTTTTTATAAACAAGATAACATCAAAATTGCAACTTGGCAGGGATCACTGGTAAGTTCAGTGTGTTGCCTCATGGAAAATTAGGAGTTGAAGCAACAACAAGACCAAACCCTTTTCAGTCAGCAATAATTGGGTCTCACCATCAGGATAAGCAGCACAGGAGAGCAGCAAGGAAGGAAGTGGGTTTCTGATCCACCTTCTTAAACTAATTGGCAAATGGGCATTTTTAAAGCCAGCTGAAGAGATGGAAGGTGTAGATGTAGGTGTAGACTCTGCTCAGGACTCAGTACTACTTGCCTATCAGGGTAACAATGCTCTTCACACTGCAGAAGCTTACATGACACAGTAAAATGGACTACACATAATCTTGTCTCAAGTTCATAATACCTGAAAATAATCTTTTTTCTACCCCAAAGTAATAGAAACCAGTTTTTCATTTTTCTGTCTATTCAATTAATAGAACACAGTGATGCTTATATTCCTGATAAAAATCTATATATTACATTCAGTAAGATTCAGGAATGTAAAGATGGTAATATTCTCCTATAGAAAGTAAATTTACTTGCTCTTCCTCAAGGCAAATGAACAACAGCCAAAATGAACAGGGGTGTGATTTACTCCTTCTCTTTGGCAGCTCTTCACTTCCTTAATTCTTCAAATCTCGCACTCTCTGGTCTCTATTATGGATTGTCAAGCTATTCTGCAGTGCTGCAGTTTGAATCACAGGACGTTCTCAGGCTGTCATGATGCAGCTGTGATCTGTGATCTGCACCAGAGTACAGATCAGGACCACTCAATGACTTCTGGCATAAGAAAGCTGTTTCTAAAAAAATGTCTTTCTGCTGAGGAAGAATGCAAAAGACATGTTTCCCACAGGAAGGTAAGTACAAGGAGCACTGTTTACTTGATGTCAAGTGAGTTCTCACTTATGAGCAAAAAGGGTTTTCAGAAGTTTCTCTCTTCCTGAAGACTTTAGCTGCTAATTTTGATGCTTTAAAAGCAGTATTTTCTTTTCATGTAAATGCTTTTCTCATTCTTGTGGTAAACTGAATAAACTGACAGAATGCTTTCCTGGCACTAGAGTATAAAAAGTCAACAAACTGCCAAAAAGGGAAATTGTCTTTCTTCCACTCCCCATCTGCTGCAGGCAGCTGAAGAGTAACTTATAGCAACCGTAGATTAGGAAAAAAATGCACATTGCTATAGAAATTGCCAACAGTAGACTCACTTGAAGAGCTTGGCTTTATTTGTAGACATTTCCAAACATTATTTGTTCTTTTTCAGGGCCTATTTCAAAATCCGTCAAAGCCAGAGACAAGAGTTCCATTAATTTCAATGCCTTTGGAGCAGATTCACAGGGGAGAGCCTGTGGCACCCCCAGCCCTGGCATTTTTAGTATGTTCATGCAGTCAGATTTCCAGTAGTAGAGAAAGAACTGGACAATGCTACAGACCACATTCATCACAAAAGTGAGCTCCTAGTGGAAATATCTGTATTTAAGTGCAGTCTCCTTCATCATGCCTGTGCTTTCAGAGACAGGCTGTGTTTCTCGTATCTAGAAGGACAAAGTGGGAGGGCTGGATGCCAGCTGCTGTGAAGCCTGGCAAGTCAGCAGGGCCCAAGAAGAAGCAGGGAGTCTGGAGAAAGCATCATGCAAACATACAGTGGCCAACTAACTGAAGAGCAGCTGCCCTCAGCTCTGACCGCTGCAACAGCTTGAATATAAAACAGTTGGATTGGGAGTTCCCAAACTGAAGCCCGTGAAGTTCTGTATGAGGCCTGAAAGGGACTCCCCTTTGCAGACACCCCCAACAGAAGCAGCTGATAATCGTAGTTACACAGTCTCATCCGGGAAGGGGATGGGTGTCTGGGCCAACTAGCTAATTAGCTAATTTCTCCAGAGCTGGGAAATCCAGTCCCAATATTCATATCTTAGCTGCTCCATAAGCTCTCCCTATTAATCAGTCAGAAATTAATGTGGGATCTGCTCCAACGGTTTCATAGCTGAACTCTTGATTTACAGGTGTGGTGAGAAGGAAGATATCCAGCATAGTGTACTTTCTTCTCCTTTCCTCTCACCCCCACAATTTTCCTACCCATTAAACACTTTCCAATTAACTTTATCTTGAAAACCCTGATAACAGTCCTGCCTTTTTCCAGCTGAGCAAGACAGCCATAAACTGGAAGTCCAGAAAGATCTTGGGATTGAAGTTCACTCTTAGATGTTGACTGGATGAAGTGCATGCACTTGACTTTGGCAGAAAGCTTTGGAGCTGGACTGGCACACTGCAGGGATGGGCACTGCCTTCAGCCCAGCAGTGCAGTGCAGGAATCAAACACTGCTGATTCCTCTGTGCTGTGGTAACTGGCTCACTGACCCATGTCTAAATATAAGTGTATGTTCTTTCAGTTTTGGGTTATGGTGGTATGAATTAATAATAATGGCATGGAGCAAACCCAGTGGAGCTAATGCCAAGGACAGGAGGATCACAATAGCTAAAATCCTTATTTGTACTGTGCTTCTACTAAGCTGGTGGCTTTGTAAACCTGATTGATATCTTTTATAAGGAAGCTGAGATGCATTTAGATATTTCAGCTCTTAAATGTTGCTGGGCTTGCTTCCCAAAGTCCATCAGCAGCCTTTGGAATATGCAAATAGGGCTCTCAAGTAGTTCTGATGACTAAGGCAATATTTTCATCTTTCCTCAATCATTGGTTTAAGTTATGGCCTTCTCTTCTGCCTCCCAGCAGGTAAAAATACTGTAGCTCCAAATAGTTAAGCAGCTTATCTTTTGAGGGATGATGGGAGCACTTCACTTGGTGTGTGGAATTCTAAGCAGACACAACAGGTCAAAATGAAGCTTGGAACAGCTGAGATGAATCTGCACATATGTAAACAGAGGGCAGGATGGATATGATACAATAATTATAGACCTTGCATTAGCATCTTAAAGAAGCGCCTCAAACAATAATTATTAAAAATAAAGCCATCCAGACCAATTAAATGTATCTAGAGAAGCAGTGTGTTTTCCCATCTCATAACTCCTTGTGTTTCTCATTTTTTAAATTCTCACTATTGTATCTCTTTGCTGTTGTAAAGACCTCCCAACTTCAATATTCACACAATGAAGCCTTTGATGTAGGAGCTTTATCTCACTTTTCCACATGTTCAACAGTAGCATATATCAACTTTATCTTCTCTGCTCATGAGGAAAGCCATGATTTAATGCCTTCTCCTCAAACTGATCTCACATGGGATGTGACATTTGTACAATAGAGCTCACAAGGGCCTGTACAGGAGCTTAGCATCAGCTCAACACGCCCCAGATGCAATCACAATTATATATTAGAAGTTCTGTTCTGTTCCATGCTCTATTGCTGCTGTTGTGGCAAGCAGCAAAGAGGAAGGAGAATGCTGATGACACGACAAGGATGACATCTCAAGCTTTTGAAGAAGGCAGCAAAAAGAGTGGTGCCCTGGAAAGCAAGACGAGTGCAACACAGCAGTGAGCTGAGAATGTGGCTGGGGGTCACATTTCTGATTTCTCTTGCTGTGTGCGTGGCTGTGGAGGAAGCAACTGATGAAGGAATACCTTGTTCAAAGTACCAGCAAGCTTTCAACCATTCATGCTATGAGTTTGTTAGATTCCAGCAAACCTTCACGAGTGCCCAGAGCTGGTGTGAGAGAGGAGGAGGGCATCTTGTCTTTATTCAAAATGAGGAAACTCAAGAGTTCTTGCAAAAACATATTGCTGAGGATCAGGAGTGGTGGATAGGACTGATCTCAAACTCCTTGCTGAATGAAACTACTGATGGTAGGTGGTTTTAAAATAATGTCTTTAAAATTGTATCAGCTCATGATGCTTTTTTAACATGGTAAAAATGCAATGCTTTTGTAGATATCTGCTGAAAAGCCTCTGTCTTTTGCTGCTGTATCTTCAGATTTATATTAATATGTTTAATTGCCTGCTTCACTTCCTTGTTGCATGTTATCATCCTTTCCATTGGATCTTGTGGTTGTGTGAACACATGGCGAATGAGACCAGCTTGCTGACCCAGTGAAACAAATGTGCTGTGTTAAGTCTCCAGTGGAAGCCAATTCATCCCACTAGGAAGTGCTGCAAGGTCTGATGCAAGGGAAATGGTGAAATCTTGAGGCTGGGAGCACAGTGGAAATGGCAGTCTCTCTTTTCATGATTGTATCAGGTTCAGTATAAAATGCAATTGAAGATCATTACCCACACTAAACCATCTGTGCTTCAGTAGGAGCAAGGCTACAGTCCTGCTCTGCAGCCTCTGACTCTAATTGTATTACAGTGGAAAATAAACATTCAGGACACAATTTCTCTGTTCACAGGGTCAATAACTTGGCTGGACACTTCAAATATAAGTTACAGTAACTGGTACAAGGATCAGCCATCTTCCTTCTCATCCACATGTGGGTACATCCTGAAGAATGCCAAGTATCAGTGGGGTGTGACTGAAAATTGCAGCCAGGAATTTGACTTCATTTGCGAGTTTGGTAAGATACACAGCAGCTGCAACAGTGAAGTGAGTGTGCCATGATCACAATGGGGCATAAATTGTCTTGTTGCTTCAAAGTAGCTGGGAAATAACTTAATGAATCTTACTAAATGTGAACAAGCAAAAAGCCATATAACCCCAGCAGGTGCTCTTTTTCCAGTGTGCTGATGTACTCCTTATCCAGAGAATGAAGAACTCACAAATCACTGGGAGATGTAGGTGCTCAGCAACCAGACATTAAGGCCCAGGGTTCCAGCAGAGGGTTGATAAAATAGAAATGGATCTGAGAGAATCTAATATGTAGCTGTCCACATCCATAGTGGACATAAGCTAGCTATGTTAAAGCATAGCTGCAAGAATAAACTCCCACAACACCATAATACCTGGGCTAGGTGGGACATGTATGGCTGCCCTGTAAAAACACTCATTAATGTGTGCCAGAAAAATTTCCATTTGTAACTGCAGCAAAAATACAGTCAGGCTTCCAGAGGCACCACTCCTTGCAGCCTGGAGTGAGCAAATGGAGAGCAAGTTTTTATTGTTTTTTCTCAGACCCCTCCATCACGTGAAGTTCAAGGTTTTCCTCAGGTTGAGGAAGCAGACAGGAACATGTACTTCCTGTGCTCAGACAGAAAATCCACAGATATTGTGTCCCTCAAATTGTGACTTGGAACAAACAGTACTGGAAAGGAATGCTGGCAATATCAATCCTTTCAACATATAGATATGAGGGGAATTTGTGTTCCTCGCACTTTGCACCGGAGTACTTTAAACTGCAGCTAGAACTGGGGTCACAAGCACTGGAAGGACAGTCTGGCTGTGGGCTCACTAATATAAAAAGGCTTCCAATCAAGTATGCAAGTACAGATTTCCACAAGCCCTAGAACTGCTACTGCCCTGTCCAACAGTCTGCTACTACTGACTTAAAAAGTTGTTTTGCAATAAGCAAAGCTAATAAAGTTTTGCTTCTTATCCCAATTTTCTGTTCCACATCCCCTCCCTACCCTCCTCCTCAGCACTCCCAGTTTACTCCCATATCCCCAGCATGTGCCACCTCTGCAAATGCTTCTCACTGCCTCAGCTCTCTCCCCTGCAGCTGCTCCAGAGCTGCAGCTGTATGTGCTGGCCACTTGAATTCCATGTCCCAGAATAGGTAAACGTAGGGTTATAATTCCTACTCCTCACAGAGGCATCGATGTAGCTCTTTCTCTTCTCCCTAGATATTACATTTCATGAAATATTAGGGTGTTGGAGGTTTATATCTATACATCAAATTTAGTTGAAGATGACCGACATTAAAAATGACTGGGGGAGAGGAAACTGGCAGACAGCACAATCCCTTAAGCTTATTTTCCTTGCAAAAACAGACTAGAATTATTTTTCCATTACAACCATGGTAGACAACTGTCTGTTTGTAAGGAAACTATCATCTGTTACCATAGGATCTGACTGAGAGCCCATGAAATTCAAAGAGCAACAATATCCTACACCACATTCATCATCCCACTACCCAGGAAACCAAGACCAGATCGAGGCAATTCTACCATTTAGTGCTCTGTGGGTTAGCAGTTTATTATAGTAAAGTTGTATGTAGCTAACCAGGGTTTGTACCTAGAAACACAGACCAAATTTTGTACATCTTTCCATTTGCTGAGACAGCAAATACTGTGAGAAATCTTCACATAGAGAATAAAAACAAGGCATGAGATAATAGTCCATACTAGAATTTACCAGCAAGTTATTTTTCAAGCTTATTTAGAGAGGTCTAATCTGCAAACTGATCATGTTGCTATAGTTACAGCCAGGCTTAGCTTTAGCCTTTAAATAACAATAGCACACTATTATTGCAGTGTGCACACATTGGCACTGTTAATCAAGGGACTTGATGGGAATGATCCAAACAACAACGGGAGGACAATGTATTTAAAACTGGGACTGTTGAAACAAAAACATCCTTTTGCAACACTCCCATATGAGAGCAGTTATTCACATCCTTCTCTTCAGGGTATTAAGTATCCTGACTACTACATGATATTAAGAATTCTGAAAGATAATTAACTGTCCCAGATTAATCAAAGAATGAGGTGTATGCATTTAGAGCTATGACCTTACCCATTTGAGCAGTCCCACTGAATGAAGTCAGTCAAATATCACACAGGAACAAAGGAGCCTCTGTTGCAGAAATGGGATCAGCTCCATACTTAATATGCAAACTATTCTCCAAAGCAATTACCTGAATATTATGCAATCCATACATCTCTTTCTGAATTAAGGAGTAACTTTAAACCTTCCAGTATTTCTGGTCAAATGCTAAGAGTTTTCCACAAAAATACTATTTATTTTTATAATTAATTTTTTTTCTTATTGAAAATGTCCTCAATGTTTTTAGGCAGAAAAAACATTAACCTATTAATTTTGACTTTTTAAAAATAAAAATATTCAATTCTTTTGTAATTTTCTTAAATTTCCTTAATTGTTTAGCTTAAAAGGGAGAAAATGGAAGAAAGATAAACAAACCAAAATGCAGTAGAATTGTAGCAGGATTTTTCAGAAATTCAAAAAGGTAATATTTGGGGTTTTTTTCCTCCTATTAGAATCTGGCCAGAGCATTGCTTGTGATAATTACAATGCCACTGTACAGTGTGGATCAGGAGAAGTTATTCAAATTGAAGAAAGCTTCTATGGGCGGAAGACCCCTCACTACTGTGTGTCACAGACTCCTCTCCAGCTGGAAACAGATGAAGGCTGCAACTGGATCAGCGTCAAGGATGAAGTAGCAGGTGGTATCTTACAGCACTGCTTGTCAGAAACACAGAGTGGGAACCAAAGTTCCTTGTCCCTCAAATACTTTATCTGGTATTCCAGTAGAATTAGCAAATAGGAAAGTGGATTATTCCTAAAATAAAGGGAATCACAGATAGGGAGGAGGTTGCTACAGGAAGCTGGATGGAAAGGAGGGGTTTTGTGAGGAGAAGAGATTCAGAGGAGAGGAGGAGCACAAGGAGGGGTTTTATGAGGAGCAGAGATTCAGAAGAGGGGAGGAGCAAATAAAGGACAAGGGTGTGCCTAACTACACTCACTGTAGGAAGAAAATATGTCAGCACACTGATTCCTTGACAAATTCGGTGGGATACACAAGGTTTGACAGAGATGCAAGGCAACACGTCCAGACAAACCTAACTCTAAAGCAGGAGGGGTGAAATTGCTGAACACCCATGGGAACATGAGGGCAGGAGGGACTGTTGCTGCTGCCATGTGTGAGGTACCCACCCTGCTGGAGCCAACGGCTTGGATACTAAATAGTGACTGTGGCCTGTCCCCAGGGTGATTCTTAGGGCTTCCAGCCAAAATTAAACAAAACACATAAGCTTTAATTTTTGGTACCTTTTCAAATTTAGCTTTGTTCCAATAAAATGAAGTGGTGCTAAGAAATGCCACATGATAAGCAACACTAAAGTCAAAGTGATGTGGAAATTTGCCTAGAAATCAGAGACGTGATACTGCTCTACCTGCCCTTTTTGTTTCTCAATTATGTTTCATCTGAGCTGCTGTGATAGTAAAGGCAAGAGCCACTTGCTGATGAAATGCTCCCTTTCCAGGCCAGTGTCACAGTCTGCAGGCCTGCCAGGTGGCAGCAGATGGCACTTTATTTGGAGATCCTTGTCCGGCTTCAGGAAGCTATTTGTCTATTCAATACCACTGCAAGGAAGGTAAGAGGCACACCAAAATATTGTGCTGTTCTCTGCTGTTACACTGTGACCATTGATATTTATCTTAAAAATCACTGTTCCATCCTCAGAGAAGAAACTGGAATGGTGGTGATCACTGAAAATAGGCACCAAAATGTAGATTCCCTGTCCTAACTGAAGGTTCTGGGTAGAATATAAAGCCCAGAAATTCTGACACATGAAACACATTTAGATGAAACTATGTTCCAACAAGAATTTTGATTAGTAGTCATGGAAAAGAATCAGCTCCCTGTCACACCACTAACACACACAAATTAGCAATAATACCAACTGTAGTTTGGAGCAGGTTGGCTCTCAATGCCTGAAAATTAATTGAATTTTGTAAGAAAAGTAGACAAACACTGGCACTGAATTCTGTCATTCTGCTTTGCAGGTCTGCAGCTGGTTATGACAGACACATGTTTTGTCTTTGAAAATATCACGCTCACTTTGAACTGGCTGCTCTCACCTTACTCTGGGAATCTTTCCTGTACCATTAGCACTGGAGATGGTCACACTATTGATCCCTACTACCCTCTAACGTAAGATTGAGCTTTCATTTCTCTTCAGACAAACAGCACATTGCATTGCTTGCCCTTTATTGAATGTGCCAAGTCTCATATATGGGATGTTAAAAACTAGATAGCTTAATAATAGAACATACCTACGAGAGACTTGGATTCTGCAAAAACCTGTTCTGAAATCTATATAAAATTTTATATTAAGCTGCCAACCACAATCTTTATATTATAACTAGTGTTTCCTATTTCCAAGACTATTTATTTGAGATCTTAAGACTCA
The DNA here is from genome assembly GCA_030060385.1 of Muscicapa striata striata. Taxonomy (NCBI): domain Eukaryota; kingdom Metazoa; phylum Chordata; class Aves; order Passeriformes; family Muscicapidae; genus Muscicapa; species Muscicapa striata. Next base: position 2,910,117 of record JAREIS010000073.1, read on the forward strand.
AAATCACAGAAAACATGTCAGTAATTGCCAAACTACAAGCAAATATTATTTCCTTAAGTTTAAAGAGTGTATTTTTGATAACAATTAGAATATAACAAGGACATTCTGTAGTTTTTATTTTGTTTTAATTGCATAAAAATCCTTTCTTTAATAAAACAAACATTTTTCTGCTGGATTTAAAAACCAGATTTTGTCTTAGTGATAGGAATGACATTTAAATGAATGAAATTTGGGGATGTGTTATCACCTAAGGTGAAGGACTTCTCAGGCTGTTCTTCCACAACAAGCAGCTGTTCTCTTTCTATTCTAGACTGGTCAGCAACCTCACATACATGTACTCCTCTCCTGGGGAGTTCAGTGTGTTTGTGGAGTGCACCACGAGGGAGTGGCACGTGATGGCACAGAGGCAGGTGACTGTCCAGGATAAGGTGGATCAGCTCAGCATTACTGGGTGCTACAGCCAGTATGAAACAGGGAACAGCTCCCACTGCCGTACGCTCTATGGGGAGATGCTGTGGATCCAAGTTCAGCTCAGTGGAGGTGAGGATAATTTATCTGCATGATTAAAAGAGAAGGATAAATATAATTGCCATCCATGGGATAGAAGTAGGACTTTCATTATGCAAAATAGTCCTTTTTAGTGGATGCTTTCCCTCTAATTGTTGTATTCCTGCAATTTAATTCTCTCAGTTCCCCTGGAGGGGTTCTTCCTCAGAGATATTCCACCACCCTTTTTTCCTCCTGACAGAGCTGACAGCACAAGCATAACTTCACAAAAATCCAAGTGATGCCAGTCAGAATATTTCTGTATTTGAAGTTAGAAATACATGGAAATGCTCCTCTGATTAGAGTAAGAGGATTCCACTCTGAGCAGGACAGATTTGCTGCTGTCCAGTTCTTTCTCACTTCAAGTTCCTGGAAGCCACATATGTGCTGAAAAAAAAATTAAAATTCAGTAGTGTATGTTTGAATTCTCTTCCCAAAATATTCCCAGCAGAAAACACAGGATAGATTTTTCATTAGGCCACCTTAAGTGACTTTATTAAAAATGACTGCATTGCTGCAGTGTTCTTGTGACTCCTGTATAAACACTGGAATGCTGCACAAAGCAGCTGGAATTTGTTGGCCTATTGCACAAGCTGTGAGAACTTTTCATCTGTGTTTTTGCAGGCAATGGAGTAACCTACAGTGTGTTAGCAGATAACATGACACTGACTGAATCCAATGCAAAGGAAGGTCTTGTCCCCCATAACCTGACACTCAACAGTGCCTCTCAAGAGCTGATAGGCCCAGGGATACATCAGCTGGAAATCCGAGCATCCAGGAACACGAAGGCGTTGGAGATGTCTGACAGTATTGCTGTTCATTTGATTGAGCCAGTATCTGGAATTCAGGCTGCAGTAGCTTCCCACACTCTGCAGCTGGGGGAGGATTTGGAGGTGAATGTCTCTGTGTCCCACGGTGCCCCAGAGAAGCTGATGTTTGAGGTGGCTGGAGCCAACCAGACGCACTGGCACAGAGCAGATGGCCCTGGTGGGGAGCCGCAGGCGTACGGCGTTCCTGTGCCCTGGGAAGGTACAGCACACTGACACCTCCTCACACATCAGTGCAGGCCACAAAAACAGCCACAGCATCCTGGGCTAGGGACACTGATGTACACCTGAGTTTGGCAGCTTTTCTGACTGCTCAAACTTAGTCTGCAGAGCAGGATGAACAGCAGTCCTATGTAAGTGAGCTGAAAAATGGAGCTGACAAATGGGTGTGCATATGCAGGCTCAGAGCAAGGCTTCACCTGATGATTGCAATGCAAGAGACACAGTGAAAAGACATAGGGTTTATTTCTTCATGGCACCATCTGATTGAAGTACAAATCATAACATTTTCTTGAATAGCAAAGTCTTTTCCTCCTGTTTGTTCATAATGTTTCAAGTTTAGGTTGCTCTGCATTTTACACTGAAATAATTCATAATATGAGGAGTTCTCAGAAGAGATGATAAAGAAAAGGGGAGTTTTTCTGTGTGTCCGCTTGCAACACATAACTTTTGTTGGAGTTAATTATGAGCAAACATTTTAGTAATATTATCGTTCCATTATTACATAGTCAAAGCCTTTAAAATGTGGAATTAGGCAGATTGTGCTGAAGAGTTAATTAACAGTGGCAGAAGATAAAAAAGTTTCCACCTCTAATGAGCTATTCCAACCCCATGCCAAAGTGGGAACAGTAGAAGCTAATTATGATTTCATTTCATATTTTTAAATTATTCAATATTAAAGTTGCATTTGTTCTCCCTGTACCCATTTGAACATCCCTTCCCCATAGGCAGAAATTTTCAAACAAGATAGCTGCTGTCTCAAGATGCCTAAATTCATTTGGCCTCCAGTGTTTGTACACCTCTAGTTTCCTTTGTGATCTTATTGTATTCAGCTGACAAAGAATAGCATGACAATGGCCAGGAAAAGGACAGCTGAGTTATTAAGAAGTTGAGATAAAGGGGAAAAACATTCCAGGAAAATCATTTCAGCTGTGGACACCCATCAGAAACCCCTGAAAGCTCTTAATAGAAAAGAAGGGGGTTTTCTTTGCAAATTGGATATCATACCTCAAACCTGTTGGACTGGACCTACTGGTACTCTTAACTGGTCCTTTGCCTTCTCTAGGTACTTTTCTAGTGAAAGTGGTGGCCATGAATGCCTTCTCAAACATGAGTCTGGATCTTGGATTCATCACTGTGTTGGCAAACAGTTCCCATAAAAAAGGTAATTGCATTAATCTGACAGTGCTGGTTTTGACCACGTAGGTGTCTTTTTGCAATCAGAGCATTTCATGGAGTGTTTATGGTTTGCATGTAGTAATTGCTTTCCTTCCAGCAACAGCACTGAAAACTTCTGTGGAGGTTTCTTCCTGATGAAGCCAGATTCCCTGACTTTGATGTAGTCATAAATTAGCATCACTCTGTATATTTAACACATTGCACATTTGCTGTTTGTCCTAGAAATAATTAGTGAAGTTTATGGCTTGGGACATAGCTTTGAAACCAGAAATATTTGCATCACAGCAGTCTCATAAATTGCTGTCACTAATGGCTTCTAGATGGCTCATCCTTACATTTACAAGAGCAGATTATAGCAGAAATAAAATAATCTTAGCACTAATTGTATTGAAAGTTTTCCAGTGCTTTCCATCAATTTTCCTTTGTACATCAGTGAAACTCCATCACCTTCTGTGAATATATTTTGATTGATACCATTATGTTTGAAGAATCAGGATCATCTCCTTTGTACTCTTAGATGAGCCTGTTGTTACCATTTTATCTATTGACTGGGCTGTTTATCACAGCTCTGGAGTCTGATTCTTACAGCTCCATCTTTCACACCGTCAGTAGTCAAATCTTGTGGATTTAAGTCATATTCACTGAGGATCTCTGAAAGCTTTACAAGTAGCACTAAAATATTCTATTCTTTTTTGCATTAAACAGATTCTGCTAAGGAAGAAGGCAGATACAAAACAAATACCAAAAAAAAAAATGTAAGTATTATTTAAAGATATTTCTTTAAAATTGCTTAGAAATTTTTCTTACCAGTGAAAGCACTGTATAAGACAGGGAAAAGAAGTATTTGTAGTATAGTAAATTATGGACTAGATGTTCTGTTTCCCATATGGCTTAACAAAAAATCTACACCACAAGTCTTGGAGACAAATGTGTTTACAGGCATTCCATCTACAATTCATAAAAAAAAGATTAAAGAAAATGAACTTTCCACAACAATTCCGTTTTGGAAGTTAAAATGTGTTTAGACTAATCTTTAATTCATCCACTTGACTAATGCAAACCTCTCTCTGAACAGTGATCCTTCAAGCAGAGTTTAATATATTTTATATGGTTCCCAAGTGTTTTCTACTTCTGTATTGGAGTGCTTAAATTATTTTGCAATGAAAAATTTTCCACTTTATGGCAAACTAAGAAATTAATGATACACCAATTGCTAGCAGCTGTCCAAATTTAAATTATAAAAATGCCAGATAGAATATTTTATCATCTTAAAAGTCTAGTTTTTAACTGTAGCACTTGCAGACAGACATCTGCTATGGGAGATTTATTGCTCCACTAGAAGCCATCATGCTTTACAAATTGCCTCTAAGAATACATTGCATCAGAGGAATATAAATCTAATCCAAACACAAGTTTATCACAGTTTGGTACACAGAAAGACAAACTCAGCTATCTCTTCTTCCCTTTGTACATAGCTGCAATGTATCCAATTCAGATAAAAAAGGGATACACCAGAAGACACATGGTTATTCAAGAGTTAGAGGTTTTGGTCCAAATGTGAAGGTTTAATAGGAAATAATTTCCTAAGTACCTGGTTTTGAAATTGGGAGCTGCACTCCTAAGCCAACGCTGCATTTGGGAGAATTTTGCCACACAATTTTTCTGTGCCATCCTGCTTCTACTTCCATACTAGCTCTGATAAGAGAAAGATCATATAAACAGATCTGCATCCAGTGATTTGGGGTCTAAACTTTCAGACCTTTTTCATTATAAAGAAGCAAAATATGTGTGTCTTTATACATGTTTGTGTTTAACTGATACCATTTACTTCTTCTTTAGGATCACAAAATATATATTAAACCGAGTCGCCATGTGGATCCTTTCACGACTGTAACACTTGGCTGGCCAGACAACAACAATAACTCCAGTTTTTTCTGGACCTGTGGTTTGTGCATTTCCTGAACTTTTTTCACCAACTTGTACTTGATGAGCAACAAAACTCACTGTTGTGTCAGATCCAGTGCTGAAAATCTGACTTAAGGATGCTTCATTTTCTGGCTTTAAAGTTTGCCACTCAGTGTACATGAAGAATGTCCTTCTAGCCAACCCTAGTTTTGGCACCAAACTAATTATGGTATATAATACGACATAGTACTCCCGAAGTCTTCTCCCAAAGGTTTCAGTTTTTCAGTTTTTCAAGATCTACCTGTCCTAAGCTTCACTCTCATAGCTAAGGACTAGTCCCAAGCAACTTAGTTAGGCATTTGCAAAGTACCTGTGTCTCAATAAAACAGCAATAATTAACATTAAACATGATGCAAAAACATTTCTGGATGAAAGCGGGATTGGGATTCAGGCCATCTGTGTTCTATCCCCATAATTATCCCTGACCTCATATATGACTTTGGAAAAGCCTGTACTCTGAATCCAATTTACCAACTTTTTAAATTGTGTTCAGGTAACTTGTCTATAAAGCTCTTTGAAACTTATGGCAGGAAAGTCCTTTATAAGATGCTGTTCTATCTATTACGGAAATGTTTCTGCAGGAGCTTGCTGGCCTGCCTGGAATGAATGTGTGAAGCAACAGATAATCCTAATCAACCAAAGTGAGGTGCAAATCCCACCTTCCTGCCTTCCTCCTCCAAAATCAGCAGTGACTGTCAGGATTGCCGTCCGAAACCATGGCACTGAAGAGAGGCAGGATGAGCAATGTCTCTATGTGACTGCAAAACAACAACTGCAGCTGGAAATCAGGTCTGGTTTTAAACCTTAATATTCACTGGTTAATATTATTACTGCACAAGCATAGTGCAAGGCCACATTTTCCAATAATAATGATAATAAAGTGGTATTGTACCTTTAGAACTATAGAATCACAGAATCACTGAATGTTTTGTGTTGGAAGAGACCTTAAACATCATCTTGTTCCACCCCTCAGTCATGGGCAGGGACACCTTCCACTAGGTCAAGTTACTCAGAGTTCCATCCAGCCTGGCCTTGAACACTTCCAGGGATGGAGCATCCACAGCTTCCCTGGGCAGCCTGTGCCAGGGCTTCAACACCCTTACAGTAAAGAAAACTTATTGTTCTAAATCCATTTATACCTTACCACTATAAAAATTACTGACCAAATAAATCTTGCTGCATTTTTCAGTCCATGTTTCTGAACACAGTCCTTTATAAACTGAAACACATTTTTCCAAAAAACACTTAGGGTTTTTGACCCCACTGCATCCTTCCAGTGTTGGAGATTTCTATGTGTCAACCTCATTGAAACAACAGGAATAAATGCCATAAGTCTGAAATTTCTCCTAGACATCTCATACTATGTGTAACTCCCATCTTACTTTTTTACAGGTGTGAGGCAAACTGCAAGCCAGTGAATGTTAGTGATGAAGTTGTTTTGAGTGTCTCTGGACAGGACTCCTCCCAGGCCATATATTATAACTGGTATTTAGATAACACATTCCAAAACAAGGTGAGAGCACCAGATTTGCCAGAAATACTGCACACACAAAAATAAATATCCACTAAGCCATATGGCCTCAGAGGGATATTTTGTCAAATGGATGCTTAGCAAATACTAGTGAAGACTGAGACAAGGGGGTGCCTGGGTTGGGAGGGGTTATAATGAAGGGCACCAAACTGCCACCCTGCTCCTGATAAATCACATCAGAAAGAACAGCAAAGAGCCTCTACTGCCATGTGTTCTTTTCTGTCTGACTTTCCAGTCTACGACCCTCCCTCCTGCCTGTGGCCTGACTGGTTTCCAGCAGAACTCTTTGATTTTGCTTCAAAGCAATACATCCGTGTTGAGAATGACCAGCTCCTTCTTGCAGACACAGGCAGAAGCTTTTCAGATTAAAGTAACAGGTAGGGGCTAACGGGGTTTTTAGGGTTTTACAGACTCCTTTGAGATAGTCTCTGCCAACACAATATCACATTGGTGTCACACGCATAGCCTCACTGACAAATGTGAAGGTAAATTAGTCCACAAGTTGAAAGGTGTTACTTTATATGCGCATTCTTTAAAAGAATGAAGGGATAAATTTGTTCTGGGGCGTCTTACAGCAGGAGAAATTCAGTTATCATACTCCAAGCTGTTAATAACTTTGTTAAGGCTCACCTGAAATGAAGTTATGCTAAATGCTTGATCAAATAATAGAGCTTGGCTTCGTATTGCAAACATTAACATGTTTGAAATAGTTGTTTTCCTCTAATGGTTTATCCAGGGACAGACAGCCCCGTGGCTCGGTAGTGTCAAGAAAATTAATCACAAACACCAGAGGTTTATGTCCAAAAAGGAGACAGAGGAGTCCTTTTTGCTATATTCGAGTAAAGGGAGAGGCCATGGGGCATTCCCCTGGGATCTTTCACATTTTTGGAGGACGCAGCCTCATTTTATCCTAATTTCCCGCCCGCTTTTCCTTCTCTCTTTCCCCATTGGCTGAGGTACTTGAGAGGCACAGACTTCCCAAACACCTGACACCTGAGATTCCCCTCTAATGTATAACCCTCTCTTTTAATTTATAATTCTTATAGAATTCATTGCTCCTTTCATCTTCCAATATCCAATTTCATTTATCAGCGAACCTACAGTTTGTTTGTAAAGGCAAATATCTTTTCCCATTCATCAACCTTATCTACCGGCAGACCCGCAGCTTATTTGAAAAGACAAATCCGACATTCCTCTCAGTAGGCGATGCTGGTGATTTACTAAAATAAGAGTATTGGTCTAATATCGATACTCAACTGTGACGGACAAAAGACTCTCTAACAATTTAAAGTTAGAAAGTGTGTGTTTATTCAGCGCTGGGCAGCAGCGGTGAGGTAATCCTCTAATACGCACCGCAAAATCACAGGTGATCACAGAGTCTATTTATTGACAAAGGATTCAAACAAATACGTATTCATAATAACAGCCCCCCCCCCATCCCCCGCTTCCTATGGTAATTAGCTTGAATAGCTATTAAGCATTGATTGACTTCTTAAATTAAGTCTGGGGTCGTTTTCGTGGGGAGGGGTCTTAAAAGGAGGAAGTAAGACGAGTCTTCATCACCCTAAACTTTTGAACTTTTCTATCAATGACAATACAAATGATTTCTGGGGATAGTCCAGTTTTTCAAAGAATGGGTTTCTGGTTGCATTGTCTATGTTCGTTCAGGTCTGCTCACTAGTTTCGTCTTTTCTCATTGTAAGCGCAGCTGAGCAAACATGAAATGACAGACAATCAATTATTTAAGTTTCAGATAACTGCTCCCTTCTAACTTTTAATTATTTTCAGTAAGGTAACTAAAATCCTAATTTTCTACGATTAGCGTTTCGCTGGGGCGCTGTTGTGGCTGACTGTGCTCCCTCCCCTGCAGGCACGGCTCAGCGGGGCTACGGGGAGCGCGGGTTCCTGGTGAGCGCGGCGGCCGCGCCCCCCGCGCCGCGCTGTGCCGTGAGCCCCGGCCGCGGCTCGCTGCTCACCGCCTTCCGCCTCTCCTGCCGCGCTCCCGAGCGCCCGGGCCGGCCCAGCCCTAGCGGGCAGCTCACGTACTGCTTCTACGTGACACCGGGTAAGGGCCCGGGAGAACTGCTTGGCTTCTCCTGAAGGCACATCCTGCCCTGCTCTGCTGGGAGACCACTCGTGGGTGAGCCATGCCCTGAGCCCCCTGTTCTCGCAGAGCAGGAGGTGTCTCTGTGGTGTCTGCTCCCTGACCCTTTCCTTCCTGTTTCAGATTCTCTCCTGGATTGTAGCCCGCATCCTGAACTCTTCCCAGTTTATCTTCCACTTGGAGAAGAGGAAAATGATTTTATTTTATATGTGACAATTATTGTTAGCAACAGTTTTGGTGATACAGCTCAAACAAATGCTTCGGTGAAGGTACACAGTAGAATTAATTTATTTCAAGAACTCTCAAGTTGATAACTAACCCATAATTGACTTTTGAAGCTTCTTCCTGTTTTAGATATATTACTTCCTTCTGAATGTGCCATGATCACCATTTTTCTATCTATCAGAGACTATTCTCTGTGTGCTCAAGGTCAAAAGATCTTCCACTGCCCTTTTTTCTAGAAAAGAAGCCTAAAAGAATTGCTTGGACATTGATTGTGCAGTGTAAGCATATTTACTGAATCTGGAATTATTCTGTGTAAGCCCCAAAAGCCTCTTGCTTCTTCCCCAGTGCCACAGTAAGGAGGCCATTAAAAATAAAACATTTAAAATGGGGAACATAAAGTTTTATGTCCCACTCAAGGCTGTCATTAAGATGATCATGGAAGCTGTTCAAAGAAAATTGTAACAGCCTTGGCAATGTTGAGAGCATATCTGATTCCTTCATCAGGTTGGACCTGCAGATATGATGGATGGGAACCTGACCCTGCAGGCTGTGATATCTGAAAAGGCAAACACCATCCTAAAAGATGGGAACAACAGCATGAGTCTTTTCCAGCTGTACAAGTCAGTGACATCTGTCCTTAATCAGCCCATGCAAGAGGATCCAAGTTTTAACATGTCCTTACAGACAAATACACGAAAAGAGGTCAGCAAAACACTTGTGTTCTTGAAGTACAATGTCATATAATGGACTCTTCATATTCTTTGACAGCTCTTAAGTAATAAAAAGCTCACATATCACCACTTGAAATCAATGAAGGTTTCAAGTTTCTAGCATCTGTCTCAGTGTTTGGCACAGGTTTCAGCTAGTTTTCACTATTTGTCTACATAAATTATTTTTTATCACTCATCAATAAAACAGTTACTACTTAATTGTTATTTCATTAATTTAAACCAGTTAATCTAAAGCTGATTTTCCAAAGCAATTTAAATATCAATAAAATGGCATCTCCAGTGGGATAAATATACTATCTAATTTCCCCCAAAGCACTAGATGGCAGGTAATTTTCTTTTGTCCATTTTAGCCACCAGTTGATGTTTCAGTCATAAGTTGATATTTCTACAGTGCTTTGAGTGCCTCAGATGAAGAGATCTAGAGAATGTATCCTACAATTAAGATTCATTATTTGAATAACATCAATCACACATGGCTCTGTTTTCTCTAGAAGTGGCATTTACACAGTAATTCACATACATTAGTACAAATTCTCACAAGTAACTCTCCTTGCTCTTAATGGATGTTAAGTATATGAATTCTCTATGCTGGGAGCTAACATAAAACTCGTGATTATATAATTGCTAGGGCAAGTGGCATCTTGTCAGTAGGGCTGATATCAGCTCAAATGATCCTTGTTGTGGAGACTTACTCTACTGCATAACTTACAGCAAGCCTGGCTGCCAATACACAGCACTACTTTCACAGTCCTAATTAGCATCTTGTTCCTTTGCCTAATTATCCCTTTTCATCCCAAGCTCCGAGGCAGATGCTGACAACTCTCTCTGTTGTTAACATAACATCAATGCAGACTGCTCTGAAGATGTCAGAGGTACTGAAAGAAATCACTTACAGGAGTGAAGAGCTGGCTGTCTCAGCACAGGTAAGAAGCAATTAATCTTATATCTCCTCACAGTAAAAGTAGAGACTCTAATTATCCCGCTGACCTTGGAAGAGTTTCAGTGCCTTATCTGTTCTTACTCATTTTTTCAACTGTACCAGCATGTGTATTTTGACCAGCAGTATTTTGACTCTTTTTAGAGTAAGTAAATTCAACTCTCAGATATTGTCTCAGCAATCTGTACAATCCAGGCTGTGACCATTACATTTATCATACATTTGTGAGACAGAAGTCTTAACTTTTAGTCAGAAACATGTCAGAGTGCATGTTTTCTCTTGTAAAGCACTTTTAGAACCATGAAGAAGAATGGCTCCAAGAGGGTTTTTCTAGAATTGCCCACATTCATTCATCCCTGATCCTGGCACTGCAAAAAGTGCACATAGGCAATGGTCAAGGAATATGTCAGCACCCAGAGGAACTGGGCACAAATGTGCAGGCTGGTCTCACAAAAGTATCTTTTGAATCTTGTCTGGCAACAAGGCATTATTAGTAGATGATGCTATTTATGCTTACAGGGTGAGCATACAGCAGGACAGAACAAACTGTCACTGGGGGAAGTTTCCCAAATATGCAGGCAATAAAAACAGCTGTCCTGATTTCTGATGTATTATAGAGCTGGAGCCAGACAATGGCTTGGGAGCATTTCAGCAGGATGTGGTTAGCTTTGGCAAGACAAGAACACAGCTCAGGTCCAGCCCTCACCCTACAGAAAGGCTGCTCAGCATTCACAGGCTGTGATGTGTCCAAGCCTGCAGTGAATTTGCTTGGCTCCTTCACTATCCTGGGTTAAAATCTGGCCAGTGCTTTCCCAGTCACAAAGCTGCATCCAGGCACAAAATAAAAATTGTAAAACTCATTCTTCTTTGGCACTTAGCACTTTGGCACTAAGATAGAAATGTATAACCAACCTAATTTACTATTTTACTGTACATCTAAAAGCTATCCTTGCCCAGGGTTTGACAGGCAAGTTATTAATCTTTTTATGGATTACATCTGTAGAAGCAGGCTGCAATTTTCATGCCTGTGTTCCATTTTGCTGTACCATCTATGATCTTTATTAGCATTTGAAGTATTATCCCAGCACGAATAATTATAGTAAAAATGGCTTTAGCCACTAATAGTCTCAAGACGTTACTGACATTGCAATATTCAGTAAATGACACAAGTGTCACTTCTGTCATTTGTAGTGCCAGCACATATAAACTGCTCCCCGTGTTTGTCATGCAGGTGGAAGCCAGCAACACTCTGAAACATGTCAGTGCCTCCTTGCTTGCAGTAAACACAGAGCACAGCAGAGATGGTCAGGAGTTAAAGGAAGCAGCCAACTATCTGTTTAATGCAGTGAGCAATGTTCTTAAAGCTTCTGTAGAAAACAGAGCTGGGAACACTTCAGTGCCAGAGGCAGAACAGGTAATTTAGATTTGGTCCAGTTTGTACTGTACTATGTGTGAATATTTGTTTGTTTTGGGAGGTTTTTAAATTCTCTGGTGACTCCTGTATTTTTTAATTGGTACTGGGAAGGGTTTATTGTGACACCATGATGGACTTGAATATCAGAGGAAATTTCTCCCCAGTTAGATATATTAGATTTAATGTCTGGTAATGAAGTTGATGGAGGCCTCTTAAGATTTGTTACACTGAAAGCTGAACAGGACAGAGAACACAGCATCAGCTCTGACCTCTAATCAATGACAAGCACATTGTGGGTTTTTTCAGATTCTATCCCCTCCTTTTGCCCCATAATTCAAGGAAGCCACAGGTATTAAATATTCGTGATTTCTGCCACTACTTCACAGCTTGGACCAGCTCTGGTTGCTGCTTACACTTTTGCAGAAAGCTCTGATTATCTGTTCAGAAAGATGCAACATGTTTATTTTGTCCTATCCTTTCCTATCTATATGTGAATTGTCACAGCTGACTCTGTGAGTTTCCTGGGCTGAACATACTTTAGTTTCAACACTGCAAGGGAGTAGGGATGAAATAAATCTAACCTGAGAGAAAAGATTATGAACTGGACAAGTCCCCCAAAAACAACCCACTAATAATACACAACTGATACGTAATTAGGTCTTGCTTTTCCAGGTAATTAAAAACATGTGTAGCTAAGGATATTAATACACAATATATTGATTGATGTCATGCTTGTAATTTCAATGTGTAGAAGTTATAAATACTACAGTATAGAAGCCAAATCTGTAAGGCATTTATTTGCTATCTGCAATGTTTCAATGAGAATTACAGAAATTGAATTGCAGTAGAATAACTTTCTCTGAGACTAGGAAGCTCATCACCAAGTTTGTCAGCTTAGTAAAACATCAATATTGAATGGAAACAATGACAAATAATGCGCAGCATGATGATCCTGAGTTTCCTCCTCTACTCCTTTTCCAGAGTTCAGTGTCACACCAGCTCCTGAGTACAGTTGAAAATCTCCAGAGTGCCCTTCTGTTTGGGAAGGTACCAGGTGATGAGCCAACAGTCCTCACCTCTCCCTCTGCCACAATGTACATGCACAGGTAACAGCTGCAGTGTCACCCACTGAAGCTTCTGGGAGCTACAAATGTTAATTCCATTGTGCTTAAACAATGTTTGGAACTAACTTAATATTTTTAAGTTAAATAATAGCATAATGACAATTTCAATAGTGCAACAAAGCTGTTGTTAGTGACTGATAGTGAGAACAGCTTGGACTCCAGGAACATCACCTTAGAAATTCCCATGCTGTGTGTTCTTTAACCAGCAGAGAATTGACTACAATTTCCTGAATGAGGCAGTAGTTACTTACTTTTGAAATTATGTAGAAAACTCATGTCATGCCAACTAAGGGTTTCTTTTCCAAGTTGCCAATAATGACATGTTATATGGAACTGTAACCAGCTTGGCAGAAGCAAATACAATCTTGAGGAGTCTGATGAGCATTTACCATTCCCTATAGTGATCCCTAAATTGTTCTTGAGAGCCTGGTTTTTATCCAGATCAAACTGTGCATTCAAATCAAGAGCATGTTCACACAGAAATCAAGTCCTTCAAATAAGTACATCTTGGTACAACTTTCTCTCCAGATATGCCTCTTTCACCCCTTTTTTGATGATTCTGTAATTGCATTATGTGAAGTACAGCATCAGGGACAGATTAATGTACAAAGTATTTACTGGCAGACTTAGAAATAGTTTCTCAACTAAGTTATACCCATGAAGAGAGAAAACTTTCTCTGTAGATATGAAGTCCATGCTATTGATGTTTGGTTTTTTTCCTGGTGTTTCTTTTTCCTTTTATTATTTTTTTTCTTTTTATTCTGTTTTGCTTATGCCCAACCCTAACTGGACAGATTACAAACAGAAAACATGGATAGCACATCCATTAACATCTCCAATTCCAGCTCTGCCAGCTTTACTCTCCCACCTGCTTCCTCTCTCAATGTTTCAGGAGTTGATGGTGAAACAGTGGATATAAGGGCAAGTAAAAGCTTTTATCTAACTCTGATATCCAGCTTACATTCCTGATCTAATGGTTTTAAAATCATTTATCCTTGCACAAAGAACACACAAGCACACGTCATTCCTCCTGTCATGCCAAGAAAATAATTTGAAATATTGGTTAAAGAAGCCTTCATTTATCTTAATTGTGTGAGTTTGGTTCAGCAAGTTAAGGACAACTGAATTCTTGAATTCCCCATCCCATCAGCCCCTTACATACACTTTGATTCACAAGTACAGGGCAGGAGCAGGCAATGGAATGAATAAATACCTACAAATCTATTTGCTGTTTGTTTACATCTTATGCTCTGAGGAGGATGCAACAGCTCAGAGTCCAAATCACACTCAAAATAACCTACAGCAGCCTTCTTTCATCCCAGCAAGAAACATCTGAGTGTGGGGCAGTCAGATTCTGGAGGAGACAAATGTGATGATGGCAGCACATCCCTCTCATCTGAATTAGAACATGGTGTTTTTTCCTCATTGCAATAGATTGCATATTATTGTCATATTTTCATAATAAATTTTCTGAATATCTCTCTGGTTGATTTGGCCCTCTCAGGAGACCCCTAACATATCTGCAAATATTTGCTTTTTTCACTTGCCTTTTCCAACTCTGCCAAAAAGGTGTCACAGTGTATGGAAACAATAAAATTTGTTTAGACATTTCAGAATGAAAATCACTTTCAAGGTTTATAGAGCCACCTTAGAGATAAGTCTTATTTAAATCTGGATAGAGATTTCTTGGAAGTCGACTTCTGTTTGGGTCTGAGCTCAATCTTTCACTATTCAGCAATTCAGAGTATGAATAAAATGAAATATTTACAATAGTTCAGTTGTCTGATTGTTAATGTCTTCTAACAGATGGTGAGCTTTGCCATGAATCCCTTTTTCTCCAGTGACAACAGTTTTGACATCAGTGGAACAGTGGGAGGTCTAAGCCTTACTGGTCTGGATGGTTTGATCATACCAGTCAGCAACCTCAAAGAGAACATTGAGGTAAATCCACGATTTCCTGATTCTCACCCTCTTTTCCCATTTTTTCCTTTCTCCATTAACAAACTGTCTATCATTTGTGCTATCATTTATGAGGTGAACACAAATGCTGGTAGTGTTCATTACATTAGGTAATGGCCTGATGCTGTTTGTAGTCGTGATGGAGGGATTTGTGTGATACGGTAAATGAAATAACAAATATTTCTATCTTATCTTGAAAAGGAGGCATTTTATTCTTTAATGAAGATTCCTAAATGAATGTAAGAATGCTAATGGTTGTGGAAATAGATTCCAGATTACAGTGATCCCAAAGCACAATGTGAAGTCTGATTTCATCATCCAACCACTGTATTTATTGTACTACACTTTGGCTTCCTATCCCATGTATAAAATGACATCTAAATCATTCATATGTGCACTTCATGCAGCCAGTGTCTCAGTCATAAACACAATTCTCAGTTCAGAAATGCACCAAGGGTCATAGACTTTGTGATGAGTCTACACAGATTTTAAATTAACTTTTCAGAGGTTAGTTTACATTATCAAGAAAATTACTTTGAAAGTAATATTTTTGTTGGCCTTGCTTTCCTGATGTTATGAAAAAAAGATAATCTAGCATGTTGCTGAATGCTAAGAAGAAAAATGCTTTTCTGTATTTAAAGCTATGTCTTTCTGTTTAAAAACAGATCATCTTACCACGGCTTTCAGCAGCTCAGGAAGATAAAATTCTATTGAAGCTGGGCAATTATAGCACTTTTCAAGTCAATGTAACCTCAGAAAACACATCTATAGTTATCCACCTGGAATGTGAATATGACATCCCACTAATATTTTACTTGGGGTATGGTTATCATCCAAATGAAACCAACTATGACATGAAAAATCATCTGTTCTATAAGAAAACTTCTGAAGGTAAGATAATTGGTTAGTGACCATGAACTTGCAGAATGAGCCCTGACCATGAGTTCAGGTGTCTAGCTGGAAGTAAACCTCATGCTTCAAAGTTCCAGTCTCTTGAATAAAGTGTTCATTAACAGAAGCAAAGATTGGGATGATTTGATCAATGAGTTGCTAAGGATGATTTCACTCCTATTTCTTTGGTTTATTTATTACATGCAATACAGCTGTATACTTCTGAATTAGCCTTTCTATATATACATTGAAACAAAATTATTTATGTTCAAGGTGAGACAAACAGCTGGGTTCTCAGCCCAGAAGAACTCATTTTTGGAGTGGGAACCTACTATTTCATGGTTTTACAAGATATGGGAATGGATTCAACAGTCTACAGTGGGCTAACCATAAATGCCACTTGCTTTGCATCCCACTGTGTATTTTGGGACGAGCACCAGGGAGGCTGGAACAGCTATGGATGTCATGTAAGTAGAGCAAAACAAAACAATGTGTCTGTTACACACTTCAAAGCCAGCCCTCATAACCACCATCATGTAGTAACTGACACCATAAAACAAGATCATTCTGAGATGTTTTAATAAACTTAAGAAGTTTAGTCATACTGAACTAACCTTTAAACAACATTTCCATTTCTTGGGATGAACTTCTATATAAGAAGAAATTGAACCATTCTGACAAGGACATAATATATTGTAATGCACATTACTGGTTAGGTGTTAGAATTAATATTCATTATTGGAACTTGAACAATTTGGTGTGCAGCAGCTCTCTACACTAACTTACCAATCTCACCACTGTCTTCTAATTTGTTTGGTAAGTCTTTTGTCAGGAATCTTTTTTGGGTTTCAGGTAGGACCAAAAACAAATCCTAGCAGCACACAGTGCCTCTGCAACCATCTGACCTTCTTTGGAAGCTCCTTCTTTGTCATACCCAATGCCATAGATGTCAGCAAAACAGCACAGCTGTTTGGTACATTCGTGGACAATCCTGTGGTGGTGACAACTGTAGGATGCATCTTTCTGATATATGTGCTTGTAGTTATTTGGGCTCGAAGGAAAGACATCCAGGATGATGCCAAAGTAAGTCTCCAGCTAATAAAGCCAATGTATTCAGACCAATTCCCACCATGCCTAGCTTGTTTTAATAGGAAATCTTTAACCAATCCTACTCCTTTCCCTGGAGCTCTCAGTTTACTGGGGTAAGTAAACATTGTTCACAAGATCACAAATTCCTACCCACAGCTTTCAGGAATCTGTACTTTTAGGACAGCTAACATGCTGCACGTGTTGTGTGGTTCTGCAGGTGAAAATCACAGTCCTGGAAGACAATGACCCCTTGGCTCAGTATCGCTACCTTGTGACAGTTTTCACAGGACACCGCCGCGGCGCAGCCACAACCTCCAAGGTATCAGTGGCATTGTGTGGGAGGAGAGTTTATTTGCTTAGAGAGCTGGATGAATAAAGGAGCACCTGAGGCTATTAAACAGGACAGCTCAAATGCACTGTCTGAGCCAGAAAGCCCTTAGGTTTGATGAAAGGAGAAGTAATCACACATAGGATGGAGATGTGCAAATCTTCATTTTGCCTTTTTATTTTCCAGGTGACTCTCACCCTCTATGGTCTGGATGGAGAGAGTGAGCCCCACCACCTAAATGATCCTGATACACCAGTCTTTGAACGTGGAGGAGTGGATGTTTTCCTCCTCTGTACCTTCTTCCCTCTTGGAGAACTGCAGAGCATTAGATTGTGGCATGATAATTCAGGGGACAGTCCATCCTGGTAAGTAGAAGGCTGGAGATGCTGGGAAGTAAAAATCCACAAATAATTTTTTTATAATGATAATACCTTTCCTTTTCTAGCACTTGAAAATTATCTTTTCTGCAGTTCTAGTAAGAAAAGAAGTGTTAGATTCTAGTTTTTGCAGTGAAATAGACCAAATCATAGTCTAAACTGCAGGACCAGGAGTGATTCCCATATCCCATGTCCATTACAGGATGAGATATGTCCTGTGCCTTACAGTTTAGTCACCCTAAGAAGCTGAAGGCCAGAGTTTGTCCTCCACTGTCTTGTTGAGCTCTGGATTTTACACACTTAGTGACGTATGACTGTGCCCTGTTTTTCCAACAGGTATGTGAATCGAGTATTAGTCCATGATCTGGCATGGGATCAGAAATGGTACTTCCTCTGTAACTCTTGGCTAGCCATTGATATTGGAGAATGTGTCCTAGATAAAGTGTTCCCAGTAGCAACAGAACAGGACATGAAGCAGTTCAGGTACCTCCTATTTCATGGATTTTTTTACTCTTTATAGCAGTCAGTCTGGAAAAACAAGCATGAATGAAACAGACCAAAGCTCAAGAAAAAAACTGAAAACAAGGAAGGTCTTTCCACTGTGCTTAAAGGGCTCTGAACAAAGGAGAGAGGAAGGATGGCTACATAAATTTAATCATTACCCTAACAGTAGTACTGTACTGAAAATATTGGTGCTAAAGAAGGAAAGCCTGAAAAACCTACAGAAACCCAATCATCTTCTTCTATGTGTAATTTTCTTAACAGTTTAAATAGTTATGCTATGCTGTGACCAAAAGAAAAGGACATAAGTAGCTATAATCATTCCATGCAAATCAAGCCATGATATTTGATACTTTCTCGTAGTTACTACTTCTGCTGATAGTGCCTAGAAGCATGAACAGGATGGGACCCTGAACTAGGGCTTTGTTCTTCCCTCTCTTTTCTACATATCCATTTGATTTCCCTTTTCTCCTTCCCAGCAATCTGTTTTTCATGAAAACCTCCAAGGGTTTCCAGGATGGGCACATCTGGTACTCAGTTTTCAGCCGCTCCCCACGAAGCTCCTTCACACGAGCCCAACGTGTGTCCTGTTGCTTCTCGCTGCTCCTCTGCACCATGCTGACCAGTATCATGTTCTGGGGTGTGCCAAAGGATCCTGCTGAGCAGAAAATGGATTTGGGTAACAATCCTCACCATTGCTTGGGCAGGCAAATAGAGGACAGCAGAATCTGGGAGCAGGAGTTGAATAAATGGTTTTTTTCACAAGAGAGACCTGATGGTTTATTTTGCCTGGGGTTATTTTTCCTTTTCTCCTCTGTTTGACCTTGACAGGTAAGATCGAGTTCACATGGCAGGAAGTGATGATTGGCTTTGAGAGCTCCCTCCTCATGTTCCCCATCAACCTGCTCATTGTGCAGATCTTCAGGAACACACGACCCCGGCCAGCCCAGCAGGGCAGAGAGAAGAAGCCAGGAAAGAATGGCCGAGTGTCCCCAAGCCTGCCTCCCACCCCAGGGGCCACCCAGGCTGTCTTTCTCACTGCAGAGGCTGTGACAAAGGCAAGTCCCAGTGAGTCCTGCACTGCCCTCTGCTGCCACACACTACCGGCTTCCCCAGCTCCAGTTTCCCTGTTCTGCTGCCCTTCAGCCTGTCTGAAGAGAAAAGCCAGTTACCACTGGTGCAAAGCATTCATTTGCCCACCTAAATGCAATCCTTCATTAAGGTCTGCCTTTGTACACCCCAGCCCTTGCAGTTATTGTGTGTGACCAAATCTCTATGTTCAGGAGTTAAAGCAAAC
The DNA here is from genome assembly GCA_030060385.1 of Muscicapa striata striata. NCBI lineage: Eukaryota > Metazoa > Chordata > Aves > Passeriformes > Muscicapidae > Muscicapa > Muscicapa striata. Next base: position 2,929,361 of record JAREIS010000073.1, read on the forward strand.
ACTAAGCAAGACAGTGAAGATAAAAGGTATCATGGACCACATCTTTCTCAGCTTAGGTCCTCAGGCAGGCACACTGCCTTTTGAACCCTGAAAGCTGCCTTGCTGAACTCACTGAAATCTGCCTGTCACATCCAGCACTGTAGGATGTGCTATCCTTATCCATTCTGGAGATTTTAGCAGTTGGTGCAGCTCCCAGGCAGTGGTACTGTCAGATCACATCAGCTTAAGCCACTGCAGCCAGAGTCACCACTGTGTTGCTGCTGTCTTTCCTAGGACATAAGAAGAATTGCCAACTCACTTTTTAAAGCCCTGAAGACTCCATCTCTCGCCTCAGTACCAGACCTGGAAAAATCAACTAATATCAACACACTCCTATCATTGATTGAGGACATCATCTGTCAGCAGAACAGAGTTGGGCAAGGGTTTTATGATGAGAGCAAGAAGGATGGCCCTATAACTGTCACATTGGGGGCTATGGATATCCAAGGTAAATAACACACTATGAAATGCCTGCTGAAATCTTTGCAGTGAAAATGATGATAGCAGTGGATGTCATGACCCAAGCTCTTACATTCTGACTGAAAGGCAACTACAGAATCACAGGATAGCTGAGGTTAGAAGGGATCTCTGGATCCTACCACACTGCTCAGAGCAGGGTCAGTGGGAGCAGGATTGCCCAAGAACAGTCAGATGCTGAATGTCGCCAAGGATGAAGAGTCCACAAATTCTCTCAGCAACCTACTCCAGTGTCCAATAGCTACGTTTTTAATTATATTCAGAAATTTCCCATTTTTTAAGATATGCCCATTGCTTCTTGTTCTTTCACTGCTCCACTGAGCACCCAACTAAGTAAAGGAAATTGAAATCTCTGTTTCTTTTGCTATAGAATCAAGTGTTAGCTACTAGTCTGGCTTGGGAGCTGAATCAGCACCTACAAATGAAAAGACTCACAAATATAATTTGTTTCACAAACTCTTTTACCTGTCCTTTTTTTTGAAATTTCTTCTTGGCCTTGTGCTCTCATTCCTGTCAGTCTGACTCTTAGTTAAAGAATATATGAATAAACAATCTCACTGATTTCATTAAGACTCACGTTTGGCTTTTGCAGGGAGTCTTCCAAGCTACTAATTACACAGGTAAACCATGAACAAATTAACAGTTGATCTGATCTGTCTATTAAGATTTTAGGAGTGTTGTTTAACTCAGTTGCCTTCTGGAAAAAGTTCCAGGCCATTCCAGGAGAAGAGCATTAAGCTCTAGTACTAAAACTACTTTTACATGTCCCTTCATATGTTAGTCTTCACTTCATCACATTCATGACCTTTAACTCCATTTCTACCACCCTTTGTATTGAACATTGTTTGCATCTGGGACTATTTATTTTCTCAATCAATCAATCAATCAATAATTATTTGCCTGCAGAAAAAACAAGAATTTCAACTCCAGAGAAGAGAACCTGTGACCAGCTGAAGTACAGTGATTACCATCGCTGCTTGTACATGCAACTCCAGCATGTAGAGATGGAGCTGGAATTACTGGGGCCCCATAAATTTCAGATGCCTCAGAGTTACGCACAAGCTGTTTGTCAGGTTCAGCATATGAAGAATCTCCTGGAGAACCAAATCTGCTCGTCAGCATCCATCACTGAGGGGTAACCCAGTTCTCATTCTCAGTATAAGTAAATTCAGGTCATGAATTCAGAATTGGGCAGGATGACAGAGCCCAAATAATTACTGCTTAACATGTGCTAGATAACTATTATTACATCTGTAAAAATAAGCCTTACTATTATACCACTGCAGGAGCTACAAAGAAATTTCCATGTACTGTGAACTGCACACAAAGGCAATAATGACAGATCATTGCTGTTTGTCGTTTTTGCTTCCAAAGTGGAAAGTTACAATACAATGCCATGTGATAGTAAAGGGCTGAGATAATCATCCAGCTCCAAAGTCACAGAAGTCTCTTAAAGTGCGTGGATAAAGAAAAATATACAAGCAGACAAAAATAGTTCAGTGAAATATGATAATTAGGTTGAAAGTATTGAAAACAATTGCACTAATTACGTCACTTGGCCGTTGTGGTGATCACAAGAGATGCATTCAGCAGCTTTAAAGCACTCATAGCTTTGCCAGTAATTCTACTGGAGATTCAATTACGCGTTAACTGAGGAGTAAATAAGCCTATCACATTTATTTTGATTTTAGCTGATCTCTGCACACTTCCTCATTATTTTTTCTCACTGTACTTTACAGTATCCATATACCCTATATGGACTATATGCATTAATTAAAAGAATATTTTTATTCTATATCATGAGATGTTGCCTATTCCCAGTGAACCTGATGACCTGTTCCATTGCAGACTAATTTTTTTCTCTTCTCTCAAGGTGGCCCCATACTCCCAGCTTGTCCAGTGATGACAAGAAAAGCTCTTCTTCCAGAGGACTGCCCTGGTGGTTTGTGTTCATTGCTTGGTTCCTTGTGGCAGCCACCAGCGGTGTGTCCGGGTTCTTTACCATGCTCTATGGACTCCATTATGGTAAAGAGAATTCCATCAAGTGGCTCATCTCCATGGTCATCTCCTTCTTGGAAAGTCTTTTCATCACACAGCCCTTGAAGGTGAGAGCCTTAGAAATACAACCATTGGCCAAGATGAATTCACCTGCTGCCATTACAGGAAGACAATGGGACACGTTCTAAAGAGTTAAAGTATTTAGGATATAAAATGAGAAGTGTTTGCCCTCAAAACAAGAGCAGGCAGGTTCTGTTGGTTTTTGCTGACATTAACTCCATTAGTTTAATCTCCCTTGCTTTTTCAGGGTTTAATAAGGTTTCTGACTAGTGAGGATGTGTCATAAAATCAGTTTAGCTGGACAAACCTCAGCACCGTGCACTGTTTTCTTGTTTACAGGCTTCAGCTGCATGGGTTCAACAAACCCAGAGCTGAAATGTTTTCCTGCAGTGCCTGGATCCAAAGGGATCCAGGTTAAAGCCAAAGGCTACATTATATGAAATGGGAAAATGGTGAGTCTATAGCTGATTCTTTCCAGGTGCTGGGATTTGCTGCTTTTTTTGCTCTGGTTTTGAAGAAGGTGGAACATGAGGATGAAGAAGACACAGCTATTGATGGGCCTTTATCTGCACAAGGTAACTGCCTGCAAAGTTAAAAATTATTAAAGAAAGTGCAGGATTCTCCAAGCTTTCGGAGTGCTTTATGGATGAATATGTGACCAAGCTCAACGGGCTTGCAACAAAACCTATAACTATTCCACAACTTAGTGAAAATAAATAAGTGACCAGTAAAAAATGCATCCTTCATGAAGACTGGTAGCTCTTTATCTGACAAGCTTCTCACAAAGAAATTTCCCACATCCTTTAAGCCCTATATGGATGTTCTCAGGTTACATACTTTTCTACAGCCACAGTTATCTGCATTATTTCCCTAGACTGAACAGTGGCTTCTGCAATCATAATCATATCTAAATAAAGCCTTCAGCAGCAGACAGGAATCCTAGGGCACAGCAAAGTTATTTGATCTACAGCTTCCTCCCTGCTCAGCCTCAGACCACCTTCTGAAGATGCTCAGCCTAGACAGAGACACCTGGGCCACACCTGGTCCTAAACCCTACACACTGTGTTTGTGAGCTACTTCCCTCCCCACTGTTTGCCTTACAGTTGCTATAGTAATTGTTTAAATTACATCCTCTGTATCCCTGAGGGAAAGCATTAGATAGAAACGTTTCCTTAGAAAGTCCAAACAAACAAAAAGCAGGACATGGATGACCAGTTGACTAATCCCAGGGTTCACTGCTCTCCCCCACAGGTGATTCACACCCTCTCTTTGGGGTCCGAAGGGACAGTAGAAGCAATATTTACCGACCACCTCCTGCTGCTGATGTGGAGAAAATGAAAATCAGCTGCATGAAGGAGCAGAAAGCATTTGCTCTCATCAGAGAAATCCTGGGTATTACCCATATTACCCAACAAGATTATCTTGTTTTATTCAGTAACACTCATCAGTAATTTTACATAAGTGAAAACACTGTTCTCTTGGGTGACAAAGTTTTGGCATATCTTCAGTTTTCTGCCAGCTGTTATGATGTAGAGACAGGCTGTTCCATGGCAGCTGGAGCTGCACGGAGGTGGGAATGTTAGCTGGAGATAAAAGTGTGGCTAAGGTTCCATGGTAAAGAAACTCATCACAAACACAAGATATTAAAGAAAAGCAGAAAGGATAAAAGGAGGAGGTCAGCAGTTAAGTGAAGCTGAAATCAAAGAGCAGATGGAGGCCATCTTTCTAAAACAGATAGTATCTATACATAATGATTTATGCCCCTGTTCATTTCCTCTGTTCATTTCCTCTAAAATCAATGGCAAAAAAAAATTCAACTTCACTTGGAATAAAGCTGGACTAGCTGGAGCTGCCATGACTACTATTCAGCATTCCCACTTATTTTCTTGGCTGCTACTCATATTCCAAATGTGAAACTTAAACTGCAGCACATTGAAGCAGCTTGGGTGCATTAACTAGCACTAGTCACTCAGAGTCTACAAAGCACCTCCTTGGCCTAATAGGTGCTGACAGCAGTAATCATTCATGCAATCTATTTTGAACTTCATTGTTAATTCAGAGCTCACATGTGCTGTCTCTTCCTGTTTTTTTCCAGCCTATCTGGGGTTTTTATGGATGCTATTGCTGGTTGCCTATGGGCAGAGAGATCCCAATTCCTACTATTTAAACAAACACATTGAGGACAGCTTTACAGATGGATTCCACGATGTCTACAGTTACCAAGATTTTTTCACATGGGCAAACACTACTTTACTCAAAAATCTTTATGGATCATATAAAGGTGCAGAATCACATTGTTTCCCTTCAGCTTGCCAGATTCTGAAACATTATTTGTAATACTAATACTTATCTCTAACTTGCATATTTGAGTGAAGAAACGGACTGTGAGTGTACAAGGCCAGCAAGGAATCTTACAATATGAATACCAGTGGATAACAAAAGCCCACAGCTTGACCCCAAATTAAACATTCTCTGATATTTTCCTCTTATTTAATATAACCCAAAAGTCCTGCCCTGCAATGTTAATTCTTTTCAAATTTTACATTACTTACTCCAGATATTAAGATACATCCTCAGTTTTACACAACTTTCTTCCCATAATAATAATAAAAAAAGAATGGCAGACAGGTGGCACCATAAAGCTTTTCCTCAGGAGAGTTGTTTGTATCAGGACTTGGGTCAATGTGAGGGCAAATTATGCAATATCAGCATGTTTCTATCTAGCCATATCCAGTAAAATATGACCCATTTTCCAGCTCACATTTAAGGGTAAATATTGAAATATATTAGCAGAGTTGTTCTTTGGACATGACAAGTCATCTGAACACTGAATAAAATTACTCTTCTATGGGACTCAAGGTGAGTCACTTTCCCCCAGGCCTCACTTTCCTTCCATATAAAATACAGATGGGGGTGACTGTAATTGTGAATGTTATTTAAGAAATCAGTCCAAATCAATATGAGGGTTTAATTTTCATGACTATTTTGTTTAAAGTGTTTCCGAGAAAAGAATATATGGCAAAATATTAATGCATCAGTGAATCATAAATGAAATGAAGAAATATTATTAATTTTGTCATAATGCCAGTGCTGCTCTTTTCCATCCTCTGTTTAGGATTCATTACAGATGGCAATTCCAAGCTGGTGGGTAGTGCTCGAATTCGCCAAGTAAGAGTGAAAGGAGACACCTGCCCTATTTCTCCCAGGCTCCAGCACGTAGTTGAGGAATGCCATGCTCCATACTCCCTACAAACAGAGGATACAACAGTTTATGGGGAACACTGGAATACCTCAGTCTTTGATAACTCCTCTGACTTGAGCTCAGCATGGCAGTATCAGAGTCAGTCCAAACTGAGAGGACACCCCAGCTGGGGTAAATTTGCCATCTACAGTGGAGGGGGATATGTGATTCACCTGGGAACAGACCCTAAAAACGCCTCCAGGTACCACTTGTGTTCTTGTAAAGTATCAGTGCACCTCCACATGATGCTGTCTCATTCCTGTATAAATTAGATCACTGGCTACACATTCTTTTGGCAGAGTTCTCCAGTACCTTTTCAACAACGTCTGGCTTGACACCTTCACAAGAGCAGTGTTTGTTGAATTTACAGTCTACAATGCCAATGTGAACCTCTTCTGCATTATAAGCCTGATGTTTGAAAGCAATGCTTTAGGTGAGAGCCTTTCCTAAGTCACACATTTCTACAGACAGCAAGCAATGCACCTACAGAAGGTAGATTTACACTCTAGCAGTGTTTTCCTAGTTCTTTCTTCAGGAAAAACAAGTATATTAACAAATCTAATCATGAGAGAATCAATGCAAATTTTCTAAACCATTTAGGAAAAATGCAGCATCACAGTAATACAAACTATAATGGAATATCTTATGTTTGTTTATGCTGTGGTCATCTGCTGCTGAAGAAAACATGGCACTGAAACTTGATCTCAAGAATTTACACAACAGGAACAAGAAAAATTCTGTTTCCTAATCACTTCAGCTAATCAATACAATATTAAAACAAAAATGCAAATAACTGTATTTTTGTTCAAGATGGTGTAATGTATAGCTATGTAATCATGTAATACATAATCTGGATACAACAAAGAGAATAGTGAAAGATTCTGGTTTAAAGGCCATAGGAAAGCATTAGGTGTGAACTTCCTTAGGGTGTGTCCAAGTATTGGAAAATGCCCAAACAGAGCTCATTTTGGGTTTAGAATGAGATTCAGCTTTTTAAAAAAATTCCAAATCCTCCTGCTGTATTTCTGCATTTGCAGTCCAATTCAAACTCAGTCCTGCTGGGATTACTCTTGTGCTATCACACAACACTCAAGCAGACAAGCACTACCACTCTAAAAGCCTTGACTCTCTGAAATTCCTGTTTGAGGAAAATTTCAAACCCTATAGGGTTACTCACATACAGAAATCTAGATCTTAATTCAGTGGTTTGATTCAGCCTCAAGCTTACGTGAAAGCAAGTACAGAAGTCTCACTGGTGAACTGAGTTGTTTGAATGCAAGCAGAAAGTGCCCTGAGGTGATCCCTGTTTGTTTTTTAGGGGCCTTTTTCACAAGTGCAGAGCTGCAAAGTGTCCGGCTCTACCCCTACACTGACAGCCTCCACATCTTCGTGGTTGCAGCAGAAGTCATTTATTTCCTTTTTATTGTGTACTACATGACAGTACAGGTGAGGCCCAGTGGAAAGTTTGGCTGAGAGCATTATCTTGTGCCTGCTGTTGATTTCACTTACAAAAGTTTTAGGACTGACTTGATTTCAGTAGCACTACTGCTGCTACACCAATGGAAGATGGAATCAGGTACAGTGTCAGTATTAAATAATAGGAATGCAACACTTTATTTGGCTTGGATGCTCTTTTTAAGAAAGATAATGAGAAACTAGTATAAGATGTAGTTGTATTAATGCAGAGCAGTCTGCTTTATTGTGGAGGGCATTGTCCTAATGTTCAGAGGTGCCTATAGAGTCATGAGACTGAAACAGTAAAACTCCTCTCAGGGAAAGCTGCTGAAGAGTCTGAGATGGAGGTACTTCCATAGCAAGTGGAATCTCCTGGAGATGGCCATTATATTGATTAGCTGGAGTGCTCTGTCAGTGTTTGTGAAACGGACAGTCCTTGGGACCCGGGACATCAGCTACTACCAGGAACACAAGGAAGAGTAAGTACTAATGCTCTTTACTGCATCCTTTGTTGTTGCTATTTATGCAGAAATAAATCTGTTTTTCCTCTTCCCAGATAGTCCCTTGTCTGTGCTAGATATTGCTATCCTAGATTGCTATATATTCATGAAGCCTGTAAGTGTGTCAGGGCTTCGATTTGTGTCAGCAATAGGATTTTCTTCTGATACTGCTCTAATAAAATCCAGCAGACTTGAGCACTGAGCTCCCCTTTTTAGCTCCTGTTTTCCTGTCTGCATCACCCTCTTGTGAACCTACAAGCCTTTCTGCTACAGGACATCCACCCAGAAAGCACACAATCTGCCTTGGTCTTTGTTGTAAAAAGCCATTGGTTAGAGGACAATAATGGAATATTTAGCACAGAATGGAAAGTTATAGCATCTTTTAAAAAATGGTCACACAGGAAAGACAATAGAATCACAGGATAATGAGCAGAATTTGGGCTACAGCCTAGACCTCCTTTCTTTAAAAATCTTAGCCATGCACAACTGAGCTTTTTGTGTGCACACAGTAGGAAGAGCAGGTGGGAACACTCAAGCAGGAACTCAATAGGTCTCCACTGAAACTCCAGTATAGGGTGACTGGCTTTTCTACCATACCCATTTATGCACTTGAAAGGATTCTGTGTTTATGGTATTGTATTATGTATTTTCTTTTTTTTCCCCTAACAGGTCCATAAACTTCAGTGAAACAGCGAGAGCTGATGCAGTTCTTGGCTACCTGATTGCATTCCTGGTGCTTCTCTCCACAGTGAAACTGTGGCATCTGCTGAGGCTCAACCCTAAACTGAACATGATCACTTCAACGCTAAGGAGGGCATGGGGTGATATCTCTGGATTCATCACTGTTATTGCAATCATGTTCCTTGCTTATTCCATTGCTGTGAGTACCACGGTGCTTTCTCTTGTCTGCAATCTGCTTCCAGGTACTGTCAGGTTAAATCAACTATTTCTGAATGCTAAAAGCAACACAGCTTTGCCATGTAAAATGGAATAAAGCTGCCTGTCTAAACCTTAGCTTAGCAGCTTGGAGCCCAAGCCTTCCGTATGACTGAAAGAAAAGTTAAAACATGCACTTGTCTGTTCTTTGCAAACTGAAATTTACTGAAAAAACAACACTGAGTTGAAAAATAAGGCTTCTCTATGTGTAATAGATGTGACAAAGAACAAAGTACAGGAAAAAAAAAGATTTTCTGGATAAAGCTTATATTGTGGAGCATTCAGAAAGTGCCATTTGTTGTTTAGCTAGTTTATAAGTGGGAAATAATTATATTTTTACATACCTAGTGGCAGGCTGAGCAGATATAAGACATTGTTGTATCTGTGATAAAAGGTCTTCAAGCTAAGCACATTTTGCAGCAAGGACTTTGATCATGACACAAGACATCACTTCTGTCTTCTGCAGGCAAACCTGATATTTGGCTGGAAGCTCTACTCTTACAAAACTCTCTTTGATTCAGCAGAGACTATGGTCAGTCTTCAGCTGGGAATCTTCAACTATGAGGAGGTATCACATCTAATTTTGAGAAGCTTACAGCTGTACAATTGGCATCTCAGCTATCAAATATGTTTTGACCCAGCAGATAAAATGACTTTCAATTAGGGTTAAACCTTAATGCAATTTTACAAGCTCCACAGCTCCCTAAAGCAGCCACCCTTTCTGAGCTAGAAAAAGACATGAAGTGAAACCTCTTTAATGTCCTTTTTTGACCACAAGGAAGCTCATAATGAACCTTTCATTAACAAAACTGCTCACATTTAAACTAGAGATGTTACTAATTGATTACAAAAAGTTTTGAGCAATTTCCTTAGAAAGCTACAGATAGAAATGTGAGCAAAGCCCTGTGTTTGTTCTGAATACCCCCTCTATCTTCCCAAGAATGGCAAGGCCTTCCACAAAGGAACTTCATGTTAATTTTTTTTTTTTTGTTATTTCTTATATACCACTTTTTCAGTAAGATCTTTCAAATATTTCAATATGCTTTGAACATTTCTTCGTGGATTAATTCTTGGACATCTCTGACTGTGAAGTCCTCCTTGGTGCATGTTTTTAGACCATGGATCCATTAGTATATGGGTGGCTTTGAAGATCAGTAATTTGGCACATTTTCACCTCTACATCCCACTCATGTTAATCATGAAAATATATTCCTATATTGTAGTTTGTATGAAAATTAGTGTTTGGATTTTTCACAACCCTTGGCTTATAAGTGACTGTGATTCTTTGTAAAGCATACAGTAAAAGAAATGAAATGCATAAAGGGATTTAATCTATTTTGAAAGCTGAGGCATTAGGAATCTTCAGCTGTCCTGTGGATAAACAGATCTCCAGGCTTGTCAACTTTCATCTGAAACTGTCAAACCATTACAATCAAATGCAAATACTTTGAAACTCCCAAAGAGTGCCCATATTCACATATATATATATAAAATATTCTGTTGTCTTTGTACTGTATCATATCAACAAAGGACAATACTAGAGTAGAAAATTTCTATATGTGTACAATACATATGTCATAATTGATTAGACACAGGATTTTCAAGGTGACAGACTTCTTATTGGGTCTTAACTGCTTGTATGTATGTATGTATGTATGTATGTATGTATGTATGAAGGTATGTATGCTTTTTTGGTTTTTTTTAATGATGTCTTACCTTATGCATTATACAGGTCTTGGACTACAATCCAATTTTAGGCTCCTTCTTAATTGGATCCTGCATAATTTTTATGACATTTGTGGTACTGAATCTGTTCATTTCGGTGATTCTGGTTGCTTTTAGTGAGGAGCAGAAGCATTACCAGGTTTGTTCACCTAAGCTCTCATGCTTTTACCATTTTTTGTTCAGTGCTTACTCAGGTATTCAACCATGGATGCAAACCATGTAAATTCAGTCCAACTCTTAAGAAGGCAACATTTGCTCAGAAAGAACACTTCAGGATTTCCAGATTTACACTGTCCATTCCTGTTCAAATGAGTCTCTGTTCAGATCTGATTTGTAGCCTTCTGCTCACATACTACATCCATCAAAAAAGTCTTAGGCTTGTGCTGGACTATATTGAAATTTGTGCCAAAACTGCTACTGAAGTGCATGAGGCTTTGCAGCTCCTTTTAAAACTTTCACTGTGAGTGCCTGACTCATTGAAGCGATTGATAGTGCAGTGTGAAATCCATCTTAGCACTCCAGTACTGCCCAGAATTCCTCTATGTTTTAAATAAAGTCAAGGGAGATGAAAACAAAGGATATAGCTGATAGAAGACAGGACATATATTTAGTTTTTCTCATTTACTCCATCTAGTGTCTCACTGTGTATACCACGAGCTGTATGGGAGCTGGCAAGTGCACTGCAGGCTCCTGTAGAGAGATTTCCATTTGACAGCCAAAGTTTTTGTAGTGTCCATACTCATCTGGAGCTTCTGTCTGGATAAAAATATCGGCATGATGTTTTGCTTGGCAGTCACTCATGCTCTGCTGAAAGTTGGCTTATTTCACCTCAAGTGGATATTTTGTCATGCAACTTTCCCTGGCTTCAGCAGAGACTGAATGCACTTTGGGTATGCACCTCTGAGTAACTTATTTGTTATTATTCCAGGCTTCAGAAGAAGAGGAGATTGTTGATCTAATGCTAATGAAACTCTTCAGTTTCTTTGGGATAAAATGCAAGAAGGAAGAGAAGCCGGTCACTGGTGAACAGCTGGAACAACCTGTCAGCGAGTGAATGAAGACCACCTTGAAAAGTCACTTTGCTTGTGGGCAACGTATTTGCTGTCAGCTGCAGTGGTTAGAGTTAGGTTAGATTATAGGCTTAGGTTATTACAGCTTCTGATTAAAATGGGTTTTCCCGAGGGAATGGCTGGAGCTGTGTCAGGAGAGGTTTGTGTTAAATATTAGAAAAAGATTCTTCAGGTGTTCGGGCAGTGAACAGGCTCCCCAGGGAATGGGCACGGCCCCAAACCTAACAGAGCTCATGGAGCATTTGGACAATGTTCTAAGGCACGTGTGTGGTTGTTAGGGTGTCAGTGTTCTGAGGGACACGTGAGATTGTTGGGGTGTCAATTGTTCTAAGGCACATGTGGGATTGCTGGGGTGTCTCTGCAGGGCCAGGACTTGGACTTCGATCCCTGTGGGTCCCTTCCAGCTCAGCCTACTCCGCGATTCTGGGAAAACTACGCGGTGTTCATCCCCAAAATGCTGCCGGCTTGTTGTTCTTGAGTAATAGCTAAGAAACAGCGGTAACCCTGAGGCGAAACGTCCCACGTGCACTTGCTGTAGACTCGGCCTGTATTTATTTAATAAACACCACGAGGCTGTTGCACTGTTTGGTTAAATCCTTTCCGTCTCCGCCGCGGCGGCGCGCGGAACACAGCGGCTCCCTCAGGCTGCCCCGTGCCCGCTGCCGGCGGGGCGCGGAGCCGAGCCCGGAGCCGAGCCCGGGCCCGAGCCGCAGCCCAGACCCGGGTGCGCAGCCCAGCCCAAGCCGCCCCTCAGGGCCCGCGGGCCCCGGGTCACCGCGCCGGCCCCGCCCCGCCGCCATCACCGCCTCCCGCCGGCACCGCCTCCGCCCGCCCCCGGCAAAGATGGCGTGGCGGGCGCTGCGGCGGGTCGGGCCGGTGCTGGCGCCGCGCTGCCCGCGCCTCCCGCTGCCGCCGCGGGGCCCGCGGCCCGCAGGCTGGGCACCAGCTCGCTGCTGCAGTCCGGTGAGTGGCGGCCCGAGGGATGGAGGTGCGCGGCGGGCGGGCGGGACAGCGGCCCGGTGCTGCGGGGAGCCGGCGGTGCCTGTGCCGGCAGGGTGGGCTCTGGGGTTCGCCCCGGCCCAGCCCGCGGGGAGCCCCCGCCAGCCGGGGCTGGGTGCGCGGAGCGGCCGGAGCGTGGCTCCCGCTGGCTTCTGTCCCTCTGTCCCTCCCTCCTCCCCTGCCTCCCGCCGTGCTGTGTACCGGTCCCCGCGGTGCTGCAGCCGCCCGGAGCCCCCCGCTGTCGGCGGGGCCCGCAGAACCTCGCAAAATGGCTGAGCCCCCGAGCGCCCCTCACCTGCCCCCGGACGCTGCTGGCACTCCCGGCCCCGCTCCCACAAGAGCAGCTTCACCTCCGTTACTCGGCCAGAAACTTTTAACCTCGTCTCCACGCTGCAGCTTTGAGCAAAGCGGCTCAGTCCCCCTCTGTTCGCAAAGAGCGTTCGCAGAGCGAGACGAGCGGGGAGCGCACCAAAGTAGCGGCTCGCTTTTCCTAGGATTGCCGCTGGCAAACAGCTTGCTGTGGGCTCCAAGGAGCATCAGCAGCACCAGAAGGGAGCAGGGGTGGGTGTCTGGCGGGGGCAGAGCCACAGCAGGCACCCAGCCGGGCTCGCAGGGCCCTGAGCCGCTCTGGCTGCACAGGTTTGGCTCTGGCTCCGGTGAGCGGCGCGGCAGGGGATGCACTCGTGCATCAGTGCGTGCTGTGATTTTGCTTTTGGTGTAGTTAATTCTGAAAGCATCTATTGGTGTCAAAGCTCTCCTTGAATAGAAGTTACCCACGAAAGTCTGAAAAACAGAATCTGTGGTAGTGTAGCAAACAGAAATGTTTAAAAAGCAAGGAGGAGAAAATGCTGTAAAAGTAATGAATGCCACTAAGAGGAACTCATCCATTTCTTTCCAGTCTTAAACCCAGCTGTTTAATTCTGCAAGCTGTCTTCTTCTGCAAGTGAAAGAATTAATATTTGTTGTTCATTACTTGCAAACTGAGTCAAGATCTAGGCTTTTTTTTCTGGCCAATGTATCCATTGTTTTTTATATGCATCACTTGAAGGAATAACAAACTGCTTTTGTTTGAGGCAGAGAGGAAAGTTCTGTATGCCTCTTTGTGGAGGTGTGAGTTCACTCTTCGGGTATATATGAAATATTTAATAGAGGCAGGTTACACTAAATGAAGGTTCATGGTGTGCTAGTTAAGCTAAAACCAAAGTCCTGTTGAAATGAATGAAGCTAGAGTAAATTAACTGCTCTTCTGTAAAAGAATGCAGAGAGAGATTTGGTATGCATTGACATTTCATATTCCTTTAGGTTGATTTATTTGATGAGCTGACCACCTAAGCTCAAAGTTCAAATTTTGAGATTACTTATTAACTGTTTTTAATTTGACCTTTACTTTTTTGCAATGTTTTTTGTTGCATGCTCAGAATTTTAATTTTTCACCTTTTTTTGTCCTGAAGAAAGTCACATACTCTTCTAACTGTTCAGGACATTTCACTGCTGTATGCCAAACTGGTGTGAAAATCTCCTGGATTTTTATTTACAGATTCTATACAATATTATTATCCTGAGTAAAGATGTAGTGGTTGGCTTCTTTGTGCCATGTGTAACATCACTAATATTCAGCTTGGGTTTGAGATTTGTCAGTTGTCATTCTCCATTTTTATGGTTCATTTTTATGGTTCATTACTCATTTCCAATAGGAAAAATGTTAGCAAGAAAAATGTTGCTTGTTTCAGTTACTTCTTTTGAAGTTTCTCAGTATGACTTTATTTGTAAAATTGCTGCTGTCTTGAATCTTCCAGATTGGAATGTAAAGAGAATTGTAACCTTGCTGTGAAAAGACTTAAGATTTTAACAAACCTATTTTAAAGTGATACAGAATAATGACTCTGATCTTCTCACAGTAACTAAATTAACAGAGAGCAAATTCTATTAAGTTGCAGTTGTTTGTATGAATTGCCTTATTAATTTGTCCTTAATTTGCCTTAATATTACATAGAACTATGCCATCTTTGCACTTTGAATGAGATGCTGTAATGCTCACAGTGTTTCTAGAGTCACAAACACTTGCCTTCCCAGCCATAATAAAGTAGTTAGCAGAAATAAAGACTAAATATGTTTGAAAAGCCACTGTGCTGTCATACATAGAAATGTATGACTGAGTAAAACACACATCTAAGCTTTAGATTTGCACTTCTGTTTGAAGTAGAGCTGCTCCTTTTGCTCCTGTACTTTATCAGTCTCCAGATGGTTGCACAGGAGCTGATAATACTCTGAGCAGGGCACCCAGAGAGCCTCTGCCCTGTCGCTGAGCATGTTCTGTGCTTCTGTAAATTGTGTGTGCTGGTTAAAATATATTGCAAGAAAAATGAACAAACTCAGTGAAAAGCCCCACAGTTTAAGCCTGCAAATGTGTTACTGTATTTAAGTAGCAAGGTGTCGCTTCTTTCTGAAATGTTTTGTTTCCTTTTAGCCCGCAAATTCACAGACAAGCACGAATGGGTATCTGTGGAAAATGGCATTGGAACAGTAGGAATCAGCGATTTTGCACAGGTATTGATCCCTCCCTCCTTGCCCAGATCTGCAATATTTATTTTTGCCTATTTGCTCTGTCCTTGCTCTTTGGACATTTACTGTTCTTTTGTTGTTTTAATTGCATATGCAACACACTGAGCATGATTTTTTGAACCTGAGTCTATCCCGTTATTTGTGATATTTGTGCCATCTCAGCATTCTAATAAGGTCTTAACAGCTTCAGACTGAGCCTGTGGAGAGCTGAACTTGGTGAGAAATGTCAATGTTCAGGTCTAAGCCTGAGCAGTTAGTGCCTGTGTGAAGAAGACATCATGTACGTTTTTAGGTCAGATTTTCTTTGAACACAAATGTGGTGAAATCCCTCTGGCTAAAGAACAGTTGTGAACAGATGTACAGCATGGCATATATTTCTTACTCTAGGACAGGAATTCCTTTGGATTTTTTTGTTCTCATGCAGGTACTTGATTTGGAATAGTCACAGGCAAATTCTGGGCTGTATGTAAAACTTAAAAAGAATGGGACAAGCTATCAATAAATGGAATTGATGTTTCTCAGGACAAGTAGCATTTCTTCTAACCCCAAGTTTCTGTCAATAACTAATACACTGTGAGATCTCTGGCCTTCTGTAAGATAGGGTACATGTGTCATGTAGGACAAGATAGGGAAGAGTTGAGCCAATTCTTATGGTGATAAGAGTCCCAGTTAAGTCAGTAAGGACAAACTCTGTGCTAACAACTCTCTGTAGCTGATGTTGAGAAGATCAGCAGATGTTATTCCTCATTCTGCACAAATCTGCATATAAACTGAGCCTGAGGGTTATTAGCACTGTAATAGAGAAACAATAATTTGGTATTTGGGGCGTGATAACACAACAGTTTATTCATATTAAGTGCTTGCTAAGAAAAAAAAAGTGAAAAATATGCAATCTGTAAAGAATGAGAACAATATTTAGAGACAAAGAATACTTATATGCAATTCTAGAGTTACTGTATCACTTCTCTCGTATGTATAGTTTTGTTAATGTATATTCTGATGCTTTTGTTTTTCTTTTAAGGAAGCATTAGGAGATGTTGTTTACTGTAGTCTTCCAGAAGTCGGTACAAAATTGAGTAAACACGGTAAGTTTCAGTTCTGGTTGTTCTTGAAGTGAATATTCTGCTCATCCCACTCCTCCTTTACAAATATAGATTTTCTGAAATAATATTTATAGTTATTAATACCATTACAAAGGTTCTGGATGCAAAATAAATTCAGGTGTTTCTACAAGAGGCAGCTTTAATTTTAAATTCTCACTGCCAGATTGCTTAACAGCAGAAAATACACACTTTTTAAACTGTGAAGATATTTATTCAAAAATAAAGTATTAAAATATTTTTTGTAATAATTTTATCTATACTCTGTTTTTAAAATATTTATGCTTTGATCTGAACTTGCAAGTGTTTATCTGTAATTCTCCGGTTATGCACTTTAGATGTAAAACTTCTAATTGATATCAAGCTCTAAGTTTTCTATGGTTACAGAGACTCAGTAATTTTGGGGAATCAAATGTGATCACAGATTTTTTCCTTGTTAGTGAATGTACAAGTTGTTACGTTCTTCATAGTTCAATTATGTAACTTTTCCTGTTAAAGTAAACATTAAAAACCTTTTCATATATTAATGTGGAGAGCTGTCTCAGCAGTATATGAAGAAAAGATTGTCGTTATTTTCAGACAATTTTTAAAAAAGAAATGGGGGGTTATGTGGTAAAGTAGAAGGCCTTTCTTTTGCCATCCTTCTTGTGGAATAGATCCCTATCAAACTGTTTTAGCCAAACCTATTACATTGAATGCTGACTGTTGGACAGAAGGTCTCTTTGTGTAGGATTTTAATTAACCAATTTGTCGTTTTGCTTTATTTGAAGGAATTTCATTTAATTTAAGTTCTCTTTTCTACCCGTTCCGGCCTCAGTCTAATTCCAAGAACAAGTTGTTCTCAGATCCCTTGTGCTGGTGCCTATCTACCCTTGTGACAGCTCCCTGTTCCTTCAGCCTCTGTCTTATTTGCTTGTGGCTGAGAGCTGCTCTGGATTAACATTGCTCCAGGCACCATTTCCATAACTCCCTACAAAACAGGAAAAAGGGAAGAGCTGCTGGGTGCTTCCAGTGTGGTGCTTCTGAATACTAATGTGTGTTTTCCAGTGAGTGCAAAATGTAAGACTTGATATTGTTTCTGAAGGAAAAATGGGATTGCTGAAATTGTGACTGTGCTGATTTTGTAGCCAAATTACAAATAAAAAAGGTTTCAATTGTAGGTAAAAGGCATATTTAAGTCTCTTGCAGCAAGAGTTGGGTGTTGTTCCTTCTAAGTCAGTATCATATGTGCTGTAGGTTTTAGGCAAAGGATTAACCAAATGCAAGGAATTCCTGTCCCTTCCCTAGTAGCAGCTAGCAGAGATTCCCCTGAATTCAAGAGCATAAACATTATATTTAGTAATGCTGATCCTTGTCATAAAATGGGTGACTTCAATCTGTTTTCTTGCTCAAGATTAAGACATTTCTTCACTGGTTGTGTCATCACCAGAATGTGTGAACAAATGGCAGTGCTTTGTGTTTTTCCGTTAGAAACACTCAATCACATTCTCTGTTTCAGATGAGTTTGGGGCTTTGGAAAGTGTGAAAGCTGCTAGTGAACTCTACTCCCCTCTCTCAGGAGAAGTGACTGAGATTAATGCTGCCCTTGCAGATAATCCAGGGCTTGTCAATAAATCCTGTTATCAAGATGGTAAGATGTCACTTTTATCTTTCAATAATGAATACTATGTGGGTTCTTGCTACTACAAATGGCTCTGCAATTCCTGTTCTTCCAGTTTAATGGTGTGGAGACTTAAATGGAATATACTGAATATAGTTCAAGCCCAGTAGTTTAACATAAAAGCATTATTACAGTGTCATTTTAGAACATCTGTTTTACAACATGTTATTTTCAGATATACACTGTGGCTGAATTTTATTCTGTTTGCCTTGACTGCATTTCTGGGTTCTGGATCTTTTAAGACTTCATGATATTGAGAGATCAGGCTCCTTGTCTTTCCAGACAGCATTTCTCTCTGCCACTGTCACAGCCAGCACTAAATTACACAACTGCTGACTCAAGAGGCCATTTCTTATGATGAGTTGGTTGGTTGTTCATTTTTTAAAATATTGAAATGTTGTTTTTTGTTTTGCCTGCATGAAAACCTGGCTGATTCCCCAGTGATCTAAGGCTAGTTATACCTGCTGGGAGTGCTTTCCTAAGGCAGTAACATGAATGAATTATTCTTATGGGATATTACTAATTCTTTTTAATTTCCTAACTACAGGTTGGCTTATCAAGATGACTGTGGCAAACCCTGCTGAACTTGATGAGCTGATGACTGAAGATGCCTATGAGAAATACATAAAATCCATTGAGGACTGAGCTGGAATAATGAAATAAATTAATATAAAATCTCAGTGTAGTTTGTCATCAATTAAGGAAATACTGAATATCCAGTTTTGGCAACTAGAAAAATACCACTTAAAATACATATACAAGACTAGAAATAATTAGATTGTTTCACATCTGTGTACCTGTGAAGGTTTTTTATTCTGTTGTCTGATTCATGTAACTGAAGATGTCATCTATAATATTTTGTGAAACAAAATTCGCTTGCTAAAATATATAGTTCTATAGATTCATTTGACATCAAATTTAGTAACAACAGCCTTAACATGGCAATTTTGCTGTAGGCACATGACTGTTCTCATAACATGGACTACAGTTTTCCCTGAAATACTTTTCTATTTCTCCCTAACCTTTGAAAAGCAGTGTCTTCCTAACCTACTCATGTTCTTTTTTCTTAGGGTTGCAAAGATGATACCAAAAAAGGAGAAGCTGTATCAACTACCTCTCTGCATGATTTTTATTTCTTTACAGAACTTATTCATCTTTTGCTCTACTTTTTTTTTTTTTTTTTTTTTTTTTTTTTTTTACTGTGTAATCAAATAGTTCTGCCTGTGAGGCAGGAGGGATGGATGGGGGCCCTGCCTTCCCCCTTCTGTGCTTTCTCAGTGTGCAAAGCTCCTGCAGTGATTGTTTATCAAGGTTCTACACTGGATTGTTGAGGCTGTATTTTTGTCTTGTGAACACTACCTAAGTCACAAGTAATTAAGGAATGAATTTTACATCTTTTGCCTGGCAATTGTGGTGATTTCAGCAGAGCAGGTACTTGTGTAAGTTGTGTAATCAGCAACAGTTTGACATGTCATGTACCCATGTGTGTCTGTATTTAAGGTCCAGTAGCCAACTGCTCTAATGACATCTGGGACTGAACCCAAAACTTCCCCTTTGCAAAGCAGTGAACTAAAGCAGCTGATTCCATTAGGCTTAATATTTAATGAATCCACAACTGTGAACTCAAAGTTGATGTGACATCTAATGGTAAGGTGGAGTTGTACACATCTGCACTTTAGGAAGACACAGTAGTATGGCAGAGTTTTGGTCTCAAACTTTCCCCCACAATTTTATAATTATTATTAGCAGCTAAGCACAAAATGGGAACAAACCCCAACGGTTTAAGCTCATCTAAGAGGAAGCAGGGGAATGCTTAATTCCTGTAAGATGACTAAAGCAAAATTCATATCCTTTGAAAGTTCCTTCTTTCTGGAGGGATGTGAATCACAGACCTTCTGAAGTGCATAAATACACTGCTGGTAATACAGAAACCTTTCTAATGTATAAAAAGAGGGTTTCTTTTATGAACTGAAGGGATGTCAGAGTAATTGCTATGGTGGTTTTTGGGTTTAAATCCTAGGAGCAAATTTGCTGCACAAGTCAGACATCAAAGCCCTTCCAAGAGAGAATCCACTGCGTATTTAGGATGTTTTCATCTTCACAGGAGTTAAACTGCAAAATGGGTAAGAGGAAAAAGGGAGTTAGTTTCACAGGAGTTCTAACTTGGCAGTGGTTGATAAACAAAAAGGCCTTGTAAAACTAGTGTAAATGTTTCAAAAACTTCCAGTACTTATCCATTATTCACAATTCCATGTAGTATTTATTGTGACAACCTTCAGGGCTCAGAGAGTTGGGAGCTTGGTCCTGGCCCCTTACAAACTCCCTGCCTCAGCTGGAGTCTTTCACACCCGGTGCACTTCGGAAGAGAAAGTTTGTTTCAAGTACAGTAAGTGCAGACTAGTTGAGGTAGGAATTCAGGAAAATGTTTCTTTTGATACTGTTTCTTTCAACATCTTTTTTTCCCACTTGGCTGGAGAGTAACAGGCCCTTCCTTTTTTGCCCTGTAATGCGTGACCCTTGTTGATCTCAGTCCAGAGCAATGTAATGCATTTTTATACCATTTTCCTTTGAAATGTTTGTACCTTATTTTGATTAATAAAATAGTAATTTCAGTAATGACCTAGGGTAGTGGGGAGCAATAAAAACTGGCAAACTTGGTCTCTTCTTAAACTTTGCCCATTTAAACTGTATTAGCAGTTTACATACATCAGTGTGGATAAATGACAGCTGTCTGGGAAAAGTCCCTGAGACTGAATTCAACCTCACTTTCATGGTGTACAGGTGGAAAAGTGATGCTCTATTGCTTAAAGAGGAGGATCAAGAACATCTCTTTCTGTAATTATTTTAAAATTTTATACAACTTTAAAGTGACTTATTCCTCTTAAAAGGAGAACAAGAGTAAATAGGTGCCTTTTTTTTTTTTTTTTAATATGGTTTATGCCAAAAGCTGTGATGTTCAGCAGTTTAGGATAAATTATGTGTATTGGACCAAATATTTTTATACCTTTTTACAATTCACTCAGCTACCTGAATTATGCTGCCAAAAAAGTGTGCCCTTCCTGGTTTGATGTTTGCTACCCAAGCAGAGCTCCAAGCATCTCATGCCTTCTCTAAGTTCAGCATTAGCAGGGAGCCTCAGGCAGACCACCAGGCACTGATAAGCCAGACTGCAAAAGTATGAATGTAGCACTTGCTGATGTGAATCCACAATCCATGTCTTAATCAACATAAAAAGATGGAGTGAAGTGCATTACCTTTGCTCTGTGACACAATTTTAAATGCTTTTGTATAAATTGTTGGGGAAAATGTCAAATTTGTTCAGCAGTGTGTGCTTCTACAGAAAATTAATAAAGGAGGTGATTTCTTACAAAAATAATCACTTTATCTGTGACCTTTTAAGTCTTGATCCTGAGCTTAAGAACTTAACAATTACAATTACAGGATAATTTATATACATTATAGATTCAACAGAGAGATTTCGTTTACAGCAAGTTATAATCCCAAAACCAATCATTACATCTCTGTATCTCCTGGGGGTTAATTATATCATCACCTTTCTTTGTGCCAACAATTCCTCACTATTCCACAAATACCAACCCCTTTATCCTCCCCATTATCTATCTGGCTAATAGAAGCTAAACTTGGAACTAAGTTTTTCAAACCATATTTTATTTTCCAAGATTGTTATCAACATAAGTCCCCAAAAGCTTGAATACCTTCTTACATTTTGTCTGTTTTTCAGCCAATGGAGTGCTGCATCTCTCTGTGAACCTTGAGCTTGTCATGTATATAAATAGAAATCATGTAATTGTGACTTCTTACTAGAGAGAGAAAATCAGTGTTTAAAAGAACTAAAATCCATCAAAACACTTGGCAGTGTTTTAATGAGCATAAAAGAAGGGCAGTGTCATCTTCACTGTCAGTAAATGAGCAGTGAGACAATCTGTTAAGCAGCTCTGATTAGAAGTGCAGCAAATCTCAGTCTCCAATGCTTGCCTGAACCAGTGTCTGCAGACAAGAGATGTTCTGTGGCCAAGGATCCTCTTTCCCTTTCCTTCAGATGATAGGTTGGGAATCATCTCCACATAGAAATGGTTCCCATCACTGAGTTTTAATCTACCAAAATGACACAAAAGACATAATATCCATCTTCAGCCCAGCCAAGTGAATAAACTGAACTGCAGCAATCAATCAACCTCTGGCCACACGAGGTTTTCTGCGGTGATGTGGGGAGATCACATAGCAAAGAGGCAAAGGGAACTGCACCACCTGCACTAAACATTCTGGAGAAGAGAAAGAAAACCTAAGAATATCGCAGCATTATTTAATAAACGCGGGTCACCAGTGGAAAAAAATGCTTCGGGTTACAAACGGTGTCCTGACTGAAACGACTGCTATTAAGAATAGAAATTGTCGCTCAAATTCACCACACGGTGGCACTTGGGACCTGGCAGCCGGGGCAGGGAGCGCAGCCTGCTGGGGCTGCAGGCTCAGGCCACGCACTCGCCCAGGGCAACTGCGAGAGCAGCAGAAAAAGATGAAAACCCTGCTCCATTGGAAATGTTTAAAACACACAAACACGTTTCTCACAGCACTGCATGTAACAAAGAAATTATTTTCAACCTCGTTTCGTTGCACCCATCACTTTGTGACAGAACTGATGGAAAACAGCAGCCTTGGGGATGCTATTTCCAATGAACAGGATCTGTAAGGCAATAAAACTCTAGAGCAACGTCCAGTCATTGCAAATTACCACCAAGATATGCTGCAGATAGCACAGATAAATTTTGAGAGCAGCTTGGGAGTGTCCTTGATGTAATTTTCTCCACTCTCCCCACACTGCTTGAGCCACAGCCTAAGAACAGTCCTTGGCAGGAGAATTGACTCTGTGGTATCTGGATTGCTTCGAGTTTGCCCCACAGTATTGATGTCTCTCTCTTCCTGACAAAGCATAATTCAGTCACTTCAGACCCAATCTATTTTAATGCAGTACAAGTATCCTACATCCTTTGCTATTAGGCTGTTTTATTTGTCATTTGTTTATAGCATTTAATTATTTATGCTGTTGAATGTACTTTGCTTAGAGAAGGATTTAAATGCAGGTACAGCACTTGTATCTTTCTCTGACCACAGAAGTCAATCCACAGGCCAGAAGGATGAGTCTGCACTTCTCAGGACACAGGAGAATTTCTGCCATCACCTGCCTCCCTTCTTTACTGTATGGGTCTGGATAAAGAAAAAATGACAGAATTAAGTGTTCTCCTGGCTGTTCTGAGAAGCCCTCAATTGTGCCACAACTGGTAAGGCAAAGGCAGTGATAAAACTGGTGTAATATCACCATTGTACAGCTCTTTTTTCCTGCCCTGTATCAGCCTCATCCACAATGATTATTATTATTATCATTAGTTGTAGTACGACTGAATACTTCACTTATTTTAACTCCTGTTATTAATAAGACTATCTACAACATGTAATGCTGATTAATCATTACATGAATTACCATAGTCATATACTGTCCCACGGAAAAGTGAAAAAAAAACCAACTAAAATTAATCCAAGAACAATGTAAAACTAATTTTCATTATAATCTTCACTCAGAACTGTAATCTCATTACTTCAGGACCATTCAAGTATAGCAGCAGTTTTAAATTCAAAGCATATTTCTTACCAAAAATAAATCTAAATTACACTCTGTGATTCTAACTAAAGCAGTCTAATATTTATGTAACAGTAACTTATGAAAATAGTCCTGGATTCTGTAATTTATGTGGGCTAAGAGTTCATTTTTACTTGAACAGAAAGATTAGATGAATGTTAAATCATGAAATATTCCCTCTGGAAAAAAAAAGGAAAGAAATCTAAGGCTAATACTAATTACTGCACGCTTCCAAAGAAACACACGCACAAAAAATTATTATTAATGAGACAGCCAGGCAGATGCTCCTGAAAGAGGATAGAAAAATAAGTTGTACCAATTACATGAGAACAAACAGAACATTTTTTCTCCTTGTGGCTATATGGCTTTTCTATGTATTATAAAAAAGGCTTAAAAAGTGTTAGTTAAAGAAAAGCTGAAAACTGTTCTTGGCATTGCAAGAGAAGATGCTAAGTGCACTGAAAGATTGAATAGCAGCACATTGTAACAATTCAAGAAACAAATATTTTGAAGTAGGCAATGAACAAAGAAAGAATATTCGGAAGAGTACTTGGGATCATTTAGCTGATACTGGGACAGCCTCAGCTCTGCAGTTCAGGCAGCCCTTCCTGAACCACAGAATGCTAAAATGGGGCTGAAATGGTGTCATTGAAACAAGACAATAAAAACAGCCACATCCATTTACATTCACTCCCATCCCTCCAAGCAGAACTCCTGCAGCTTCCTCAGAGGACACTCAGTGGAGACGCTCAGGACAGGCTGCCTGGAAACGTGTCCCAAATATCAGGTATTGCTCCCAGATTTGCAGGTATGTCCCAACATACACGGTGGAGGTTTTGGAACATCATTGCTTCAGATCTTCAACAAAAAGGACATCACGGTTTTTCAATTTAAGAAAAAAGAGTTTATAGTCACCACATGCTCATGATTTGTCTCACTAATCTTTAATGGCAGCTAGAAGCTACAGGTTTATAAATATCTCTTTTTCATAATTGTGACAAGCAGTGACTAGATGCAGTTTTGGTGGAAAACTTTCTGAAGTACTGTAAGGCTAGGTAAATTACAAGGCATTATTAGAAAATGTTGATTTTGACTTGTGGTGATATTACATTAACTTTTACAAACATTAGAAACAAACATTATTTGGTGAAATACAAACATTGCAGAAAACACTACAACCAAAAGTAATTTACTAGTCAAGTAGAGAGTTAAGTAACATTTTTTTTTTTTTTCTCAGAATGAAGTCACAGTAAATCAAAGAAACAGTAATAAAAACCTGCATGTTGAAGAACATTCTCTTCAACAGACACAACCTCTATTTGTGTAACACGACAAGGGAGGAGTTGGGTTTGTTCAAACCACTCCAAGAACAGCAATTCTATCACAGCAATTTTCCTGCAGCACAACCTGGATTTGTGTCCAGATGTTGGCAGGTTTTGCACCCAGGGTGCCTCTCCATGAAGGGGGCACAGGAGGTACACCAACATTTTTTATAACACAGTTCAGAAACTTGACATGTGAGTAATCCCAGCCAATTTTAGTTTGACTACTTTCAGTAAGTTTTAAAAACACACTTATTAGCTCTTTGTGTTTAAAAGTGTAGCACAATTTGGCTTTTTGTTTTAAGATGCAGAAATACAAAAATTTTAAAACTCACAACAGTAACACAACTTCTGTCCTAGAAGGTGATAAGTGTAACATGTGAAACTTGATTATGCAATGTTATGAAATATTGTCTTGTTATTGTTATTCAGAGGAGTTTCTTATGATTTAGTGAAGTCAGGTTGGACAAAAAGGAGCCTAAAGTTGTAACACCATTTAAGACACACAGTTTCCTTAATGACACTTTAAACAGAATATTCTATACATAACACACTGATACATGAACTACACCAATTGAGTTAATCCCTATAAAAACAGGTGCACCATAGAATTGCATAGAAAGAAATCCCTGGCATTAATAGTTTGCTCTGGAAATTAGGACTTTCTCCCTGCCTTTCTAGA
This sequence comes from Muscicapa striata striata, assembly GCA_030060385.1. Taxonomy (NCBI): domain Eukaryota; kingdom Metazoa; phylum Chordata; class Aves; order Passeriformes; family Muscicapidae; genus Muscicapa; species Muscicapa striata. The sequence goes on from JAREIS010000073.1 coordinate 2,954,843, forward strand.
TCAAAGCACATACATTTTTTAAAAGCACAACTCACACTTGACATTATTCTTAGCTATATTCTTTGGAATCACTAGTGCATATGTTATTTCAAGCCATTTTTATACTTCATGCTATTGTTTAATATCTAAAAATGAAAATTGCAAGGAAAAAAATTTCCCTGCCTTCTCCTCCAGAAATCTAATGTAAAATAGATGTATGTAGCATAAAAATAAAATCAAATCTTTCTTCAACAACAGAGGCTTCAAGCAAAAGCCAGAGTGATTAATGAAGAGGATATTCCCACAAGATGAGAAAACCCAGGGTCAAAAATCCTTTCTGTGTTCTCAAGCAGTATTTGCAAGTTGGATAAAGGAAACCTCCAAGCAATAGCCAATGGTTTTATAGCTCAGTATCCACTTTGCTTATGGAAGACCTGCATTCAAGCCCATATACAGATGTAAGGAAATACTCTTATCACTTCTTTGTTTTAGGGCAATTCTCTCCTATCAGCTGAACCTGAGAAAACCTTCACTGAAACAGGTGTGTTTCCCTCAACAAGTTTTATTTTGAAATACACCACTGTCTTCCGTTTTAAACAAAATACTGATCAGCTCTATATGGGGACAGTAGGCTTTGTTTTACAGAAATATTTACTATATTTACTTCTTGCCTGGAACTATGTATGTCGGAAAATCCTTGATTTCAGTGCTCAAAAATATTTCCATTCCATTAAGTAATCCTTCAATTTACTCCAAGCACGTGCAGTACCTACATGAAACAGAATTACTGAGGATTTGCCAAAAAGCCTTTCAGAATAGCTGGAAGGTAGAAGTAATTTACTTCAGATATTCCTCGCACTGAGCATTTTTGTTTCGTGATATAAACCCTGCAGACAGATTAAATTCATCAAAAAATTTTAACAATATGCATTATGCAGCATCAGATAAGTAACAGTAGAAGTTGAAAAGGCCAGGTTTCCACAAACAGATTTCATAGAAAACTAGAACTTCTGGCTTCAGATAGAATATTTAGAATATTTGTGCAAGAGGTGAATATATACAACAAATATATCCTGTTATCCTAACTAAAGTCACAATTGGTTATTTTTTTACTTAACTATATAAATGTAGAGGTGTCCCAGGAAGATATATTTCTGACTGACATTTCTTTCACTGTAATATGGGAAAATATTATCATATCCTTCTGGCTGCTATAGATAGATGATTTCTGGCACAGCTAAAAACGTGTCAGGAATTAGGATTATTGTATTTTTTTTTTTGGTAAAAATTTCATTTCAATGACCAGTTCATTAATGGACTTGTGGTGGGATAGCTAAGGAACACATGAGCTTTATTTCTAGGAAATGCTGAAAGGCACATAATTTTTTCAATATATGATATGTTAAAAAAATCTTATTCTGAGCATTTCTGCAGGTTACATTAAAATTAGCAGCTGTTTGCCTATTGGCATTATGGAAAAACATTTCACATATCTGTAAAGGGATGATGCTCATGCATGAACAGACATTTGTTCATTCAAGTGATATATTTGCCCCTCACATCTGCTGAAACAACTGAGTGTGCACTTACTCTGTTGTTTACTGAGATACTGAGGCACACACATTCACATGAAAAAGTGACTTGCAAATGGTAAAAGGAGAAAACAAAATAATTTACCTGAAATTATGTACATAAGTATGACACCTTAAGTTACTGATTTTATGCTAATAAATAATATGTTTAGCTAGCTGAAATTCCATTACAGTCACTTAATAGTTCTCATTTGTTTTAGGATTTCTAATAATTAGGGTAAATCTCCAAAATCTTGCCACAGAATCCCATGCAAAACCCCAACCAGTTCCAGTGGGAAGCAGCAAACACCCATGTCTATCAGACATAGAGTACAACTCAACTCGCTGTATAAATGAGCATTATAGTGCACATAAAATAACATGGCACATTTCATAAAGCTACAGCTTTGCACCATAGATGACAGACACATTTTTACACCTGCAGTGACATAAACAATGAAGAATTCACTTACAAGTAGAGTACATGGCCTAAGGATTATTGCCTTGCCTAAACCATTCTGGTATCACTTGGAAAGGGAGGTGGCATGGACCTCATTCATGCATATAAAACAATTTTTTCCAGAAAGAGATTGGCTGGAAAATTTTCAAATATATAACTTTGCTTGTGGAAGCTTTTCTTGAGCAGTATTATTTAGAAATACAATTTTAAAAAGATGTTTTGCTCAAGCTTCCAATAAAATAATTGGTGTCCTCCCACCTTGAAAATGACCCCCTTCAACACAGGTTTTTCTCCTCAAAGTCATTGTTTATGTATTATATAAATATAATTTGATATTTATATTTAATCTCCACTTATCACAATGCTTCTAGCAAGTATTAGATGGAATAGATGGGTGCAGATTGAAATCTAATGGATTGAAAACTCCATGAACGCTGCCAGTGGAAAAATACTCCCACCCATTAAACTGACCATGTGTCTGGAAATGTGAAGGAACCCTTCTTGGAAATAAATTCATGTGACAAAAGTGCAAATGTGTAATTGAAGTAGTGCAGCTTTGGCATATGCTATGATAATTTCTATGGAAACACCTCAATCTCCTTCCACAGACTTCATCAATATCACCAATAGCATTCTCTGGTCAAAGCTGGCTGGGTGCAGCCTTCCCTTTCCAGCATTACATGGAGCTGTCTATCTTCTACAAGACCATGTCTTTTACTGGACTTGCACATGTCTCATCAATAATCTCTGATCAAGCCCATAAAGTTGCTCACAAAATTTAGGCTGAGGTCAGGATTAACTGCTCGAAAGCTCAGGAGACTTTGTGCAAAATACTCTACAGGTATGCTACAACTTCAAAAGGTTGAATATTCAGATTTGTGTTTAGCAAAGGTAGCCATAGATAAAAGAACAATACTATCTGAACAGTGTTATAAAGCCAAAGCCCAATTCTGCCTGTAAGATTCCAAAAATAACAGTAAGTTTACCTAAGTCGTGATGAAAAATAAATTCAAACATAACAACCTCCTTGTGCACTTGATACAGGCACATGCCCTTAGGTAATCCAAATAGAAAGTGTTTAAGCCACAGGTGCTAGAAGGTGATTTTAAAACTTTTTTAGAGACTTCTGGAGAACTTTTAGAACCTGCATATGCTGCATAAATCAAACGACAATGAAAACTGCCAATCACTGGAAAATAATTTTGGAGTTCTAGAATTGTTCCATGTTAAAAATGCTCTTTAGCACTGCCTGTGTTTTTTAAAGCCATTGAAAAAATAAACAGGAAATCCTGTTAAAACTTCATAAGCAAAGTTGCAGCATCAGTTGATCTAAAATGCATAGAAACTACTTCTTTCTCCAAGCATTTTCAATAGTCCACATAACTGCTGTTGGTTCACTCTGCCAGTTAAAAAGGCCAAGCTTTGGAAAGCTACAACACATAAATAAATGATGGTTTGCTATATTTCTACCAGGTTTCAAAGTGCTTTCAAATGGAGACAAATCCTTTTCTTTCTCTCCAGTATTAAGGCTCTTATAAAAAGTAAAGTTCAACTAAAAGACACTTGGGCTTGCTTTATCAAATACACCACTTAATATGTTTTAATCATGAACATTTTAAGACTGTAGTTGTGCAATTCTAGCTTGATAAATGTGTTCTAGTAACTTACAGGATTACTGTATTACAAGGTGGGGACCTTAACATACTAAAATGTGAAATACTCAGAAGATGCTGACAGTGTATTTCTGTTAAGTTTGGTTTCATTAAAATCACAGGGATTAGAACACTAACTGGGAAATTAAAATCAAGCTACCAATACTGCAGAAAGCAGTCTTGCTATTTCTTCCATTGAATCAGAACCAGTAATCTGAAATGAAATGAAATACTCTTTCCCCACTGAGCTCCAGATCTCTTTTTTCTCCCAGAATTTATAAGTTTAATTATTCTGACTGAATCAGACTCTCAGGAGAAAAAACTGCTCTCAATTCTCACCAGAGTCAAAAGGTTCTGTGAGAACTCATTACTCCACACATTACTCAAACTGCTTGGGACACTCAACCCTTTCAAGAAACATAAAAATGCAGCTTTAAAAAAAAATTGCTTTTCATCCCAAAACAACCTGCAGAAAATCCAAAACCTAAAGGCCTGATCTTACAGCCCTTCACAACCAGAAAATTACACTGACATGGTTTTAACACTCTTAGAAGTTTGCAGAGGCCCCTCTCCAGCATACAGACACATGTCTCAATCCTGGAAAATTAGCACCCAGATTTGGCACCAGCACACCTGTATTCAGCTGAACTCCTGAAAAAGCACGTTTAAAAAGGAAAATACTTTGTTTAGTGCTAATGTAATTTAAAACATACCTTTGAAGGCAGAAGCCAGTATGCTGTGCAATTTTGATTGATATATTTTATATGGCAAGGTAGAACTTTCTTTGATTTATCTGATTAAACCTCACCAGTTTTGTGTAGTGCATCACTTACTGAAATTATTACAAAGGATTTGGAGCAGGAAATCAGAAAGCAGGCTCCTGCATTGATACTGCTTAATTCAACTGTTAACAGGAATAAAAATGAAGGTGTCGCTCATGATGCAGAATGGAATTACAGATTCAACTCTTGCTGTCTCTCATTCCTTTGGTGCAATTCCACGACTTTCCTGCTGGTCTGAACACAAGCAGCTTTGTGGGACCATTCCTACTGAAACAAACAACAGATCCTGACAAACTTTTCCATCAACGTACCACACAAATTCTAAACCAAAACACTTTCTTTTAAAAAATCCCTCAGTGAATTGCGTTTCAAATAGAATGCGATGCTGATTTCTTTTTTCTAACTAAGATTGAATAACCGAAATAGGGTTCAAAAGTCAAAAAAAAACAAAACAAAAAACAAAACAAACCCCACCTCAAATCTTTGCTTTTTATCGAACAATTTCATTGCATAATGAAACACAACTACGCCTTGGGGCATCCGTACTTTTGTCTTTTTGGGTTCAGAACTGCCCTGTCCCTCAGCCCGCACTACCAGGCCCTTGACCCTGCGGTACAATTAACACGAGAGGGTCAGCGAGGCGCTGAGGGCGGATCCAGCCCCCGCTGGAGCCGGGCTTTGCTTGAGCAGGATTAGGCGAACAGGACGGAGGGATGCCCTGTGGTAGTGCCCTCCGTGTAACCTGCTAAGGTGACAGTGACAGCAGCTCAGCCTGACCTCCGGGGCCGGGAGATGTGCACTCACCTGCGGATCCCGGTCTCGGCCGGCAAATCCCGCACATTCCCGGCCCCTGTCACCGGAGCCCGGCCGGCAGCCGCTGCTTTGGTGGGAGCCACAGCGCTCGGGACACTGAGGGGACCCCTGCCCACACCCCGCCAGCGCCCGGGAGGAGAGCCAGGGTTCCCCCAGCCCCGCTAGTGTCACAGAAAACACAAATCACCCCTCTGTAAACAGAACTCGGGAAAACTCCTCCGGGCGGCTCTCGGGGAGTGCGCCGAGCCCCCCCCGGGAGGGTTCCCCCGGCCCTGGGCTGGCTCCGCGCCCCCTCGGTTCAGATGAAGTGGATCCAGGCGGAGCTGTCGGGGTCCTGCGGGGGCCCTGCGGCGGGAGGGACGCGCTGTCGGCCCCGTAGCCGGTAGTTCTTGCCCTCGTTGTTGTCCCAGTACTCGGCGCCGGCGACGCGGTAGCGGACGGCGAACTCCAGCGCGGTCTCGGCGGCGGCGGCGGCGGCGCCCAGGGGCAGCAGGAAGGCGAAGCGGTCGGTGATGCCGTCGGGCGGCCCGGGCGGCTGGTACGTGGCTGCAGCCTCGGCGCAGCTGGCCCAGCCATTGAGCGTGTAGCGCACCGACACGACCTTCTCGTAGGCGAGGTTGAGGACGCGCACGGCCCCGCGCAGCCCCGCCGGCTCTGCTCGCACCCACTCCAGCCTCACCTTGTGCTGCCGCACCCGCTCCGCGAAGCCGGGGCTGGCGCCGGGCTGCGGCGGGAACAGCGGCTCCAGCAGCGGCGGCGGCGGCCCGAACAGCACCGGCTCCAGGTCGCCCAGCGCCGGCGGCTTCCTGGTCTTGAGGAGGTCGGCGGGGCGCGGCGTCGGCGGCGCTGGCAGCGGCACCCGCGGCAGGTCGGCCTCGCAGAAGAGGTGCACAGAGGTGAGCTCCAGCCCCAGCGAGTCGGCGAAGCGCACGGTCTTGCGGCGCGACGGGCTCTGCTGCAGCGCGGGGCGCAGGCTGCGGTCGCCGGGCGTGGGCAGCGACTTGGCGCGGCGGCGCTGCGTGGGGCTGGGGGCACGGCGGGCAGCGTGGGCTCCCGCCCGCGGCTCGGCGGCGGCTTCTCGCCCGCCGCTTCCCGCACCACGGGCGTGGGCGCGGCGTCGCCGTCGGGGCTGCAGCCCGCCCTGCACTGCTCGGCCAGGCTGCCATAGAGGCAGGCGCTGCAGCTGAAGTTGCGCGGCAGGTAGAGCCGGGGCGGCGGCCCGGGCACCGAGCTGTGCAGCGAGCCCGCCTTATCCATGGGGTGCCGGCGGGAGCGGCGGCGGGGCCGGCGCGGCACCCGGGGCTCCTCCTCTCGGAGCGCGGCGTGCGGATGGCGAGGCGGTGTTAGCGCCCGGTCCGCGGGCTCTGTATCTCGCCCGGACCCAGCGGGATGCCCTCGGCGCTGTCCAGGTCGCGGCCAGCCCCGGGGGATGCCGGCGGGCTCATGTGTGCGGGGGCGGCGGCGGGACCGCGTTGCTGTGGCTGCTGCCGCTGGTGACGTGCCGCGGTCAGGCAGCAACACACGCCCCGAGCCATCCTTCCTTCCCCATGGCTCCCACCCGCCCCAGCGCCCGCCTCGGTCCCTAACTACACCCCGCGCCTCCCCCCTGCCGCTCTCCCCGGTACCGCGGCTACGCCATCCTCTCCTCCTCCTCCTCCTCCTCCGTTCTGGGTCTTTCCTCGAGGATCTCATCCAAAAGGAGGAGGCGGCAGGGATTCCCCAGTGGAAGCATTAAAATTCATAGCGGCGCTCTCGCTCGTCCGATCCCGTTACAGAAATAGCTGAGAGAGGAAGAGGCAAAGCCGGGCTCGGGAAGATTACACGGGCCGATAAGAAACAGCTGGCTTGCAAGTTGGATCTCACAGTATACATTTAAAGGAAGAAATCCAGCTGATCTGCTGTAATGCGTTTACAGTACATCTGCCGAATAAAATAAAATACACCTGCCGCAGTCCTGCCACGCGTCTCCCTCCATCGGGAGTAAAAGGAGCTCCGGGCGAAACAGGGGGCGATGATTGTGAGAAACATAAACCACGCTGCCTCTTGTCAGAAGAGCATTTGGAAATTGCTGAGCAATATTCAAATAAATTACAGTTTAATGACAGACTCTGGTGTAGCCGGTTCAAAGAGCTAAACCACCACTTTAGTAAGCCGCTTCATTCTAGACTTTCCGTAATCTGGGACTCATTATTAATTAGTAAATGGCATTAAAAACAATGATCCTACCATCCTACCAGAGCCTGACCCTGAACTGTGTTGACATGTGATTCTGATTTAGCTTCTGAGCAGGAGCTTTTTACACCTCTAGCAATTTATCTGCAGCACTTGGTGTTCCTTCGACAGTCTAGGCAGTGGAAATGCGGCTGATAGGATTAAGAATAGGACAAGTAAACCTGATAAGAACTAAGAGAGAAAAAAAAAAAAAAAAAAAAAAAAAAGGCCACCACCAGAACACAGGGAAAAGTTACCTGCTGTCTCATATTAGAACAATCAGCTTTAATTCCTTTACATTAGTATAAACATAATTCCTAGATTATTGATGCTGGCTTCCAAATCTTTTTAATGACAGATGATAAATAGAGAAAATTATGCCCATCTGTATTAAATTTGATACCTTTACGTTCCATTGCGTCAATGTCTCGCATTTGCAGCCTGATTACAGGTTTTGAAAAATCAAATAGTAATAACGTAAATAAGTACCTCTGAATTAGCCCAGAATCTTTAAATTGTCTCACTTGTCCTTTAACTCACACCATGGGAAAGATTTTATTAGGTGTCTTTCCTGGGTCTCCCTCACAGGAATGAGTATTTCAGTAAAACAACGTGAACTTATATCTGGATTTTGTCTACTCATATTAATATGGGGAGAACAAGAACAGACTCAAATAATTGCTCAGATTTTAAGGCTACATCCTTTTGAATTATTTTTCCGTAATTTCTCTCTGTTATAATGAACATTTTTAAATGAACTAACATTTTGGTTTTGCTGATATTAATTTTAAATCAAGTAGAGAGAACTTTATTTTCTATGTCAATATGCAGTTTTTGCGTTCTTAAACCACTGTGAAACTATCAGCAGTAGTAAGCTAAATTGGTTTAAACCAAACTACATATTTAGTCCGGTCTGGATGCTTTTGTGGTATGCCTGGAACACAACTTTGGAGTAATTTAGCTTCTGCTGTACTTTACACAATTGGGATACCTTTGTAAAGTTTCACTTCCCCTCTTCTGGTAATGTTAGTTGCCCAACTTCTTACTTCTTATCATAAACTTGTGTAATACTATTGCTTTTTGGCTTTCTCAAGTCTCCCCTTCCACAACCATAGTATTTCATGGAACCAAAAACCCCAACTTCCTTATTCTCTGGTGATTGCAGGTCAGGTAGTTCATGTAACTGAGTTGAAAATACAGATTCCTCCAAAGTGGTAAGCAAAAAAATAGCATAAAACCTGAGAAATTACAGTGAAAAGAAAGAAAAGAAAAAACAAAACCCAATCCAACACAATAAGCTTTGGACTAGCCAGGTCAAGGCAACATGAGATGCAGGGGCACCTCAGCCTTGTCTCAAGCACTGTCACTGTGTAAACACCACCAGAATTCTCACAATGGTATTTCTCACTTTCTTCTCTCAATCCAAACATTCCCAGCAAGTCTCACTGAATCTGAGAATGCCGCTGCTTTCTTTTTACTCTTGCTCACTTGCCAAGTGTGCTGTGGGAACTCTTACCCACGCCTTTCACTTCTGAGGGTGTCCTTACTACCAAGCTGGTCTGCCTCCTCTGAGAAATTTTAAGACAGATGCAGTAAATGAAAGTCTTGAGCATAAAATTTAATAAATATACACACAGACATTCCCTCAAGTAGCCTGCAACCTTGTGCATCCTTCTGTGATGTGGAAACTGTGATTTGAATAAAAGATGGGAAGCATCAGGCACCATTTGTAAAAGGAAATTTAAAAAAAAAAATTTGGGTTTGCCTACTATAAATATTTGTACACAGCAAATGCTGAAATCCTTGGAAGCAAGTAAGCACTACCACACACAGAAACTATAGTTTAATGTATGCAGTAGCAAGCAGGCAGCCATCTACCACCCCCTCTCAATCTTAATGTAGTTCACAAAATTTTGAACACTGAAGTTTCGAAGCCTAATCTCCTTCTGCTTTTATAGTGCTATGATAAGGAGATTTTTCAAGACTCTAAATACTACTGTCAAAACCAAGCTGATACAGAAATCATTAATACTCCCCTAGCTACCCCCCTTTAAATAAATACCCATTATCTTTTTGCTGGAAAGTAGTATTTTTATGACAAGATAATTTTGAAGGTGCCAGAACTAACAGCATCCTGTAAATTCTAGAGCTATGCAGCTTTGCTCTATTATAAGGCAAGAAGAGCAGGTGGTGATAAATTGCTATTATTGTCAACAGCCTTAGGAAACGGTGCTCAGGCATTGTTTTCATTCCTCCAGATTCCTCTCCCTCTGCAGATTTCAATAGCACCGTCACAGGATAAAGGTTTGTCCTAATTAACATTGTCCTAATAACATTTTGTTGACCTGTCTGATCTTCCAGCTGACATCAAAATTTTTAAAGACAGCTTCTTGTTTGCCTACGTGAGCTGACTGCCCCTGACATTTCTGCCATGCCAAAGTGCAATTAAAATCTGTCTGATGCTTGAGAATTTCAGCTAAATGAACAGAGACGTTTGGTCCCGTTTTGTTAAAAGATTTGCAAAGAAAAAGAGAGAACTGTAGCAGAAAGTGAACGGGGAGCTTTCTTCTGCTGCATTTACTGATGAGAGTCCAGGTAATCTAGGAGAAAGCAAACACCAGTGCTGGGGAGCATTAGGCAGAACTATGATGGAACCATTAATAGGGCAGAGTGTCTGAGTGCTGGGGCTTATCCAAAGTGGCCACTGTCACATGTCCACTTTAACTTTCCAGAAGAGGTTTATATTTAGCAATGAGAATTGCAGGCAGATAAAATGGATGTAAAGGCGAAGTGCATTACGGTTACAGCAGCTTTGGAGATGAAGTTGTGACTCAGTACAAGAACTGTAAAGGTCAACTTCTACTCTCATTTGTATCTGTGCAGCTCCTCTGAAACCTATGAGCTATGTAGGTGTTGCATGAGAATATCACTCCTGAGTTTAATAATCTTATGTGACTACATGAATGTGACAATGGTATTTACACTGGCAGTCTGCAAGCCTTGTGTGATACAGTTGTTCTGCATGCTTCTACTTTAAAAATACCTTCCCACACTGATGATTAACTCAGATTTATTTATTTCCCCAAGAAAATATCTTAGTCACATCTCAAGAAGCACCAGATTACAATTACATAGCATGCCTGAGTTCTGTAAAAGAACAATAGTATTGATTTCTGTGTCAAAAATTATCTTTACCAACCAGGTTATGCAGTCTTTATCTATTAAGGTGAAAATTCTTTAATTCATAGTGTTATATCAAGGTTATTTGATGTTAAACAATGATCAGTGAGTAAAATCTAATAGGCTGAAAGTTCTGCTAAACAAAATATATACTTGGAAAAGATGTTTTGTGATTGGGTGTTGGTTTCTCGGGTTCTGGCTTTGTTTTGTTATTTTTCTTTTTAAATACTGGAATCTAAATGAAGAGATGGCATTAGCAAGAAAATAGAATTTTAACAGTTTACCTACATTTATGACATTGTGAATCTGCTTTAGAGTATGATGAAGCTCATACACAATTTTAGTAATTAAGCATTAACTGTTGACTCTTGAGTGGCTTAAGACTTTTGGAGACAACAACAATAACAAAAAAGCTAAAAACCCCCCAAAAAACAGTTAAGACAGTGAAAAAGAAAAAAACACCCTAGAAAAATCACCCTAGAAAAAAATATGGACAAAATAATAAAGAGCATGTTTCTCTTATATAAATAATTCTGCACTTTTTAGAAGGACTGAATTTTCTTAGCAAGGATTAAGTAACAGCAAGCAGGTCTGGGACTCCTTCAGTCCTAGAACTTTTAACACAGCTTTTCACACAAGTATCTGAAAAAATGCACTTAGGGATGTCCCCAGATCCCATCTTCTGGTAAGAGTCCTTGTGACTCAGTCTTCATAAAATAACCACAGGACTTTCTATCAACTGCAAATGGTCTCAGTAGCACTAGTTCATGAATTTATAGAGCCAAAAATAAGCTTGTTGCATGCTTTGTTTTTTCCTTTTTTTTTCACAGTTAGGTCTAATAGACCATTTTCTTCCCTTCTTTGTACCTATGGTAAAATACTTTCTAATCTGTTTTCCGTATTTAGGTATAAAATGCAATCTCTACAAAACAAGGATCCTTCACTAATAGGATGTGCAAGCATCCTTCACAAATAGCCCCAAGAAATTAATATATAGTTGTTTCAGTTGCATTTTCCACTGAATAGAAAATGCAAACATCCATCCATCTCTCTCTAGCTCTGAAACTAGAAACATTTTTCAAAGACCAGAAGATTTCTTCCATTCAGACAAGTGAAAATAAAGCTTCAGTGACAAAGCAGAAAAATGAATGCATTACAATTAAAACTAAAGCCAAAGATGTTTGTTACACTAATTATAAGCTTCAGCCATTGCAGACAATCAGATTTTTAAGGACTACTTAAAAAAAAACAAAACAGAAAACCCCCAAAAAACCACAAAACAAAAAAACAAACAAAAACAAAAACAAACAAACAAACAAAAACAAACAACCAAAAAAAACCCCAAAAAAACCCCAAACCATAAAACCAAACTAGCAAGGAAAACTATAAACATTATTTCCATGTTTGCCAGTGTTTCATGGCAGGTAAGAGTTTTGCTGTGTTTTTTGAAACTATCAAATCCAACAGATTACGTTTTGCTACAACCTGACACAAGAACACAGACCACACCAGAGATTATTGACCTGCAGCAGAAGGCCAGAAAAGCTCCTGACTAAAGACCTAGAACATGAAGAAACAAATACACAACACTTCAGCCATCATAAGATTAATCAAGTTATGTGCCTTTGAATACACTGGGTTCTTCCAGCAGAGGAAACTGCAACTTCTTGTTTTTGTGTTAAGTTCTCTCAAGAACAACATCATTCCTGTTCAAGGAAAGGAAATAAAGTTACAGGCTGGATCAGCCAGAAGTGCTTCCTCCATCCAAGGTGCCAAAACAAAACAAGTGTATTGCTGACAACAATGTAAAAATGCAATGATGGAACAGCTGAAGGTTAAATCAACATTTTTCTCCTATTGTTTTAGGTCCAAACATCCAAAGGACTGATTCACTGTCAAATCCTGGAGCCAGAAAGAAAATCAGCCTCTAACTGCATTGTTCTGATGGAAAACAATCAGCTTGCCAGCATGCAATTTCTTCAAGTGAAGGAAATTTAGGAACTAAACCCAAACCAGTCAGGAACACTTTCACTGCCAGCAAAATTCTCAGCAACAGCAGAGAAGAAAGTAGTTTGAAAATACAGTAGTTGAAAATAGATGGGTCTTCCCTATCTCTGAACAGCCACTTTCTTCTCAGTCTGTTCTCAATCAAGAGTTAGTTTTTCCTGCCTTTTAGACTGTCTACCATTTGTAAAGTTTCCAGAGGTGCAGTCTGTCAAAATACCTGACTTTTGCCCGTAAATAAAATCTTTTCTGAATGATGAAAAGCCTGAAGTAACAGTCTCATCTAAAGCAGAACCATCCCCATGATGGGAATATGTCTGTTACTCCCAGTAAGATCTTACACATCTGACCGTTCATGATTTTAAATGCTCTGAACAGGAATTTACTTTCTAGCTATTGATGACATCCTCCCTTCCATAAATACCTCCCTTTCCCCTTTGGAAATACCTGAATGCTGCTGTTTGCAATTGCTTACCTGGGACTGTGACAGGGCTGAACACAGCAGCCTCCTGCTGTCCATCAGGGAATGCTTCATTCAGGAGTAGAGCTGAGGAACAGTGCAGATGAACCTTCAGTCACAAAGCTTCTGCTCATTCACCTCCTCTGAATCACACATGCAAGACTTACAGGTAACAACAGAAATCAGCATTTTATATCCTCCAACTAACAGAAAATGGTGGGACCATTTCTAAGCATGGGAATTGTATAGGAAGAAAAAGTATGAGTATGAAACATACTCAAACTAAGTCACTCTAGGGTTTGGGGTTTTTAAAATATTTACAGTAGCAAAAATATTCTCTCAGTTATATAAAATACATTATAAAATCATAAGGTGTCAGAGAGAACAGGATACTTTGAAAACCAACCATCATAACGCAGCTGAATTTCTACTTGGTGTTATGACACCAGAGATCTTAAAAGCTACAGAAGGGGTGGATGGTAAGGCTGAGGAAGGAAACAAAGGATCCATTTCCTGGGTCTGTTGTAGAGGTGAGGCATCTGTCACAGAGCTGGAACTGCAGAGGTTTCCATTCCACTGTGGGTACAAGGTAAAGATTACGTTGTGCACGCGCTGACGAGAGGTTTGAGACAGAGAACCTTTCTGCACCTCCAAAGATCAAGAACTGACATAGTAAGATACATTTTGAAAGCTTTTTGGTAGAGATTTTGTAAAATAAAACTAAGATGCTCAGGAGCAATGGGTGGAACTTGCCAATTGGCACTGGATCCCCCACCCAGGCCTCTGCAGGCAGAGGTCATGGCCATTAAAACAGAAGGCAAAAAATGATTGAAGTTAACTTTATTCCAAAATATGTATAATTTACAGGACTGAATAAGTGCTTCATTTGTGAACAAAACATTTCAATACTTGTGAATAACTTACTAGTAGCTTTGTGTAACACTTCAGTTTCCAACAGAGGGAAATATGAAACAGTATTTTGGCACAAGGTTTTCTCTGCATGCAATAATGTAATTACAGGTTTCACAGTTACTAGGACAACATTCCTTCTTTGGGATTGTCACTTGTAAAATAGGTCTAAGAAATGAATACTTCATTTTCTCTGGTCACTGCAAGCTTACTGACTTAAATAGCAAGAATTAAACATGAATATCCTTTGAAAACTAGATTTGTCCACTAAATAAAAAAATCCCACCAGTAATGAAAAGAAAAATATTTTAAGGACATTACTCAGCCTTGCTGAGATTAACTCACACACGCTTTGGGAAAGACTCACCCATGAGATTTATTACTCATTCATTCCAAATAATTACAAATTTAAATGAGATTGTAATCAAGTGTTGAAGTCTTTAAGCTGTAAAGATATGGCCATCTTTCATATGTAGCTTTATCACAGATGCACTTGCAAATGTCTGTAGATAGAGGTACTGTCAATCTAGCTCTGCATGCAGGTGCTTGAAGCAGGTAAAGCACTGGATGTTGTGAAATGTAGAGCTGACATCACCACAAGCCATCTATTATATTCCATTGCTAGTTGTTGAAGGTACTGTAAAGTCAGCATATGAAAAATGGTCACAAGTAAAGGGACTTCTGTTATTTAACTGGGCAGTTCCTTGAGGAGTTTCCACCGTTTCAGGCTGTCCGGTTACATTTTCAGTGAAGAGTCACACACACAAACACAAACATCCCCTCACCCTGACTGTGGGGCTGAGCACTGAGTTCTGTTCATTGCATAGCAATGGCACTTGAAACAAGAGAATTCAGTCGTGTTCTAAGCAACAAGTCCTTCTCGCACAGGTTTAAGTTCACATCAACTCTTAAAAAACAACAACAGAAGAAACAGAAGATGCATGATTGCACCATACACTGGTTTGCTACCATTGAACAGCCCTATCCTCACAGTGTTCCTGTCATCAATGGCAGCCTGCTTACAGGAGGCCCAGCCCACCAGGACACAAGCATAGCAGCACCTTAAACCAAACAGGAATGAAAAAGCTTGCAAGGCCCAGAACATTACCAACAATTTGGTGTGAATGTATTTGGAACAGTCAATGGTACATATTAAGATAATGTTTAAAAAATCAGCATATGTCAGAAATATATTAAAGCAAAGGAAGCTGTACAACCTTAATGTTAAAGGCAAGTACATTTGGTTCACCTCCGAGCTGCTATTTCAGGAACATCTTCTTTTGCAAGTTGAGCACACTATGTCCATTCAGTATCAGTTCAATTAAGTCTCCCTACATTTAAAAGGCTATTAAACCCTCTCTAGCCCCCTAAGCCCCCAATCCTGCCAACTCTTACATTTCTACTCAGTCTCACAAAAAAAATCAATTCACATCTTAGCAGCATAAGGATTTAGAACAAGTGGAAGGCAGCCACCAGTTCTTTGTTCTGTTGCCCCTACACAACTGGGGTCCATATGACTAACAGCGAAATTCAGCCTCTTGTTTTCAACAGAAAAAACCTGTGTATTATGCCTTGGAATAAAAATTTGTAAGCAGTTAGTTACATACATTAAGTTACAGACACTGATCAAGTTGTTCAAAACTAAACGAGGTTTCACAGGGTTTCTTTTGCAGCTGTTTAATTTACAGCTGCAAGTATATATACATTTTTTAATGCTTTCATATCCTTTGGAAGTGAGAATTTTCTAGACACAAGCAGCTTTGCATAACTAACAATACATAGCATTAGCAAACTCTGACTTAAAACTACCAGTTTTTTCTAGGCCAACAAAAAGTTTTAGGGAGAACTCCCTCCCTACCCACAGCAGAAAGTATTCACAGGTGTAATAGCAGAAATAGACACAAACCCATAAGAAGAAAAAACATCCACTGTCAGACAAATTTTAGCATTCTGACAAACAAATATGGAAGGCAGCAAGACAGACCTTTCATTTTTCAGCTTATGTTCTCACAGAATGCAAGCCCCAAATCTGCTGTTTCCTTTGCTCGACTCTTTATATATTAAAGAAAAGCACAAATGAAACTACAGAAGTACTAACTCAATTTTATAACAGTGTTACACAGGCATCCAGATCAAGATCCAGCAATCAGAGCTTAACAGAATTAAGCAGGAAACACAAAGGGTAAGTACATGTAACATTAGTATCACTTCCAGATAAAAAAATTGGGCTAAGAGGCTACAGAGAATGTGATGTTAATTTCTGTATAGCAGCTCTAATGGCAAGAGGATACAAAAAAGAGTAAGATAGTAAGCCACTGCTGAGCAATACTTACAATACAGTGCCTTGAAAATCAAATCAGAGACAAACTGCAGAAAAAGGGAGATAAGTATCATTTTAGTTCTA
This sequence comes from Muscicapa striata striata, assembly GCA_030060385.1. NCBI lineage: Eukaryota > Metazoa > Chordata > Aves > Passeriformes > Muscicapidae > Muscicapa > Muscicapa striata. The sequence goes on from JAREIS010000073.1 coordinate 2,971,268, forward strand.
CCCAGAAATATTTGTGTCTGAAATTTATTTCACAACAAAGGCAAATACAGAAAATCAGACTTTTTCAAGAATTTGTTTCAATGCGAAGAATTTCTAATATTCAGCAATAGTGTTTCAGACCAGGTTTCATGAAGTTTTGTGTGGGATTCACCAAACTATGAAAGTCTGGCTGCAGACTCCACATTTTCAGAAAAATACTTAATAAATCCAAACTGAGTCATGTATGCCAGACATACATGATCCAAAACTGTTTTTCATTTTTATGAATAATTTGTGAAGAACCAAATTAGTGAAGAAAGAAGTTAATTTTGGTCAGAAGTTAATTTTGTCTTTCCAAAGACAGTGTAGACATTTAATAAGTTTCTCAATACTGCACTTTCAATAAATGACTTCATGCTGCAGTACAGTGTTCACCTAATAAAGTCCAAACTGTTTTAAACCGATGGAATGAGTGAGAGGATTGTGATTTGCATGTTCTAATAAAACACACAAAGCTCAGAAATACTTTTAATTACAATGTACAATAACTGGGTAACGATTACATTATATGACTTCGTCCAGACAAACTTTTGGGTCTTTTCCTGACAGTCCCTGATGCTAAGAGCTTTGGCTTACACAGTAACATGGCAATTATCACTCTAATTTGTAAATTAGTTTCAACTTTAAACCTCACTCATCTACAATTCAAACCCTTCAGTAAGTCTGCTCCTCAGCACCCAAAATTCTTTCTCTTGCAGAGTAAAGACTGACTTTCTAAATTCAGAGGTAATGAATAGCTTCTACAGCTGTGGAAAATGCCCTTTTTTCCAAACCAGGTTTATAGTAACTACCTCTCTTTCACATGTCAGCTTGTATATGGGAACCACAGAAATCAGTGTATGAAGAAGTGTTCTCTGGTATTCCAGCCAGGGGAAGAAAGGAGAAGGAAAAACACTTTAAAATATGAAGTTGCAACATTACTAGAAAGATATTGCAATAGAATAAATTATCCTAGTTTTGTTCTTTATCTTATCTCTCAATTTCAAAGTAGGCAGGTAAATATGAGTCAGTCATATCTTCACAAGAAACCAAATTACAAGTGAGGCCTTCCTTTTTAAAAAATACCTAACCCTTCAGATGAGAAGTCTACAGACATTGTGAAACCTGGGGGCATTCCCCACAGCAGAGTTACTTTCTCCTGAGGAACTGCAAGATTCTGTTCTGCAGTTTCTTCAGCCAGACTGAAGTGTCTGAAATCATACCCAGAAATGTTGAAAAATCAAACAGGCAACACAGATGGGGTTTCAGAAGGAACACGTGAGTTTCAGGATTAATCTAAAGAGATTATTTCAGTAAAGGCAGAGACACTCACCACGACAATATAAAGAGTATTGGGAAAAGACAAATTAAAAAAAAAAGGAAAAAAGAAAGGTATTGCTCATCTGCAATAAAAACAAGCTGGCTGCAATGGATGAGTAACTTCACTCCCACATCCTTGAATTGAGAATATGCAGCACAAAGCATAGGGAGTCCTCAAAACCTAAGGCTTGGACATACATTTGCTGCTGGGCTGCACAGTAAATATGCAGCCAATACCTCTCCTCTAACAATGGAGGAGAAAAGTCTTACAGGCCCAAGAATTTGACATAGTTTTCCTTTAAGGTTACAGAAACTAAAACCTGTCCAGTACAAAACCAGAGGCCTACATTTCACAGATATTATAGTAAGAGATAAAAATTACTTAAGGCCAAATTCCAACATACATTCACAACTGGCTTAATGTAAATGAAAAATACAGCAAACAGTGGCATGAGGGGAACCCAAACATTAAAAAAAAAAAAAAAAAAAAGGTACCAAGAGGTCATATGCTTCTCTGAAAACTCAGTTTGTGTGAATTTGACTATACTCAGGGTGACTGTGAAAGCTGTAGGAACTGAGGGCTGCAGATCAAAGTGCAAAAGCAGGATACAGCTGCTCTGGAAGGGCTTCTGTGAGCTGATCTTCCAGCTCTGCTGAATGGATTCCAATTGTTTTTGGAAGCAGGAAGTCCAAAAACAAAAGTCAAGATGAGTGTTTTAAGGAATTTAATTTCCCATTTTTAAAGATTTCTCTTAAGGTAGTAAACCACTGTAACATTTCTCAACTCGTATCTCAATAAAGCTAGGAGAATTTCAGCAAAACCAAATTATTCCAGTTTCTGAGGCACACACATTGTAACATTTGCATCTTACAGACAGAAATAATTTAAGCAAATCCCTTCTGAAGACTCTAAAAATGTTAGTCCCATTTATTACACTAGCTAAAAGGACAACATCATACTAACCTTCCCTACAATTACAAATTCCAAGTTCTTTTCCTACCTTCAAAGAGCATTGGTGCCACTCAGGGCAAAAAAAAATACTGTTTTCTACACACATTTTTAATAATAAATATTTTCAACAATTCAAGAATCTCTATGTGTCTAGTGTGTTGGACAGGTAATTGGAAAATGTCAGCTTATGCAGGAGAAAGAGCTGTGAAGGCATAAAGTAAAAGAAGACGATACGGCTGATTATGTTCATGCCGGATTTAAAATACAAGCTACTAAAAAAAGTAAACAGAAGTAGCTTACACTAATAGAATCCTCCCCCGTAAGTTCAGGGAAGCATCTCAATTGAACAGGTCAGGGTTTTGGTCCAGCACATTGGAACCCTGCATGTAAGCCAGGAATAGAGAGAGAGATATAGAGAACAACTTTAAAAGTTCTTCCACTTAGATGAAAGCAGTAACAGCTTCGTAAAGAAGTCTGAGGAAAAAACATAGGCACCACATAATTTTTTAAGGTTTAAATGTACATTAACATGTTACAGCCCCCCCTTTCCCCTCTATTTATACACACATTGTTTATGTGAAGTTACATATTCAACAGAGTACCTTCAGCATGAAAAGTCTCTTAGGTCAACTGCTCATGACAAGTACATTCAATAATGCTAAGTGGATCACTTGGTAAAGCCATCTCTCCCACCCCAATAAGTTAAATTCAAACCACAGGAAACAGTTATATTACGTAGCACTCAGTTGCTGGGCTTGTCAGAGCTCTGGAACAAGGAGCACAGCTCTTCACAGGTCTGTGTTTCTACTGAACTGAACTGGGACTCCATTGTATTCCAGGCTAAGTCAGCCAGAAGGAAGTCATCCATTGCTGTCTGTGTTTCATTGCTGGTGAGGAATAAACTCCCCAGATTCTCAAAGCAGCTATCCATAGTCTGTGTCTCAGCACTACTGAGCTGGACTTTGCTTTCAATGTTCTGAGTAGGTGTATTTTTAGTAGCCACATACACTTCTGTCTGGGTTTCTGTATCAGATGAATCAGTGCTCATTGAGAAACTGGACTGTTTCAGAATACTTCCTAAAGGCAGATGGGTAGTACTGTCCAAAAAGAAATTCAAGTCTGTCTGTGTCTGTGTATCAAACATCTCCAAACCTAAGAAGTTAGAATTGCCTCGGCAGTTATATGATTGAGTGGCACTATCTGAAAATAAGAAATCAGTCTGAGTTTCAATGTCCAGAGACTCCAAAACTGGCTCAGAGTTCAGGGTACCAAGCTCACTCTCTTCAGTTTGAGTTTGGATGTTGGATGCTGAAAAGAACTCTTCAATGTCGAAGTCTATCCCTGTGCTCTGTGATGGACCAGATGGAAGATGTGTGTCAGCATTAGAGCTTGTCTCAGACAAAAGGCCACGATTATCCAGTGTCTGGCCAGACATGTTTCCTGAAAAGATGTTTTCCAGATCACTTAGCAGGTCCATTGTCTGGGTTTGATTATCTGTTGTATTTTGAGGTGGAAGTATATTAGTCTGTGTATTGAAGTTGATAAGGGATTCAGACTTTACTGTATCCTGACTCAGGCTCTTGCAACTACCCCTTTGCAGCAAGGTTTGATCTATATTTGCCGGCATTAAATTGTTTTCTGGAAGTTCAATGTGAGTAGAAACATTATATGATGAAGGAACATTGTCAAAAATGTCACTGCACATTACAGCCTGGTCCATCTGTACTCTTCCATCGAAGTCCTGTGTCCTACTGGTTTGAGTCTCTCTGGAAATGCCACACGTTGCAAAACAGCCCTGACTGAAAGCATCAGTCTGAGCAGCTATGGATGAAGTCAGTTTGGAAGCAGGCAGCAGTGTCTGTGTCTGTACACTGATGGGTAATGAAACCTGGGAACTGAATGACAGATCTGTCTGAGAACAAGAGGACACAGAAGAATTAGGAGTCCAGGCTGCAGTTGGTACAAAGCTCTGTGAGATATAAGATAAGTCAGTCTGTATATTTATTGAAGAAATCTTGTTCTTGTGACAAACATTTCCCAGGTCTTGCCCTGTGTTATTTGATGTAACCTTGTCCAATTCAACTTGCACACCAGTACTTACTGGTTCACGATCACCAGAAGTTGTCACTTTTGAAACAGGCATACTGTCTTTAAATACAAGTGTTTCTGCCTCCAGGGCTGGAATCAGAATTCCTATAGATTGAGGCAATAAATGAACAGTACTTACAACTGAACCTTGATTATCAACAGCCACTACAGCAGGTTTGACAGAAGAGTCTGTTGCAGACACATACACAGGCAAGTGAGCAACCTGCATTACTGGAAGTTTAACCAAAGCCACCTTGGGCTTGGGTAAAAGCATCTTTGGTGCACATTTTGGCTGCATTTGGTTCGTTAAGTTAGAACTGCAGGAGCCTTCAAGAGAGGCCACTACTTTCACTTCAGAGGACTCCAGTTCCTGAGTGCCAGGAGCAGTACTGTTTGTATTGCTGAATGCTTCATTTGCTTTCTCTGCCAACTGCTGATTATGTACGGAGGACTCCATTTTCCTTTTCTTACTAGGAGGATCCCTGTGAACAGGAGATCAATAATTTATACTTCTTTCAAACATAGAACATCTGCCTTCCATTTTTTTTGAGTCACTGCCTTACAAATACAAACTGAAGTCACAGATGAGGTTGGATATGAGAAGACAATTAATCCAGATTAAAACATAAAGACTTAATTAAGTTCAATTACGTTAAATGTCATTCCTTGTTCTCTCATTTTAAAAAAGAATAGACACTACCCCTGATGGAGACCTATTTCCAAACGGATATGCAAGTTCATATGGTTTCTTCCCCTCTGTAGATTAAGCACTCTGATTTGATGACTTTTAATATGTTATTTCGACACTGACTCAGATTGAGCATTGAAGGTACAGAGCTCTTAAAATATGTGCACAGGTAATGGTCTCTCATGGAAATGGAAGATAAAAATCCGCATTTCTTCACACAAAACTTAAATTTTGCAGCAGCTGAACCTCAAAGACAGGCTCGGCCTCAGAAAGTATATTAACCTTTATATTACCCTTATATATGTATATATTAAAACTGTAAATCTAAACATGCAGAGAGAAAAGGTAAAAAATACATCCACCAACAATTGCAACAATGACTAGACTGTACAAGAAAATAACCTGAACTGCATTCCACACCTCAGTTACCAGCTATAAACATTTCCAAATTATCTCAACTCTCACAGAACTGCAAAAGCAGATGCAACAAGAACCACCACCATTTATGCCAAGCACTGCAGTGTCATCAGTACTTTTTGTTTTCTATGTAGGGAAACCAGATCTTACTGATTAGATGATCACCACTGCCTTCAACAAAACAGAAACTCCTAAAAGCAACAAAGAAACTGCAAACTGCTTTTCAGCTAAAACAACATGATCTATTTCCTATTTAATCAACAGAAAGGAGACAAAAAGGCAGCACTGAGACACACAGGACTTGGTGATGAATGTATAATTACTTCACTGTTTCACTTTTACCTGTGTTCTGCAGGAATTTCATGGCCAGTTCTGTAAATGTGAGACAGTAATGCTGTTCTGCTGGCATAAGGGCACCCACAAGTACACTGGAAAGTCTTGCCACAGACCTCTATATGCCGTTTCAAATACCATTCTGTGCCATAGGAGTTACTACATTTATCACATTTGTGCTTCTTTTCAGCATGCATTTTCATAAAGTGCTAGAATACACAAGGGAAAGTAAACATTAGCTTTCAGTGAAGATTAAAAGAAGAAAATCATGGTTAGGGGAGAAAATATCTGAAATTTTTTAGTTGCTAAGTAGCACTGAAGTGTAGCATTGATTGTTTTTTTAAAGCGTTACTACAAATAAGTTTAAAGAAGTCAAGAGAGAGAATGTGAAGTTTGCAAATCTGCTGATGCTACCTGCATCTTAAAAACACAGATAAACATTTACCTATTCTAATGCCATTGAAGGTTTCCTGTGGACAACAATAAATCTATAGATTAACCTTGCCACAAGAGCACAGTAAGTCTATGCTGCAACATGTGCACACTCCTGAAGATCTACAACTGAGCAAACAATCTTAAGCTGTACAGGTTAACACCAGAGCAAACACCAGAATTTTTCCTTCTCATTTATGGCAACAAGTGCTTGCCACTCAGCTCCTACAGGGTCCCCAGCTCAGCACAAGTAACCAACTGCAGCACAGTGCTCTTGCTGCTCGCTAATGCAGAAACAAGTCTTACACATTTTCTTAAACAGGTAAACTAGCAAACAAATGCATTCTGATATTAAAGCAGAGAAAAGCTCTTAAACCTTGACCACTTGAAAAAGCAGTTAAAAGCATCAGCCACAGTTTAAACCTTCATCAGTTGCCACTGTGATTTTTTCCCCCCTCTTCTTTAACCTTTCTCCATCTACTGGATTTGTAGAGAGGAGCTCTGATCTAGTTTAGAAGAACATACTGACATCTGTCTGATCAGAACATTCAAGTCCTCTAATATCAACATGCAAACATGCAAACTCATGAATCACATGTGCACTTGCAGTTGTTGCATAAAGTTCTCTAACTTCTGCCTATGTGCTAAGAAGCTATGCTTGTATCTGTATGCAAAAGTGCACACTCTCTGGAGTAGAGACTAGACTAAATCAGTGTGAAAATATTTCAGGAAACAGGAATACCTGTTTTACAAGAGAAAATTGGGAAAATGGTCTGTTTGGTCCTCTAGGGCAGCCTTCAATAGGACAGCAGTAGAATTTCTGTGAAGTTTTCAAACCCTTCCTTATTGGTGCATTAAGTTTTCCATCCTGAAAAAGAACCAGTTGAGAAGATGACAATTCTACAGGTTTGCATATTCAAGACAATATTCAGAATACACATGAACTATGCCTCACTGAGTTTACACATCTCAATGAGTTGGAGGCACTTTCCTATGTGACTTGAAAGTTCAAATGGAGTTTTTTCCCTGCGTGGATGCCACTTTGCAAAGATCCCATTAAAATTACCAGGTGCAATTACAACAAGCTCTATGGAGTAGTGGTACTGTACTATTTACTTTTACCAAGACACTCCCTGTCCCATGTTTCCTGTTATTTGAGCCAAAAAAAAAAATTCCATACAGATACTACCCTAGACTGCTGATTCAATGTGGTTTTACTTGTTAGTAGCACAGTATGTGAAGCTCCATTAAGATTAGTCACTGAAACAGAACACTTCCTTGATGCTGGAATTCTGTTAGCACCATTCAGAGTTTACTTGCAATAAAATGAAAAATGCCAAGTATGCTCTGCCACTTAATTTAGATCATAAACCAAATCTCACTTAAGTCTATGAAACAACTGGTATGCTAATTCTGACCCTCCAGACACTAAGTGATCAATCTATTCAGGCTTTCCATGGGAGCTGTCTCACTGACCCTCACAAGCACATAGAAGAAAGCAACACAACTTGCTCAAAAAGGACCTCAAAACTACATATAAGCAGGACATACTAGTGGGACTGTGCAGATCGTTCAACCACATAGAGTCCCTTCCTACTGAGGACACAGGCATGGAAACCAGACAAGACATACACCTCTAGACATACCCTATCTGAAAGGGTCTCAGTGAATGCATCAGCATCTGTGTCTAAGCAAAAAAGTAAAAGTGAACTATTTAAAATCTGATGCTCAGAGTAGCTGTGAGTCTCCTTCCATCCTAAGACTGAATCGGAGGCCAAACAGTCTCTAGAGCCTGGAGTTACAGAGTTATTGTAGTCCATGGTGGCATCCCCAAGATGAATTTTCAGGGAAGAAATGGGACTGTGCCCTGTTTGAACTGTGCACCTGGTTTTCCTTAGCATGAGGATAGTGAGCACAGTCAGTACTGGAAGCTGATTTAACATCAGTCACTCCCTAACTACCTCTATGGGCAGATCTCCAGCTGGTCGTGTTTACACAGGTGACACCAAACACAGAGAATGCACAAAGCACAACAGTCTCCTCCCAAAGTGAAGCAAACAAAGCATGTACCTCATTTGCCAGGGCCCAAAGGGCTTCACTGCTCACACCCCCACCTCTTACCCACAGTTATTCACAACTGCAGTTACTCACAACCCAACAATGCTGTCCTCAGCCACTCATGCCTTGCTTTTGAAGTCCTCTCATTTACACCTCAGGAAGCTGGGGAGGGGGATATTTCAATGATTTTGTTTTTCCTCAAATCATCTCTTAAGCTAAGATACTTTGTAAAATGTAATCCCTTCAAGCAATATTTCAGCACTGCTACTTGCTGACATTGCCACAAGTTCATTTTTATTAATGACATACCAGACTTAAACAAGCAATGTTTAGAGCCTCTTGACCAAAATGATCAGCCACTATATCAAGAAAACCTGGAATAATTCTCCAAAAAGATAGTTTTCATGTACCATTTTAGCCTTCTAAGCACTTTTATGTACAGCAGTTTTCACTGTGGACAGCCCATTCATAAACAGGCCTGTTCTATCTCTGCTGAATCATCACTGTAACTACTGTTGTACCTCCTAGAGCCACTGCCCTAAACAGGAACATGACACAAAGATATTTAGCTGTTCCAGCCCAAATTCCACTTTTCAACCCTGACTTTACACAGAACATTTTCATCACCTGTCAAAGTCCTCAGGAGAAAAGATGATCTGTCTTAAGTCAAAGCTATGTTTGGCCTCTCCCACTGCAGATGATGCCAATACACTGAGTAACTGGCAATTAGAGTTACTTATTCCAAAATAAAACGTTATTAAGTGTGTTATATTTAACATCACAACCCAACAACTGACAGGGCAATATGGGAAACATATTCAGCCACTTAACAGGTAAACCACAGTCAGGTTATTTAAAACTACTGAAATACTAAGGTATAGAATAATACCAGGTGTTTAAAAGCTTTAGAGACACCAGTAAGATGCTTTATTAACAGCTGGAACATAGCCTTTAGTGACAGAGACCACAACACATTAGTTGTGACAAGCTGAGAGATACTCTATACATACAAGATATCATATATGGACAGTAATCTTGTTTTGACCTATCCCAAGTCCTCATGGCTCGAATTTTGCATCTTCTCAAAGGCCACCTGGCCAGTCCTTGTTTCAGACATTCTCACATCTCCCTTCCTTACCTATCTGATTTTCTGTACCATGTTTCTACAATATCCACCCATCAAAATGATTGGTAGATATTGGTCCAATGAACTTCTCCCAGTGCAGACGTTGCACTGTAAGGAATATTGACATGGCTTGTGATAACAATGCGGAAAATGGGAATTAATAGTCCTTGCTACAGATTTAGTCAAGGTGAACTTAGTGACGTCTTGCTTTCCTGCCCCAGAAAGGCTTACTCCAAAGGATTACTTTTAAATTATGTTGCAGTAGACTATAGTCAACTATTTAAAACATGGGAGTTTTTGCAGCAGAAGCTCAGCCATTTCTTTACTAAATAGGACATGGAGAGAAGTGCATTTATTCTTATTGTAACAACTATTGTGGTAGTGCAGTATTTGAGTAATCTACCCCAAGGGTATGCTATCCTTTCCAGTTCACACTGGTTACAGCCTCCCTGTTATCACAGGAATCCCCAGGATTTTCTCCTTTACATGAACTCTCCTAGCTTCATTTTAAACTACACAGAAGCAGTTTCCCTTCTTCCCATAAAATAATACAGAAAAAAAGACCAAAAAAAAATTAAAATAAAAAAATTCAAGTCATATCAAATGTCTATTTTTACCATCTGCTCTCATTTTTTTTCTTGGCTTATCCTCTGTCAAGGAGCCAGTAAATAAAAGTTTATATATCAACATTTTTTATCTTCCTTTGTTAGGCTAAGCAAGTCAAATTCTTCTAATTTCCCTTTGTCAGAAACTTGCTATTCATCACCCATAGCAGTTATTTTCTACACATCTTCTGGGTTCATTTTAACTTATTTGAATCAGATTCTTACCCTAGAGTACTGACATAGGATATCCCTCTGCCATATTTTAGGACTGTTCTTCTCACAGCAGCTTTACCCTAAATGCTCATTTGTGTATGATCAAATTGTTTTGCAAGTGTTTCCCACCTCAGGTTATTTCTCTAACAAATCAGAACTGATCAAACAGTTTGTTATCACTTCACAAGTCTGAAACCTGGTACTGCTGCACTTGACTCTGTTTTTACAGGACAATCTTCATGTAAATGTCCTTCCTTTGCCACTGCAATCCCTCATGGGTTTTGGTATCAAAACATCCTACTGGTGCTACTTTTATTAATGAAAATCAACCAAGTCATTCTCCTTTCTCTTCAGGAGTACTATGTTCTCTCCTTTCCCAACAGCTTCTTACCATCTCATTTGCCTCTTCACTAATTTTCTATTTCATTAACAAATGCAATCTACTAAATTCTTTTTATTGGGGAATCAGCTATGTCTTAAAAAGGAAGAATACTAATATTAAAATATTTTGCCTCCCTTAAGCCTCAACAATATTTTAGTCTCAATTACAATGCCCTTGAAACAAGTCAAGAAGTTTCTGAAAATTGGCATCCATCCACGTTTCAGTATTTATTCCAAGCTATCACAAGATTCAGTAATTAGGTGTATGGAGTATGCTCTAATTCTTCAAGGCACTGGTGGCTAACAGCAAGCTGGGTGAGAAAGCATTTCCTCACCCATTCTACCCTGAGTTATGTAACCCACCAGCTGCAGTGCACGCTCAGAGCATCAGCTCACAACCAAAATGACTCTGCCGACCTGAAACAACACTTTGAACTTTTGCTGTACCTCCCCCCACACCAACATGTGAGAACTAACACCTAACACTCAGTAAAGTTGTTAGTACATATAGGAAATGAAATTAAAACATCCCAGAGACAGGAGACAGCAAGTACACTTGACACTGTTTCCTTTTGTTCCTCACCAACCAGCACGTGTGACCCACACTGGACTCTGTAGCCATTTCACAAAACAGGGATGTTTCATTGTTCGCCCACTGAGGCTGCACTTTAAGAATGCAGCTATGAATGCTGCACTTGAAGTTTTCCAGGAACACAATTTGTCCTTGCACACTTGGCATTATGATTCTGGGAAAAGCAAGGATATCTTTCCGAAAGGCCCACTCTCAATGTGTGCCTGCTGAACTGTGGTTCTCCTCCCCCCCAGCACATGCTTAGCTCAGGAGTATTATGGAAATGAGGGCTTGTTTCCAAAATGGCATCCATCTGTTTTGCTGGGTTTTTTTTAGCTCAGACATTTAAAAAAAAACCAAACAAAACCCCAGCATAACAGCCCCCAGTGTTGGGATGGAGATGGTTTGCCAGCTGATAAGGTTAGGAAATGCTGCATGTTTGCACAGCACCTCACAAGTGGAGCTTTAGTCTTACTGCAGAAAGATTGGTGATAAGCAAGTAAAACAACAGAAGCTGAGTCCCAAAGAACTCTTAACTACCGTGGTATGTTTACAAAAATGTGCAAAATTGGTTATTTTCTGAAAGTAATCTTAGAGGAATGCTCAACACAACTGGTCAGCCCGTCCCCACATAGACTTATGTATTTATACATGGACCTGCAGGGGCCTTTCACAAGGGGAAATTTAAACAAGAGACAATGAGAAACACTTCATTATTCCCATCTGGAATCACAGAATGGTTTGGGCTGGACAGGGACCTTGAATACCATCTTGTTCCATCCCCATGCCATGGGCAGGGTCACCTTCCACTAATCCCAGGTTGCTCCAACCTGGCATTGGACACTTCCAGGGACAGGGCAGCCACAGCTTCTCTGGGCAATCTGTGCCAGGGCCTTCCCACCTTCACACTGTAGAATTTCTTCCTAATATCTAAACTAAACCTACTCTCTTTCATTTGAACCCATTTCCCCTTGTCCTGCCACTCCAGGCTCTTGTCCCCATTCTTCCTGCGAGTTCCCTTCAGGTACTAGAAGGCCTCAATCGGGTCACCCCAAAACACCCTCTTTTCCAGGCTGAACAATCCTAATTGTCTCAGAATCTCTCGAAGAATCCCAATTCTTCTTAGGGTGAGGAACCACGCCCCCGCTCAGTCTCACTGCGAACCAAACCCCAGCACAGCCAACACCGCAGCCGCCCCCCGGACCCGGACCCGAGCCGGCCGCAGGCCCCGGGGCGGAACACGGCGCTGCGCCACGACAGAGCCCCGCAGCCACGGGGAGGGGCCGAGCGGGAGGGGGCGGCGGGGCCGGCCCGGCCTCACGGCGGTACCTGGAGCGGGTGCGCCTTGCTGAGGTGCATGTTGAGGGCCGGGCTGTTGGGCAGCACCTTCCCGCAGCCGGGCACGGTGCACAGGATGTTGGTCCGCACTTGGGACAGCTCTGTCACCGAGGGCCGTACCAGCTCCCCGGCGGGCGGCACGTCCCTCACGGGCGCGGGGGGCCGCCCCAAGCCCCCGCCACGCCGCCCGGCCGCCGCCGCCATGTTGCTGTCAGCTGCTCGGGCCCCGCTCCGCTTCCGGGGGCGGCGGCCAATCGGAGGCGCTGCTGCTGAATATTCATGAGGCACGTGGCGCGGCCCCGCCCCCGCTCGCCAGCGCCCCGCGGCGGCGGCTGCGAGCGGTGCGGCCGAGCGCGGGCCCGTGCGCGCTCCCGCGGCACAAAGCGCGCACACGGCAAGCACCGGGACGCGCGGGGAAATGGCGAGCGCCAGCCTGGGCACGGCCCCGGTCTGCACACCGCTCAGGCGGCTCCGCTGCTCGGCCGAGGGGCTGCGGCTATCGTGCTGCACCGGGAAGCGGAGAGGCAGGCACTGACTGCTCTGCCGAGCAGTGGCAGGACACGAGGGAATGGCCCGAGTCTGGCGGGAGGGTGAGGCTGGCTATTAGGAAAAGGTTCTTCACCCAGAGTGTAGTCGGGTATTAGAAAAGGCTCCCCCGGGAAGTGGCCGCAGCAGCAGTCTGACAGCACTCCAGGAGCATCTGGAAAACACCCTTAGTGAGAGGTTGGGATTTGACTTGTGGGTCTCTTTCCAACTCAGAATATTCTTTGATTTCAGATATTGGAATCACCAACAAAATACACAGATTTTTCCCCTATAGCTGGCCAAGTTAAGGGAAGAGACAAACACCCTTTATTGGTAAGAGTTAGGCCACAGGTGTAGCCCCAGGATGTGTGTTCCTCCTGCAGCCCCTGTGGCCTCAGCTGCAGGTGTTCTGCTGCTTGGGGTTAGCACAGAATAGTTTGGGTTGAAAGGGACCTTCAAACATCACCTAGTCCAACCCCAAACTTCCAACTTGCTGGAAGAGACCAACTGGAATGGGGAAGAGAAGATTGGTGTCCACATTCCTCCTTTGCCTTACCTTCTCCTCACCTCCTCGATGGGGACACCTGCTCAGCAAGAAGGAACCCCAGAGTTGTAGAGGTTTCCTGACAAGTTGATAAATACATACCTCCTTGCCTGGAAATGCTGCGCTTTTCCTGGAATATCCCTGCTTACAGAAAGTTAGAGATAAAGCATCTCTGAAAATCAGAGATACCAAACAGGGGATGCTAAAAGGGGAATGGAGACTGCCTTTCCCAGAAACAAGAGGCAGTAGGCCAGGCACTCACAGTGTTCTAGAGCACTTGGGAACTTTATGGTAAATCACTGCCGTCTCAGGCATTCAGGTTATTTGGGAAAGCGCATTATGAAGAACAAGTTGCACAGAGTGAAATGCATGCTGGAATCTTAATGGATATGAATCCTGGAAGTATGGTGACATGTTAAGAGCCAACTCTTAATGTCTATCACACCAAACCTGGAATTCTTCCAGAATCCTAACATTATGTTAAGTATTTTGTCAAATCAACATTTAAATCACGCAGGTGGAATTCTTAAAATCCATACCACTAGCAAATAATCCCAAATCTCTTTTCATATATGAGTTATAGAGGTGCTGAAAACCAGACCAAACCAAACCAAAAATCAGTATATGATAAGTAACATTTTCAAGTCAAAGAAACTTTTATAAGAAGACTTAATTTACAGTCTAAAAAACATGCCATACGACCACTGGAAATACAGCTGCTTCTGCACACTGAGATATTGAAAGTATATTGGAATTCTACATACATCAAGTACACACAAAACAATCCAGATAACAGAGTTAAAAATAAAAATTTGTACATTTTAAATGAATCTTCAGATCAAATCATCTCAAAAAACAAAATGGGAAATATCTATACAATTATCAATGTTTACCAACTGTAAAGAACTCCAATGCAAAGCATTAGTGACTGTTGCCATGTTGATTTCATCTTTGTCCCCAAGCAAAAAAACAGTGGCAATGGGCAGGGATTTCAGAAGGATCAAATATTGAGATATTCTAAAACATGTACCTTTCTTGAAAGAAAATATTGCTTCTTTCAATGTGTTCTTCCAACATAAAATTTCATACGACATTAATAGGAACAGGCAGATTTTTGAGTATTTGTTACTGGCTGCTGCCCTTGGTGAGAAAGACTTTGGAAGCTGAATTAATACCTCCTAAAGCTGGATGGAAGGTTTTCATTGACATCTAAAAAATCCCTTCTCCGCCATGCCCTGATATAGTCTTAGAATACAATTTATCTACTTAGATAAAAACATGCCTGAGCTGCAGCCAGGGAGCCTCACCCATTTGAATGGGACTGTTCTCCCTATTCCAAACAGGGCAGGTGTTCTGTCCAAAATATGAAAGGCCACCTAGAGTACTGTAGCCACCTACAGCTGTGATAGCAAACTGAATACCTACAGCTATTATTGTGTCTTTATTAACTTCACAAATACTATTAAAAGTACAGTTAAAAGCAGTCATCACATTTAAATTTAAAATAAGCGCAATCTCTGTTTAAACTTGCAACTACCTATTTTATTAGTTAAGTCTAACTTCTGTTAAAGATAACTGTGGAAAAATAATTAATGAGCCATAATTTGGAAAGCTATTAACAAAGAATAAGCTCTTTTTGAAAGCTTATGATGATTTAGATTAATACCAGTAATAAATAAGTTGCATATTTCTCTATGAATCTGTTTTAAATTAAGGGCTTACAAAACTTTCTTTTTTCTCTCTAATTTTAAAATAATTCCTAGCTTTATGTGGTATGCATGTAAGGAGTGGTGAAAGTGGGGCATCAGCCATACCTGGGGGGAGAGAGAGAGAGACAGATAATTGCAGCTGTGCTCAACTGTTATTTACCTTTCCTAACTGTTAGTAAAACTGAAACACAAAACTAAACCACTAAAACAAACCACAGCTTGAATATCCATGTACAAACCAGTAATTCTAAGAATAAATTGTTAGATATTTAGACATAAGTTTTTAAAGTGGTAGCATTTTTATTCTACTATGTTTCCTTTTCTAAAGAAACCATGAAGTTGTTTCCTTATGCAAGATACAAGTAAAATGTAAGATAACAAAAATATGTAAAACTCTGGAATTTCCTTCCATTTTATAGAGTTGGAACACTTACCTGCTGGTGCCAAGGATTTCAGTGATTCCAAAAGATGTGGACTAGAAAACTTGACCAAACATCTAAATGGTTCTTTTTTATCCAAAACATCCATTTTAGAACCACTTTTAAACATCGTCTCAAGCTGTTAACACAAAATTTAACCAGTGAGTATAAGCAATGAATATATTTTATTTATATGTTATCACATATTACATTTAAATGTTTAAGTAGGACTGTTTCCAATTTGTAATCATAGCAGGATTCCAGCTGGAGGACTGTTGTAGTAAAATCTGAGGGTGCCACCGTGTGGCAGAGTTTTCTGCTGAAAGCAAGAAGCAGCTTGTTCAATAATACTGTAAAACATTAAGTATTTCTTAGAATTTTCAACTTATCTGTTCATGCAATAAAACCTCTGCATCATCAAGAAGTCAGTTATGGTGTCATACACAGCATAAGATTTACATGTACTTAAAATAATCCTAATTTCTCATGCTCCAATGCACTGCTAGTCTAAGTCAAGTCTTTATTACAAAAACAGGTTGAAATGCTGAGTTCACAAGGCTGAAAGATTGAAATATGATCTAAAATTCTGACCAAATTTCAATCTGTTTCTTACAGAGACCTTTAACTCACTTATTTTAAAATGTCATCCCTAAAGTTTAAAAAGTTTAAATATTAAAAGTAATATTTCTAAAATTTGAAATTTAATCTAACTATCACTACATTAAAATTAGAACCTCAAATCAAATTGGTTGCTTTTCCTACCTTGTATTGTGCAAATTCGAGTTTTGGTTGGGGACCACTACCAAAAGCTTCCTGGTTCAGTCTGTGGATTCTTTCTTTCTCACTTCTGTTTTCATGAATTATCCTTATATCTGCTGCAGGGGAAAAGAGTAGGGAAAAGAGAAAGACAAACTTGTCAGCTTCTGTAATACTGGTTTTCTGATCAGATTATTCCAATGAAAATTTGTACATAATAGTTTTAATGATTTCACTGCAGTCTTTTTTGGATAAGGTAGCTGTCTCTACCATTTATATTTTCAGTTCTTACCAAGAGAAAAACACAAGCTAATGTGAGATGCTGGACATTGAGTGGGTTTGGTTTCCATGTCCAGTGCCACTCATGGGAAATACTGACCTCTCCCAATGCCAGCCAGTATTAAGGCACCAGGGATGGATGACATAATGGGAATGGAGCATATGTACATTTCCTTTCATCAATCTCTTTTCACAAGCCAGCATGAATGATGTTTAAACTAGCTTTATATTTCAAATATACATACCATTTTCTGGTTCTACATTCCTTCCTTGCAGAGGTTTTGGAGTGTATGTTTGGAAGTTCTAAATGGAGAAAGAGAAAGAGAGAAAAAAAATATTTTAGTTCAGTTCTACTTTTAGAATGCCTAGCTGAAAATACTTTAATATATTTCCTTTTATTTCTCATTCTGGAAGAATGATCTTCCAAATTTTGACCCTTATTAGAAGACTGCAAGCCAACCTTATTTTGAAAAAATTGCCTGTCTTAGGATATTTGTGAAGATTTCCCTATTTAAAAGTTTTACATGGATGAGCAGACTAAGCATCCATTCCAACAGCCTTCAACTGATGGCTCTAGGAAGCCTAATGAAAGGAACTTTAAAAAGGTTAGGACTGAATTGTTCATATAATTTTTAGTCTGAGTTTAGCCATCAGGAATATCATAATAAAGAGTACATGGAACACCAAATAATTACATCCTCACTGCAATGTTACCTTCATGAAAGGCTGTCGACCTCAGTAGTTCAATATTATTTTAACTTGATGGTCTCTTGGAAAAGGTGAATTTTCCCCCTTGCTAGGGGGCAAGAACTAGGCCTGAAACAAAAAGCAAGACTTATCTTAGGATTTTCTTGTGAAGTGGCTCACCTGGCTATATCTTTTAAACACAATATCTTTAAGGGAGTTTAAAGAATGACTTCGAAGCTCCATTTCACGGATGTCATGGTAATTGGAGGCAACAATCAGGGCCTTTAAATAAAAATGGAAATTGTTTTAACATCAGACTTAATCATCACCGTGTTTGTAATATATAAGAAAGCATCTCTAGACATTGTTGTGTTTTTGTTTCAAGGTAAGAAATAACTGCCCTTTAACTAGGATTTTCATATCTGAAAAAATGTTGCAGAGATTGTTATACAGCTATATTTAATTAATTATATTTAATTAAAGTTAATATCTAAAAGCATTCACAGTATTAACAAGCTAAGTCCCATAGTCTTATTAGCTGAAAAATAAACAAACAGAATCATAAAATACTACCAAAGCTGATCACCATAAGTTAACAAAAAGGAACAGCATTCCCTCATGAGCTCATATGCTTTGTTCTTGAAGTTAACTGTGTTGATCTAATATTCTTCAACTTGAAGAGACAATTTAATGGAATACTATCCAAGACTTGGTTAAGAAATTAAATTCAGGAGCAGTAAACGGAATAAACTGTATTTATTCACAATGCACCAATCCAAAGATTTGGAGTTTGCCCCATTTTTATCATGAGCTAAGGAGAAAAAAAAATATGCAATTTAGCAAATTATAATAAGTGAGGTGTCTTTACCAATCCTCTTACAAGCTAACCCAATTATAGCTCTACATGACTGTGGGGAAGTCAGGGTCTGAGCAGTTTTATTGTGTACCTGACACAGCAGAGGCAAGTTGCTCCTCAGCACTGAAGTGGAAATGAAGACATAGGGAGTCTGTGAATGGTACACAACATAACTGGGTTTGTACTGGTTTGGTTTTTTATATGGTGTTCCCCAGGCAACTCTAATCCAGATTGCATTATCCTCATATTCCTTAAAGGTGATGGTGACCTGATAGAAAAAGAAAAGTTTTGATTTACCAACACATTTAGGTATCCATAAAGATTTTCTTATCTCTTAACATCTCTGTTTACAAGACCCAAACATAATTTAGTACCACTGCTTGAATAAGAAAAAAACCCAATAAGTGTTGTAAGGACTGTATTTAAATAAAATTTCCACACAAAAACAATAACCTCACAAACTGGGATAAAACGAAGAATCACCTTTCAAACTCTAATATTGCTTTTCTTCCTGTCAATATAATTTTTTTCCTGAAGTTGAAAATAGAAAATAGCTTACTACAAAAGCACCAATCTCACTTTTGGGAAAACAACACATAGATGTCTGTTTCGAAGGAGGGCTAGTGGCAATAATTCCAATATGTCCATTTTTGGAGAAACTAAACTTTTGATCAATTTGTGATTTTAGACCTGATTTATTACTGCTCAAGAATACACAATCAAAAGTCTGAACATCTCCTTTTCTATTCTTGTTGATTTGCTCCTAGTTTACTTCTTTTTACCTTGGCTCAGGTAGGTAGACTTTAAAAAACCCAACAATAACAAAAACCCCAAAATATTGCAAAACTTTATTTAAAAAAAGTGATGTGAACTGCATCTGATTGGCTGTGAGTGTGATTTGGATTTGTTGCCCTCTTCTGTTGTGAGTGGGAATCTACTGGGTGTCATGGAGTGACACAGGTGATCAGTCAGAGGTATTTTCTATTCCTTTGTCCAAATTAAGCTGATGAGCTAAAGCAACTAAAGATTCCAGAAAACTGGGCAAAGATTTGATAAAAAACCACCAACATGCTGCCTTTCTTGAAGCAGTCACATTTTAAGACAAACTTATATTTTATTTCCTTCCAGCATAATTGTGAAGTTGCTAAAAGAGATATGCAATACATTTTTCCTATTTCACATGCAGTTCCTATCATGCCCAAATGAATAATTCCATTCAATTCTTGACTCAGACTGTTAGCAACAGTTATGAAAACAACATATTGACACCAGAGCCACGAAACAAATTTAGAATGGATTTATTCTTACATTTTTCAAGGCTGACCGAATTCTTCTTTTAAACTTTTTTTTGAAATCTGCTATGTCAAAATATTCCACTTCTTCTCCTGTTACATAAGACAAAAAAACCCAACCAGAAATAAGACTTATGGGTACAAATGATGTTGAGAGATGTTTTTAGCTTTGCTGAAACAAAATTAAGCAGAAAAAATAGAAGTTGCATAACCTTATACTAAAAGCTGTATTTTAATTCTGACACATTATTGCTATACAGAGAAAAAATAATATTAAATTAGTAGTTACTAATGTGTAATAATTGCTTGAGAAGTTCATGGAAAGTATACCAAAAACATTAAAGAGAATCTTCATTGAAAAATCCATACTAGGCTGCAGTAAAATGTTAAAAATCTCTCCACAGAAAAAATCCAGATGAGATTACATTTGTGGTTAAAATGTAGGATATGAGGCAGTACAGCACTAAGTTGCCCAGAATTGTGGAATTACAGCAACAAAAGATATTTCACCTGATTTTTTCATCTGGTAAACACTCCACATTCTTTTGTTTTGATAGATGTGGTTGTCTAGGAAAAAATAGGAATTGCTCAATAACAATGTATTATCAAACAGAAATTAAGGAACAAAGAATTTCACAATACTTTTATAGACAAGTTACTTTAAAATGTATTACTTCTGATAATGCAATATAATGTATTAACATTCATAAACTACCACTCATAGCAATCATAAAAGCAAAATAGGGTTTTTTATTAAAAGAGATGTAAAGTTCTTTTGTAATTCGGTGAGCAGCTAATAAAGGGCATCCCTGGGGTACAATGTTTAAGGATGGGTTTTACCCACACTGGCCAATGTAACAATGTAGACTGTTAGAAAAAACTTTGAGATTTAAACTATTGTCTAATCAAGTTGTGAACTGATATTGGAGTTAGGAGTTAAATACTTGTGTTGATCTTGAGCTCTTTGCAAAAGAGGCCACATCCAATCAGATTCATCTAAAATGTGATGTGCTTACCTCAAATGCATCTGCACCCCACAAGTGCTATCACTATGTAATTAGGGGCATTATGAACTTACTTAGAAAAATAAATGTTATTTTAATTCACTTTTTACTTACAAATTATGTCTAGAAGTGCTGCTTGCTTTATGTCTGCAGAATTTTCCTAGAAAGAACAAAAGTGCATGGTTAACTACAGGCCCAGAATGCCCGATCCCACTGTTTATCAAGTGAAAAATAATCTCATTATTGGTAGTTTAAAGGACATGTCATTGAAGTCCACAACATGTACACTCTCTTCAAAGGCACCATACCTGGTCCCAAGTTTTGAGAAATCAATAAAGAAAACTATTTCAGCAAGGTTTAAATGTTCCTCTGCAGAGGCAGCAAGAGGAATATAATCCTTACAGTGTGATGTACAAAAAATTAGAAAGAAAGTTAATGAGTATTTATGACAATGAAACAGTATTTCACTGTTCACTGTTTCAACTGTCAGGAGTTTTAACATATAGGTTATTTCTTATTTATGCTCCACAGCATGAGAAGATTTTTTAAAAAACTGCATGATACAATTTGTTACAGATACAAGTATTTCAGAAAAAATGCTATTTTAAAAGATGGCATTTACTATCTTATGAGAATAACTTAAGAGTTTCTTTCCTGTAGTTTGACCTACACTCCAGGTAAGCAATTTTTGAGTATGAAATTCAAAGGGAATCATACCAAAAGCTACAGAATTCAAGATTTATCAGCAATAACTGCATCTATCAAGGTTATGATATTAAAGCCCTCTGGTACACTAAAATCAGAGTTAGATCATATAATTGTCTTGCTTACAGCATTCTGAATGGAAGTAATTCTGGTCAAGGAAATTGAAAAAAAAAAAAACCAAACATTAAATGTCTAAAAGATATAAACTAGTGCTATCATTACCCATACTAAATAGCTTTAAATCAAGACTTTGTAATGAGTGGACATCTCCGTCAATGCCTTTATTTTACAATTTAGAAATACATGCATTTTTTAAAGTTTTAACATACTGAGCTTTTATCTACCATATGTAACTTAAGAGCTCAAAACATATACTTGCATACTTAGTATAGGTCTGTTCTACACAGATCCTATAGATCATACAAAATCGATGGTGTTACCCACTCAGCTTTACATTTTCCAGACTACTAAGTGCCATTTGAGGCTGTGTTGTGCCCAAAGATTACTGTTTCAGGTTTTTCTCATGATGCTTCTCGTGCATCCTATATGCCACTGACATTTTTTGAAGGAGAGGATTTACCTCACAGAGTTGAACAACTTCTTGAGAAATGTTGTCCTTAATCTGCTGGAAATTTAGAGTCTGCAGCTGTGCCTCAGAGAGAAAGCCCCATTTCTGCAGCATCATTTTGATTTCATCCCTTGGCATTTTTAGCACTGTTCTTCGGATGTACTCAGCCACAGTTTCATCCATGATGGAACCACCCGGAAAGCTGAAAGGTTAAAGAAAGTAAGACCAAACCACAGGCAGGTTCAGGGGACTTGCTCCCTTCCAAGTTGTACATTTCTTTATTCCTCGGCACTAGCTGACATCGATGTCTGTCCTAAGTGCGGCACTACTACAGATTTAGACAGTGGCAAGTTAAAATACATGCAACAACTTACATAGATAGTGAATCATAGTGCATCCTGAGTTGGAAAGGATCCACAAGATCAGAGTCCAACTCCCAGCCCTGTACAAGACACCCCAATAATTCTACCAGGCGCCCGAGTGTGTCCTCCAAACACTTCTTGAGCTCCGTCAGGCTTGGAGCTGTGACCGCTGCCCTGGGGAGCTGCATCAGCGCCCAGCCTCTCATTGGATGAAAAACCTTTTCCTGATATCCAGTCTAAACCTCCCGCAACACAGCTTCATGCCATTCCCTGCAATCCTGTCACTGTTCATCAGAGATCACTGCTTGGCCCTCCACTTCCCCTCACTGCGCTGAGTTCCCCCCTCAGTCTACTGTTCTTCAAGCTAAACAAATCAACTCACGCCACGCCCTTAGAAGTCTCCCGGACTGACCGAGGCCCGGTGCGAGCAGAGGGATGGGGCGCTGGGTGCCGCCCAGGGCTGTTGCTGTCTGGAACCCTTTCCTGCCGCCTTCCCTTCCAACCGCCTGGCTTTGGGGGGAGCAGTGGCGAGCCGAGCTCGGGTCCACCTTCTGCGACTCTGCGCAACGTCCTCCGGCGCTCCCGGGAGGCTTTGGAAGGGCAGGTCTGAGTGGGATCACGAGTCTCTCCGTTGTGGCTGCCGTAAGCTGCTTTTCTTGTCTGTGTGTGTCCCGTCGCTTCTTTGAAGCCTCCCGGGAGCAGTGAGGAGCTGCGGACAGCGCGGGCTGGTTCCGTGGGACGCCCCTTCCTTAACCTTGTAACAGCAGGTGCCCCAGCCCCTCGCACCCATGGCGAAACCGTGTTACTGAACAATGTTTGCTTTCCGCCGAGTGCTTCCGTCCCGGGATCGGGCTGCTAGAGGGGTCCGAGCCTGTCTTCCAACAAGGAAATATATCCTCTTGCTCCCTTTCTCTCTGGAGGGGAAAAGCTCTCGAACCCATCGCAAGAAGATTCTGATAGATTCGTAGAGTTCTTCTTTGGGAAATTAATGAAACGGAGATGAGATGGAATGAAGCCTGGTGTGGTGGATGCAGCTGAAGCACAAGAGCAGCTGGCAAAGCAGGAATTTGGTGACAGCACCTTGTCCTTATGTAATTGTAGAGTGAATTGGGTTGGAAGGGACCTCAAAGATCCCCTTGTTCCAACCCCCTGCCATAGGCATGGACACTTTCCACTAGGCAGTGCTTCAGTTTTATGCTGTCTGGATCTTGTCGTTCTTGGACAAGATTTTGCAAAGGCATAACAGGAATAGGAAGAGACAGCTTTATTAATCTGTTATTCAGTGTTGTCCTGTACAGTGGTGCTGGCTGTATGTAATAATAAAAATATCCCACTAATGGTGCCAAAACTCTGCTGATGTTACTTGTATGAATATGAGCTTAAATAATTCAGGAAGTGAAATTATCTTTTAGTGCTTTACTTGATCCCCTATTTCAACCTTAAATAAAATTGTAGAAATTAGCATTTAAGTTGGTGTTCCCCTGCTCTATTCCTTAGGATTAACACTTTCTTAATTTGTTTTGTTAAGTATGAAATCAGGTATGATGTAGTTTCATCAGGTACTAAAAGCAGGTGAGCTCATTCTGCTGCTGTGAGGGAGGTTGAATTTTTGGCAGAAAGCGATCATGTAAAATAAAAATCAATAATAATCTTATTTATCAGCATTAAAAACATACTATTCTTTAGGTTCAGGGAAAGTAAGTGCATTCTACATAATTAAAAAGATCTCGAAGTAGACATAATGGAGCATTTTTCCATTTTCTTTCTAGTCTTCATAGATATATTTCTAAATTATTTTCCCCCATTCTAATAAGTAATGTTGGAAATCCAGTACATAGTTTTAGAGATGGTAGTTCAAGAGTAAATTTTGTATGATTTAGCTAAGCTTGGTTTATTAAAGTGGATTGCTAAATTTCTTGGAGTTGCTGGAAAGTTTGGGGTCATTCTCAATGTACCTAACCATAGCCTTATGGACAGCAGCATCGAGTGAACCTTCAATATGCTGGTCTGGAAGATGTTAATGATGTTACTGAAAGGTAGAAACAAAGTTGTGAGTTTTGAGTTCCCTTGGGTTTTGAAATGGTATGCATCAACTGTGATTTCTCATTTCTATGATCACTGAGTATTCAAAGTTATTATCAAAATTCTTTGTGTAGTAAAGAACACTAGGAATGCAGGAGTTCTGCTGAAGTGGCATGAATGACACCTTGAGGCAAACACCAGCCTGTCAGGTGTGGAGATGAATATTTTATGCTAAAATTTTGTACGATCTTAGAGAAAACAGGATTTGAGTAAACAAAAAGTGAAGTTCGTAAATATTTTTTTTGCAAACACCAAACAGAACAATACAACGTAACTGAGAATGTGAAGCTCCAAATGTTTTGTATTACTCAAGTTAGACAGTGCCACGAACTGCTAAAAGTAATGTGAAACCTGGAGAGTAGAGTGGCTTCAGAGGAACCGCGGGTTTGTTCCCGTCCCTGCTGTGAATCCCTGTTGAGGTTTGCATGGTCCTGCTGCCGCCTTGTGGGCGTCATTTGAGTGTTTGCAGCAAATGTTTGTGTTCTGTGGCGCTGTGCAAAGCACAGTTCTGTGTTCTTGTTAAAGAGCTTCATCATTAGCAATGTACATGCTTTGATGTAATTTTTCATCAAAAGGGTTTCTTAACAAGGATTTGCATTTTGCTTTAAAAGGTCATTTCTCTGAACAGTGTGTGAATTCATGTGGTTTGGGGGTTTCTTTACCATTGACCTTAGAAAGCTGAAAAAATATGATTGTGTTCTTTTCAAATGGAACTCGGTTTAAAAAGTAGTCTTCTAACATGTTTTAATTAAATATGGAAAAAGCATCTTATGGAAACAATTACTTAGATCTAAGCCTTCCCTACATTGTTGTCCTTCAAGAGTGGAAAAATTAAGCACTGGGCTAATCAGCAAAACTAAAGGAACCTAATTCAATTTTCCTTCTGCATGAGGGAACTGGTTAGTTCATATTTATGGGAGATTCTGGAAAAGAAAGAAACTTCCTTGGACTCCTGACATACTAACCTCATAATTGACTTTGGGAAGAAGTGAAAATGCACTGAACCCTTTGTTTCTCCACACAAGAATGTGAGAAAGTTAGGAGGAGAAATTGGCACACGGACAGAAATGAGCAATGTTGGTGTCAAACATGAAATGCTCACAGTTCTTCCATGCTCGTTTGGGTCAGCCTTTGGTTTCTGCCTACTTCCTGGGTGTCTGCAGTTTTATTTGAATTCTGTAGTACATGTGGGTTCCTTTTGCAGTTAATATGAAATATTTAATGCATTGAACATAGGTATAGGTCAATTTTCAGATTAGGGATGAGTATCACATCTTGATAATTTATATGTTGATTGCTTTTAGAAAATTTGAGATGCTTAGTATCCCAAGATTGCTTATACAAGGAATTACCTCATTATTTTTCTAAGCAGAAATATTAGTATTGGAAGTTCAATATCATTATCAGAAAATTTCCAGCTTTAGGCTTTTGATTTTTTACAATAAATCTGGTTTATATTGGAAACCATACAGTTAGACTCTCCTATATTTTCCCTATTTAAGGAGAAACCAGACAAGATATGATACTGGAATGAGACAATTTCTTAATTTTTTTTTTTCCCCAGTAGAATAGCATAGATCTAGAAACTGGTTTAGAAAGTTAAAGGATTAATTATCTTTATCCATGTCTTCTACATTCAGAGACTATTAGTTTATAGATATTTGTATTTTAACCAAATCATTGAGATACCTATGTAGTGTAATTTTTATCAAGAAAGAAAAAATTGCACTGAATCTCATATCAGACACATTAAAGGGCAGAACATTTCTGTGCAAACCAGTGAAATATGTCAGTGCCATTATGTAAAGAGATAATTTCCTTACTTCTCTCCAAATATTCACTTCAGATATTAACATTTGCTTAGCATTTTGCAGTTCTAAAGCAATTCCTGTATTTTCTAAATATTGTTCTTTTCCTTCACTTCCAGTATTTCTTGTGCAGAAATTGTGTGTTTGCCTTGGCTTTCTTTACCCCACGTTTCTGTTAGTAGTTTCCTCAGAGCAATTTATGTTTCTTACTCACTATTTTTTCCTGTGTTTTGTTTTATTTTGTTTTCCCAGTATTATTTTATATATCAATTCCCTATGAGCTACCACCTATACAAATTTCTGTCCATTTGGACTTAGATTCTGGTAAGATGGCAATTTGCAATTCTTATTTTTTCATCAGAATGTTATTAAGAAGAAACTAATGAAACCAATGTCCTTTCTTCACGCACATTGTTGTTTCTCTTGAAACTTTTTTGTTTGTCAGAGTCATTCCCCTCCAGCAAAAAGATTTCAGCCTTCCCTGCTTATTTATAGACCACTGTATGATGTGATATTTCTAAACATCAGTTTAATATTGAGCACTGGGAACACTGCTCTGTCCTAACTTCAGAAGTGTTTAAAGCCTCCAGGGAAGCACAGAAAGTTGTTTTGTTACTTAGTCCATCACATTCTACAGGAATTGAGTGCTAGAACTTGAAATATTGTAATATTGAATGTTATTTGAAAATTTCAGGAGTACTGATCTATGAACTGGTGTGATCATTTACAAATGAAAGTTCTTAAGAGGTGCCATTGGAAAATCCCTTGGAGAAGGCTTTTAACTAATAGAGTGCACCATCACTTCTGTGCCATTGGTGGCTTTCATTCATGGTCTGAGAATTCTTTTGTAAACAATGGCAGTGATTACTATTCTTATTTTAGAAATAATGAATCTTTCCTTGAAATGCTCCCTTTGACATCCTGGCCTGTGCTGATGTGCATTCCCTGTTTCATTAGGACACTGCTCTTCCTCCTGAGACTGCCAGCTCAGATGACAGTTTTAGGAAGTGCAGGCAGAGGCTGAATGATGAAGAGCTTTAATAATCATCTGGGTTCACACATGTTAAAGTAACACATAGCCATTGAGCAGGTCACCCTCTCAGGGGAATGCTAACTCCACAGCTATCAAAAAAGCTCTACTGATAAATTTAAAACATATTGACTTTGTGTGGCATGCAATCAAAAGCTGGTGGCAATAACACAGCAGGGTTCTTAATCACTTTGCTGTTACAGTTGCGCTCCTGCTGTCATATTTCTAAAGGTTCATTTGTTAATTTGTTGAAAGCAATGCTTAAGCAACTTGTACAGTTTCCAACAACTTCTGTGCTAAGAATAAGTGTAGTTTAATATTAGACTTCCAGATAGTATGGGGGAAGGTTTTTGGAAGAAATCACTACAACACTATGTAGAACATATTCTCATGGTTCTCAAGTGGCTTTTAAATGTTTGGATTTTTAAAATTAAGTTTGCTTGTGGGAATCTAACTCTTGTTAAGCTGAACACATGGTGAGAAGTACTGGATATGTGAGTGTATGTGGCTCTTTAAGCTGAATATATTCCTTGAGCATTCTAGGAATAGCAGTGGAAATTATAACTGCTATAACTGCAGCTGAATTTTGGGATTTTGCAATTGTAAAATCTGACCATTGGCTTATTGTATTTGTCCAGTCTGTCTAGTAGGAGTGTTAAGACAGTGTTGGCTACTTAGTACAAGTTGTAGTGTTTGCCTGATGTATTGCAACTGGAAAGGTGGTCTGTTTGGCAGAAGGGGAAATGACAAAATACTAAGTAAATAAACAAACAGATAGTGGCAATATGGGCCATAAAAATAAAATTTTACCAGGATGAGCCCATTTGTCCTGGTATGAGCTGGACTTTTCTCCTCCCCTTCCTGGTGATCTTCCTGAGCAAAGATGTCATCTTCCTTCAGCCACTGTCATATGATGCTGTCAGTCCATTTCAGCTAAAGAACTCACTCCCTCCCCACAGAATCCTGCAGGAAAGGGTGCTCCCCTTTAGTTTACCAGAGAGAAAACATGAGGGAAACCTAAGTGCTTCATTCCACTATCTGATGGAGTGGGGGATTCATGTAGAAGACCAATCCCATTGCTTTTCAAAGGAGCACAATGAAAGAGCAAGAGGCACCAACATGGAGTTGCAAGAAAGGATATTTCAATGCTTAATGATTTAAAAAATATATCATAATGTTTTGATGAAGTGATTAAGTACCAGTTTTTAAAGCATCACCAATGTCTGGTTTAGGATATTTTTAAAAGTATGTAGATAGCTAAAAAAGATGCCAGCTCTCAGAGTGCTGTAATGGAATAGCATTGTGCTTCCTGTTGTAATCTTTGTAAAAGGTAGAAAGAAAATCACATATACTTAACTTTTTAAAGCAAGGAAACAGAAAATTGAAGTAGGAAGCTGAAAAGATAATCTGGAGTTCAAGAAAGATTAATGCAGCTAGAGAGTCCCTGAAAGTTAAAATCTCAGCTGCATGCTTATGTCCGTGATAGCCAAGATCATAAACTCCTAGTTGACTGGTAACATTTGGGTTGTGTAGAAGATCAGATATGTGCTGGGTTTAATGACTGTAACTGTGTAATATAAATTATACACATTAAACTGCATTTTGATTTCAAATATTGTTAAAATAACACTGTGATTATATCTTACATGTTAAATCAGACTTGCTAGTGACACTATTTTAATGTTGGCAGGTGGAAATTTTCTCAGATTCTTGTCCTTGTGCTACTAAAATCATCCCTAACTAAAGATGCATCCAGACCTGTCTCCTCATCTGCACACTGAAGAGTGTAACCTAATTATCAATCTGCTCAAGCAGTGTCACAAGGAGGTAAGAAGTGTTGAGCAGAGAAAAAAGTGGGTGGGTTGGGGAAATGAGTGTCAGATAAATTAGTGATGATGTTATATGATCATGGAGAGAAAACCCTCCTCTAGGCAGAACAGCTATGAAATATAGCTGGTGTGTTTTCACTGAAAAGCTGTCTGATAACTGTAAAATCATTCCAGTGATTTATTTAGGAAATAGAAAATTTTCTGTGCTACAGCTTAACATTTAAGGACCTATTTTAAGGACTGAAATAACTTCTGCACCTCTCAGTGTACTGTATACCCCTCAAAAAACAATAATAAAACCAGCTTCAAATGCCCTCTTTTTGTATGCTCATAGCATTTTCATATTCCAGCTGTCCCTGGGGCAGATGCTTCAGAGTGGTTATAAGCAGATGTGCTGATGGGGATCCTAACAGCCACATGCCTGATGTTCAGTGCTTGGAGAGCTAGTTGAGAATTACTGCTTGACTTCCATCTTCTCAATAGGCACCTACTCAAGGATGGAAATGCTAAATTGTCTTCAGGCTTCTCTAGGCTCTCCATTGCTTCATGATTATTAAATCATCATTTCACTTGTTTAAAAGCCTTTTAAAAGTATTAATTATTAAATATTCACTCTGAATGTGAAAACTGATTTACACCACTACATGCAATCTACAATATTTTCACCTCCATGGTCAGTTGTGATGTTGATTCTTTTCTCTAATGCAGTTAGATTCTAAGACAATACAACTGTTACTGTTTTGAACAGAATTGCAAATTTTTTGTTTTTAAAGCCATTACAGGATGAGGAACAAGGCTGATAATTCACAAAATGTCAGAGAAGACATTTTATCTGAAAGAAGGGTAACAACATTTTTGCAAGATTTGTTTTTTTAGCTAAAGTAACACATTGAAAAACATTTTCAGCACCACACTTTATGATTTCTTAATTACAGCAATGAAGGAAGCAGAGTTCTAATGTTAAAATTCATTTGCAGGGAGTATATTGTACTGGTTTTCTTCAGCAACATGTAATTTGTTTTTGTTGTCACTTGGAGTGCAGTATCTTGAAACATAAGCACTGCAGTCTGTTGATACCATCTCTTATGGTGGTACATCCCATTCCACTGCTCCTGCAGAGAGCATCTCCAAGCTTTAATACTGAAAGTTGAATTAATGTAGGAGTTACACTTTTCTTCCCAAGGTCAGAAATTTTAATTTGCCTAAAAATGCTTTAGGTAGTTTGAGTGATTGTGGAAACTTTTTTCCTTTCATTTTTCAGTTGATTTTTAAACAACTACTTTAATGTTGTAATGTAGGTAAGTATTCAGTAGCTAGAATTAAGTGGGAAGACTACATGTATATTAACTACTGTAATATCAAAAGGATTGCCAAATGACCATCACTTAGAAGAATAGGCAATATGTAAGCAATATAAAGTGAAAGTATTGTAATTATTTTTTCATAATTGTGAAAACAAATCCAGTCAGTAAAGAAAATACATTCAGATTTGTCCTGCATACAAAGGAGGGTTTCTGTGCTTTGAGTAGGAATGCAGCAGTATTGATTTACTAATTGCAAGTAATGAATGGCTTTTTGTGGTTTGATTTTTTCTTTTTTGTTTTAAATGAATGTCAAGATAGGAGTATCATGGATTTGTGTGAATTAGACTGCCTTGAGAACTGGAACTAAAAGGTGCACTTGAACTCCTTGGCAGCAAGTGATTCAAAGGAATCTATTGTCAATCTGACTTATGAAGTGACTGGGAGCAGCAATAATAGCCATGCACAGAATTATGTTCTCTTGGTTTTATTTGAAGTTGATCTCTACATGAAGAGGAATTACTTTTGTCAGTCTTGTGCTCAGCTGGGAGAGGATGCTTGTGTTGGCAGTCTCAGAACAGAGAGGATGAGGATGACTTTTTCACACTCAGTTGAAAGGGAGCAATAATTTTTCATTTGAAATTCAGGGGGAATGTACTGAAATATTCTTTTTAAATTGAACTCACTGAAATCCGAAGTCACTGATCTTAATGAGTTATTGGTGACTACTTGCTGTTTTCTTATAATGCCTAAGAACCCTCATCTACAGTTCTAAGAACTTTCATCTACAATTTAAATCTCCATTCCTGAAGGGATGAAAAACATTATTTTTTAATTGGGTGTCCATTTTCACAACAGACAATTTCATTTATTTTATTGCTAATCTAGAACCTGCCCTGTATATCAAGTTTTGTATCTAGTGAGGACAGGTTAATGGGATTCTTATTTGATGTCACTTTTTTTTTTTGATAACTCCACTCTGGTGCCAAGTATGTTTTATAAATAGACACATTTTTATAGGTAGCAGCTCAAAGAAATGTATACTGTCTGGCAGTTGTATCACTGCAATAGGTGTAGTAGCTATTTTTGAGAAACTGATTCTTTGTTTCCGTTATAATCTCAGCCATGAAGTTGACATTTTAGGAATCTGGCTAAATAAACAGATTAAACCCACTGTATGCACTACTCAGAGTGGAGTTAGCTTGAACATTCACCTTGAAATTTAACATGCAGGTATGCAAGTAGAATACAAAACTAAATCTGTATCAGCTGGAATGAAAATGTTGTAAAAGCAAGATCGGTGTGCAGTAAAGTGACCACTTACTCTGTTCAACTGCTTCAGAGTCATCTGATGCCCTTTATAAATCACAGAGCTATAAACAAGCTAATTATAGCACTGCTATAGTGAAGTGTTTGTCATAAACTTTATTAACCCACTCCTACTTCAGTTGTGTTCTCTTGGCTGAGATCTTGTTCTTTTGAATCCTTACTAGTGTTCATGTATTTCTTGTATGAATCCACCCAGCTGCTGGTTAGCTGTGGAAATGCACAAAGTTTTCCCTCTGAGATATGGAATAGACTTTATTTGCATCTGTTTTGTTCTTCTTGGTGTTTTTTATTTCAATTCATTAGCTGTCTGCAAGATAGGCTGAGTTGTTTCCATTCACTGTGCAGCTGCAAATATCTACTAAAAGCCCCCTCCTTCAGGTCTTCTAAACCACTAGGATGCTCTGCTGCCAGGTTCTGCCATGAGATTCTGTGGCATGGCACAAGCATCCCCCTGAAAAAGCACTCCTTCTACAACCATGCATTCTGAGAGTGGTTTAAGGCCTGGTAGTATCAAATTGCTTTAAGAAATCCTGGCTAAGAGGACAGATTTTTATGGTGAATACCATCATGTTAGCTATGGAGAGCCCTCATGAGGACAAGGCCTGCAGTTTTTTAGAAACTGAGGAGCACTTAAATGTGCATAATGCCTGCAATTGAGCTGTGCCATAAAGATGGTAAATGCATCTTATTTATTAACCTCAAGATCCAGAGATATTTTTTATACTGGCTCTAATGTTTCAGTCAATTAAGCCTAGTGCCTGCATCTTCTGGACCAACACCACATTCTTCATGTAGCTGGAATAATGGAGCAGTGAATCCTTTGCCTCTGCAGGTCACAAAGAAATAATGAAAACTAATGCAGGGAGGACATTGCCTCTGTATCACAACCTGGAGTTCAGAATATTTAGTTTTTGTGCGTTATTTAACACAGTGTGAGTGAGAGTTGTGAGACTGACTTCTAGATCAATAAAATGTATGTTCTGCATTTAAACAATAGTTTCAGCTTAGGTGTCCTCCTTTAGTCTGGTTATACATGGTGAGTACCTTCAGCTTTCAGCAAGGCAGGGGTGGCTCAAGTGGGATTCAGGAGTAGCTCGAACCTCTGCCTGCTTGGGCAAAGAAGTTACCAAACACCACTTTTCACAAGAAAGGGAAAGGAAAAGACCAGAATATACTGAAAAATGCAAATTAATTTAAATAAATTTAGAGCTTCAGAGGAAGAAACCTTTGAATTGTAATTTTTTTTCTCCTTAACTCATCAGCACAATGTTTTGAAGTTTTTTGGCCATTGCAATGATATTGACCGTGAGATGAGGAAGTGCTTAAAAAAAGAGGTAAGCAATAAATTATAAATACTGTGAGTTAAAGGCTTAATAAAAAAATGGGAAAGAACTAGAGTTGGTTTTTAGTAAGTAGTAAGAATCGATAAATGTAAGCACATTCTGCTGTGGGCACTTGAGACCAAATCTAAACTTTTAAAAATAAATTTGTCAAGTAAAATCTGGCATTAGCAAATGGTGTGTGGGTTTTTTTTTATTTTTTTTTTTTTTAAATACACAAAAATAGGCAAACACAATTTAATGAAACAAATATTGCAGATAGGAACTGATACTTCATAGATTGCTTCTGACTTTTTTCTTAATTTTTTTTTTAGTAGTGGTATTTGCACAGAATTTCATATAAAGCAGTAATGGTCACCTCTACATAAGTAACACTTAAAGCTGAAGCCAGTTACACTGACTGAAACTACTTAATGAGTTGCTGAGTTAGTCCCTAAATGAAAATATCTGCAGATATGAAGGAATGAAGACTACAGTTTAAGTGGATTAACTGTTTAATAGGCACATTTTCAGAGGAGTGTTCTTTATATTTATGGTGGTTGTGCCTTCGTGACACAACATATAAATGAACATTTCACATACCTTTTAACTTGAAACTGTAGTTTCTAATTTTTACGTAAATTTCACCATACTAAAAAGTTTTCTTTCCACATAATCTCATTATTCTTATTTTGTCTTCCATTAAAGCCTTTACATTAAAGGAGTTCTTGATGATTATATTTGTCTGCCTTCTTAAAATGTGCTTATGTTGATATGCCATTACTAGGAAGCCCCTGAAAGGTTGGCCACAAATATTGAATCGGTACAGATGTAGCTTTTAAAGATCCATTGTTCTCATTCTACATAAAAACATGGATGGGTTATTGAAAAATTAAATATTGGCAAGGGAAAAAGTTAAGCATTCTGTAAATGTTAAGTAATGTTTCGGGTCATTATTTCAGTTATAGACCAATCAGTATAATGGATGAAAAACTGCAAATCCTTTTCAAAATCAATTTCTTTAGTAGTTTATTACATTATATGGAGAATTGAATATTTGTGGCTTACTTGAGTTTTATTCTTCATACCAATTATTAAAATATTGAACAAATATATGCTGTAACCTAAGAAAAAGAATAATTTTCTTCTCATGAAATACATATCAAATGATGCATTGATTTTTAATTTTTCATTTATTTGAGCCATGAAAATGTTTCCTTTTTGTTTGCAATGAAGAAGGGCTCTTCAACCTTCTACTAGTGCAGGGGTGTACTTGAAAGCATGGTGGCTTTATACATGTATCTTAATTCTGAAGGCTTTCTTGATTCCATTTTACACTGGAGTCCTGCCTCTATTGTGGTTCTTGTTTAAACCATTAAAAATCCCCATGTGCCTCATTCAATCCAAATTTGCCTTTGTTCCTTTCATCTTGGTATCCTGCTTTATTTGTGCGTGTTGTTAATGACCAGGAGCAAAAATAGACCAAGCCTGTGATGACAAATTCATGTTTCAGAAGGCCAGATGCACATTAATCAGTATCTTGTAAAAGGAGAAGAGCCTGACCTGTGCTCTAGAATAGCACCAGTGCAACTTTTTTTTCCTCGTTCATGTGTGAAGTGTAGCTGTCTTATGTTAGATCACTGTATAATTAACTTCCTCCTTAAGATTAACTGAATATTCTTTATTAGAATGTTCTAATACTCCTTAGCTTAATAAGCTAAAGAAAAACTTAGAAACCTCAAACTTAGAAACCTTATTTTAATGGAATAAATATTAATTTCAAAGTAGAAGTGTTAATTTCAAAGTAAAGATGAACCTATATCTAGATATTAACAAGAGCTGTATTTCTAATGCATCAATGAAATATATTGTTTCTGTTCCTGGGTAAAAAATGCTCTCTACAGTTTTAAATTTGACATATCAGTTTAATGATAACATCTGATCTATTAATTTCCTTATCTGTCTTCCAGTTTGAAGAAAACAGGCGCAGAAACCGGGAGAAACGACAGAGGATAATAAATGCTCACAAAGCCTCAGAGAAGTGAGCTGTGCTGAGGCTGGACAGCTGCAGCTCCACAGGGACATTCACTTGGCAGTTGACAGAATAGTTGTGTTTGTCACCACTGTCCAGCCTGTGGTTTGTGAAATGATGACAAAATAAATGCATCTAATACATATTCATTCCCAACAAGGCAAACAGTGTGCAAAAATAAATACAATACATTGCTCACAACCTAACTTAAATTTTGACCTCTAAAAGAAAACTACTGTGGCAAGTCTGTTCTGGCAGTTTTATGATTAAGCAGTGAGGAATTGTGTGAGATACTATGTGTTCAGGGCAGCTGTGTTCCCCACTTTGTACTGAGTTGCATTTACTTCCTCATGTTTAGCAGTTTCTCTTTCATATTTTGGGTTTTTAGGGTCTTTTTTTGTTTGTTTTTCACTGCAAAACACTAAATTATTTTTTCCATCACTCTTTGTAGTGTTGTGATAACACTTCTTAAATGGATTAGGAAAAAGAAATTTTAAACAGATGTGGCTTGAAATTGGAAATTGCCTATCAAGGAATAATTGGAGTTCTAGTATTTTTATTGGAGCTAAAAGGATGAAGCTACTGTCTTCAGCTGAGAAGATTACAAATCCTCCCTGCCAACCATTTGTACAGTGTAGACTGTTGTAAGACAATTTGTTCATCAAACCCAAAGCAAGCAGCTTTAGAAATTCAGAATGGAACATTTCCAGGGATTTGCAAAGCTTCCCCTTGATTTTTGTTGAGTACAATCAATGTGTGCTGAGTGATTTTTGAAGAGGAGTGCTGCCAAAAATACAAGCTAAAGTTCTTCCATTTTCTCTGTTACAAAGGTAAAGCTAAGTTACTACTATTGGGGTTGAAGCAAAGCTGACACTGAAGTGGAAGGAAAGTAACTTTCTCGGCAAGTTAATGTGTCTTGTGTTACCAAGTTGCCTTGTCAGCCTATAAAAGGTGTTTATTTGCCATCAAACTTCTGAAAGCCCAGAACAAGCCTCAGAATTCGTAAGATTTGATATCAAAACATACACTGGTTTGTCCAGTGATGGAGCTGCTTCTCTGTGTGTCTGCTGGATTCACTTTACTTTTAAACAATGCCTCTGTTGTGCCTAGCAGCAAAAGACTTTTTTTAAAAAATAAATTTTATTGAGCCAAATATACAAAATATCTGGAAACCTTTTGGAAGAAAGGTGCCTATTCTACAATGAATTACATGGTTTGTTGTAAGAACCACAGTTTCAATCTTGAAATTGGTACAGGCCCCTATTTTTGGAAGAAAATGGTATTTTGTGAGCTGTTTTGAAGGGTGAATTAGATCAAATCCTTTCAGTTGTTTTTCAATACGTGGATGGACCCAATTAAATTGGTAAAATTAAACCAGAAATGTTTTCAGTGAAAGCTCCAAGCAAAGCTGAAGCAATTGTTTCTGCATCTTGACACTGTTTGTTTCTTAGAACAAGTAAACGATGCTTAAGTGGTTGGAATGGTGCAGCCTTTATTGGTACTTTCCAGAGTATTTTCAAAGTGTACTTTGTACTTTGAACTGCCCTATCTGGGAATTCTGCATCCATGATACTTCTTCCACTTGAGATGACACAACCTACTTCAGGCAAGCTCTTAAACAGAATTTGTAGTCTTTAAGTAAATAAATAAATTGAGAATTGTTCCAGAGATTAGGTTGAGAAGCTGATATCTGAGTGCAGAAGCACTGAAGCTTTTGTTTTATTAATCAGCTTCTGTGAGTACCAATCTTTCACACAGCAACAGAATAAGAAACCAAGAGCCACTTAACACAGCTCATTAGTCAGAATCATGTTTGCAAAGATCAATGTGCTTAGTGAATGAAAGACCAAAAGACATACACAATTCCTATTGATACTTTCAACTACATTTTATTTATAAATCCGTTTTACAGATCAGCTTTGTTTACCTAGTTAAAGTCTGATCATGGTCTTCCTTCTCTTTCTCTTTGCTAATTGCCCACTAGTAGTGTGATATGAGAGTACCCATTGATTCCTGTGGGTTTTGCTCCTTTTGTTTGACAGAGAGTTCATGTTGCTAATTTGATCTTGAAGCTGAAAAACACTGGTGTAATAATACTGATGATTTAAATGACAGAGAAAGGAGTAAGGATGAAATAGTAAATGTGGGTTTTTTTCTTGTTTCCTAAAGTGAGCTTGTGTGAAATAAACCTTATCTCTATAGACTTCAAAGACAATTTATTGCAATGTCATTTGTCTATAGGAGCATTTTGCCCATTGTTCTTTCTGAAAGAGTGTATTTGAGAGAGAAAAGAAATTTGATATAATTTGTGTTGAATTGCATATGAGAAACTCAGGGGTGTTTTACATGGGAAAGTAAAGAAGGGGGAAATAGAAAAGGGCAAATGGCAGGTCTGGCCATAATGGTGAAGATTTCCCATATTAAAGTGCCATGAAAGTCTAGGATATGTGGACTGGAGTAGGACAGAGCAAAGAGAATTATAACTGTCCAGCAAAATCCCTCCAGTTTTACAGAAACACCTGGTAACACTATTCATAGTGTACTTTCTCTTGCTGGAAAACTAAATGACATTTTGTTTTCCTTAGTTTTTTTAAAAAAATTTATTTTTTATTAGAAGGAAAAATATTCTGCTGAATAGCAGCAGCATAGTGTAAGAGCAGCAGGGTGAGTTCTTGCTCTGGTATTAATTTCTTTATACAAGGCTTGAATCCAGTGGTCCTGTTAAGCTGCAGTGCTGAGTGTTAATATATTACGAATGTGCTGTTTGTCTTTCCCTGTAAACTTTATATGGTAACATCCTCAAGAAATTATGTCCTTTGTTGCTGATAAAGATAATATGTAGTTTCTAGAGCTTGAAGCAAAGTCTTGATTTAGTTGAGCTGACTATACAATTAGGGTGAGGACTAGTCCTGAATGTTTCCAATGTGTTACACACTTTGCTGAAGCTCCACATCTCATGTATAAAGTATATTCAGCAGTCAGGCATTCCTAAATTTGGCACTGCCCATGCTTTAAAAAAAAAAAATTCATGACATCTAATACAGTTTTTTTCTGATATTAATGAAAACACACTTCTGTGGAATACCTAAAAGGATTTGAACAACTGGAAAGCATACCAGATTCTGATAGTTGACTTAAAAATTAATTATTAACATTAGTGCTTAAGCAAAGGAGATTCTCTACCTTGACAACATAATGGATTTTAGTCCTGCAACTTATGGTACACATTAAGTTTTATTAACATGGACTAGAATGGAGTATCAGCAAATCTTAGTGGCCCCATTAGATTGTTTATTTTACAGGCCCAGTGATAACCATGCTGCTCATCAATAGAACCTGCCTTGCAGTACATGGTCTACTAATAAAAACTTGAAAGTGAATAGTAAATTCACATCAGGTTCCCCAAACCTACTTAAATTGCTGTGTACCAAAAATTTATGAACAGGAAGAAAATACATATATTTAGCCTGAAAATGGTTCTTGTGCTTTAATCCTGCTTTAAAATTATTGTATTGAACTATTTGGTGACATTTTAAAGGCTGGGAACTTTCATGTAAAGCTATTGCTTTAATCAATGAGACTTTTATCGGTATTTTAATGTAGACCCTTACATAAAACAAGATACATTTCAAAGATATAAGTGAGCAGAAAAATCTTTTGGGATAGTAATTACCTGAAAAGATGTTACTGATGGCTTGACAGAACTCATTCCCAGTACAGACGTCATCCATCCAGGACCTGGAGATTTGTTTCAGCTTGGCAAATGCCTTGAAGAATACGGATATGTGTGGCTAAGCTACAGGAAGGCTGATATGATCGTGTCATCCCCAACACTGAGGTGCTGAGAGCAAAGGACGTGCTTTGTTAGCATGACATTAGCGGTCTAATTTTTACAAAAACCTTTGACTGAAAAGTGTTCATGACCTTTGCTACCAGCAGCCCGACGCCTGAGTTGTTCAACTTGAAGTAAATCTGATTTCCCCTCCAGCCCCGGGCTGAGGCGGCTGCTCCCCGCGCTGGCATCACCGCGCTCCGGCTGTGCCACGATGCCAGCGGGGACTGCGGCTCCATCCCGGCCGTGCCACCGGGAAACCCCTTCGTTACAGACTGCCGGGAAGAGCACTGGGAATGTTTTGGTATTTTTCTCGAGCGCTGGCAGAACTCTCTGTCAGCCGACAGACACCGGACGTGACCGTGCCCAGAGCGGGGCGGCGGCCGGTTCGGAGCTGCACAAGGCGGCCTCCGCTGCCTCCCGGGGCCAGCCGCCGGCGCTGGGCGCTTCGGGATCACCGCGATCGGCAGCGCCGTCTCCACGCGCCGCCTGCCAGCCGGGAACGTCGCCAGGCTCGGCGGCCACGACCTGGCCTCCCGTATCCCGTTCTCCTCATCCCGTCCCGCGTTCCCCCATCCCGTATCCCGTTGTCCTCATCCCGTCCCGCGTTCCCCCATCCCGTATCCCGTTCTCCTCATCCCGTCCCGCGTTCCCCCATCCCGTATCCCGTTCTCCTCATCCCGCATCCCGTTCTCGCACCCCGCGCTGCGGGACTCGGCAGCGCCGCCCAGCGGCCGCTCGGTCCCGCGGGAGGCAGCGTCCTCCCTGCCGCGCGGGGGGGGCTCCCTCAGGCCGCGCCGCCATCTTGGCGGAGCTCAGAGTGCAGCTTTTTGGCCCAGCCTTGCCATGTTGAGGGCTTGGTCTGTGCCCAGGTGCTCGTGCTGTGCTGTGGAATGGCCTCAGCCCTTGTAAGAACCGAGTGCTGGGTGCTGGTGAGGTGCCATCGCCCCTGGATTCTGTGCAGCCCAACCACAGAGTCTGCCTCAGGTATAAAGACATCCACACTCTTCCCTCATGGGTCAAAAGTTGTCACAGCTGCCCCCGTGCTCTGACATACTCTGGGGATGCCACTGATCCCTTGTTGATGCTGAATTCTCTTGCACAATCCAACTTCTGTTTATCACCAACTTTTTTTTATTTATTTAAATCAAGTCCATGTTGTGCTGAGAAAAGCACTGTTGAAATTAGCAAACGTGGTTGGACTTTGCTGTGTCCAGTGCTGAGCAAGGCCCTGGCACAGGGCCCCATGTGTAGCCACAAACCACAGCAGGGATTGGCGCTGACATTACCAAAATTCCTCTCTATGCTGCTTGGTAGGATTAGAAGACTACACTTTACTCTCTTCCACCCCCTGGATTTGTAATTATAGCTATAAGAGATATTTTAGAAACAGCTATGTTGTGCCCTAATACAAGCATTCCTGTTTTTCAAAGTTCAGCAGGATATTGGAACTGGCTGATGCACCTGGCTCTGGAAGCAGCCAGGAATAAAAGGTCATCCTCAAAGACAACTAGCATGAATGAAGTTTTGATTTATTAGTGATTCATTTTGTGTAGCATAATGGTTGGTTTGGCACTTGCTCTGGGCATTCTGTAATATTGTAATTATTTATCCAGTGGCACCTTAGACCATGCATGCAACGCACAAAACAATCCACCTCAGCTGTCTCTGTTAATTGAAAACTGCAGCTTTAAATTCTTAACTTTCCCATAGCTTTCAAAGCTACATATTTGTGTGGATTATTTAGTTGTGTTTTGAGTTGGTTCATATTCTAACATTCCTGGTAATGAATATATAAATTACTTTGTGTCTAAGTGGCATTGGTTAGACAGCTGCGGTTACAAACAGCCCACATAATCACATTAAATCAATATTAAATGTGTGCTACTGAATAGTTGTCTTTGGGATGCTGATGGTCCCAATTTAATTTAAGCTTCATCCCACTAGTGCTTCCAAAAAACCTCAGAGGAAAACAAATAAAAAAATCAAATCCCCAAACGAATAACTCCAAATGGAATAACAGATCTTTCATAATTGGTCCACAGTGGCTTCATTTAGGTGGAGTTACAAGTGTGTGGTGTACAGCAGCAAAAAGTCCAAAACCTATTCACTACGAGAGAGGGTACAACTGTGGAGAATGGGTGTCAAGATGCTTTTTCTTTTTTTGTGTGTGATAAGCGAGTTTATTCGAACTAGAAAAATAGAAAAGGCTCATTTGAGTTACAATACTTAGTGTGAGGAGAAGATGTAAATACTAGAAGTTTCTTGAGAAAGCCAGTTTGTCCTCAGTGTGATGCAGCTGTGCTGCTGTTGGTTCTGTTTGCAGGATGGCCAAGAATAGATGGTAAGGGTTGAAGAGTGGCAGCAACAAGGAAACCTGACACTTTCCTCTGGAGCTGCTTGCTATTCAAAATGGAGACTCTTAAATCATCTGAGACAAGAGCTAGACATTTTTCCATGGATTTTTTTTTTGTGCTGGGCTTGTGTTCATGGGCTTCTCTTTCCATGCTTGGGGCTGTGTTCAAGGTGAGGGCAAAAATTATTAAGATTGTCTAAATCTCCTGATTGGGAAGTTGCAGATTATTGCAGGGAGTGGTGCATTGAGTGGAAACCAATTCCAGTGTCCAGTAGTCGCTGGAGATATAATTTTTATCTCTAGTTATTAATTAGGTCTTAAAATGTTTTAGAAGAGACTGCACACAGAAGTTGTGTACTATATGTATTAGGGGAGAAACAGAAAGTGAAGAGACTGCACACAGAAATTGTGTACTATATGTATTAGGGGAGAAACAGAAAGTGAAGATACCTGCAAGGGAAGTGAGAATTCTCCCTTTGAACAGAACAGCAGGAAGGGAATCTGGTTTGTATGAAAATATGTCTTTTAATAGATGGAATATCTGAGGGAGAACTTGGGACTTTCATCATCAGGACTTCTATTTGTGGCTTGATGTAGTTACAGATCATCAGGCCAGTTTCAGTGTATTGCAGTGCTGCTAAGATGAAGTTTCCTTATGCCCTTACACCAAAAATGGTGCAGAAAGGTGTAGGTCATGCCTGGGTATGGGTCAGGTGAATCTGCTGTGCCCATTCCTTAGTTGTGTTCCTTCCATTTGCTGCTGCTCCAGAGGTTGCCCAAGCAACTCTTGCCTGTTTTACGCAAGTGAGTTATTAAGGAATGGGAAGAGGAAGAAGTAAAGGCAGAAATGTTGGATTGTCAAAACTATTAGTAGCGTCTAAAACTAGATTTGGAGTAGTGTTGTTTGTGTGCATGTGTACCTATATATGTATGTATGGATATGTATAAATGTATAAAAATTGGTACAGTTGTGGAAGAAAGGAGATGACCCATTTAGCCAACATTTCCAATATGGAAGGGTTATGGTCCTTGTTCTCCTCTCAAGCTCAAAACCCAGCAGTAATACAACAGTGCAGCCTTAGTGAGGGCATTTACTTTTATGTCGGGATTTTGATTCAACATATGAAAAGTGAAAAAAATATTACCAAAAATCAAGAGTGAAAACAAAATACGTTAATCTTTCTG
Source organism: Muscicapa striata striata (assembly GCA_030060385.1). NCBI lineage: Eukaryota > Metazoa > Chordata > Aves > Passeriformes > Muscicapidae > Muscicapa > Muscicapa striata. The sequence goes on from JAREIS010000073.1 coordinate 3,013,617, forward strand.
TTATATTTTGAGACACTGCAAATAGGCATTTTAATTCAGGTGTGTTTGGCTTGGCTTTGACAGTGAGAGAAGCTAAAATAGCTTAGCAGCAGGAAGAAGTTTTGGATTATCATCTGCCTCTGTGCTAACCTGCATTTTAGAATTATTTCAGCTAAGTGCAGAATTATGTTCTGAGTCTTAGCATTCCCAAACAAATCAGATCACTGATGTAATGACAGATGTGAGTAGCGTACAAATACAGCAGATATGAATTTTGCTATTTTTCAGCTCATGGGAAAGGATGACTGACTAGTAGATTTGCATATAGACTACACAGATGCTAAATATTTTTCTTTAAATAATTACAATAATTTCTTATAATAAATACCTTTATTTCAATTTGATCAGCAATGACAAGTAATGCAAGTTATTTTTGTTGATGCCATAATATCTTTTAAATACTTATGGTTTACTCTTCAAAATTAAATCACCATGTTTCATCTTCATTTGAGCTTTCTACAAAAGTGGTGATGGATGAATACTTGAGCACAGCCCTTTGGGGTCTGTGGTACATTGCAGAGATCCAGAATTTAGCAGATACAGCCAAAATCAGCCCAGGGAAACCTTGAGTTTATTGAGTCTTTTAGATTTGAGCTAGTGATGGGCTCCTCCAAAAGCCATGGTCTTAAACAGCTGTGAACTTCAGATTCAGATCTGGTTTTGTTTTACAACTTCCTCTTATCTTTGTAAGCAGAACCAAAACCATAGTTTCAAGTCTCTTTTGTCCCAAAGATTGGACTTGAAACTTAAATCCAGATTTGGTGGTTTAGGCTTGTGCTAATTTTTTCTTTTTAAAAATGAAACAAAATATGAACAACCACCTCAGCAGCTGGCCAGAAAAGCTGCCATTTTACCATACCAAAATTGGGATTCTCAGTTTAAGAGTAAAATTGGCCTTTAGGAAGGGGAAGAACACAAGATGCTGCCCTGAGACAGTTGGCAGGTGGCAAGTTGACAGAGCATTTTCCTCCAGACCTGTGCTGGGCCCCTCAATCTTGACTTGAAACTGAGTGCTGGAATGAAAATGTGTTATTACTGCTGAGCAGAGAGTGTTTCCAGCACAGAGAGCAGCTGTACACATACAGAGTGGGTGAAGGAATCAGAGTACATACAGCAGCCATTTTCTCTTACTAGTGAATATGTAGACAGGGAATTTTTAATTGCCACTGGTTTTCTGTAGAAATTCTTCTGTTACTTTCTTTTCACAGCAGTATTAGGGAGTTCTTTCAATTACACATCTTTTGAAATTGGTTTAAAAAATTTGTATTCTTAGTTTGCAAATAGGCACTGGCACCAGACTAGTGGTTTTGTTTTTTGCATGGTTGTGGGGAATTGTTTAATTCTCCTTTCTTAGTCCTCTTTCTCTAGGTCAGCAGCCAGCAGCGAGGAACATCAAGTAAAAATAAAACTCCTATTTTTAGTTCAGCTACATAATGTCCTATTTATAATACTGAAATTTCAGCTACTACCTGGCCCCTTTCAATTCAATGAACCATCTCTTCTTTGTTAGCCCTCATTGCTCTTTTTTCACATCTGCCCCTTTTGATTCTTCTGCAATTATTATTGTAGGTTTGGGGATGCTTTTAATGGGGCATTTTTCCAATGGGGCTTTTAATTCTGCATAGGGCTGAGAGTGATGAGTTCAAGTAATTTGACTAGAAGTAAGGGCAAGTAGCAGCTAGCAGGGGATACTCAAAAGCTGACATAATTAATCCTCAAAATTTTAACACCATGAAACTCTTTTGGGGGGGGAAGCAGCTGCAATCATAAATATATCAGTTGATCCAGATAAATATTTACTTCTACTTTTAATCCCTCATGACTACTGAAAACATGATACTTTAACTTAATTTTCCTTAGGATGATTCATGACAGTAATTTTCTTCTCTCTCTTGCCACCCCCCCCTTTGTTTTTTATAAATTTTAACACAGGCCAGGGAGAGGGAGACAGAGAGGAACACATACACAAACATTTCCTGGCTAGCCAAAAAACTGCCTAGGATCTGGAAGTGAAATGGTTAAAAATGTGTTGAAAACCTCGGAGTTTAGCTGAAGTCTGGGGTTTTGGCAAGTAAAAGATGGCTCTCAAACAGGACCTTAGGAAAAACGCATTTGTCCAAAGGCAGTTTTTACCCTGCCCGCAGTCTTGGAGATAAGGCAGGAACTGTAACAGGAATAGTTCCAAAATGCATTTGTCAGCTCAAAGAGCAAGAAGGAAATGTTGATGTGCTACTGGGCGAGGTTCTGCTGCCATCAGAGAGTGGGCTTCAAAATGGGGTTTCACTCTGGTTAAGCCAAAACTAATGTAGAAAAAATTCCAGTTAGAAGCAGCTTATGAAACCAGAGAGACCCTATTATCTGCTGAGGACCAGACACTGAAAACATTTTATTTATTTCCTTCATATGATGTATCTCACTTGAAAGAAATGAAATTACTTGTAAACCTACAGCTTTTCAACAGGGTTGAGTCATGCTAGAGACTGATGAGAAGTTGGATGGGGGTGGAGGAGGAGGGAAAGTAATTCTGGTAATGTGGAGACCTTGTCATTGTGTGGCAAAGTTTGAGTTTTAAGAACCATGATTATGCTTGAGTGAAATTTTTGCACGATGTGTATGATACATGGTGCTGAGCTGTGTTGGAAGCTGAATAAATAGATTGAGCAAGTGCTTAGCCAGGCACGGTCACGTTGTTGTAGCAGAGGTAGCAAAGTCTGATGGCTGGAAACAGCCATTCTTTAGGAAAATAGGGAGCTGCTTTAAAAGAGCCAAAATAATATAAAAGCACAATTTAAAACCCCTGAGCAACAAACCCTGTAACCCACAGCATTCAGTGGCAGAGGTGCAGAACACTTTATGTAATTAGGTTCCAGGTACAAAGAGTCTGCATTTCACAGAATTTCAGTTATCTTCTGAACAACAACAAAAAGCTATTGTTTCTTCTTGTCCTGTTTCATCTCCTTGTTTGAATATAAATCCAAAGAGAGTTCCTCCTTCTCAAACAGTTTTTTTTTTCCTCCTTCTTTAATATGCAGAATAAACAATATAAATAAGTGGAAGTAAGTGAGGTATAAATAAAGGAAAAATATCTATCTTATGACTGCTCTGTCTCAAAATCTTCATCTGTAGTTGGGTAAAAGATTCTTTTTGGAGAGGAAGGTGATGGCTGGAATGAGTTTAGGTGGGATAAATGTGTAAATCTATTGTTAGATTTAGTATTGTAGTATCTGTGAGCCAAGAGAAAGGTAGCAGGGTACAGATGTGCAAAAGAGGAATATTTGAGGGTTTTCGATCCCTGCTTGAGGAGAGGCCATATGAGTGAATGAGGTCAACAGAAGGGTAAAAATAGACAATGTGAAAAAGGAATGGAGTGAGAAAAGCCCCCTGGAAAATGTCCACAGGGTGTGAAGGGAGGAGGAGGAAGAACAGACTATTGAATGGAGCTCTAAAAAGAAGGACAAGGAGGAAACCCGCAGTATAAACTGTACTAAACTGAAGTTTTAGGGAGAGACGGGTAATTTGTGATGTCAAAGATACCAGTGGGGGTGTGTAAGAGATTTGGAGAAGACAATGTTGGGTCTTGAATTTACAAAGGTCAACAGTGATGTCTGTTTTAGCAGAAGCTTGAAACTACTCTTCTGTAGACATGAGTGGAGACTCACTGCAATTTCCTGAGTAAAGAGATTCCCATTTTTAACCTTCTTTACCTTTAACAAGTTGCAATCATTTCATGTCTTGTAACAGATATCCTCCAGCTTTTCATTAAGTGACTAATATTCTTGCACTTTATACAGTCATAAATAATGTATGTTAGATGTGACCATTCCTGGCAGAGCTCCAAGTTCTTTTTCCACAAAGAAACATTTTTTTGCCTTCTACCTAATAACAATCAAAGCAATGAAGACACTGCTATAGTATTTTTGAGGTATTTGGAGTGTTTACTGCAATGTAATACATTCACTGCTCATTGCATTCTCCAAATAATTTATTTTAAAGACAAACACCTGCCCCTTTCCTGAACTCCCTTCCTCCATTCACCTTTCACTTTGAGGAGAATCCTTTCCAAAGCAATCACCTGGATCTGACCCAAGTACAAATATGCTAAATGATGCCATTGTTCTGAAATATTTTTCCACCCCCACCCCCTTGTTTAATGCAAACCCATTTGATCCTGTCCCCTTGGCTTTGTAGTACACAGCACATACATTTAGTGTAGCCTCGCAATTATTTTTGTGTGTATTTAATTTAATTTATTACTTTTTGTCATTTTTTAAAATAAAACTTTAAACAGTTTCAAACTGATAAGCAAAGCTCATGCTTTCTATGATTCTGGACCTGAACTGCTACCTTATTTTATCTGCATCCACATATGCGATTAAAGATCTTCAGTTCACTGGTTTAACACAGGAGGAAAGTAATATGGAAAACTTGTCATTCATAGACACCGTGGTAATTCCCTCCATTTATATTGGAGAAGAACAGTTCATGGAGGCAGTGATGGCTTTAATTATTTTGTCTTAATTAAATGAAAAGCTACTATTGCTCTAGAACATAGAATGTGACCACTGGTTGCTTTTGCACACCTGTGCTCTGCCTGCTGTGGATGAAAGGTCCTGAGAAGTAATGCAAAAAGTGTGTGAAAACAGTTTACATCCCTGAATCTTTGATCCTTTAAGATCACCCGAATGGTGACCGTGCACTAAATGGGATTGAAAATATTCTGCATAAGCAGAGAGAGTATTTTGGAATGTAGATGATGAATGATTTCCTATGGTGACACAACTGTTCAAACCTGTCTGTTTCTTGGACATTAATGGAACAGATTAGGTTTGTTCCCTGGGAAAAGGGACCAGTGCCTGTCCGTTGGGTTGTATCAACAAGAATTACCAAATAAAACTTAAGGTGAAATTCCACCAGGAAGACAGCTGATCCTCTTTTTCTGGTATGTGTAAGAGTTATGACTGGAACATTGCTTCAGTTTTTGCCTTAAACATCTTGATTTAAAAAAAAAAAAATATGCAAAAAATTACTGAGATAAAGGAGAGATAGAGATTCCATTTGATATTTGAATATGTATGAGAAAGAGGAGGCTATTGTAGGGGACATCTTCATATAAGAGAGTCTTATTCACAAGAAATTGGGAGCACAGTTCAAAGAATATATTTAAGAAGGCAGCAGGCAGCATTGAAGCAGCCAGAAGAGGATGTGTGATGAGAGAGTACTGCACTCATAATAAACAGAAATACAATGCTACTGCACCCAGTAATGACATGGAAAACAGTATGGAGCTATCTTCCTCTGAGATGGAGATAATGAAGCAGAGATAAAGTAGGATTTAAACTTGAGATACAAACTGTGCCTTCAGAATCCAGAGGTTGTTCGTTAAGTATCTTGAATACTGAGAGCCTTCAAGATGCTGCCTTTTCCTTGAATACTTTTTTTCTGCTTCTGAATATCATGATATTTGTATAAAAATAGCAAAACATCCTGAAGAGAGACGTGCATAAACCTTTGAGCACATATACAGTCCCTAGTTTTCCTCTGGGGGTCCATATAGAGGACTGGAAATCCCAAGGTCATTAAAATGCCATGAAAGCTCTGGCTTTGAATACCATTTCTAGAGCCAGAAGACAAAGAAAGATGAGGAGGCAGGACTTGCAAAAGGGTGATCCCCAAATCTGTGTGATGGTTTAAACACCAAGCTCTTCATTGGCACATACCTGCCCTTTCAGCTGAAATGCAGCTTGAGTGCTCTGCTCTCCAGGACTCTTTATCATGTTTCTTTGTTTCCTGTTATTTTTTTCTCCCTTTTGGGTGGAAAAAAGCCCCTGCATTCATATTGTGGATTTCTGCTTCCACATGGAAATTTTGTGCGCTTGAGCTCATGTTTCTAAGGGAGTAAACTTGAATAAGAAGGAAGCAAAGACATATATATCCCTCTTGTGTCAAAGCCTTAGTCATTAAAATGCACTTAGAAAAGTTTCTGTCTGAGAATATTATGATATTGTGAAGCAAGAATATTTCTTAACTGGCTGAAGTGAACTATGGACTTAAAGGGTAGAAAACCACTAAACCAGAAAAACTTCCATTTGGTTAAAATAGAATTTTTTCCCTCAAGAGTAGTTCTGAATCTGGTCTGTTCAGCAGACCCTTTTTTGACATTAATTCATGTTTTGCATATGTGTAAGTAGGACTTGTCTGTTATGGTGTTGGATGTCCCAGGCTCTGAAGGTTCTCACTTCAATTGGAGAAACAGAGAAAAGCAATAAAATTATCAGGTATGTCTCTCCTTTAGTTCAGCTGTAGAAAAACTGAGTTGTTCCATCAATCTGAGTGACAGCTTTGGACAAGAAATTATCATGTTTATTTTACTTACAGTCATCTTCCTCATTGTTAAAGGACAGGCAAGGAGATATTGCTTTGCTGATGGTAATGTTCATGGTAGCAAAGAAAATTAGCTTTAAGTAGGTGTATTTCTGAAATGTATGTTTTTCAGTCCTGACAAGGATTGGAATGTATTTGCTGTTACAGGTTTAGTTGCTACTTAACATATTTTTGTGTTTTATTCTTGGGACCTGTTTCACAGATGCCTGTGGCTCATCAATGAGTGCTCTGTGCATGTTTTTGCATGGTAAAATTTGGTACAAAAATTAGGCTTCTATACAAACTCCCTTTTGTCACGTTTTTTTGGTTTGAAATGAGGACAGAACCATGGTTCTAAAAATTGTTGTCCTGTTTGCAAATGGTTAAAATTAATTTATTCTACACAGAAATAGAATTAAAACAGATAGAAATCTTCTTCTCTTACTCCTCCTGTTGAGTTGTCCATTAATGATGGCACATGAAGGAAAGGAAGAATGTGCTTTTCATTGTTTCTTTCCTGTTAACATAAGGCAGTTATTATGTTATTCTTGACTGGAATTTTGAAAAAAGCAGTGACATTTCTAGGGAATTATTCCTGACTTGATACTTAGTGCCCCTGAAACTATAATTTTCATGCAATCTCCTGAATTTCCTAAATTCGCTTAGTTTTGGCCCTTTCTGTGTTTTGTTTTCTTTTCATTTTTTTTTCTTTCTCCATTACTGTGTATAAACATAAATAAACACAAATTAGGGTAGTAAGTAGTGTTTGATATGAATATGTGTAATAGAAAACTTCCTCTGTTGCTTGACCCTTTAAGGATTATATCCCACTCATGATGTTGTCACTAAAGATTTGCAGGGTAATGTGATCCATTTTCAAGCTGAAAGCAGTGAGCTGTGAGGTTCCCCTCACTGCTTTTTCTTCTGACATTTTGCTGTGATTCTGGAGAAGGACGACTAGGACCCCTTTCTAAACAATCACCACAATTCCCTGTGAAGGAGAGTTTTTGCATTCCCTTCCAGTGAGTGCACATTTTACAACTTTATTAACCTTTAAGACAAACAGAAGCTCCTGAGCAATGGAGCACATGGTGCACAACAGGAGAGGCCAACCTGTGCAACCTCTCTTTTCTAGGAATGAAACTCTAACAAGTGTTGGGTCTTTTGTCCTGGCTGTTCATCTTGGTGCTGTTGCCTCTGTCAGTGATCCAGTATTGATTAGAGCAGCCATGGAGGCACATGGAAGTGACCAGTGTAAGCTGCTGTCACTGCTGAGGGAACAATGTGTGTGGCTGTGTTTTGCCTCTGTGCCAGGCTCTCCTGTAACATACTTCCAGACTCACAGGACACCAAGCTGGGTAAGCTCCTTTCCTTGGGTAGTTGTGCATCATACCAAATTTTCTCCCAACTTTTCCCTGCGCTGGCAGTGATTCCAGGGCTAACAAAGCAGCTCATTGGCAATCATCCAGGAAATATTGCTTTGTTTTATTAAACTGTGAGTTTAGAAGACAGAGACTGGAATGGGCTTAGCTCTAGAAAGTTAGAACAGCCTAGAGGGCTTTCTGTGCTACCCTAGCAGTCTCCTGTGTACCACTGGTTACATCCCTACTGCAGTGTAAATCACGGGGTAACTCAGCACACCTTTTATTTAGTCGAATATAAATAAACAGCAGGATACTTGAAAGAAATAACACTCCAGAGAAAACACAATCCTGGTGCAATTAGAGCATTTCTATTTAGATAATTGCTCACAGAAATTATAAGCTTGGATCTAATCCTCAAAGGATACAGAAAATTGGCAGTTCCAGGATGATCTGCTTCTTTCACTTTTTCCTCCCTTAATGCGTTAATATCTTTGTTTCTCAAACCCTAAATGCTGATTTTTTTTGCCTTTTTTCCTGCTGTACTGAGAGTGATACTGCAAATGACAAAATAGCAAAGGATGCCCTAGAGATAATCTAATTTTTGAGAGAATCTATGTAGATAGAGGAGTGATAACAAGCATGGTAATTTACTGCTGCTTGAAAGAAAAACATGACCTCATGCAGTTACAGAGGGGCTTGCCCTAATTATGGGTGCAGGCAAGTTGGTCCCTGGTGTATTGATGAGACAAGCAGTAATCTCCACAAACAAGTATTTTCCTCAATGAGACTGTTCTCTCCTATGCCCCCTTTATAGGAATAGGCTTTTTGTGATTTTTTTTTCCTGTTTCTAAGAGCTGGAGCTTGGTGCTCAGGTGAGGAGGGAGAATTAGGGTTCTGTTTCTGACTGTCCTATTGACCTGGGCTGTGAGTTCAGGCAGGTTAACTCCATTCCTTTGCTTTACCCATGTCTATAGAGTGGGGATTACCAGATATAGGTAGAGTGCTTGCAGTTACTTCCCATGCTTTAATTTGGTTTCTTTCTTCTCTTCTCTGTTGATTTTTTTTTTTTAAAGAAATCCTTAAATTTTCTGAGACCCTTAAAAGCTGGAGAATTTGGAGTACAAAGAGAATTCCCTGTTACACTACTCAGCAGAGTGCTCCGAAAAAATAGACTTTTGGCCAGAAATAAATACTGGCATATAAAAAATACTGGTGTATAAAACAAATTGTCCCTGTAATCCAGGTCGCCTCTTTGTTCAGTTGTGTTTTCTTAAATGTCTCCTCAATCCTCTGTTTTCAACGCATTCTGTGAGACATATTTGCACTTGCAGTTTATAGAAACACTTGCTGAACACCTGCCAAAAAGTAGATTTCTAAAGGATTAAACTAGAAAAAAGATCTTTTTTTAAACATAGTTTATGTTGCAGTTCATCAGATTAAAATCAGAAGTCTTTAAAAATAACACTTCAACAAATTAATTACTGAAAAATAATTGAATTAATTGATAAAGCAAAAATGTGATGTCAATTAAGATGTGTATGAAATACCCTTACTAGTATGGAAAACTTTCTCAGTATTTGTATGAGAAGGTCCTAGATCAGAAAAATAACGTTGCCATGTGTATGTTATTGGCTAGAGGAGTAAAATATACCTTTGTAAGTAATTTGTTCTGTATGCCATTTTTTTCCTGAATATTCCAGAGCTCAGATTTTTTTCACAAATATATGAAAAAATGGATAGATATTCATATGCAGTTTCTGTGCATGAGGCTTCTCCCCCACCTCTTTAACATTTAAGGGAAGGGAAAAATGTGGGTGTGAAAGTACGGGGGCAGTTTGAGAAGGCACTCTTTAAATGGTATGGGATTGTGTCATTCTCCCTCATAATTTACATCCTCAAACCATCATTTACTTCTTAATCCTCTTTGAATAATGAATATTCATCTCATCTGTTCTTGGTTCTCTATGTAACTCCCATTGTTGAAGAATATCTTTCCACAGAAAGTCACTCTGGATTTCACTTCTCACCGCTGTGACTTAGACTTGCAGAGGCTGCTCTGCTGCATTTGAACAATTCTGGATGGTCTCGGTGCAGGAGGAAGAGATGGAACTGCTGGACTGTGCTGGTGTAAACTGTTCCAGTCCCCAGAGTAAATTAAACCTGATACAGGCTCAGCCTCTGCCTCACTGATTGGGTTTATTGATTTGGAATTGGTAAAATACGGTGATGGTTTGCTCCCAGTCCTCCCCATTCATTGTCTGTGGGACACTCCCAAATGGGTGCAGAGGAAAAGCCACAACAATTGAGGATTCTTCTGAGCTGAGGAAATACTTGTTGACAAATTTCCTTGATTTTAATTTTGAATCGTGCTGTTAGATCAGGGCACAACAGACTTAATGGCTGATGAAGTCATCCACATTCTCCATTGTTTCTTGTGGTTGGCTGAATGTTCACTTGTGTTACTACAGGACACGAGTTTATGAAGTTGATGTGTTGTTATCAAAGCCTTCTAGTGTGGCCATTAAGCACCTCTTTTTTTCCTCCTCTTTAGCAGTCAGCCATCTGCAAGAGCTGTTTGTAGTATCCAGATGATTGTGAGAGCATTCAGTGAGGGTATAAACAATTACAGAGCTGGTTTCATTAGTAAAGGCCATGCAGTATCAGTGTCCTGCTCTGATTTCGTCCTTCTTAAACTTGTACTACTGTAATTCACATTGAAGTGGTTAAGTTCTGATTTACTTGAGCTCAAGTAAAATAGAGAGGTCCACACACTGACACTATTCATGTTGATGGGAAACCATTTATATTGCTGCCAAATTGTTGTGGTGTTTTATTACAGTGGCAGTGAATAAAAGCCAGAGTAAATTTTTAATTTCACTGCCTGTTATATGAGGGAAACTGAGCTGTGTTATAGGAGCAGCCCTAAACTAATTCACAGCAGTCATTTATTTTCTTTGTTTTCTGCAGAGATTGGCTGAATTTTTAATACACATAGTTTTATATGGGCACTGATTATAAAATATTGTTACCTTTCTTACTGTTAAAACACTTTTCAGTAATTATAAAGTGTTTGTTCCACTGAGGAAAACAGTAGAAGGGCTCCCATGTAAAATTTTTATTCCCGTAGTTTCTCAAAGAATACTGGAAAAAAAGCACCAAAATCTCATGAATCTGAGCCTTGGCTGTGAGATTTCCATGCCCTGTGGGGAGTATATTGCAGATGAAGCAGGCTTTCTCAGGGGGAATTATACCTGATTACCTGGGAAAGTTAATTGGTACTGCCAACCGCACAGAAGCATCTACGAGATACTTGAGCTGTCCACAATAACCTCATTTTCTAGCCTTAAAAAGGAAAAAACCAGAAAGCCCTGTGCACTTAAATATGATAAATTTAACTAGGGCGAATCTATAAACTGCTGAAGTGAGTGATTCCACTTGGTGCAGTACTGAATGCTGGCAGGAATCACATTTCCTGTCTTCCCTCACGCTCCAGGACCTCTCTGCCATGCAGCTTTTAGACTGAATGTCCTTGGGGCAGGGACACTGTGCACAGCATTGAGAAGCACGTGCATGGAGCATTGCATGTGGATGTTCTAGGAGGGAGTTTGCCACCAAAACCAGCTGCAGACTTCTCTGTGTCATCACATTCCTGCGAATTCATGTCAAAAACAGTGGGACTGGAAGACAGTGGCTTGCCTCTATGGAACATATTACAAAAGATGTGAGTCAGTGGAGCTCAGACACACCAGCATCCTTTGTCATATCATGTAAAAGGCTGCCTAATACTTAAAACAATGTACCTGGTTTTCCATTTGCATGGGCTTTTCTGAAATACAGTTTACTTTTGCTTTGAATCTCCTTTAATGCATATATTGATCTTGTTTACAGGAACAAACAGAGGCTTTTTATTTCTGTATGTCTGTGAAGAAGGTCCCTATGTCTGTTCAGTATCCCAGCTCAATGGATATTAAAACTGGTGCTGACAATATCATGTCATCACCAGTTCTCTAGAACTCTCCACAATGTTGAGTGTTTCTTACAGTTCTGCATTCTGGGAGCATAAAATTACCAGTGCAGGAAAGGGGCTGGATTCTATGTGAAAATAAAATCAAGATTTTATTAAAATAACACAACATTTACAGCAGTAGAGGCTTCTCAGCATTCACTGCTGTAGCCATTGTTGCCTCTTAGAGACAAGTGGATATTTCACGCCTGGAAAGTCTGTAGCATCCTTCAAGGTTTTTATGATTTTTCTTACTGCCAGTGGTTAATACATATCAATACCTAGAACTGTTCTGAAAATACCCTTTCTTGTTCAAACTGTTCAATCAGGAGAATAACTGCTGATTTAGGTACTTTAGACGGGTTTTGGAATACAGGAGATGATTTTGTGACAAAGCAGTTTCAGGAAAATGCCATTCTCTGCCCTGAATCGTGGCTCCAGCACTGCTTGCTTTGTACCTGTGCAAAGTACAGGTGGAATGTCACTAAATCCAGAAGGCTCTTCCACAGGGACAGATCTATTGAGGCGGGATTGTTTCTTACCTCCACCTCTGCTTTGCATTGCCCCTTTGTATGCTCTCCATGCTCACAATAGCAGCTGTGTAATTCCTAGATCCACACTGCAGCTGTTTCTGCCTTTTTATCATTTCATCTCCCTCAGAGGTTCCTGGGCCATAAAATGAAGCTCATTTTTCTGAGCTATAGTTTGCTGACCCCAGAAACTTATCTTTGCTAGAGATTTCTATATTGCAGCAGAAGCCATGTGAACATTCCCTATGAAATTCTCCCTAGAGTTGTTAATCCACCTTTGCAGGAAGGCACAATCCTGGTGGATATTGATGAGAAGATAGAGATGGGTGTAGACTTTGGCTGAATCTGGCAAAGATGTCTGTCTGTGGTTTCCAATAGTTTGTGGACAGGTGGCCATCTTCCAGCCCTGCAACTATTTCTGTTGAGTTAGAGACCTCTTCTACAGCTTTTTCTTGTACCTTGTCAGATTTGGTTAAAATATTTGGGGCAGTGCTTACTAAGTGTGTCTGAGGAGATGGTGGCGCTGGCATGGTGTTGAAGAATGCAGATTCTTTCAAGACATTTGTGTTTTTACAAGGTTTGTGATGTCAACCCTGTGTATACAAACGTAGCCTGTATTGGTTCACACCAACAAAAATATAGCCCATAATCCTGGAGAAGCAGGAAAATCAGATCACAATGAGGATACAGGTGCTCTCAGTGGTTTTTCTCCTTTGCACCACTTAGGTCAGGGTCTTTCTTCTCTGCTAGTGTCCACTGTTGATGTTCTGATGTAGTGAGTTTTGGTGTTAAAATATAAGGTCAGGACCATCCAGAATATGGAAAGAGGTAATGTTGTATTCCAGCAATGTTAAGGGGGCTGGAAGAGCTAAAGAAGTGAAATGCCATGCCACCTTATCTCATCTTCCCTCCCCTCAGCTTGAACTGGTGCTCACAGCCATGGTATAAAGGCTCTTGGGCAGGGTTATCCATTGGTAAATGTAAAATACCAGCTCAGGAGTAACAGGGCAATGTTGTGCAAGGGGTCTCAGCTATGAGGCTTCAATGTTTTGTTTGCCCCAGGACCTAAACCAGCTTGTGGTGGGAGAGCTGAGGTTGAGCTGGAGTTCTGTGCTTTGGGGGGACACAGATCAATACACGAATGTTGGTAACAAAGGAAGAGCTGACTCTGCTGTCATTTCCATCTGGCAGCTGGAGGTCAGGGAGGGATTTCTTGCAGTGAGGGAAGGGACCGGTTCGTTCTGTAGAACCAGAGCAGTGGCGCTGCTGGCAGGGTCTGCGCCCCCCGGCAGTGCTGATGCGCATTTGAACCACGGAACTGTTATCTCTTCACAGCCACTCTGAGTCACATTGGCTTCCTTGTTTCCCTTACTGCCTCTGTGTGTTGGTCGGAAGCACTGTACTTCCTTTGAAGATCTCGGGAGAAGAGGAGGAAATGCGCACACGCACACGTAAGCATGCACACACACACACAAGGAAATTAGGAGGAGTCAGCAAAACAAGGAAGATTCGGCAGCCAAAAGTCATAGCAGTGAGGAAAGAGTAGCATCTTGAGGAAGTCTTATTAGGGGTTTTTTTTGAGTCAAATATATGTTTTAGTGATAAACCCTGTGAAATGTTTACTCATCTTATAGCAAATAAATGGAAAAGTGGAGGATTCTAGATGGCACTCTTTTTTTGACCAAGCAGGCAATATTTGGATGAAGTAAACCTTTATTTTTTGACAATAAAGTAGTGCTTAAAGCCATGTTTAGTTTAGTACTCTTCACTGCAGTATTAAAATGTCCATAGCTTCTGCCCTGAAGAGCTTACAATTACATAGACTAGGCAGAAGAATAAGGAAGTGTGTGAAATGATGAGGATTAATTGTCATTTTTCAAACACATGATCAGTAATTTTCCAGACTGTCTATGGTAGTGATTTTTTGGGGGAGAAACTGAAGACTTCAGAAAGTTTTGGTCTGAACTTGTTACCATTGTGTTGCAGAAACGCACTTGCCATAGCTAAGGTGTAATTAGCTTTTAGGTTAATATTACAAGGCTTTTGAATTACCTCCCTAAAATACTAAAATACACAACAGTTCTTCCTTTTGTTTTGTCCCCCCCGCCCCAGATTAAGACACTGCATGTCAAAAAAATACTTTCACATGCAGAACACACATGCACTGGTTTTCTTTTTCTCTCTCTCTTTTTTTTTTTTTTTTTTTTTCTTTTAATCAAGCAAACACTTGAACACAGACATAAAATTAAATGCAGGACAAATGCTGTAGTTATATGCATAAACAATAAGTATAATTTTAAATATGACAGCATTATCTGTTGTACTCCAAAGTAGAGAAACTACATCTTTTCTACTCTGACAGAAGCAACAGTAAAAGTTAAAACATAATTTCTCAGGTTCTATAAACCAAACTGACTGATGTGCTGTCTGCTGAAATACACATTGCTTCAAAATTGATGCTGCTGTTAGTTTTTATATGTCTAAACTTTTAGCGATTTGTCTTTCTCAAAGACAGAAAAAAAGAGGTGGAGGGAAGAGATTCCTAGCATCTGCACATAATGGAGGATTCTTTTTATTCTGTATTTCAAATCTTTCTTGATCAAACCAATGCCATTCTCTGAGCTGCTTCTCAAGAAGGAAAAATAATGTTTAGCCTTAAAGGCAAGAATTAAACAGCTTGCCCTAGAGGGCCCTAAAGTAATAGAAAGGGTGAACACTTGTAATTATTCATTCCGGTGTTTCAGGTTTGAAAAATGTAAAATAAACCAATCTGAATAGTCTTTCTAAGTGGTGAACAGTAAAATATTTTCTTGTCATGAGAAGATCTTGATCCTAAAGGAGAGGAAGACCTAGAATAGTTTAGACCTGTCTTGCAGTATACTTAGTTTATACTTTTCTGAAACATTCTGTGTTTTATCTACTAAAGGAAACATATTTCTCATTAAGTGAAATAAATTAACCTTTCTCCCATTTGTGTACTGAAGATAAAACCATGGCTTGCTGGTTACTTTAATTCAGGAGACATGAAACTGGCAACTGAAGAAGGCTTTCCGACTTTCCCCCTTCTCCTGTTTTTTCTCCTGTTCAATAAAAAAAATCATTATTTGTCTGTTTAGCATCCTGTGATGCCTGAAGGGGTCAGTTAAGTGCTGTTGCTTGCATGAGGGAAAGGATGAGTGGATTGGCAGGGGAAGGGCAGGGGATGTATTGCCAGCTTTCATCGGCATTTTTCTAACAGTATTAAGAGGCAGGTCTGTGCTAATCTACTTTATTTTGGCTGAAGTGGTTTTGGTGCTGGTTAGAGAGGACAGCTGGGAGCTGCTCTGAAGGGGCAGTAACCTCTGCAGCTGATGGTGATCTGGGGATAAACCTTTTCCACCAATACAGTCTTCACAAGGTGGGTGTTTGTCCACACCCCAAATTCTCTGCAGGGCTGAAAGAAGAGTCTGGTGAAAGAGATGGCTGCCTGCAAACCCTTCTGGTACTCACTTGGTGTGGAAAACTCTCCATGTTAATTTCCCATTCTCTCTTATCCACTGGAATACAGTACATTAGTTCCTTGGAATACAGAGCCCAAGGAAATCTTGCTATGATATGTCTCAGGAAAATACACTTAAACATACTGTCAGTTAAAGGATTGGCAGTGATCCTTCTTCATGTTTGCAAGATGATGTTGAGAATATGCTGCTCTTTATTTTCTTTTTTCCTATTAGTTGAGTGACATTTCTTGAGGAATTAATATCCTCATCTTCTATCTCTTCTCATCTCTTGATCAAGGCTGCTGAGGATCTGTAGTAAGGTAAAGCAGGGAAGAGCTGATGGCTGAAGTTGTGTTTTACAGTATTGCCAATCTGGTGCCCATAAGACATTGATTAAGAACCTGTGGCATTGTTTTAACAGAAAAAATGAAATCATAACAGAGTGTGAACTCTTATTTCTTTCCTCTAGCTCTGCCACCAAAGTTTTAGGGGAAACCTTGCTATGAGTGAGTGTTGAGTCTCACTTCAGTGAAGCTACTGCTCACCCCTGCTCTGGAGCAGCAGTTGTTGGACAGTTTCAGCTGTCCCCATCAGCACTGGGACACTTTCATGGGTGTCTGCAGAGCAAACCTGTTCCATTTTAAAGATTGGGAGCAATGTCCTTAAACAGCAATAAATGAAAAGCATTCCTTTATGAGGAATCTCCTGTGGGTGTATAGTGTGTACTTTGTAAGCTTTGAGTTCTTGATCATGTCAGAAGATGAACATTCTTATGAGAGAATAATAAGATAAACAATTAATATGAACTACTGTCATTGCAGGAGTTCGGTACACACAATATAAAACACACTTAAGGCAGGTTAAAAAAATAGATTTTCTTAGATTTTTACCATCCTTTGTTGTCATGTTTTTGATTTTCATGTTTTGAAAGTGCTGTAAAATATCAACAGCACAGAGCTTGGAAATTAAAACTTGGATAAATGATTATCTAGTACAGCAGAAACTAATGTATTAAAAATTATGGAAGAAAGTATCTTTTACTAAAGCAGAGTCTTTTTGCAGATCATAGCAACTGAAATTGGTTATTTAGCCTTTCAGAGAGCTGGTTTATATTTTATGATGGGAGATTAGGAGCATTATTGAAATGTGATAAAAATCAGCTGCATGTTTTGAAATTAGTGACACATTTCATCTGGATATGTTGTTTTTTGTGTGGTTCAGTTCCTTCCGTACTGTAGTGCTCACTAGAGGACCTACAAAATGAAAGCATCCTAAATTTGATGTTTGTATCATGACCAAGGGACAAAATATTTTAGTAGACATATTAAATGAACAAGATTCTCCATGGATGTAAATTATGACAGCTCCATACATTTTACTAGATCATGGTATATCATTTAGAACTTGGGGATCTTGTTCTGAAGAATTTTCCTTACAGTATATGATGCCATGAATATATATGTCTTTCTTGCAGCCATTATAATCTAAATGATTTGTAAATATCTGCATTAAAAATACAAGCAGAAAATGTTTGACTTGAGAAATTTGAGAGAAGGAGTAAACCAATCCAAGTACTGCCTTTGAGCTTTATCCAGGCTGTGAAAATGACAAAAGTCTTAGCTGGGATCATGTGTTGGTTTTAAAACAGAGAAACCAAGTTTGAGAAATTGATGTGATTTCAGTCTCCTGCTGTGTTCACTGACACCTATAAAAGGATATTGAGTGTTGGTGTGCTTGGATAGATTAGTGTTGTTTTGGCAGATGATACAAACTAGTAAAAATCTGGTATTGTTTCCTACAGATCAATAAGAAACAAGAAATGGGTTTAGAATTTTTAAAAATATTATATTCTTTGGCTTTGGCTTGCCTTGTATAAAAATATTATGACAAAGTACTGTGGTTACCAAATCAACCAGCTTCTGTAATGTCATTCTCATGTACCCCACCTCTCAAATTCTGAATTGAAGCATAAAGAACGAAATAAGTGAAATATGTACAATGAACTGCATTTGTGATCTTGTAAATGCTGCAAATAGCTCCATCTCCCTAGTAGGTCTGTTTGAGTATTGGTGCTTCCCAGTAGATCTGATGAAGTGCAGCTGACTGGAACAAGAGGCTTTGGGTTCATTCTAAGCACTGCTGAAGACCATAGGATGAGAATGCCGGAAGCTTTAGGGCATGTCAGAAAGGGAAAATAAAAATCTTATATTACATGAGGACTATGGAGGCTGAAAAAAAAATCAGTTTAATTTTATCTGTGGTTGTAGGCTTTGCTGCAGTAATCCTTGCACATGAATGCATGCATTCACAGCTGTTTTTTTAACATAATAAGCTGTGCACATACTTTTTCTGTTCCACATTGTGCATCTTCCTCTTCTTTTCAGCAGTACTGGAAACTGCTCTTGCAGATGCTGATAATACCCATATACAAAGACTGGAGTGAGGAAGCCAGGGTTTCCAGTAATAAACACATGGTTCTGCAGGAGTGTGTGTGTTCTCTGAAGTACTTATAGTCAGAGTTCAATAAGAGCAAGTTATTTTTGGAGGTTTTAGTGTTGCTTCATGGTTAATTTGTTCTCTCTAACAGCAAGAATTCGTCTTTACTTCTTGCTCTGTGTGGAGCTGAGCAAGTGCAATAGTAAAATAGGTTCTGTTGAGAAAACTAGTGATGTTGAGGAGGATCTGTGATGCAAAATACTCTGCAGCCTCCTTTGTCATGCTCAGAAAATAAGGGAATTTCAGTATATGCATGCCCCCATCAAAAACCTGAAGGTTTGATTGCTGCTTTCCAGCTCATTGTAGGTTTATATGTCAGTGGAGTTTAATGATGAGTGGTATCCCTTCTGTAAATGTTTTATGTAAAATGGTGAAAGCACATTGTCAGATTTGCTGAAAAGATTGTAATTTCAAGAGTGAAATTTATGAAATAACTCCTTGTACATTTAAATGGTCAGCAATTTGGTATTTTGGTTTTTTCCTGATTTTTCAGTTGATCTATGCGCAACATTCACACTCAACCACATAGTCAAGTAGATTAATTCCTTCAGAGGCTTTCTTGCATGTTTGTTCTTGGATTATCATTTAATTTCAAAACAGTCTGAGTGATGTGTGCAGCAGCCCCATTTTACAGGTAATGAAATGAATGACAATTTATGACTAATTCTAATTGCCTAAGTTGTGACACCTGGGGCTCAAGTTACCTGTTTTGAACCCCCTTGGGGCCCATACACTCCATGATCAGGGAACAGCTTCCAGTGCAGCTGGTCAGTATTCAGAAACATTGTATCCAGTCAGAAGATCTGAAACTGTGGGACGTGTTTGAGTCAAAAGATTTTCCAACCATGAGAAAGTAAATTAGAGATGGGGATGAAATCCCTATTCAATTCTGCAATATGCAGATGTCCTACCATGAGACTTGCTTCTTTTTGCTTGCCTTCCCACTCCCTGCCATTTCTATTGTGCTCATGACCTTCAACAATAACATGGGAGCCTTTTCCAAGCTGCACATGTTTCTGTCCTGAGCACTAGGGAGTGTGGAAAAGAGTATTATGAAATTACATAATTCCATGTGGTACTACATAATGTATGGGATGTTTCTCCAAATACTAGTTCTGCTGGCACCTTGCATAGCACCTCCCGAGTTCTCTCCTTTCCCTTCCCACTGAAAAGTCTTATCCTGCCAAATGTGGTTTAGTTGTCTTCCCTATTTATCTGCTGTTCTCCTCTATCTAGACAGATGACTGGCATGGATGTGTAAAGTCTGGCAAAGGCATTATGAGCTGAAAGGAGAGCTGCAGTGCTGGGCTTTCCCTTGCTGGGGCTGCCAGGCCAGAGGCTTCCTGTAGCTCAGCTGTGGCTTACTGAGCTGCTGTCGGGCAATTCCCAAGCATGGGATTGTTCAGGAGGCTTTGTTAGGCTTCAGGTGTAATGATTTGTGTACTTGAAGAGTAAAGCAAATAATCAGGTTGAGTATCATTCTTAAATGCACTCACAGTCGCTTTGTGTAACCTCTCACTACTTGCAATGAAACCTCTGTAATAGACAGGCTTGCTCTGGGAAATCATACCTTATACCTGGAACAAGAACATTTGCCTGCTTCAATAAAGGTGCTCTTAGCTTAGAGTGTGCAAGACAAGTTTGATTTTTGTTCCGAATGTGAAAATTCAGATTTCCTTGCCTAGTAGGTATGGTTACATTTTGTACATAGTCTTATATGAAAAATGTGCTACTGTGTTGACCCTGCATTTGTGTATAAAATAAGACAGTTTGTCTTAACCTTTGACTGTATTTATATCCCTCTACTTTCTGCAGTGCATAAGAATAAAGAGGCATCCTAGAATTTTAGCGTTTACCAGCAAATTGTTTACTGATATAGAGGTTTTACTGTGGGTTATGACTGTAGAAAAAAACCCAGTGTATCTGTGGGCATTGTATTGCATTGATTGAGGAGCTGTATTGAAGCCTTAATCAGTGACACAGAAGAGTGAATTTTTCTAAACAAATATCCTTTGGCAATTATTGTTCACAGAGGTAACAATAGAAAATAATTATTTCTTAACAGAAGTTAATATTTCAAATGTACTGAGTATGTTGTGGGACTTGTGACTTTCTGCAGTTGTCCACAGGACATCCCAAAGGCGTGTTTAATGTGCACTAAGCAATTCTTATTTAGTGTTTATTTTAAAACACTTATGAGAGATACAGCACAACAGAAGAGAACATTGGCCATGATCTGTGGTTTCATTTGCAGTATATTCAATGGAGAGTCTGTAGTTTGTGTTACCCTTTTCTAGTACAAATTGCCTTTGCTTGTGCTAAATGTGCAAGTTTGTGCAGTTGAGCATTTGTATCATTGTGTTTGAATTTGTGGACATTTTTACTTGTGTGTGTATGTTGGGAGCTGCAAACTAGAACTCAGAGATCAACGTGCCCTGTTTTGAGGACATGTATCTCAAGTGTTGGGGTATGAGCACCTGAACATTTTAAAGATAACTGAGAGAACAGGGATGATCGAAAGTTGTTGAAATATGTTAGTGGAAGGGTAGAAATATTGAAGACTGTGATTCCCCTGAGTGGATTCTGTACATTGTAATAAAAGACCAAGTGTGTGTTGGGATGAATGAGTAATTCAGGGAACTGTCATATCTCTCTCCCACTCAGCAGCCTGTGGAATCCCCACTCAGGGGCAATCAGTGATCTTGGCTGCAGGGCAGGACATGGGAAGTTCCCAACTAATCTGGCACACACACAGTGTGTTATAAATGTTTACTTATTGCTTCAAAGGCATCACAGTGAACTCTCACACTGGAGTCCCAGTAGACATCATAAAAAGTTACTGCTTGGGAATGTGCAGACACAAAAGGAAAAAAGCTCAGTAAATAAACCACTAGTCTTGCAAGTGATTCTCAATATGATGTTTGGTTTATGTACTTGATATTTTCAGGTATGTTCTGCTCAAGCGTAACTTCCTTCATAGGTCATACTTAAGCCCCTGCAACTCTTCAGTTCAGAAGTTAAAGTAGCTTGATGCAGCAAGGAAGCAAAGTTCTGAGATCTAGAAAGACAGCCTGGATGGAGTAAGTAACCGACCTTCCCTGGGTGTGATGTGTTTTAAAGTGTGCTTGGTAATGAATGATGTGGTTAAATTTAGACTTGCACAGTAGGCCTGCTTTAAAAACTAATTTCTTTTCAGCAGATTTTTTTTTTTATCTTAAAGAAGATTTTAAATTATTTTAGATTTTGAGAAAGATTGCAAAATCTTTCTTTTCCTCTCTTATCCCCATGCCTCTTACCCACATTCAGACCAAATAATAATTTCTGATTGTCATCAGGCTTACAAGCCAAGCCAAGCCACATTTCTGATCTTTTTGGACATTTTGTTCCCGCAAACCTCACCCCATTTCACTCTTGTGGCCTTCCTTCTTGTCCTTGCTTTCATTTCTCTTTCCCCAGAGAGGCCTCTCTCCATCTTGGATACATTTCTTCTAAACTGGGAGCTGCTATTACCCTTCTGGAAAAGAAAAACTGTAGAGAACTTAGAAATTCCTCCGCTATGTAAAAATGCAAGCCGTGGATTAGAATGCCCAATGATGTAACTGATGACATTTGAGTCCTGAAATTTCCTGACAGGGACAGGGAATTGGAGATTTGGTGTGCCAGTAATAAGATAAAATGTTTTAGGAAATTTCAGCTTTCTTGCATGGTTTCCCCCTGGCCCTTCTACTTTTAGAGACACATACAATTTTGCTGAGAAATACCAAAGACCAAAAAGAACCTTATCTGTATGATTCGTCCTGAAAAATTGTATCATATTTATAACTCATAATGCCTGAAAGCAGAAATTGCACTCAGCTTTCATGGAATCAGAATTAATAAGAAGGAAATACGTAGCTTTGCATATCTCAAATGAGCACATAGCTCATATGTTTAGGGTAGCATTTTCAGTGTACATGTGTATATACACTGAAAAAAGCAAAATAAAAATTATTCATTAACATGAACAATATTTCATGAAGAGAAGTTTGATTAATTTAATATTAATATTTTCTAATTTCCTGCTCTTCTGAGAATCACTTTTAAACAGGATATTGATTCTGTTTACAAAAAAGAGCCAGTTTATTAATATAAAATTGGAGTTGTGCCCAGATGGAAATATGTACTCCTTTGCAGCACTCTGCCTTGTATTGGAGCTAAATGCTGAGGTTCTCCTTTCCACAAGTAGTGTCTGTCTTTATAGTAAAGAACTTTTGGGACTTCATTTTCTTATAAATGTTTCTTTCTTTGTATCGTTGGTAGATTTCCTGTAGAGAGTACCTGCCTGCAGTCTGCTGAGGGCTGATCCAGCACAGGTAAATGCCTGGGATGTCAGTAGGGCCTTCAAGACTCTCATCATGACCTGTGGAAATTAGCCCGGGCAGTATAATGATTTCAGTGCTTACAGAGTTTTACCCTTTCCAAAAGAGATTTATAGAGAATGGTAGACACCATTTGTGTAATATGCATAATTTATTTACAAATGCACTTGTTCAGTGGCTAATTTCTTAGTCACTTTATTTTGCATTTGCTTAAGACTGTAGAGCTGGAAATTTGAGTTTATCTTGTGGGTGGATGAATGGTTCGTCTGTGTGATGTTTATTTTTCAGAGGAACTTTATCATCTCAGAAAGAGAGATTTAACTCAAGTGTAGAGTGGCATGCATGTGTAGAACAAAAATATGGCTCCATTCCCCTCTGATATCTGAGCTTTTTAAAAAGCTTGTGGTTTTGCTGTCACTCTCTTAATTTAAACAGCTGATCACAGTTTTGGAGTTACAATTTGTGGTAATTTGGATACAAGGGAAAGCAGCACAGGGAAGATGTGGATCTGTTAGAGGGGTCCAGAGGAGGGCATGAAGATGCTCAGAGGGCTGGAGCACGTCTGCCCATGGAGACAGTTTGAGAGCTGGGGCTGCTCATCCTGGAGAAGAGAAGGCTCCAGGGAGACCTCATTTATGATCTTCCAGCACCTTAAAGGGGACTTATGAAAAGGAGAGAGAGGGACATTTTATGTGGGCAGACAGGACAAGGGGCAATGGTTTTCAACTGAAAGGTTTAGACTATATGATAGGAAGAAATTCTTTACTCAGAAATTCTTTACTATGCCTGCACTGGCACAGGTTTCCCAGAGAAGCTGTGGCTGCCCCATCTCTGGAAATGCTGGATGTGGCTTACAGTAATCAGTTGTATTGGAAGGTGTCCCTGCCCATGGCAGGGGTTTGGAATGAGGTGATCTTTAAGGACCCTTCCAACCAAAATCATTCTATGGCTCTGTGAAAGGTTCTTCATTGATTGTCTGGTTTAGGGGATTTCAGTGACAAGTGCCTAAATATTTTGCAGACTGATACCAAAAGCAATTCACGTCACACCATGTGTGTGGAGCATCTCATGTTGGAGCAGAGGATTGAACCTGGGTTTCATAGAGCTAAACCCACCACCTTGACCTACTTACTTGTTTGGTCTCTCTAAGATGTCTGATTTATTATAATTAATTTCAACTTCACTGAAGTTCACTGATTCACTGGAATTATTTGAATGCACTGATTTATTCAGAAGTATGACCATGAGAAAAGTAAATAGCAGATTGCAACAATTGTTCATTGCAAAGAAAAGGAGAGCAAATTTGATCTCTGTGATGAGTCTAACTCTATTGGCTGGAGTTTAATTTGGGGAAAATATAAAAAAATATGATGGTAGAGCATCTGATATTTTTCTGGGAAATAAGTGGTCATGTAGGAAAACCTCTCAGTCTTCCACCCTCACAAATCATTTAAGTTCCATTGTTCCTTGGGGTTTTAAAATTACTTCCAGTATGTTTAAAAGAGGCTGTTGACTAGAGATGAGTAAGCAACCCTTCTCTTGAGATAAAACAGACTGTTTGGCTGGCAGCCCCTCATTCATTTGTCTTGCTATCAGTCACAGTGGAAATATCTTTATATTTTTTCAATCAAATCTTCATAGCAGTGAACCCAAAAATCAATCATATGATACCCACTAGCAGCTAGTTTGCTTATTAATGTAATTGTGCACTCTGAGAACACTCGATTTTCAGTATTTTTAAATTTATGTGGTTATTTTAACAATTGTTCCTTCAGACTTCAAAATCCTGTGTAAATCCTGTGTCCCTCATGTTCAGAGTAGCCCCTACTTCCCTTCAGATCACTGAAAGCCCTCTTACCCAAAACCTTTCACTGTGCAGGCTGACAACAAATCCATTGAGTAATTCCAAGTCTCAATTTTGAGAGAAACATTTTCTTCCCCCTAATAATTATCTTTATATAAAAATGCACTCGACCATCCTCATGGAGTAAAGCCCCATTTTCAGCCTCTTCATTCCTTGTGCTTTACCCTTTTAGTTTTCAAGCCCTGTAATCTTGAAGATGTTTCACAGTTCTCTTGGAGTTGTAACGATTTGTATCACCTGCTAACCTGTGCTATTTCCTACTTGTCTTATGTCTCATTGTCTCTTGATTCCCCAGCTTCAAATCCCCATTTTTTACATTTCATACAAACCTACTGCATCTGTTTCTCTTTTGTATTGATCTTAAAGACCTCCTTCTAATGTGATGATTGTAATAAATGAGACTGTGCAAAGGCCAGGTAGAGGCTGTTGAGTGAAGCTGGCAGATCTCCCATCTGTGGGCTTGATCCCCTCAAATTGGTGAAAAATCTCTTATTGATTTTAGTGCAGCAAGGTCAATATCAAATTTCCATGTATCTGTATTTATAACTGTATTTTTGATGGTGAATTTTCTTCCTCTGTGGACAGGAACTGTCTTTGTCTGTGTTAGCACAGCATCTTGGCAACAGAGATGAATCTGGACTTAGGATCTCATCTCTTGTAATAGAATCATAAAATAATTTGGGTTGGAAAAGACCTTTAAGATCCTTGAGTCTAACTATAACACCAAACCTAATGTTGCTAAGCCCACCACATGAGTGTGTCCCTTAATACCATGTCTGCCAGCATCAAAGACTGGGAAAGAAAAGGGAAAAGAATTTGGGTGTTAGTGATCACCTTGCTGCTACATTGGAACCAGTGAATTTGCCCACTGTCTGAATTCTGAATTCTGAATTCTGAATTCTGTATATCAGTGAGAGAGAGCAAACATTGCACTGGGATTTATGGATCAGGAAGTTCCTGTTGTGCTTCAGCAGTGTCACTTTGTGGATTATCACATCTGGAAACCAACTGCTGTACAAGGGGAGTTTTAAAGTGATTGAGGTGACTTTGTGCAAACGGGTTTGAGCAAAAAAAGGTGCAGGATCGAGCAGCAGTAGATGCAACCCGATCTTTATGTCTTGGCTGGTGCTGCTCAGCAGTTTCCTTGATGACTCAGTTACATGGTGAAATCAGCTTTCTGAATCAAAGAACAGAAGTGCCGTTTATAACAAGGGAAGGTTCTTTCTTGGTAATCTCTTCACAAAGTAGAACATTAACCCACTGAATATCTTACTCCCTTAATATAAATGTCATCTTTCTTCAAAGCACAGATTATGCACAGGGAAGATTGGGAGGTCTTGCAGAATAGAAAGGAGAACATTTTAGAGCATTATTTGACTTACAGGGTGAGAACCTCACCACAAGCATGTGGGTTCAGCATTTTTCTACTTGCTTGGTTATAGTTCTTTATGTATCAGTTGAAGATGACCTATTTTTTCTAGTTGTAAGATTTTAATCTTAAAGAAACCAAACCATTCTTGTCAAATGAACAAGACCTTCTTCCTGTTTTAAAAAGGAAGGTATTTTCATACATATAACCTGTGGTAAACTGCTTTAAAAAAAAAAAAAAACAAAAAAAAAAAAAAAGAAAAAAAACCCCAAAAAAAACCAGACCAATGATTGATTTCATGTTTTTGTGGATTGTCTGCAAGTAATACAAAGGCAAAAATAATCCAAATCTCTGCAAATCCAGTATCTCAGCCTCTGTTTTTTGAACGGTGATAGGAAGGTTTGTGATCAAGAAAAATGTTTTTAAACATATGGGCATGTTAGGAATATGACTGTCTGAAAGGTGCATTACTGAGCACATGCTCACTGACCATGCTGGAATCAGACAGTGCTCACGAAAGCAGGCCCCTTGGTGTTTTAAAAGGGATTATTGGCATGGTTCTAGGTGAACAAAGGCTTTGCCAAAACACTGAAAGCTTGCCAGGGCAGACATAAAAGATAGGTTCTCAAAGCAGCACTGTGGATTTGGTACCTAATTTCCATTGATGCAAATTTTGAAAAAAATCACATAAGGAGATGCCTGGTCTTTGACGTGGAAGAAGCTCCATTACTGCCATGATGTCATTCCATGGATTACCTTAAACATAAGTGCAGCTCTGGCCTTGGGAAGTCAGAGGGCTTCAGTGCTTCAGAGATGGACTCTGTTAGTTTGCAAATCATAAAATACTTGAAGTTGGAAGAGCCTGCCAAGCTTTACTTCACCAACAGTAAAATTAAAAATTTCACAATTATTATGTATATTTATAAACTGTTTCTCACTGTAGTAATTATATGAATGACACTTAGATTTGATTTAAGAACAAACAGGCCCATGTTTGCTGCAACCCGTCATTAATTAGTCTAAAACACACCAATGGCTATGATGGAGGAATATAAAGATTTATAAAGAATATAAATATTTATAAAGAATATAAAGATTCTGCAAGAAATTTTGGGACCTACTAGATTGTCAGTTACTTACTGCATTTATACCACAACTTGAGAACTACTGTCATCACAAGAGGAATTGTTAGAAAATCAAAATATCTCTGTACTTGATATTACTGTTTTTTATCTTCTAGAGATAATACTATAAATTATATCTAAAATATAAACATTTGTCTGTGCAGTATTTTTATTTAATTGCTACTATGGTGGCAGTTTTGTGCATTTCAGCTTTACCCTTATGTGTTTTTTCCACTGAGCCTTTATCTTCATTGACACATTTTAAGTTCTAAATATTTGCATTTTCTTTTGGTTGAAATTCATCCTGGCTGTGCCAAGTTCCTTTTGCCTACTGCATGTTTTGCTTACCCACAAAGAATTATATTTATCTCCCCATACCTTGCTGCAGCAGAACATTTTGGTACCTTCTCCTCCAAGTTTACTTTTGAATTGAATACCTCATCCTTAGACACGTCCTGTGGGGACAGGTTCCTGCTGTGTCCCCCGTGGTGAGGTCAGTCAGTATTATCCTTCCTCACAGGCTCTTCCTTGTTTTTCTGGTGGTTTTTCATCATGACCCTGCAGAAGAGCTGCTGCCCTCTCTGCTACTGCATGCTTATTTGTTCCTGTATGTCTTAAGAGTATTTTCTTTTCATTTCTGTAGCTTCTGTGAGAGAAACTTAGGGTGTGCTTTTAAGCAAAAGGTTCTCCTCTGTGACTGAGAGCCTAAGTTTTACAGCTTGCCTGTGCCCTGGCCACTGTACAGTGGACATTGGAATCCTTTCTGTTTTCAAATGGATTTGCACAGTGCATGAAAACTGAATGTGGTCTGTTGCAGAATGGTTTTGGCAGTCTGAGTAATTACATATCATTATACTGCTATTTAAATGCAACCTGCCTAAACATTTTATTAGTACTTTACTACTTAATTACCAACTATTGTTGAAAACAGTCCTCATACTGAGATTTATTCCACTTAAGCATCCATGCTAATGAAATATAACTCCTTTTTTGAAGGAATATATGACGTTCTGTGGAATGTTTTTTCTTGGTTCATTCTTGAAAGTGAGCCACTTATTTAGTGCTGAGTATCTAAAATTATTTAAAACAGTATCTGCTAATGCTTTTTGCATTAAAATTGATAATGTATAAATAAAATTTTCAACAATTATTCATATTATGTGGGTGAAGAGTCTTCATACAACAAGCCACCAAGCTCTTAAGTGCTCAGATATTTCTGGTGCTAAATCAACGATTGTGTTAGCTTTGTAGTGTTACTACATGTGTCATTTCCTGTGCTCTCTGACTCTCGGGTGTGTTCCATAGGTTCCAAGCAGTGTAGAATGGAATGACCTGGAGATGTTGTAATTTCCCAGGGTGGTACACAAAGAAAGCCAAAAACGTGTTTGGGTTTGGAAGAAAAATAAAATAATTTCCTATTTGTAAATGGATTTAAAAAAAAAAAAAATTTTCAATGGAGAAGTGCTCGGTATATAAAATAGTGCTCCAGAGAGTTCTGGAGCTCTGCAGGATTTCTGGGAATTAGTGTTGCTATAATGATAAAGATTACTTAGAGCCTTCTGCATACAAGAAAGATGTGTGTCTTAATTTCCTTCCATAAACTGCAAGCTTAATACCGCACCCTGACAATCTTTTACATTTCTCTTTCTTTCAAAATCTCAGATGGAGGAATTTAGCAGCATGCATGGGGAATTTGCTTTCTAAACTGAAGTTCTGCAGGACTTGATTCTCCTCACACTTCTGTAGGTCAAGTGCAACCCAGTGGCAGAATCCTTCACAGTGAGTGCCATCAGTTTCTCATAAAGTTATTCTTTGGTCATAGTTCTGTATTTCCAGTCTGTAAGATGATGGAGAGGAATGTGGTTTTTGAAGAGAAAATCTCTTTCCTGCTGCTGTGTTCTTCTCTGGGACATTGTCATCTTTCAAGTATTCTAGATTCTGGTCAACCATTTGAGCTCACAGTTGGCTCAAATTTATCTCCTTTGGCTCAGATGTGTCTGTGTAATCTGCAGCCCCTGCTGCAGTTGTTCACATCTGGCAGAAAGAGCTGAAGGATGAGGGGAAAGTCTTTCTGACCACTCCAGCAGGGTTTGTCAAGCCTTGTCTCTTACTGCCATAGGTGATGGTTTTGTCTAAACTTTGACTTAGCCTTTATGAGGGTCATAAGATGGGGGAAAAGACTTTCATAGATCTCTGAAGGGATGCTTACTGTATTTCCACCTTGGACATACTAGGTGTCTACACAAACTAATTCATATCTCTGCCATTTCATAGCCCAGGCTTAATCAGGACAGGACAAACTAACAGTAAATGGATGATACTGGCTGTGAGTTGAGTTCCTGGAGGAAATGGCTGAGGCCATGGAGGTCAGTGGGGCCAGATGTTTAAAAAAACTGCTATGTGTAAGCGTTTGAAGGCTCAAGCATGTGAGGACAGCAGAGGCGGCTGTCCTCAGCCTTAACTGCAACTGTATCTGTTCCCTAATGGTGGCAAGCTGTAAATTCACAGCTGGTCTGTAATTACCCTTAACTAACACTTTGAAGGTAATAACTGGAGTCTTTTCTCCTCCCTCCTTTCCCCTCCTCCCCACTGTCCAACGTGGTTATTTACACCTGTGAAGAGTGAGTAAGAAAGTAGGTATAAAATGCTGTCATTCAGGTTTGGCAGTGTTTAACAACCTTGTAAATGAGTGTTCAAATCTTCAGGTGGATAATTGAGTACTCTTTCAAAAATTTTCTTTTTATTCCTCACTTTTTAATGCTCTTTTTCCATCCTAAATAGAGTAACCTAGAGTGATCATGCACAGTGATGTTTCAGTAGGGAATTTTTTATGATGGGTTAATTTAAAAATGATTTAGGAAATCTCATGATTTCATCAGCTACTCCACAAGAATGCTGTGAAGCAAAGTGATGTGCACAAATACTCTTTTGGGAATAGGACAGATGAGTTGAACTGTATTTTCATTAGGAAAATGTACTCCTTTTTGTATCTGTGCAAGTATTAAATATTATCAATTCTAAAGCTCTCGTGACACCCTTCAGCACTGAGTCTTGCCAGGGTTATCACTGGGATTTTGGTCATAGTCAGGATTTTAGGAATGTACTGAACATGTTCATGAACCTCTTTCTCATCAGTTTGCTGTTTGCTATTTTCTTAAGTGTTTGGCCTAATTTAAAATTTGAGAAATTCAGTAAAGTTGGAAAAAAATTGAGATAGCTGCCTGTATTGTGGTTTAAAAGTTCCAGTAATTTTTTTGCATTTTTTTATGGTGTGCTTTCATTCTGCTAGTAAGAGGAATGTTCTCTGAGTGAGGGTTAAATGCATTCTTGACACTTGATTCCCTCCCCTGCCTGCTGACTCACCATTTCACTGGCACACAGCCATGGTACAGTTGTGGAGTGTGTTTACCAAGTGCTTGAATCACAAATGGAGAGCTGTTGGATTTTCTCATACTTGAAATGGTTGGGAAAAGTTTTAGCCTTTCAAATCAGCCACATTGCAGACTGTTCATTTAAAGCTCAGTTTTAATCTTGGAATATATTTTCAGATGAAAAGCATTTATTTAAAAAGCATCATTTAGAAGGAGACAGTGTCTTTGTGTTCTAAGTAGTTACAGCCATATATGGAAGATGAGTCCTACCAGGTCTAACGTGCTTTGGGATATTCCTTTCCAACTGGCAATCACATTAGCATCCAGGAAAATAAGTCTGCCTCATCCTGCTACATGTAAATATATAAAGAATAAAATGTGCTGGTTTTCTGATCTGATGAAGGCAGGTGCTAGGGGTGGGATGGGTGTTATCAGCACCATGTCTGGGGCTTTTGTCAGATGCCCTGGCCATGTGCATAAGGAGCTTGGGGGTTGCTTTATAGTTAACATATTACATGCCTTAAGACCTCATTCTGGGAGCAGCCCTATGCAAAGGAGTGATAAGAGGTCATTACATGAAAACTCAGGGCTGGACCGCTGATTGCAAGCAAGGCTTGCTCTCAGAAATAAAGGGAAACTCTGGAGCCCACAGTCCAACCAGAGGGATGCTGTGCCAGCCATCAAAGCTGTGCTCATCTGACCTTTGGAGCAGGAGCAATCCTCAGCAGTGCTGCCATCAGGAGTTTGGAGTTGTTGCTCATTTTGAGTCTAAGGGGCAAAAGGTAGACTTGAAGGGAATAGTTTGTCAGAATCTGAGCCTCTGACAAAGTTGCTGCAGCTGCATACAAAATAAACAAGTGAGAGGCTAAAATAATGTAGATCTTGAATACTTAGTTATGGGTGGAGTTTTATGTGAATTCTTGTATTCATTTAATGAAAGTGAATACCCCAGAGCCTGGTGGGCAGCATTTGGAGTAACCAGCCATCTGGAAGGACAGGAGTAGGAAATTGCTGATCCTTTTGGAGTACTAGATAGTGAGATAGTGTAGTACTTATTTACAGACACATCAGAAACATATTTCTGGATGACTATGAATAACTTATTTCTAGATGATAGTAATTAACTCAGTTCTAACGAGTCAAGATTGCTGCTTAATGTTTAAATAATTTTTCATTCTAGAAACTCCAATGTTATATGAAGCTTTTTGTTTCATCTTAGGAAGCAGCAGCAGTTCAACAGCCCACTTCAACCATGACTTCTGGTTGCAAAGAGCATTTTTGCTTTTCACAGTTGTTCACCAATATACTTCTGTCTGTGACCAATGTATAAGATCAGTTTCACAGATGTGTTACACATTCATCCAGAATTCAAGTTGATAAATGTGACTGAAGAGTTGAGGAAGGTTAAAACACAGCAGGGCATGACGTTCTACTAAGGTTGAAAACTATATAAAATTTCATAGACACTGCTGTTAAATTTTGAAGTAATGGAACCTTTCCTCCAGTGCTAATAATGTGTTTCTTATCAAAGCACTCCATCTTTTGAAGAGGTGGCTACAAGATATTCCTTCACTGTCACTGGGAAGGAGTTTGCTGTGGTATCTGTCAGCCATTGGGGTTTCTTTAGAAACAAGTGAAGTCAGGAAGAGGATCTCCATTGATGCTGGTGGCTCTTGACTTGGATCCATGGGGTTTGTTAAAGTGACACCAGTGTCATGAAGTGATAAGGAAAGGTAATACAGTCCAACATTGAATTTTTAAAGTTGCTTAGTACAAAATGTTTCATTTTCTCAAAATTAAAATTGCCTTCTTTCCCCCATAGTACTCTTAACTATTCTAGATGAAAATTACTGAGTCACACCCGATATATTTAATAATTGGAATTTAACAAAGTTTCTAACAGTTCTATTTTTATTACATATCTCTAATGAGCAAATTTGTAAAACCAAGGAAAGAGTATAAATTAAAACAAAGTGGTGCTAACAAAGTTCAAATAATTTGAATTCTAGAGGGAGTTGTTAGTCTGGATTTCTTAGTAATCTGAAACTCTCCATGCTATGACTGGAGATTGGTTTTGAGGTTAAGTAAGAATTGTGAAGAGACACATTATATTTGATCAAATTTTACTTCTGAGGGGGTTTCATGACAAATAAGACACCCAAGGAGAGGTGAATTCTGAAGTTATTATGTCCAGCATCAAACCTGACTTCTTCCTTTGCAACCAAACTGTCCCCCAGTCCAACTTCTGACAATTGTTTTACTTTGAACACCCCCAGTGTTTAAAATTGTCTTTCTGTTTTCTTTCACATGCTTTCATTTGCTTTCAAAACCTCTCCTTGTTCTTACCATATGTAATAGATTGTTATTCAAAATGAGAGGTGGCACATCTCAGTGTATGCTGACCTTTGACCTGTTTTTATATCTTAATTTGGATTATTACCTTCCTGTTCTTTTATACATGCGATTACTTCTTGATATCTACTTAACTGGTTGCTCTTCCATTAATTTGTGAATTAATTTGCTACAACAAGGACTGACACTTGAAAAAGCTTGAACCCCCCCCAAAATATCTGAATGAAGTTTTTAAAAGAATTTTTGCTTTCTTTTAAAAATGAGTTATTTAAAATTAAATTCACATGTTGAAAATTTGTGTCAAAACTAAACCAAACTCAATAAAACTGTTAGACAGGAAAGGTGTCACATCCTGTTCATCATCTGCATGGTGCTCACAGTCCACTGGATGCTACAGTAAGTTAATTCCTGACAAGAGTCACTGTAATAAATAATTGGATTTGTTGATAGTGAAGAAAGACTAAATTGCTCAATCCTCTGCTCCAAATAGCTGACCACAGTTTTTACTAATGGTGTCTGTCACTTCAAAGCCAACCAATATAATTGCTAGAACATAATTGTTTCCTTTGAGTGAAATGTAGGTAATTTTTTCAGACCTTGTTGTATAGCTGGGTTGGATAACTCTGGCTCTCTGTAAAAATATTCTTCCTCTCCTGCCCCAGGCAGGAGTAATTTACAGTTACTCTTCTAATCACAGGAGATACATGATTGGAAATAGCATTTGTGGATGCTATGGGCAAAGAATCCCATGGTACACAAGAGCCCCTGGCAAGAATCTTGTCTGGAGCTGGGAGACCTAGAGGCTGATCCACCTTCTCCTGCACCAGGCTGGGGCTGGGCTGAATCTTGGCCCTCCTGGCAAATACCACTTCAAAATCAAATTCTCTCATGTGGAGCCAAAATCCTGCCTGGAGCAGCTGGTTCTGGGCAGGAATGCTTTAGGTGATGTGCACATATCAAACAGTGGAAGTGATAATGGTGTCCTAGAAATGCTTTTGTGAGACAGCTTTTGGTGGTCTTCTTGGACTTGATCAAGAAATGGTCATTAAAATTGATCATAATTGATTTCAGAGAGTTCTTAATGCAGTGTCTCTTAGTGCCCTGGGTTTTGCCATTTGAAAAAAAAATTATTTTGAAAAGCCCACTGTGTGCCTGGTCTCTTTGGAAAGGCAGAAGCCCATGAATAGTATTATCATATATAATGGCTACCACTTATCATGTTCACTCTGATTATGTAAAACTGAAAATCACTGCATAGAAATGAAGTTTCAATGTTTTTATTCAAAGCAGCTTCTCACAATGTATAAATACTGCATATTAACACACATGAAAAATACAACTTCTAAGGCACCCAGAAATGTGTCCATACACTAGTTACAGGACCATCAACAAATAAATTGTGTACAATTTGATCTAGACAGTCAATATTTGATATATCAGAAGATACAAGTCCCTCAGTACTGTACCAGTTTCAGAAAATATTTACAACACTGTGATATAGGGGTGCCTGTACCCTTATAATATTATAATATGTACTCATCATTACAAATATTAGAAACTGTTTTAGTCTGTTCCATGGCATTCTGACAAAATAACTTAAGGGCCTAATTTGCAAAGTTCTACAATTAATTATTTGTGCAAGTTCTGAAAATAAATTTACATTGACATAACTTGTGAATTTTTGGTTCTTTGCTTCATCTCAGAGGTTTGGTAATAAGCCTTACCAATAGACATGCCATCCCAGCTGAACATCACTCCTTTCCCAATAGCTCAGTGGATACATCTTTCCCCCTTACACCTGACATGGATGAGGACGCAGTGTTTGAAGCAGAGACTGTTTGATCTTCGGTACAAATGCCAAACTAGTTCACTGGCAAAGGAACTAATGCTTTGTTAGAATAATGCAACTCTTTGGTCCTTTGTTTTTTATGGAAGGCATAACATTTTTATTCACTAAAAATCGAAATCCTGTCTGTGAGCAAGCAAGCTAATGAATGACTTTCAGTGTAGTATTTAAAATAGCAGTAAAGAGATTTAATATGGCTTAAAACATATGGTTAATTGGGCAGACACAGATAACACATCAAGGATAGCGAGTACCCAAATGTACTATGATAAGATTGTCTATAAGTCTCTTATGTAAACTTCTTTAGTGTCTCCTAAAGAGTGCTGGCTTTAGCCAGATTTGACTTTTATAGACCCAGCCACACAAAGCCTGAGATTAAACTACCATGGTTGGGAGCACAAATGCACAGTTTATATATAACAAAGCCCATGCTGACAAGTCTACCTATGTTGTTCAAAAGAAACAACCCGTATTACCCTTTTCACAAGAAAAACTTAAGGCCCTGTACTCTGATTTGCTAACTTTCTTACAGCAATTATTTGGGGAAGTCCTTAGTGCTACATAAGTAATTATGCAGCTTTAAAGATTTCTTGTACCTAATGGTAAGGCTTATTCACAAATGCAATACATTTATAAATTATATTTAAAACTGTAAAGGCTGGCAAAATAATTAAAAAACCCAAAACCAAAAATAAAACAAACCCCAACCAAAATTATCTGTTCATCCCTAACATTAAAAGAGCATTTTATTCTAATGAAAAACTATTGGCACAAAACCATTATATTATAGATTAAAAGAACAATCCATAGTAGTGAAAAAGATTGCCTAAAACGCATACCCTAACCTACCACAGAAATATAAAAGTTTATATTTTGAAAATATATACTGTATTAAAGTTTGTAAGCTTATTTATTTAAACAGAAATGTACTGAAATAGTAAACTAAGCAACACTTATCTACAGCAAAAATATACATGCAGGACAACACAAAATAAATTGCTTACCTTTAATATCTACAAATGCAAAACTGTAGATTTTTAAAGATTGTACAAAACAATTTACACAAGAATAAAATAACATACTTAAACAACAAATTGCATTTTTAATCTTAAATACTGTGAATATTAGTAAAGGTACCCAGACTAATATGTACAGTACATCTAGATATCTGAATACCTATTAGGATAGAAACACAAGAGAAAATTCAGATTCTGATATTTAAATACTGGAAAAGAAACTTTCAACATTGTTATTACTCTTTTTTGAAGGGAAAATAGATTCCATGAAAACTAGATTGTAACTGTATAGATATGAATAATTAAAAATGTTAACTATGGTTAGAGCTTGCTGTAATGGAAAAATAATTATAGAAAAATGTATTTCAACCATTCCTTTGTCATTAAAAAATGCTAAGATACAGATATCTGAAAATTCAGATGAAATGGTGGAGTTTAAAAGATCCAACAACATAAGATTCTTCCCTGTTTGCAAATCTCGTTTGGAACGCATTCCTTCACATTGCTGAGCAATCTTGCTGTATTTATCTACAAAAACTAAGCATAGTCTTGAAATAAACTTCCTAATATCTTATTAACACATGACTAGGAGTTATGGCTCTCTGGACGGGAATAAAGGAAACAAAGGAAATTGAGAACTGTGGTACTTTCCATTGCCTTTTTTTCTTTTTCTGAAGGTATATGCCGGAGGCCTGATTGTGCAAACTCGTGTGTGTGTGTGTGTGTGTGTGTGTGTGTGTGTGTGTGTGAGTGGTTTTCTCTTGGTGATCCCTCTTTTTCCAGGTGTCTCTGTGTGCACGGCCCCACTGGGGGCCCGGGGCCTTGATCCAGCGCGCCCTGTGGCACTGCTGGCGGGTTGTGAACAAAAGCAAGGGTTGGTGTAAAACAAGTGCATCCATCACTTCAAACAGTTATTGAAAGAGTTCTCCTTCAGTCATTTTAAAATAAGTTAATGGTTTCAATAAGTTGCTTTTATAGAACATTTTAAACAGGCTAATTAGAAACCAGATTCTGTCTTTTTAATGAAGAATTTCCATGAGAACTTCTGCATTTAGAGTAATGATTTCCTTAAAACTCAGTGGTACAATTAGGGCACAAAAACTTCTAATTATTTGTGCAAAAAGAAATGTTACATTAATATGTTGAAGGCTTCTGTTTACTGTAATCACCTGTTCGTTAACTTTAAAAAGGTTTTCTTGAAACTCTTTTTGGAAATGCTAAGAGGGAGAAAGCTGAGCAGCCTCATTTGCAAAGGTTTAAATCATAGTAAGTCACTGAGCTCAAGGATGGCAGGCAAGTGCACAAATTACAAAGCAAATAAATGTGCAAAGCTTCTGCTTCAAGAGGTTTCAATTTGGGTGTACTATAATGGCAGGTGAAGTCTCAGAGCATGCTCCTGTCCTTTCCACATGAACTGCCCTTAGCAGGAAAGAACTGAGAGAGATCCAGTGTTCAGAAGTCAGTCAGTGTCACTGAACAGTACTAGATCACATTCAAAAAGAGCAGATTGGATTTTCCTTGTTTATTGTGGACTGCTTTTATGGATAGCCATTAAGTTCTTGTAACAGGTGGTGGGGTGGCCAGATGTGGAGAGCTGGGAAAAGCAAAACTAAACCTCTGCCTCCACTGAGTTCAATGCCTAGCACCTTGTATAAACTGCTGGCCCACACCCAAAGGCCTCCAGAGCAGAAATTATCTCACACCTGAGGAATCAGGCAACTAGACTAAGGCTCATAAGGATCTGCTTTTAGACTTCAGACCAAAAGGGGTGTTAAAACCTGAAAAACAGTACGATGCCACAGAATGGCACCACTCACCCTGTTACTGATATCCGGCTAACAGGAATATAGTAAACTTAAATAAAGCATCTGGTTGGTGAGCCCTTCAGTGCTCCTCAAGAAGGCAGAAAGTGAAGAGAGACTTAAGGGGAACTCACTGTGTCAGAACACATTTTTTTTCTCTTAACCCTGGCAAATGAATCTGTTTTCATAAATTTTTTTGTACAATTTTACACATAGAGGAGCATGCACGTGGCTGTTTCATTTACTGCCCACAACATTCTGTGGGTTTTCTATATATTCTTTATTTTTCTACTCAGTTTGCTGCTAAAAATGTGTTTGCATTCTCATGTGATGCCTTTAATTTAGTCAAAAGGGAAATATGAAAATAAGATCTGTGATCAATAAACAGCTGAATATGAACACAAAATAAATAAGTTAAATAAATTTAACAAAGAAAAAAATTCTAGTAGTTTTTGTAAACTAACTTTACATATTATACATATAAATTATCAGATTTTTCCATTAAACTGTTAGAACTTAGAAAAAAATAATTAACATATTTCTAGCATATGGTTTTTGGGTCTACAGAAGGTTGTTCTGACCCAGAATTTAGACTGAGCCCTCTGTGTCAGCCCAGATGTGCTGCAACAGCAAGAATAAGTTAAGAAGGACAGACAAAATTAACCCTTACAGGTGGGTGAGCCTTGCTGGGCCTCAGTGGTGCTTCTCAGCACGTGGAATGTAGAGTTGGATGCGGATGAGCAATGTGAAAGATGCAGCCTCTGCACAGGTTACGTGCACTGAACGCCTGCCCACGTCTTGGTTACACAAAATCAAACCAGCTACAAGCAGCTGTGCAGCTCACACAACCACAGGCACTGGGATCACTGTCACAAATTCCTCACTGGTGCATTGCCCCTGCTTCTCAAACATGATCATGTCTGACTCTGGTCACAACTGGAGCAATTTCTCTTTGAGTTAGGCCAAGATATCAAACTTCATAAATTTTGTCTTGCAAGTAGCTGAATAATGAATCCAGTCCTTTGGAAGAACTCCACAGCTGTTTTAACATCTGACACTCTTTCTCGTTCACATCTTCAAGTCCGGATTTCAGGAAGCTCCGCACAAGACATTTCGACTC
Source organism: Muscicapa striata striata (assembly GCA_030060385.1). Classification (NCBI taxonomy): domain Eukaryota; kingdom Metazoa; phylum Chordata; class Aves; order Passeriformes; family Muscicapidae; genus Muscicapa; species Muscicapa striata. Next base: position 3,052,110 of record JAREIS010000073.1, read on the forward strand.
TTCCAATACCTAAAGCCAAAATACAACTCAGTATTTTATTTTGAATCTGAAAAAATTACTATGGATAATGGCGTGACCAGCATTTTTAGACTATTGACTCTGTTTTACAATCTAAATAATTCCTTTGGGCACAGAAATTACATTTGATTAATAGCCACAACTCCACTTGCTGGCAGTCAGCATCTTTAAGAATTGAGGTTGATGGGTTAGTGCCATTTTTTTAAAAGAATGAGGGATTCTAAGGTACCTTAGTTTATTGAAAGTCTGCCATGAAGCACAAGAAGGAGCTGAACTCCCTCACACTGAAATGAAAATGTGTGAGGGACAATATACTGGCTTCCTTTTCTGGAAGGTGGCCTTTAAGGTTAGACATGTTGGAAACCCAAATGTGGATGTCCATTATTTTTAACAATTTTCCCTGATGTATTATTTCCTTTTCAATAGAGAAATTAATAGGAAAGGGCCTTTACTGTAAATCCCCTTTTAAGCCTACTTGCTTATATTTTTATAAAAGTGAAATATTTTGTAAAAGAATGCTGCTAAGCAAATCAAGCACCCTCTGTGTTCTTGAGTTAGATTTACTTGGCAGATACAACAAATCACCTGAGATCTTTGCAATAGAAAGCCCAACCTCAAGCCCTTAGTAATTGTTGCAAGTTCTGAAAGGCACAAACTGTAGGTCCATGGTTATTCCCATAGTTCAGCTCATTTTTCCCAGACCCATTTCTAAGCACATTGATTCCTTTAAAATTAGTTTTTAAATACTTATCACCAGTATGTATCTCACAAGGAACTCAACTGGTCAAACAAACCAAAGGTGGAAATAATTTCTGCATTACTGATTTTTTGAGGATGGGAGATTTAATATAACTAACACTGTTCTGGGGAAGGGAGGTGCATTCTCTTCACTCAGCCTTGTCAACACCTCCATGTTAAGCCCAGTTCCTGTGTGTTGTGGGTTTCAACACTGCTATTGCAAAGTAGTATTTGTCTTTAACTCAAGTAAATGGTGTTAATAGCAAATCAAAGGGTCTGTGTATTTTTTGTGGTCTATGAAAAAGTCTTTGAAGGTTTATCTTTGTCCACAGGTCAGCACCGGTCTTCCTAAGGGGTTTGAGAAAATTACAGCCAATAGCAGTAAGGGAAGGAAGAATTCATAGTAAAGCCCAGAGGTTTTCCCAACTCAAATAATACACATTATATCAGCATCATCAAATAAAATTCTGCCACATTTCCAGAGAGTTTCATTCTCAATGTCTACTGTGAGATCTAATCTAAACTTCGTTTAATTAAAAATCTCTTGTGTCTCTACCTCCTTTTATAGCAGATCTTTTAAATGAAACTGAGGGATGCTGAGACAGTTTGAGGCATAGGAAATATAGCACAAAACGATAACAATTTTCATTTTAATTACTGCAGTTTTATTGCAGCCAGTATCACTTTCTTCACTGCATGTTTTTTAAATAACGATATGCCCAGAATAGGACTATATCTGCCTGAAGGGAAAAACCCTTAGGAAGTAAAGACAGGAAAGGATTTTCTTTCAACTTTTGTGTACACAAAAGGAAAGCTATAATACACTGTGACCAGACTGTGTTCAAATCCCTCTTGTCTGGATCTCACCTCTCCTCCACAGCAGAGCTTAGCTGGCACTATCCTACCCTTCTGGGGTGTTGTGCAGAACATTCTGCAGCAGCAGGAACTGTGCAGGTGCAGAAAGAAGGCAGATTCAGCTGAAATATGGCAGGCCAGGACAAAGTGAAAAGCAAATCTGTTTTCTTACAGAGGTTTCCCAGTACAGTTGCAGAGTTTCAGACTGTTACACCTTCATGAAGGAAACCTGTACTAAAATCCCCTTTCAAAATCTGGGGCAAGGAGGTGCCACTCATTGAATAAATGCAAATATGGTGAAAGGAAATAACCCTCCCTCCCCCAGTCCCTGACAAATGAGAAACTCCATGAGCTCACTGATCCCTATCCAGGTTTTCTGATGTCAGCCTTCTTTCACAGGTATGGCTGTGGAAAATGAGGTCCCACATGTGATAAGCCTTGGGAGCACACCCTACCTCTGTGAAATGTCATTTAATGAGGGAGTTTGATTTCTTACCACTGCACTGCAGGCTGCCATTTCTTTCACTCGTAGCATCACTTCTTGGCTAAATGTTGTTGGCCAAAATACTTGTGACACCAGTCCTCTGCTGCAGGCTTCCTGTGCTGTCAGCTTTCTCCCACAGAATAACATTTCATTTGCCTGTGAAACCAAAAGATTCTGGTAATCTTGGGTTATAATTCCCTTAAAATTTTTCTCATACTTGCCTGCTATTTTTATGATTAAATTACAAATGTTCTTCTGTATCTTTCCATACTGCAAAATACTTTAAAAGGAGTTTCAGTAGCTATTTAAGGATTGTGCAGGTGGCCAGAGCACAGCATGGGTTTAATTTAAGAGAAATGTGCTGGCATGTATGGTGAATCTGTATTGCTGATCTTACAAGAGTAACTGTCAGTGATACTATGTCAAGAGTCATGGAACCCAGTAGGAAATGTTTGTGGGGCAAATTCTGATTTATTATACTGGTAAAAGCTAAGCAGTCTTACTGGAATCATTGTGGATTATCTTTAAAGAGCAGAGAGCTGTATCTGGCTGTATTACTGCCCACTCCTAACATAATACAGACAACTACTCTGCAAGAGTATTCTGCTAATGTATTTCTTCACTTTTCTACCATGATGTTGACAATCTTTGCTTTTTCAATCTTTCTTGTGTATTGCAGGTGTTGTATATTGAATTCTGAGGTTATTTTGTGATAAGAAGTTCGTAGTGATTAGATGAACTTTACACAGATTTCATTTCTATTAAAGACAATTAAGAAAATTATTTACTTTTTAGAGAGAGAAAGAAGATCAGGAATTTATGAAAGATTCTTCAGCAATTTGAGGTGGAAAACCTTACCAGTGCAACACCCAGAATTTGTGGGAATGTATATGATGAGCAGCCAGCTGGAGTGAGTCGGATTGTTGCATATGGTGTCTGAAACCAAGCCTTCTCACTTGCCCAAACGATATCACAGAGTGGTAAAATAGAAGCTCCTAACCCCAGAGCAGGGCCGTTGATAGCAACCACAATTGGCTTCTTAAATTGAATAAAAGCTTTTACAAAATCCCTAAAATAAAAAATAAAAGAAAGATCTTGAATACAGAAGTAACAGAAATACCCAAGTTTAAAGTATTTAATCTGAAAACAAATTAGAACCAGAGAAGAATACAACAAATGCCCAGTTTTATGAGGTCAGAACTGCAAGATACTTTCTAGTTTGCACATGGAAAGGTTTGCTTATTTTTAGTTATTTAATCTGAGTACCTGGGCTATTACATAGCTTTGTGTATGTTGTATATGGTGTGATTAAGTGGATTGCACTGAGTGTTGTACTTTTAGCAGAAAAGTTTGGTTTGGTTTGGTTTAGTTTTACTTCTAGAGCAGTAACTTCTGAGTTTGTACACACAGCACTTCTTGGTTTGCTCCACAATGACTGAGATGGACTTGGTTTGGCTGCTGATGAAATATTATAGTCTGAATATTTTTTTCGAAAAGTTCTCTTAAGATCCTCTGTCAGAGGTTACTGCAAGTCCCATCAGTAGACTGGGAGATTGTCAATGTTTATGGCACATCAGCAGAAAGAACAAGACATGCAAAGGGTGGAGTCAGAGAGAGAAATGTTTGAACAGTGAGTGATCTTCAGTTGGGTCTTCATTGCAAAAGTCTTCAGCAAAGCCATTACAAAGCAGATGCCCTTGCCTGACTATCCCACTAATGTTATGAGAAATAACAGGCAAGTTAAATGTCATTGGATTCATCTGAATGAACAAACAGAAAATGTTAAAATTCTGTGCAATGAGGAGATCTTCTATATAAGTTACCTACCAGCAACTGTGGAAAGGTATCTGTTGAATGGAACAGCCTTTACACCGATTAGGAAAAAGCAAGAATGTAATTGTGGGCAAATTATGGGCTCCAGCAGCTCAGTGCACAGCAGGTATTTCGAGGCAAACGAGATGCTCGGTTACTTTAGAAAAAAGACATGGATAAATGAAATCCCAAGCAAAAGAGGAGATTCTGTCCCTGCACTGGGTATTTATTAGATCCAGAGCACAGATTTGCTGACAGATTTTAGGAAAGAACATTTTGTCAAATATGCCCTTTGATGAGTTGCTGCTCTCCCAATGAGGTCAAAAGGATCCAGGCCTCTGTACCTGAGCACAGGTGGGCTTGGCAGTTTAGAGGGCCCATGTAGCAACTGGGCTGAAGTGCAGGGGCACTGGCTGTATTTTAAATGAGGACAAAGAGTCTGAGATGACCCAGCATTAAATTTTCAATTAATACATTCTGGCTTTCAAGTACTCTACTAAGGAGTTAATTTTCGACCATGAGAAAATAGAGAATTGATATAGCTCTGTTCACAGAAGTAAACCTCTAAATTTAATAAAATTTAAGTTTAATAAAGTAAATCTTTAAGTGGAGTGGAAGGCTACAATATTTGGAGATGATGAGGGAAACAACGTCAAGACAAAGAGAATGAAATAAGGAATCTTGTTTTTGCCTGTTCAAGACAATTTCTGACTAGAGCAGGATTAAGGAGAGTTGTGATTTGTTTTGTTGCAGAAACGATGCCGTTCTCTTATCTCATTATTTCTTTGGTTGTTAATGACTGAGTAGTGACTATGGATCACTGCACCTCATTAATTCCAGAATTTTGAGAACCTCAGTAATTACGTAAGCCTTCCAGACAGGACTACAGTTGGAATAGGGATGTGATGAATGATAGGTAAAAAGAAAGCAAACTAAGGATAAATGGTGGCAGTAAATCTGAGGACCATGTGGAAGCAGATAAAACCAGTGTTGTGGAGAAAAGCAGGAATCATGGTGATAAACGGGATTGGAAGTGAATATGGAAAAGCAATTAGGGATGTGGAAAGGAAACAGCTAATGTGGAAGAAGAACAAAGCAGAACACATTAATGAAGGGGAAGGGTTGAAGGAAGTCTTCATACGAGTGAGCAAGGAAGAGAGGACCAGAATAGAGTAGAATATATCATTGAGAAGGCACAGCAAGCCTCTGTCATGAGGGAAGAATGGGGAGCACTGAGGATGGTAAAATGGATGGGTGTGGAACATGCTACTTATAGGATGGAGTGGAAGGCTACAATACTGGGACATGATGAGGCGAACAAATGCCTGCCTTTATCTCCAAAAGCTGCAGTGACCTGCACTCCATTTATCTTTGTTTCCTGTTTGGTGTGTTTCAGTGGGTTGTCTCTGTACCCTGAACCCGGCACATTTCCTTGTCTCCAAACCATAAGTTCACACAGGGAGTTTCTGGGCTACAAGATACTTGTTTCAACTCAAAGCAGTCTTTGAAAAGGATTTCAGATTATAGCTGCTGTTGCACAGTAGATCCAGATGCTCAAAGATAGGAAAAAGATACTCCTGCAGAAGGCTTCTGGATTTGCTAGAGCATATCTGGGAGGTTGACCATTGAATGAATACATGCTGGGATGCTCAGACACCTCTGCACTGTTTCAGGCTCTTGTTACTGGTCACGGCTTGTAGGTACATCTAGGGCTGTAAAGAAGCTGAGCAAGTAACTTTGTCCTTGTCTGTTTTCTTCTGAGCACACACAGAATGTTGTGGCTCAGGTCCCAAAACACAGGGGCTGAAGACATGGCACCAATGAATGAATCATTCATGGGAGAGGAGACTTGACAGGCATTGAAACTTCAGTTGTGACTTGTGACTGCTATAGGAGAGCCACGCTTTGCAAAGTAGGAACACATGGTAACCAAGAGTTCAATTTCACTTTGATACAAGTCTAATTTGATGTAAAGCAGTGGAGGCAGAGATCCGTGGATGCATTTTAGGACATACAAACCACTGAAAAAAGCAATGGACATTTTTTCTTCTCTTATTACAGCTTATTTTCCATGAGCTGAGTCCTTTGTTCACAGAAAGCACAGAGAGTGCTAAATGGAAAACGTAGGGTATTGTTTCCAGAAGTACAATAAAAATCTATTTTCAGTGGGCCTGAAGCCGACATTCTTGACAAGGAGCAGTACATTGTACCAGTATTTCAAGAGAAACCAAGGGTGGAAAAACTGAGTATCACAGTCTGGCTTATACTTATTTAAATGTTGGATTGATAAGTATACCTGAATATTAGATGTGTGCAAATAAATGTAAATGTATACAAAAACACCTAACTGCACAATTTTTACAAGTATAATACTAAATTGTGTCTTTTGGTGGGTGGTGAGTATGGCTGTGTTTTCAAATAAGAATAGTGATTTTCTTCCCTCTTCTTTTTTTTTTTTTTTTTTTTTTTTTGGTTCTGCATTGTTAAAAACCCCTCACATTTAAAAAATAAACTTAGGCTGTGTCCTTCAAAGGTTTTTTTTTAAAAAAATATCACTCCATAATATTCAAGCATAGTTAGGGTCTTATAAAGAGATTGTTACTGACTACATTTAAGAAGTATCCTTTAAAGTCTTTCAAAGTAATTACTACTTTGAGAATTTCAAAAGTTTTTAACCTGGAATCCAAACTGATCTGCAGTAGTTGTAACCAAGATAATTGGTGATTAATCTATTTTGTGTAATACCTAAACCTGATCTTACTTTATGCTATTAAATTCCAAGTAGAGATATCTTGTAAAAAAATTCTTTAATATTCCTTCATAGAATTGTTGCATAAAGTTTTAAAGCTCTCAGAAGAATATTTGTTTGTAGGAAAAGGTGGAAAAAAGGGACCAAATAATCTCCTGGTACAGACTGGTGAAATACCATTGGCTTTAGCGGAATAATGTTGATTTATACTGGAAAATCTACCTTGTGGATAATGGAATATTTGGTGATGTGTTGTGCAGATTGATTTGCAGACTGCATGTCATAAACCCTGGAATTCTATTAAGGTGATGTGATAGATACATATAGATATTTAAGGAAAGTCACATTTTAGTTACAAAAGTAAAACTACATTTACATATATATTAAGTAATTTAAATTTAAGAAGAAGAGTGGAGACCCTTCTAGTAAGGTTCTGAAATACAGTGGCAGACTGCTATTTCAACAGAATATGAGTAAGCCATGGATTTCCATGTCGACTGAAACTCATTAAAATGATGAACATTAAAACAAGTAAAAGATCTGCCTTTCAGGAGCTGCTTTAGAACATGAAGCAATACTGAATTTGGAAAAAAAACAAGGAAGTTGTATTTGACTTTAGAGGAATGATTTGAAATATTAAATACAGATAATTAGAATAAAAGAAATCCCTATGCTTATTAGCACTGGAATAAACGTGCTTTTTTTTTCTAATACAGAAAGGTCCAAGTTTCTTTTTACTAAACAAATTTGCAGGACTAAATTAGAATGCAATCAACATTTAAATATACAACATTTTTGGACCTGATAAATGTCTTTATAATCACACACTGCATTTCATAATTTAGAGATCATAGGTAAGCTTGGGTCACCTTATAGCTTCTGCAATCCTAGTGCTTTCCTTTCTTCTGTCATTGGATAACCTGCCAATTAAATATGAGTAATCTAGGCCACTACAGAATACACTTCCCACTGCGCTGAGAAGTAAGAGTTTACTGTCATCAGCTGATGCATTGCACAATGCTCTCCGAACTTCCTTCATGATCTGTGGATAAAGAAAAGTAAACAATTCGACATGCATGCCGTGGCAATATCATTTCCCTACTTTTACAAACCTTATGGATTTTGAGCGACTTAAATTTTGGGCACTATTAATAATTACATGAATTATATATATATATATACTTTTAATATAGAATGGTATTAGAATCATTAGAATGATAACACTGAGAGTTTGCAAAGTATTTTATATTTGGCAGTGCTTTGTTGATGTTTTACTAATTCAAAGAGGTTTTAGGACTTGGCGGTTCTTTGTTGTATGGAAAATTCTACCCAGCTTATGCTATTTGATTGCAATTTAATAATTTCAAATATCACTTTTTAATTTTCATTGTGTACATCACTGTATCCTCGAGAACATGTTTATCACAGCACAAGCCTATTATTAACCTCAACAACTAGAAAGCAAAGTTTGTAAACCTCAGTTTTCAGTTCTTCAACTAATTTGGTTTATATGACTTCAACCAGAGCAAAGCAGGACAAGAGGACATCATATACATCAACATGACAAATATATTATTCACTTTTCTGTGGTCAGTGACATTTTTACAGTTTACAAATGTATAAATGTCCCTTGAAAAAGAGACATTTTGACTTTCTTGTACAACTGGATCAAGCTATTAATTGCACCATAAATCAAATCTAGTCAAAATCTGTATAGAATTGAGCTGCTGGTATTGTACGAAAATGGCCTTTCACCTGAGCAGAGAATTGCTTCCTAATGATTTTTAAAAAGAAATATTATTTCATAAACTTCTGATGGGTAACTTCTTGTTTGGTCACGGGTGTGGTTTGGGAGCTGTAACTCATTTCAGCCCCCTCTCCTCTATAATATGCTCCTCACTGCAAATAATATGCTGCTCACTGCAAGGGCCCTGATTTAATCTACTGTGACACCTCCTATCTTTAATCATATCCATGTGTCAAAGTATTTCGTATAGACATGGTCCTGCCCTCTCACATTTTTCTCTTTTGCACTGGAAAATTTGCTGTTGGTGTACATTTAGGTAAGAGAGAGCTAAATGTGACTGGGGATTTAAATAGAGTTTACCATGTGAGAGAAACCCAAGATTTTTAGCCTGTGATTATTTCTGTTCACTACTTTCTGTTACTAAAACTTCTTTAGATCTCTAAAGTTCCTTGTTTAAGAAATGTCCCTAAACACTAAGGTTTTATTGATGCCACCCCCTAGGTAGGCTTTTAATAGAAATCCTATGGATTGTGCTGCTTTCCCTATGGGTTTGTGTAAAGATCAGTATAACTGGCTGCTGGGACTGGGCATGAGAGCAGGTGGTGAACTTTTAGATGCTTCACTTCTACAAGAGCACTTCAGAACGCCTGTAATACTGAGTGTGTGACAGTGGGTGGAAGTGAAGTAATTAAAAGCTGCAGAATTTGGAAGTGTATTTGAAATTCTTATGCAGGTACAAAAATGTCATCAGCAATTTTAGGAGAACTGTTTATTCTGAGAGTCTCAGAGGCTGTCTCAGCCCTTGGCTGGGAGAAACACAGCAACACTGCACATATAATGGGGAAACAAAGGGGAAAAAACCCTAAAACCTCTGTTCAGAGTTAAAAGAGAAACTTTAGAATGTGGTAGACATTAAAACAAAAAATATATGTATTTTGGTTTTCCTAGTTCCATATGAATGCAATGTTGTACTCTTAATTCACTGCAGAAGATCTCACAATCTGCTCTTTCTTAGGGTGAATGTATAAACAGTATTAGGGAACACCAGTCAAACATTTTTCTATCCAGTGAGGAATGCTGCATTAAGTAAGATGCCACAATACCCATTCAGCAAGTTTCTTTATTATTCCCCTTCCTCCAGTGGTATTTGCCTATGTGCCACCTCTTTGGTCTTACCAGTGCTTTCCTTCACACACATCATTACTGTTACAAACCTGCCTCTTTTTTATCTCACCCCTCACTGATCTGCATGACTAAAGCCACCTAAAACCCATCCAAATTTTTGAGCAGAGGTTACATTTCTTGTAAGAAAAACCAACATTCTGCCACTGCTTTTTTTTCAGTGCTCTGGAGAGGATGACAGATGACATTGAGTCTGTTATTAGGAACCAATTCCTCAGATATGGTTAAAAGTGGGAAGGCTTTGGTTACTATTTTTGAGCAGAAGAGGAAATTTAGTTCCCCTGCTCCACTTGTTTCTATCAAAAGAAACCAGGAAATCATTATGTATCAGCATTTTCAGGCTCCAAAAAGTACATTTTTTTTTTTTTTTCTAAAGAGCCTTAAGTTCGTCATTAACTTTATCATCCAAAGGTGCTTGGAAGTTCATTGAGTCCAGCAATGCCAGCCAAGACAGTGCTCACTCCCTTGGTCAGGAACCTTGCCAGGGTTCCTTTGCTGGTGCAGTCCAAAATTCCCCAGGTCCCTTTGTCACTCAGCCTGGTTACAGCAACTGCTGCTCAGCGCTGCCTCTGGAGCCTCGGCTTTCCCCGTGGGTTATCTGGGGATGGGCATTTCTCTCCAGCTATTCCTATCATTACAGGGAAGCTACAAACAGGAAAATGATTATAAAAGAGCTGGTTTGTCTGCTGGGTTGCAGAATTGTGTATTGAAATGTAGTACTGTAAAGTAAATATAACTGTAGTTCAGAACTGCTCTCTGTTTTTAAGGACAAATTTCTGTTTAATGGGGTGGTGAATTCAGTTCTCAAATACAGAGATTCAACCTGTCTGTAGTTACATTTCTTTGTCAGATTCCATATTCTTTTTCTTTCTTCTGAAGCCCTTAAACCTTTCCCCATCTTGCTAAAACTATGTATTTGTCCAATTAAATTTTATTTTCTCTAGTGGACCAGATCTAATATTACTATTTCCAGAGCTCCTTAGCAATATTCTCCAAATCCGTGCTTTTATTAATTAGCTTTTTTAAGGCCTTTTAGGTAATTTTCAGTTGTGGGGACAGTATTCCTATTTGAATGCATTTGATGAAAATTTCCAAAGAGCTTTTACAGAACAGTATAGGCCAGTTATTTAGGTTTTGATAGTTGACTGGATTGTAAATTTAGACCAGACCTAGTGCTTCACTTACTGTTTTATGGAAACACAAATATATAATAAAATTATCACCTCCTCAGAAGTTGCTTGTATTTTTAATCCTGTCAAGTAAATAATCTTGTTAGTTCTTGAACAGGACATCTTATATTGCAAAATAAACATGAACCAGTTAAAAACTTCATTAAATTTCTAAGAGTTTATTTTAATGCCTTTTGCTGGATGTAGGAAATTTCCAAAGGCATTTAGTGCCCTTTGCTTTCCATCTTGCTTACATTCTGGGAAAATCAAAGAGCTGGGAATTTATCACCATAATTACACAAAGTATCTTGAACACAATTCTCTTGTTCACATAAATAGAAGCACTAGTTAAAAAAGTTAACCTCTCTGAATCTCTGAGGACTAACTGTGATATTCTTAAAGGTAATTTTTCTGTAAATATTACCGTAAATCCAAAATTTAAAGCTATTCTGTTTTTCTTAGAACCTCTTCCCCACTTATGCCTTTTTACATAAATAAACTTTGTGTTAGTGATTCCAAGTCCTTTCTGTCTGCACCTAAAGGACTTGGGAACTTCTAAAGCTGCAGCCACAAGCACTGGCCAAAACCCACAATTTACTTTTATATAGAGAGCAGAACTACAGAGAACAGTAAATGTGTACCTGCCTCTTTTTTATTATTTCCAGGTTAGGAAAAGTGAAGGCAAACCAGTGCTCCAAAATGCACCTGGCAGGACTTTAAACTGTTATTCACATTTGAAATTTGAAACCTGATTCTTCTATATGAGAAGGTACTTGAGGTAGTTCTGTCACTCTTCCATGGAAGCACTGGCTGTTTAAGGAATGTTTCGCTTTTAATTTAGGGGAATATTAACTCCTAGCTCTGTTAATAGTGTTAAATGAGAACAGCAGATGGATGCATTTAGTCTGAAACAGAATTTGTATCCTTGAGATGTGCTGAGTTAAAACAGCAGCAGCATCACTGGAGAAAGAGCTTCAGGAGCAGCAGAAGTCCCACAAGAAAAAATGCCCTAATGGTATTAAAAATGAAATATTTCACAAATATATTTAAAAAACAAATCTTAAAAGTAGCAAGCTTAAGCTACTGAAATAAGAACAAGCTGTGCTGTTTCATGACACTGTCTTGGAAGTTTTATAAGCTCTTGTAAAAAATAAGAAAGAATTTCTATAGTGCCCTGAACATTTTTGTAGAAAAAACTCAATTACTGAAGAGGCACTGAGCCAACCTCAATCAGAGCAAAGGCTGCTGGAAAGAGCATTGGCACATTTCATGCTAAAATCACCTGCACAAATGGGGTTACCAACAACATAGGATGAAGAGTCTCTAGACTCTGGTAGACTTCTCTAGACTTTTTTCTTCTTTTTTTTCTTTTCCTTTTTTTTTTTTTTTTAACAAATAGATTCTTTGCAATTTAAATTAAATTGGCATATATGGCAGGGGCCAATGGTTGAACACAACTATTACATTTCATCTGAAGATTCCTATAAAACACAAAGGGAAGCAGAGCTGTTGAGGGGTGAGAGGGATCTTGTATGAACTTAAGTTTAAAAGTTTAAAATTATTGTTTACAGTGCACATCTTTTTTCCTTTAACGTAGATGGCCAGGTATACCCAGGCCACTATTTAAGCACATCAAATATACCTGCTCTGAATAAATTATTCATTTGCTATTTGGCAAACATAATTTACTGAATGTCGAATAAAGCTAATGAAATGCACTTCCTTAATTTTGTAGGAATTGTGTGTTTGTACTTTGTATTCACTGGGGATAAAAGGCATCAAAACTGAAAATGCTCTAAACCTCCCTAAAACACTTTGTCAGTTTGTCTCACCTATGGCTATGGGTGACAAACTTCAGGGACAAGTCATTCAACACAGTCCTCCTTTCATTTCCTGGGGTTTTTGCTGTAATTGCCAGCAAGAATGTGAAATTGCCAGTCCTGGAGGTGCTGGATTTTGTGGTGTGAATGATCATGGGCAGCAGCCTGGACTAAGGCCAAAGAAGCCGTTTCATGTTTACAGCCATGAGTCTTCCAAGGGCAAGAGCCTGTGACTGCTCTTGGCCTGGATGAATTTTAAACAGAAAATCTCCATGTGAAAAACTCAATACCTGATTAATTCCTTACCAACCTGGTCAGTAAAGTGGTTTTCGAAAATGTATTTCCCAGTTTTCATGGGAGCTTCAATAAAGGTTCTAGGAATAGTCTATGCTGGTGATGCAGGGAGAGGACTATTACATGCTTATCATTTATTCTTCCACAGAGGTGGGTTCCTGGCATATTGAAAACCTTCAAAGGATGAATGGATTGGCTTGGCAGATCTAAAGAGTCTGAATTAATCCCCTGGTTAGAGTCTCTGAACACTGCTGATGTGGAACAGCACAGCCAGCAATGTAAAGGTATGTCTGACTCAACATAGCAAGTCCATGATTTCATATTTTTTCAGGCCCTTGAGCTCCTTCATTTAAATTACCTGCAGTGTCAATTAGTGGTAATTAAGACAGAGATGGAGTGATGGATTTGATGCAATCTAATGCATTTTAAGGAACTAGTGTTAAAAGCGAGTGTTTGGTGTTCTGTGAAAATTACCACACTAGTCCTTCTAAATAGTAGAAAGTTTAAAAACTAGAGTGATAAATGTTTCATACTATCAGTTTTAGCCATTTAATATCACTCTGTGTATTACTGCCCATGTGTACATGTGCATTTCAGAAGGGGACTCATCATACCTGCCTGCTGTAAGTAATTAACTTCAAAGTTATTAATTTTCTTATTGAATAAAATGATTACTCAAAGCTACAATCTACCCTTCCCTCAGGTGGTGCTCAAACTGGTATTTTATACACTCTTATCTTGAAGTTGCTGTGTAGGACAGATCTGTGCTGGAGTGTCTGGGGCAGAAAAGGCTGAAATCTCCCCAGTGAGGGCAGCCCTTGGAGGAACTCTGCCTGCAGGATGCTCAGACAGGCCAGGCTGGTGCTGGGAGTCTCCTGGTGTTCCCTCCCTGTCCATCAGGCCACTGATGAGCTGATGTGGGACAGGGCTCAGGTGTGTTCTCTTCTCTCCAGGATATCCATCCTCATGCAAGCACTTATGGACACCCCTTTTCTTCTGACATGGGAATGGTATAACAGAAGGGAAAGCTCCTTGGCCCTTCCAGTGATCCATGTGTGTACTGGGGTAGTACATCTGCAAGTCTGCCCTTGTGTGTATAGTGTTTGGGACCAGGGAATTCATTTATATCTTTTATATGTTGTATGGCTTTATGCAATCCAGCTGAGGATAGAGTGCCTAATTGGTTAAGATTTCATAACTAAGGACTCATACAGTGATTCAGAGAAAAAGTAATTAGGGATCAAGATAGAATTTACAATGGCTGTCTCAGGATATAGACTGAAATTCTCTGTATACAACTGGAGCACTGTTTAAATTAGTAAAAGGAAAGAGACCAGATTTCTCCTAAGGATAGCAAATATCAGTAACTTCAATGTGTGAAAAGCTGCTTCACACAATTCCATGCTGGAAATACTGATTCTGCAATTCCTTTCATTATTTTTATTTTTTTTTCAGACATGTGAATTAAAATTTAATTTCCATTGCATTCTTTTGGATAGGAATCCCAAATATGAAAGAGTTAGATATGTCTGTACTCCAGATTTCTTTTCTAAGTTCATCAATTAGGGAAAAAAAACCCATAAAATCAAATTCAAGTGCAGTGTTTGCAAGACAATCCACAGGTTAGGATGGCCTTCTTTGGCTTTTAGGGCTAAACACTTACCTCTGGGGTCAGTGCATTGTTCTCTGAAGTCTGACTTGACAGCAAAATATGTGTGAAACCATCTTCTTTCCGGACCACAATGTCTCTGAAGCGGCAGTTACTTTCATTTTGTCGCACGCTGTATCTCAGTCTCTTATCGAAGACATAATCTTTCTCTCCATCAAGTTTCCTTTTCACAGTGCTGTGTAGATTCAAGCTTCCATTGGCCAGAGAAGAACCTTGCACATGGAAAGAATTGAAGCATAATTATCTCTACATCATCAAAGAAATTGAGTGATACTCTATTAGCTTCAATAAAAATAAATAAATATAAAATAATAAGAAAAAAAAAGTGCCTGGCTAGTCAAATGTGGCTTCAAGCCATTGTTCTTATTCTGTACTCCAATGTGCAGAACTTTTTGTTCTCTGATCAGAAAACCTCTAGACCCAAGGAATGATGCCATTTTGGAGAGTATCCAGCAGTAGGGGAAAAAGAGAACTGTGAGAAGAAAGATATAATTCTTTCTTAAAAACAAGTGAGAGCAAAAGTAAGTCAGTTTTAAAAGACAGTTTATTCTGACTTACGCTGTGTATGAACTGCAAACCATTCCTCTGCTGATGTCTGCAGTGTTTCTGTAATAGGCAATAGATGATGATTGATAAGTGCTGAACAGGGGTGTTGGAGGAGCTTTACAACATTTGTATACAATAATCCTTTACTAATTACAGATGTTTCCCACTATTGCCATTAAAAATAAAGCAGAGACAGGTTGTTGAGGGACAGAGATTAAAGTCACTGGGTTTTGTTTATATAGATCCCAGTTCACAATGCACCATTTTAAAGAAAGGCCAAGAGACAGCTGAATGAAAACACCTTTGTTTGTTCTGTTCTTTACTCCTGCCAAAGCTGACCTGTTCCAGCTCCTGGTTTCAAATAGCCAGGAATTTTTAAAGGGCAGACAACATGAATATTAGAATATAGATTGAAATTTTATAGTTTAAGTGACCACCATCCAAAAAAAATGCTCTGCTGGAATAGAATTGAACAGTGAATTAATGACAGATGATTCTAAACCAAAATCACTTACCCTCATTTTGGATTAGCTATTTTTCAGCCTGATGCTTACGTAGGTAACTGATCTGACACCTCACAGTTGGCAGTGGCCTGTGGAATTGTTCACAGTGTGTGAAATCCTGTATGTGCACTGCAGTTAGGGATGGGATGTGAAAACACAGCCAGTGCTCAGCAGTGTGTGACTGGGTCTCATGTGGTGTGTGCACAGGGGTACTCACACATCTACACACAGGGATCCACCTTTGTCCAGGAGCTGTTCAGTCAATCAGGAAACTCTTTTTTGTTGTTGGATTTCGAGACATCATCTAAAGCATTGCCTGGGTTATACTGAATAGAGGATTTACCTGGTGCAATGCAAACATGGCCAAATTCCATTAAATCATCACTTAAAAAAATAATTTGAAACCAGAAGTGTTGGAAATTTGTTTCCTTCACAAGAAGTGTCTACAAGTGTAGAAATTACCATGTGCTTGAACTTTAAATGCTATGAATAATTTCCTATGGCATGTTTCTGCTTTTCCTAAGTTTTTTTTTTTGACATGTATTCTTGCAAATAGAAATCAAATTGTGAAATTGCTAATAGAATGTCCAAATGCTAATAGAATTCCCAGTGTCATTGGGAATAATGTACTGAAACTAATGAACTCTTTGACTGAGGCAGGCTGTTGAATACTGCATTTTTATATTTTTCAGTGCTTAATCAGCAACAAGCTACTGAATTGTGGTGATTTCAAATTCCCAAAAAAGTGTAAAGAACTTCAAGATCAGAGGCACAAATGCCCACTGAATGGAAAGTGTGTCAGACTAACTGTACTGATTATCTACCTAGTGTGGAAGATTATGCTACATCTATTTTAAATACAGATGATAAGAGAATAGAAGATTAATTCACTCAGATAATCCACCTCAACAAAAAACTTCAGAGTAATTTTTTTTGTTTATTCTTCCTTATGTATTCAGTTGGTAAATGAATATACAGTGTAAGAAACTATAGATCTTATCACAGTATTTTAACTGTCTGGATGCCAGCTGAAAGAAATTTAACCAGAGGAAAGATCTAAATTAAGTATGAGAGAAACATAAATGGAAAAAGTGCCATTTCCAAAACTGGATCATTAACAGAACAATATATAGTGCGTAGCTTGTTGTTTCCGTGTCTCCAGTGCATCCCTGTAATCTTGTTTAATCCGATAAACTGGAGAAAATGATCAGCACATTCTAAAGACAACACTGATGTGGAACCAGGCCAATTTAGCACGTCTGCTGCATGGAGGTGCTGGAGTCCTGAAGGTTTGCTCTGGAGCCACTGGAGCCACTGGGATTGTCCCTGCATGCTGTCAGTAGTCAGAACCTGCTCAGTGCACACACGGGGAGCAGCACCTGAGTATGTCATGGTGAAAAATGACTGTGACAGGCAAAAAGACACATTCAAAGATTCAAAGCAATTTATACTGAACATGAAACAAATTAAGGATGTCACATATTAACTAAGGACGCTTTAGATACATTTAAGTGTGGTTTTCTGGCTTAATAGTAAGTGAGTGTTTGATGTTCAGTCTAAGTACAAAAAGAAAACAGAATGGGAGAAAATAGTCCTTCCTTTACTGAGAGTTTAATCTAATTACTACTTTGTGTTTAATCAGCAGTAGGACTTGTGGAATACCTAAGCCAACATTTATAAGAATAAGCCAACATATATTTATAAGAAGCTTCAGTATCTTTTTAAGGGAACCTAAGCTGTTCCCAGACCACTGCTGCATGCAGCAATCCTTCTCCAAGAATGGCAGTAAAAGATGGCAGTAAAGGATGCTATTTAAGGAGAAAATGCAAGCTTGGTTGCTTTCTGCAGTCCTTTCCCATAGTATCATCCCTAAGTTTTGTACAGAAATATGAGAGGGCTCATCCCTCCTGTTTTCTTCAGTGTTTGCTTGTGGACCTTTTCACAGATTTCTCTAATCCCCTTCTGAGCCTGTTGATGCTCTCTGTCTCCACAGCTTCCTGTGGTATGAGTTTGAGAAGTTGGGTAGCCACTACACAGAGAAGAATTTTCTTTCATCTGTGCTTTTATCTGATGTTGCACCAGTTTCAGTGAGTGGTCCCTACTTCTGCTATCAAGGGATTTCAGGAGCAAGTTCTGCATTTAGTGTATCTGAGGCCTTGATGATTTTGTAAACTTTGATCATGCTGCCCCTTAGCCACTCCCTCTCCTAACTGAAGCCTCTTTTATTCCTGTAATCCTCTTTAGCTACCCATCCCTGCAGCTTCTACAGTACTCTACCACTGCCAAAGGGTCTGGGACTGGGGCTCCATTCTACCAGGCATTGCAGAAAACACATGGGAAATTTACATTCTAAAAAGCTGAGGCAGACAAAGATTGCGAGAGGAAAGATCGCACTGATCCTCAGTGCCTTGGGGGGCTTGGAGCTCTGTATCTCCTTCCACTGTTTCTGCCCACTGCTAGAGGACACCTCAAGCTCCTGTTATTTTCAGATACATCTTTTCTGAGTGTTCCATTAGAGGCAGTTTAATGGTGCAGTGCCTGTGCCACCACCCACGACAATCCCAGTACTGGTATGAGCAGCCACACCATGAACTGGCCTGGTGATCTGCTCTGGCTGGTTAATTTTCAAACAGATGCAGTTCACCTTGTAGGCTGAAGAGTGCTAAAACTGGTGCAGCGGGAGGGATGGGAATAACAATCAGGGTGTCATGGGAAGGACAGCTGGACTGCTTTTTTTATTAGCAGTATGCATTTATGCTGAATGGAAAGGATGATGGAACTGAGGCTTTAATTTTTCTAGGTGAAGTAAGCCATGCTCCCTCACTCTCCCTGGTAAAGCAGCTTGGCATTCCTCAGTCTTCCCAACAGCCTTTAACTGCCTTTTTCTGTCTTTTTTGTGGGTAATGGTTAATACTCTACATACTTATAAGCTGCGTTCTGTTGATAATTTACTAATAACTTCAGACTTCGCCAGCTAAGGGAGCATCTGTAAGATATCTAAAAGCAATGAGTTTTTATCCAAACTGAGAGAGCAAGCATGTTTGCTTGTCTTTTACTGCCAGTATTCTTTCAGAATAAATAAAACAGAATAAGCTCAAAAACCAAGAGGAAGCAATGACTAAGTCACAGAGAGTATTTAAATCAAGGGCACCATGAGACTACAAAGATTTTCGTAATGGAGAAAAACAGTGGTTAGTGATACATGACAGGCAGAAATTCTTCAGCAGATGGTACAGAAAAAGCGATGGAGAAAAAGGAAAGAGAAAATTTAAAGGGGATTTTTTTGATGCTGTCAAGAAACTTGACAAAACAATCACTCTCAATTACAATATCTAGAGAGAAACAGAAATGTGATAACAGAAGACAACAAATATCATCAGAAAGACCAGAACTGTTAGCTCCTGAGGGCAACAATGGATATTCTTCAGAGAGTTTTTCAATATTTTCCAATTTGCAGACCCTTAAATAACTGTCAGTAAAGATTCTGCTCTCTTTATGGCAGGATGTGTAGAAGGTAGAAGACAGTTTTTGGTATTAGAGCTCTGTTCCAACTTCCACAAGGTCCCAGGCCTCCACTGGGTTGCACTGAACATATTGTGAGCGCACCTGTAGGTGCACACTCATCCTCCCGGGGTAAAGAGCTCCCTGATGGGAGGTTGTCTACAGGCTGAAAAAGAAACACTTGTACCCACGTGGATTTATACACAAAACCAAACAGACTGGTGGAAGTTTATTCAAGGAGTCATCAAAAGCTGGTTTTCAAATAGCTGTTATTTGTTTGAATACAACTGGCATTGACAGACAAACAAAATAGCTATTATTTGATTACTTCTAGTTTAAACATTACTGTCTATATTGCTTGGTTCAATGCAGTGGTGGTTAAACATTATTATAATATGAAACAATACTGGTTCAGGTTGGTGGGGTTTGGAGACCTTCAAGCATAGGTCCACACTGATAGCAGAGCTGGGCCTACAGCTGGATTTTTAAATCGTAGGGAATTTTTGACTTTTCCAAATCTAGGCTTCATCTCAAAACAAACCTAAAATTTCAGTACATATTTTCTGTGCAGTCTTACACTTAACTGTGAAATGAATCTGACATTCATTTGGGTTCCATACAGGCAATCTCAAAGCTGACATAAATGTCTGCTTCCTCTGATTCTGAACAGGGCTGCCCAGGAGCCACAGCTTCTGGGAACCAAACTAGATCCTCCAGGCTCCCTCTTTTTTCCACATCTAGTGTCTGGGAGCCCTGTGAGTGCTGATGGAGCATGCCAGGCTTTCAACTACCAGACTCAGTGGCAGACTGCCTGAAACCTCTGGCATAGCTGGCTGCCTCCAAGCTAAACGTGGGAGTCCTGCCAAGCAGACTGCCACACTGCTCCTGCTCCCCAGGGACACAGCCTTAGGACCTTGGCTCAGATCTGGAGAAAGTTCTGAAACCCAAGATGTTTGGAACAAAATTTCTGCTATTCAACAAATTGGGCATTTTTCTCTGAAACTTTCTTCATTTGTAATTTGTAAAATTTCAGCCTGGTTTTAGTGTGGCATCAATCCCAATTAAAGTGGGTTTCTGTGATAATAATGGGACACAGGGCAGAATCACACTGGCATACTCTCTGTCACTGTGAATGCTCAGAGAGTTCAGGAAATTGTTTGGCTTGGTGAAAAGTAGTGGAAGTTTCTTCCACTTGACATTTCAGACCACTGTATCAGGAAATATGGCTTCTCTCAAGCTTGCAGGGCAATATCA
The DNA here is from genome assembly GCA_030060385.1 of Muscicapa striata striata. Taxonomy (NCBI): domain Eukaryota; kingdom Metazoa; phylum Chordata; class Aves; order Passeriformes; family Muscicapidae; genus Muscicapa; species Muscicapa striata. The sequence goes on from JAREIS010000073.1 coordinate 3,072,451, forward strand.
AGAAAAAGCTTAGAGATATGATTTTGACCTGTCTTCACCAGTTTCTGTCTGCTCTTACTCTGGCAATCTCATCTCTGCTCTTTGTAGTTTTCTCCACTCTGCATGTGCTGGGTATCACACAGCAGGACTCAAGGCATTTCTGACCCTGGCAGTGCTGCTGAGTATGGGCTTTTCAGAAAAGAACCAGGCACAGATTTAAAGATCTCTCACTTTTGCCTACAGAATGCAAGGGGAACAACATACAGAACACAAGTGATGGATTTGGAGAATGCAAAAGTTGTCATAAAGAACTGTTTGAAAGGAGCTGCAGAGATCAGCTCTTGGGCCAGGAGAGAACACCTGGGTGCTCAGGAAAAGCAGCTTTCCACTGAACGAGAGCTCTCTGACAGGGATTATTCAATCAAGGGTGCTGGAGGCCATTCCTTAGCTCTTATGGGGACAAAGGAAAGGCTCATTTGACCTTACAGTTCTTTGTGACCCTTTAGTTCTTCATTAAACAAAGTATTCTAAAATATGGGAATTAATGCATTTCAAAAATATATTTTGTATCAGAACTTCCCCACGAATATCATAAAACAAACAATTAAAAAAACTTCATTAGAAACAGTAAAAAAAACCACCAAAACTTTATACAATTCTGTAATTAGATATGCAAATTGTCTTAAAGAAGCAGGTAACTTTTTAAGCATTCTAAAATGAGCTCAAACTCTCAAAATGCAAAGCCAAAATACACTTTTAAGTGATTTAACTTCAAATTTCATTGACATCATTGGGACTACTTATACATTTAAATCTGACCATGCATTTTGCTGGTTTGGGAGTTTTTAATAGCATATTTGATGCCTGGTTTGAAGGATCGCAGCAGCTATCACGTACAGCCAATAAGACTGAGCAAGGTCAGTTCTCCTTCCCAAATCAAGGAGCATTTGCCAGGTTGGCAGTAGGGTCGAAAATGGAAAGCAAGGTGATATAATTTATGTTGACTTCTGAAAAGTTTTTGGCAGGGCATTTCACCAGAAGCTGTTAAGGAAATGAGTACTATCATGGGCTATAGAAAGTAGCTAATAAAAATAAATAATTGGAACAAATGGTTACTTTTCATCATGTCAAGCTGGCTGTCCCAAGGACCTGCAGAAAGATTAGTTTATTTAATGTGTGTATTAATGAACTGGGAAGAGAAATATGAGAGGAAAATTTGAAGGCAATACAAAATAAGTAGAGTGAAAACTAGGAAAGATTTTGAAGAGCTTCACTGAATCAAAATAAAAAGGTGAATTGGCAACAGTAAAGCAGATTAAATGCATAGTGAAAGGGATCATACATAAAGCTGTGTTCTAAATTAACTGTAACAAGGAAGGAAAAAAACCCCAAAGCAACTGTGGATCACTCAATGAAAACCTTTATGCAGTGTGTAAGAGCAGAAAAAATAATTCTCCAAAGGCTATCGTCACTGTATCACTAAGCAGTAGGAAATCATCTGGAACAGCTCCTGCTGTCTTTAAAAGGTATTAAAACCACCTCCCACACCAATGGCACGAGAGGATACTCAAAACTCTCAGGAATCAGTAAAGCCTTCCAGGTGGTAGGATGGCTAAAAAGGCTGGGGCTGCCTACTGACTAACAGGGCATCCTCCACTTCATCCCTTCTAGAGGGACAAGAGGCTATTCAATGAAAATGAAGGCTACCTCCCTCCCAACAAAATCCCAAATCCCAAAATCTGATAAAATAAAACGTACATCTTATTGTTAACTCCTGGAAATTACTGTCCCAAAACACCATTGAGGCTGTACATTTGGTAGGATTAAAAACAAACAAACCAAAAAGATGGGACAGATATAGATAATGAGAAACTATTTCACTTCCATTAAGCTAGTTAGTTTTTATAGAGCATATGAACCTTATTCTTTGAGAACTAAGCCAGAGAATAACTATGAGGATTAGAGAGAAATTTCTCCTGTATCTTCTTGTGCACTTCAAGACTGTTTGTATCTTCGTCTAAAGCCTGTCTTAAGACTTTTGATGTGTCCAGTTACTGTCAGAGATAAGGACCTGGCTGTTCTGAGCATTCCTGACTATGACAAGCATTAATATGGAGAACTTGAATCTTATTCAGCCACACTTGCCAGGGTATTTTAGCAAGAGTGGTATTAATTCTAAATTAATTCTGGTTTCTCTAGACCACTGGGTTTGAGCACACCTAACTGAGTAGTGATTTGTTATGTGGTGATACAGGAACCCGAAGTTGCAGCATTATACATATCTCAGTTGTCATTCCTACTCCATGCCCTATCCTCGCTTCCCATAGGGATTTACACTGCAAAGGCAATAAGAGAGCCCACACTGCTTCGTGTCACTCTGTGGGAAAAGGGAAGAGAGAAGCCAACTGATAAAAAAAGGTGTATAATATATCGGGAAAGTGTGGAACTTGTTTGTGTGCTTCTCACCAGATCACTTGTGTGAAAACAATTTTTCCACGAGTGGGCCCTACTTGCAGTTGCTGCAATTAACACCCCCCTCCCGCACAGAGGAGTTGTTTAAATCACATACCAATTCCATTCACAACAGGGGAATTGTTACTGGCTTCTAACACGCTGGGCAAGTTTTGTTCTCCTTCGTGATCGTTTAAATCCATGTTTTGCTGCTGTGAGCCATTCCCAAAATGTCTAGAATCTTTCTCATGGCTGCCATCTCCATTCTGCAGACCATTATGTGGCTTTTTCAGTGGCATGATCTGTAAACCGCTGGGAGTAGTTCGGTAAGTCACAGTTTTAGCAGCCCTGTCATTTGCAGATCCTGGCTTTGCTGCATATCCTCGTTTCTGTTTTTGATGAGATGGATTAATTCTCTTCCTTTTGAGTGTTGATCCTTTAGACTTCCCAGATTCAGAAGGTCTATGTGGTATTTTCTCAACAGATGACCCTCGGCTTTCCCGCAATAATTTTGGCGCGCTGGCCTGTTTCCCATGCCGGGATCGCTTTTCTCTGGTAACGTGTAGTCTGTTGAACTCATCAATAAATTCCTCACAATGGAGTAGGTGATGTTCAGGTTCCCAGGTGTCTTCATTGCTCCCATAGCCTTTCCACCTGATGAGATATTCCCATTTGCCCTTCTTGTTCTTCCTTTTGTCTACAATCCTCTCTACCTAAAAGGAAAAACCAAAACTGTATTAGAAAGAATTCCCGTGAATAAACCTGACAGTACAGGAGTGAAATGCAGAGCCCTAGTGGTACTTTGACAGCAAGGCCACTGCCCCTTCTGAAAACATTAAAAAGAGACATAAGCTCAAATCTGATCTGGGCACTTGCAGTAGCTCCAATGTGAAGAAACAAGAGGCAGTCTGAAATCATTAATCAAAGCACAATTTCTTTGAAAATCTGGTTGCAAAATGAGACTATTACTATTTTATTCCTCAGGTACCTCTTGTTTCAAGGAGTCAAATAAAGCTTCTTTTTTGCTGCTTGTTAGTTACTGATCATTCTCCTGAATCCACACATGTATTATGTCTTTATAAGCTTCCCCAGTCTTCTTTGTGTCTTGGAACTACCTTGAACAGAACTGATGACAGCAAATTGCAGTATTTTACAGCAAAGATCTTGTTTGCAGAAGTGCACATCCACTTTGATGCTTCCAATTTATAAAAGTTTTAGGAATGTAATATTTGAGCCAATACACAAAATTTTTGAATGCACCAATTAAAAAATAAAATAGCAAACAAAGGGCATTAAGGCATACATGGAAGGAATTAATTTTACCAGCCTGTGCTGGAGAATGTCATTGTAAGGAACATTTCTACAGCAAAGGCTAAAGGACTGTATTGGGGCTGCACCCTAAATGTGAATTAACAGCATCATGATGCTGTAGAACCTGGATGCTGGTCAAGCCTCAAGCAGAGGGAGAATGCAGAGGAAAATCCAAACACACCAGTGGCAGCAAGTTGGGGTTAAACTGCACCAAGTGAAATTCAGATCAAGTCATTAGGAAAAATGTTGTAATGGCAGTAGGAATTAAGTATTAGAATAATACTTGGTAACATGGGGAAGGTAGGGAGGGTTTTTAGAACAAACCATTTTTGTTATATATGTCTGCCATGAAAAGTCAATGCTGGAAGATCAGCTATGATAAGGAAACCTCCAAAGACTTTCCCAGGTTTTATTTTTTCATTCTTTAATTTTTAAATTTCTTTTTTAATATGTGGTTTATGAAGGATAAAGATGTCACTAATGAAAAAAAAAATCATCATTATTAATTATCATTAACCCAAAATGATGTTGTTGGTTTAGAAGAATAAATAAGTGGATAGATCATGTAACAGTGTTCACTGCTCTTCAAAGAAAATCATCTCATGTGAAGAACAACAGTGGAATCTGTATGGAGAGTTTAACCTTGAAAAAGGGCAATTGCAGCAGTGTAAGTAATTGTTCATTTTAGGTCCCTTGTTAGAGCAAACCAATGGATTAATTCTGTCTGTTCACTGGCTGGAACTGTACATTCATAGAAATCTTGATGGGTTCCCCAAAGGAGTCTAAATGTAATTAGCAACTAAACATTATACTTCTATCTCAGTTCATTTACATGGGAACTGTGCAAAGATATCTGTCTCTGAGTCATAGTGGACACCTTCCTCCATCTCCAGGGCTCCCACTGCAGCATCCCAAACAGCTCCTTCCTGTGCTCTGGCTTATCAAATATCTACACAGAACCACCTCAGAAGCAAAGCAAGGCATCCTCCTTGCTTTGAATTTAGCACAGTCCCCTTCAGGATTTCTCAGAGAGGCAAAACAATTAACTGAAGCTCAGCCTGTGCAAGTTTGAGATTATTTGTCTGAAAACAGGGAAAAGGTTCGCAAAATAAATGAACTGGCAATTTTTTCCCCCCTCATGTGGGATGTATGGCTTTCAACTGTCAAACTTATGGTAGACTTATTATGATCTTGTTAACTTTATAGAGAGCAGCTGTCCAAATTATCCTTGGCTTTAAAATACTTTAATCTTCCTATCAGGGACTAGCCAAAAAAATTGTACATTGAACCATGGAACTCTGTGTAGGCTGCCTGTGGATTTGTTACCTTAATTACTGCAGCTCACTATACTAAAGAGCAAAACACATACATGTATGTCCCAGGGAAAAAATTAAATGGCGGCTAAACTCGGTAAACCACAGCTATCAGTACTGGGGAGTCTGGGTTACTGCTTTTCTGTCTGTACCAGATAAACAACACACGCATTCCCCTCCCTTTTAATTCAGGACTTTGGACTTGGAACACAAACTCTGTGTCAGGCTGGTGCTACTTGGGAGTTAGTTACTTGTCTTTGTTTTGAGGGATTGCACCAGCTTTGTTCCCCAACTTACACACTGAAGGAAGAACCTCAGAAAGGATGGACAAATATACCTCATCTTTTTTGAACTCACACACAAAAACCATCTCTCCACCCTCACCTTTTTCCACTCATGCACACATCTCTACACAGACTTCTTATTTTCACATTGTTGCTTTATGTGAAGAGGTTTTGTGGAGGGTGTTTTCAATATGGAATACATTCAAGTATTTTGGTGATGAGGCATCTTGCATTTCAATTAGGAGGATAAAAGGAGAAAATATGACTAGTCTTTGTTCCTGGGAAATAAAATAATGGCAACGGAGAATGTGATTAACCAGTTAAACACATCATGAAGGGGGAATAAAAGTATTTATTAAATTGGGTCAAATTTAATACAGAGTTTCTGAAAAAAAATTCAGAAAGCAAGTATATTTGGGAAAGTCTACCAATTTAATTACAGCGTTTTCAGAAAAAAAGATCAATGCTCAGATTTAACTTACTAAAATAAAGAAGGACTAAATAAACTGAAGACAAAATGTTTTGTCTCCAGTCAATCCTCTTTTCAGTTTATTGTTTAGTTGGGGAGAAAATGAAAAAAATGTGGTTTAATCCAAAATTAGTTTGTTTTCCTTGATTAGTTCAACCATAACACCCACTGACTTGGCTAATGATGCATAAAAAGTCTGAGGAGATATTTTCCTGTCCTCATTACTGCCTCATTGTTCACTGAATGCATCTGAGGGTAGCATCGAATATACTTGACCTCCCACCATGGTCCTTTTCTATCATCAGGCTTTAGGTTCTTCAGTAATATTTACCCCCTTTAGAGTGCCACTGGGAAGTGCTTCAGAGGATGCATAAATATCAGGGTTTTAGCCACACCTGCTACTGTCTGTCTCATTTTCCTTCTATGCACAGTCCACAGTAACAACATCACTACTTCGTTTTTTTCAGTGATGTGTATTTGTTTTCACAGGTCCTATGTGAAATAATAATCTTTCTGTATTTACTTAAGGTTGCACAAATCATACCAGTTTTCTTAATGAGAAATAATTCTGTGACAGCTAGTGATTAATAGAAATAATACTTTAAATCCTCCCCTAGAATAAGCAATACATGTTTGTGAGAATATGCAGAAAATATCTAGGGCTTCAGTGTCTGATTTTCCATTTTCCCCCTCAGTTCCATCTTTAATCAAAACTGAGTAACACTTTTCCCAAAAGTGGCCCTGGTAGTTAAAGTTGCCAAATCCATGATTTCACTACATTTGCTTGGAAAACTAAGGAGTTAAATTTAATAGAAGTGCAATGACTACAAACAAACTTTGTAGAGGTATCACAGTTAAAAGACAGCTAGAAATGCCATGTACCATCACTTCCCTGGATTCTCTCTCTCCTGTCCCTGCTGGCTAATTCTGGATGAACTGAGGTTCTGATATGTTTCCATATAAATACTTCTAAAGAGAACAAATAGAATGAGAACATGGCATCTGTGCAAATGCATTTGCAACACACTTTTTAGCTTCCAAGTAGCCTTAAACCTAGCTCTATACACAGCTGCACAAACTAAGATGAAAGTCATAAATAAAAAGCCTTTAAAAATATATCTGCATTCTATACTTCATGTGAAATAAAAACATATATTAGTGAATTAAAGTACAAATATCTAGAGCTTCATAAACTTAAGTGTTTTGCTTGTGTATGCAACAACCCCACCACCTTCCCTTCACAGAAAATTCTGGGTCAAAATCATTTAACTGCACAATATTATTGTTTCCTTATAAAAAAAAATTATACCTAGGCTAAGTTAAAAAAGGATAATTCGTACTGGTTCATGTGGGGTTTTTTTTCATTGGAGGTCTTTGTCCCATGTTGTGCCTGAGGGTGTTGGAAAGGTATTTGAAGAAAGTGCCAAGGAAGGAAAGGCAGTAAGACTTCTGAGAGAGATAAAGGCCATCTGATTCAACATGTTTGTCTTTTAAAAATTCAGTATTGCCCTACCTTCCCCCTTTTTGTTACCTTTGCTTTGAGAAATACTGTGTCTCATTAGCAGTAAATATTTTGCCTTCTTGTCTTTGTAACTTTTGTTTTTGTATTTGTATTTGATTTCACAAAATCTGGTAATTGGAGCATTTGTTCCAGATGTACAAATAATATGGCAACATATCTTCTGAAGCAGCCAGTATTCATGTTAGAAAAATAACAGTGGGATGGCTGCTGGGACTCTATTCAGAATCTGACCCGCAGAGCAGGTCCAGCTATGAAAACCTCTCAGTACTAAATTTGTGTTGTTACCTGGCTGGTCAAAATGAAAGTGAAAGGGCTAGATAGCCTTAAAAACTAAAGGGAAGCCATACCTCACTGGAATTACTCTTAGGCAAAACAACAAATGACATCTTCCCAGAAAAACCAGTGAACACCCCGTTAATCTCAAAAGACATTACTTTTTATTCAGTTCCTTTTTTTTTCTTTCTTTTTTAGCATATGCGGTTTTTATTTTCTGTTTTTCATTTTTCTTAGACTCAGAAGAGATCTTAAACTTAGTAGGGAACTCCTGGAACTTCTGTATTTTCACTGGGAAAATCCTATCAGCCTGGTATGGAAACTACTGGTATGGAAACCACTGCATTGGGTGTACGTGTTCCTCAACACAGACATGGGAAGACTCTTAACAGAACAAATAAATGCTGTAAGATCTCCTGCTGCTCCCCATCCTGCACCTTTGATTTTCCCCTCCTGAGAAACAGTAACACTGCAGAGGCATCCTGCTATGAGATTCTATGGTTGAGGTTTAGATGGAAACCAGAAGTGCAATGCCATCAGTTGTATTTACAGTAGTGGTGCAGCCATTTGAAGTTACTGCTCAATGTGATGTTTTCACATTCCTAACTTTTCTGGACCCACCACTTTTCCTGCAGAAGTACTTTTGTTAGTTACCTTCCCTGAGCAACATTTGTGTAAGGAGCCTTCTGGCAGAGGGAGTTTTCCCTTCATTAGCAGTGGAGACCCAATGAGGCCATGGCTGAGGGCCTGAACCAACCACAGCTTCCATGAACACTCATATCTTCAGTGACCTTATGTCAGTTTTCTGGGAAATCCCATCTTTCTGTGAAATTCAGTCTCGTTGAAACTGAAATTCTGGTCTGGTCTCTGCTGTTCTTTTCTGACTCTCTTCAAACCTGTCCTAGTGCTGCATCTCCAGTCCCAAACTGGGGCCCTGGTTCCCCCTTGGTCCCATCTGTCCCTGCTGCTCACTCTACCATTTTCATAACCCTGTCCTCTCTTATTTTGTTTCCAAAAGATTTTTCCTGGTCAGAACTTAAGAGTGCTCAAAATCTCTCAGTCTGTTAAAGCCACCTCCCTTTCCCACTATAAATTTAAGGATGTAATCTACATCACTTTCTTTTCTTAGGATATTGAAGTGCATGTGTATAAACTACACCTGTGGGGGAAGTGCCACAATCATAGTGGGGGTTTGGAGTAAACCGGAATAAGAATATATACAAGAATCTTGCACTGGAGGGAAGGTGTTTTCGTACAAACTGATAGTGTTCCCTAGAACAGGAAACTTGACAGATGATACAGGGATCATCAGAGAGAGACTTTTTGGTCACCTGTGTAGTCCCTGTCATTGTAGGCAATTGCATCGTACAAATCCTTTCATATTGGACATGTTTGTGATACAGAACATATTTCTGTCCAGGCTTACTGCTCATGGGGTACACAGCAAACAGCTGTTCCTTCCCAAATACATTCATTTTGCTAAAAATGCTTTAGGCTTTCCTTTGGAAAGCAAGAGTGTTTCCAAATTTGCAAGAGAAATGCATGAAAAAATCAAGATCCTTTATAGCAGTAGGTCAAGGTGATCTTGAGAATACTCTTTATATAGAGGAAGGAAAAAGGAATTTTTCCTTTGCAATCCAAGAGTGCATCCATGTCATGAAAAACTGTTATGCAATATGGGGGAAACCTCTTTGGATCTGTTCCTCCATAAATGGTTTAAATCCCTTTGACTTACAGACATTAATCATCACATACAACATATGTGGAAATCCAAAAAACATGGGTATTTCTGTTTATTTTAAAGCACAGTGACACTTTTAAAAAATCAAATCTCTGTTTTCTTTTGTACAATAAATCAGTTTGTTATTGTATTTCAGTGGTAATAGCTGAAAGGAAAGCAATGAGCAGGACATTCCAAATTCCTGGTGTTCTTTATGCTAAAAAGTGGTCAGTTCTGAACACACCCACAACAAACTTGCTGGCACAATTAATTTCTGCCAAATTCAATGGGATACTCCAGTTTTCTACTATCTGAGAGTGTGTGTGTGCAAAATGTGGTTATCAGCAAAGAAGGGTTCAGCACAACCTAGTATGGTTCTGACTTACAGTACTACAAGACAGCACAGTTCTTCCCTATTTACTTACATGCAAGTAAAATCTAAGTAGGAATCCCTGGGATTTAAACCATGAAGTTTTTAGGTTTTTATTTTAGAAAAAGTTTATAGGGACAGGAGCACTTCTAAGACTTCTAAGCAAACCAGTGTTTATATGAACAGCTCATTGTTCTCTCAGTTAGAACTCCCTGGAATTTGTTAAAAATACTCTTGTTTCTAAACAGATTTTGAAAGTGTAAGACTTAAAAAATAAAAATATGACTATCACCAAAGGAGGTCTTCAATATTAAAGCAACTCCAGAAATGCGGGAAGCAATTATTAATCTACATACAATTTTTACCTGAAATAATTAGAAAAATATTAATGCTGTTTTCTTTTATATTTATTGGCAGTTTTTGCTCCTCTACCTTGTTCAGCTACGGCTTTTTTGTGTGTTTTTTGAACAGTTCACACAGTATTTTTCTTCACCATATGGGCTTCAGATTCAACTCAAGGCCAGGTCTTCAGTTCAACACTTTTACATCCATCCCAAAGCTTATTCAGAAGTGAAGATTCCACATTAAAAAAACACAAAAGTTTAGCTATAATACAGCATAAACAAATATTTGAACTATTTGCTATACTACCACTCAATGAGTCATTGCTTTCCAAATGCTACTGGTACGACTGTCATAAAACAAACCACAAGTTCTTGTGGGGTAGGTAGAAAAATATTTTCTCAGCCCTTTTACAGCAAAGTGGTAAACTTGAGCACAGACATGTGAAAGCCTTGTTTTTGGGGAGCCCTGCATCACTAGATGTGTCTATAGGTGCTGAGGATTTGGGATTTCAGATGTTTGGAGACTGACTCTGCAAAGGTGACATGGCAAAGAGGAGATGAGGGACAAGAGGGGGCTACAAGAGGACCCTGGTCAGTCCAAAAGGCCATTGTATTAAAGGGCTTAAAGTGGATTTTACAGAGATATCTAAGGCAGGATAATGCGACAGTTTTGCAGGAGATCTTCAAGGATTGAAATGACAGCTTGGTAAAAATGAAGGCTCTGGGTTGAGGCAAATGGACAATGAGATGTAGTTGCACCAAAATCTGAGATATAAAACAGCAGTTTTTGTGTAAAGAAACTTCAGTGGCAGTAGGTGTTTTGTAGCTCTTGCACACAGGGAGATATAACTATTTTTTAAATTACTGTCACGGCTTAGAAATTATATTCTCCAATTTAGTACTCCCACTGAAACCACCCTCTGCTACCTCTCCAATTGGAGGCATGAAAAGGCAAAGACCATGGGCTGAGATGCGAACAATTTACTGGAAACAACAACGAGATAAGAAAAATTAACAGGAACAGCAAAAAGAGTTATAGGAAAATAAATAATTCACACAAAAAACTCCCTGCAAGTAAACAATACCAGACAGCTCCCTCTACCACATTTTCTTGACTGGAAGAAACACCCTCTCCCTGCAAGAGTCCCTTTCCCTGTCCCTGGCAATGATGCGAGGTGGTATAGAAGAACATCAGGGTCTTGGCCATGCCCCTCCTGGCTACCACAAAAAATTAACCCTGTCCTGGCCAGAACCAGGACAACAGCAACACATACCTGACAGACAGCAAATAAAAAATAATCCCCAGCTGATGGGTCTGAATGTGAAGGAGGACAGTAATCTCTCCCCATCACTGATACAGAAGGGAGAGGAAAATGCAGAACATTATCCATGTTATATGAGTGACTGGACAGGGATAAGGTGATATGAGAAGGATAAATCATATATACACTTCATACTTTCTATCCAGACTAGAATAGGGGGCAACTGGTTTGGAACATCCATACAGCAAAAGTAGTAACAGTCAAATAATATCATGCAGGGATAGCTTTTAAAGGGAAACGGCTAAAAATAGATGACTTTGTACAATACAGAAGGCTGAGGGGCAATCCTTTGAGTGAAAAGCTGAAGTAGCAGTTTGTAAAGTAGTGGGATAATAAGGGAAGAAAACTCATGAAACACAAAGGTTTCTTTCAGAATTCAGTAGAATTCTTCATCTTCTTGGTTAAACAAATGAAGTTAATGTGGTGGCAGAATACGGGAAAGAGCCAAAAAGAAAGGTAGAGCAGAAAAAGGAATAAAGAAACATGCTTTAGGCAACTATAATGGCATGACAGGAACACAGAATATTACAGCTAAGTATCCAGGATACCAGAGCAACATCACAGAAAAATGGCACAGAAAATTTCAAAAATTATCTGTGAAGGAGTAGTTGTCAAAAAGAAAGAATAATCCATCATTATCCCCTCAGAAATAGCATTCAGATGAGTAGGGTCAGTAGGCCAAGTTTTGGCCTCAATTATTGTATTGGTTTTCACTGCAGATTTAATTTGTGTTTGAGATTTGAATTCTGCCCAGTGTAAAACCAACTTCCTACTGGTGCTTGGAAGGAACAAACTATCTTATGGACAGTAGTAAAGGCAGTTATGAAAGCTGTCAATGTTCATCAGACATCATAAATTATCGGAGAGTGCTAATGAGAAATCTGCACTGAAAATATGGGGACAGCGCTCTAAACGCGGAGAAGCAGGGTGTGAAAGCAGATCCACTGATTTAACAGAAGCGTGCTTTGGAGCAATCAGCTGGGCTCTGAGGAGGCTGTTTGCTTCCAGGGTGGGTGAAAGGCACTGACACATCTGGGCTTGTCCCAGTGTCTGCAATGAGTCAGGCTGACCACACCACGCTGCACGGCACGCTCTGGTCACACGCTGCCCTGAAACTCCTCTGGCAATGCAGAGTCCCCAGGAGCTGCCATCACAGCCACTGATGGTGCTGCTAAGGAGACAACCACAAATTACCTGCTGTCCTCAGGCCCCACATCTCTTGAAAGCTGCCTTTGGCAACAGATGGACGCCTTTCCTTGATCTCACCAGTCCTCTGTCAGCCCTGGTAATTCACTCAAGCCAAGGACTTGTTAACTGACGAATCCTGAGCTCTTTCAGGTCATCATGATTCCTGATGATAAGGTTTCAGCCAAGTGTTGGCAGCCATAGGGGTTGCTCTAGACTGGAATCCATTACTCCTTTCAGGGAGGTCCTAAGGAACAACACTGGGGTATCTCAGGTAGCAAGGTACAGACCCTGCCATCCTGCTCCAAGTGCCTGCCAGATCACTCCAAGGGTTCCTGTGGACACATGTGCACATCTCCATGCTGTAGCTACCTTCTGTTTCTGTTCAGAGACGGTGCAGACCTATCAAGGATCAGGGTGAGACTGGAACTCTGATGAAGCTAAGGAACCATTTAGAAATGTCTATGCTTGAAGCAGTATTGAATATGTAAGTAGTGAATATATTACTGAGGAAATTTTCCATGTATTTGTTAGTCAGATTCCTAACTTGGCGGTTGTGTGAATACCTCAGCTGCTCCTGGATGCATTTGCAGCAATGATGTGGCAAAGGGCTTTGTTCCATGTCCCTCTGTAAAATAGGGCAATTACAGAATTATATTTTTATAAATGTAGGTTTTTCTGAGATTTATTCCCTACATTTGTCTCCCTGGGACTGGGCTAGTGTATGTTCTTTCTGTGGCACTGTGCCAGTCACAAACTGGAGCTGGGGAAGGCTGCAGCTGTCTGCTTGTTATTAATTGAGGGTTAGTGCAGAGACCAATGCATATTGGTGCTCCAACACCCAAACTGTTTTCCAGATACTTCATGAATGGAAGCTTAAATTCCCACTTTAGTATAACAAACCTCTGAGTCACATTTAATACTAAGATCCCACAGGCAAATGGTTTATAAGCTTACAAAAAGGACTTTTACCTTCTAGGACTCTTATGAATTGGACAGCTAATTAATCTGATTCTAATGAGCCAAAAATAATCTTCTGCTCTCCTCACTGTCATGCCTAGAACAAACCATACATGTGTTCAAATACTGGGACAGATGTCCAGAGAGGTTGTGGAATATCCACCCTTAGAGATATTCAGAACTTGACTGAGCAAGACCCTGAGTAACCTAATTAAGCTGGTGCTGCCTTAAGCAAGGGGTTCGATCAGATGATCTCCAAAAGTCCCTTCCAACTTGCATTATTCTATGATTCTGTAATACATTTTGCATAAAATATTTACTAATAATTTACTAATTCTTTATTAATTCTTTTCCACTTAGAAGAGCATCTCCATTTGGAAAACTGAGTTCTGTGCACTCTGTGGAAGTGTGTGTGTGTGTGTGTGTGTGTGTGTGAATTGACTCATTTAGATTCACCAGGCAGCTAGAAGGGACCTTCCCACAAGCACCTTTGAACTTCCAACTTTCTTTGACCTGGTGCCATCAGGGTTTGTTGGCCTTCAGTCATACAGCAAGATGAATCCACACTTTGAGATGTAAAGATGGGTTGGAAGACCAAGGTCAGCTGCTCACAAGGTTAAAAAGATCTTCTTAGTCATTAAATGAATGTTTTTTAATACTGAGATACATTGTGAAGTCATTCCTCGGTGTCTTTTCAGTGTTTGAATAAACATTCAGTATTCATGGTGTAAGCACAACAAGGAATGTGCTAAGCTGGGGTGTGAACATACAACATGCTCCATGGCAACAGCTGTGTATTTGCTCTTTGTTCAGTATGATGGAATTAAAGACAGGGATAACAGGCATAAGTTGCCAAATCTTTGCCACAAAGCTAAGAGGAAACAACTTATATATATATACTCGTGTTTCCTGTACCTGTCCTGGAGGTTTGTGATGAGGTAGTAAGAGAGTGAGTGCTCTGCAGGATAGGATGGTTAGATGGGGCTTCAAGGTCAGAGTTTGTGTTTCTACTCCTTGTCACCTTGTCATCTCAACTGTCTCTTTGTTTCTATGTGCTTCATCCAAAAAGAACACCCACTCTGAAATTACTTCAGACCTGGTGTTGAAAATGGGAAAGGTGCATTGAAATAATTTGTATGTAGAGCACTGTACAAAATGAAAATTTTGGTGAAGCAGATCTGTTGAGTAGTGAAAAATAAAAAATGGGAAAAAAATCCCAAGAATGACTTGTGCTGTATATGTGGTGCTCGCTGCTTGCATCTTACAGTTTAGGAGCAGGATATGCAGTTTAATGACCTAACAAGACCAAAAAGCTCCTGGCATACTTGGGAGGGGTAAGAAACTCACAAGATGAACACGTGGGAAAAAGGCTACAGCTGGATTATATGGCTCTGGAATAACATATGGACTTTCTGATCACACTTCAACTGTTGTTTCTCTCCTAAGAGCAGTTGTGTACAAAGGCATACATGGAAAGAATATAATAGAAATAAACAATAACACCCATGATGGAGAGGTGCTATATTCTTAGTACCTCAGCAGAAATACTGATAAATACTGGGAACAGTTTTGCTTTTATTTTGCTTATAATGTATTATATGTGCTTATATGCTGTAGTCCAATGAAGGAACATAAACCTCACCCTTTTGGAATATTTTTAGGGCTAATAATTAATGTAAGGTATCTAGAAGAACTAATCTTGCCTTCTAGATAATAGGAAAGTATTAATAATATAAGGAAACAAGAAACTTTTGTGGTCATGCAAGAGGTATTTAAACAAACCAATTTGTTCTTAGATAATCAGAGGATTTCCCCAGAGAGTATATATTTCCCCAATTACCACTCTAAAATGTTATTTTCATAGTCACAAAGCACCATGTAAACCTATCCCACTACATCGGTACTAATGATCACTACTGTTATTTAGCAGCATTGCAGGTGGAGCTTAGAGTACTGAGCTCTTTCCTTTCATACATAGCGTGCCATAATGTTTGACTTGTTCTTGAAATGAAATGGTCAGAATATGTTAATCACAAAATCCAGTACACAGTGTCTGTCAGAAAAGTGCTAATGATTGCCAAGTGTGCCCCAAAGAAAGAGATGTTAGTTTTGCTGTGCAAAAATGCAGTGTTATTCTGGAAAAGACCTTGCCTTTGGCTGCTGAACATCACATGGACTGTGCAGCACAGGGCAAAGGCAGCACCGTATGCTCTGGGATCTTTACAGTTCTTGCCTTGCTGATTCCATTAATGCAACAATCATAAATAGTTAGTGCAGGTTTTAAAAGGCAAGTTTGCACCTGTGAATTACTTCTAGAGGGAATCGCAGATATTTTATGACACGTGTAAGGATAAATACTGGTTAGATGACACTGGGGGAAAACGGATGGAATAGTCTCCAGTTTCTCTCTAAATGACTGGAAAGAGTCTTCTGAAGGTGACAGTAAGGTAGAAAAAATGTTTGAATCACCTGTACATCTCCTACATTTTGCTGGAAATGTTCCTTACTCAGATAAGCACTGTGAAGTGTTTAATAAATTCCTCTGATGGCCATAGAATATCAAATTATTTTTATTCAAGATAATCTGAATGTCTGAAATCTTTCTACTTTCAGTTGTTTGGTGATGTACTTTCTCATTTTTTAAACCCTTCATAATACCATACGTATCAAAATGGAGAGTCCTGCCCAAGTTCAATTTTTTGTAAGGGTCAAAAGCGCAATTTATGTTCAACAAAAAAAAACCCTATTTGGCCTCATTTTTTTCTAAAAATAGTCTTTTTAAAAATATGATTAAAAAATCAGATCTTTTAGGTACAAAGTTATATTTCAGGCTGTCTTTACCCCAGAATCTGCAGTCTGAAATCACTTGTCATTTGAAACAGTGTAAAGTACTGGAAGCTTCTGCTCCATTAGAGTGATCTGCACTTTATAGTTTATTCACACACTAGAACTCATTCTCCAACAGTTGCTCACCATGCCTTTCTTCAAACTATAGATTTTTAACCACTGTTTAAATAAAAAGCTAATAATATCCTGTTCGTCAAATGTTCTAAAAATAATGGTGAGACAGACTCTGCATATTTGAGCTTGAGGTTTCTAGCATTTTAGGTGTTTAGTGTATAGTACAATCTAAAATGAAAACCACAAAACTATTAAACAGTAAATAACAGTAAACTTTTGGAGTAAATGACATGTGATATCATAAAATTTTTTTCAATGTCACCCAAGTTTTCCTTTTTTGACAAATATTTATTTTGTGGCTGTAAACCTTTGAGGATATAGTGTCTTTATAACACTAAAAACCCAAAGAAATTTAGATTAAAACTCAAATACAGATGTGGTGTAAGTTTTGCATACCAAGGCACCAAAGGAATCCCAAAGCCACTCTGTTAAGAGGAACCTGTGCTCCTTTTCAGTATGAGGACCCAGATTTGCTTATTTGTTTGTCAAGACGTTACAGGCTCACAGTTACAGATCTGAATGCCAAAAGGGAGAATTTACCCACTGAACCCATCCTTGGTTGCACAGGAACATTCTTCATCCATGTTCTGCATGAGGTCCCAAATTCTGATTTACTTAAACCACATTATTACAAAGTCATCATGTCTTAATTTGAAGTGATTCACAGAAAGTACACCACTGCTGGTAGTGAACCAAAGTCCCATAAATAGAATGCTATAACCTTAATGTTAAAAAGTGTGTCTCAAGTCTAACTTTGAAGGGTAAACTTCCAGCCACTGGCACTTCTTATATCTCTTAGTTAATTTAATTTTCCAAACATTAAATCCTGCAAAGTGATTTGCAACTTACTGAACAGATGGTCTCCATGTTTCTTTGCATTTTGTAAAATTTGGGAGCTAATATGATGGCTCTGTCTAAAATTTTGTAGATGCTTTAGAGTCATATTCTGAAACTTCATCCTAAATGTTAGGTTTCATCACTTCTGTTTAAAGTTCAAATTCATGTTATTTTGTATATTATTGGGAGAGAGCACTTTTATTAAATCTGGGACTATAGTAACGGCATTCACCAGATCAATATAAATAACTTATTTTCTTAGTTTTATTGCTTAGAAAAACAGTTCACCTCATCTTAAAATGGCACAATTTTGACTAGCAAAAATGGAAAAACTAAATGCAAGAGAGACGTGCGCAGTTCTGTGCCCCAGTTTTATTTCTGGTATGCAAAAAGTTTATTACTTATTGTCTTAAATCTGTACCCATGTGCTCAGTCACATGGCCAAAGAGATGTTTTCACTGTGCTATACTGGATCACTGCAAACAACTATGTAATTACCCACATCTGTCTACAAACTGCTTTACATCTGCATAGATCTGTACCCTACTGGAAACAGGACAACAGCCTTGTTCGTTTGCAAAAACATTCAAGCACTATATATGTATCTGAATTCATTTAGAATCATATACAACCTAAGTGCAAAGGCTTAAAAAGAAGTCATCTATGAAAGATGCACATGTAGAAAAAATTAACAATTTACCTTATTTTTTTTTTCTAGTGTTTGGGTTTTTAAAAATCCTATTCCATAAATTCAAAAATACCGATTAAACAAATTGAAACAGAACACACTAAGAGTGTTCTGAAAGCACACACATGAAGCATGAATTAAGTGTAAGGAGTTAGATAATTTGAGTTAGTGTCCCATATTTTTTTTACCATAATAAAGTACATTAGTATTTTTTATCCAAAGAATAAGTGCCTTTTGGATATATGTGCCCCAAAATAAGAAAGGGGTTGGATTTGCTGACCTGACAGACCATTCATTAGGCACAAATGATTCACCATCAGCTGCATTTGGAAAATGAAGACATAACAGCATTTTCTTCTCAATCTCAAACTGACTAAATAGTTTGCTGAGCCTGTTGGGGTATGTAAAAGAGCTGCTGTCACTTTAGTGCAGACAGTGAACCAAAAATTACATGATTTTCTCAAATGAAATTCATGACTAGTGAATCAATTTCCACTGAAATAACCCAGTTCCACATCATCAGGGAACTCCACGGGGTAAATTCAGTGTTTGCATTAGTGGCACACAAGCTCCCTGGTCCAGGGCAGCCAGTGTGAGGGAGACAGAGGCACTACGTCAGTGACACTTTCCTGTCCTTGCAGCACTTT
Source organism: Muscicapa striata striata (assembly GCA_030060385.1). Taxonomy (NCBI): domain Eukaryota; kingdom Metazoa; phylum Chordata; class Aves; order Passeriformes; family Muscicapidae; genus Muscicapa; species Muscicapa striata. The sequence goes on from JAREIS010000073.1 coordinate 3,091,087, forward strand.
TGCAGCCTACATGACGTTCAAAAATACACCCTGAGTTTAGTTTTGAGGCCAAGTTCTCTGTGGAGTCAGCTGTAGACAGCCTGCCTTATTCTCCAGGTTTCCCTGTGCATGGGGGCAGTAGAGAGAGGCAATGGGATGCCAGAGAGCTGGAGATGGGCAGGGGTGTAGCAGGGCTGCCAGGGACTGCCCCAAGGCTGGCAACCTGCAGGGAAATGCCACTGGCAGCACAAAAGGAAGGGATGGGAAGAGCAACAGAGCAGGGCTGAGTGGAGAGGAAGTTCCTTATAGAGCATTCAGAAAAGAACAAGTGGTTTGAGATTAGGATTGATCATGAAATGGCTGTGTGTATTGGCCAAATTGCACATCCCTGCTGGTGGAGGGACTGCCTTATCCATATGCCACATGGGAGATTTACTGCTTGTCTGAGCTACACTCACACAAAAACAAGCAGCACAGATCTACCATCAGGAAAGATGCAGCAACCCTGTTGTGTTCTAGGATGCCATCCTTTTCCTGGATGAGAGACACAACCTTTTCCTCCAGGAACATTGTAGAAAATTGTGAATGGTTTCACTTAAGGGCCAAACACTCAGGTATCTTCTCAGGTATCAGGTTTTAGATACCTGAAAACCTTGTCAATGCCATGTTGGACACTTTCTTAATCATCTGAATCAAAACCTGCAGATTTTGTATTAGTAGAAGTCACAAACTTACACCACTGGCAGATTCTGATAAGTTATTCAAACTTATAGCTGTGCACAACCAAAACTCTCCAGCACTGTAATAACCAAGGTCAACTTAGTTGGTTGAAATTCTGTTTTTTAAGTGACTTTTATAAAAATATTTAGCCCTAGGACTTTTAATTTTCTTGGTATAGCTACCATATTTCTCAGCATTTGGTATTAAACCACACTGAAATAATTATATAAAACCAAGTTTTTAGTTTGACTGTTCCAAAGTAGGCTGTCCAAGGATAGATAACTTACAATATACATCCATTAATACAATTGTAACATAGCCAGAAAACAGCTGTGATAGTACTTTAAAAAAATATACCAGTTCATCACCCTGCTTTGCCAAAAGTGAGATAAATGCTGCTGCCATGAATTTTTCCCTTTGAAGGTCAGTGTCCATACTGTACATGGAATGAATCCCTGCCATTCATCCTTTACAAGAACAATATTAACATTCATGAACATTTCAGCTTTAATCATGTGATGAGTTTGGTTAACAAAATTCCAACTCCTTATTTTCTGTGGGTACTTCTTTCACAAAGCAAATAATTTTGTTTCTACATGAGTGTGGACCTCCTGGACTTCAGTGAGTGTCTGTGACCATGAAGAGCCTTGGCAGTGGAAGCCCTTTGCAGTACAATGTCTGATCAACTTGATGCTGAGAACAGCTGCTAAAATGGGTGAGCTACTTCCACTGGGGTTGCTGATGTTGCTGAAATGGGTACAGCGTAGAACTGGTGCAGTTTTCAGAGCTCTGCAGTGTACAGGGCTCAAAGGTCAGACTGAGTGCTGCTTTGCAGGACTGAGGACTCCAAAGAAACTTTCAGTCCTATATAGGATTTATTAAGCTCATTAAAATAACACCCAGTCCTAAATGAGCCACAGCTTTACTTACTCTCTGTTGTGGCTCTTGAAACTCAGAGTGTGATTCCCTCACACAATAGCAGTGAGAAGCCACAGATCGAAAGCAGCTGCCACCATGTTTGCAGGGGAACGTGCTCTGAGCAGTCGGCAGTTTCTGTCCCACAAGTGCTGCAGCTACTGGTTTACCCCTTTTGGAGATGTCTCTGTCTGAGTCACAGGTTCAAGTAACCTTCTCAGAAATGGAGGTACAGACTAGTCATTTCAAAAGAAAAAAAAAAAAGCCTCAAAACTGACTGTAAACCAGCCTTGGCTCATCCTCTGCCTCCTCAGCTAGGCTGTAGCTGTCTCTGCAAAGCTGTATTGCGTTACCGTATAATCAGAGGGGGAATGAAAAGGTAGGTCTTGCTATCAGTTCTTCTGTGAAATCTAAGGCTTATCACACAGCTCCTCTGCTAACCCTGAGGCTTACTTCTCAAGTACTTTCCAAATCTTGAATAAGTGATATATCAACTACTAAATATCTGTAGGCAATCCCCAGATATCCCCTAAATGCCTGTGAAAGCGTATGCATTTAAATGTACATCCAAAACATACCTTGGTGATTTCTTAATACTAAACAACATCCTCAGTGTCTAACCCAGCAACTGGAAAGATCAACTGCCATTACACTGCAGCTTTTAAGATGCTTGTTATTGTGGAATGGCTGCCTTTTGGTGGTAACAGGAGCAACAGCAGCTGGACATGAATTAATAAGGGAATGTGGACATCTTAGAAAATGCTACATTAAAGCAGAATCTATTTCAGTTAACTAAGGGAATTCTGCCTTGTGGCTTGGAGATAAAAACTTTAAAAAATGTTGTCCTTGGTTTGTCAGCTGTCCTTTAGACACTTATCTTCAAATGGACTGTAGAAAATTGTAGAAAATCAAGGGTTGTGTAACCTAAGATATACCAGCAATGCAGACTGCATATAGGAAATAAAAACTATATGTAAACTACATCTCTTATTGATCAGTAAGCAAGACCTTTTTTTCCCTGCAAACTAAATAGGCTACAAGAGTAGCAGTTAATAGCAAGGGAGGCAATTGCATCAGTCATGGTACAAATAGAAGGTTCAGTTCATGTTAAAAGGAGACCTGCCTTTCTTCTAAACAGAACAGGTTGTCAGTGGTGTTTGACATGAGTGGATGAAGCACAAAAACTAACAGCAGCACAGCTGCAGAACAATTTGAATCACAGCCCACAGCAGCTTGTCAGTAAGTGGTCACCTTGTGCCACTGCAATACCTGATACTTCCGAGAGGCACTCACTAGAAACACTGAAAGTGATGTCATGTCAGAAAGCCAAAGCACAGGATAGTCAAACAATGCAGGAAAAAGATCTGTCATCCTTTGTGGTGTCCATGACAAAGCTGGGGAGATGCTATTCAGCTGGGAGAAAGAACAGTTTTCCATCAATTCTGGCCATTTCTTAATGCTTCCTGAGGCAGCAAGAGGCAGCTCATAGGAGATTATGAGCTACAACTGGTAGTCCACATGTTGAGCCATGCTGCTCTTCAAAGCACATTCTCAGTGTAACAAAAGACTGATGAGAATAATAATGCAACGCTTGGGATGTGTACAATGAAAAAAAAGGGGTGTCTTCCTTGGAGCTTGTAATTTTTATTATCTTGATCCATTTGATAAGTGCTATACAACAGACTTTCACACAGGCCTTGGTCAGCAGGGAGAGATGACAAGGCCACTTTGGCACTCCTGCTTTAACACATCACTTGATTCAAGTGCATGGGAAAGGCAGTGGAAGTCGCTGCTGGTGAAAAGTCTCCTTCCAATGGCCTCCAAATGCTGAGTGAGGACAGGGGAGGAGCAGAGCTCTCTGAGGCTCCTGAGTTTCATCAGGCCACACAGGCAGCCTGCTCACTGGGTATTCTGATGGTGTATTTACACTTCAGCTTCCTAAAAGCACTAACACAACACTATTGTGTACAGAATGCTGCTGAAGGCCCTAAACCAGCAAAAAGTAGAGGAAGGAGCTGATTCAAATTGCGTGGCCCTGAAGGTGTTTCTCAGCACATTGATACTCGAGTATTTTCCTCTGAGAGACTCACATTTCCCACAGTTAATTGATGATCACCATTCTTGACACCAAGAGGAAAATAAAATGCAGCACTGGGAAGCCATAAAAGCTGGCCAACAGCTCACCCTTTTTCTTTTCTTAAGAAACCTGAGGGCTTCTGTGTGTGAAAGAGAAGCTATTTCACTGGTATATATAAAACCAGATTATCAAGTACAACTTTCTCTGGTGTTTCTGTTACATCTTCTGTGTATCATCAGTGCACAGATGATTAGGGCTTCTACTGCACATAAGACATTAACAGACCATAAAGGTAAGTTAGAGGAACATTGAGTCTTATTAAATTTTGCTACCTGAACTGCCTATTTAATTGCCTGTCTCACACTGCTTTTATATACAAAGACAGAAAAATGGTCATTTTGCATTTCCACTGTAAAAAATGAAACAAAATACCCTAAAAACCACAAACAAAAAACTACCCCCAAAAATAATTTCTTTTACATTGCTTTTTCAGTTTCCTGTCGCTTTTATCACTGTTTCCATACTGTGATGTATTTTGCTGACTGTACAAACACTGCATACCACCATGTATTAATCTGCAGCAAACAGTAGCATAAGGTCTGTAATACTGACCACATGAATACAACACTGTCAAGTTCTTCATCTCTACCATCTTCTTTTCTGACTGTTGTAGTACATTGGTTCTGACTTGTCAGCACTGTAGAAAATGATGAACCAGTGCTAATATTTACTTCCACAGTAGTGGAAGTTTTTTCTCAACTTTTCCAATTTTCAGATTGTAAAAAGCTTGAGTTTATGCACCTGGACTCCATTACAGACTCTTGCTTCCAGTTAGTGCAGACAAATCACAAAGTTCTAACTGCCCCTCCTCAATCAGTATTTATCATTCCTTCAAGAACTTTCAGGTTATTTCCCCCAGAATCATGTGAAATCATTTTGGTACATAAATGTAGTTTTCCCCCTAATTCCCAGTACTTAATTTGGGATCCAAAGTTTCCCTTCTCCTCCCTGTACAGCTTTTGATATGTGAGTTGCATTTCTGTCTCATTTGAAGCTTTGCTGCTATGTTGCACCATTGCCGAATCTGAAAGTTTGCTACATCCTCTGCTTATATAGAGATAAATTCAGTCACTTCACATCAACGAAGGTCTTCCTGCGCTGTGTCATCCTAAATTCATGCATTCACCTTTGCACTGCAGTCTGCTATTCCTCCCTTACAATAATCACCAAAACACTGTGTGATCAACTTCTCTGCAGTTTCTCTCAGAACCCATTTACAAGCCCTGTAAACATTACTGTGCCTTTTCCTTCCATGTGAACCCTACTTCTCAGCACTTCTCCAGAACCTTTCCTGTCAGATTTCCTGTGCTAAAATACCTGAAACTTATCCCAAAAGATTTCTGGAAGACAAATTCATTAGGTGTATTAACATCAGTTTGTATTTTGCAAAATTGTCCCTTACCCAAAAAATGAAAAATATGAGAGCAAATTTCAACTGCATAAAATTTAAAGGCAAGTCCATTAGCAGAGTCAAAGAAATTTTACAAAGTAGTCTTTTAAAAAACTATACAATGTCACACTTTATTTTAAGATATCTTGTATTACTGAGAATAATAAGATACGTGACCAATGCTCTCTCCTTTGTTGGAGTGACTGCCAAGTGATGTCACAAAAAAGTTCATTGTGTATGTGTGAAAGAATTTGACAGGTCAGGCTGGTCAGTTAGAAGTGAGACTGTTTATATATCAGCATATTAGTAAACACCATTTCTGGGAAAAAAAAACCAAAAAAACACCAAACAACAGAATAACCACTTGATCGGTTTGTTAAAAGTTAGTGGCTTTTTGATATATATTCAGGTAAGGCAGACTAACAATTCTGTACGGTATTAAGGAAGGCTGTAAATCTTATCCAAAACCATAAATGTGGGAAAGCTGTGGAAAAACCCTTTTAGATGCTGAAATGCTTTGCTAGGATTTTCTTAGGTTTCTCCTTTTCTATGCAGGAGAAACCTGGTTTTGTTAATCAGAAGCATATTATTCCATTAATGTAATTTTCCAGTAATACTCTATTGTTTGCCTCATGCCATGCCTTTACTGGAATGTTTTCTCATTTATCTTTAACCCTTGAGCCCCAGTTATTACGCAGAGCTACAACAAGGAGCCAAAACTTAATTGTAATTACACAAGTTTGATTCAGTGTTACTTCATCACCTTCTCTCTTCTACTCTTTTGTTTGCTTGTAATATACACTGCAACTTGTCAGAAGTCTGGAATAGGCTGCCCTGGTCAGTGGTGGAATTATCATCCTTGGAAGTGTTCAAAAGGCATGTGGATGTGGTACCTGGGGTCATGATTTAGCAGTGAACACGGTGGTGGTGGGTTAATGGTTGGACTCAATGGTCTTAGAAGGCTTTTCCAACCATAATGATTCTACGATTCTCAATCTAGACTGTGAGGGCTCTAAAGCAGAAACCAAACCCACTATTCTGATTTATCCTTTGCTTTGCCAAGATATTAACTGACAAGGGCTAAGAATTAGAATACTGGGATACTGCTTGTAAGGCAAGTGTGTTTGTGATCACTGCAGACCGTATCAACACCTTAGTCAATAACTGTGTTTGTTTAATGACTATAGTAAGTACGAAACTAAGAACTGCCATACGAGGTCAGACTAAAGGTCCACTTAGCTCAACATGTTGTATATTCAAACAGAAATTAGTACTGGATGCTTAGCATCTATAGAGTAAGTGCTGCCCTTGCTCTGCCCTCACAGCTTCTCGTGATTAGCAGTTTAAAGATTGGTTTGTGCTGAAAAGTATAAAGGGATCAATCCGCCAAGAACCTGTATTACCATTCTTTGAAACCATTAACAAATCTGCTTTCCACAACATCCCATGGCAGAGAGTTCCAAGATTTAAATACTGTGAAATACTTCCCTTGTCTCCGTCACTTGCCTAATTATTTCCTTTGCTGCAAATCTTTTCTTGGGCAATAAGAAATAGCATTAATCTCTGACGTAACTAAACATCCCCATCTGTCTTTTCTATACCATTCAATCACTTCCCTACCCAGACAGAAAGTTGTCACAAGGTGTCATTTCACTGACAGCCACTCCATCCCCTGCAATACCCTGATGGCCCTTCTGTGCATTACTTCTAGTTCTGTGTCTCCTGGCAGTGGGTGCAGTACTGCAGAGGTGGAAGCACCATGTTCCCCAGGGACACAAGGATGATCATCTTCTCTTTCTCCCTCAATTGCTTTTATAATAACACCTAAATGTCTGTTTGCCAGAAGTCTGGTTCCATGGACTAGACACACGTTAGAAGTTGAAAGACATTTTCTAGTTTGGTTTTTTTGGAAGGGAGTGTGGTCACTGCTCTCCAAGACAATGCTGTGATGCAAACAGAAGAGTGGTAACTGGGGATCATAGGAAGAATCACTTCAAAAGCACCCACGTGGTCCAAAACATGGACACACCCAGAAACCTTCCATGATGATTCCAAGATTTCTCCAGAATAGTAACAGCTTTTTCAGGGCTCATTTTTATGCTTGTATAGTCAGGATCACTTTTCCTTTGATCACTCACTTGCATTTGTAAGCACTGAATTTCAGTTGCTGTCATTCAGCTCTTCACTGTCAACTTTTTTCTTGACAACTGTAATAATCATAACCTAATAAATTATCAAGAGTAAATGTGATTACTTTCAAGTAATTGATGGCTCTGTTATACAACACAGGTCCCAATACCAGTGTTTGAAACCTTTATTCATACACAATTCTCTGTAAACAGATGGTCTAAGAGATGACCAAACCTTCTGGATCATAGCTCAGTTTTGTTACCAGCTGCTCCTGTGGGGTCTTACAAAAAGGTTTTTTAAAAAACCGTTTACACCAGCCAGAGTCATTCTTCTCTAAATATTGACCCTATGATCTGTGAGATGTCCTATAAAAATGCTAACTCTTGTCCAAACCAAGACATGTTCATATATATCTGCTAATTCTATTTCTTCTGACAGGTTCTACTAATTTGCATGCAAAGGAGCTCAGACTTAGAGCTGTGTAGTCCTTCATATTCCTTCTTAATCCATTCTGTATGAGCACATATAAGTGAATAATAGAAGATGATTTCACAAAACCCCAACAAAATCTAAATAAATGCAGTGAAGAACCTGAAGGAAGAAAATATCCTCTTTGTTTCTAGTTTGCTCCTCTGAAGGAACGGGGTGCAAATTTTGTGGGTGTTCTGTAGAGACATCTAAGAAAGCCCAAGTAGGGGAACTTGCTTTTTTTCAGACAAAACTGTCTTTCTGACAGATATTTTAAATGCTGGTTTTGTTTTAGTGTTTTGTTGTAGTCTCCCACTCATACTGTTACCCTTTACGGCTTTTGTAAGAGTCAACCTAATTCCTCTTTTTGGTGAGGCATGAGAAGAATCATTATTTTCTACACAGATCAATCATATAAATTTCTTGTGAAAGTCTTGAGAGACCTACTAGATTTGAAGCAATATTTTATATCAGGATTTGTAATGAGATAGTATTGAAACAGTATTGTAATCTACATTTGCTCTGTGTAATAGAAGAGACTGAAGTGTATTTCCTTTTAGTGTTGCAATATTACCAATGTAAAGTTTTAATATCTAACAAAGAGTGTAACATTGTAATTCAACAGGCAGAAAGGATGAATTTCCTTTTGTCAAAACAAAAATAGTTGTATTTGAATGAATGTACATTACAAACATTTGACTTTAATTATATTGTTCTAATAGTCTGAATGCAAGAAATAGTTAACTATTTAATAACTTTTTTTTTTCCAGTGTCAGGATGCCAGTGCCTTAAAATGTGCTGCAAAACTATCTGAAAAATATATGGATAAGAAGGAACAACAAAAAGGGATTGCACTGATGAAAATGTACAGAGCCAAGAAACTGCACTAATGCTAAAAGTCAAATGAATGGACAAAGAAATGCTATTTACATCATAGCTGGCCATCACAATCACACCATTGATTTAAAAAAAAAAAAAATTAGCCCATTTCTTTGAATATTAGACCACATTTAAATTTTGCCATTATTTGAGCTGTCTCTCTCAAAATATTTTAACTTTCAGAAGCAATTACTAAACAATGAGTTTATTGCTGGATTTTAATATTCAATCAAAAACCAGCCTAAAATAAAGCACTGTATTTCTCATTCAGGAAGTATTACAAAAAAATGATGCAATTTTAATCTTTAGATAGTTATAACCACTGAACCTGGACACTGAACGGAAGGAAGCCTGTCCAGTTCAGTGGCTTTGGTGGTACCTTCACTTCAAATGTTTATAGACTTTTCAGAGTGACAAGGGTGTATTTCAGTGTCCCTCCCAAGCAGGAACATACTTAAGATTGGTACACTGAAGCAAGAGACACCTGAGCCAGATAAAACACTTTATCAAGACCGTAACAAAAAATCAGTTGGTTTTGGGTGTCCCAAAATATGCTCAGCAGTTTACCGTGTAATGGGGAAGTTGGGTTTGTGGTAACAGTGATGCTGTTGGTAAACAAGACGGTCATGGGCATTGCAATGTTCCATATGCAGCTCTGAAGTGGAATTCCTTAGTAAGACAATGAATATTGCCAGAGTTATCCAGGTCTGCTTTTGAACCTCACTCAGTAACTTTAATTTAGAGAAGTCCCACGATGTGGGCAGAAGGGACCTCTGGTTAACTCTTTGTGACCATCTTTATGCCTCAATATATACCTCAGATGATTGCCGGGCTTAGGATTGAAGAATACAGTCTGCACTGCAAATCACAAAAGTTCTGGATTTCTACTGACTGAAGGTAATGCTGCTTGGCAGTTTCTTGATTTTGAGGACAGCTGTCTTCTAAACACTGATTTTGAGAACAGATCAGTGATAATGTATTGATAAATAGCTGATTCTTCAAAATAGTTGTTAGTGTAGCTTTTCTGCTAAAGAAAATGAAAAGGTGTTACTTACAGACAACCAAATTGTGGAGTTTTGTGAGTGCCAGCTCAGTATTACTGAAATCAGTATTGCGTCCAGCTTGCCAGTGTACATAAGGAGTAGGTACTTAACTCTTCCATGTTCCCCAAATCCTACTCCAAGCCACTGTTTTCTGCTTGTGGAGTCAGTCCTATTCCTTCACTACAGAGCAGTTGTATCAATCCAGAGGTTGATTTGAGAAATAATAACCTTTACTAAAATACACCATCTTCTTCTAAGTCACCTCTGTCTTAGAAAATACACGTGATAGATTTCTGCCTTTCAGTTCAATAAGTAGGTTTAAGTATGTATCTCTGCTAAAAAGTGACTCCATTGAAAGATATGCAAGATGGAAAGCACAACGCTTAAAAACTTGCATTTCCTTGTAAAGCAAAGATTATTTTCTAAACCCTGCATCTCAAGCCAAACCTTGCATCAAAAAGTTCAACCCTGTTCTCTCCCATCTGCATGTCTCCACATGTCACAGGGATTCAGCAGCCCAAACAGTGCCATTATTATCTTCAAGTTTTGACTTTGCTGGTACCTGAGTGCAGGTATAAATGGGAAATGTTGCAATTTTCTGAAAGTGTGTTATCTATCTGGTGGATCATGTGAGCTGAAGTAAACTGCATCATTTCAGTGAGAAGATGTCATTTTTAAAAATTCTTATTCTCTTCTCTCTTCTTCACTTCTTCTCTTTAATGCAAAACCTATTGAGCTTTAAAGACTGGTTTTATTATTGCGATCCAGAAACATGTACATGTTAAGTCCCCTTCAGAGAACTGGCTGTAACCTTTAGATCACAAACCAAAGGTGTTGTAATACAATCTGACATAATGGTAAAATACCACTTTAGATTTCAATTTCATCACCCCTGAAAATCTAATGGTGTTCATTGCCTACAACCCCCCCCAAAGATATTAAACAGAAAAAACACTGAGATGCATTTAAAGAGCATCTCTATGTAACTGGTAACTGGTTCACATATTCATTGGTAAATGTTAATATGGAATTTTTTCCCCCTCTAAAGCCATTTCATGGACTTAAAATACCAGAGTCTGTGAGATAACTGTCTGCGTTCAGATAATGTACGTGGAATTGTCCATGGAAAATGAAAAACGAAACTTCAAGTTACTGACAAATTTAATGCGAAATCAACAAACTTGGTATTTAAGAGTAAATACATTTCCCTTTCTGTCTGTTCCCAAAATGAATGAGTATTTCCTGTCAATGCATCCAACAGTGTATTGTGAAACACAAGGCAAACCAGGGCAGCCTTACTGAAGGCTATTCTGAAGACCCTTTTTGACAGTCCTTTATTTTCAGATTATTATTGCTAAGGAAACATGCACCATAGGTCTTTAATATTTAACAGGTTACCTCTTAAGAGGAAAAGCAAGGGAAAAAAGGGAATATTCCATGGCACTTTCACCCACTCATAAAAGCTTGAAATCATAAGCACACGGAAGTCAAGCAAAGCCAAACCAGTAGTTCATATAGCCCGTGAATTACACTAAAACATACACAACATTCTTTACTGATAAAGGAAAAAAAATATACTTAAAACCATCAAAACGAATGCCTACATTTTACCATATAATGGAATAATTATCTTTAGCTGTAAAACGTCTTAGTTCTAACACACAGGTCTAGAACTGACTACCAGTAAACACAGAACTCCTAATGGGTGCTCTTTTGCTTCTAGAATAAATTGGTGCCTGTTTCACAGTCCTAACCTAAATATAATAGGAGGTATTTCAGATGATTTAAAGCCCATTCTAACTGGAAAAAGGCACCTACCTAACCAAACACTGAGGTTATTTTGCCTGTGATCTTATTTTGCTTCAATATAAAGGCAGTAATTGAATTTATCTCTAAGTTTAAAAGGTTGAAAAGCCTTTTAAATAACATGACAGGAGAAAATGAATGAACTGACAGGATAAATATGCACATCTATTTCCAAAACTTCAAAATTTATAAAAGTTTCTTGAGCGTCACCAAGTATGATGAGTTCATACAGGCAATATACACACTGTACTTTTTCCATGTGCTTTATCAGGGCTTCTATATCATTATTGGCTTTAAAAATAACTTTTCAGCCAGTATTAGACTCTCCAAACTGCAGTTAATTGTTGGTCTTACTTGATAAAGTTCAATAAGAATCCTTGAAGGATCTGGATATTACTAAGGAGTGAAAAGGCAATCAAGAGTGCACTATACCTTTGGAATGTCACCATAAGATCCAATCTGTCTATTTACACCCACAGTCCCAAATTATTTCAAGGTAAAATCCTGAAACTGTTTAATAGTCATCCTGTGATCCACATAATGTTTTACTAGTTCAAGGACTTGGACTTTTCTGAGGGCACAAAGCACCTCATCTCACATGCAAACTGGTGTGGGACATCCCAGCTCTAAGAGCTTCTCTCTAATAAATCCCCTAGATGCAATTGATTTTTGGGAAGGGGGAAAAAGCAAGAAGGCAAAACCGAGTCATCCTTTAAATGAAGCCATCTACACAATTGCTGTCTATTGGACATACAAACTCTTCAGCTTTCCAGACATTTCTTCTGACCTCTGTCATGGAAAACTTCCCAGTGAAGATGCAAAATGCAAAATGCAAATGGATTGATAACTGAAGCCCTGCACACACTTTTTGTCACATGTAGATGAAGATTTTACACCATGACCAGTTGAGGTTATTTTCCAAACATCTCACACAACAAGAAAGGAACAGCCACACTTCTTCCACCTGCCTGTTCTGGTGGAGACAATTCTTCCATATTGTACAACGATAAGCAAAAGTGCTTCGAATGGAGTAACAAAGAAAGGAAATGATTCAGAGGCTTTGAACCACAGTATCAAAAATTCACATTCATCCATGCAAATGCCTGCAGAGAGACTAACACTGCCTGCAAACTGGGTTGTGAGTCTGCTCCCTCACAGACCCACCAGGTGACTACTCAAGCAACCGTGGATGTCACACAGGGACACTGCCCACATCCAACTACCAAATGTCATCAACAATACAAGGATCACAAAACAGCAGCATTTTTAAACAATGAGTCAGAGCTAAACCAGCATGGCTACCATTAGCTTAAGACATACTAGCTTTATTTCTTTCTAGACCTAATCTAAACATCTAAAGAAAACTCAGACAACACCAGGCAGAGGTCTTCTATGCACCCCAGGAACTACTAATCCTAAAATTGTATTGCTAACTTTTTTGGGTCAAAGTTGTTCTTCACAGAACTCCCACTGGCTATTCTGGAGTCACAACAGCAATACAGCTGACATACAATATCCTTAAAATTACGAAGTTAAATGACAGATACTGCAAAATGAGGGGGGGAAAGGTCAATGACACTATTCAGATCATCATGTACTTCCGATAATTTAACACCACATAGGAGAGTTTAAGTGCTGTTCACTTCAGAGAAGGTCTGTGTCACACACAGTAAAACACCATCCTAATAGAGCAATGTCATCCCTTAGCTATGACCTCTGCTGAAGTCTTTGAACGACTAAGTGAAAACTGTCTACGTGAAACCTGTCAGATCCTGCACTTCTTGCACTTGAGACCCTACAGCTGATCATCAAGATCATCAAATGGAGAATAAGTCCAACCATGTCCAACCAACCACAGCAGCAGTTCACACCCAAGCACACCCTGATGGTTGAGCAGTACCTATCACTGGTACACAGCTCCAACTGGAAGGTGGTGGTCTCTGCCCTAGCTCTTAAACTCTGCACTCCAGAGAACCTCACTACAAACGGCCATTTCACCAGGAAACGTGGAGCTGAGGAGGTGCTCCAGTAGTGTAGGACATCCAGTCGTTCTTGGTGTTTTTAACATTTCCATCCTGGTTCCACATATTGGATATTTCAAATACCCCTGTCCAGTCTGCCTTATTTTTCATTTCAGCTTTCTCTCTTCTTCTTCACTGGCGTGGCAAGAGTGGCTAGACTCGTTCTCAGTTGGGGCATTAGAACTGGGCGCTGGACGTCAAAATCCGGCTGGGTCTCGCCCACTGCCCGCCGGCTCGTTTTTCCCTGCCTGCCCCCGACCCGGCGGCCGGGCGCCGTCGCCCGATGCTGCCCCGCCGCTGCCGCCGCGCCGCGGCCGGGGGCAGCGCACGCCGGGCTGCGGGGCTGCGGGGCCGGGGCCGCCCGCCCGCCCCACCTCGCACCCCGGGCCGCCCGGAGCGGGGCCCCCGCCAAACTTTGCGGCCCGCGGGGAGCCGGGGCCCGGCCCGGCCGCCGCCCCCGCCGCCCCCGCAGCACCCCGGGCAGGAGGTGAAGCAACCTGGCGCCGGCTTCTGCACTTTGCACAGCGGGCGCAGAGCCGCCTCCATCCCTGCGCCTCCCGGCAGCGCTAAGGCGCATTTTTTCGCACTAATCTGCACATTCAGCACGTCCAGAGCGCCTATGACTTTACCTGGACTTTCTCCACTCTCTGGGCTCATCACACCGCGATCGCCTCCCCATCCTACCGCTAACTCTCGCTCTCCTTCACTCCTTCCTCCTTCCCTCTTGCAAGGCCTGCTAAGATCAAGCCCGATGGAAAGTACAGAGAGAAAGAGAAAGAGAGAGACAGCGGGAAGGGAGGGGAGCCGCTCCATCCCTCCCTGCCCCCCCCCCGGGCACACACGCCAGCCCTTTTCCCCCACCCCAGCCTTTCCCTCGGCGATTTCCTCCGCTCTTCGGCAACTACGAGGGCTCGGCGGAGCGGCTCCGAACGCGCCCCCGCTGCCCTCGGCGGCGCCCCGGCCGGCGCCCCCGCCGCCCGCCCGCCCCGCGGCCCCGGTACCTCGTAAAGGTCCCCCGAAGCCATGCTGGGGTGCGGGACTGGGCTCCTCCGCGCCGTCTCCCTCTCTCCACCTCTCCCGCTCCCCACTCGCTCTCTGTTGAGTAAACTGTGTTTTGCAGAATGACAGGCTTTGGGGCTGGCTGTGCGCAGAATCAGAGGCGAGGAGAGCGGAGAGGCAGGCGGCGGGGCTGGCGTAACCAGCAGCAGCAGCAGCTCGGGCGCACAGCGCCGGGAGCCGCGTCTCCCCCGCGGCGGCGGGGCCGGCGCCCCCGCCCTCCCCCTCACACCCCGCCCGCCGCCGCCGCCTCCCGCCCCGGGCGGGGACCAGGACCGGGACGGGTCCCCCCGCGCCCTCCCTCCGGGAAAGTCCCCGGGCCGCTCTGACGGCGGCCTCCTCTCCTCCCTCCTTCTCCTCCCTCCGCCCCCCGCCTCAAACTCTTTCCGCGGCCAAAATAAATAAATAAAAAATATAGTAAAAAAAAAAAAATAATAAAAACAAAAATAGAGGACGGGCGGGAGTGGTGGGCGCCGGAGCGGGAGCTCGGCGGGGGAGGGCCGCGCCGCCCGCCCAAGGTCACCACGGGGAGAGGCGGGCGCGGGGCCTCGGGCGGCCCTGCCGGCACCTTCCGCCCCCGGCGCCGCGTGGCCGCCCCGCCGCCCATGGCCATCGCCGAGGGACCCGAGGTGGCGGGCGCGCCCGACGGGCGGCGGCGCGTGCAGCGCGGCGGGGCTCGAAACACCTCTCGCCCCCGCTCCCCGCCGGGCACGGCGGTGCCTCTCCCGCTGCCCCTCAGCCATTTTGCAGGTTCGCCAGTCCACTCGGGGACATGAAAACCAGCGGCCTCTCCCGCCACCTGCCTTTCACGTGGAGGCGGTGGCCGGGATTTTGAAGCGGCTGAGGGATGAGCGGCCACACGAAGCCATCGGCCATGGCCACTTCAGAGCCGTCCGTGTCGTTTCTCGGAGGAAAAATGCCGCCCCATGGCCGCTGGCGTCCCCGCGGTGCTTAGCTGAGAGACGGGGAACGTGTGAAGGTGATGCCGAGTGTCCAGGCTGCGCCTCGACTGAGCATCGGCCTCGGCCGCCATCACTGCAGAGCTCCCGGTGCGCGCGGAGCCGCGGCCTGAGGAGCTTCCCTCACGGGAGCCCGCCCGGGGTACCCGAGTCCCCACATACCCGAGAGTGGTCTGCACACAACCCCGTGCCACGGCCTCCAGGATAATGGTTAATGAAAGTCGCTGGTATTGAGTGCTGAATTATTTCCAAAATTTCATTTATGACCAAAAATCCTGGTGTGGTTCAAGCGGTGTAAAGCCAAAGATTCTTGTGGCTGAGAGGATTTCTTTTTAATATACCAATATTGGGTGTTTTGGACATTGTCACTTTTTAGCATGAAAGTAGGAAATCGTGCATGCACATCCAGCTGTCGCTTGACCCCATCTCCTGAACTGTGAATATTACCTCTGGTGATTATGAACTTGCAGCTAACCAGTTTAGTATTGACTGAGAGTTCAATAAAAACTAATGGTAGTTTGGAGCTCAAAGACATTTATGGTTTGTGTGGTCTACAGGGGTGTGTGATGATATTGGGCTCCCAAGGACAAGACATTCTGCTTCCGTGAAACATAACTATTTTTTGACCTGACTATGGTAAGTGGAGACTTGTCCTCTGCTTTCTGATTCACCAGCAATATTTGGATTGTTGGGATTTCATATTTGAAGAGTAAAATGCTGGAAAGATTAAGAAATACTGTAATCTACCCATGCATAGTAATTCCAATTATTAATGCAGCAAATACTTCTTAATTACCAAGCAATACATTACTTAATAATCACACCTCATGGTTTCTTCTTGATAAGTCAATTATTTGGTCTTATTGTAAAGTGAGCTTTATTGTTTACAGTAACAAATCAGCTCATTGAGGCAAGTATAAGAATATATCTATCAATAAATAGGTGTTTTAATACATCTCTTCAATGACTGCTTTATTACAACTACATTTTGCAGCTTTCCACAGCAGTAACAAAATGGCAGAGGCAGTGAGTTATTTTTCAGATGCATACTAAAATATTCCTTCTCTGAAATTTATTGACTTCCTTCATAGGATCAACTCTTTCCAAAGGTGTCTTGAATGAATTTAAAAAAGTCCCTTCCCAAGCTGTAGAAGAGTATAAGTCTTTCATTTTGAGACAGGTCTAAAAATCAGACTTCTTTCTGGGCTTTGCTGTTCCTGTGTTCCTAGATGGATGAAATGAGACCAGCTCGCCCTGTGCCATACTGGAAAAAGTCTCCATGGCCTGATCTATATTTTAGACAATTTCATTTGCATTTTACAGTGTTTACAGTAACATTGTCAATATGGTTGCTGTAAGATTGACAACCCAAACAAATAGTAGCTTGGAAGTTTTGAAAGGGTGAATGCTAAAGTGAATACTTTGAAGAGGGGAAACATCTTTTTCCTGATTACTCACTCCTTGTTTCAGAGTGCACAGTCCCTCGGGATGCGGTGGTTTGTGAGTCAATAGTGAGGAGCATAAAGAGGATTTTTGCGATTGTCAAACCTAGGAAAAGTTGGTTATGGTTTTGGTGTATTTCCCTGGGAGTTAGCAGAAGACAAAATTTTAAGTTTTAAAAAATTCAAGTGACCTTCATTTGCCCAGCAGGTCTTTATTGTAACTTGACAGAGCAGGTGGTGTCCCTCTGAGTCTTGTATAAAAACTAGAAATGCTTGAATTTATGATAATTTTTTTTAGTGTTTCTGATAATAGATTTTCTAGGAATACATATTTTCCAATTTTATTTGCCTTTCAGTGGTAATATCTATGAAATGAAATTGCAGCAAAATCCAGATTGTTGTACAAATTTCAAACTCTAAACTTAATGGTTTTGCTAAGCATGTGATTATTCATTACTCTTATTGTTTTGCTGCCTTCTCTTATTTCCCATCCCAAGAGAGTAATGCAGGCAAGGGAGGCATTCCAAGCACGATACATCACATTTGAACACTTCTTTGGATTTGATGGATGCTCTGGTTTCCACTACTTTATTTGAAGGAATTATCTCTCAGTCAGAATAAACTTAAATGCAAAACTATTCTATTCCAGAAAGAAAAAATACTGCTGTCATAGCTAGGCTATTGATTTATTATTGACTGTTTAGTCAATCAGTCCAGGGCTATACAAATATGTAAAACTGTACAGTCACTGACACAGTTCCCCCAGGGAGTGCTGATGAGTATTTGCAAACACCTTGTATGAAAAATTGCCATTGGGGGAGGAACAAAAATGATGGGCAAGAATAATTTGTAAGTGGAGAAATTGAGAGAACTCCTGTGCTAAGGTATGAAAATTATATGAGAGAAGGAGGAAAAACAAGGTATGAGTGAAGGATAAGGAACTAAAGGTGAATGCAAGGAGAAGGTTGTGCAAAGCTTTGGTTGTGTGAAAAAATGGGGGAGGCAAAGGAATATTTTAGCAGCAGTAACTGAAGCAAAATCAGGGAACAAGGTAGCAACATGTCTATCGCCAGCCTAAGAAGGGAGGACGATCAGAACATGGAAAAACCAGTGAGTGGGTTCACAGAGTAGCAGATGACAGGAAATGGAGAAATTGCTTATGGCACCACTGTCCTGGATGGCGATAGGCAGGATCAGGGATTTCCCAGGGCTTGGGACTGTGATGGCTCCTGTTAGGGCTGAGGAAGTGCTAGGATACCTCAGGAGGCTTGTCACAAAAATTATCCAAAGTGTGAAGTCAAAAAGGAACTGCAAAACAAGAGAAGGGTGTTCTTGGCATACAGAGAGCATCTGAAAATTGAAAATTAGATGAACATGACAAAATTAAGAAAGCAGCATGTTTTTTTTAAATAATTAATTTGCATTATTTTGTTATAAGAAGTAGGCTTGGGAAAGGCACAGTGTTATTTGTCCTGTGCCATGCTGTCTTTGGAAGCAAACAAGTAGTAGTATCATTTGATTCTGATGCTAAATTAATGTCTTCCTCCAAACCCATCTTTGGATCTTATAACATACAATTACTTATCATCAAGAGGAAGCATTTGAAATACGAGCTGGAATATCAGAGTATAACAAAACAAACAGTAATATATGGAAAAAAAACCAAAGTAATGTTTGTTTGTTGCAGTACATCATATGCTGTGGAACAGAACTTTTCTACTTTTCTTGATAGTATGTTTGAATGGCTGCTGTTCTGGAAAGTGACTTTGCTTCTTTCAACTTTATGAGCGTATTCTGTTCTCTTTAGTATGGCCAATACCATTTTGCATTAATTGGGGAAGGGGAGAAAAGAAACTTTGACCAAGGATAAAATGACAATAACTTTCTCTTTCTTTGAACACATTGAGTACTTCCCAATATAGCACCAAAAATAGGATCTTTCCACATTCTTCTCCCTCTTGTTTGCAAATGCCTTTTTTCCCACTTGACATGTTGTCAGAGATAATAAGAAGGTGCCAAAACATTCCTGTTGGACGGTTTGCTGACTTTCCAACTAAGGTGAAAAAAAGACAGAGTGTAGATCATGTGTGTAGAAGTCAGTCTCATTTGGGAGCTCTTGTGTACACAGAACCTTCAGAATTGCTGGCTCAGCAGTTGAATTTCAACTGATTTAGATAATCATGATGTATATCTAACAGGAGAAAATGGCACACATTGTTTTCCTATATTCCTGTATACTTGAACATCAGGAAAGAGTGCAGTATTAGAGATTTTAGGTTATGGCCTTATTTTTTATGTGGGTTGAAACTAAAGTTTGAAGTGGAGCTCCAGTGGTTTCTTCTGTTAAACAGCAAATAACAATGTGTGAACACCTAAGTATGTTATAAGCTAGTAGAATATGGGATTTGAAACTTGAAATTAAAGGAGGTTGGGATATATTTTAATAGTACTATCTGGGCAAGATGTATTAGAACCATTATAAAGAATCCATAAATAGCAGGACTATAGGAAACAGATTAATCTGAGTTATTCTCTTAAGGGAAGACATTTGACGTGTTCAGTATGGTTTACACATAGAGTGCATTCAGAGTGATCACAATGTATTACAGCACATTAGTAATCTAATTTTTTAACCTGTTTTCCTCCCTGATTATTTACTCTGTAAAAATTGCACTAAACTAATGATATCCAGCCTGCAAATACACAGGATTTTAGGATCTAGGTATGTAAATTGTATATGTTAAGCAATACTGTGTTTTAATCATGGACTCAGTTTGTACCTCTGTATTTGCCTCACACAAACCTTCTGTGCATAGTAGGCTGCTCACAAGGGTTGCCCAAGAAAAGGAAAATCACTGCATGATTTAATAATAACTCTGAAACTATGCAAGGACACATAACATTTCAGAAAATGAAAGGAATTATTCCTTACTAATGAGAAAAAGTATGGAGCTGGATCCATCCAAGAGGAGGATTACGTAATGTCATTATTTGTGAGGATGGAGAGCCTGAAGCCACAAAGTGCCTTCAAGTCTGTTTTTCTGGGCTTACAAGAAAAGACTCCATGAAACACTGAAGGTGTTTCAAAATACATACAATTATAAGAAACCAGAATATTGGTGGCTGGAGACAATTTCTATTGCTTGTCTGCTCCAACCCTGCAGCTCAGCCTGAGTCATCTCGAGTGCATTTGCTCATGACTGTCTCCAGTTGGGTTTTGAATATAGCTGCATAGCCAGGGATGAAATCCATCCCCTACTCTGAGGCACTTTCTCCATCAGTCAATTGGCATATCTGTGGCCTTGTTTCTGGTGACATTCTTTAAGGAGAAACTTCTTTTTGTGCTTATAGGATTCTTGGGCCTTTGTACATTATGTTAGATTTCACTCAGGAAGAATGAATCTATGTTGTATTTGAATATCACAGCACAGCCTAAAATATTATTATGAGCTAGTCAAGGATTAGCTACACTTTGCCTGCAAAGCTAAAATAAGAGCTTTTTGATATTGGCAAAATGGGCAAAACCGAATGTAGTCCAGGGAGAAGCAGCATTCCTTTTGTCTGCTGTTCATTCAGAAATTCTTTCTATGCCAAGTTAGCTAGAGTGCCTAATGGCACACTTTTTGAAAGATGAATGTTTTCACAGGATTTTTGTTTTTTTCTTAGGAGTGAAGAAATGAAACTTTAAAGGAATACTTTTATTTTTTATTTATTTTACTAAGATGTTTTATGTTTTGAAATAATATATGTTTAATGATGCCTTATCATACAGTTTGCACTTTAAAGATGTGTAAATATATCACACATGTTAATTATTTTTTATTATAGATGCCTTTAAATACAAGCTAGTGGAAGTCTCCATTTACATACAAGGGCTGCTGGTGGTTTGGTAGTGTCTCTAAGAAGAGAATTATACCCACTGTGAATGAATATGCATCAGGCTCTGCATTACAGTAAATACTTAGCTATGCTAATCATTAGGACTGCTTTTTAGGGTAAGGGCAATAAACTTGGTCTTATGGGACTTATTATTTGCATTAAATTTGTTTGGAGGAAGAGGACCCTTCCAAAACGTTACTCACGCAATTTTTCGTAAAGAACTTGGAAACTGGTAAGATGTTCTTAGATATTATTCTGAGTTTTTATATTCTCTTTTTTATTTTTAGACATTAAATATTCTCAACTTCAGAATTGTCAAGAATTTAACTCTTTTTAGTTGTTGCTAGAGTAATCTTTAAAAATTGTAAGCCCCTTTGTAATGCTGATTTCCAAATAACAAACCATTTAACTTTTCTTTAGCACCTCTACCAGTGTGTCAGTACAGATGAGATGGCAGCCAGCCCACTTGTGGGAGGCATGAACTGGTCCACAGCCTCCATAATAGTCTTTCTGAAGCCAAGATGGATTGTCTTAGAGTGAGAGAACTCAATGAAAAAAAGCCTAGTTTTAATTTGAAAGACTAATTCATTTATCAGTGTGAATTGAGAGTAATTCTTGAAAAATCAGGGAACATAAAACCTGAGGAGATATGACAGTCAGGTCTGTACCCTTGCACTCAACTCAAAATTTCCTGATGGTCTTGTCAGAACAAAGCAGGCTGGAGTGCATTAAGAACCAAAACCTGAAATCTGAACTTTCAATGAATTTAAGTAATGATGTCAACATAACAGCAGCAATTCACCTTCCCTGAAATTCCCACCTGGGCTCTTTAACTGGAGATAATGTTGGTAGGAACCAAGGATTACTCTCAACTTAGCGCTCACCACTTTGTTTTACTCAGTGTTGTTTTGGTTCTATAACAGTGCATTAACTTTGCTTCTTCATCTGCTCTCTTGGAAACATGTTACTTCTAGTTCAGAGTCCCCTGAAAGCAGAAGTTGGGACTTTGTTCAGCCTGGCATTCTGGTCAGTTGTAGTTGTACTTCTCACTGATTGCTGTGTTCCCTCTGTTGCTAATCAGTTACACCAAACCAAATCAGCTTGTCTAGACGTGCTGTATGGAAATAAGAACTGTTTTGTTTATTTGTGAGTTTGTGCAACTTAGCGTATATGATATAGATAATTTTTCATTCAAGACAGTGCAGAATATTGGTGCTGATATAATCAGATGACAGTCTTGGTATGTTTTTTTGTTGTTTTGAGCAGCCTCTCAGTTACACTCTGTTTTGTGCACAAACCAGTCCATTCTCATTCTAATTCTGGGTAGTGAAACATGTAATTTTCTGTTCTAGTTTTAATAACACAATTTCAGAGCATGTGTCAACTAAGTATCCCCATGAAAACGGCTACTCAATTCCTTATTGGTGTTTTGATCATTTTTGCTCTTTAATGCAGAATCTTTGACATGTGTTCTCCACCCTGTTCATCCCTGAACTGAATTTGAGTTCTGATGTGGCAGTAAATGCAGAGGTCTCAGGTGAGCACCTGGCTTCACTATGAACTTTAAATTGATGTGGAGACCTCACACCTGATGTCACTGTCCTGGGTAAGGGAGAGTTTTTAACCCTGCCAGCCCTGTTGGTGCAGAGCAGGACAGTGTGCCTGTGCTGAGGGCTGTGCTGAGGCGGCAGTCAGGTCATTAAAGTGGGTGGGGTGACTGAGAACCTCATAGAAGAAGGGGCTGAGGGACAAAGGTTTATTTAGTCCAGAGAAGAGAAGGCTGAGGTAGATCTAATAGTGGATCTAATAGACCTTTCTGAGCAATGCATAGCAAAAGGATGTGGTGCAATGATCACAAGTTGTAAGTGAGGAAAATATGACTGGACAGAAGGAAAAAAAAATCAGAGAGACATTAAATGCTGGAACAGATGCCTAGAGAGTCTGTGGGTTCTCTGTCTTCAGAGATTTTCAAGACTCAGCTGGACAAGGCCTTAGACTGCCTTATCTAACTTTGAAATTAACCCTTTGAAAAAGAAGATGGACTGGATGACCTCCAGAGGTCCTTTTCATGCCCAGCTATTTTGTAATTTTATGAAACCAGAGGGAGAGATCTTTTCCCCTTGATCTGTAACTGCAGTTCTAAGGATTTTACTCCTTGAAATTGCAACTGTTAACATCGTGTCAGTACATAGTTAGAAGAAATAAAAGTGTTCAAATTACCTTGTGTGGGTGGAGGTAATCTGTGCAGCCTTGAACTGCAAATAGTAATTAAACAGGGTGGAAGCAGAATGTATCCTGTGCTGGAGCTCCTGCTCTCTGCATTGCTGTGTGCTCTTTCTCCACTGCCTTGTGTACCAGTACCAGAGTGGTTTCAGGTGAAGGAAGGCAGGAAGCAAGAGAACTTGTGAGGTGATCATGGTCTGCTGGTTATTGTGATGCTGATGCTCTACTCAAATGTGTAGTAAAACAAACAAACAAACAAACAAACAAACAAACAAACAAACAAAAAAGGGTTAGTAGAACACACCTGAATTTGGACATTTGGCATGCTTGGAGGACAGTGTTTTCTACATCTTTGTGATGCAGATCACATAATTCGCCTTTATGTTTTGGTTTCAGGTTATTTCAGAATGTGACCTGTGAACTTTTCCAGAATGTTAGCTGCACAGGGCACTGCAACCCAGGGACATGGTCAGTGATGGCTGCTTGACGATTCTTGGGTGTATCTGCCAACGTTTGACAATCAGAAAAGGGTAGAGTTGGCTGATGTGTCTGGTCACTGCCTCTGCCTTGGCAGTTTGGTGTTGTTTGTTGAACAGGAGCTGCAGCCTGAACCAGAGTTTTTGTAGGGTCCAGTCCTGTTACAGAGGGTGTTTCCTTGGTTGCCCAGAGCAGCAGAGACAGTGCTTGAACTGAGAGGTGTACTTACAGTACTCTGATACCACCCAAAACCAGCTCCTCTGCTGTCCACAAGTCTCATTCTCTCACTGCCTGTGTAAATTCTGCCTGACCCACCCATGATGTCTCACCATGGCCTCGTGTGTGTGCTGTGCTGGCTGCTGTCATGGACTTATCACAGGTCATGGACAAGCTGGGCCATGGACTCTGCTTAAGTCATGAGATTGCTTCAGTGGCTCTGCTGTCACATGGTGGTGACAGCAGCAGAGGCAGGAACTGCCTTTGGCTCCTGCTGATGCAGCCAGTCGTGCTCAGTAGCTGCCTCCTTCCTGACTGTGTCGGTGCAATCGAAAGACTGAAAATGCTGCTGAAGTGGAGGAAGGCTCATAAAAACAGTAGTCTGCTCCCAACTAGAAAAGGAAAATATGTCTGTAAAATGTGTTTGGAATCTTGAGTTTCAAGTCTAGGTGAACTGTTACTCATGTCACAAAACCAGCTACTTTTTCTATTGGTGTCAAAAGACCAATGCTGGTGGGTATAAATCAAAAATGTCCCTGTCATCTTCAGATGTGGCCTGCTTAGCCCAAAGATTATGTGTATCAGCTGTCTGCTCCCAGGAAATCCATGAGTACACTTCAGACTTTATGGCTGTTAACTGTCACCTTTCTTGGGCAGTAAAATTCCTTGCAGAGCAAACTTTGCCTTTACTTTCACATGATTAATAGGATAGAAGTAACTCGGTTCATGAGCAGGCTTTAACAGAGAACACACTACTGAGTTGGAAGGTGGCACCCTAAAAGCAGTATTTCCTCTTGACAGAAAATTTATTTCTACAGATACATAATGAGGAAGAATAATTTCAAAAGTAGAAGATTAATTTTGAATTGAGCTATTTCCCTTCAGATGGAGTAATATTTCTTTCTTTCAACAGTATCTCATGAGTGAGGACAGACATGGAGTAAAGTTCATATATGGACAGAGAAAATGTACAGTTACAAAAAGATACTGTATTTCTTATAAGAGGAGTATCACTGAGTAGTTACTGTTGGGATCTACAGCAAAATTGAGCAATAACAGTTAAAACTGACTCAGCAGGACTTCTAAATCAAATGAATAATCAGTTATGATATCAACTTCCCCTTTGACCTATGGTTGGTCTTGAAGGCTATGCAAAGCCTGATGGCCTTAAAGACTCTTGTGATACATTCTCACCTCTCTTTTCAGTACATACAACTCTTTTCTTATTTTTAAGAGGTTAATCTGCATTACTGCAGATTTCATTGCTATCCAAGGAGGTCAGAAAAGTGGTGATATGTTGGAATGATATACCAACCTTATCCTTCAGCTAGGTTGGACTTTAGAGTGTAATACTGAAGCAACAAGTCTCCTGCTTGCTAAAATGCATTGCTGTTGTCCCGCTGTGGCATCTTCAGAATGTGTTTTTTAAAGTCAGAACCACAGCAGTGACACATTGTGCTGGCTAAAACTACATCTACAGGATTAATTTTCTGGTTTATGTGTCTTTCTTTGTGTGTGTCCATGATGGATGCACAAGAGTGTCCCAAGTGCTCTCTGAATACTAAGTCACTCGTAAATGCTGTTGATAAGTGTTCATCTTTTAGGCTGGCAAATGATTCCCTTGCTCTCACTGCCCTTTCTCCAGTGCTTCTCAGCTGTGGACTTACTCAAAAGGAATGGTGGAACAGTGCTGAGGCTCCTCTCTCTGCTCTGGGGCATCAGATGTGTTCACTGTATGAGAAATAGATGTGATGCCTTTCTGTTCCATCACCCTGAAATTCCTATACAGAGAGAAATTCAGGGTGGAACTTATAAGGAAATTTATTGGATAGAATACAAAGAAAAGATAACAAAACCATCAAAGAATGACCATCTCACACCCTGAGAAACAGAAGACAGAAAATATAGAGCACTAAAATGCTTTCTGTCAGATCAACACTACTTTGTTCATCCAGTGATTTTTGCAACAAACTTTAAGACTTTCACTGTTTTGCAGTTTCCAAGCTCTAGGAAATAATGATATTTTTTCTAATACTCAAGCTAATTTTCCATTTTTTTTTTTTTTTCTTTATCAAAATCAACATTGACTCACCAAATGTGATTATATAATCTCTGTTTTTTTCTTTCCCATTGTTGATGTTGTATTTCCCCACATCTTTTCCCAGAACTATATTTATTATATCCAACAAGAAGTCCACAGGCAACATAATTACACCAGTCTTTATATACTGTGTTCTTGCAAGGACATATGTCCCATTACTTCTGTTGTCAATAAATATTTAAAACCTACCCCTCATTGGTTAAAAACCTTTCTAGAGCTTCTAGAAAAATCAGAAAAATTTCAGTGGCTTTTTATACAACATTTTGAAACCCTTCTTGATGTTTTCTGGTTTTGTCCTTAAATCACATAGTTCCAGAATTATCAATTCCGAAAGAACCTGAGAATTAAAAAAACTAAGTTTGCACCAGTGCTATCTTCCTTTTGTTCCCTGGTGGTGTTGAGCTCCAAAAATGGATGCATTTCAGAAGTTTTGCTCAATCCATTTCTTAACTGAAATTATTGATGAATGCTCATTGATTTGGGTTGGGGAAGACCAGTGTGGCAGCTCTAGGTTAGTCCTGCAAACCTGGCCCTTTAGGATGCCCATGGACTGTTCATTTTCCCTGTGCTCCTGAAGCTCATTAGGAGAGTGAAAGACTTATTTTAGGATAAGGGACTGAAAAACACTTGGTTTGTTCAGCATTGGAGGGGAAAACCAGAGACAATATGAATACCTGAGGGAATAAAAACAAGACAAGGAAAAGAACTATTGTGCTAAAGGGCAGTATTTTCTTATGGACAAAAATGGATCTAAACTGACTGGAAATCAGAGGAAGGCTTTTTTATTTTTATGATGTTCTGGAACAGCCTGAAAATGAAGTAGTGGGTTCAGAAAAAGAACAGCAGCTTTTAAGATGGAGCTCAGTACTTTTATGAAAAGAATTATATAACATGGTGCCTACAGACTGCATCTGATGACTCAGGAGATCCCTTCCAGTCCTATGTTCCTAAATTTTCCTGAGCAATTCAAGTATAAGAAGAAAATGTCAATTTTAAACAATTTGTAACTGGGCTCAGCTTGAGTACAATTCAATGGGATAAAGAAAAGGCACTTTTTTAGCTTAAGGGCATTCTGCCTTCTGAATTTCAAAGGCCTGTGGCAACTATGGTAGCTTGTCAGAATGGTTGTAAGAATCTTTTAAAATACAGTGTTTTAGACATTATAAATCTTGGACTAGCCAATAATGTTTAATGTCTTTTCTTTTAAACTTTCTAAATCCTCCTCCCCTAACCTACAGGGGAGGAAGAAGAAGCTCCATTTTCATCATGTGTAGATGGAAGGATTGGTGTAATCCTGTCAAGAGAAAATTATTTTCTGCTCTGGATTAATTGTGGCCTGAAGCTGGTCTGTAGCAATTACAGGTCCAGTATACAAGCAATGTGGAGACTGGACAAGAAGCTTTAAGAAATGTTCTAATTTGTTGGCAAAACACTTCATATTCTTCATTCTTTTCAGAGAAATTTTGCTACATTTACTGGGTCTGGAGCACTTGTTCAGTAACTAAATTCTCCACGCCCATTACTCAGACTTCCGTTATTGACACAGATCTCTTGTTACTGATTGGAAATGCTGTAGAACTCTGGAGCAGGACCAAATAAACTGGGGTGTGATAAGATGTTTATCAAGCCATGTTCTTGTTTGCAAGCTTTTCCTTCAGCTTTTGGGATTTGCTTGTGCATTAGGCTCACTAGAAACTCTTGCTCTGGCCTAGATTAATTCCTAAAAACAGAACACAAATTACTTTATACTTGTGGATTAAGATTCAGTTAATGAGGACAGTTGGTAATGCCTCTCCAGTTTGGCTGAGTTTCTTACGACCCAAAAGCCTCTCCAAGATTGCTGCTCTCACCTGCAAAAACCTATCTGGGAAATGACTAATCAGTGCATTTTTTTCCTGGCCTAATTGTATTTCTCATGAATCAGCGAAACCCACGGTGGGACTTCGGCAGCTATTTCTGGGTCCCTGAAGGGAGGTGGAGATTGCAGGAAGTTTGCAGCATTGCTCTGCTACTGCAAGCAAATTTATCAGTGTCAATGGTTTCCAGACTTTTAGGCTGAGCACTAAAACCAGCAGTTGCAAGTAGGACATTTTTCAGGAAAACGTTTTCCTTTCTTTTTGGCTGGAAAGAAAGTGACTTTTCAATTAAATACTACTTCAGGGATGGAAGAAGAACTTTTTTTGGGACATCTATTTTTTTTACTTAAAATCCGAAAACATGCAAATGTTCTCAATTCTGATAATCAAGAACATGTTTTATACAAAATCCTTCCCCAAATTTAATTTTTGTTGCTGATTAAAACTTTACATGAAATAAAAAATATGGCTTCCCAGCTGCCTTTGCTCTATACTGTTTGGGTTTCCACAGGTGGAGTTTGTCTGTGGGAATTTTGAATCCCTTACATCTGCAGTAAATAGGGTAAAAAAGCACTTGTAATATTTGCTGAGTGTCTCTCCTTCCTCACCATTAGTCAATGCTTACACAATCACATTTCTAAAAAAGCCCAATAGAAATGTAATATTTCTGTTGTTCTGTAGTTTAGCACTGACATTTCCTACTGTGAAAAGGTTATCTTTTTTTTTTTTTTAATTTCCAGTATGTTTCTATGGGAAGAATATTCCAATTTTCGTCTAAAATGCACTGAAAAAACTACAGCTTTTCTTTTAGCATCCATTACTAAGCATTCAAATTCTCCAAAGTGCAGGAGGATACTTTATGCTGGTAATGACTGACTGACCTTTCTATTAACACCACTTCGAAGGCAGTTTAGTGGCTTACCTCTTTAGCAAAATTAATAAATTCAGAGGTTCCATTAATGAGTATTTTGATTCATAGTTCTGCTTTAAAACATAATATGTTACTCATAATGTTGCTCATACTCCTCTATATTCTGCCTCTTCATTCTAAAGCTGGTCTGTGATGTAGCTGTATTTCCATTCTTTCTTTTATCCCTAAAGCCACATCTTGAAATCAGTGGGGCCACATCATGGCAACAGAGAAGGATTTGGCACTGCCTCATCTGAGAGTCTCGTCTCTCCACACATTGTTCTTGTAGCTGGAAAACATATGTCCCATTACTTCTGTTGTGGAAATATCAAGTAAGATGTAGAACGTCAACTACAGTTGTTCACGGAGAGCATCAGGGCGGGGGAAGCCTCTGGAATAAATGCTGGAAGCTCAGCAAGAGCTCTCCAGATCACTTGCTCTAGCATTCCAAATGATGGGAAATTCTGAGACCAAAAACATGGTAATCATTGGTTGCTTACTGGTGCAGAGCTTTACGGTTTCTAAAATGGTGAGATTTCTGTCACCTTTTCCGTTTAGAAGCCTCTTGTTTGAGAATATAATTATTGTCTTTTTTTTTTTTTTTTTTCTGTCAGCAAGCAAAGCTCTCATTGAGCTTTCAGGTAGACAAGAAGGTAGTTCTGCACTTAAATATAGTAATTATTTTTATGTGAGTAGAACCAGGATAGGAAATTCTAATTCTGCTGCAGCTACGTAGCTAAAATAATTTCTCTCAGGCTTTTCCTTCGTGCAACTAAACGGAAGCAGCCATGAGTCAGCAGTGTACCCTGAATGACTCAGCAGTTTATCTGATTATGGGTATTTGAGTATGACTGGTAAAAAAAAAAAAAAAAAAAAAAAAAAAAAAAAAAAAGAAAAAAGACAGAAGAAGGTAAAGTATATGACTCCATCATTAGTACTTCTTTTGTCAGTGCAGATAGAATGTTTGTAAGTTCAGTGTGTTCACTAAAATCTTCAAGGACCCAGGTATTTGAGTGTTTTTTAATACCTTGTGTGTGGAATTGCCAGCACTTCTAGCCTGAGATGTGTTCATGATGGAAGGTATTTTGTGTTTGCAGTCTGAGTATGACCTAGTTGGAAGATGGAAACTAATTTTATTACTAATTTAATGTATTTTAATCACTGTTTGCAACAAAGACATTACTTATTTTAGATGTACATAAGTATTGTCTATTTAGGGTTACTTCTCATTACCAGGCTAAACCAATGGTGCTGTTCTGTTCTACTCCTCTTTCTCCTATTGCTCTGTCCATGATGATGATATTTGACATCCAGCATCACAAACACTTGCCCTGGAAGCTGTAACAGTGTCACAACAAAGGCTAACTGCATTAATCTGTTATAGAACAGAGTTTTCATTTTAAAGGTCACATGGTGACATCAAAGGTCAATAAATGGTTAATGTGCTATATTTGCGTGGTGAGGAAAGAACAGATTAAGAACTGCTATAAAAGGCAATTGTACTTTTTCAATGGTTACAGCTTAGCATTTGGACTTTTATTTATGCAATTGCCATATTCCCATGACTCTGTCATAAACGAGTTGGGAAATTCAATAGTGTCTCCTGGCCAGGTAAATAAATGGGGACAAAATATGGTAATGACTTTCACATTTTGTATCTTATGTGTTTTATCTCAGATAAATAGACTCAATAAATGTTACAGTATATGCACTTGAGCCACAAATATTGCATTTGATTCCTAATGGGTCATAAAGTGCCTTTTGCAAACCTTCAAAAAAATGTCAGGCTCTTATATGGAAAATATATTTCAGTACTAAATTTATATTATTTGCCCTACTGAACTTGTTCCTGTCTTATGTTTCTAAACTATGTAGATAGTAAAATTTATGTTTTGGGTTTGATCTGCCTCTTGGTTACAAAGATCTTAATTCCACTGAAGTGGTACAAGCTGGAGTCTTTACATCCTGTTGCGTTTTAATGTGTTCAGTATTATAGTAACATAAGAATAATAATATCAAAACCTATTATAAGCTACATGAATTTTATTATTTGAACACATAAACCAAAAGTAATTTACAATATTGCATCATAGTAAATCTAAATTATGTTACAGAAATCTGCATTATATTGAATGGATACTCTGTTGTGTTTAACATTTTGACCTTGTGGGATATGACTCATGGTATAAACTGAAATGATGATGGGGAAATAGAGAATAAATGCAGCATCAGCTATAGTCTTGTGACTTTTGATCATTTGAAGGAAAACTCAATGAAAATATTGTGTTAATATGGTGGTAATTTCTAGCTAAGATTGCTTTTAATGAATTATCTATCATCAACACATTTAATACATTAATGTTTGAGTCACCTTGGGAAGTTACAGAAAAGCTGAAAATCTAAATTTGTAAAGTAATATTCCATAACTGGTAACTTTGGAAGAAGCTTGTTTCATCTAAGACCAGAATTTTATAAACGTCGTTCATAAAAATTGAAGAGCTATTTATTCTAAGTAGAATATGGCACATATTGATAGAGCCAAATGTAGCTGCATCTAGATGATGGCATTTGTTCCACATTTATTTTAGTATTTAGGATGATGCAGTCCCAGATGATTCCATTTATGTATAATAGGAAGTTACTGTAAGTTACAGAAACAAGGCTAATATATAATTTCTCTTAGTAGTTCCATATAGGCAAGTACCAGAATAACCAGTGAATGGCTGCAAGATGTCAGTAAATCTGGGCTACAGAATGTTAAAACTGTAGAATCTGAGTTAATTAAGATCCATCGTGTTCATATTATTACATATGTGTTACTGAGGATTCCATGTGCATTATTTCTGTGGTCTTTGAACCATTTCTGGTCAACATAAATATTTTAGATGAAGAAAATGGATGGCTCAAATGGCAGCATAGTTCAGCTGGAGCTAAAGCCTTTAGCTCTACTCTGTTCAGAGTTCCAGGAAGCTCCAAGGAAATTTTCTTTAACTTTTATTAGTTTGTAGAAAGTTATTTAATGTTCAGGGTTTGTTGACCCTAAGGAAGAGTATAAAATGTATATTGGCACTTAGGTAAATATTTGTGAAAAAAGTGCAATAGTGGTCAGTCAGCTGCCCCTTAGACCTGATGTTCCTTCAGGGAACCATTAGGAACCCATCCACTTCCAGCCAAGTCTTTCAAGGACTTCCCATCAAATGAGATGGGATTGAGCCAGATCTTTTGGCTGAAATGTTTAAGTGTGTCCTTCAAGCAGTAAATTTCAAAAAATGACAGGAGAATTAAGTAGAAAAAAGGAATATACTTGGGCAAATAAATGTATTCACATTAAAATTAAATTTTTGATTAGAATACTAAAGCCTAAATGAGTTAATTATACTGTTAAATCAGCTCAGGTGTTCAAAAGTCTCTGAAACAAAATCAGTTAAGCAATCAAATTTAAAGATTCACAAGCAAACACTGACAACTGAGCC
The DNA here is from genome assembly GCA_030060385.1 of Muscicapa striata striata. Taxonomy (NCBI): domain Eukaryota; kingdom Metazoa; phylum Chordata; class Aves; order Passeriformes; family Muscicapidae; genus Muscicapa; species Muscicapa striata. The sequence goes on from JAREIS010000073.1 coordinate 3,123,167, forward strand.
TACCTTGAACCTATTCACCCCTGCTCTACTCCCCAGGAGCTCTCCAAAGAAGGTTTACAAGGCAACTGCCATCACTATTGCTCCACAGCAGGATGGAGATTGACTGCACTGGCTCTATCTAGATGTGTCTGTTCCACCACACAAGAGTAATTTGTTTAAAACCTGTCAGAAGTTCACCATTTTAATAAGAGGGAGATTCCTGTGATCTGCAATAATAGTAATTAAAGATTTAAGTGTTGTTTGCTTTTATATGTCTTATGTACATATTCAGAAATAATTTATGTACAAAAAAGTGTCTCAAAGTGACTCTCCTGAGGCCAAGTGGTGTATGTGCCATTCCGTTAGTGAGGTCAAGACTTGGTAAGAGAGAATGATTAAAATGAGAATTAAAATGTGAATTGTAGGGAGACTTGTGTCCTCTGCAGAGAAAATGTGGTAATGCTGCTCCGTCAGAGGAGGATCTCTGAGGAGGATCCTTAGATATGCTGGTATAAAACTGGAATAACAGTTTTCTTGTTTAAAATTAAAGAGTTAGAAAAGCTCTGTTGCTTTTTCTTTGGAAAACAAACAGATCTCTCACCTGAGCTGATCTTTCCCTGCATGTGGTGCTCCCCAAAATGTGATACACGTGTGTCAGGGGGGACCCAGCCTGGGAGGAGGAGGAGGTCTTACCCAAGCTGTTTGTGAGTAGGCACAAAGCCTCTGCATGGTGTGACAGACCTTTCATCACAGCAGCAATGCACTGGACATGCTTTATGTACTTAACTAGTCCTGAAAAAGTCAGTGCCTCAAAGTGTTTTGTGTAGAATGCTCTGACTAGGAGAGTTTATGAGGTGTATAATGTCTCATACTCTGCACTTCCTAACTACCAGATTGACTTTTGCAGCTCAAATAAAATCTGACATGCTGGCTCTTCTGACACATCAGCAGCTGATCAGCTCTCCAGGGCTGAGGCCAATGGGTTCCCAAACTCTGCCCAACCTTTGTGTAGCTTAAATATTTCATGCACAGGGAGGTCAGGGAACATGAGGTTTTTAAAAGCGAGTGTAGAAGCCTGTTCAGTTTGATTAATTTGATTGTATTTTCTTCTCCCGTTTTAATAGGCAGAATATAGGCTTGTTGTCTTGAATTTTCTGACCTAATGTTCAAGGAATTTGTTGTTGTTTCCAGTCATTAATAAGGGCCTTTATTTGAGGTAATAAAACCATTGCTGCTTTAGATTTGTGAACATTTGTCACATCTCCTTAGATAGAGTTAGCAGCTATAATTTCTAAGTCATTAATCACCTTTTCCAAGAGCTGTATTTCTCTGGACTTGTTTTTCTCTTTTCAATATAGACAGTTCTGAGACTTTGGAAGTTTTTCCTCATTACATTGTTAAGAATTTTATCCAGAATTTGTGGAAAGCCTCTCTCTGACTTGTTACTATTGCTCAGAGATTCAAGCTGCATATATTGCACTTGAGATAGATGTGGATAGAGAAATTTCAAGTGTCATATTCCATTACAGTCTGAAATTCCATGAAAGCTTAAGCACATTGTAAAATGACATTGTCTCTCCCATCATTTAGTTTCGAGAAAGAAAGAGCTCACAAAAATGTCAAAACTTAGTAAACTCAATATTAAATATAATGAGCTTTTGACTTTGGTGCTGCCAGAATTACTGGGAGATGAAAACGTTGTTTAAAACCTTCATAGAATATTTCTCCTATTTTCTAGCTTGAGTTTTTTCAAGAATAGTTCATACACCTGGACAATTTGTTGTTATTTCAATGCTGTCATATAGCTAAAATAGCCATTCAATGTGTTTAGCTCTCTAATGTACTTCAGACATCAATCATAAACCTTTTCAGGCTTCAGTCTGCTAGGCTGAGCCTACGTTCATTTAGTTTTCTTGTGGAAGATAAGCTCTGCCCTTCCCATTCATCTTAGTAATGATTTTCTGTGCTTGATCCAGTTTGTGTTCATTTTTCTCCAATGGGGTTTGCTGAGGCTGTGCATAACCCTGGGACAGGAGTGATTCCAGTGTCTTGGACAGTGGCAAAATAGAAATCTTTCATCTGCCATCCCCTAAGCTTGAATCCAAGACTCACTGACTTGTTGAAATTGGAAGAGACATCTAAAGAAATTATACTGCAGCCCTCCTGCTCAAAGCAGGGTCAGGGTGTCACTCATTTGAGTGTCACTCAGTTCAGTGTGTCAGTTTAATACCCAGGAGTGGTCAATAAAATTGGACATTGAGAAAAATCAGGAAAAAATATAAACAAACCAGAAGGCATTGTAAAGTTGCTGCATGTTATGCTCTTTAATCCATAACACTGTATACAAAGTTTTGGTCCTCAAAGGAAATGCAGTAGAATTCCAGAAGCTGGAAAATAGTGGGAGCAGCATTCCAAATCAAAGGAGTGGTGCTGCATCCTCTTGGTTAATGAATGAAGAGTGTGACTTTTTAGCCTGTAAATGAAGGATGTGGTAGATATCCATGAAATCAGAGTGGTGTGGAAAAAGTGAGGAGGACATTTCTCATTGTGTCTCCCAACAAAATGTTGAAATGAAAGCTGCATCAGGCAGGCTCAGAAGAGCAAAAGAAGGTGCACCTTTAGAGCCATGGGATTCAGAATCTTCTGCCATGGGATACTGTAGAAAGCAGAAGTTTTCATAAATTTAAAAGCAACTGGAAAAATTTATGAAAGAAAAAAAACCAATCAACAGCTATTAATTAAGAGAGACAATATTTGTCTTAGTAGTTTGAAAGAGTATTCTGGGAGAAATACCATTCCCTGCTAGCCTTGTTCTTTGCAATCTTTATAGTGTTCACAGCTTTTATAAACTTTGGTTTTTAATTTAGAATGAAGTTAAATTTTAACATCTTGCAGTCCTTTGTAAATATTTTTTCTCCTTAGAGGTCTAATTTCTGGAGACCAGTCACAGTGGAAAGTTCTGTTGAAAAATAATGGTTTTATGCAATAGTATAATGGACCTGATACTTGTTCTCTTTCATCACTATTATTTACTGAGTTAATAAGGATACCTTTAATTTATCAGAGGAAAAGAAGGAGACAGCTATTATTTCTTAAGAGGATGAAATTACAAAGACATCAGTAGGCACAAGAAATGTATATTTCCTCCAAAAGATACATGTTTTCAGAGATACATGTTTTTCTGAGATTTCTGAGATACATGTTTTTTAGCTCACATCTGTGTCCTCTATAAGGACTAGGAAAATTGTAAGTGCATTTAATGTTCTGAGTTGGCCTGAAAAAAACAGAATAAGAGCTAATTATGTTAATGGCCAAGGGCTAAAATCTCCTTCACTTGAGTGTGTCTTCATGGCTGTTACAAAGGCTTAATATTGTAATATTTAATGACCACCCAGAAATCAGAGTTGCCAAGAGTGAGGCCTGAATATTTTTATTAATTGCACAGAGGTCAGATACACTGTTGGTTACTCACAGCCAGAGTTCAATGGAATCATGTTCTGAGATGGGGCAGGAGCCACAGCCTCTTTCACATTGCAGTAGCTCCTCCCCGGCATCCTCCTGCTGGTAACTCAGTATCTGACCTCACAGGAGGGAGATTTTAGCAAATGTTCATGCTTGTACTTTGATAGATATAGTGCACTCATGTCTTCAGCTTTTTAATCATCTTGTGGGAGAGAAGAACATTTTTTTACCTGAAGCCAGTTAGTACAATCTGATCCTCTTGCTATTTCTCAAAGACATATCCTACTCAGCTCTTCTTGCAGTTTTCAAGCTAAGTAAATATCTCTGTCTGTTTAGAGATAATTATTCTGAAAGTTTGCCTTTAAAGCTGATGGGAATACTTTTTGATTTTGTTTTGTAAAAAAAATTTAAAAAGTAAACAGTGGAAACACAAAAAAATCAGTTAAAAGATTTTGGTTTAGAATCTTAAGTTTTGAATTTGGAAATGCTTCCAGGGTGTCTTATTTTTGCTATCATTTTCTTAGAGTTACATTTCAGTTTTTCTCTCATGGAAGTACAAGACTCAAACTACGTGTCTGTTCTTGAACCTTAATATGGTTTAAAGCCCTCTGTGTATTTCTCTATGATTTTTTCCATATTTTAATGAATCAGCATCTTACCAAGAAAAGCCAACACTTTATGGAAAACTTTTTTTTTTTATCCATCCAGTTTATGGAAGCATAGAGGAAAGAAACCTTTTGCTTCCATTTTAGAAATTTCACCTTTTGACTTAGGCAGATTAATTCTTTCCAAATTAATTTGTGATTCTTAGGGTCGGTGTTTCCTGTGGCTTGTCAGATCAGACCATTGTAGTATTACATCTCACAGTGAGCAGTGAATTCCTTAATTCCTGTTTTCCCTGTTCTCTGTTAACCTGCATCTCCAATGGGATTGTCCAGAGCCAGCCCAGCAGCTTCTCCCAAGCCATCTTCCTTGTTTCCTGCTGAGGGTCTTATAATGGCTTTTCACTGTTTGCCTGTTCCAGCAATTATTTCCTGGTTTCTAGCCAAACAGTGATTCACACAGCATATAAAGGTTTCATTCCACTTCTTTTTTCAGTTTCCAACTTTCTGGTGTTTTCCTGCAATTTCAGTTCCAGAAGACATACTACCTTTTTTCTTCCCTTTTAACCTCCTACTTCATTCAATTTACCAACATTTGTCTACTCCACCTCTTCCTTTCATGCTGTTAGAACTGAGCTGTGCTGCAGAGTTCAGAGGCTGCAGCAGCTTGTATTTAATTCTTCCTTGCTCTTGAAGATTTTTCACATTCATCATGGAGTTTTAAGTTTCACATATACTCTTCTGTATGGAAAAGACATTGCAGCAGAAGACATTCTTTTGATGCATGGTTTTAGCTGTGCAGAAGAACACAAAGAACAGCTCAGCTTTGCAAGATCTCTTTTATGAGGCCTCATGCCCAGTAATGAAGGCTGGAGCTGGTGATCATAAGGAACAATACTACACACTTTTTTTCCTTCTCTTCTTTGTTTTAAGAAGCAGGACTCCACTCACATGCAAATAGCAGCTGTTTGCAAGTGAAAAGCAATTAATAATGATGCTGTTCTGTTCAGGAAACAAAATTGTGTTCTAGAATTGATAATGAATTGCAGATGATATCTTAATAAACTCATCTGTTTTAGTGTAAGGCCAGAGCTTTTTAATGCATGACCTTGTTGTCAGAAGTAACATGTACAAGTATCAAATCCCTACGATTTCACAGGCATCAGGAGGGATTTCTTTTCCTCATTTCTGGTACTGCAGGTGGCTTCCAGTGGGCCCCACTTCATCCCTGCCCAAGTAACTTCTGAGGGAAGGAAGAAACATCACTAAAAAGTGGGTCCAGATGAGTCTTGCCTCTTCTGAGTGAGAAGATCTTAACTTTGGGTCTTCTTACCAAAGCACCCAGGATTGAGGGCTGTTCTGGCACTCCAGCATTAATTTAAAAACTGACATCCCCTGCTGTTGCATCAGTGCCCATGTGTGTCTCATCTCACGGTAGTGACTCACCTCTTTTCTCACCTTTCTGGTCAGATTGCGTCACTGGATATGCTGGAACCAGCTATTCTTATATGTGGGCTGATCAATAACAGAAATCAGCCCCATTTTGCCTGCAGCAGGGTGATAGTCAGTAACAAAACTTGTTGATTCTGTCCTGAAAGCAGGCTCAGACCTCAAGGGGCTTGATATCATTAGTACCTTTGATACATTTGCCATTCCTTCTTTGTTTGCAGTAAATATTTTCACTTTCAGCTGAGTTAGAACTTAATGCAGCAACTGCTGGAAGATGTTTTTTGGGGTGAGCAGAAGCAGTTTATCAACCAGAGCAAGTGCTAGTGGGGATTCAGTCCCTCACATAATAGTGGCAAACCAAACATGGGCAAGGGTCCCCCCATTGCAGGAGCAATCCTTCCTTTCCTGTAAATCCCTTTTCTTTTGTGCACTGGACTGAAAATACAATGCTTAATGAATTCTTAAACAATGCTTTTCTTTTAGCAAAACTGACTTACATATGATGAAAACCACTGGAATTATTTACTTCCAAGGGGAAAAAATACAACACATGGGTACAGCCTATGAGTTTAGTGGACTTAATTATATGGTAGAGATGTTTTGTGTGTGACAGAAGAATGAAGTCACACTTTTATCAGTGGCATTGATATCAGTATTCTTTTTCATGGGAGATACATGGGTGGCAAAATGTTGCTGTTGCTTAAGCTGTTGTTATTTTATTATGCCACTGATTTTATTAATATACTGTTGTTATGCTAATGAGTTATGAGTGTTTGTGTCTTGGAGATTTGTTCACAAAAATGAATGGAGAAAGTGCATGAAGTACAAAATTGTCATGTAAGCACATCTGTATCATTAATGTGAGAAGTTGGTTGTATAATATATATGTAAAAAAAAAAAAATATTGTGAAGTGCTTACTCAGCCAGTGAACTTTCATACTGAAATATATTAGTAACAGAACCTCCTCATTTGCCCTTGCTTGTTATTTTGCAGTATGGATGTTTATTTTCAGCTGTGTTACAAGTTAATAATGGAAACCAAGGGTCGCTGAAAGACTTTCTGTTGATTTCAATAAAAAGTTTCTTAAAGTCTTTCTTAATTTTGTGTTGTAAAGAGTGAGACTTTGCAGGGGAGTTTCTGTTGCAGCATCTCCTACAGAACACTGCTGTTCCATGTTCTGGTAGAATTCTGCAGAGGGTCTTATTTGTAACTGGAGATACTGGAGTGCCCTGAGTAGTACATTGCAGACCCCTTCTTGTTTTAATTTCTTATTGCCTTTGGAAACTGGCATACTGATATCTGAAGAACAGGACTATAAATCAGTAGTCACTTTCATCTTATTTTCATTTAAATGTTTATTGGAAATCTTGAATATATATATATTCAAAAGCAAGCCCCTGTAATTTATACTGCCTGTGAGGGCATTCCTGGGTTCTTATGCTGAAGATGGCTGCCTTCTGTGATCACTGCAAAGCAGATTATGTATAATGCCTATGAGTTGGGCTTTATCTACTTACTTTACTATTATTATCAATAATAATGAATGAATATTAATTTTTCCTTTACTTGAAACAGTGAATTAGTTCAAAATGTGAATCCTGAGCTCACTTTCTTCTTGCTGCTTGTCACAGTATTTTCACAGTATCTTCCCAACTGTCATTTGAAACTCATAGGGTCAGTCCCCTTATGGTGCTCATGTGTCAGTGAAGAGAATCCTATAAATTCCCTGCTCTTGAGGCAGGAATGGAACCAATTAAACAAAATTAACGACATGATTAAAGGGGCTGGAGAAGATTTTAAATACTGTTATCAAATATACAACTTTCTACATGGAACGGAGCAAGCACAGAGGAAATACCACTTTGCTTATCTGCCACATATTTTTTAGAAGTCTCACAGTCCAAGATAAGCCCAGTGAATTCCAACCAGCAGGCACACTTCTCTCAGTCTTTGAGATGTTCCTTGTGAAGTTGCCAGAAATGCAAAGCAAGGGTGGTAGAATAATGCTGTAACGGAAGATCAAACTCATTCTTTCTGCTACATTACTCTAATTTTTGTAATGCCCTCCCAGGAGCATAAAAGATCCCTGATGCATGGAGCAATGCTGGTATAAATTATTAGCTCTCTGCTCCAATTCATTCATCCTGGATAGTCATAAAATGTGTTTGTTTCAGAGGAAAACCTCTGCTTTCCAATTAGATAACAGTAAACCATTTTCTGTTTGCTTGTTTTTATTTTCTATAAGAATATTCGAAGGCAGAAGCTAAGTTATTTTGACTTTTAAATTTATATTTTCAAGGATAGGGGTTTAGGATCCAGCTGCCTATATCAGCATGAAATTATTGAGATTGTTTGTTTGTGGTAGTAAAGCCAGTTCATGAAAGACTTGGAGCACAAGCTTTGTGACAGATATTTCCAAAACTATGGTGATAGTATTTACTGTTAAGTCTGGGAATGTGTTACAAATTAATGATGACTCAATTTTCCCCCTGAAATTCATTCATCAGAGTGTCCAAATTATATTATATTGACTCCAGGCTTTTGCTTTAACAGGCTGTGCAAACCCCTGTGGAAAAAGAATAGGAAATTTAATAGGAGCAAGTATAGTAGGATTCTACAAGAATTTAATAAAGTCCCACCAAAACTTTTAAGATTACCACTGGAACTAAACAGTAAGTGATACCTCAGATAGACTTTTGCAGTAGCTTGTAAAATTGTATAGCAGTGACACAGTTTCCTAGAAAATTATGTAGGATTTTTGAGGGATAAAACTCTCAAAGAATCCGAAGACTATGATTTTTTAATTTCCATAAGAATGTTTCCATGCAGGACTATTCAAGTCCAACCTATCATTAAGATATCAGATCTGTAATGGAAAAACCCCAGGTAGAGCAGAGTCTGCGTCAGTTATTTTTACATTCCAGGCATTGCCACCTCTTTTAGAATGGGACCACACCTTGTGGCCAGCTTGAAACGTGGAACTAAGCTCTGGCTTCAGCTGAGCCCTCAGAAAAGAATTTGATGCTTATCACTTCTGCTTGAGCTATTTCCCTGTTTGTGGGGAGATTTCATTACTCAGCCCATCCTTGACATGGGATTGGGACAATTAATTTAGGAATTATTTGAGGAGTGAGAAGTTTTAAATAGAAAGATGAGAAGGAGCTGCACTGTAAGAGATGTATTTCCATAGAAAGGGTTGGCTCCAAGGAAAGGTGACAGAACATTCGAGTGGGGTAATGCAGGTGGCACCAGAGCACTGGAGTTTGGTTCTGAAGATGCAGCATTCCACTCCTCTGTGAAATTCCTCCTCCTTCCTGTGCAGTGAACAATCCCTTCTCCCTGGCTGAGTGTGTGTTGTACATTGTGATACCAGCAGTGCTGAAGACATGAGTAAGAAACTGAAGCAAAAATCTTTCTGTTGCCTGGGATGAATCACTTGTCTGGGTGTGGAAAACTTCCTCCAACCTCAGAAAGTGTGGCAAAAATCTCAGTTTTCAGTTAAATTTCATTACTGGAATTTAGGGGTAATTCCTATAAAATTTAATAAATGAAATGTAAGAAATTGCATCTTTCCTTATAATACATGAACTTGTATAGTTTATAGATGTATTTTCCAGTCATATTCCATACTGGTGTAAAGGAAAAGTGATTCATGAGCTGCATCATGCTTTCTGAGGTACAACATACCATGGAACTCAGTGGGTGACTGATTCCAGTCCCTTGCTGCCCTGAGCAGTTCCTTGGCATGACATGCTGCTTGAACATTCATGAAAACAATAATGATGTTCCTTCTAGACACAGGAGAAGAGTTGATCCTCCCCCAGAGCAGCAAAGACTTAAAAATATTAAAAAATATGCAGGCAGAGAAGGTGCAAGGGGATCTTAGATAGGAGAGAAGAACTCTGTGCATAAGAAATATCTGGGTCCATTGGAGCAAACTTCCTTCCTCAGCACAAGATCCAAATTTGGATATTGCCTTCACTGCATAGCCATCACACAGACTCACAGATTGCTGCCCTATCATTTTGACATTAGCAGTGGGGAAAAAAATCTACAAAAGCCAATTTTCTTCTCTGCTTCCACTGCCCTAGGAAGAATCCAGTCAAATGCCAAGAAAACCAAACTGGCACAAAAATGAATGGGCATAAGTCATCACTAAAATAGACCAACATGTTTTGTCAACTTCACCTGGGTAGGCTTAGGGGGTCAGCAAAGCCTCTGCTAAAATCATGTGGGTGTTTTGCTCTGAAAACACCTTCATAATTATAAAAAAAAAAAAAAAGCCATCACCGTTGCCTAAGAAAATGGAACACTCTCTCTGATACAAGCCATTCACCCCAGTCTGCCTTGCAAGAGAGTATTTGCACTCACAACCCACTGTGTTTGTCCAAAGGCTGGCACTACTCTTTGGCTTCCTAGCTGGAAGATCAAACCAGCTGAAAATTCATGAGGTGGAAAAGATAAGCCCAAAGATCCTTGCTTATTAACACAGTTCCAGATTAAATGGATCTATAAGGAAATTAAGGAGCTTGATCACACAAGACACTTTCAAAATGTGCAGAGTCATTTTGAAGTTGGCTTCTAAAATCTTATTCTCACTGTTTGTTGGGAACGGTTGTTGATGTGTTTTGGGGTCTGATTTCTGGTGCTGTTTGGTGTTACAGGAGTCATAAACACCATGGTTTTTTTAGCTTCATCATTGTCATATGAGATGAATTTTGCCATCATGCTTTTAGATTGCAAGATGATTATGCTGCATTCTAGGACATGAATTTTATTTCCCATTTAGTTCCACATCCCTACTTTGAAAGGTCTTTGAACAACTATTCCTGAACTTCTTTTTGTATATCCCTAATCACCTTTTGCTTTTTCATTTCCATTTTTGGACTTTTTCACTCTTTCCTGTGAACAGTTTGAATTCTGAGGAGATGTTAAGAGTATTTTATACTTATGTTATTTCTATATTGGAGTACTTCAGTAGGGCTGTGGTTTTTTGGTTTTTAAATTACAGCCATTTTCTACTGTTAATATTCAGACAAGATGGTTTGACCTATAAGTTTGACTTTTGTGATTGTTTCTGGAAAATTGTGAGCCATCTGTTAGGTACTTTAAAGGAAAGTAGATGTCCATAAAACTTATGGAGGTATCACTGATGTGTGCAAATCTGTTTCTTTACTTCTGTATCTTAAAGTTCAGACGATTCAATATTCTATATTTCATAAAAGAGAAGCTGCACCTGAATTAAAAATTTAACATGCAGCAAATTCAGCAAAAATTGATGAAGTCCATTATGAAAACAGAAGATGTTTTGATAAAATCACTGTGCTGCCAAATGGAATGTGATTGAGTTACCTTAGGAAAGGTCAGCCTTGGCTACCGCTGGTTTAAAGGATGGCTCTTCCTTTGCAGGCTCTGGTGTCAATAAAAGTCATTCTCGTGTGTTTTGCCTGATGTTTTTCTGCTTCGGAGGACGTTACACCGTAACCACGCTTTGCACAGTAATTGCCCTCCTTGGGATAGTCCCAGTGCGTGAAGCACATTGCTCACAAATAAGGGTTTCACATGCTGAGAGGAAATTGGCAAATACTTTGAATACATAATAGGAGCTATACTGAGGTTTCCATTAACTACTCCAGTAGAAAAATGTTGCAGTGGTCAGGTATTTTACTATTAAAGTGCTGACTAACAAGAAGGAATGTGATCCTGTTGGATACAACATCTATTGATAACTGATTTAAAAAAAAAAAAAGAGGTGCCTGCTCAGAACCAAGTGTAGGATGGCATTTGCCAAATATATTGTTTTTAGTTTAGTCCCCCTGTTTAAGTCAGTGGTAGAATACAGAGTACTTTAATGTTAGTAGAATGCTCCAAACATGGAATTCCTTTAAAAAAATTATGAAGAAAAAATATTCACTCCCTCAAAAGATGCAACCAGTCTGAAATTACTTTTAATATTAGACTAACCTCATGAGGAAAAATATACAGTGTGAGAAAAATAAGATCTTACATAGATAATCTATTAATTATAAAAGGTGAAAATAAATTTAAATTATTGAAAATATCACAAACAGGTTTTTGTAAGTAAAATATTCAAGGAAAGTGGTGCAATACTCAAATTCTCACACATACTGAGAATAATATTATTGTATTTCTAAAAACATGGTAGAAAATAATATTTAATTGTGCATGACCTACTCTTTTATCTTGACTCTGCTGCAGTCCTGCTGCTTGGAACTGGAGACGTAACCTCAGTGGAGGAAGTAAAGTAACCTCAGTGGAGGAAGTAAAGTAGACTTTTTCATACTTATTCTCCAGCAAAGCCCAAAAGCCTTCACATAAAAGCCATCAGCTTTTATAAAATATGTAAAAATGAGTATCCTTCTTAACTGTTATCTGGCAAAATTCTTGGAATGGATGCTGACATCCTGGTGTGTGTGTTCCATTATACAAAGGACATGGGATTTGGCCACAGCTGGCTGGGATAGAAATCCTTTGCTGTAGGAGCATTCCCTGCTGGGGCTGCAAAGCTGGACTTCAGCCCAGGAGCTCTGTCCTGACTAATATCTGCTCTGCCTCCTGCACCAAGTTGAGCTCTGATGAGGAGAGGATCTGTTTCTGACCAATAGTTTCCTTACTGTGTTCTTAGTCTCCAGTACAATTGGAAATCTATTAAAAAGGAAAATGAGTTCAGAACAATATGTCTCCTCTGACCTTTTTCTTTGTCCAGTTGTGAGTATTGAATATCTTATCCAGAATTCTCATGCCAAGGTTAAAATAATTTCTTCTTGAGCTAGTCCACAATGATGAAGTAGAATTTTTCAGGAGACGGATTGCTCTGAGAGTGGAAGATTATTACGTGCAATTCACTCTGTTAAACTGAGCAATAAGCATTGCTAAATTGAGTTTTCTCAGTGCTGGGTGGTCATTCTTCTAGGTCTATGGTGAAAAAAGGGGATTGGAACCAAGTTCCTTGCTTGGATCTGATCATCATACCAATCCCTGCCATCTGAGCTCCTAATTATGATTTACTAAAAACTTGGCATGAAGCCCAGATCTGCTAAGGAACTAGAATGGAGTGTCCCTGCTGGAATCAGTCTACATGTCAGACCATGTAGCCATCGTGGATCCCAGGGTGTGTCCCTGCTGGGCTGTGTGACAGCAGCACTTTAATCCCATCATCAGCATCCCTGGCCCTGCTGGGGGCTGCAGGGAAGACCTGCAGGTGGTGCCCTGCCTGGGTGCACTGCCATGGTCACCCTCCTGCCCCACAGCCCCACAGCCCCACATCCCCAGTGCAGCTCAGGGCCGAGAGAGGATCCAGCTGTTTGTGGCTGAATTATGGGAGCAAGGATATTGACCTCAAAGTGTGCATAGCATCAGCAAGGAAGAATGAGACAAAGCCCCAAAGGTGAACTTTATATTCTGTACATGAAAATTGATGTCTAAAAGTATTGTAACAGAACTACTTCCTGCTGTTTGTATTAGTGATGGAGATGATTTTCTAAATATTTCACTTCAGCAGCTTTCTAGGAAAATGAGAGTGAATGCTAAATTGTGTTATGTTATCTGGTAACAATATTGATGTTCAGTCAAAGCGTTAAGTCATAGAATTATGGGATAAGATGAGTTTGAAGTTGGGACCCACAAAGATTGAGTCCAAATCCAGGTCTTGCACAGGACAGCCCCAACAATCCCCCCATGTGCCTGAGAGTGTTGTCCAAGTCCCCTTAGCCACTCCTCACACAGCTTCCACTCCAGACCTTCACCATCCTCATGTCTCTCCTTTGAACACTCTCTAATGCCTTTGTATCTTTCTCATAGGTGGTTCCCAAAGCTGCACACAGGGCTTGAGGTGAGGCTGCACCAGACCAGAGCAGGGCAATCACCTCTTGTCATTCTTCCTCCCAGTAAAATGCAGCAATGTCGTTTTTAGAAAATATTTTGGTTTGTAGTTTCTTATAAACAGCAAGGTTGGATGGTATTCAAAATATTCCTCAGTCAGACACCTAGCAGCTCACAGAACTAAACAGTCATTGTCCCAATTAGCTATTAAATTCTTGGTTACAGTGTTTTAAAATTCCTTCCTTCACTGGTGTGATGATGTTCACTTAAGCTTTCTGGAGCTTATTTTGGTGACAGCAGCATTAATGTGAATCTTCCAACCTGTATCACACTATCAGTTTCTCCAGTTAAACAACATGCTTTATAATTTCTGGCTGTATTATTAATGTGTATTTGGAGAGGGAAGGACACAAAGATTACTCTAATATCCTTTATGAGAGAGAAATATCAGAGTTCCTTTTGGCCTAGTGTCAACAGAAGGAGATTACTCTGTCTGAAGGAGTGGTTGCTCACTGATCTAAATATTAACACACAAGACTTGGCAGCACAATGAGAGTGTTCAGCTGACTGATTCAGGACTGATATCTTGCACTGAACATATTGAGAATCATTGTGTATTTGAGGTAACTTATGGCATTTTGTCATGCTTTAACTTCATCAACCTTTAAAATAATTTTACTTGCCAGAAAATCTCTTGATGGGCGAAGCTTGCTAAGATTTCTAAATGCCTGCATTCTTTTATGGTTCTAGATGAGTACTGGAAGACTCTTCGCAGCCTGGGCTCCTCAGATTTATGAATTTATAGAATAACTTCTGCATAATCATGCACTAAGTATCCAAAAGATGATGAAAAATCAGGCTAGAGGTATTTTATTTTTTTTCGACCACAGGGCCAGTTCTGCCCTTTAGATGAATGCAGATGACTTCTATTCAGCTGCAGTGGAATTTGACCTTCAAGCAGTGTTTTCCCAGAAATGATCAGGCACCTTCTTTTGTTTTCAATACAGTCATATAAAATTATCACCTTAAGCAAAAGGAAAACTCTGAGCACTCAGCCTTCTGCCTAATTTCAGAACCCTCTTGCTCCTTGTTTTGTTGAATGAAGATACTGTGTTACTTTCATCCTGCAATATCCTCTGAGTTTAGTTAACCCCTCCTGTTCCTTCAGATTGGACTTATTCAGCACAGACAGAATGAGGGCTCACTCATGAGACAACATGGATTTTATAAGTTCATTCCCCTCCTCAGATATGATTGCATACTTCTGTCTTAATAAAACCTTCGATCTGTAGAAAGAGTTTCATTTGTAATTTGTAACTGTACAAAAAGCAACATTTAACATCACTGTGCAAGTCCCTGGATGCAAAAAGTCAGGAACAAGTAGTCTTGGGAAAGGCTGGTGATGCTTACACAATAGATCCCCAAACTTCACAGTACTGCTTTTATCAATAATTACCAGCTTTTTTTTTTTTTTTTTTTTTTTTTTTTATGAGACCTTCCTCTCTGTTGTCCTGTGAGATTAAAATATGGTAAATGGGGAAGTTAAAAGATTATCTAGCAGACTAAATTTTTGAAACATAGCCAATAAAAAATAGAAGGATTGTATTGACAATATTAACAAAGGCATTTTGGGCACTGGCTCCTAGATAAGCTATAACTAAATATTTCAGTTTCAGCATGAGAAACTTAAAGAGTTTTCTGCATTCTTAAGTGCAGGTTTTCATATTAATTTTCAGAGCCATCCACCTCTTTTACAGCATGCTGTCTTCTCCTACACAATTTAGTTGTTTCACAATTGTATTGCGCAGCAGACAAATTTCCTGTAAGTTTACAAATAATGCTGGTCTTTGGTGCTGTCAGAAAGCAGCCTTGAAATCTGAACTTTTAGCCCCTCTGATGATTTCATTTTTTGTGGATGAAAATTTGTGGTGAAAGTTTGTGGACTTTTCCCTCATTTGTCAGTGAAATGATCAAGTATATGGTGGTAAAAACCCAGCAAACCTAGAACACATTTAATTGCATTTCTTGAAATCTATTTGTTGGCAAAACCTGCATTTGGGGCTTTGAACAGGTGAAGATTAAAGTCATGCCGAATGATCATTGCGCTCTCCTACTAACTTTTTTTCCCCTTTTGAGCATTTTTGGTGTTAGAAATGTCAACACTTGAAATCAGATGTGGCTGTGCCCCCTCTCAGAGCAGGTGCCAGGTTAGGAAGAGCCTGTCCCAGGGGGAGCCTCCTCTCCCCGGCTCTCTGGGGCCGCTGCTCCCGCCTGACCCAGCCGCCTAAAATTAGACCCTGATGTCAACACTGGAGTTAAGCCCTAACTACTCAACTTTCATAAAACTGCTTTTGTCATTGCTTGATGCCTGCTGGTCCACTGAGCAAGCAGGTATCAGGGCTAATCCTAAAAATGCCTGCTTATTTTTACAGTGACCTTTCGAAACAACATGGAAGTGCTGTCATTGGGATCAAACCAGAGCTGTTGGTAGTTTACTAGGCTCATGTCACTCTGCATTTGCCTCCAAAACATTTCATCAAGTATTCCATGTACTCGTTTAATGCAATTAATTTAACCGAAGACAACCTTCTTTTCCATTTGGAAATAAAATCGTCATATGTTTTGGCTTAAAAAAAAAAAAAAAAAAAAAAAAAAAAAAAAAAAAAAGGAAATGTTTAGCTTTTTTAGCTATTTTGATTTTTAAGAGTTGAAATGACAAGGTCTGTCTTCATCAGAATGGAAAAATCACTGTTTAGTTGTCACTTAAACTTTACCCTTTAAACTTTAAATATCCCAGCATTACTTTTTCTGATGCTACTTCTTTTCAAGTTACTTTTGTGGTAGTTGAAACACACGTAAGAAAAAGATGTATTATTTACAGAAATAACTTAAAACTAATAGTATTCTGAAAAAAAAACCCAAACAAGCTACCCTGTACTTGAAAGCAGTTTGATAATTAAACAGAACAATTTAAAAACTAAAAAAAAAAAAAGCACAAAGAATTTGGAAAGGAAGTAATTTGTATAACTAGCAAATATTTAAAAAGAACAGGAATATTTCCTGCAGCGTAAGATCCTTTGCAGAGTGTTTCAAACAGTTGAACTCACAACAGGAAGTAATTTGCTGCTGAAAATAAGATCACATGAAACTCACTGCCTATAGTGATAAAAGGGAAGTGCTTCACTTGGTGGAACTGCTGGTTAAAGTGATGCATCAGAGCAGGTTAGTGGCACTGTGTGTTTTAAATTAGGTTGGGATGTCTGAAACAGGAGCAGAGAAGATATGACAATCCCATGGAACAAGCATTCAATGAACAAAGGTCCCACTGGGCATCAGATTACCTGAAATGGCTGTTTGAAAACATCAAAATCTTTATCGTAGGTGCTGGGAGTGTGAAATCAATCAAACAAGGATGTTATAGATCTCTGCACTATCACACACAGGGAAATAATTGATGACAATGAATAAAATTCTTTCTAAATTCATGAGCAGGCCAAGGTGTAGATATGGACCTTTAAGTAGGAAAATGAAACAACTTGAAAATCCATTTACATATTTCCTTTGAAGTGGCCACTGTCAAGATGGTGTTTGAGGATACTTCATCACGCACTTGGAGACAGTAAACCAGGATACTTTTAATTTTGATGTACTGTGCTTTCAGGTGGCAATGGGGCAATCTTTTTCAGAGGCTGAGGAAAAAGTAAATTCTTAGTATTAAACAGTGTAGAAGGATTAACATTTTTTGGAGGTGATGCAGTCACTCTTGTCAGCTGTAGCAGCTACTTCTTGTGTCCAATCTAAAAATTGCTTTGATAAAATTGTATTTTTATAAACCTCTATATATTTGATGTTGTGCCTGTTTCATGGGGGCTTTTTACTACACTGTCACCCTTGAAGGATCTCTGAGGCTTTCAAGACAAGATGCTGCTTAACCCCCCATCCTTCCATTCCTAGAGAGTTTAAGGCAGGGCTACTGCTTTTCCAAAGCAACTTTTCTTAAGTCTAGTGCCAAAATCAGAAGGAATTGCTGGGTTGACTTTGGTAGTGCATGTCTGAGACACATTTGATCTGTTGGTCCATCTTTGTAAGGAGTCATTCTTAGGAAATACTTACCCTTGTTTATTCATTCTCTGGTACTGCCAGGAATCTTTGACTTGGTTTGGATGACGTACTTGGGCATTCAACAGCATATTCAAGAATGTGGTCATTTGCTCCAATCTGCACCTAATTCCCCAGTGGATAGTGTGGTGTTTTCCTGACACATCTGTCTGTGCTAATGTACTCTTTTGAATTCAGCAAAAGAAATTTAGCTCTGTGCTTCAGTGTTAAATTATTATTATAATCTGAATTTTAATTAAATCTTTGCTATATAAACATGACATTTTAATGCTCTTGGTAATAAAATAGTATTTTATTTTAAGTAACTCACTGGAAAGATGTTATAATAGTTGAGATCAAATATATTTGCACTCATTCTAGGGGGACAAATGATATAACACAGTGGTATGATTTATCCTTTTTTTTTAAACTATGTCCAAGTATGCCCATACATATGTAAAATAATTGCATTCCTGCATTAGTCACAAGAGCTTTCTCAGTGGAAGTGGTGTTGCTTTGAGTCCTGTGGTTTGTTTTGCCAGCAGAGATACAGTGTCTTCCTTGCAGTCACTGGGATCAGCTGGGCTCCGGCAGTGAAGTCACTTGGAGTTCCCTGACCCTTAATTAGCTGCTCCCTGAATTTGCCCAGGGTGTTAAGCCCGGAGGAGTTTCCCCAGCTTTCCTGGGACACTGCCCTGTGAATGTGCTGTACAACCAGGGCAGTGCAGGATTGCTCTGCTGGGAGCTGCAGCTGCTCTGAAGGATGAGGATCTGCAGGGGAAGTGGACTCCAGGCCAGGCATGAATAGTTTGTGCAGTTTAAGAAATTTGTCTCTTTTTGTTGCTTTGCCCAGAATTCCAAAACAACAGGCTTGGATTCTGCTACTGAGATAATCTCAAAACACACATGATGTAATGGTTTAATTCCCAAAGTCCTGCTCACTTGGGACTCTCATTAAATTGGAGATTACCAATAGAGTGAAACTAGTTGAAGTTTTCCTTTCCACGACACTTGTTAATTTTTCAGTTTCTATTCAAAATCATCATTGTCCAAATACTTTTCTTTAATCACAACATTCCATGCTGACACAACTATTTACTTAGTAATCATGCCATACCTCAACATCTATGCATATTCATGGCATCACAGAAAAAATTATGGCATAAAAGTTGCTTCAGACCAATGCAATCACATACACTGATAATTTAAATGGGTATTACACAATTATTTATTCAGCCTTTAAAAGGGGAGAAATCACTTACCAAAGCAACTGCTATATTGTGTGTAACTAATGCTATTTTTAAGATAAAGGACATTGGTAAGGCACATATATCAGTATCTCTCAGAAATATGTACACATTTTGCAAAGGCGAAAAATAGGACTTTTATAATTAGCGCATTTGTAAAAAGAAGTTAGGACCTGTTTGCTAAATATGTCCTTATAATTGCATTTTATCACCATTCTTACAGCATTATGAAGTCTTCTGACAGGACTTTTAAGTAATATTCAGGAAAATAAACCCCAAAGAAAAATAATAATATTCAACAGTAAGGGAAATATGTTTGTGTTCAGGCTAAGTCTAGTAGCATTTGCAATCCAAAGCATGCAGCCAAACACACAACATTTATACCATTGCAGAAGACTCTACATAAATACTGGCTATCGAGAATAATTTTCTTCCTTTCTTTTCTGTTCAACCAGTAGAATATTGCCCTATCCTTGCTCTGGGAGCTGGGAACATAATGTGCTCTGTATTCCTTGTCACAGAGCAAATGCTTGAGGCTGAAGATGTTTGCATATCACTGTTATGGGCTGAACAACCATGATTCTGTGTCAGAGTGGAAAATAGTAGCACATGACGTAACCTTCAGTAAATCATTTTTGTCCTAAGTGCACTCATAACCAACTTACAGACTTCTAAAATGTCTGGTTTTGCTTTTTGTTCTGGCAGTCCAAAGGGCAAAAAAGAATATTGAAGAAGAGCTGGGTTTTATTCATCATATTTTAAATTTTTCTGTTAATATCCATTAATAGACTGATATTTCCTTGCACTCCAGAATTATTTACAAAATAAGTTAAAAAAAAAAAAATCCTGGTCCCTGGCTCAATACAGCTGATACATTGTGAATGCCTAATGTTGATCAAAGTCCGTCAGGTGGGATAAGAGAATGATGCTGTGCTCAATGTTATGGCTTGCTTAAAATATTTTTTGTGAACTTGAAGGGTTATCAATATGAATATATCTTTCTTTTAGTATTAGACAAAAATCTGTATTCAGAAACCCTGGAAAACTTGGATTGAAGAATGCCAGCAACCTGATCCCTGCAAAATATTCTATTTTTGAATAGCCAAGATACAGCAGTAGTGAAACTGGAGCTAGTGGTGGTACTCGGATAGTTACATTAAAGTTATGATGTTCTGGAATAAGTGTTTTTCTTATGGGGAAAAAAAATAATTACGAACAACTTGCCCAAAGTCAAATGCTGATGCACCTCTTTGAAAGATCAGACTATTCAGATTCTGGGTTACTCAAATAATTGCTGCTGTTATTCTGTAGCTGAAGAGCAGGGCCCAAAATGAGCACCCAAGAAATGCTGAACTGATGCAAAGGAGGGAGCCCCTCTCCCAAAAGAAAGTTTTCTGGATTTTATTGTAAAGGAGCGTTTTCCCAGCCCTGGGTGAGATTTTCAGAGCTGTGCAAATAAGACAACTTGCAATGAAAGAAGTGCACCTGGGTTTTCCTATTAAGTTATGGTGATCCAGTCTGTTGAGTTAGAAATAGAGTTGATTTATGTGATATTATTAATCTATCCAATAAGTTCTTCAGTCATTTCTGTTGCTGGCTGAATAAGGCTTCAAATCATCTGCTGTCCAATTTGATGAATAACAGCAGTGTCTGAGCTGGTGGCTAATCCAGCATTAGTCATTTCTCTGCTCAGGTGTGGTATCAGTTTCTCAGTTCAGGGATAGCTGTCTATGGAGAGGTATTTTGGGAGAAGCACAAGCCATGGATCAGTGCATGCATCCTTTTTGTGGCTCAGCACTGCAGAATACTGCAGGAGAACTGTTGTCTCTGATATCAGGATCAAAGTCCACAGCAGGCAAGTCATCCAAATCCATGAGAACTCTGTTTTCCCTACAAATTGGATAAATCCTGTTGGTGTCTGATAGAAAGTGAGTTGAAATATTTGAAGATACTTCATTGCATTTAATATGCCTCTGCAGGAGTGGAAATGGATTATCTGGATTAGGAATCCAGGAGTGTGAGACTTCCCCCAGAGAGAGGAAGATGGGAGAAATAGTGTTAGAAAAGATGTATCTGTTTTAATTTGTCTTTATTCCCTAACTGTGAATATGAAGGGCTTTTCCTGGCTCCCTCTGCTGGTTCAGCTTTTTTTTCTTTTCTTTTCTTTTTTCTTTTTTTAAAATTTTTTTATTTTTGTTTTGTTTTGTTTTGTTTTGTTTTGTTTTTTTGTTTTTCCATGACAGTATTATTTTTGCTGATTAAAATAGCTATGGCAGCTTTGTGTCTATCTCAGCCTTCCTCCCTCCTCCCCATCCTGTCTTACACATTCTTCTCTTCTTAAATACACAATTATTTTTATGACTAATTCCTCTTTTCCCCTGTAAGATTATTGTGTGATTCATGTTTAAAAGTGAATCGATCCTGTAAAAAAGCATCAGTTACTCCAAGTACATAAACAAGGGTGAAAAAAAAGATTAAAAAGTGTGAAATTCATAAAATATTCAGCAGTAATTTCCAGTATGACCTAACTTTTTGTTAATACTGAATTTAAATAATGAAAGAAAAAAAACAACAGCAACAGAGCAGCAGCTGCCCCAAACATGAGATGTTTTTGTTATGCTTTATGCAGTGCCTGTTTTTCTAATCACCTGAGATTTGAAATGCTGCACCTGCTCCGTAGTAGTTAAGCAATAGTAGTACTTTGGTCTGACATTGAATTTCCATCTCTAGAAAATTTAGGTATAAACTGATTAAATCTGACAGTTCTTCTGTGGAGCAGGTAGTAACTAGCACCACAGATGGATCCCAGAACATCCCCAACCCACAGAAGGGGACACTAATCTGTTAAGGTTTAGCAAAATACCAAGTCAAAGCAGAACCCAACACTTGCTCAGACATTCATTTTTCCCTGTGAATTCCACCATCTAGGTGTAGTTTTCTACTTCCCCTGTGACTGATCACAGTTATTGTTGTCTGGCTGGTTTTTAGCACACTCAGAGTCATGGGGGCATGTTTGGCTTTTGGGTTTGCTGGACACAGCCACAGCCCTACTGCAGGGCTCTGCTGAACCAACAGGGGCTGACCTTGCATGGAAAACCCTTGAGCACTGTGGCCACTGCAGCAAGAACTGCACTAACCAAGCACCTGCATGTGCCAAATCATGCTCCAACCTGCAGTGGGGCTCCAGGAAAAGTATCTTCCAATTAATGTCAGCTCTTCCCTTCCAGGTGTCACCTCGCAGAGATGGGCTCCTGTCTGTCTCTGTATTTGTGAATTCCTTACAGTGGGAAACAAGCTCTTGGGCTAAAGTTTTTTTGTGTGCCATTTTTAACACTCCCTGGTGACTCAGCCCAAGTCCTGTGGGAATTCCTAAACCACTTGGAGGGTTTTGAAAATGTTGCTTTTTACCTGTGAGAGGCTCCCTGTGTTCCCAGAGTTAATGGGCAAATCTGTTAGCAGTAGGCAGAAAATTCTATTAAGATTCTTGTATTAGTCTTGCTGTTATAACATATGGATGCTGCAGGATCTTGAATGTTTCTATCCTTACAGCTTCCTGCTGAGATGATATTATTGCTTGGGTTAAAAGCTAAGTGGCTTTGTGTATGTACAACTCCAGTCAAATATATGATTGCTAATAATCCGTGTAGCATGAATGGAAAAGAGTTTCAGATGTGATAAAGCAGAGCATCACTTCGGTGACAAATTCACATTTGTTTTGAGATTCAATCTAGTTTGAAAATTCCACTTTTATCTTAAATTTGGGCTGTTGTTCTCTTAGCACTTTTTGGTTGTTTTTATCCTCATTAACAAGGGAATGTAAATTCAACCTTGAAAGGGCTTCTTTTACTTTTCTAGATGTAAAATTGAATTTTTTACTAAGTGAAAATGTTAAGTTTTTAATAAAGTAAAAGAGCTGCTATGAAAATGATAAAAATATAGAAAATTAATGAAATAACTTGAGAGTTTTAATGTTTTGGACAAAAAAATCTACATTTTTAGTGATTGGGATAGAGAGACAGAAGGCAGCAATTCTGAGATATTCCAACTTCTCTACCACCAGCCATAGAAACTGATTTTGGGTGTTGCTCTTTTTTACAACTGGTGTCTAGGCATAAAATCTGAGATCCTGACCTGATCCTGCAGCCCTGGTTTGAGAGCTGGAGTGGTGTCAGCTGAGCACTGCAGCCCAAGCTCACCCAGGAGAGTTTTAGAAAACTGCATGGTAATATTGAGACAGGCTTTGCTTTCTAAAAAAGAACTAAAAAAGAACTTGATTTCTAGATGTTCACCAAGAGGACAATGCCATCAGACCTTAATAATCACAGTCCTTTCTAATTGACTGTAAACTTCCCTTATCTGACCTTTCACAAGGACAGATCACACAGTAGAGGAGGTGAGTTTATACAGTAAGGTCCCCTAAGTGTTGAATAATTTGCCAAATTCACTTCTGCTTGCATAGAAGGAATGATTTTAACACCTCATTTGAAATTTGATAATAGTCAATATATATCAGTTATAAATAAATCAGTTTTAAGATATCAAAACAAAGTTGAATCAGTGAAGTTACACAGCTGAGTTGTTACTGCTGTACAGATGCTCATGGTTGGGTCAGGTGTCCATCACCCCACCTGGTTGCCTTTGCCCCTTTCTATCAGGCATTTGCTGCAGTCACTTTTGCTGGAAGAGCTCCCGTGTTTCCAGAGCCCAGGGTAATAGGATCCTGTCTGCTTAGGTAATGAAAAGCTGAAAGTTGATGACAATTTACATTCACATCAGTCTGTTTGGATAAAACATCATAAGTGGTGTGACTTTCCTACGATATATTTCCTGCAAAGCTCAATAAAGAGAGATTTAACCTGCTCATATTTTAGCAAGTGTTTCTAGTGCATCTTTCCCATGACTCTGCTTACAGACTTTCAAACCCTTATCATTGCATTTTCTGTTCAAGCTGATGTAAGGAGCACATTTGAATGAGTCTGTCACTTGGTTGAAGATTTGTGTCTAATTCCTCACATTTTTTGAACTTCTTATCATATTAAGAGCATTTCTGATGGAAGCAAGATGGCTGATCAGGGTCAAGGGGAGCAATAGGCCACCTCTCAGAAAAGTGACCATCTGTAGGTGTATATGTGTGATTTTTTTCTTGTAACTAATTTTTATTCAGAAGGGGAGTCTTTGAAATATTGAAACACAGTTCCTCCAGCTGCTGGGCTTTTTCTGCTCTTCTTGGGTGCTGTGTGTGATAGAGCTGTCTTTTCACCAAGGCTTCTCGTGTGACAGATGATATCTATGTATTGCCCTGCTGTTTAATGTGAAGCAAATGGGATGGCTTATCTAATGTGACAGGTACAGTCGTCTGTTGTCAAAGCTGTGACAGGACTGACCAGGATTATCTGGATGAGCGGTCACCATGATGCTGCAGCATGGAAGGTGTGGGCCTCGTGGATAAACTGCAGCACAATGAGATCTAGGGCCACTGGAGTGGAAAAGATGGGGGAGGCTAGATGCTAATGTGATATATAAAGACATCAGACACTGATGAGTGCAATTAGGGTAAAGGTTTTGGGGGTGGAGGTAAGTAGCAGAGGAGGTATGAAATACATACCTCTTGGAAAATCTGATAGGCATTATTTGAAATAAAATAGGTTGCAAGTTCATTTTTCTGCAGTTAGGCAGATGTCTGTGCAGACTACTGCTCTGCATTTTTTGGGACTCAGTGGAGATTTTCCCAGTGCTTAGGCTAATAAGGTGCAGAGGCAAGTGACTGAGCAGCCAACAGTATGAGATATTTTCACTAAATATAATTGCAAGCAAATGAGCCAAGCATGTCCATAGTTTAAAAGTTGGTTTATTATGTGGCTGCACTGTCCAATGTGAAATGAGAGTGACATTACTGTAGCATTGAGAGAACATAAAATTTTGCTGCTACAGCTGTGATTTTCACAGGGGCCTCCCAGTGCCACATTATGGACATTCACTGGGGAATGATTTTTTCCAATTGTGGTCTATGTTTCAACAATAGAAATGAGCAGAAAGAAGGAACTGGACATGCTGCTGGAGCTCCTGCAGAACAGCAGAATACACTCAAGAGCATTTGAGTGTGACAGCCCAGCAGGCTTCAGCTGGTGTTTCACAGTCTTTTCTTGAATTCTTCCAAAGCCATGCAGGTAGACAAACCCCAAAGCTCTCAACTGCAGGAAAGCTCACAAGGCTCTTCTGTAGGAAAACTTGCAGTGTTCAGCCTATCAGGTGTCTGTCATGAGACTTAAGCTGAACTGGCACCTGTCTCACACCTTTTCCAGTGGATGGGACTGACAGTACTGCTGTAATGGTGTTGTTGGAAGGGTACATTTCAGTTTCTTTTCAAAGAACATCTCTGTATCTCAACAAAGAGGCTTTTCCTGGTTTGTAAGCATGGAAAAAGCATGCTGGGTATTCAGAGAAATGGTGCTTCTGCCTACCTTCACTGCCCTGAGGAGAATTTATCTACAACCTACTTGGCTTTTTTTGGGAAATGAAGACCTGAAGAGTAGCCTCAGTGGTTGGATCCTAGTGCTTCTCTTTCACTCTGAATGCTCCAGCCTTGCCTTTAGTCACTTCTGTTTCTGTGTTTCAAAGTCGTGGGCACTGGGAAGCTGTAGGTTTCACTCAGTACAGTTTCAGTCAGCTTGCTGATCTGCTATTTAGTTAATTTTCCAATAAAACCAGTGTAATTATTAAATACAACTTTTCTATACCTTAGTGTTCAGGATGATGTTGAACGTGCTGTGATTATACACAGGAGCATCTGTGGGGTCTGGGAAAGAGAGATGAGATGCCTTGCTGCTATTTTTGGCTCTGATGCTTGGTATTTCTTCTGTTTGCAGACCCTCTGTGCCATTTTCTGATGACAAAACTGATCCCTGAGGGCACAATTGATATTAATGAGATGTAAATGGCAGATGAGGTGACAGATGACAGTGTCATCAACTAAAGAAATAAAGAACAGTATCATGAATAAGCACAAAACAGTCAGAAGACATAAATGAACTGTATATAGTATTGTTGAGCAGGTTTTTTTTTAAAAGGTAATGCATTGGAAAAAGAGATAATCAGAGCATGAAATATTAGCATGAAATGACTCTTGACTCTTGTAGCTCTTAGCAAACATTTTTCAGGGTATTTATTGTAGGAAACTAAGTAAGAGAAAGATTATTCATTTATTTATTTAAGAGTGACAGTGACAGAAGATGTGTGACAATGGAAAGCAGGTATTATGCACTTGCTGTTTAGGAAAGAAAGGTTTGGTGTTTTCATGGGTCACCACATGAATAAAAGAGGAGAACGAAAGATGATATTTAGCAAAGGTCATGAAAGCTTTAATCTGGAAGCCTGAGACATATGTCTTGGCATGTTAAATAATCTTGAAGCCTGGTAGAAGATGAGGTTTTCACAAGGACTCTGTCTTGATGTTTACAGACTGATTCATACCTGTCCAGCTACTGACAATCCATCTAATTTTTTAATCACTAAAACATGTAAAAGCTGCTGTCTGACTTGCTGGTGCCCTTAGGAGCCCAGATTTAGAGAATGGGCTGTGCTTATGAGGATTCCATATGGATAATTGATTTCCCCCCTCATTCTGGCTTAGATACTCCAGATATTTTGTCATAGTGTTTTTGGTCTTTTTTTTTTTTTTTTTTTTTTTTTTTTTTAATACTTCATTGGGTTTCTACAGCCTTCTGGCTCCAGCTCTGCCAGGTCAGAGCTGTTAATCCTCCCTCCTGCCCTTGCCACGGTGCTCTTTCCTGCAGAGAGTTATTTTGGAAGTGCAGCTACAAAAAGTGAACAGAAATTTACCTTTGCCCCACACTTTATTTAAAATGTGCTGTTCTGCCTCAATGGGGCATAGGAATCACTTCTCTGGGGTGATGTGGAGTCTTTCCAGCTCAGCAGAACCTCTGCAAGAACATCTCTGTGTATTTTTTCCATTCTCTGTCTTTTCCTCCTGTTCTTTTTTCTCTTGACTCAACTTTGGTGAGAGCATTTCCAATGAGCCACACAGGACATTAATGCTTTTGGGTGTACATGACAAAATAGCACTGCTATTATTAGCAGGAGTGGTATCAAACTTATAACATGTTCTTGTATCAATTAAACAATGTATGGGATTAAGTTCTGTGCACATGTTCTCTTAATTATTTCCTTAATTAATAATGACTGTCTTCAGTGCCTCAGTGATGCTTTTGTAATAGCTCCCAAAATTTAGATGGTTAGCACACTTGATTGAATTCCTTTTCACCAGAAACTTCTGTGTGGTGTAACCTAAAATGTGGCTTTTTTTGGTTAATAGATATATTTTTTGTTGTGTATGATACCCAATAATTTTATGTTGCAAAAATACCTTGCAGAGTTCCAAATGGAGGGAGATTGATCCACTTGTCATGTAGGTTTATGAGACAGCTTCATTAAGGCCTGGTGAAGTTTGGACACCATTTGTTCCTCAATAGAAGGAAAAAATTCCCTGTTACTGGATTTAGCCAGAGAGCTGCAGTTCTGTTATTTCACCAGGAATGGTATCAGTTGGATCCCCCTCCTCTTAAGTCACTGGCTTGAATCAGCTGGATCAACTTCTTTTGGTATAAGTGGGAGTTAGAGTGGGTTGGAGTTGCATAAATTGCTACATGTGGCTGACAGAAGACTATAGAATTTGAATTGCTTTTGTATTTTTTCTGCTAAAAACTAAAAAAAAAAAAAAAACAAAAACCAAAACAAAAACAAAAAACCTAAACAAAAAAAAAAAAAAAATTTAAAAATACCATGCCATTAAAATTCAAATATTTTGTTGTCAGAAAAAATACAAGTAATGTCTTCCTAATTCTTGGTCTGCTGCTTGTCAAGAGTAATTGTTCTTACTTGACATTTTAAATTAAAACTCTATTACTTACTCTCACAGGTCACACCAACTATCTATTTGATTGGAAGACCCAAAACTTTTTAGAGGCTTGTTTCTGATGTGAATGCTTAAATTAAAAATTCATAGTTCACTTTCCTCAGCTACTGTGCAACATTCCTTTAAAATTCAGTGTTCCAGTGAGCAATCTTCATTTGATACAATATTCATGGATGCTAATCACAGAAGGTTGCAATGCACTCAGAGCAGTTTTGTTTGGAAGTTCAATGGCATTTGTTTGGGAGCCTTTGCTGCGTGCTCGTTCCTCACTCCCTGATGCTCTGTGGTAAATTCCCCAGTTCTGTTCTTTGGCATGGGAAGTTTCTCTTGGGCTGATTATTCTGGCACTGATGTGTTACTCAGCATCCTGAGAATCTGTGTTTAAACCTGGGGAGCTGGAGTGGTTTGGCTTTTCTTGTAGTGCCTGCAATAAAACCTGTTTGCTTTGGTTTGACAGCGCAGCGTTGCACTGATAATCTGGTTTCTGTTTCAGTCAATGGATCTGTCACTTTGTGGACAGCAAAATTCCTTAATTTAGTTGTCATGGGTTGGATTAATTTAACTGGCTTTGGCATTAGTGCTGGATTCAGGTGCAACTATTTATCTAACTTGTGTGCTCTGGAAATCTCTTCTGGCACAAGTGGGAAGAGAAGAATACAGCAAAATACTGTGCCTTTCCCAAACAGCCCTTGATCTTAGGATTTGACAAAATTCATTTTGAGAGAGTTTTGTTGCAAACCTACAGAATAAAATTGGCAACTCATCCTCAGTTCCCTTAGGGTGATATCTTCAGTGATTTATGTAAAAGTCTGTGTAGCTGAATATGTGGAGAGATTATTTTTGACATTCCTGGCTAAGATAAATGATGCATTTTGAATGGCTGGATACACCAGTTCTCAGGTGGCACAGATTTTTCCCATGTAAAGAATAACGATAGTTAATACACATTTTCACATTTAATGATTTACATCTATTTCTATTTGCTTTTGTAATCAGAAGTATTACTTTCTTGCATCTTGAATTTAAGTGATTGTGAGGAATTTCAATCACAAGTATTTAAAGAACTGTGTAAGGCTGAAATAAATTAATAAAATGGATTTATTCTGTTCCCTTTTTTATTCTGTAGAAACTCACCTGTTTCAAGTGTTGGGGTTGCAGAGAGCTTTGGTTGGGAAATTCTGGCAGGACATTCAGGTAGAGACCTAATAAGTGTCTGGAAATCACAGTGTGCTTGCCTAAAACTTCCAAAACCAAGGCTGAACACAAGGGTGTTTTTATCTCTAGATATGCTTCCCTCTATTCATAGACATATTTATCTGAAGCCAATATTTACTTGTATTCTGGTTCTATTTTTAAAATTATTTGTTGCTTTTCTATTTCCTTTTGGAATATATAGCATGTACTCTTACCTCCCTCATCACAAGTGATTCAGCAGAATCAATGTTTTCATTGACACCACTGCATGTTCTACACACAGGCAACTAGAAACTCTCTGCTCTGCCTGTTTTCTTTTGAATTTATTGTAGAGATTTTTTTGCTCACTTTCTCACTAACTCAGCCCTGCCCCTGATTCCTCAAAGGCTCCTGTGCCCTAATCAGGTTGATTTCTTTATCCAATTCACTTAGTGGAATTGCCCATAATGCCATTTAATTTGGGGCACCAGTACCATGTTCCTTTCCCTCTGACACTCTCATTTAATTTTCTTCTCAGCACTGTGTCATGAGTGGGGTCTCGTGGCTGAGGAGCAGCCAGCTCATCTCCTGCCCCAGTGTACATTCCAGAGAGCTCCTTGGTTTCCTCTGACACTCACCTGCTACCCCACTCCTTCACTGTGATTCCCTCATCACAGAAATGTCTGGTTGGATTTAAGATGTAAATATACTCCAGGAGCTCTGCCCCTTGGTGGGGAAAATAGCCCTGGCAGGACTCTGAATAAAACAAGCTCTGAGTTGAAGTGGCTGCTTTTAGGAAAAAGAAGCATTGCAGAGCAGCATAGTACAGATGAGGTATAAATGAGTCTTTTAAAACCATTCCTTGTCTCCTTTTTCTGTGAACCAAATGTGTTTCTGAGCTGAGAGAATAAATGTGACATAAATCTGGAAAGGAGACTCTGGATCATTGTGGCATTGCCTGGTTTCCCTAGTGTGGCAGACTGCTCATGGTATGGTTGCTTGACAGGACTAAGTTCTTGGTTTGCCTACATGCTTGAAACTGAACCAAGTGACTTTCCTGTTTTCTTAACACATGATCAGCAAACATAACTCTTGTTACACTACATACCTAATTCCCATAACATTGTCAGTTGTGCCCTGACATAATGTGTAAAGACACAGAGGATCATTTCTTCAGTAGATGTAAGCGGGTGAGGATGAGAGGTATTCGACAGCCAGGCACTGGCATTCCAGAGCTCTCTTCTCCACCCCTGAAACAGAAAAACTGTGCTTGTATGAGTTCCTGGGTAGGTAATTTTTAGGAAAGGCAGAATTTTGGCTGAGACAAAGAAAGCATGTGAGGACAAAACAGAGAGATTTCCAAGGAAATGCTTCTGGTGGAGTTGCATAGTACCTACTATTGGGGAAAAACAGTCATAATGTTTCTTGATCTTTCTCTTCAGTGAGGGCAGTTTTAGCTTTCCAGTATCAACTGCACAGACCACAGAGTAATGGATCAGCATTAGTGAGCCTGTCAGGGAAATACAGGATACAAGCAGCATTTCCTAGATAGACTAAACCAGTTTACGCAGGTAATTAGGTAAGGACAGGTCTTGGAGTCTCCAGCTGTGGCTGTGCCATGCACAAATGGCCAAGGGAAAGCTAAATGTGCAGTTTCACACAGCATGCCAGGGACACAGCTGAAGAGACAAAATAGTCTGTTCACTCATGGACTGTTCTGTTTTCCCTTGGACCACTCTGCCTTTCCTCGTAAACAGGGGCTGCAGAAATGAATGTCTGGAAAAGAGGTGCTTCCCATGCTTGTGTCTGTAGAACTGCTTCCAAAACAAGTGAGTCTGAGCAGACATACATGCTCCTAATCTTAAGAAAGAAACAGTTAAGGCTCATTCTGTTGGTAGATTATCTGAGGGGATTATCTCCCTGTGAGAATCCTGGTTAGCAGTGAGGGCTGCAGCAGTGCCTTTGAGCTGTGTCAGGATGGGCAGCTTGATTGGGATATGTTGGCTTTTTGTGAGAACAAAGTCCTAAACCACTTAGCATAATTAGTTTAAGTAGTGGCTAAAATAAATAAATCTATTACACCACAGTGATTATTTACTGATTTTTTAAAATACTGAAGTCCTGATATTTCCTTGCTTTGAAAGTTCAAGAAGGCACAGTGTACATTTCTGACATTCTTTTCTAATTGTTAGAAACGACTGATGAAAATGAGTGATATCTGGTGAGAACAGAAATATTAATGTGTTGTTCAATACAAGTTAAAACAGAGAAAGGCAAACAATAGCAGTGAGTCAGCCTTTTAGAGAAAATAACTAGTACAGATCTTTAGTCTGGGTGACACTATCACAACTCACTCAACTAGAAAAGTTCTGTACCAGAGGCCTTTTCTGAAGATGCTGGGGAGATAAAAATGCAGTTTAGTAGCCATATATACAGAAAAAGGATCAAGGGAAGATTTAGGCAAAACAAAAGAGGTTCAAATCTAATTTCAGATGTGAGGAGAATGTTAGACCCATAAATAAATTACAGCTATGGAGCATTTAGAGCTGTAGAATTAATTATAGTCTTAATAGAAGTCTGAGAGCAAGAGCCTGCTGTGAAGGCATCACAGGGCTAATTAAGGCCAGTCTTGGAAACACAACACTTAACAAAATTTTTTTTTTTTAATGCCTTGGCAATGCTGGTGCAGAAACCTTGCATGGAGTTATGCATCCACCTGTAGAAAGGAAAGGTGGGTGCCAGGTACACACTCCAATTTTATTTTCTGTGTTGAACATCTATCCCAAAACTGAGGCCTGTTTCTCTGGAAATGTTAAGTTCAGATTTATTTTTCTGACATGTTTTCATATTTTTACTGTCTTCTTTAGTCAAAATTGTTGTTCAGATTGGTCACTATGAAGCTAAGGATGTATGGTCTATATGAACAAACTGCAGTTGGAATGTAACTCCAGATAGTTGGGGGATAAATTTAAAAGCTGCACTATTTCAATCTGTCTGTAGTAAGGAGTCATAATTTTTTGAGTCAATTATTTTCTATGAGCAGGAGAAGAACTATTAAAATAGAAATTACAGTAGATTTTGTGAACTGGGTAGCAGGGACTCTTTTTCCAAAGTGTGAATTCAATTACGGGCTGTAGTGAGAAGTGTGATGTTACAAATCTAATTGATAGGCAATTTGTTAAGGATATAGTAGATTTGTTCAGTCCTTTCATCCTGCTAGTACAATATGTTCTTGTGTAATTTTACTCAAGTGATGAATTTAAATTATAAGATTAGAAACAAATAGACATCTGTGGGCAGTATTGATGTGTCATACTCCCAAACCTGACATCCAGGATGGGATGGTGGTAATAATGATTGGTATAATTATGATTCAGTTCTGCTTGTTTATTTGTGAGAGGTTAAATGATCACAGACTGGCTGGAGTCTGGTGCAGTGGGTGAAGCAAGGAGAGTTGTGGTCAGAATCATCAGTAAATTTAAAAATAGATTTGGGATTTAGTTGAGCTTACTGAAGACAGCGTTAAGGCTGATGTCACTCAGTTGCTCTCAGCCAAGGTTCATAAACATCCTGTGTTCCTCTGAACCATTGTTGTGGTGCTGTGGCAAGCTGACGTGCAGAAAATACTGCAGATTTTGTGTCTGCAGATAGCTGGATCTGTGCCACAGTGCTTTTCCCTTTCGTTTTGTTTGAGAATCTAAAATCTCAGAGTCAGGGATATTAGAATATCTGGAGAGCAGTTGCTGCCATTAGGTGCTGTTGCTCACAGCAAAAGCTGAAAATCAGTATAAAACCTTTTGTGTTCTGATTACAGGAGAGCACTCCCTCTGAGATGGAGTCGCGCACGCTGCCCTGCTCTCTGGGTTTCCTATTTTCTCAGCTAACATCTGTAAATAACTTTCAGCTTGTCCCTATTGATTCCCCAGCTGCTCCATCTCCCTTGTTGCTCGTGTCAGAGACAGATGAGTCTCGAGGGGAGCTCGAGAAGGCTGCAGCAGAGCTCGTGCAAACGCCCACAGAGCAGGCAGGATGCTCCAGTTGGTCAACAGGAGGATCCTTCTGGTGCCCAGAGGGTCTGGAAGCTCATTGAGGTCATGCAGATTTTCTGCATACCCATCCTGAACAATTACACTTGAAGAAAGGAAAAACTTAGAGTTTACTGTATGTTCAGTGGTAAATTGTCTTCCTCTTCATTTTTTTATTGTGTTTCCTCCCCGGGTTTTTGCTTCCCACTCAGTGAATTCAGTAGCAAAAATTGAGTTGGCTTAAGTGGAACAAGATCAATTCCCATGCCAGGAGGATTTATAATGTAGTGATGATAATCTGACATTTAGTTTTTTATGTAATGACAACATGGTATGTTCAGGATTGTATTTACCTGTGAGGTTATGAAGCTCCTGTCTGACAATAGTTTTCCCCGTGGATGTGTGATTATCTAAAGGCTTGTGTATTTCACAGTGATATTATATTGGAGGGTCAGTAAATATTAGAACCTATTACAGCCTGAGCTATGGACAGCTGTTGGTTAAATAAACATAACTTCCAGGTTTGTCCTCAGCTATTTGGAAGGTGGTAATTCCCCTGGAAACTGGATTACAAGACTGTGTGTTAAGACTTGGTCTGGAACCACAGATACCTGCTAGGTAGGGATGCAGATAATCTCAGAGAAAGGGAGCAGACACTGAGAGCTTTGCTGTGTTGATAGGAGGAATGTTTTTAGCTGCAGGACCAGCTTGCCTAGAAAGGCCAAAGCAAAGGAAAGGGTTTGTGAACCAGGGATCAAGTACAGGGGAGGAGAACCACATGCTTCAGAAAGGCCAAGGAAAAAGCAGTGCTGGAGCCTCCCTGGGCCAAGCAGAGCTCAGCTGTACCCTGCCAACACTGGCAGGTCCAAAAGCATCATGTCCAGAGCTGGCTGCTGCCCAGCTGATGGGTCCATGCAGAGTGAATCTGGCCCATCCAGTGGGGCAGCCCTGCTGCACATTTGCACAGAGCGTGTGGGCAATGCAGTTGATGCAGCAGTTTCCCTGCAGATATGATTCAGCATTCCTGTGAAATGGCCACTTGCTTGGGATACCCAGACATCCAGAATTTGGAAAAATGTGTTCAGCACTGCTCAGAGCAGCAGAGGGTCTCCTGCTGTAAGCAACAGACAAGTATCCACGCTGGGAGAGCTGGCAGGTCTGCAGAATGTGCCTGGATCCAGTGCAGCTGGGACCCAGACACAGCTGTGTGTGAGCTCTACCTGGAAGATACAACAACTGAACTACTCCCAAACCTGCAGAGAATAACAAGATTAGGTTCACAAAGCCTAGTCCTGTTGGGAAGGGCAGAAGAAAGGACTTTTGGATGACAATCAAATTGAATGATACACAATTTATTCTTACATTTACTTGTTCACATTCAGTCCCTATGTTGTGTCTCAAATTTGTCTATTCATCACTCGAAG
The DNA here is from genome assembly GCA_030060385.1 of Muscicapa striata striata. NCBI lineage: Eukaryota > Metazoa > Chordata > Aves > Passeriformes > Muscicapidae > Muscicapa > Muscicapa striata. The sequence goes on from JAREIS010000073.1 coordinate 3,157,401, forward strand.
CTTGCCTACTTCAGCTTTGCTCTTTCTCATTCCTTTCTTTCTGGCTTCCACTTCCTCTGTGCATATGTAGATCTCAGCTTCTCCTTTATATACTTGTCCCATGAGGAAGTATTTATGCAAGTTGCATTCCTTATTTAGCTATTTTTTTTCTTTACCACACCACTAGAAAGGTGAGTCCCAGTGCAGTTAGGGATACACATGTCAACAGCTGGCTCTCATGAAAACTGCAAAACCAAAGGTTTGCTGCATCTGTGTTTTATTTTATTTTAAGCAGTTCAGTGTCTTGTACAAGTTCCTGTGAAAAGTCAGGGTTTCAGTTCTTGTCTTTGAGTTTCTTGGACACCTGGAGTTGTTTGTGTGGCTGAATTCTGTAGTTGAAGTTCTTGGGTGAATGAATAATATGCAGTTTATAAAAGGTGAAGCAACATGGATAGTAACCAAAAATAACAGCACAGAGCAGTTTTCCTGGCATCCATCCGGTACAGAGTCAATGGGAATTTCTCCATTGGCTTCAGTGGAACTTTCATCAAGTCTACTGAAAGAATACTGTACAAGATGTCCACTTCAGACAGCGAGGTTAATAATACCTGAAGTCACAATCATCAGGAAAAAATACTGGGCTGAAACCAAAGGCCAGTGGAAATCAGCTGTCATGGAAGTCTCAAAGGTTTTTCAGGCACTGTGAACTGACAAAGTGGCCTTGTGGTTACACATGAGATACAACCTGTTCAGCTGGGCTGGCTGAATTTCACAGAGCACTTGTGGGGTTGCAGTGTGTCCTCAGGAGTGGCTGGGTGTGATGAGCTCTCCAAACATGACTTCAAGTGGAAGGAGCTTCAGGTGTCATAGCACTGCCAGCAGCATTGGAAAGCTGCCCTTGTTTTTTAGTTGCACTGTTCACAGTCATTAATGGAGACAAACCAAAAAATCTGTCCGAGTCATTAGCAACAAATTATTTTCCAAAGCATTTGCAAGATGCTAAATGTCTTGAGATGTTTGCAGAAGCAAGAGCAAACACAGAAAGCAAAATAATGAAAATTAAACATTTCCATGCTCATTCAAGATTAATGATGTCAGGGTTAATCACTGCCATATAAATACCTAAATAAATAAAATAGATTAGGCAAGTATTTTCTGAGTGTTTGCCTGGCTATCTGGCTTTGTTAGGATCTTTAATTATTGACTTTTCAAAACTTGTTTCTAATTGACTTGAAATTCACACTATCGAGGAATGTCTAGATTTTTTGAATCACTTAAAAAGTTTCTTCCCATTTCTACCAAATGCATATGTAACACAGATTAATCAGCCTCAGATCTGACATGCAAGAAATGTGAAATAAAAATTGAGAAACTGTGATTAGACCAATTAGTTTAGAAACACTACCTCTAAATTATTCCCTTATCTTAAGAAAAAGTGAGAGTTTAGTGTAGCACCTGTTCTCTAACCTCTTGTACCAGTTGGAAGACAGCATCACCAATGAAGAAAACATTTAGCCTGAAAAAGGGATTAATTACTTTTTAAAAAGAAAGAAATAGCCAGTGGTAACCATAATTCTCCCTCTGAATATTTTGTATAAAGTTTCTATTTATGCAAAGCTGAAAGATTAAATGTGGTGCTCTGTTTTCAGAGTGCCTGGAGATGCCTACATAGCGTGATGTTATATTTAATAAAAATTTTACATCTATGATCAGTTAGATCTGAATATTCCTCATCTCCTATCACTTTTGTATTTAAATTAATGTTTAAATAGCCTTTCTTTTGGCTTAGAATCTTATGATGCTTTCAAAGGGTTAGACTGCTGCTATTGGGCAACTGATCAGTGTATGTAAATGCATGCCAAGAAGTTTAAAATACTGTGTTTGTTGTAAAATGCTGATGTTAGGACCTAACACACAAAACATGCTAAAAAACCTTCTTTGAGTGATAAGAGTGTGTGCTGTATTTGGCATGCACATGTATATAAGGCAGTTTATTTCTGTTTTGCAATGGAGAAAACTGAAGTGCAGACAAAACGAAATTAATTTCCCACAGTCAGACAATGAGTCAGTGACAGAACTGATAAAAGAAACCACCAGCCCTGATGAGGAGGAGGGAGCAAAAGCTGTGGCTGGGGACTTTCACAGACACAACACCAAACTCAACACAGATGGGGATGACTTCAATGTGGAGGTGGTCACCCCTTCTCCAGTGTGCTCATCTGGGACTCATTAGTGGGGCAGAAGCTGCTGCTCAGCCAAATCTGATCCCTGCTCCTGGCCCTGGGCCCTGTGGTGCTGGGGACTGGTCTGCAGGGGTTGTTGAGTCACCTCCCTGCATCCATCCTGTCCTGCACTGCCCGTGTGTGCCAGGGCTGCTGGGAGAAGGGAAGGGATGGGTGAGGAATGAGTGCCAAGGACAAACCTGTTGCTGCCTGAAGGAGGTTGCTGCCATGTGCAACCCACTGAAAACCCCTAAACTGCCCTGTGATTTCCTTTGTTCTTTCAGTTATCCAGAACTGTGATGTTTACTGGTCATGACTCAAGTTTACATTAAACCAGGCAATCTTATTTCAGACTGCAGCACAGATTTCCTTGGCTTCTAGATAACCTATGGAAATATCAGGTACAATTTTGTAAACAGAGCATTTTGGTTTTTACAACTAGGAGTATTTCACACAGCACATCTATGTCCAGAGATTTTGCTGTAATTCATTGCACAAGCACTGTAAAAAGTCAGTAATAAAACACCAAGATGATGAATTGAAATTGAAATTTTGAAGAATGATCTCAGTAACAATTACTACTATCACAGAATTAATTTGTACTAATATTTCATTAAAAGAAATTTTCTGCCTTTCTTCTAGCTCCAGGTAACTCTTTTCATGAGGTGCAAAGTGTAAATCACAGATTTTAATCAGAAGATGCAAGTGTTTCTTGTGGCATAAAATTAAATTGTTCACATAACATGGCTAATGCTAACTTACTAAATTTTATTGTTCAGGCAAATTGAGTGTATTTAATAAGAGGCTAAAAAATTATTAAGTTGGTTTTTTTTTTGGTTTTTTTCCCTAATGGAAAACCATTTCTTTTACCACTGGGTAGGACCAGGCTCTAACTGTATGGTATGTCCCTGTACAATTGCTGCTCCAGGCATGGGATTGAATCCAGATTGTTTCTCTTCTCCCAGGGAAGAGGTAAAATACACTTCATCCTTCTCCATGAAGCAATGCATTCTCCTCAGGGCTGATAGCTTAGCTCATGAATGGAAATGTTTTCCACGTTGCAGAGTTGCAGCAGGACACTTTTGGGAGCATTTCCTGTGCTCTCCCTCCACTGCTGTGGTTATTGGCTGAGTACTGCTCACCAGAACTGGGGCTGGATTTGTCAGTGCTTGGTGTTCTGTGGCAGCCACTGAAAACCAGAGTGGATGCTCCTGTGTGAGGGCAGAGTCAGTAGAGCTGTGTCAGGAAAAGATCTATCAGATTATGTTGCTGTCGGGCTAGAAGAGCGGCAAAAAAAAATGTACCAACAATACTTCCTTCATGCAGAAGAGAAGTAAAAGCCCTTTATTAAAGAATCAAATCACACTTATATAGAGTAGATGGTGGTAGCAAGGACAGAAGTGATTTCATTGGTGCAAGGCAGGTGACACCCCTGGTAAACATGCTTTCATGAAAACATGACATTCTCATGCATCCAGCAGTGCTTAATCATTGATAGAATTCTGTCTCTTATGTTTTCCTTGAGCAGCCTGAGAAAATCCAAGCTGCTTCTTTCCCTGGCTTTCACCAGTATCCACAAGATTACCTCTCCATGGACTGTGCCATTGGATTGATATAATAAACAATTAATTGTTCAAAAGCTATTTTCTTTCTCTCACAAACCAAACAGACATACTGAAAATTAGAGCATAGTAATGTACTGGTAGCTCTGCTGCCTCCTTTCATATGTCACCAAGCCTTGCAGCAAACAATGGTGTCACCCTCTCAGATGTCTTGGAGTGCCTTTCTCCCATCTCTTTATCTGCTCTACAGCATCTCACCTGTCTTAAGCACTTAGGCTGCAGCCTTTCCTGCATTCAGTAATTTCCTTCTGCACATAATTTCCATCTGAATCTCTTCGGTCCTCCAGTAGAGCTGATGTTTTATACACACTATAACTCTCAAAAAAAATCTATCCTGATTGTCTTTCACACTTCCTCACCCAGTTTCATTGCCAATTTAATGTTTTATTCCTGCCATATTTATTACAAGATGGCATACAGATGCTCTGGTCCTGCATATATTACATTGCCCATTCTACTGCTTTTTATTCTACTGGATTTAATCAAGAACTGCTCCATTATTCATTCATATTTTTCTCTGGTAAAATATAACCTCCTAAAAGATATTATCAAGTTGTTTTTTTTTTCAACGTCTTGTATTGTCCTGCTGAAAATTTACCTCTTAATTGATGGAGAAAATTTCCTTGTTTTATGAACTTTTATCAGTTCCTTTGAGTTTCATAAAGAAAAATCCAATACATTTCTGTAAAATGAAACTTCCTTAATGGAAAATAATGAGCCTAATTCAGTAATGTTATTTTATGGTATCTTGTATAGCAATGTTTCACGTCAATTCAGTAAATAGATGTTGATTAATTGCACATTGGGAAACCATCCGTTTTCCCACAAAGTTTAAACTAGGAATGGCTGCTTGGATCAGCAGGTTTAGTCTCCTGTATAAGACAGGTCATGCAACTCTCTTCTATTTTGCTTTGTGTCCACAAACTTTGCTTATTATTGGAAAAACACCGTATGCTTCAGAAAAATGATCCATGTTGGTTTTTAAATTAGCCAGTGTTGGGAAATCCACCACAAAATAAGTTTCTCCCATGATTAATTAACCTTGCTGCTAATGATATGTGTCTATTTATAATCTGACTTTGTGTGTCTTCAGATTGAACAATTGATTCTTATCCTCCTCTTTTTACTAGAAAACCCTTGACAAACAGCTTCCTTGGACAGGTGGAACTCTCTTTGGGGCTATTTGGCAGCCTGAGCAGCCATTCCCAAGGACATTTTGGCATTCTCCTCTTTGGTACCATGTCAAGGCTTTTTGCCAGCTCTCTCACTGTGCTGAGAGATGTTCCTGGTGGGATGGGATGGGATGGGATGGGATGGACCTGCAGCTCCTCCTCTCTGAGCCCGTGAACCTGGCCACTCTTGATCAGTCATCCACATGCCACCAGGTCCCTTTGCTTGGTTGCTTTGCAAACATAGATCAGCTCAGAGTGGGGGAGAATGATAACACATTGATCAATCTCTCCTCATTTGCTGGGGGCCAACATTCCACCAAAATCAGCCCTCAAAGAGAGACAACCATGGGTGCTACAGGCACAAACCCAGCTGAGCTCAGCCCCTGAGCCTGTCTGTCGCTGCTGTGGTGTGTGTGTGTGTAAATGTGTGTGTAGGGCTGTGCCTCCTTTATGTGTCTGAATTATGTACACATACCAGCTCTTTTACACACATATATGGCAAAATAGCCATTTATGGTAAAGGCAGATTAAAACCCAGTCTGATTTCTTGGAATAAATCAGTTTGATTTCTTGGAATAGGTCATACTGAAAACCTCCAAGGCTGAGTAATTCAGGAATGCCATGTCCTGCAGGATCACCATGGTGGGAGCTGTAAAAGCCTCATTTTTTACACTCTGAGGGGTAGAGGAGAGCTGGCTGGTTGGGTGAGCTCTGGATGCTTCTTTGACTTGCCTCTGACATCATGAACATACAGTAATCACACTTAAAAAATGGAGGAACAAACAACATGCCTTTTCAAAAGCAAACACAGACATCCCTTATTTCTTAATGGAATTTTCAACTTAATGTTATGCTTAACTACACAGCAGTTGGGAGTAAAACAGTAGTGTAAAACAATAGTGTTAGTAGTAGTAATATGTAAATGTACTACTACAAATACAGTTTTCCTAAATATAGGACAATAAACTGCTGAAAACTGCTTTTACTTTAAAAAATAGCCATAGAAATAGAGTTCTAAATCAACAAAAACCCTCATGAAAAGTCTCTTAGGCATAAAAATGTAAACTTATTTAAAGGTAAGGATAGTGAAAATAGCAGTTTCAAAATGAATACCTGTGTAGAACTGCTGGAGAACTTAAAGCAGTGTTTTCTATTGAAAACATCTCTGAACTTTCAACTTCATGCCTAAGATAATTGAAGGAAAATTAAATTTATCCCTAGGATTGTTTGTAGGAAACTCTTCTAATAAAGTTTATATTTAGCAGATAACAGTGTGTTTATGGTGGTCACAGCCTGCCTAATAGAGCTGTAATAGATAAATTTTGTATTTAATCAATATCAATGAATAATAACTTCTCTTGATTAACTGTGATGCCCCTCTGTTTAATTTTAGCTTTTACTGTAGGGATATCTGTTCCTTGTTTTTCAAGGACTATATTTTTTTTTCTTAAATAACCTGATAGAACTGTTTTTATCAAGGCTTTTTAGAAGTTTAATGATGGCCTATTATACACCAAGTGTTTACTTTGATTTCACTTTCAGTGTCAAGTATATTTTCACACGTAGATTGATATTAAAAGATTTTCAGCTACATAGAAGACCATAGGCAGATAAAATTTGGAAAATGTCTTTGTTCTATGGTCATTATAATTTATGGCTGCCTTTAAATATTCACACACTTTTCTCAGATAGTTTTATTGAGCTTGTTTTCTATTGAAAATTCTAAGAAGTTACTGTGATATATTTTAGATTTATATTTAGATTATCAAATTACTGTGTACACTCCTTGGTTCTTGAGGACAATCACCACTGGATCTGGTTATTTTTTTATGTTCCATCTTTCTGGCTGTGTTCCATTTTCTTGGCTGCTGCAGTCAGGGGGAGTCACTCACCTGCCCTGGAGATGCTGGAGCAGCCCTTGGGCTGTATTCAGTTTATGGCTGTGAAACTTTTCAGGGTGGGTGACCCAGCACAGTCCAACCAGACAGAGTTAGAGCAGCTCTGAGCAAACATTTGAAGTACTGCAGGAAAACTTAGTAAAACTTTAAATTGGGACAACCCTATGCTAAAAAAATCCCATGCACAAAAGCATGCCCTAAAATGCTACCATATTTTTAATACTTGTAAATATAATAATTTAATTTAGATTGCTAATGAACGAGACTTTTACCCAAGAGATTTTTTTTCCAAGAACCCTTATTTCCACTGAGGGTACTGTCTCCAAGAAGAAATACTTTCTTGCATAAGACCTTGTCTGTGGGTATGAGACATTCATGGGCTGGTCAGGAATAGCTGCCTCAGCCTGTTGTTGTTGAGTTCTGTTTCCATGGTTAAATTGGAGAGAAACTTTTGTTTTCATTGATTTCTCATTCTTTTTTTCTAGAGGGAGGTATCCCTGATGAGGTATCCCTCCTTCATCCCGTTCTGGGAGCGCTCCTGTTAGGGATGGGGTCACTTGGCAGATCCAGAGATACCAGACACTGTGAGGCTGCTGGAAATCTGCCAGTGTTAGGGTCAGACTCACTCCTCTTTCTGAGTGTCAGCTGATGATATGAGAATCAGGACAGCCAGATTTATATTTGCAGTTGTGAATTACTGCAGTTCCTGTGATCTATCCCTTTGTCTCCCACTTAGCTCTAAAATTTCATATTCATTCCCAACAGAAAGTATGTGGAAGATAAAGGAGGGCTTTAAAACAAACTGAGCAAGTCTTTGAGATTTCAGTTTCACAATCAATTTAAGAGATGCTGTTGCTGGCCTTGTAGCCTGGCCTCACCCAGTGTATGGAAGTGGAGCCTGTGATGTGCTGCTTTTGTGCTTGCTACATTCATGTTCAAGGCATTCTTTGTACAACTGAAATGGCAGTTATCTGGCTCACCTCTGCAGCTGATATTCTGTACCTTTCTGTGCCATCTCTGCTAGAAGCTCCCACATCAATGGAAGGAGCAATATTATCTGGATGAAATGTGAATGTCACAAGAGTGGGCTGTATCAGGCCATCTTCTAGTTCTGCGTTTTTAGTATTCAGACTACATTGTTGGCAACAGAAGGCAGGCGTCTTCCCAAACAGAGCTGTTGCAGTCAAAGCAGAAATGCTGACATGTGTTAGTGGCATTCCAAGGATGTTTAAACTCACATCTCAGTTACATTTGAACTTGGTTTTCCTCTTTGGTTCAAAGGCAAGTCAAAGTTGAAGTTTGTCGTTATGATTTTGCTGAAACTCCACATAATTTTCATATTTTCAAATGACATAAAATTGATGGCATTGGTAATTAATAATATTCCTCTTATTCAGATAAGTCCAGTGTAATTTTATTAAAGCTCATAGGAAATAACATTTTTAAATCACTTTTCTTTAAAGACCAGAGGTGGTGTAAGGCAATGTGCTGTTAACCCACGTGTGCTTAGCTCTGAGATGTACATGAGTGCAGTCAGAGCTGAAGTAAGATTGAAGAGCTTTGGGTTTAATTCCTCGTTTCTCACAGATTTCCCATGTGACTTTGAACAAATCACTTCCTCTTTTGCTTCTGTCTGGAAAACAGAGAGAGCAGGATGTTCCTGCCTCACAGGCACACTGTGAGCATGGCATATACTTGGATACTGTGGTGTGGGGTCTGCAAAAGTGTGTGAAGCCAGATGTTACTGCTCGGCTCAGCTTCAGCAGAGAGCAGCCTGCTCAGTTTCCACAGGACTGAGTGAAGAGAATGTGCTTTCTGCCTCCCCTTTACTTTCATTCTTTTTTTTTTTAAACTTTATTTTTAAAATCAGCTATACTGTTTACAATCTGGTGTGAATTTGAAAAGCGGTTGCAGTTTGAAGGTATGTGAGGATGTAAGAGAGCAAGACTTTGTTTAATGTGAGATCTGACAAAAGTGGACATGCTTCACATTCCCCCTCACCTCACTCCCATTGTCTCCTGTGGCAGCCCCTGTCATTGAAATTTATTGATGAGAAGCACTGATATAGAGACTTATTAAGAGATAAATCAGCACTCACACAGCATCCAAACTGAGCACAGCAGGGAACATAATAGACAGAAATGAAGCCTATTGCTAGGGAAAATAATTCAACAATACTGAACTCTTAGCAGTCAATTTTAACAATCATGAAAAGGGATAATTCTACACAAAAAAATGGGTGGCTTCCACTTTTTGCTGTAGGATATATAACTGCTTGTTTTACCCAAGCAACTCACGTGACAATTTCCCAACCAGGAGATTTCTCACACCATTGCACTCTTAATTTTACAGAGCACTGGTTCACTGCCTCTGCCTCCTTGGGCTACCTTGCACCACTGCTCCTCCATGGTGTGCAGTGTCAGAGCAGAAGTGTTTGTCTTGCAGCATAAGGCACTTGGCATCGAGACCATTGTCTGTGGCAGTAAAGCCAAAAGGAAGAAGTGGAGCTGTGCTTTTATTTGGGATTTAGATGAACATTGCCACAACAAAAAAGTATATGGGGAACAAAAAAAAGAGCATTCTAAGTCTTCCTAGTACCAGATTAAACTGCTATTAATACAAATGACCTAAAAAATGCATGTTGTTTTCCACTTTTTGTTCAGGAGCTTGTGAAAATGTGGCCTGATGTTCAGCCGAGGTTGTCCTGAAAGGTGTTCTCTACAAGTCTGATTCCTACACAATCCTGACATGTGTGGTGGAAATTTCTTGTATGCACCTTTCATCAAGAGACAACTGAAGCCCGAGATTTAGTGACTGGTGCAAAACATGCTTGAATGCCATGGAAGGATGGCTGTCAGTCTGGGTTATGACCTGTCTGCTCTTGTACAGAAAGTTTGAACATTGACTTGATCTAATTTCTCCCCACAACATCCATGGCCTCTCTTTGAAATCACTGTTTGGAAAAATAAAAAAAAAAAAAAAAAAAAAAAAAAAAAAAAAAACCAAAACCTATCACATTAATTGGTGGGATATTTCAGGTTCTTGGAAGGAGTTTTTTGAAAATCTACCAGACTTGTTATGGTTTAAATGTAGTTTGGGCAGATGTCCTTGACATGACTTTTGATAGCCAGCTTGTATGCATTGCATTGATATATATAGCTGACCTTAGTTTTGCTATTTTTAGCACTGGTAGAAAACAGTAATTTCTGTTTTCCATGGTGTGGGTTGTATTTTATCTAGCAAGAAGTCTTATGGGGAGAGTTATGATTGTCAGTTAAACTGATATAGCTGTAAAAGTGGACAAGCCCTCAAAAGAAGTGTCTTACCAAGCAGAAAATGAAGAATACCAGGAAAATCTGTTTCCCTTTCCTTCCTGAGAAAGTCTGAGAAAATGTCTCTTATATCATGTAAATCATAATTTTCTCATGTAGCCATAAATCATTCCATGTGCTCTGCTAACATGTTCATCATACTTGTTCCATTTCAAGGCTCTTTTTATTAAGCACTATACACACGTGGGATGGCATAGATTGAGATAGCATCAAATTGATATGTTAAGCTGTGGCATCAAAACAAACATGAGCTGTGGAAACAAACCCATACAACAGGTAACTAATGTATACAACAGCCACTTTACTTCAAAAGATGTCTCTTAGCTATTGAATTAATTTTACATTTTTGTTGTTTGCTTTACCAGAAATGAACATATAATTAATTCATGTATGTTCTGCTAAGCATTACAGATCAGTAACTTGTAGACAAATGAGGAAGCCTTCTCAACACTGGAATAGCTTCTGGGTTTGCAGTGTGTGTGGGCAATTCTGGTATTTCTAATGAAGCTCCCAGTGCTTTAGTCATGTGTAGGACTCCCAGGATTGATACAGAAAAAGGCAAATGGGAAAAGGTTATTCTTTCCCTATTACAAAGTTTGAGAGACCTTAATACATCTATTCCTTTACCAAGGACATTGGATGCTGCATCACCTTGCCCAGAGCTTTTCAGGTCCTGTTTAAATTGCAGACTGTCTCTTAACAAAATGCCCATGAACCAGCTCCCATTTGTACTTGCTGTTTTGACCCCCACCTCTGACATTCCCAGGGGAACAGCTGCTCCATTTGCTCTCTGACAGCAGGGGAAAATCATGGTACCCTCACCCGTGTGCCTCTCCTTGGCTTTGCTGGTGTGGAGAAGATGGAGAAGCTGGAATAGAGCTGTGAACTCCTGGAAGAATTTGAGTTGGGTGCTGGGCAAGGGCACCTGAAAGCTGAACAAAAGGGGCTCAAGAACAGGGGCAATCACTCAGAAGAGCAACCTGAGCTCCTGCTGAAGAGCTTGCTGCCATCTCTTTACACTTTACTGCTGTTAAGACCCACCCCTCTCCTCTCCACCCTGTGTCTGCAAACCACAAACACCTCAGAGATGCTTTCTCATCCCAGAGGTACCAGACCCCTCTGCCTGAAGTCTGCCTTGCCTGGTCACACTCACCAGTGGTGCTAAGATGAGTAATCAGGCTGTAGCCTAATGACTGAGCATTCTCTCTCTGCCCTCTCATTTTTCCCTCTGATGTTGTTAGTAAATATTTGTACTACAATAGTATTTGTACCTATATAAACCCTATTTTAGCAAACCTGGTGAGGCTTTGACCTCTGAGACCCAGAGCATTCTGCACGCTGCAGCAGTGACCGCCGTGTCAAGAGTCACAGCTTTCATTTCAGTGAAGTAATGCCAGCTTACATTATGTTGTGTGAGATTACAAAGAAAGATTGGGGTATTTTATTACACTGTCAATCAGCCTGTAGCCTGGCTCTCATCTAAGCACTGAGCCCTCTCCCCTCTTCCTCCTCAAACAAAGCAAACAGAAAGCCAGGGTTTTTGAAAGTGTTTATCATGAAATGTATGAAGCAAAGTGACATCTTCGAATACAACAGAAACCACATGCCAAATCAGTCCTATTGTGAAGTAAAGAGAGCAGGTGGATTTCATGAATATATATGTGCATTCACTGGGCATGGCAGATTTTTCTAAAGATGATGATGAGGGCAAATCGGTACAAAATAGGTGGCAATTCAATGACTTTCTTTGGAACAGAAGTTTTTATTGGAGAAACATAATAATTAGTTTCCACAACCCATAGCTGCAGACACTGACTGTTCTTCTAATGAAAGATGCTGCAGATACTGGCTGCACAAGAATACAGAAAAATTACAGACACCGACAAAAGGGTGTATTTTTCATTTACTAACTTTATTCCCTGAATATTCTCTTGAGTTACCTTGTTTTGTTTACAAGAGCCTCAGGGGCGGAGGAGGGTGGTGCATTGCCTACATGGGCAATTACTTTACATACTCATTTCAATCATAATCCATTCAGAATGATAAAAATGAAATCACATGTAATTTATAATCTAGAACATTGCAGCTAGAGCTTTTTAAATATTACAGCTGCATCGTGGTTTGACATAATCCCTTGCAGTCATTCAAACTCTTCTAAAACCAAAACACATTTATCCATAAGTGACAATTACATCTCCACTTTTTTTTTTTTTTTTCTGAAATTTTGGTATGTTATTACGGTTTGGGGGCTGATCTTGTGTAAGTAATGATTGCTGGTTGCATATAAAGCTGTTTGTTTTCAGACCCCCACCTACCCTGAACCTGTTCCATGCACTGTCATTTGCTTAATGCTGCTAATTAATATGAAATAACATGCCACTGTTAGGCAGTTAAAAAGAAAGACTTCAAATGGAGCTTAGCCAGTCCTAATGGCTGTCTTGTTAATACCGTTGTCATGTGCTCTAAAATGACACTGAACAGTAATTGCACGCTGTGAGTATTATGATATGAGTGGCATTTCATTCTGTGTTTAGAAATCCCAAACCAGCATGAGATGATTGTGTATTCCTCCTCCACACAGGGAGAGGAGTTCCCCTAAACCTGATGTGGAGTGTAATTTCTTGGTTATTGATTTGTTTTATTTCCAAAAAGCCATTGGTGACAGAATCTCAGTAGCCTGATGCTGAAGTACATCTGTAGCACATTTCTGAGCAAGCTGCTGCCAATTCAGTTTCTGTTTTGTCCACAGAAGCTGATCTCTTCTGTGTGGTTAATTGCCATTATCTTTTCTTCATCTCTCAAAATCTGCAATGTCCACTTGTTTTTCATAATTTTGTAAAACAGTGCAGCAAAATTCGCTTTGGCAAAATCTCTGGGTGTGCTGAATCCAAAGCTGGCAGTGCTTGGAAAGACTCTGATTTCAGCAGGCTCTGGATTGTGTGTGTGTGTGTCACTCTTTCTGTGCTTCCCACTGCCAGCTGAAGGGCCTGTTTGCTTCTGGTTATAGCTTCTTGTCTCTCTTCTCATAGCAGCCCCATTTCAGGTCTTGTGCTTTATAAAATTGTATGATAATGAGAAAGTCCCTCTCTGAGGTTTTCAATTTGATTTAGTTGGATAATTAGGCAGATTCTCTCTCCTTCCTCCCTTGTTGGCTGTGATTTCTTCAGGGACAAAAATGCTTGACCTCTTCATGTAGTGATCACTTTCAGGGACATAGCAGAGGATCAGGGTTCCCCAGCTGGGTTTCAAAATGCTGATATTGATGCAATGAGCAAAGTCCAGTAGAGAGGAAGGAAAGCAGAAACTACAAGTCTGGGGAAGTACCAAGTAGTAGGTACTTGATACTGGGTTAAAAGGATATTGCATTTCTTGGTATTGCCAGACTCAGGGATTAAAAATCTTGAGTTGAATGTTAGAAAACAATAATCTGTTTTTTCTGAAGAGACACTAAGTCCTTGTTCTTTTATTTGAAGTTTCAGATTTCTGCAGCTCCTTCATGTGTTGCAGAGACATACTGGTAAGTAATGTTTTGAGATAATTTGAGAGGTGTTCCTGGGGTGCTGCAGCTGGGTTCATCTCTTACATCTCCTGACCTGAATCGTGCTGCTTTTCAGAGTCTGAATTGGCCCTTTTCCTGTGGCATTGTGTAACATATGCATGGCCACAAGACTCTGGGATAGTTTTGTCCTATTAATTCTATCCAAGTGCCTTCCTCAGCTGTGCCCTTCTGCCTGTTGCAGAGTCACTCTTCTAACCTGCACATCCTCAACCACACTCCACTCTCTCTGTGGGTCAGGAAGTTTTTCCCCTAAACCCTTCCTCCGGTTTCCCCTACAAACATCCTCCACTTCTGTCCTTCATACTCACCTCTGTCTTTGGGTTTTGTTTCCATACTTGGCAAGGTCAGCTACAGAAAGCATCCTTTTCCCTTGACCTGCTCTTAACAGAAAGCTTAGGGATAAAAAGCTTTACCTGCTGCTTTTGGTTGTTGACAAAGAGCAGAGTAGAGCTGATGTGCTGCTTGTCCCAGGAGGTGTGGAGAAGTGGGGCAGGCAGACAAAAGCAAAGCTTAAGAAGACATGAATAGAACTGCAGAGATGCTGACCATATAAAGAAGAAATGGGAAAAATCTAATAGATCTTTTGGATTCAAGTTCACCCTGGCCAGCAGAACTATGTTTACAGGGATGAGAAATAAGCAAGGCTGAGAGGAGTGAAAAGCCAGGATTTCTATATTTACAAGTCTAAGATGGGCCCTGAGTTGGTATTGTTGTATTGAGCAAAAAAGAAGATGAAAGGAAAGAGATCCTGACGAGTTTACAGCTTTGTGGTACTTTGTTCTGCTGCACAGGTCCACTCACAAGGCAAACATTTCAAAACAAAGAATCCAAACAAAATCCTAATAAAATCAATCTAACATTGCAACTGGCTTAAATCTTAAATGGTGGAGCTATATATTATGATTAGATCCCTCTGTCCAACTCTGTACTTAATTAATTTGATAATAGTGACACTAATTATCGTTCTTGTACTCACTTGCTATTATTGCCTCTTCCTCCTCCATGTCTCTTGGTTAGTGAGTGAATCCTTTGCAAAATATACCACGGCAGAAGACAGCAAAAATGACTGAATAGGAAAGAAGACAGAAATAAACTTCACCTGGTAATGTAACCCATGTTTTCAGGCTTCCCATATAGTATTCTTAACTTTCTAATTTGATCATATTTTCATGTTTTGAATATTGTATGAAGTGGTCTAGATAAAAATAGAATGAGAGCTAAGTTAAGTGGAAGTATCATATTTTAACTAGTTCAATCTGAAGACTGTTTTAGCTGGTGACATAGCTGGGTTTTGTTATTTTTAAAATCTTTTTGTATGAGAGGAAAGCAAGACAGTTTGGCTTCAACAATTTGGTAAAAAATCTTAAGTAAGTTAAAAGCAGCAGCCACATCCCTGTAAGGTGTCACTGTAAATTGAAGGGGTTTTCTGTGAATGATTTGTATTGTTTGTAAAAGTGTGTAATTTGACTGTGTCTCATAACCATTGAAAATGGACTATTTTATATATAATATAATAGTAATAATAATAATAATAACAACAACAGCAACTCATTGCATTTCTTTGTGTGTACACAAATGGATGTCACCTCAAGGACTGTCTGTCGTGCCCAGTGTAAGAGGTTAGGTGTGGTAACATGTAGCCCTTAGGAAACATTTCTGAACAGGATATTGGGAAGACTAAATGAATCCATACAAACAAACTTTCACTCTCTTTTGTTGGAAGATATAGAGATATCTGTGTCTCTGCTTTCTTGCTAAGATACTATATTACATTTTGTCTTGTTTCTTCCTGTGTTTCAAAATCAATATTCTATCCACAGTTTCAGTTTTCTTATCTGCTGTGTTTTATCTGCTGTCTTTGTGGAGCTGGACAATGAATTCAGTCCTGAAAAGTATTTGCAATGCAGAGTTTTTAATAATATAATTTTGGGTGGTTATTAAAAAATAAAAGCATGTCATTTGAATGAGTGAGTTCCAGGGTTGTAAATTTTTCTCTAAGAAAACCTAAAACACTGACTGGCTTTATATTTTTTTCATAATACCATACTGAAAAATACCTACTAAATGCCATTGGGAAGAATTTTATTTGTGTTTTGGGTGGCTCTTACCCAGTAGAGAAGCTCTGCTTACAGCACCTGAGACCTGTTAAAATAGGTGCTGTATCATCCTTCCAAAAAAAGGCAACACAGAGATGACAAGGGAATGTTATTATTTTCATTATTTTATGGATGGAAGGACAGGCACAAAGAGATTGTAGATTCTTCTTGGTCATGCAGGAAATATGTTGTAGAGTTTGAAAACAGCTGATATATTCTGAATTGCAGCACAGTGGCTCAAACCAATAGTCTTTGGTTATTTGTAACAAAAATGGCAGTGTTAATATCAAGTTGAATTCATGTCATCATTTTCCCAAAAATATTTAAGCCAAAACTCAGGCAGAGAATGTGCATTAAAGCAAGTACAGTAGCAGAAAGCAACAGGGAATTGTATTTTCTGTTTTAAAATACAGAGGCATAGTTTTTAGAAAATACTTCTCATTTATCACAGGTACAGAGCTCTTCTCCTTGCATATGTAGCATTTGTTTAGTAAAGAGTGAATGTAAAAGCCCTCTATAATATATCTGCAAAAAGAGCATTCCATTGCTTTTGCACCAGCTCCTGTGGGGTATCATGTGGGACACAGACATGTGAGAAGTGGGATGTATTGCAAGAGGTGCCCACAATAGCAGAGTTCATGCAGATGCCACATGTGGAAGTGAACTAAAAAGCTGAGTCAGCACAGGACTGAAAGTAGACTTGATAAATAAGCTCTGCACACAGACTCATTAATTAGCTTGGGCACAGCATCAAACTCATACAGTTTTTGGGGTTCAATCTCCACAACAGGGCTCAGCAGGGCTGCTGCCAGCGAGGGCATCTCTGCTCTGTTTTTCATGGCACAGAGCAGACAAAGGTCTATTTTCTTCTCAGCCTGTGCCTTGGGTGGGTGACAGAGGGACCAGTATCCTCTGAGAGCCCAGGCCAGGCCTGGTTTGCAATGAACCTTCTCAGTCCTGAATTACATTATGGCTCCTGGTTTTGAAGAGGTGTGAGCACTAATATCTTCAGCTGAAGACAATAATGATGCAGGTGCTCAGTGCACCTCAAAACAGTTTATTCATTTAATCAGTTCTTGCCAATTCTTAGCACTCAGCTTCCCAGGACTGCCTTTCTAGCATGTCGAGACTTATTCCCAATCCACACCTTTGAAGATCATTAACAATACAGATAGACGTGTGGGATTGGAGGTGGGTATGTAACGAGAGTGCTCTTGTTTCTCCATGCCTTTTGGGGACTGGGATGAAACATGATTTAGAACCTTGTGTTGTGGAAGATGATGTGTGTAAAACCGGTCTCTCTGCTTCCATCAGTGGGGTTGTTTGAAGAACAAACTACTTCCATCTTTATCCCCGAGTCTATGACAAATGAAGCAGAAAGTGCCACCTTGCTTTTTTGTATTTTGGCTGACTAACCACTGACTAACTGGATATGAGCAAATACCTTGGGACCTCACTCTGGTTTTTTAGAACTTCTCAGAAAAAAACATGTATTGAAACTGTTTCTCTCAGTTTTCTTTCTGACTTTGAGATTAAGCCAGCTAAGTCTGCTTTTAAGATTTTTCAAAGTTGGGTGGACTAGCTCAAGAATGCTAATTTTGAAATGATTTCACATTGATAATTCGGGAGTGGTTGAATCATGATTGGGTACTTTCTTTAGGGGCAATGAGGTCTTGGGTGCCTTCTGCTTATGTACAAGCACAAGGAGCAAGAATCAAGCTCTTCCAAGCAGGGAAGAGTTGCTGGAAGATGACTCTATTAGAAAACTTTGTTTAACCTGTGCCACTCCAGAGAGAAGCCTGAAAATTTTCATTCCTTCCAGACTGGCTCTGTTGTACCTTGCTTTACAAAAATAGAGATTTATTTTGCAAAGAGAGTTGCTAGTGAAAAATTCCCTTGAAGATTTTCAAGATCAATTTCTTTGAAACTTATTTTCAAAATGTATCTCCTGTCTTACTTGTCATTGAGAGAGTCCATATTGGTGAAATACTTCCTGTGCTACTTCCATACAGGAAGACATAGCTGGCAGCACTCAAATAAATTTAAAGACTTCATAAATGGGACAAATTTTATTGCCTATCCTTCTACTGTTTTTAAATCTATTCTGGAGATTCTGGACTATGTTTGGGTCTCATTTGAGCTTCCACACACTGAATAAATGCAGAGCAACCTATGATAAAATTTTAATGAGCAGCACAGTCATACTATCCACAGGCATAGATCACACAGCCCAAGTTCGTGGTTAGAACTACACACATCTAAAACAGATGCCTTTTTCATCATTGTCTCTATGTTACTCTTCTCCAGGGATATAAAATAGCATTTAAGAATTCTCCCAAGGGTGCATTCGTGGAGCAGATAAGACAATTTCTTCAGCTAGATTGCAGCTGTAATTCTTTTCAATTGTAATTGCTGGCTGGAGAGGTGCCTGCAGGCCAGAGGGATGCTGTTCTTTACATTAGTGTCATTGAAAAGAAAAGGAAATATAAACCCAGTGGTTGTTTCTAAGGCTTGTTTGTTTTTTTTTTTTTCCAGTGTCACCACGTGAACTGAAAAAGATCAAAGCATCTTAGTAAAATAGAAAATAAATAATAATAAAACCACCACAGCTTACTCCTTGTGGAAGTCTCTTTAGGGTTACACATTTGTGCTGGGAAAGCTGTCCCACATTTGGGAGGCTCTGCTGCAGCCAACTGCTCATCACAGTGTGCTCTAGGTGGGAAGATAGTAGGCTTCTCCCTTTACTGCTCCTTTATTTCTGTGTTGCTTTGTTTTTATGGCAAAGAATGAAATGTTCTCTCTCCAAACTTTCTGACATTTGGCAGGGACAGGGGAAGGAAGTACCATGCCAAAGCAAATCCCTGTGCAAAAGCTGCAGAGGATGTATTATTTTTACTTTTTTGTCCTGAGAAAATCTGTGAGATGGTGGAGTCATGCTGCAAGGGCTGTTTCAAAAGGTGCCCATTTGCATAATGACAAATGGATTCAAACAAATGGATGTTGTGTAATTTACCAACACTTAGCAAAACTGTGTTATGCCACATCTGCACTGCTGTAAGTTGACTGGATGCAGGTGCAAAGATTTGTGCCAGTCCTGAGGCAGAGCGGAGGCCAGTGAGAATTAACTAAAAATCCTGCCAAATATAATAATTATTAATTTTGTACTTGCTGAGGGACAGCTCTGTAGCTCATTGCTGTGTCACACTGTTTCCAGGCAATCTATACTGCAGCATAGTCAGCTGGAACCCTAAGATTTGGGCTGAGGAGCATTTTATGACATTGAATATGGAATGGGAAGGGCAGGGCTGCTGTGTAGCCACACAACAGCTCATGAGGACCATGCCTTGACGTGAGGGCTTGAAAACCTTCATGGCTTTTTATGCTGCAGATCCATGTCTGGTTGCTGGGCTGTGCTGAGCGACTCCCTGGAACACTGATGTGGTTTTAGGTTTGATATAATACTCACTGGGTGAATCTCTGTTAACTGTGTTAGAAGCTGATCAAAACTGGCTTTGGAGTGTGAAAGGACATAAGACACTTTCAGAAGTCCAAAGAGAATCCCAGAATTGGGCCACTTAATAAATGGCACATTTCCAAGGAAATCAGGCATTTGTCTTTCCCACTGCAGTCAATGAGAACTTCTGGCGATCTGCCCAATTTAAATTTGGATTTTAGAAATATTTACACAGGTTTCTATTTTTAATAAGTTTCATCTTTGTTCTTGTATCAGCCATTACATTAACTGCAAAAAATCCAATCTTTGGAGATCAGTTAAAAACTGCTGATTTGACAAAAGCTGTTTTCCCCATAACGCTGCATGATGCAAATGTGGTTAAATCCAGTGGCCTCATTCTGGTATGGGAAACAGTAGATTGCACATGGCATATCCATTTCACTCAAAGTCTGATGCAGCCAGCCTTGGGCTCATTAATCCACAAATACATTTTCCCTGAAAAATGAGTCTATGTAAATTTTAGAGCTCAAAAGTACAATTCAGCTCTGAAAACATTTTGAGAAATTCACATGAGTAGTTTGAGGGATGAGGTGAGTTGTCATTCCTCAGAAAAGAGGGTGTTTCTGTACTAATAAATTACAGTGGCAGATGGATTTTTCATTAAAATTAGCAGTCATGTTGTTTCATATACAAGAAACTTCATCAGGAATGTTGGTGCTGTGAAATGAGTGTGAATTTAGTTTCCATAATGATTCTTGATATTCCAGAATGAGGATTTCTTACATCTCACAAAATGAAGTTGGTTCAGTTGTCTGTTGACTGTAACAGAGATTTATTTGCAAGACCAAATATGGGCTGGTTTGCTGAGTTTAGTCTGCAATCTGAAAGATTTGTTGGTTAAAAAGACTGGTTAGAGGATGGTGTAGAGAACTAAGAAATGTACAATGAGATGAGGTTGTTGTCGTCAGTTTGAACTCCACATGTGCAAAACAGAACAAAAATATGAAACCACGTGAAAACAACTTAAAATTTCTACACTCTAACTTTTCAAGGAAAAGCATAGCTGTATTCACCAATCCCAGCTGAATTCCATTTGGAGCATGGGGGATGCTCTTTGGAGAATGTTAACATTTTTATGTCAGGTGGATGTGAGTGGAAAGCAAAAAAAGTCTCTACCCATTTATACCAGCGAACAATGAAAAATTATTCTCTTTCAAATAGATAACAACCTTACCTCATCCTAGCCATACCTAAAATGGTCTGGAATGGCTTTTCATTATCTAGCTTAAACATCTGAAAAATGAAAGGCAAGAAGAATAGAAACAGGAAACCAGTTCCTTTTGATGGATGCAGTTTCACTTCTAACGGCACTCTGGAAATGCACATTCTCAGACACGTTTGCCCAATAATTTTCAGAGCAGAGTCCTTGGGGGTTTTCCCAAATGACTGCTACATGCATTAAGAGGAACTAGAGCTTTTCTCCCTTTTCTCTTTCCTGAGGTACATATTTGTGTGCAGGATGCTTTGCCCAGATCCTTAGATGCAAGATAGGCAAATACATACCATAGCTGAAATTTGCCCTGCAGTGATGCTCTGTGCAAACTGCCAGCACAGTACCTTATGTTGTGTAAGGCCAATTTAGGTCCTTTATGTGGTTCTTCTGTTGTACATAAGAATTTATGTAGATTGTTCCACTGGGGTGAATTTTCATTATTTGCAAACAAAAAAGATTCTGACTCCATTGCCGATGCAATCGCAAGCCATGCTTAAGAAATGCTGCATCACATACTCCTGTTGTAGTTCATGAAATACTAATGTCATCTTATCTTCAGTGTCATTATTTCTGCCTTGAATACTTTGGCTGTGGCTTGGCACTGCCAGTCTCCCAGGTTTTAAGAGCAGTTTGATGGGATGGGAAAACAAGGTTCTTGGGAGAGGCTTATTTCTGCAATAAAAACTCCAAACCAATGCCTTATTACTCAGAAAACATCTCAGTAGCCCTGTGGCTTCTTTGACACTGGACAAAGTACCTGGCTGCTCTGTGGGGATAAAAGAAGCAGTCAGGGGTATTCTTCAGCCTCATGTCTACCCCCAGCTTTCTCAATTGGATCAAAAAGGAGGATGGAAAAATAAAAGAAAAACTTGGTAATAAATTATGCTACAAGAGCAGGCAGTGTGTAAGATTTTAGTTGGTTTATCCTTGTACTTCTGCCTGTTACAAAACTGTAAATTATAAAGGGCAGAGACCCTGCAGATCATTTAGCATAACTGGACTTTGATGTTGTTTAGAAGCTGGGAGTTTCTCTGAGCACTAAAATTAAGGATTAGTCTTAGTTTGATTGACTTAAGACATGACCCTTTCACATATTCTCTGTTACCCATTCAAACTTAATTATTTAAATGCCTAACTTGTTTATACCTTCCAAAACCATTGTTTTGGGAACATTTTATTGAATAACACGACAAAACAGGAAAGTTTATTTAAAACTGGAAAGATTTGGACTTCATCCAACTTCTGAGTTTAGCCTGCTTGCTCAGAGAGAAGATCAGCAATAATAGGCCCCACATGGTAAAATACCAAGGTGGGTTGACCTTGCTCAGATGATATTAGCAAATGGTAATAACTGGAAGTTCATGGACCACTTTAGGGAAGGCTGTATGATCTCAGTGTGGTTAAGGAATGGCACAGAAATCCTGACATTATCTGAAATTGTGTGGAAAATGCTCATAGCAGGAATTTGGATTTGATCTGTTAAAGATGCAAATACTGATTCAGTGTCCCTGGTGTAATTGCAATAAAAGTTTTCTAGATGTTAAATACTTCAAACTCATGCATACACAAAACCCAGTCTGAAAGAGAATACATTTGCACTAAGCTTTGTGCCCAAATAATTTTTCAAATGCATGAAACCACTGCAATTCATATCACAACATTATTTAATGGCAGCACATATCAAGCATTTTATAGGCTTCTAAGGTCTTTTCATTCCTCTCTTGACCTCTTTTGTGTGCCTATGCCTCCTGCTTTGCTGCCTGTGTTTGATGTGAATGATGCTGTGAGAGAAAAGCAGGAACTGCAGGCACTGGATGCTGGGTTTTGATGTTCTAGTGGGTCTGTGTATAAGAGAGAACAGGCTACTGAGAGACTCTGGACTAGGTATGCTGGAAAAGCAGAACAATGAGCAAATGCACAAGACACAAATGGTGATGTTTCCATGGAATCATCTAGACTTAAAATTACAGAGTTGAACTGCAGAGGTAAAAGAATTCAGATCCTTACAGAAGTTAAATGTCTCCATTCCTGCAGATACATGTGCCTCCTAAGCCTTCCAGATCGTGAGAAACTTTCAATGACAGCTGGAACCTGCTAACACCTTGAGCAGTTCTGTTGTATTTTATGTATTTTGTTCTTTTGCATTCTGTTGAAGATGATAAGAAAATTTCTTCACTTCTATCAATATGTTGCAAAGTGCTTAATTTTGCTGTCTGTTTGTGCTGGCAGAGAGAGATCATTAAGGAAAAATTACATATTTCATTTATCTCTGAGAAATTATTTACAAACTTATGCAGGTTTTCCTGTGAATCTTACCTTTCCCCACATATAAATAATGATCAGCCACTGCTTTCAATTTGAGGAGAATTGGGATCCAACAGAGGATGCAATCCATGGGACAGTAGTTAATACAGCAATTTCTTTAGCAACCTTCAGCTTCTGTTGTTCTCCATAGGTGCTCAAAGTCTCCGATGGTAGAAGCCTGAGGAGACCTGGCTTTGAAGTGTGGAAAGTGGCCATAAAAAAAGATATATTCCTCAATTTCACCACTTGCAAGGCTTCCATTCTTGGGCTCCAGGAGCACAGTTGTTGCCAACATGACAGACATTAGGGGGCAAAACCACAGGCACACTGATCTGTAGGAGAGTAATATGAAAGGCTCACAAAAAATGCTGACCTTGTTTGCAAGTAATGGAAAAGGTCAATGCCAAAAGCAGCTCCAGTTAGAGTTACAGCTGGAAAAAACTGGCAGAGAACCTGCTGACTGTAGTTTTACATTGCTTAGCTAAGGAGCTGGGAATGACTGAGGATCACTTCCCAACAAAATGGTGAGAATGAATGCTGTGGCCACAGGTGGCAATATAAATTCCACATCAGTGGCAGTAAATTAAGTCTTCTGCCCTGGCTGTATATCTGAAAATCATGAGGATCAAGGAGTCCAGACTCTACAATTCTAAAATAAATAATCACTACTGTGTTTCCATCTAACAGGTTGAAAATCCATCCATTGTTGAAACATTGTTCTGGGCTCACTGCAGCACCAGACCTTTCTTTCAGGTGGCTGTCCAGCAGCCAACTGACTTAAATCTGGTTGCAGTGTTTTTTAAATCTGTGAAAAGTTACAGACCATCACTCCAGGTACAGAAGTATCTTCTAATAGTAGTCACAGAATGTCACTTCTCCCACACTGGGCCATCTTCCTTGCCAGCACAGAGTGAGTAATAAAGAGTCAAACTGAGTATCCTCTTGGCAGGATTTATGTTTCCCAATTTTAAATACCTACAACATAGATGTCAATGTAAAAGCTCATTATCCAAACTCCCCCTGCAATCAGTGGAGAGAAATGGGCACTTCTAAGGCAGAGCTAATCAATAATTCACCAAAGAAGGTGAGGCACCTTTTTTTTTTTTTTTTTTCATTTGTGGAGTCTCAGGGAATAAATATGCTGGATGTGAGAGTTTCCAGTCCTGGTGATACATGCCTCAGGTCTTTAATCCTCTTGTTAGTTGCAAGTGTTTCAATGTCAACATTAAAATCCCTCCCAAATTAATAACAATGCTATTTTTCTAGTACAAGCAATATGCCTTGTTTATACTTTCATTGCATTTTAAAAGCATGTTTCAAAATAATGTGTATATATATATAAATATAAATAAATAAATATATATATATATACATAAAACTGTATTATAGACTGAGTTAGTGGTAGGGCTTGTAAATATTTCTTAGGGCTGTTATGCTGTTTTAGAGGCTTTGAGTAAATATATACCACTATTGAGAAGGAGCAGCAAAGTTAAATAGTAGAGCAAAAGGAGGCTTTTATAAATGAAAAAGCATCTGGCTGAAAATGGAAGGTGGAAAAAGAGCATAACCTTGACTGGTTAAATATAAAACCAGACCATATATAAATATAAAACCTTGGGCAGACCTAAGAAGATTTTGAGGAACAACTTACTGAAGGCATAAAATTGTTGAAGAAAAAAAGCCTTTTTCTCCAGAGAAGTGATTCTGCCAGAGAAGCTGCACAGCCAATAGATGTGTAAAATACACATGCATGAAGAATGACACAGCAAAAAGCTGAAAGAGTTATTTGCACTGGTGTTCACTCTGGAGGAAAGTTTGCTTTTCCTTTATGGTGCCAAGGCTGAAGACCTGTCTTGTGTTCAGGTGCTGGTAGAAAAGATATTACAATAAATTGAAATGAGAAGCAGATAGAACAGAGATGAAATAAATATTCTCATTTTTCATTAGAAGGAGAACTGGTGCTTTCCTCCAGACATCTGGGTTGGGAATCTTCACTATTTAATACATTCATAGCTGAACAAAAGAATTGACCAGGAGCAGTGGGTTGATCAGGTTTTCTGGTGCTGAATTAGTTTTGAAGATTTTAGTCAAAATTAAAGCTGAGAGAAGTCTTTGGACATGAATAGTTCTCTGAAAATGCACCTCAATGCTTTGATACAGTGAAAAGGGCTAAGAAATTACTGGGAATAATTAATAAGGAAATGGAAAATTCTATAAAAATTGCTGTATGCCAGTGTACTCAATGGCACATTTATATTCTATCTCTGTTAATAGAACAGAGTCATGCAATCACTGAGGTTGGAAAAGACCTCCAAGATCATCGAATCAAGCCTTTCTTTGACCAATGTCAGCTTTTCAACTAAACCATAGCACTGAGTGCCATGTCCAGCTGTTTCTTGGGAAATGGTGAGTCCACCATTACTCTGGGCAGCCCATCCCAAAGGCTTGACAACCCTTTCAGTGAAGAAATTCTTCCTGATGTCCAAAAAACCAATATAGAATTAGGAAAGACAGAGAGGGTATTTGGAATGGTCAACTATGAATGGACATGGAAGAGACACTAACAGTCTTAAGACTCCTCAGCATGGAAAGAGAGTGCTCAGAAATCCTGGGACTGATGTCTTCAGGGGCCAGGCAGTGGTGGAAATGTTCATTTCTCCGAGCACAGCACCTCCAATGCACCAGATAGTCTGGTTGTGCTGCAGATTGAGAGCAAACAAAAGGAAGTACTCATTTTACACAACACACAATTAAGTCATGGGATCCATTGCTACAGGATGTTTCATATGCCAAAATATATATAGGCTTAAAAAATGATTAGACAATTCATGAAAGAAAGGTCCATCGAGGGCTACTAAACAGGAAGATGCTGATGTAACCTCCAGCTCAGGAAGTCCCCAGACTGAAGATTGCCAGGAGCTGTGAAAGTTGCTGGGGGAATGCTCTTAGAGTCTTTTTTGTGCATCTGGTACTGGTCACTGCCCTCCAGGGAACAGGGAGCAAGCAGAGGTTAGTTTCTGCTGTGGTTGTTGCATGCAGCTGGTGACATATTGTATTTTAGAATCTGTGCCTTAGGATATTAAAACTGAAAGAAGAACTGAATTTCATTTTCCTTCTTCCTGCAGTTTGTCTATTTCATGTGTTTCACTCAGTTTTGGTGATGAAACTGGATGCCTTTTCAGTGTGTTTAGTTCACTGTGTTGCAGTGTGTTAAGTTTTCTAGTTATCCACTGCTACCAAAATCAGAGAGTGGATGTCTGATACTCCTGGCCAGTATTGCCAGATAAGAGCAAAGAGACTACCAAAAACAAATGGAACAAGACAAAATAATGAGGATATTTCTACTAATTCTGAGTTCTGGATTGGTCTTCTACCAATGACTATATTTGAAATATAGCAGTTTATTTTGGTTCATTGTTAGTATTTTAACTGAGCTTCTATTTCAAAACAATGCAGGTGCCCATTTCTTGGGAATTCAGCTCATTTAAAGGAGTTTGGTGCCTATGTCCTTTTCTGGTGGGGGTTTTGAACACTTCAACTTCAACATCTCATGAAGGTATGGTGAATGTTCCTCCTCCCATGTTGGGAATTCTTCCCTAAAGGCACACTTAGAACAGGAAAGAGCAATTATAAAAATTCTGTTTTAGGGAAAATCAATCTAAATAGCAGTTACCCAGAATAAAACAAGTTCTATTTGGTGATAGTAGCCAAGTGTACTATTTCTATCTGATAGAAATGTAATAGGAAATCAATGACTGGACCATTCTTTGTTCTTTGTATTTTGCTGCCACACTAATGGAATCCCTGAATTTCCTCAGCCTGGCTGCCAAGTGCCACGCTGGTGGAGGAGCAACGCAGCCGGGAAATCCAACCCCAGGAGACAAATATCAGATGGAACACACTGACATTTAGACACTCTATAACTAATTACAGAGATTTCAAGAATGACTACAAATAACAAGCAAAATAGCAAATAATAATGACATTGCAAGAGAGACTCACAATTGGTGCAGGAAGTTGATAATTTCTAATTAAAAGAAGACTCTGCAGCTTTCTGTGGTTAGAAGTGTAGGTCAATATTGTAACAAAATTTTGTTTTTCTTAAGAAGATGTTCACTTTAAACCAACATAAGAACCTTAAACAGCAACTATTGTGCTTTCCTGGGTAATCTATTACTTTTAACATTTGTCAGTCATATAAGCATGATGTGATTAGCTGACAAGGACCCATCAGCTCAGGTTAGCCAGCAATTTTCTCTTTTTAGTAGTAATTTCTATTCTTAGGTAGTTGCATAACAAAAAGATGGTATTTTTTATTACCATTTCATTTCAAAACTATGTGATGCTCATATTTAAACTGAGAGCTTTCGTATTTGAAAGAAATGGAACTGGAGACACATTTGCTGAAGGAGTAACTTTTGTCCAATGTAGAGAAATAACTATGAAGCTCAAGGGAGGTTGTGTCTCCTAGTAGTTTTATTTTTTAATTTTTCAAATTGCTGCAAATTTTAAAAGTTTTTTTTTTTTTCCTGCATAAAAGTTAGCAATATCAAATTAATGTTCATTGTGATAAATTAGCAAGTATTTTTATTTACAAAAGCAGTGCTTTATTTGTGCTCTTCTTCACTGCTAAGGCTCCACAGAAACATAGAATATCCATTTAAAATCCAGCTAGATTTCTCATTTTTCCATTACTCCTATTAGAAATTTTTTTCACAATTTCACTGGTTATTAGAAACATCCTTCATATTTCTGTAACATATTTATGGTTAATGCTAGCCCTGTGTTTTCGCTTAAGGATCTCTTTTTATGTCCCACATTTAGATATGGAATCAGTAGCTGCATCTTCTCAGCCTTTGATTTTACTTGGGTGAAAACTACTTTTAAAAATTCTTATGACAGTTAATTTTCTACCCCATCCATCTGGGCAAAGTTGTTTTTAATGAATGTGAAATGATTTTTTCCTTAAAACCAGAATTGTTCCATTGTCTGTTCTGCCCTGTGTGCCTACAGAGCTGCTGTGTTCATCTGACTTCAGTGTCATGTTTTTCTTTGCACAGCACTTGATTAGGTTGGCAGAAGGGGACAGAAGTGCCTTCTTTACATTATTTTTGAAGATGTAGTTGCTTGAGTGCCCAGATATTTCCTAGTTAACATGTTTCAGCCTTGTAGCAATTATGTAGTGACAATTAGCATTTCAGATATTTCTGTATATTCCATTGACAGGCTCTGAAGTTTCTATGGAAAATTATGATTATGAACCCATCAAAATAGCTTATAATTGCTTTCCCATGTCTCTTTTTTTTGAAAGAAAAACTATGATAAAAAGCATCATGACGCATTATTCAACTGTGCTTTTTTATATTCTAAATGCACATTGGTGTCCATCCCCTGAACTTAGGTTATTATCATTGCACAGAAAACTGGTGTGTCCTGAGGCTCTTCTTGAACTGTGTAGCCAAACACTTGGCCACAGTGATGAAAAGTGATCTGGGTCCTTTCTGCCCCTTGTAGGACATGCTCAGCTCCTGGCTGCACCACCCCACAGTGCTGACAATCAGCCTTTTTCAGAGCAGAGCACAGCATTGTGGGGGCTCTGCTGCAGCCACAAAAACTCAGAACACTTGTGAGGAAAGCAGAGAATATATCAGTGTCAGCCCAGTCTGCAACACCCTCATCCAGCCCCGGGCCCCGTGCCAGATTTCACAGGGTTTCATTGCTTCAGCCTTGTAATGGATAATAGCACTGCTGCCACCAGCTCAGGAGGGCTTCTGCTTTTAAAGGATGGGCTGAAACTCTGCCACAGGGGCAGAGACATTTTAGATAGCCAGATTCTGTTCCTTAACCTTACCCTGAATTTTCCTTTCCTTAGTGTGAGTATGAACAATGGTACAATTCTGGTTTTAAGAAAAAAAAATAAAATATTTCATGTTCATGAAACCTCTCCCCTGCTCAGATGGATGGAGCAGCAAATGATCTGTCTTATAAATTTCTAAAAGTTTACTTAATTACCTAGTATGAGACCAGTAATAGTGAATTAATTTAATAGGCAATATCAAGCTATTTATTCTTTTTTCAGGGTTTTTGTTGTGTTTGTCCTCCGAATCAAAATTTAAACCTCCCCAAAACTGGGTATTTATACATGGATGTTCAGGTGTGTCCTAGACTAGGGCTTAAGGTTTTCTTAGGAAAAAAGCAAGAACGTTCTGCGAGAGGCTCTGCATCAATGAAGACAAAGCCTGGCAAAATCTCCATCAGTTTTGCTGAGGCTGGGATTAGATACTAATAAATACAGTAATAGTTGGATTTCAGAAAAGATATGAATAGTTATTAATTGAGATATTTTAAGAAAAAAATTACTGAATTTTAAAGAAAAGATAATATCTTCTTTTGTATTTATTTGACCCTTTTTCCTGGAATTTTGCCAAAATTTTTTCTTCTTACTTTGCGATAAAATGCTAAAATCCCCACTAATGTATAAAGAAGAAACAATTTTTTATTAAATTACCAGTTTTTAGAGTGCTTTCTCTAGAGTTTCCTGTGCCAGCCTCTTGCTGTCTTGCCTGATAATTTTGATGACACTTTCTGCATAGGGTAACTGTTTTGGGGATTTTTTTCTGAGCAATTTGCTTTTTTTCCTTCTCTTTTGCAGTGCTTGTTTCTTGGGCAGTTGTCTCTAATCAGGACTCCAGAGGGATGAACCTTTCCTTGTCCTCTCTGTACTTTATAGCCCCCAGTTCCTGCTGTCTCCTTGCTGTGGCACCACAGCATCTTTCCTGTGCAGACCAGGGTCAGAAATGGTACCCACAGCCAGGTTTTGCAGATTCACCCCATGCCATATGATAACTGTTTTTAGCATTTTATAGCACA
Source organism: Muscicapa striata striata (assembly GCA_030060385.1). Classification (NCBI taxonomy): domain Eukaryota; kingdom Metazoa; phylum Chordata; class Aves; order Passeriformes; family Muscicapidae; genus Muscicapa; species Muscicapa striata. Next base: position 3,187,182 of record JAREIS010000073.1, read on the forward strand.
CCCATCCAGCAGCTGGATGTGACACCAGGGGCCTGAGGTGATGCTGGGGTGATGAGGCACCTAGAGATTAAATAAAGTAGTGGGATGTTGCTTCACACCCCCAAGGAGTTATCAATGGTTTTAATTTGTGGGAAGGGTTTTACAAAAGGATTTTCTGTGGTGCCTGGACTACAAGATGCAGAGCTCTGCTCTAAGGGTTAACACAGCCATGCCAAAATCCTTGCAGATTCCTGCACATGGGAACAGGGAGAGTGTCCTGGTGCAGCCTGGAGCTGCAGTTTCCTGAGCCTGCAGGGAAGGGAGGGGAGGGGACGGGAAGGGACATGACTGCCAGTGTCTTCTGCTGGGAGGCTGCCAACAGGAAGCAGCTTTTAAATTTTTTTAGTTTTAGTTCCTTTGTGGAAGGCTCACCCAGTTCCCAGCCATTCCAGCCATCTTTCTGGGAAGCACAGTCCTTCCTCTAGGCAGCCTGGAGGAGAGGCTGTGGGGTCCTGGTCTGGATTTTCCTCCTTGGGAAACACAACTAGGAGCTGCACAGAACTGTGTTGTCCCCCATTAAGAACATCTATATTGGGATGTGTAGGCTTCTGTTTTATTTTGGGCTTTTCTTTTGCCTTTGATTAAAATTTTCTCCAATTCTTGAGCTGCTCTGCACCATCCAGACATCCACAGATAGAGAAAGTGGCTGGGCAGTGCCTGGAGTGAGATGAGGAGGTGGAGGTTTCCACATCAGCTTCTCCCTTCCCTGCAGGGTGACAGAAGAAATAGATCCCCGTGGGCTGAAGCTGTGGTTTATTAAAGTAAATTACTTTTTTTTTGGTTTTTTTTGAGTTATTTATTCTTATGCTTTTGCTCAGTTATCAAATTGGAAGCAAATGGTGGAAGAATTTGCTTTGCATGTAGATGAGAAAGACTGAAAGTACTTCTCTTCTCCGTGGCACTTTGTGTACAGTTTCCTTAAGCCCAAATGGCTAATCTTTCCATAATGAACTTGAGCATGTCTTTTCACACGAGTAGTTTCAGTGACTTTAGTGAGATTTCATGCATTAATAGGCGAGCAAGATTTTACCTTTGAGAGTACCAAATCCTTTTGGAAAAATCCTATAATGTTTAAGGAGAAAAGAAACCAAAGAATTTATAGATTAATGACTCAAGCCGAAAGAACCTAAGGGAGGGTTTTCATAGATTCTTTGAAACATCTGGTAACATTTTGCTTTAATGTTTTGTTTACATGGGGTTAATAAACTGAGCAGCAGCAATAGGAATTGTAGGAAGAAAGCAAAGTCTATGGGAAGAGACAGTAGAAACCACCCTTATTAGCAGTCTATTAAGAAACAGCAGTTTGTAACACTTTATTAATGGACATATTAATAATTATTCCTCTTTATGAAGTATTCAAAAATGGAATTTCCATATAAAGCACAATCATATATCCTGTCACATTTAAATGCAGGAATAGAATTTTTGTTCTGTGCTTTAGGCTTTGTCCAAGCATCAGTAAAATTCATTCTCTTTCCTATTGTACCTGCCAAATGTAATCAACCTAACCAAAGGAATGTGGTCCTTCTTGACCTATAAATATGCTAAATATATTTTGTATAACACTTTGCAATTGTGACTTGGGCACGTACCCTATAAGTGTGGCTTAGAAGGAGGGAGGGTACCTGCTTTCTGTGCAATTATCCAGGTAATATCAGTTTCAGTCAAAAGCTGTAACTCACTAACATGGATCTAAGGCACACTTTTTAGAAGTGGAATTTATTAGGAGTAAACCAGCAGGGTTTGGCCTTCTGTGGTGACACAAACAGTGCATTTCAAAGTGGGCAAATGCAAACCAGGAAGAACGGATCATATTTGAGAAGACTGTGCTCATATAAACTTGTTTGTTGGGGGAATTAAGTGTCAGTGATTTATTATTCTGCTTGTGCAACACAAAGCACAGAGCTACACCAGGCTGTCTGGGAAATCTGCACAACTGCCATTGGAGGAGTGAGGCCTTTTCCCCCTCTTTGTTACAAGGATGAGCAGATGTTAAGCATCACTTCACTGTTTTATGATTGAGATTTATAAAGGCCAACAATATGGATTGAGAAGGCTCTAGGTATGTTTTCTGTTAGAGGCTGATAAAAGAAATGAATGGCATCTGGAATTTTAAAGAAAACTAAAAATGACTTCATTTAAAACAGCAGCCATATGAGCAAAATTAACATGCAGAACAGCAATGGCTGATTCCTGAAAGAATGTATGGATGGCATGAATGGCTATCAATGTATGGGAAAAGGAGAACCTGATTTAAAACTGTTGTGAGGGGGAACAGTAAATGAATCACTAGGAAAAAAGGGAGATGTTGACTGTATTTTTGAAGTGTAACAATTCAGGCTACACAATGAGAACTTTTTTATAAGAGTGAAAATTCAAATACCCCTGATATCCTCTTCCTGACTAATAAATGTGCATGAATCCTACAGAAATTCTGTTCTTACAAGCAGCCAATGAGTACAATAAAGTATATTGCTAATTTTTGACTCTGTAATGTTTCTAATCATTAATGGCCTTCATTATTATTCAGTTATTCTGTTTTAGAAAAGTCTGCCAGTTATGCCAAATTATATAGGAATATATGAGACTGTGGATATTTCTTCACCAGATACTAAAATGATAAGTCACTATTTGTTCTTAAAAAATGAGAAAAATGATTTGTTACAGATTCAGAGCAATTTATGGCTATCCAGTAACATCCCTGGCTGTACCTACAAACATGAACATTTGAATCCCAGAATTATGAAATACACACTCAAAATTATATAAAACACTGCTCTTGGGTTTCTAGTTTGGTGGAGTGCCCAAGCAGTCTGTGATTAGCTTTGTCATAAAGACTAAATCTGTGGGCTTATTTTTTGAATCTCTCCTACCACTTTCTAATCAGCACAGTTGTTGGAATTCCTTTATGACAGGAATTTTCATTTCCTCATTCACCAGCACATACCCTGTCAGAATCCTGGGGGCCTGATTTAAATGGTTATCAATGTCACTGTGGCACACAGTCATTTTCTAGTGGCTGTTTTCTCCCTGGCTGAGGATGTACCATCCTTATTTGCTTAATAAATGGGCAGTTAAAAGTCTTCATTTTTATGCTTGCAGCACACTCACGTTTTATTATTATTTTATTCTTTCTATTTATAGATTTAACATTAGCATTTGATGAATTTTCCACATAAATGGCAATGCTTGCTGTAATTCATATCACTCTTAATATGGACAATTTGCATATATTATCCCAAGCAATGACCTCGTAAATGAATTAAATAAGCCTTGGTAATAAGAATGACGTATCTGAGCCTGTTTAAACAACAAGGCCAATGCCTCACCAAAGCAGGGTTCCTGAGAAAGCCCAGGAACCACCTGAGAGCATCCTGTATATTTTAATTCATCCCAACCTATGCTGCAAAAACACAAACACCTTCAAAAGTAAACCAGTGTCTGAAATAAACTAGTTAAGGGTGATATCTTTAGTTCTTTTAATGAGCCCAAATCATGAAGAACAAATCCTCCAATGAATTGCATGTGGTTTTTATTAATTTCTAGCCTAAAAAAGTTAATTGTATCAATTATGTGAAAGCAGCAGAGAAAGAATTGTAATTGCTTGCAGTGTGCAAGCCATGCTGGGTCCCTGGCTATTCTTCCTTGAGAAGCTACCACAAGACAATCATTTAAGAGAAGAGACTTGCACATGTTTAGAGTGATGAAGCAGAAGAGTTAAGAGAGTCTAGGTAGGTTTTTGTGTGTCTGTTTTTGGCTGATAACCATCAGGATGCCATTCATTATTCCAGGTAACCCTGCTCAGAAAGAGGCATCTTCTGAAAGCTGAAGTGGGATCAATTTGGATTGTGTAGCTTCCCTAGGATTTGCTGAGACAAGATAATCATTATGATTTATACCATTCCTGCAAGAAACTACCACCACATGACTTGAATATTACTAGGGAAGTATTTGTTCCTTTAGTGATCATTCGGTGTTAATATTAATTTACTATGTTATTAAATCTCTCTGTTGTGGTAATGCTTTTGTTTTTCTTTTCTCACTGATTCATACTTAACTTATTAGACTTGATTCTGGTTTCTCACAGATTCTTACTTTAGCTTCACAGGAGCTATTTGTGATTTACATTAATTTCATGCTATTGGAATTATTCCCAGCAATCTCATTGTTAGGTTTTTTTTTCCTGTCATTACAATTGTTCTTTGCTTTCCCTTTGGCAACTCTGGAAATGTTAGGCTTTGCCTACAGAAATTAATTATTTCAGGCTAAACTTCTTGGTTTTGATGGGAAAGAAAATTGTAGAGAAGGGTGTACAATGGAGGCATTATACCTGCACCATATTGAGAAAATGTATTTGTACATTTATCCCAATATAATTTTGTTTGGTGAAATAACTTGTTGGGTTTTTATTAGATTGTTGAATTTTCCAGCAATACTCTGAACCTTCGGTTCCTTCATGGACTGAAAAGACACATTTATTCATTACCAGTTATATGTGACAATCTATTTCCCTGGGTGCTCTTGATAAAATTTAAACTAAAAATACAGTAAAAAAAAAAAAAGGGAAATAACTCCTCTGAATTTCAGGGGAACATCCCAAACACCCTTAGAAAGCCAGCATGTTGGGTGTTTTTTTAAAACTTGTGCTTAATTCCATGTGTAAAGCCAGATTGCTTTTGAATCCAGTTCTCCTTAACCATCTAGATGAAGAGGCAGCTTCCTCTGGAAAGGAACAATCCCCACTCTACTTTATAGCAAAGGCAGAAGCTTTTCTACAGCTGAAATCCCCATATGGAGAACACTTGACTGCCAAAATTCTATCTATTAAGTTGAATAGGATCCAGCATATGTGGCTCCCTTGATTGCAGTGCTGACCGAAATGTGCAAAGAGAAATGTGTTTTAAACAGACAGCTCCTCAGACAATTTGGGCTTGAAGACTTGTAAAATTCAAGTTCCACCTGGATACATGTAATTATCAAGGGAAAAACCCCTGAGCTCTACCATTTTCTGCTCCTGGTAAGATGCAGAGCCTGCCAGAGAACAAAGCATTGCTGCATTCTGCACTAGCCAATTTCTCTAGTTCATTTCAAAGTAATTTAAGCCTCTTCTTTTTATCCTTCACTTTGAGTCTCTGATGAGAAAATGAGGTTTCTAACTCCTAACTGCTGGTAGGGTCCATCCTCTGTTCCATCAAGTGGTAAGGCTTATGTTAGACACAGGACACCAGGTCACTTGAGTGCAGGTGGCCCAAAATTGCCACATTACAAACAGTTCAATGCAGAACTGTAAAACCTATGCAAGAAAGAGTGGGTACCTATGGGCAGCTGACCTTCCCCTGTATTTGTACTTGAGGCATTTGGTTGTAGCTGGGTCTGTTCAGTCTTAGACCAGGCCACTGGGCTGATCATCTGTACTGACTGGAAGAACCTGCCTAGTTTTGTTATGTCTGAACCCTCCTTACAAGGTCTCTGAGCTGATGGTGCAAACAACTCAGAAACAATGTCTTTATTTGAATTTAATAGAAGAAATGCAACCTGTTGCAACATCAGCTTTATGCAGCTAGAAAACCAGTGGTCAGTTAATTGCTGGATCTGGTTTTGGAGGAGTCCTGCATGTTGGCATCTGAACATGCCAATTATTTCAGAGGAACAGAGTAATCCAAGAAGATTCAAACAAGTGGTAGCTCCAGCAGAGCACATGGCACATTGTCCCTCTGCACCATGTTACTGTCATTGCATGTGTCCCTTTTGTGGGTGTCCAGCCTTGGGCTAAGCAGTTGTTCTCACTGGGGTAACAAACCCTGCCTGCACAGCAGCACCTGAATGGTTTAAGCTTCCTGTTGATTTTAGGGATTGTTTTGAGCCATGGAAGATGTTGAACCAGATGGGTACCTAAGTTCAGGTCAGTGTGTCAGCCAGGAGCACAGAGGCTGCCCGTGACTAAGCTGTAGTCATTAGAACATAACTGTTCCAGTTCCTGACAAGTACAGGGATGGGGGGGACAGCATTCTCCTTTATTGCTACTCCATTTATAGTGTCAGGTTTATGGAAAGTCTTTGAGAGTCAGTGGGATGTAGGCACTTAACCTGCTTAAGTACTTTTGTAAATCCCTTTGGACACCCACCTAAACTGGTGGGCAAGGAGGGCTTTACATTTTCAAAGGCAAAGTAAGGACATTCAGTAATTAATCCCTACAATGTTTCTGGGATCTGTTACCATCTATATGGACAAGGAGACTGAAATTAAGGAATTAAGGTTACATGGAGATGTACAGAAATATGGGATCTTTTGACAATCAAACCTACAGTTATTTCCCTCCTGATATTCTGCCTTACTGTTATTTGTAGATGATTAAAGTTGGATCCATAGACTTCCTGCACAAATGAAGTCTCAACTCTGACTCACCTGCCATCCTATTAAGAAAATATAATAGAAAATGAGGACATATCCCATGTGTTTTCTCGGGTTTCAGTTGTTTCCAGAGGCTCAGGCAGCATGGAAAAGTGGTTAGTAATGCCCTAACATTGAAGGAAATCTTTCACAAACCATGTGTCACTGAATGATTGCTTTTTGATGTGATGTGCAAAAAACTTTTTTCTTTTTCTTCCTTTTATTTTTTAATCTGCCTGACTCCATTGACTGAATCTCTACAACAAGAAAGTGAGTTTGAGGATTAAGGTACAAAGAGAAGAGCAGCAGTTATATGCCAGGTTTTTTTAGATGAAGAGGTGATTTGATTAGACAGATGACAGCTGGAAACAAGTTTTGAATCTTTCTGTATTTTGGATTGGCAGCATAGCCCCAGTCTGCTGCAATCTGGTGGTTTGGAGAAAGACTGGAGATAAACAATAACCAGGTTTTTATCTGAGTTGCTCTGGGGAGTGGCTGCACTGGGGAGCCCTGTGCATTGAGAGTGGGTGATAAGGCCTCTCTGGAAAGGATATAAATGAAGATCAGTGAATAACTGCAGAGATAAGGACTGCACCTTCCATGGTGGGTGTTCTCCAGACATCAGCAGTAAAGTCACTCAGTAGCACGTGGTGCTGGTCAGCCCTGCTCTGCCAAGTCACCTGTGTGTGTGGGATGGCTCTGGTCCTCAGCAGAATATGCCCAATATGGCTAAGCCCTACAAATTGTGGAGTCAAGCCTGACAAATCCCATGTGCCTCAAAGGTAGATATCAGCCACTGTAGGCACTTACAGAGATCAAGACCATGGGAGAAATCCCACTGTGAAATTGTGAGATGCCAGCTAGAGATGCCATTGCACTGTGGATCAGGAAATCTGCCCAGTGGTGTGGAGGGACTGTGTGCATCCCCCAGCTTGCAGAAGCAAATCCCAGGTCTAGAAGTATCTCCAGTCACTGTGCATGCAGTTCAAGGATATGGTTGGATCTAACCCTAATTCATTGTCAGCATTTATATTGGGAATTATTAAACCAGACTCTTCAGTAGGAGGGAAATTCAGTTTTTTTCTCATTTTTGGGATGCCTAACAGATTGAAATAACCCAATAAAAGACTTCCTTAGAAAAGGAACATCAGAGTTCAGTATGTGTCCTGTGTAGTCTTGAGCTCAGCTTTAATAAATTAATCAGTGCTGCATGAATATTCATTGAGCAGAGATGTGAGGAGCAAAGTTAGGTAGAAATTAGGAAACATATTTTATAACTTTATTTTCATAAATTATTATAATTTCATAATTTTACTCTATTTTTTGTTAGCATTTGAGTCTTAAAAATGCTTTATGACTAGTTCTAACTCCTGATAATGCTATTCTTGATGATGGCTTAAGGGGCACCTTAGGACCTTTGGAATTAATTGCTTCTTAATAGTTTGATTGCAAAGCCCTAATTTTCTGGACACAACACATCTAGGAGAGAGTTGCTGTCTTGAAGGATGGCATTGAAGAGAGCTCTGGTTATACAGCCCAGTAGTAGCAGGAACAGAAATAATAGCTCAGTCCATTTCTCTAAGCACAGGGCCATGCTGTGTTTCCAGTTGGAAAGCTCAGGTTTCTTTTTTCCTTACTAATTTTTCTTGGTATGTTGTATATGTGGTACTATTCCTGGCTGAAACCTGGTCTGCAAGATTCAGGAGGTTTATTTTTCAGTTTTGTCAGTTCTGCTCTTGCTGCTCATTCAGCCTGGAAAGTCATTTCCCCAAGGATCTGTGGACTAATTTCAGATTCAGAAAGCTTGGATTTCTCAAAAAATTGCTTCCCCTACCAATTTTTCCCAATTCTTATGCTTTCCCCTCTTGGACTCACATTTGCCCAGGAGAACCAGAGAAAGTTGCCTTTTTCTGAGCCATCTGTGCAACATAGATAATACTGTCATCAAGACACTTGCAGGATTGCATTGCATTTCATCACCTAGAGAGTGTCTGCTCAGTGTTCATCCTGTGCTGTGTTGTCAGCTCCAGGCACGTGACCTCACTGGACTTTAAACGGTTGCAAAATAGCATCAGGAAATAGCTTTGTGGTTTTCTCAATGTGGAAGTCCTTTCACAACATCTGAAGAGCTCAGCAACTTTCAGTTGTGCATCCTAAAAATAATTGTTTGAAAGGGCAGAGGTGTGATGACAGAATATTAGTTTAAATTCTTTATTTTTTTTCAGTGATGGACAATAGTGACTTTCCTGGCTACACTGAAATCAGTGGCAGAACTTCCAGTGACTTTATGAGGCTGGAATACACTGGTGTAGTCTTAACCACTTAAATGGTTGACAGCCAGTAAGAACCAATATCAATTTCTCAAATATTAGTAATATAAATACAAATATGTTTTACCATAAAAAGTAATGTGCAAATATCTCTGATTGAGGAAGATTCCTTACTTTCAGTTGTGAGCTCAAATGTTCCTAATATTCAAATGTACTGCAGGATTTATAACCAGTGGAGTAGGACTTGCAGAAAGTTACAGCTGGTGTCTGAGAGCTGTAACATTTACAAACACTAAATGAACAGACCCATATATTTTTATGCTTGCCATTCCAGACCCATGAAACTTATCTCAAAGGTTAGGAGACAAGGGACTGAAAATGGTTCTATTACACAATTGCTGCAGGGAGTTGTTGAGCAAGGTAATTAATTGCTGGTGTATTCATTTGCAGCAGGAGGAGCAGCAGAAGGAAAATATCTCATCGAATTTGAAATTGTATTTATTCATGTATGCACTGTGGTGTTACAGCACAATTATTATCTGACACATTGGAAGCAGACTTGTGCTCCATTAGTTGCTGGAGCTATGTGCTATTATTGGATGATCTGCTACAAAAATGCACAAAACATTTATTTTGAGAGATGGAGTCAGGATTATAATTGATGCCTCACAGATCTCAGCCTGGCATTCTCCAAACCCAGCCAGAGAAACAGGAAGCTCAGTTTGGCATCTTCAGCCCCTGAAAACGCTGAGGTGTCCCCAGGGGTGATGGAAGCAAAGCTCTGGCTCCCAGATCAGCATCTCCAGTGAGGAGCTCAGGGGCTTTATCTGTCTGCAAGGAGACACAGGGGCAAAGCCAGCCTGTGCTCCTTTCCAGTTTCCAGTGCACTGCTGGCACCAATCCACAGGCAGCTGCTCATCCAGCATTCCTGGCTAGAGGATCATTTCAGCAGCTATATGGTATGTCAGCCAAGAGGAAGCAAGAAGAAAAAGGCAAGAGTTATGAAGTTAAACCCAAGAAAACAAAAATTGCAGGTAGCTGTAATGTGGCAATGGCTGCTGGTGAGGGTAATAGTTTATTCAGTGATTCTGCTCCATAGTTTCTCATAAAACCTCACAAATCCTATTCCAAGACTTTCCCCCTGAATTGTTCATCATTGTTTGCATGAAGCTTGTGAAAGCTGACATGACAACAGCTCATGTGAAGTTTTATGCTTTGTATGGCTTCTAAAAGAGTAAATATGGAGTAAATAGAAAGTGTAGGCAGAACTGTGGTGGTGTGCCAGTGTCACCTTCCTAGGAATGAGGGAAATACTCTGTGCTTTGCACACATTAACAGTGCTCAGCTGTAATTCCAGCCCCACCAAGCTCAGCCATGGAGACTGCTGTGGGAGAGCACAGGTGGGATGTGCACGCTCCAGATGTTGTATCCAGGCAGATGTGCAGTGTATCCCACCCTTCCACAGAAGGCAGTGGGCACAGGCTCTTCCCAGGCCCATCCTTCATCCACAGCATCCTCCCTGTGCGTGGTGAAGAGCTCACCCGTGTCCTTGTGCTGCAAAGAGCAGTGCCCAGCCCCGAGGAGCCTCATGGGTGCCAACTGTGTGGCTTCAGGAGTGAGGTTGTTTTACACAAAGGAGTAGGAGAGTCAGGTTTGGAATGATTATTCCTGAAGATTTTAAAAATAAACCAACAGCTTCCTCTAGGCCTTCTAAACAAACAGCCTAAATGAATGTGAAGTTAACCTCTCCTTCCTCTCAGTCTGATGAAAGAAACAAATGGAAGCGATGACAGGATTATATTACTCTATTAATATGACAGATTCTAATTTGTGATAAGAAAGGAACCTCATTCACTGCTTTATTACTTTCAGAAATTCTAAAATCAATGCAAGATACACCATAAACATCATTCTTGGCAGGCACTCATTGAGGTGAACATATAACTCAAAGATAGCTTGAGCTGAATTCTGACCAATTTAGCAAGTAATAAGCGAGGCGATAAGAACATTAAAAAGAAGAGACAGTAACAGAGTTAGGAACAGATGGCAGCCATAAATAATGCTGAAATAATAATAATATTTTAAATTTATATATGATGCCTTTCAGTCTGGAAAATCCCACAATGCTTTACAAAACTGAATTTAAAACACAAACTTAAACAGGAATGCACCATTTCTGGTGTGAAATATGACAGTTGTTTGAGAACCCAAGCAATGCCAAGTCGTTTGGGACAAGAAGAGAATAAGAATTTTAGTTCATTGCTGCTGCACTAAAAGCTTGAGTTGAATTTTATTTCTTTCCTCTCTTCTAATCTATTTAATCTATCATCACTGGTAGCATTTGGATATTCTGCTGTAATACATCGCTACAATCCATAAAGAACACTCTCTTTATTGTTAATGATATCAAATGCACTGTTGACGTTATTTATTGAAAGCTCTAAATGATCAGCAATTCAGCATTCTCCAATGCAAAAAAAAAAAAAAAAGAGAAAAAAAAAAAAAAACAGAAACAAAACAAAAAAAAACCCAACAAAAATTACATTCTTAGCAAAAATATCTCCCAAGGCCAAGTAGCAACAGTAGTTAGCATGTCCTTGTGCAGGGAATATTAACTCCCATGTCAGTCTAAATTCTGAAACCCTTGTCTTTCCCTGCAGAACATAATTTCTCCTTCCAAACACTTATGTAGCTCAGCCCAACTTGAGGCTGTCTTCTGATCTCAGATAAACCCAGCCAATCCTTCTGGCTTTAGTGGGATTATGCCAACATGAGTGAAACTAAAATTTACCCCACAGCATAGGAGAGTTGATAGGTGCATAAGGCACTGTGTGACGTTTGAAGGCTGCAGTGGAAAAGTGCTGGAGGATAAGAAGGAAAAGCCATACACTGTGTACACAGAGCAATGGAAACTATTTAAAGCAGCTCCAGCCTCATATATTCTGTGTAGTCCCTCCACAAGGAGAAAGATGTTACATGATAGTCTGGATATCTAAGTGATTAGGTTCTGCATTGTAATATAAAATAGAAAATATTAAATGCTTCTGAGTGATGAATGACACAATCTATTCACAGGAATGATGAAAAGAAAAGTCAAGAAGTAATGTTGGTTAAAATTAATTAATCTTTAATACTTTCCCATTCAGGTCTGTAGGAGTCACAGCCAGTGTTTTCCAGTTCCAAGCTCACGCTTTCAATAATGGCACCTACAAGGACTCTATGTCAGATGAGCTTTACATCAAGCTTATGGCAACTGTCCCAGAAATAGAATTACTATTCTACTGGATACCCTGGAATACTGGAGCAGTTCTTGAAAATGAGGCGTTCCCTTGGAAAAAGAGGAAAAAAAAGTTGGTGGCAGGGCTTTATCTAAAATTAACTTTTTAACCCTTGGAAGCTAAACTAGGCTTGCACTCTGAACTGTTGTACCTCTCTAAAAGTGGGCTGGATTTTTCATTCATGGGATTCCTGTGCTGGCACTTCATGTTGTTGTACTCTCATAACCATTTGTTAAAATATATTGGGTAAAATCAGATGTCCCATAAATTGGCAAAATTTAAGCTGGTTCCACTGGATCCAGGTTCACTTCTACTGTGTTTTGGTTAAACAATGTGAGATTTTGAATGGAGAGGAATAAGAGAAATACAGAAATTAAATGTTTCATGCCAGCAGGATGTGTATATAGTATACACATACCTACATGGATGGACTCACTACTGATATAGGAGACTATTGCAATATTTAAAAGGTTTCTTAATTTTAGGCCTTTCTGAGACATTGGGCAGTCTCCTGTTCATTTGTTATTTTACAGCACAATGGATTGGCTTCCTGGTTTTACTTTTGCAGTTGCATATCAGCAATACACCCGACTTCAGCTGCAAGTTTAATTTAAAGGTTATATTTCAAAAACACAGGATTGATGACATTGGAATTGATACTCTGATTTCCAGGGCTTTGTGTCACCATCTCATAGCCTTGAAGTTGATGCCAGGAAGTTATGGACAAGGACTGTGAGCCTGGTGACCTCAGGCTGCCTCTTGATGGGGACATGTCCATGTGTAAGTGACCCTTACCAACAACTGCACACACAGCCTGGGTTTTGAGAGAGCACATCTCCACACCACCACAGACACAGGCAGCTGGCACCTTGCATCCTACTCCCAGATCTGTCAGGCTCAAAGCTCTCCTGTCCCTCTGGGAGTCAGTTTGGGTTCAGAACTGGGAAGCTGCTTTGATGTGGGGCTGTGTGTGGTAACAGCTGAGCTGTGCTGCACAGTGCTGCTCAGCCAGGCAGGCTGGCCCTGCCTGCCACACTCCTCTGGCTACACAGACTCCCTTGGGGATTCTCACTTCTTTGAATTTCTTTTTTCTCTTCTCACCTGAGCTGAGGCAGGAGGTAGAGAAAGATGCGCTCAGTTTATTCTTCCTGCTGCTCTGCTCTACCTTTCAGGCCTGTCAGTGTATAAAGATACTCAAATGCTAAATTTGTATGAAAATATAGACTCTGAAAACTCCTATTTCAAAGTGCATTTTAGTCCAGCTTGTAAGAAATGGGTCATTCAGTAGCCTGCTTGCTGAGTATTGTGTTGGTTGTGTTTTGTCCACAGCCTTATCTTTTCCACACAGACTTCCAGTTTTTAGGAAACTGGTTTGCAGGTCAGTCTGCAGGTGCCTAAATATTTCTGGCTGTTTTAAATCCTCAGTACCAGTTGGAATTAAGAAGAAGGTCTGAACACTAAACATACACAACTGCTAACTTAATCACTTTATATAAATTCCCTTTGGATGATCTCTTTTGTCCCTCTTTGGGAGGTTGATATTTGTTCTCCCAATCAGTGGTGAGACCACAGGAACTGCTGCACCTCTCTCTACTCGCTGCAGACTAGGAGCACAGGAGGCATCTCTGGCTTCTCTTTTTTTTCTTCCCCCTGTCTTACTTGCAGAATGACTGAAAAAGGACAAGGTTAAGATATTTCGGTATTTCCTGAATATTGCATTGTGCCTTGCCCTGCATGGTGCACAGAGGAGTGGGGAGAGAGGATGTGAGGATCTATGGGACAACCTTGGCTCTCGTGCCATGCAACTGCTCAGAAAACAGAGAGTTGATGGACATCAGGGCTTCAAAACTCTCAGGTTTTCCTGCTCCAGCCTATGAAATATTTGCTGCTCCATATGATTTCTGTTTCTGTCTGGAAAAGTCTTTTTCAAAGTAGGAAAAGCATCCTATAAATATTCTGTATTTATCATTTTGCTAGAGTTTATTCAGTATGCAGAATTTAGATCAATAAAATGAGGAGAAGGAGGGAAATTACCCCAAGATAAAAGAGACTCGGAGTGCTGTGCATTCCAGAATAAACACAGCACTCCTTGACGTGTACAGGCACTGTTTGTGCCTGGCTTCCCAACAGGGGTTCTTGCACATCCAGTAACTTTGTTTGTATTTTGTAAATTAGCAGATGGCTCTTTGATACAAAAGTGAATGTGTTCCCACATCAGATCGAGTATCTCTCTTCCTCTCTTTCCCCTTCTCTGATATTAAACAAATCATAGAAGACACAAATACAATTGCCAAAAGTAAGGCAGGGATGGAGCAAAGAAAAAATATGTGTAAGTTAACTGTGAAGTTCAATTGACACTGACTGCAGTAAGGCAAAGAATATAACTGATACTCAAATTTAGAACATTTCTGAGCTCCAGGGACCTAGGTACAGCCAGCTCACTTACTACGACGCTTTTCTCTGTTTCCTTCCTGCAGGAGTTGCCTAAATCTCATCAGATGGGGGAATTACTCAGGAAAGAATCACTGCTGGAGTGGGGGAATAATTTTGTGTCATGTAATCATTTCATAGACTCATAGAATTGTTTAGTTTGAAAATAACCTATAAGATCATCAAGTCCAATCCGTAACCCAGCACTGCCAAGCCCACCACTAAACCATGTCCCCCAGTGCTCCATTTACACATCTCTTAAATACCTCCAGGGATGGTGACTCAATCACTTCCCTGGGCAGCCTGCTCCACTGCTTCACCTCTTTTGGGGAAGAAATTTTCTCCAATATCCAATCTAAACCTCCCCTGTTGCAGCTTGAGGCCATTTCCTCTCCCCCTGTCACCTCTTCCCTGGGAGCAGAGCCTGACTCTCACCTGGCTCCATCCTCCTGTCAGGGAGTTGTGAGAGCAAGAAAATTCCTCCTGAGCCTCCTTTTCTCCAGGCTGAGCCCCCCAGCTCCTTCAGCCACTCCTGGTGTTCCAGACCCTTCTGTAGCTCTGTTGGCCTTCTCTGGACCAGCTCCAGCCTCCCAGTGCCAGGGTGGAGCCTGTGTCCTACTTGGTGATGAAGGTAAGGCACTCTGCCTGTTTACCTGAAATTGGGCTTGATCTTGGCTGGAACTTCAAGGCAGTAATTTCAGTAATGTAACAGCAATTAAATAAGACACTTAGAGACTACATCTGGCTAAAGCATATTCCCCCTTGTTCTAAAAACCCCTCTTTTTAAATGATACTCTGAAATTTCTTTGGAAATAGTATTGTTGCATTAGTCAACTCTCTCCTTCTTTGCTTGAACTTTTGTCTATACAGATAACATGATGATGAATTATTATGTGTTTCTTTCTGCTTGTGTGTGCAAACTAAATATATAAGAGAAATGAGTGTTCTTTAGGGCTGGCCTTCACTTTTTGATCTATTTGTACAAGACCTGGCATTACTGGGTCCTAGTCCATGATTGAACCGTACAAACACAATGGCACTGTAAATAAAAAAATTGCTACCCTGAAGATAAAATTATATTTACTTGCACTTTTCCCTACAGGTCTTTGCACCAGAAGTCTTAAATGAAAAAGTGTTTCCTCTGCTATTCCCGTGTCTTCTGCATCCATGTCTGGCTCCACTGACCTGAGGGACAGTGAAGGATTTGTCATAGGCCCTCATAGGTATGAGGGGTCCAGTAGCTGTGATGGTTTAGGTTTAGGACAAATTAGTAAAAGGCTTTGCTCTCCTGAAGCTTTGCCTGACATGGAGCTTTTGTCCAAAGGTGGAACAAAGTATGGCTGCTTTTCCCTTGAGCACTTGGGTAACAGTTAAGGGGGAAATCTGCCAAAGTACTTGTGCAGAGACTAAAAGGGTAGGATAAAAACAAGATGGATTTAATGCTCATTAACAAGTATTACTCTGAGTGGAGGAAAAAAATTAGCAGATAAATTTGCATTATATATAGGAAAAATATGTACCATGGAAAAATGCATATCCAATACTAAACACGGGCACAAGCCCAACCCTTATTTTACAATCATTGAGAGAGTCTCCATTGACTTTCAGGGAACTTGAATGAGATCCAGCTCCAAATCTGGCTTTTTTAGCTCGTGAATACTCCTCTTGAAATTAATGATATTTCTTGAACTGGGAAAATAAGACAGATTTTTGGTAGTACAAGTCTTGCCCTCAGCACTTCATCATAGATATGATTTGAGAGAGTGCCCTTTCAAAGTAATGCCTGGTATTGACATGCATAAATCTAGAGTAATTTGATCTGTTTTCTAAGGAAGGGAGTCTTAAGACAAATACAGGGAGATAGCTGAACTATCTGGAGACGTTTAAGGAGCCACCAATCTACTCTCTAAATGTTCCCAATATAATTCAGAGTGTGAACAGGAGATAAATCATACATTGGATTAGTTTGCTCATTTTGACTGTTCAGTGACTAATCCATCCATGGGCACTCCTCCTTCCTGCTTTGTATTTATCACCTCAGCATAATTGTGTAGGTATTTGTAAAAGTAAATCAGATCTGGGAAATGGGAATGTGTCTCTGCACATGGCAGCTCTGTGTCCTGAGCAGTGATGCAGCTGAGGCAGGGTCACAGACATTCCACAGGACTATTATAGTGTTTTTGTCTGATGAACATGTAAGACCTTTTCACTGAAAAGGTGTGTTCTGACTTAAAACACAGTTCCTGACTGTTCCTTTGACATACAACTGTGAAACTCATTTTCTGCAACACAAAAACATGCACGGTGTAAAATTTGCATTTTTCATGAATATTCATTTAATATTTATAATTATTTTAGTCTCACTTACACACTCCCCTTGTTTTCTAACACTCAAACTGGCTTTTTAGTAATTAATTTGAGTTTTGCTACTAGCAAGTGGCGTCTCCTATGAAGCCTATTACAAACATGGCACATTGTTCTAAATTGCATAATAAATAATCGTCTAGAAGGGTGACACATTCAGCAAAATGGCTCTACTCCCGTTTGACAGGGTGAACGCCTGTGTGCTTTTCAAAGCAACTAGTTTAGCACTCTTCATTTACAAAGAGGGAAGGGAGAGGAGAGAGAAATGCTACTCTGAGAACAGCTTGTCTCATGTTGACCTACTTTCTCCACCAATCTGCGTGCAGCCAGAGCTGCTGTTGTGTTGACACTACATATCCAAGCTAAAGCAAAACCAGCAGAATCCGTGGCCTTAGAGACTGGCTCCAGAGAAGACAAAAGGCCTTCTGGGTTTGATATGGCTTTTGGATGTGCAGGCACGGCAGGGCTGGGATAAAGAGAGCTGATTTTCAAAACTGACTCCTGTGCCTCCCCTTTCCTGTGAGATGTGAATTAGATTTTGCTCACTGAAAGAGGCCACTCTGTGTCTAATCTCTGAGGTACATTTATGTCCAAAGCAGGTGGTGTTGGTCCAGGGAGGGTCTCCTTATCTGCACGGGAGATGTGGTCACAGAACTAAATTCGCTAGTCTTTATCAGCATTTTCTCTCCTGCCAGGAAAATCAGAAAACAAAGGAAAAGGGGTGTGCCTATGAGAAAAGCAGGGATGCCCGTTTTTCATCCCTATCTTTGGCTCCCTTTCAGCCCCTAGAGATTATTTGCAGAGGTTGTAAATTAGGATAACTAGAGAGCTCCCTTAATCTCATACAGAGGGGACACGTTTTGTTCTCCCCTCTGCAGCCTGCAGACCAGGGAAAGAAAACCTTTTCCTGTATCTATGTCTCTATGCAAGGGTTAACCTTGTGCTGTTTGGAAATAATTGGATCTGGAGATGCAATTCATGATCTTTGAGTTTTGTTTTTTACTAGCTATCATTAATTTTTGAGAGGATATCATTTTTGATGCACTTCACATCTACAACTATGCTGCCTACGGTGGGAGGAGGTGCTGCTACCTCTTGAGAAATGGGAGTAAAAAAATATGTTGTGTCGATCTGCATCAGTTTCATCATTTCAACCAATGTTTTCATAAAAGCTGATCTGTGCTATACAAAGCAAATATTACTCCTTTGCCCCCGAGAGTCTCATGTCCTTTAATGGAAATGAATACAGTTTTATTCTTAGCAGCTTCTTGCAGAAACCTTCAGTAATGTGACTTTTTTCCAAAATGTCTTTTTTATGACTAGTTGTAACTTAAAGCAAGAACCTTGTTAATTCTGAGGAGCAAGATGCCAAAACTTCTGTTTCAAAACCATGGCAATTGCTTTACACCATTCTGAAGATTTCTTTTTGCAATCACAGTTTTTGGGGTTTTTTGCATCTACTCTTAGAAGGGTATCTGTGATAGGATACTGGAAAGATGTCTTGAGATCCATTTATTTATTTAGGTCCTAAAGAAATTAAGTTAATCTCAGTTTAATAGGGCAAGTGAAATAATAGGACAAATCAGAGCCTTTAAAAATGCCTAAATGAGGTCTAGTAGAAACTACTTACTGCTGGGTGAAATGTTACTGGGATTTTCTTGTACTTTTTCCTGGAACCCTTGGGGGGAATTACAGCACAGTACAGTGGCACAGGAACATGAAGTTCACTAACCTGCCTCGCTCTGTAGCACTCTCATCCCACAGCATCCTGCCTTTTATGAGCTCTTGTGATCTGCTTTCAGAGTGGAGTAAAGCAGGCACCATAGGATGGACTAGGAGTCCTTGGGTAAAGCCAGCCCAGAGCACCAAGTGCAGTTATTACATTGAACTTCTTCCCTGCAGAGATGTGGGGATTTTAAAATTCACTTAATGCAGCAGGTTCCAGTTCTCCCAGGAACACACCCAGTGGGTGAAAGTTTGACATCTGTCATTCTGCTCCATTTGTGTTTCTGGGGTAGAGGCTCTCCTATCCTCCCCAGTAAGATTTCTCTCTGACATTGCCTATTGCTAAATGTTTCTTGGCTATCCAAATTTGCCAGCTGATAAGCCTTGTGGGCCACTGGGGCAGGAAGCTTCAGGGGCTGTTGTTACTGGCTGCTCCCTGGTTTTGAGAGGCTGGGGTTTGAGGGTTTGGGTTTGCAATGCTGAGCCTCACTGCCATGGGAACAATGCATGATCCAAAAGTTCCTACACCTCTGAGCCATGAAATGCAATTGAGAGCTCTTAGGTGGTAAAAATTGCTATTATTGTAGCCCTGAAAAACTCAGGGGCTTTTTGTTGAACTGTCTGAATGCTGTTTGATAACTGTTTGGCACGATGCCTGTGTCCTTTGATTTCAATTAGGCAACAACAGCTTTCCCATTGATATCTGCTAGGAATTAGGTAAAGTCAGAGGTAAGACACTGGAAGGAAAGTGATGATGAAATTATAGGTGGATCAGGTGAGTTTTAGACATCAGAGAGAATCACAGCAAAATAGATTGGTTCCCTATACCTGCCATTTCTTTAGTCTCTGATATTTAATATTTCTCATTAATTTACATTAATTTTTAAGCTTATGCTATTTGAGGAATTCTTGTAAAGTACAGATAGTACTTTAGATGAGAACTGTGTGTCATGAATTCTAGTCCTACCTTCCTTTCATCCTCATTTGGTGATGTCTGAGCTTGAGGAGCCAGGACAATATCCAATAGGCATGAGCATCTTCCCTTCCTTACCCTGACATCTGTGGAAACCCACAGCTGAAAAGAGTTTTGGGCTAATCCAGCTAAATCAACCAGGTCTCTGGCCTGAGTGGTGTGACAGGACTCTCCTGCTCTACAGAGTGCAGATGCAGCCTGCAAAAAGCTTCGGTAAGGTGCTTAGTCCTCCTGCTTCTGTTTACTGTGCTGTGCCATAACCCTCACTGACTGACACCAGGATTAATTCCTTAACATCTGGAAAGAGATTGGAAAACCTAAAGCAATAATTTTACAATTATGCTTAATCAACACTGTGCATTTAATGGTTATGTTATTACATGAATGTTCATTGACAAATTGAGGACACATTTTAAAAGTCCTTTAGAAAAGTCAGTACATATAAAGTCTTTGTTCATCAGTATTTGGCTTATGGTCCTGTACCAGCAATGTTCTATCTTGTTTTTTATGGATGTGGACTGAAGGGTAACAATGCTTCAGTGACTTCTCAAGCAACAAAGCTCACAGTCCAATTCTTTCCCAAATTTTGAGGTTTTATTTGATTGGGATGTGTTTACTTCTGCTGAAAGTATAATCAATACCTTGTATTTTCAATACTATGAAGATAAAGAAGCACATTATATTTTTCACTAGTAGTATCACTTCCAGCAGGAATAGAACAAACAAACCTTTCTAGCTGTTTACATGAATAGACTTTCAAATGTATCCTCTAGTTCCCCTGGGAGGTTAATTTTTAAAACTTACATCATTGCAAGACAAAACTGAGTTAGTGAAATGCCTTTTGAAAGTATTGAATGAAATGCAGGTTCCCATCCTGCCCAGGTCAGTTGCTGCACATGGGTTCTGTGTGACCAGCTCCATACTGGTGACCAGTTCTGTCTGAAAACTGGGCTGCACTGCCTCAAATTCCCATGACCTGCTTGTACTGTCCCACCTTGGCTCTGGGTGTCTGTTCAGAATGGCCTTCCCCTCTGCTCAGAGCTCAGCACCACAAGGGTCCCCAATGGAGATCTGCTTTGGGGGTGCTGCACACTGTCTGTCCTGGGCTGCCCCTCTGCTGTGCTGAAGTTCTGGGTGCTATGAAAGCTGGGGCCAAACCACAACTAAAACCACACCTGGAATGTGTGTGCTGCCCCCAAAGTCACTAATTCCTTTAGTCACTCCAGTAAATCTCTTCCCACAACAAGCATGCACTGGGAGTTGCTCCTGCCCAAAAGAGACCTGTGGGAGAGCATCAGTGTCAGAAAGGTTAAGTAACTCAGTCCATAATTGCAGAGACATGTCTATAATTTCAAATTCTCTCTGCAGAAAAGGAAGGCTTTTCTTTCAGTCAGACCATGTGGCAACAGAATCTGGCCATCCTGTGCAAATCTTGTAGGTGTAATATATTCCTCATTTGACACAGATTTTCAAGCCAAGGTGATTAGTAAGTCATAAATATAATGCTAAAGTGATCCTTAAAATAAACAACATTCCTTGATTTTTAAATCCTGGGAGATGAGGTTCAATTTCTCTAACCAAACTGGGAATGTAAAAGATTTTCCTGCGGTGCCTTATTGATATAATTTGACCTTGCTCAGCATTGGAGCTCTGTGATGGAGGTGTGGGGGGAGGAGGGTGTGTGTGGACACACATGCAAAATGCTCTTACTATGCCTGTATTCAAATTCTGGTTCCATATTCTTGTAAGAACGATCTCACTGGGAACCAAAAATAGCACAGACGGAAAATATTCTCACAAGATGATTGTCACACAAATAAGGAGTTTCTCTTTAACCCATTCTCTTATCAGCTGAGCTCTCTGCAGGCTCCTCATCTTCTGCCTGTGCTGTGCTTTAGCCATTGGCCAAGAATCTGTTCATGAAAAGCAGCAATTTAACAGTAATAAATATCTCTGTGGTTGACAGCATGCCACTAAGCTGGATTTAATGAAGTGTGCTTACCTTGTTTTAACAATATAAAAGTGTCTCAGGGATGGTAATTTGCTGTCTTTGTATCAGGGTGTGTTTGGAGTTTTGGTGAAACTGATTTTCTGGGTCTTTTCTAGCTTTGAACATGCCCAGTTACATCTGCTACTGCTCTGTTCCTTTCAATGAGATAGCACAAAATGCATGCCCAACCCAGGTTCTTCCTGCCTGTCACAATTTCCTGTATAGAAAGAGAAGGTGAATTAATGGTGATGCCTTTATTTATTTTTATTACTGCAGGATCCACAAACCTTGGTTTTGAAGGAGACTGGGCTGTGCTAGGCATTACAAATACACAGAATAAAAGGGTTGTCCTTTCAAAGAGCCTGTTCTCTATGTACTGGCAGGGGGATGAAAGGAGATGCTGGTGGAGGGTGCAAGGAAACCACAAAACAATCTTCAACACACAAAGCAGCTGAGCAGTTGTCTTTATAGGCAAAGTAGAGGCATGAGGAAGAGAAAACCTGAATTCACTTGTTCAAAGCTCCAGTGAGTGGTGTGACCTGGCAACACCTGCACATCTGAGGTTGAATCTGACAGTGCAGGAAACAGATCCCTCAGAGAGGGAGTCTACAGGATGGAGAAGTGGTGTGTTAGACACAGGGGAGGTGACAAAGGGAGAGAGGAATGTTGATCCCACAAAGCCCATTTTATCCAGGTTATTTTGGGGAAATGCACTCTGTGGAGTGTTAACAGTGATCTTCAAATGAGCTGATCTGTCAAGATGGCATTTTGCAGAGGTGTGTTAATTCCTGGACTTCCATGGTACACAGTTTCATACAAATAAAAGCTACCATTCTGTTCTTTTATTTGAATTTGTTCATAGATTATGAAGAAGAGCTGATGGTTGCATGTTTACCACACAACAGATGTTCAAAGTTCTCAGTCACATCATCTGCCCAATTGCCCATGGCTTTGTCTATTCCAATTATTTTTTCCCATATGTACACACTGGGTCGCGTTCCACCTCTGAGACAAAGGAAGGTTTATTTTTTATTCCTCTACTGAGGAATAAAATACTGAGGTCCTTTGGGCTTCTCACAAGGCATGTCACATCCCAAAGAGACCTGAAAACTTTCTCATGGCAGTAACCTGTAAGAGAATGACTGGCAGGCTCCCAGTCAGGTCTGGTAATACCTCTGCTAGGAAGCTTTTCATTTTGGGTGTGATCCTCAGCTTGCCCATGGTGCTTTATTCCAAAAAGGGTGCTATATGCTGGATATTCCAGCAAGGCTGCCTCATGCTGGCTGTGGGAGAACTTGGGAAAACAAATCCAGGGAGTTGCTGGACCAGCTAAAGTGGGTAGAGGTTATGGGCACAGCCTGAGTGCAGGAGCTGAGAGGGGATGAATGCTGCCCACAGACAAGCAAAAATGTTTTTACTGTCATAAGCAGCTGAAGAATTGCTGTCCTCTTTTCTTTTGGCAATGATAACATTGGATGTCTCTGAGACAAGGGCTGCCAGTGAGCCTCAATGCTGAGAGGGATTTGGGAGCTACACTTCCCTGAGAAGATGCTGCTGGGGACCTGTGTGGTGACACCTTGGCTCTTCCTGAAGCAGGGTGAGCTGCTCTCCTGGGATTTGGAAGCAGACCCCACACATTTTCCTTGCAGGCTGGGCTAATGTGCTGCTCAGCTCCCCTTTGTGTCTTTGTGTCCTTGGCAGGAGCCTGTGCAGAGCAGCACTCGCAGGTGAGGCAGGAAATCTCAGAACTGCCACACCTGTAGTGGAGCCCTGACTCAGAGAGATGCAGCCCTGCAGGGAGCTCGATGCCATCAGAATGCAGAGTAGGCTGCAAAAGCCTTGCATGGAGCAGAGAGAACACAAGGAGCTCAGAGCAGCCAGGTTTGACATTGGACAATCAGCCAGGCACAGTGCAGCCAGCCCGGGATCATCAGCCATGCTGAGAGGCAGGGATAATTAGGCACACACAAAGATACCCTGCAGATACCCTTCTGCAGCTCTTAACTATTCTTAGAAAAGTTTTCCTAATTTATAGCTTATATATTGCTCCCTCTGAATTAAATGAATTCCTGTGTTATTGGCCTCATATTCTTGTTTACTATGTTGAAAGATCCTATCATATTCTCCTGAGTCTCCTCTTTTCCAGTCTGAGCAAATAATGAAGAATTCAGCCTTGCACTATAGGAATATATTTTCCTCTAAAATTTGTCTGCATTTTGGTTAAAATATGATGTTCAGAATCTTACCCTAAGAGAAGTTTCACTAATGCTTAATGAAAGGGAATAATTGCTTTTGATGTCTGACACAGATTGGTCGTATTAATACATCATTGAATGAGCTTTGCTCTTTTTGTTGCAGTGTGTCAGTGTTGAGTCATATTCCACCTGGGGTCCTCCATAACTCCTAGCACTCATTTTGCAGTACTCTTATTTAACCAGTTATTTCTTATTTTGCATTTGTTCTTTTGACTTCTGCTTTCCTGCTATTTAACATTTGCTTTTGTTGTATGTCTTAACTTGATCTAAGGGTCTTTATTCAATACATCAAGACTGTTCTGATTTTAGGATAATCTTTCAAAACAGTCACAACCTTTCCCAACATCTGTAGCTTCTGCATTGTCCTTTCAATGAGCTGAGTCATTTGTGAGAATGCTGAATTGACCTGGATTCAGGACAGATCCTTAGGGGACCTTGCTTGATACATCCTGCTACTCAGTACTTGTGGGAGGAAAAACTGGTGTTTGAGCATAAGCTTTGGCCTTAATTTGGGAACAGCAAGGCATTAGGGCAGCTCATGTCACCATCTGAAGCAAAGCCTCAGCTTCATAAAACAGGATGGAGATGAAAATCCACATGAGCATCACCTGTACAAACTGTCCTGTGCCTCTGCCCTGCCCAGCACCCAGCACCACACACAGCCTTCACTCCCTGAATGCACACTGTCTCGAAGGGGGTTATAAATATACATCCTCCTTCAGCTGGAGAAGGAAGAAGAGGATGCAGATGGGTGAGAACTGTTCCAGTGCAGCTCCTGCTCTCGCCCGGCGCATAATGAGATCAGAATGCAGGCAGGAATGTGTGGAGGAGTGGAGCTGGCAAGGATTCACCAGCCTGAATTATTCTAAGCCTATTCCATCCCTAATCGAACCATTTTTTTTTTTTTTTTTTATTTTGGTGTGCAAAGGTGCTTTATGGAGCTGTTTCTGTTGAAACATAAAATTCAAGCTCTTTTTACTCCAGGAGCAAATTCTAGTTGACAGGATATTGCTCTTTGGGTGAGTTTTTGGTGTGCTGGGCTTATAATATCCTTTCCTCTGGCTTTTTCAGAGCACTTGGCATTTCCCTGCTATGTAGCCAATTTACTGGATGCTGGAAAGTATGAAATTGGATCTTTAAAAGGATCCTGGATCGTTTTTGATGCTAATATAAATCTTGAAAAAAACAACAACCCAAACAGAAAAGGGGTGGGCAGAGACATATCACATGAGTTATCCAGACTTGTTTACATCCTGATTTGCAAAAGATACAGCTTGACCCCAGTGTAACCTTGAAGTCTACACAGGGAGAGGAAGTACTATGTAAATTAGAGCAGCCAAAACAAAACAGGCAGACAGAAAGCTGAGTGTACAGAACAAGCTGGGGAGGCACTCTGCAAACACTTGCTAGGGAGAAGAAATGTGCACTTTTCTTTTTTTACTTTTTAAAAATTTCTGGGATATAAATGGCTGTGAAAAAACCCTTTTCTAAGAAAAAATGGCCACACCCATTTTCCACAGTATAGGAACAATGTGTTTTCCTGCACCAGCCATGCCCTCCCAGGTAAGTCCTTCCTTCCAGAGGAGCATTTCTGAGTGCCCAGGGAAACCTCCTTGTGCCCAGGCTTTTTGGCTGCAATCTAAATGGGTTTTAAAGATGGCACTGGTGTCCTGAGGGCCCTGCCAGGGGAGCAAAGCCACACACACTAAAAGACACTTAACAGCAGGGAATGGCTGGTGGTGTGAGCAAGCCTTGTGTTAGACCCCATGGTGGATAAAGAAGGGAGAGAGCAGACCAAAGGCTGTGCATCATCCAGGAGCTCTGCAGCACCTCTGGGGCCGGGCAGGTCACTCTGCAGTTCTGCACTGGGACATGTTTGTGTGGCTGGCCCATGAAGAGACTGGGAAAGAGATCTGGAGAGAAAGCAGTGTCATTTTTGCAGTGAGTTAAAAGCTTTCCACCCCACTTTAGTTTTAGGTGTCCCTAACTCTGTACTCCCATTCCTGAGGCTGAGCCTCCACACTTTTGACACTGCCTGGTATCTTCCTCTGGTGCCTCTGTGGCACCGTGGTTTAGGGAGTGGAGTCACCTGAGGACTCCAGCTCTGAAGTGATGCATCATCCCTTTCAGCTGCAAGCAGCACAAAGGAGGTCAGAGCATGGCACCTGGCACAGCAGCAGCTAAGGGTGTTTTGTGTCTAACCACAACCCCTGAGCTGCTGGGGGCTGTGGGTGCAGCTTTCTCACGCACTGCACCATGCCAGGAGTGTTACTCCCTGCCTTGCTACTTGGAATTAATTTTAGGAGAGGGAAAGTGATTCCCATGCAAACCCCTCTGGGCTCTTGAACCCACAAAACTGTTAATCACTGAATTCTAATCTCTGGGTGGAGGATGGAGTGCAGCAGTTGTGAGCAGTGTTTTAAGCCTTTAAACAAACTAATTGTATAGTCTGCTGCAGGCAGAACCCAAGCCCAGTAGAAGTGTGGTTTGTGGCCAGCAGCAGGTTCACAACTAGTGAAGTTTAGGAGGCGACTGTGAGGTAAAATGGGCTCAAAAAAGGCATAACTCATCCCCTGAATTGCCAATATCCTTCCTGATATATCCATTAAACAAATTCTGAGCCACTTTGCTTTACTGGGGAGAGCTCTTATGCAGGTGAGCATTGTCTGCTTCCAGGAACAGCAAGTTTTCTTTTGCTGGACGTCACATTTCTTGCTCCTGAAGAAGCCAGAGTTGTTCTTGGAGCAGTACTGACCTGAGCTGTGCACAACTGTTCTATTCCTTGGCTCCTTCTGGGCTCACCAGGGACCATACTCCTCAAGCCTTTCTCAAATGCTTTGAAGGGTCCACTTGGAGGTCAAGTGCAATTCATGAAGAACCTCAGTGCCAGAAGTTGTTGATTCTGTAGAGAAATAAGAAGTATATAGTGCATAATGATTTCTGTGAACTTTTCATAGTCCTTGCTTGCCTGCTGTCTCCTACCAGCCACACACACACAATATACACTGGTGCTTTTCTTTGTCAGAAAACCATCACTGTTCAAATGTAAATTGACCTTTTGGGATGTATATATATATTGAAGCAAAATATGTTTCCTATGAACACTAATTGACATAAGAGTCTTGCTTTAAATGCAGAGATTTTAGTGAGAGAAAGCATCTGCAGCCACAGGAAAAATTTGAAAGAAAAAGTAAACGTGAGAAGAGAAATGAATCTTTTAAGGCAAAGGTAGGAAGGAAAGTTTAGGAAATATTAGGGCAATCAGAGTTGCCCTTTATTACTTGCATTGCAGGTCAGTCAGTTTTCAGGGGTTTGAGCACAGGAAAAGATCGTGGAATCAGAGAATGGCTTGGGTTGGAAGAGACATTAAGGATCATCTGGTTGTATCCCACTGCCATGGACATCTCCCACTACACCATTGGTTCGTACAGCCTGGCCTTGGACACTTGCAGGGATCCAGGGGCAGCCACAGCTTCTCTGGCAAATCTGTGCCAGGGCCTTGCCAGCCTCACAGGGAAGAATTTCTTCCTAAAATCTGCTCTAAATCTGCTGTCTTTTAGTTTGAAGCCATTTCCCCTTGTCCTGTCACTACATGCCCTTCCCAAAAGTTCTTCTCCAGCTCTCTTGGAGCCTCTTCAGGCACTGGAAGTGGCTCTGATCTTCCCAGAACCTTCCCTTCTCCAGGCTGAATCCCAGAGTTCTGTATGTCTTCACAGGAGAAGGGTTCAAACCCTCTGATCACATTCCTGGCCTTCCCTGGACCAACAGGTCCCTGTCCTTTTCCTGGCTGCCCCAGAGCTGGGTACATCACTGCAGCTGGGTCTCACCAGAGCAGAGCAGAGGGGCAGAACCCCCTTCCCTGCCCTGCTGCCACCTGCTTTTGGAAGGAGCCCAGGACACAGTTGGATTTCTGGGCTGCAGGTACACAGGGCTGGGTCACATTGAGCTTCTCATCAACCAACACCCCAAGCCCTTCTCCTCCAGGGTGCTGTGAATGCATTCTCCACCCAGGCTGTTCTATTCCAGGTGTGCTTGTGGCCAAGCCCTGCTCCAGCTCTCACCTCCAGCTCTGCTCTGCAGCAGCAGGAAATGTGGAAGGAGGCAGGCTGGAAAGCAAATGTCTCTCTCCAGTGGAAACCACAAGGTTCAGCTAAGTCTGAAAATCTGGCTTTCAATTCATTCTCTCTTCAGATTTTGACCATGTGGGAAATATTTATTCCTCCTTGCACAGAAATTTATGAAGTAAATGGGAAATATATCTTCTTAGTATTTAATTTGCTTGATGATTAAAAGAAATTAGTTTCAACCATTGAGCAGTTTAGCAAAACTCCATTAATTTTTATAAGGAAATACTTGCCTGACTTTTTCTGTGAATTTATATGAAAAGAATAGCTACTAAATCTTCTCCCATCTGTGAGTTTTTGATAAGGATATTGCTAATGTGAATAATCAGAAACTGAATCCTAATTGGATGCTAATGTGTTAAGTGTAATGTAGCCTCTACTTCATAAGTAACAGTTGGATTGTGGAGTTAAAGTAGTGCAATGACAGTGCCCAGAAGTATTTTGGACAGTAAACTTATTTTCAGATTTTTAAAGCAACCAAGTAGAATCAGGAATGTAATTCAGCATTTGCTCAAGCATTTGGGTGTTTAAGCCATGTCGACCTACAGTGCCTTTGGGAATCTGTTCCTTTCCTTTTCAAAGCATCAGTGAAGAATAGAACTTGTTGCATTCTCTTGGTTTTCAGACAGTGCTGAGGTAATTTATGGTGATAATGCTGTCACTGCTGAGCTAAAACCAAAAGACCTTTCTTTGAGTGTGTGTAATGAAAAGTGTGATGTTTTCAAATACTGAATGAGTCAATATTTCCCCGATGTTTTTCAGACACACTATGATAAAGTAGTGTTTCAGATTACTGATTCCAGGTTTGTATTAATCTTTTTCATCACACTTTTATAAGTAAGGCTTTTGTTATTGCTTTCTTTTACTACACTGGACCAGTAATCTGATCTCACTTTTTGAGACTTAACATTGTTCTATAAATACAGCTTTGGGCTAGAAATTATTTTAATTTTTGACAGTTTCCATATCATTTTCATTGTTTGTGCCCACCACTAAATTATCTCAAAACATTGTACCATGGCTAACGGCTAAATTGGGTCTCTCAGAGAACTGTTTAATTCTTAGGCAACATTTATTCATATATGATTTAATAAGACAGCACAAGGACTAGATGAATGTAATTTGAAAAATGAAAGGAGAAGTAAAAAATTATTTGCTTTCCAGCCAAAAAGGAAAGGAGCATTTTTTTGACTGCCACCTTCCCCGTGGCTCTTGTGGTACCCCAGTTAAGACTTAAATGGTGGTGACTCAGCCATGGGCAGAGTTCAGAGCAGCCCCACCTGACAAGCACTGCACGAGCCCATTACTCAGGAGTGCTGCTTATTGCACATCCTCCCTGGGGCTGTGCTGGCAGGGGATTGCATTGGAAAGGAGGGGTTTGTGGTGCAGCCTGCTCAGCCCCTCCCTGAGGGGCAATGGGTGGCCCAAGTGCTGACAGGAATGATATGGTACCTTATGGGTGCCCTGACCTTTTTACCTAATGGGGGAATCTAGAACACCATTAAAAATCAGAAATTATGAATTTGAATTTGCAATCTAATGCTGCAAGACTTTCTTTTCCCCACTAATAAGCCAAGTAACTAAGAGGGATGTAAGTTTTGTCTCAGTTTTGATGGAATTATGCCAATGTTGCCATACTGACAGGGGCACCAGAGCTGAGCTGTTGTTGAGCCAGGTGGTTGAAGAAGCTGAAGCAGCAAAGGTCTCAGTGTGGGGTGCAGAATCTCTCTGAGATGCTGGGTAGGGGCTCTCCTACCAGCCCAGCATTCTCCAGTGCAGCCCTTCTTGCTGGTGAGACCTATATAATGGAAAGAAACCTGGGAAAACCCTAAAAACCCTGCTTGCTCAGTGGAGAACAGGGCGGGTCTGTGCTGTGCTGGCTTTGCTGTGCACAGATATCCCTCTCTGCCAGTGTTATTATTCATGATGCTTTGTAAGATGCTTTATATAAGATCATATATCCTAGTTTTTTATGATTCCCCTGTTGAGAAAGACTTAATATTCCATCATGTCTCTTGGTTTATTCTGTAGCTGCCCCTACACTTCTGCCCCATGGCTGTGGGGAGGCTGGGGCAGGTTCTGCCCCGCTTCCAGAAGAAACAATGGTTACCTCTGTGTAGGGGCAGCATGAGCAGGCAAATCCATAAAGAGTTTAATTAGGTAAAGGATAAATTTCAAAGCAGATATAAGCCTCTAAAATGTAGACATAAACAGAGCTTGCCATGGGGCATGTGTGTCCTTATGCTGCTGCTGAGGACACTGCAGTGGCAGCCACTGGCTTCTGTCTGTAATTCCAAGCTGTGGGCTGGATCACAGCTTTGTGACAAGCTCTAAAGCCTGCTCTGCTCTGGATAATTTATTTATACTTTTTTTCTTCCTTCCATGAAACAATAAGGTTTCACTTTTACTTTGGACTTCATCTGAAATTGATGCTGACCATTAGTCATACCCTTGAAATGAACCTATAAATACAATCCAGACTGGAACTCTGCCCCCTCCCACCTGCCAGTTTACAACATGCTACAAAAAAAAATGCAAACTCTTGCTTCTTGCTAAATAGTCTGACTCATGTTTTCTGGTTGGGAAAAGGGAGTGGCATCCTGCAAGGCTGCAAACCCTGTGCAGCTCCATGTGACGCAGGGAGTGTGCAGTATGGAAAGGAAAATACAGGCTTTGTTTGCTTAGCTTTATGGCTGAAATGCAATTAATGGCAAATGGATTCAAAATATGGATTATAAAGTCATGGTATAACTGAATCTCACGTGTTCATAAAGACAACTTAAAATGAGTTTTTAAAAAGAAATTTAATGTAGGGCTATTAAGACAACCCACTTAAATCTGATGACTGAAAAAGTGCAGACACATGGAAATATTATTAGTTTCTAGATTATTTTCCTTCCAAGGTGTTTGGAATAACTCCATTTTTTTAAATTTTAGATTTTTTATTTTGTTTTTCTGGAATTATTTTTGCTTAGTAATAATTTCCAAACTTTCTCATAAGCATGATCAAAATTTTATTATACTTAAATTTAATTAAATGTTTAACCATCTCAGCAAGAAAGAGTGTAAATGCTGTTAATACATTTTAATAGAAACAAGTAACATTTGTGAAAATCCTCCCCTCAGATTACAGTAACAACAACTTTTTTTTTTCCTTTTTAGATGTTGTTTCTTTTCTTTGATAGAATTTTATCAAGTCTCTTGCTGCAAGAAAAAGATTCCAGAAATACGCAGGTCTTTGTGTATCAATATTAAACCATCTGTAATTTCAAAGAAATGAAACCAAGCTCTTGCACTCAGGTTGCCAGATATTATCCAGTATAAAAAACCTGATTGTTTCTTTGGGAAGCATTATCATTCCCACAGATTACAGCAATCTTTATATACTTAGCAAGGAAAACCAACCCAAGAACAGAACAAAACCAGGGCTCCAAGGGTACAAACTGGCCATTACAGTCCAGTGCCATTCCTTTTAATCTTAACCAGCTGTGAGATGTTAAAAATCGTAGTTTCCCTTCCAGGAGATCCTTTGGGAAATCTGCTCTGCTGCAATCCCTGACCTCTGCAGAGCCCAGCACATGCTGCCAGCAGAGCAGGAGCAGGCACAGGGCAGGGTCCTGAGGATGCCTGGGCAGTTTGGGGGCATCAAGGCACCACCTCCCCACCTTGCATCCCACCCTGCTGTTAGATCTGGTCTGGCTGCTTTGTAACCCCCCTGTTGGGGCACTGTTTGAACCCAGCACATGGTGCTAAGAGTGCAGAGCAGTCCTTTGAAGATAATAGGCTTTTTCTCTTGTGAGATGCTGCCTATTTTGCTCTGTCCCCCAGTGATGGGAACCTGCTTTAAGCAGCAAGAATCACTTCTTCTAGTGTTGAGCCACAATGGAGAGAGCATGGTAGAAGTTGTATGCACCACAATGTTTTCCTTTAGTCTGAGTGTTTAAAAATTCCATATAATAATTAATACATGTGAGATAGTAGAGAATCCACACAGAAGTTTGGAGAATTTCAGAGATTATGCATTTCCATGCATCTAGCATGTGATCTTGGACTACATGATCACATTTTTCCCTGACAGTCTGCCTTCCACAATACACAGGCTGGATGCACAAGGGAGACAAATTAAGATTGCATGTGCAGCTGTAAATGTGACATTTGGAAAGTCTGAAATAGAACAGAACTAGCATTATTTTAATGTAGCTTTTTGTATGCATGCAAATAAGCTTGTGGCTTATGTTCATCTCCCAGGTGCTTGAAGACTTTGATATTTGTTGTATTTAGTGGCTCTGTACTTGTCACTTCTAGAAATGAGGATGTGAAGCACAGTAGTGGAATGAAGATTGCACTGAGGTAAGGTGTGTTTCACTGCACCTCGAGTCAAATTGCTGTTGATGTTTAAGACACATTAATTCATTACAAGTTTGGAAAGACACGTGCTATTGATTGTGTTCTGCCTGAGTAAGAATTTTCCCAGTTTTCTCTCTCCTGTCCTCATCTGTAATGGCCTGTCTGCTGAGAATCACTTCTAGGCAGCACTTATGTGGGTCCCACTGTTTGTAGAATTTGGTTAGTTATTCAAAGAATACTAGATTTTCTTTTCTAGAAAAAGAACTAGTTTTCTATAGGCTTTTGCAAATCAAATGGCAAAAATGGAGTTGGTTAAGCTCACATTATATGAGCATCTTGAAAGATGACCAGAATCACTTAGACATGGTGGCATCCAGTTTCTCTATTTCTCTGTCAATGTAAGGGTTACTGAACACCCCAAACTTGAATGCACAAACCATCCTTGTGCTGAGAGGGTACACACAGACCTCTCATTCTGAATTCTGGGCTTTGAATGATAAAAATAATCAACAAATATTACCCTGTTTTTTTGATAATAGTATCCGAAGTTGGATTATATCTTAATGTGTTTGAAGTAACTAATTTTCTAATTATTTCTTAGAAAGGCTTTTTAAAAGTCATTATGAAAAATAAAGTCAAAGCCTTACTAACAATCTGCTTAAGACAACAGGTATAGGAAAAGTGGGGTGATGGGATAGTCATGCAAAGTGGTAGGCTTCTAGAAATGGACATTTTTTTTTTTTGGCTGTGCTATTCTTAAATGAATGCCATTGATTAATGGGAGGAAAATGTGGTGTCTAAGGAATGTGGTGACTCCTGAGAAAGCTGAGCTATGATCTGCTTCACTCTGAGCCACTGACCCCCTCAGGGTGGATTTGCAGTGTTAGATGAGCTTGGAAGGCACCAGCCTGTCCTGGCATGGAGAAGGAGAGATGGAGGAGATGCAGCAGTGGTGTTTGACTGTGTGCTGGACCAGCCAGAGTCAGCTCATACAGCTCTTCTTGCTCATTTTCACCTGCATGCTAATGGAGCTTTTGCATGTTCTGGAGCAGCTGTAGATCTGTGCTCAACTTGTTTCTGCTTCCTTCAGAACCTGATACTTCCCCTTTCTTCTCACCCAATGCAAGTTCAGTCAATATCCACCTTGTTCTGTGAAATGAGTTGCCAAGGTGGGCACCTAGGCAATTATTTTATTGTTTTGATTGCATTAAAAAGCTGCACCTGGAATTACCAAAAAATATGGAAATATTTTGCATCCAATATTATCACAATGTTGCTTAATTCCTTAATGAAGACAAAAATGGCTTATTCCACTACTGAAAGGGAAAGGAAAATTATCTGACCATATGGTGTCATCTCTACACAGAGAGTTTGAAATAAAGAGAAACTGTTTCTCGTAGATATGACAAAAACCAAAGACATTTTACCACAAAGTGATGACTTTTTTGAAGAAGGTGCCCTTTATCCCAGAAACAACATAAGCATGACATGATGTGGCAGTTACCATGGCAACTAATTATTTTTTATTGAACAACAAGAATAAGCACAATAGCTTCACAAACCCAAGCATATCTTGGCAAGCAAGTTAAAATATCCTGGGGCATCATCATGTGCAGTTATCATTTTTATTTTCTTTATTTTTTTTTTCTCTGAGAGGGTTTTAAAATTTTTTTGAATACTAACAAATACATTAGATTATGAGTCAGAAGAAGTGTGTTACTTTTTCATCTGACCTCTTCCTTTACCAAAATCTCCTCTTGACATTGTTGTGCTACTGAGGAGTTGTGGCCATTTAAGTTACAATGGGCAGCATCCACCTTGGTTTTGCCCTGGAATTGATGATTCCACATTTTAAGGAGATGCTCGAGTAAGGAGTGAAAGGTTGACAATTTAGCTGACAGGAGAACGTGACAAGGAAAACAGAACAGATGGGGCCCTTGAAAATTCCATTCTTTAAAAGTATGTGGAATCAATTTAATCCACAACAACAGTACAATGAAGAATCTTATTCTGTAATTATGAGGCTGAAAGAGAGATGGTTTTGATCCAGATATTATTGATTTAGTTGACTGTGGGTAATAATGTAATATAGAAATTGTAGTGTCTGGTTCAGGCCTGGCTGAAGTCAACTGCACATTCTTTTTTTTAGAGACCCTTTTAATAAATTGGAATGAACTTTAATGAACATCACACTCAATATGTGAGTTAAGGGTGATGTATTGATGTTACCAAAGTTGATGGAACTTTTGCTGTATTTGCACAATGTTGTCCAGATAGAGATGCAAGGAGAAAGTCCATGACACCCTTCTTCATTTAACATTCATAAATGTGGGGTTTGGATAAATTACTTCAAAAATAACAATGTATTCAATAGCAAATCTCAGTGAGTAAACATTCCCATCTGATGATACAGGTATGTAACTCAGTCTGTTTAATTCTCTATGCTAAATTCTTGCTCTCACTCCTGTTATTGCATACTATCTTGAAGGCAAGTATCACAGAGCCTGAGTAGTAGAATTGCTGCTATAGTTTCAATTATGCATGCAGGCTCATCTGAGGACAGATCATATGTACTGCCAAAGCCAAAACATTTCAAGAATTTTTCCATCTCCTTTTGATAGATCAGAATGAAAGAAGAAAATCTCCATCTTGGTTCTTCCATTCAGGGTGACCTTATAACTGAGTATCTCTGGTTTAATTCTAGCCTCAGTTTAGGAAAAAAAAAAAAAAGATCCTTCAACCACACATTCAACCTCAAGTTCAGTATTTTGGTTTGGTTCTGAGTCAGTTGTGTTAAACCAGTTAAGGTCAGATTTAGTCTGGAGAGGCTGCAAAATTACAGGATCAAATGACACACGATGTTCCGTGGAAATGAACTGCATTAGAGGTTGCATAAACAACATTAATATTGCTTAACACTGCTGTGGCATCTGAAGCAGTAAGAAATCAGAGAAGTGGAGAGTCTCCATGTGTAGTAAAAGTACTTTTGTGTGATGGAGAATTGAACAAGACCTGCCAGGAAGGCTTGTGTCTCACAGGAGGTGCTGCTCATGTTCAGGGGGGTCTTGTTCAACATCCCAGCCTGGATTAGGGGAAATGGCCTCTGGAAAGGACAAAATCCCCATTGTCAGGCTGTCAGTGCTGGCTGTCTTTGACTGAAACACAAGAGATAGAATTACTTGTTCAGTGCTTTTGAAGATTTAGTGGTTCTGTTTGTAGAGTTGGAAGTACTGATTTCAGTGCCCTGCACCAATTCTGATGGAGATTAATTAATTTTGATGGTCCAGAAATGTCCCTGAGAAGCTCTGTCCAGCTGGGCTAGTGAGAGTGCCTAAAACATAATTTACTTATTCTCACTTTGGTTAAGATCAGAATAGTAAGTAAATAATTTTGGTACTTAGTCCCTAGAAAGTCACTACTTGATTCTGCTGATGTGGACACAGTGGAGTAACCTCTGGAGAAAGGGAGAGGTGGGATAATTTGTGAGGTGTTAGAAATTCTCATATTCCTCTAGGATGAGGCACTAGAGCTCCCCACTAGTTTTGTCAGGCACTTGATTCTTCAGTTGGTGGGTGTGTAGGTAGCACTGGGGTTCTCTCTGCTGCTGCTGAAGAAACTGCTCACATCATCTCTGTGTATGAGGAGATTTGGCTGTGTGATCATCAGGACAGAAGGTGAGACTGGGAAATAGTGCTAGCTCGAAAAATAAGATGTTGACACACCCTCCCTAAAGTAATTTTAAAATTTATGTAAATACTGGAATTTCCATTCACAACTGCTTGTGTTTATGTATGATATCTTGATTAAATACTGCTTATTAAAAATACTTGGTCCTGTTAATATGACTTACTGTAGAAAAGCCTGGAGTGTTAAAAAATGTTTTCAGAAAGATGCCTTGTTCCTTCTAAAAGCCATCAGTGGGAGGGTGGCCTATGCAGAAACGCAGGTTTCATTCATGAAATGCAGAGCATTTGGCAGACTGACACAGCAGCCAGGAGAAGTGTCATTCTGGGATGACAGACTATAAAGATAAACAAGCCTTTGTGGAATTTGCATGAAAAGGGATTATTTATTAGAAGGATACGTGCTTTCCCAAGCTTTTGCATTTTCTTCCTGGCACTCTGTGCAAGGTCCTGCAGACCATGAACAGAGCAATGCCTGCAGGAGTCTTTGAGAGCTGAGACAGTGGGAGACTGGGTTGGGATGATCCCTGTCACTACATGGATGCACACCAGCTGAGAATGTAATCCTAACTGTGGATTGAGTTGGTCACAGCTCAAAAAGAAATTTATTTTTATCATTGAAATAAACCCGTGCAGGCAGGAGATGCCAAGGAGTTCACATTCCTTGTGCAGCACCCTGAGGCTGATCCCTGTTCATACATGAAGGCAAGAGAAGTCAACTCTTAGGCAAGTGCATGTTGTGGGTCAGACTGTCACTGACTTCTCCACTTTCCTAACATGATTATATTGTATCCAGGAGTGGGATGCTGACAGCTTTTTTTTCATTATTGCTGTTGAAGGACGAGGACAATGGGCAGCAAATTAGAAGTTCAGGGCAAATCAGTTATGTTATGTTTAAACATAATTTTGAAATGAAATATAACATGACATAATGTTATAAGGAAACAGATTTGACTGCCCAGGCACCTTTATACCAGTGCAGACAGCCATGGGGCCTTGGAGGAATAGAATATTATATTATGTTTACGTCCTATTCAATATTCTCTCACAGTATTGTAAGTTTAAAGGTGCTTTTGTTGTCAATGAGAATCATGTCCTGAGAATTTTTTGTTGATAATTTTCTTCAGCATTTTCTTCTCTATTGAATTTCTGGGAATGCAGTATGCAGTGCTGTGCTTCATGCAGCTGACTTTCTTCAGAGCAGTACCTGGCTTTATATTTACCAGAAGGAATACTTGTCTTTATCACACAGGCTTTTGCTGAAAGATTTCATCCTATATTTAGGTGACATGGACCTCATACCACTTGCAATTAGCATAAGGAAACATGAAGAGTAAAATAGTGTCTGCCATTTCCTACAGGACCAGCAATTACTAAGGTAGAGGTCTATGATATAGTTGGATTTGTCAGATGATAAATATCGAGGCACATAGAAAGAGTTATGAAGCTGTGTTCCTAAAAATTGGTAAGTGGTATGTTGGGAATTACAGCTGGAAGGCTAAAAATGGCCTTTTTTCATACTACTCTTTAAACCAGAAATACATCTGAGTGCATACAAAAGAAGGAAACTCAACAGGAATCATATAAGTTGTAAATAAATAATAATACAGTACTTCTCTATGATACATATTCCCTGATCTCTCTCCTTCCAGGCTGGAAATCTTTCTTTACCATAAATTTCTGTGTCATCCAAAGAATTCTACTTGGGAAGTAGCATTAAAGGCTGTAGCTGAAATGTGCCAAAAGGCACAGGTGTCAATTTTGGCAAGTACAATTTTACATCTAGTTGAAAATTCTGCTGAGTATCATAGCTCAGACCTGCTCTTCTTAAATCACGTTGTGGCTAAGTCTATACTGGAGTGTAATGGAAAATACCTAAATTAATGCTAACTAGTTACTCCTATCCCAGTACTCCAGGTATGGAGCCACTTTTCACCAAGTACCTAATGAGCTGGCACTGAGCTCCAAGCTGCTGCAGGCAGAGCTTGTGGAGGCACTGTGGAGGCATTACCACATCACTGAATGTTGATTCAGAAAACTGCATCATTGCAGGAGCAGTGGGGGCTGTAGGCTGTATCTTTTGACAGCCATGTATCTTTTGAAGCAACCCCCTCTCCTGAATAGGGATAGAGGAAATTGTTGATTTTCTGTAGAAGAGACATTTTCTGGCAGGGAAGGAGCTCTTCGTGCTCTCTGACTTAAAAGTATCTCCACCAAAGCCTTCAGTTTTCTTTAGATATCTTTAAAGTAGCCCTTCTGGGCCCATATGTGATGTGAAACCATACTCCCAGTTGATAAAGGCATTGAGTGCCCTGCAGCAAAAGTTTGAACTGGCAGAAAAATCTCATGTTGTTAGCACTTGCTTTAATTTTCAAGAACAATAATTAGGCACTCAGATACCGAGGGATGACTGTTCCAATCTGAATAAAGCAGCACAATGAACTGCCTCAGCAGCATGTTTTGAAGCAGTAGCTTTTCCTCCTACCCTTTGCCTCTTACTCTGAAGTTTGTAGGAGAACCCATGCATATTACAGCAGAAATGTGTGTGCACTGACAGCACTGTGGGAATTTTCTCTCAGTCGGCCAAAAGGTTTTTATTTCCCAAGTACATTTCTGTGACAACACATGAGGACTACAGTGAAAGAAAATGTTTTGCCTTTTATCTGAACTTCAGCTGGAGTCAAAGTAGTGAAAGATGCTGAGCAGTCTTGTGTTAGCCTTGTAGAGCTCTTGACCCTGTGCTTAGGAGGGAAATTTGTCAGTCCCTTTGAGAGCAGTAGCACTTGCACATACTCCCCTTGCAGCATCAGTGCTCTTCAACCAAACTGGATCAGGCCTTTGACATGTGACTGCCTCTGCTATTGCAGAAATAGAGGTTGGAAAACCCAGCTCAGCTGGTTCATCTGTCACTGAATGCAGGAATGAGCTGTTCTCCGCAGCGGGGACCTGTGACACTGAACAATGTGACTGGTGGCACGAGCTCAGGGTTTCCAGAGGTGACTCACTGAGCCACTCACACCTTTAGTCTTTTCCTGCAGAATCTTCCTGTGCTGGATATTATATGGGGTTATATTCACATGGAAGGACATCCCCTTTCCATAAGGCTCCTTAAGAACCAACCCTAGTAGGCTACACCTGATTAATTTAAAAGGTGATTATCATAATCTGTAATACTGTTCTTGGGCTGCAGACATTGCAAGGACAAATGATAGCAGAATCTGATGTGAGAACTGTAGTTTACAGGTAATGTAATATTAAAGTGAAATGTCATTTATCAGAGAAGCCCTCAGAGGGAGCTTCCAAATCACAATATTTGCAGGAGCAGCAGTCAGTCAGGCACAGGTGTGTGCTGCACTCTGTATGGAGGTGCAGGGCTCACATGCTCATCACCTTCTCATCTCTTCTTGTCAAACTGGGTAGAGTCCTACTGCAATAACCACATGTTATATTGGCACCCCCTCTCTGGCCTTGTCTCACAGCAGTGAGAGGTTGCTCCTCCTGCCCTGTGCTCAGGGCTGACTGCTCTGGTGGGTTAAGATGCAAGTTCTCTCTTTCAGACACACTCTGGAACTGCCCCTTTCTCTGCAAAACACATCAAGCAGCAGTGGGTCCATAAGGAGTATTTGAGTCCTTTGCATGTCCTCAGTCTCCTCTGAGCTGAACAAGAACACAGAGGGAGTTTATGGACTTGGCTGTGCAGAGCACAAGGTCACACACAGGAATTGCTGATTTAATGTCAATTTAGTGTTAATCCTGCAACTCATTACAGAATATACAACAGTTGTTGCACATTTTTCAAAGTCAGATATATTTACAAATGCACACATATAAAAATAAATTATTGCATTAATTTAATCTAAAAATTTTGAACATTTAGTGCAGAAAACTAAAGGAGGTTATGAAAGGAATCATTAGTGTCCTTGTGGTGCTGAGGCATTTCTTAGCATCTACTATTTTAAGCATTACAAAGGGTCAAGAGAAGAGCTCAGGATCAGCTCTATGCTTAGAATTTTTTTGGCAGGATGGAGATGACTGAACACTTTAGCTTAAGAAAGGAAGATGGGAGGGTCAACATGAAAAATTGGAAATGACATATCTGGGCAGCCTTAATGAGACACATGCAGGAATGGGTCAATTCTCTTGATGACATATCAAGCTCAGAATCCCATGAATCCAAACCCCTGTGTATATTGGTTGTGAGTGTGGAGCTTTAGATGAAGTTTAATTCCATTTTAGCAACTTCTGGAGCATTAAAGAATAAAGCAGCAGTTTATGTTACTCTGTAAACCTGGAATGGATTAAACAAATGACTCAGTACATCACATGTACATGGTGTTTCCATGTATGTACCACATGAATGTGTATGTGAATGTGTTTTTATGTGGACATGCACCTGTAGTCATAGTTATGCA
Source organism: Muscicapa striata striata (assembly GCA_030060385.1). Lineage (NCBI taxonomy): Eukaryota > Metazoa > Chordata > Aves > Passeriformes > Muscicapidae > Muscicapa > Muscicapa striata. Next base: position 3,227,462 of record JAREIS010000073.1, read on the forward strand.
GTCATCTCTGCAATATCTGCAAGAGTTATTCAATAACATAATTTCTTTAGATCAGTTCTGCCTTTCACTAACATGTCTGGATTTTTTATATGACATGATACAACAATAACATGTAAAAACAATCTAAGAGCATAAAAATGCAAATTTCAGTATAAATTAACAGAAGAAAAAGACATATGCTTTGGTCAATTTATTTACACCTTTTTTGCACTTTGAAGAAAATAGGCAAAATTAGTGAGAGCAGAAATGTAAACTCTTGGAGGCTGCAATTGTAGTTGATACCCATAAAATCCTCCCATTTCAGTGCTTAGTAAAATGTTTTAGGCTACTGCGGTTTTGTCATCAGTGGATTTTTATGGACCCTCTTAATGCTGTGCTAACCTTTTAAAATTAATAAGCAATTATCAGCCTGTTAAGGAAGTTGCAGACTTTGACAGTTGACTCATGTGGTAGACAAATATGTTGTCAGCCATTAGGTGTAGCTCCTGGAGAGATTTCTTTGGAGATGACTACAGATCAGTACTCTGAACAGGGAAATTCACCCCATTACTGGCAGAGATTTAGATCCAGACAAACTCTGTCAGTGATCAAAAGGTGCATCTGCTCTTAGAAAGGCAAAGTTTAGTGCTCCATAAATTCAAACAGCATCACTCATGTGATCTTTGGAATCAATATTACAATAAGCAATTGTCAGCTCTGCCACTGCTTCATTGAGTAATTAAAAGTCATTAGTTTTAAGGGGTTCCACTGGCAACGTAGGGTCGATGTGCATTGATATGTTTCCTCTAATCAATAGTATGGGCAATAGTCAATCTTCTTGGCTGATAAGCACATCTGCAAGTTAAAATCAGATTATTACTTTTAGTTCTAGTGTATACAATATCACCTTTTACAGAAAGTAGATCCATATCTGAAGGAAGAAAATGATAGAAGCATTAGAAAGAGAGGCAGGTTCACTTGACATATTTGTTATTCCTTTTGCTAAGGATAAATTTTGCAGGGCAGTAGCAGATCTTCCTTTGCAGACTCCAAGCAATAGAACAATTACTAGAAAGAGTGGCTCTTGTGTAATTCAGAAAGAAAATAACAGCAAATGAAAAAAGCAGCAGGAAGCTCCATGTGGGGAAAAATACCTCGTGTTGTTGATCCAGTGAAGTGTTTCCTTCATGCTCTTACAGAGACATGGTTATTCTGGGAACACTGTTCCCCAGAATGGCTAAAACCCCTCTGCAGCCCATCTGTGCAGTCCCAGAGCAGCTCTGCCAGGGGCAGAAGAGCCAGGCTCTGCTGTGGGCATCAGCAGGGCTCTGGGGGCACAGAGCCCAGCCAGCCTGCCCAGCTGGGCAGCAGCTCATGGGGCTCTTGGTGATTTCCCCCACCCCTCAGTGAGACTGGAAATACCTCCTGTTGTTCTTGGCAGTTCACTGTGTCCCTTGGCTGCAGCTGTAAGTCTCTGTTTTGCTTCTGATCCTTCCTCTGACCAGCCTGCCTGGGCTTTGCTGCCTGTATTTCATCCCTCCTACCAACCCTGCTTGTTGTACCTGCAGCCTTCCCTTGGCTTCCCAGAATGCTTTCTACTCACCCTTTGGCTCCCTAGCTTTGGGTTTCTTGGCCCAAAATGTGATCATTCTTGTTTAATACCTTGGCTAAGGCAAATACTTTTTTTTGTCTTCTCTAGGTTTGGGCAGAAGCAGGTCTCCCCATGTGTCTGCACTTGATTCCAATCCCAGCCTGAGCCTGGCTCTGACCTGGAGGCCCTGACTGCCTGTCAGTCCTACATACTCAGTAAGGACTGTGGGTTTATGTGTGGGGTCACAGAAAAGGGATGTGTCTGCCTGAAGCTCATTTTGAGTTTGTTGTGATAGCTGGACACTTAACATGGTTCATTCATGGTTATGCCTGTGCTGCTGTCTTGTAGGATTCTCATGGATAAAGCATGGTTTATATATTCCTAACACTGCCAATCCTGCTGCACTTCCAAGCACACATATCTCTTGGTGATCAGGATCAGCTGTGGTTTAAAGTCAGTCAGTAGCACTTTAGGGAAAATATTTCCATGTTCTTTTAACGTGAGAAATGATTTTTCATATTGATTTGTATTCTGAGACTTAATATAACATGCTATAACAATAAAAGATCTAGGATTTGTTCCCTGTTGCATGCATAGGCCCATATTTTAGCAGGACAACCTTCATTTGAAGGTTGGACTTGATGATCTTTGAGGTCTTTTCCAGCCTTAATGATCCTATGTGGTAACATGGGCAAGGAAGGCACAAGAAGAAGCAGGGAATGAGGTGATCTCAAACAGCATCACCCCCACATCCTGCAGAGAGGAGGATTTATCACCCAGCAGAGTGAATGTCTCCTACAGAAATGATAAAGCTTGGTCAGAGTTGGCTGTTGGTGTCCATCTACCTGAGCATGACTGGAAGAGCAGAAGGAGCTGGGAAGTTCCTCTGGTGTGGTGGCAGTGCAGGTTGTCCTTGGTTGCCAGCAGATGACAGAGACCTCTCAGGAGGCTGTTCTGGTCTCTACACACAATTAGGACAGGGTAGGTTTGCTTAATGTGAATCCAGCTTGGCTGCATCCCTATGGTAGCAAGCCCTCCCACTGATTTTATGCTCAGAGGAGCCACAGTTCCTACAGACCTTAAGATGATGTTTATGCAAATGTGTGGTTTTGGTGCTGAAGGTCTCAATCTTGATCCTTATGGGTCCCTTCCAGTTTGAGATATTCCATCACTCCATGGTCTCTGGCACTGACCAGGGTGGCAGCTGCAGCAGGGGACAGCAGCAGGGCTGTGCTCTGTGCCCATGGAGCAGGAGGGCAGCAGCAGTTGGAGGTGACCTGCCATGTGTGACACCAGATATATGAGAATAACCAATGATTGCTTCTAAAATGAGTCATCCATAGCAGAGGTTTGATGTGGCAAATTCTAAAGGTATAAGCAAGAGGAAAAACATGTTCCCTGTAGACACAAATGAAGATATTTTACTCTGGCTCTGTGTCACTGTTGTTGTTTTTGTTTTTTGCTCGAGCATGAGACTGTTCTGAATCAGACTTTAATTTGCAAATGTGTTTCCAATTCCCCTGGTGAACGTAGCAGAGTGTGTATAAATAGATTCTTACTATGAAGCAGAATGCCAACATGTAACCCAAATCCTTGCATTTAGGCTTTACATCTCATTTTCAGATGTTCACTTTCCCAAGATATATTTTTTCTTAATGGAATAACTTCATAGTCCTGCCCAATAATTCTGACATTAAATAAATCTAAAGAACTTCTCATGTATGCTGAGTACAGTGGTTCTAGGGAATGACATTTGGATTTGGTTGAAGTTTAATAACACAAAACAATAACTCAAAAAATCCTGCAACTAAAGAAAAATGTGGTACTTTGAAATGTTATTAGATTACATACAAGTAAAATGCCAGTGCTATGTTACTTTACCAAATTAGGTTTACTGGATTTACCAGCACAAACTGGAATAGCATGACCAGCTTCAGAGGTGGGTAAATCAGCAATTTAAAGCTCTGGTGGATTAAGTGCAGTGGTTTCAAAACCTGTCACTCCCATTGTCCCACTCCTGCCTCTCCAGGTATCCACGTGTCACCTGTGGTGGTTCAGGTACCCCCTGAGCAATAAACTGTGCCAGCTCAAGCATAGCTACATCCCATTAGGCTGACATTAACCTCTGGCAGAAGGATGGGGCAGAGATCTAGACACACTGTTCACTTAAACTACCATTCCTAAATGCACTAGAGCTTGAGTCACAGGGATCTTTTATCTCCCTCTGCCCTTAGGAAGGCATCTAAACACAGGTAGGATGAAGACCTGAGCATATGGATGCTTAGGCCTGTGCAGGTCAGATTGAGATTGAACAGATATGATAAAATATGTCAAGAGACAAGAGTTTCATGGATGAAGTGTGCAGTAGCTTCCAGAATCCAATGATTCCCATGGACTCTTTTCAACAGATTGCAGTGGTTTTTAAATCTAATCTTGTGAATATGTTTTTTTATTCACTATAAAAGGCTCCAGAAAGAAAATACAGAGTTTTGTGCAAAGCTCTCTGCATTTATTTGAAAATGAGGGCATAATTACCCATACTTATTCATACCATAAGAAGTAGTTAATGCTACATCAAGGCAAATATTTGAGCTTATCAGTATATGAAAATACATTTTTATCAGGATAAACTGGGTGCATAAATATCTTACTATGAAAAAAGAAAAATTCTTCCCAGAGACTGGTGAAACTATGAATTGTAAGTGTTCAGGGTAACACTTCTGTGAACTAACAGATAAGGAGCCTTGAAAAACTCAGAGTCGAGAATAAATAAAAAAATCGATGGCTTAATCTGAAAACCATTTTTGTGTGTTGTTAGAATTAGGCCAGTTTTTTCTGTGTTTGGCTTTACAGTACTACCAGCCTTCACACTTTTATTATGAAATATGAATATTTGTGGAAGCTCATCCTTTACTTAAAAATCTTAGATTTATTTCAGAAAACAGATCTATAGCTGAATAAAAAGCTTTTAAATATGACCAGTGTTTATGCAAAAAACATGTGGAACCACATAATAAAACTAGACCAGCCATATCTTTCTGGTAATGCACTAATTCATATCAAAAACTTATTATGAAATTAACAAGACCAAGATACCATCAATTATTCCCCAGAGTTATGTCCAGGTGCTGTAACCAAATCATGTTTAATATCTGGAGAAGCTGAGTGTGAATTGGGAATCTAAATGTAGCCTGTGCTTTGTAGTTAAGGTGAGGGAGAGTGGGAATGTTAAGGCACACAGCAACCCAAGCAGGTGAGCATGAGATCAAAGTCCACCTGAGGATGAGGAAATAGAAATTGCTGAGAGATACCCAAGCAATGTGAATGGTGAGAGTAGAATGAGAGACACCCACAACATTTCGAGTTCACCTCATGATTCTGAGGGGTTTGGTTTGTGATTCTTTGTGGGTGATTTGTTTTTGTGTACATGGCAGTGCTGTACTTATGAGAAAAGTTACATTGTCCTCCAAGTAAATATATGTGTAAATTTTCTTAGGGGATTACACTAAGCTCTACACAATAGTTTATTTCAACAAAAGCTAGAATAGCTCCCCATACAGAAACTATTCTCTTAGAATAATGGCCCTTCATTGTATTTGCCTTAGACTGGTTTGGAAACAGCCAGAAATTTCTTTTGTCTAAATATTTTTGTCACTGCTTGTTTTCTGTGTGGTGTAACATGTCTGGAAGATTAATGTTTATCTTCTGAATGTCCATTATCAATTTTAAATCTGAATGGCACATGCACAAAAATTTGTCCCTGCCTATGGCAGCAGATTGTCAAGCAGAATTATAAAGTATTGCACTGTCTTCCATGGTAAAAGCTATTCCACTGTTTAGGTGGAATTATTTGATTACTTCAGGAAAATAATAGTTCATAAATAATTGAAGTCAAAACTCAACCCTTCAATTAGATAAGGTTCAACTTCATGAGAGATTTTATATGCTTCAGTTTTGTTGCTGAGGGCTTAAAAATATACTGTGTAGATATCAAAGAGCTGTCAAGCAAGATTTCTACCAGGTTGAGTGCATTGAGAAAAGAGTTAGTTAAAGTCTAAGCATGAGTGATAGTGTTTGCATAGTGAAGCAGAGATTATGGCACTGCTGGACTGTAAGGAGATGACTGATGTTATACGGAGCTAATAATGCTTATGAAGCTTGAGAAAATGTACAACACAAATTATTTTTCTCTCTTGAAAATGGCATTTGAAATCTACTCAGAGGAACTGAATTGGCTCCCACATGAAGCCCTGCAGGGGAAGAACACGTGCCAAAGGCAGACTGGAGGGAAGCATAGTTGTTTGCAAATATCTTACTGCTCCTCCTCTGGGCTTTCAGCACACACTGGGGCTGTGTGGACAGGAGGCTGCCCAGGGTCCTTCTTGTTGGGTCTTCAGGGCATCCATTTGGCATTTCAGATCTGGAACTGTGGGGAGAGGCTTCTTGTCACTCAAACATGGGTGTGCTTTGAAAGCCAGTGTTCTTTGGTTAGAAAATTCTGGGTGATTAAGAGAGAAACTTCTAATGAAGATGCATGAAACTTGGGACCTTATATTCTTAGAAAAGTGGCATGCAGAACCATGAGATGGGATGGAGACTATGTCCCACATATATTTATAATCTAGACATTGTTAGTAAGACTAGAAAAAATATTATATGCAGGCATTTATGTCACTGAATTGCCAGTGATATGTGGGGTTCTATAAAGAAACCACCCAGATGGTGTCATTAGAGAAGAGTTTTGGAATGCCTGGTGTATTAAGGCCCATCTGTTGTGCTCAGAAGTGCTGATTCCTTGACTTCAGATGTGTAGTGGGTAAGCCATGCCTTTGAACCTTATAGTCTGAAAAGACAGAAGAGAGAACTTTTGCCTCCTGAATTTTGGTTTTGAAAAGTGTATTTTAAGTCAAGAATTCTTCTTCAGGACACCACAATATGTGAGAGTCATAACATCAGACAGATTCAGTTGGGTGCAGATGTTCTTGGATGTTACTAATCTCAAAGCCTTAACTTTATTGTGGAGCTGAAGAGTCAGTGTAGGAAATTCCCAATAATCTGTATCAGAAAATTTATTTCAGATAGGCTTGTAAGTGCTCAGTAGGAGTCCAGCTTTAGATAGCCTTAAAACCTGACCTTTAAAAGGTACTATTCCAGACACCTTCAGTAATTGTGCCTCCAGAAAACTTATTCCTGCATTTGTACAGTTCTGCAGCTTGTGATCACCTAATTTATTTTGGTGGGATTTGAAACCTACTATCATTTGTTTGTGTGGGTTTCTGGTTGTCTGATTTCTGTGTTTTCTTGGTGAATCCTGCAATACTAAATTGCTCTTCCTTACCTCTGAGAATGTTGCCATGTTCTCACCACCTGCCTTTGAGTAACAATTGCTCCATAACCATTCTGAAAACAAAGATGTTGTCAAGATGCAAGTGGAGGATTTATATATATTTCTTTTTTAACTTTGGCATTTGTTTTATCTTTGTGTTTTTCTTGGGTAATTTGAAAAATCTCTTTGCAGTATGTTTTAGGATTAATTATATTTTTTCTTACAATTTCTTCAATTTTTAATTAAAAATGCTAGATGGTGATAATAAATAACAAAGAAAATCAATATCAAGCTGAACTATTTTAAGCTCATTAGTACACATTCAGTTAGGTATTCTGTATTATGGGTAAAGTACAAAAATATTCATTCAGAGTAAGGCACTTCAGTGAAAGGAAGATTTAATTTTTAATATCTCAAAAAAATATGCACCATTTTCACTTTTATTTCCATTATGCTAAATGTAGGTAATCCAATCTCTTCTGGAGTTAGAACAAGCCATTCCTACTGCCCCTTATTTACTCCCAGATAAAGCAGCAGACAATCAAGTCTTCCCTCCACAGCACATTTAGTGTGCCAAAAGTATTGCCTACTTGCAAACACAAGTGTCTTCAGAAGGATTATTTCTGAAGGAAAAATGAAATACTGGTGCCTATTAAAACACATTAATGGAAACTGCAAGCGATGGAATAAAATTTAATTTTGTTTTCAAGTTTTGGCCTGGAGCCTCCCTTCTATAATTGTTCTCCTGGATTGTACATGTAGAAACAGGAATGCAGCAAGGATTTATCCTCACCCTGAGTTTCTTCCTCCTGTTTCAGATGTGAAGGTAAGACCATCATCACAATGCCAGAGCCTTTGTGTGGTGTGGGAAGGCCAAAATAGGAGATAAAGGGGGTTAAATTTCCCATATCTGGTGCCTGGAGCATCGAGTGGGATTTGGCACATGGCTTGAAGGTTGTTTTTGAGGAAGGGGAGCAGCTGCAGAGACAAAGCTGGTGCCTGCAGCATGGCTGAGACCTCCCTTGGGAGAAGGCATCATCCTCCTACCTACAGCCTGCCCTCGCTGAGATCTCCTCCTCCTACCCTGGGAAAGAGAGACAGCTATGGGGCACTCAAAGGGAAGGGTGAAAAACACCTTTTGTTCCCCCAAATGTTGTATTGAAACCTTATTTAAGCAGACAAACTCTACCCTGAGTGTGTGTCAGAAAAAATGCAAGTTAGGTAATGCTTTGGAAGGCCTGTCAGGAATTTTGTTTCGAGCTCTCTGTGAGTAGCTCAGCAGGATCAGATGCTGTATCTCTGTGTGAGAACATACTGCCAGTGTCCAGAGAGGTATTTTTGCCCAGAAGTAAGCTGCCAGGAAGTCTGAAGGAGAATACCCTTCCAAATGGTGCAGGATTTTGTTATTAGTTCATACAGATCTGCACAAAAAATGAACACTGTGTCCCTGTTCTGTGGGCTTGGATAGGGAATTTTTTTACAAGAATCAAGTATTTGATTCATAAATGAAAAAGACACAAATCCTCATTTGTAAAAGGTGTTGGACAAACAATAAACAATTAGTTTTTCAGGAGCAATAGCAGTAATAGGAAAAGTTGTTGCCCTCTCCATGCACATTAATGTGTAATATTCTAAATACTCTGAGTGAGCAGGAGGCTCTATTCTGCTCAACAAATAGAGAATGGATACCTTGATATATAGAGGAATGGACAAGTATCTCAGAAGGTGGCTTCTGATCACCCATAAATGCTTTATAACCAGCATAATGCAAGGGCTATCAGTGTGGCCCTTAATGGCTGCACTGGGAAGTGTGCACACTCACTGCCAAACCCATCTGTGTGCTGCTCCCTGATAGGAAAGATGAATGTCAATGATTTACCCTCTGCACAATCTGATCTGGGCAGGGCTTCAGCCAGCAACTGCCAGCCAAGAGCGAGCTGCTCACACCAGTCTGCAGCACTGGAGCCTTTTTTACCATGCAAATAATTACTGTAAATTAATAGAACTATTACCATGTGAGAAATCACTTTGAACCCAAGCTATGGCATTTTACAAAGGCTGGATTTGAATAGCATGCATAATCAGTTTGGCTGATTAATTAGTTAATACTGATATAAATGAAGAATGTGATGGACCTGCTTTCCAGTGATACTAAGTCCCTTTTAGATCAGTTTTTTGGCAGGAAATTTTTGCTCAAAGTTGATAGAAACCACTCTAAGCATGTCTCTGTGTTTTCATACAGCTGCCATTCTTCAGCATGATAAGCAAATGCTGTAAAAATATCTGCAAATACTGATTCAGGTTCAGGTCTATGTTTTGTGTTGTCTTCCATGAGTACAATTGAAATGTAAAATCAAGATTCCCATGGAAAGCTCTTGCACACTTAAGTGCTTGTGGAGATGGGGTTGTAAATTTGCACAAATAATGATGGGAAAAGCGTTGTACTTGTGTGCTTGAAGGTGTGCCAAGGTTCCTGTCTTCTGGCAAATTTCCCTGGGTGGATTTTAAGGGTATGCTTTCAAAAACTGCATGAAAATTTTGTCTTTAAGTTTGCTTTCTGTGAATATAGTATTTGCATTTGGAAACAGACTCTAAACCTGAGCCAAGTGTATTGCAGAGCTCTCCCCAGCTGCGTGGTATAATAACATCTTGGTTGATGTTATGGTCAGAGTTAATGAGGGACTTAAAAAAAAAGTTGAAGGTATTAACAAATAACACTTAGATTTATCAGCCTTTGGTTATTTCCAATTCTGAAATAAATGAGCTGCATAGAGTGAGATAAATGCTGATTTATTTTTGGAATTATAATGTGTTGCAATTCAAGATCAGATTAGGGTCAATTTACACTAAGTCTGCTTTGAAACTATTATATAAGCAAGCCAGAGTAGGTCACTATGTCCTGCTCTGCATACAAAAAGCTTCCAGACTCAGTGTCTATAAATAAAGATCAAGCTAAACCAGACAAGCAGCTTGAGTCTAATATTGGGAAGATCATTTTGTGCTACCTTCTGTAAATAATTACGCTGGAGTCCAAGCGAGAAGGGAGAACACACTATCATCTGGTCTGCACCACGCAGAGAGTGAACAAGATTATGCTTTGGCATTAATATCAGCATTAATAAATAACCATTCCTAGCTCTTAGTAAACTCCCAGACTAAAATATGAGCCAGAAGAGTGGGTGATGTTCAGTTTTTATTTATCCATCCGCTTACCTATCATAGTGTTGCAGTGCCAGAAGACAAAATAGCATGGCAGGGTTTACTTGTGAGATGCTGTTGCCCTAGTTACCAGTCTCATATCAGGGTTAAGGTTGACAGTGTGGGCTCATTCCTTAATCTCAGCTCAGGTTGCTCACAAGGGAAGAGGCTTTAATGTTAACTGAGCCTGTCTTTGGCTTGGGGAGTTAGGCTTTAACAATGCACCGGGGAGTGTTTCTTCTTTGCGGCTGTCACAGCCTGTCTGGGGATCAGGAAGGGGAATCGTGGCGTGGGGGAGGGCAGACCTCGCTGCTTTGAGGCTTATTAAATTATGGAGGAGGGGATTATTGGTGGGAGCAGGGCTGTGGGCTCAGGCAGCCCTCAGAGGAACCCTTTGTGCTGCAGCAGAGGACAGGTTTTTGTTACATCCCCTTCCAGGCAGCTCGGATAGGATTGCTCCATGGTGGGTGCTGTACAGCCCTGGAGGGTTTCACTGCAGTTGGAGTAACAGAAGAAGGTGCAGAGTTTGGCTTGGGATGGCAGGTGTATGCAAATATACTCTACCTCCTTTGAAGTGCTGAAGGAAGGGAAGATTTAATGAGCTGGTCCCAATGCCAGCTCTGCCAGTCAGGAATGGTTCAGGCTAAAATTGTCACCTGTTCTGCTGGAATGAACTCTGTACCTCTGGAATTACCTCCCTTAGCTCTCAAGCTATCTCCTTTTTCTGTGTGTAGTTCTCTGCAAGACACAGAAATGCTTCTACATGCCACCCAAAGTCTGGGATAATCCAAGACATCAAAGTGTGTTGTTCAGACCAAGCATCTGGTCCTGACCTACCATGGGGTGTTCTTCACCTATGTGTTGTAGGGGCCTTTCTCAGTGACCAGGTATCACTCTGATGTGATCAGCTTTGTCCCAAAATACACCCAAAAATGCTCTATTGTTTAAAACTTGGCAAGGGGGAGAGGCATCCGAGCACAAACCCTCTTGTCTTGTGGCAGTCTAGAGACTGAGCCATAGTCAGGCTGCTGGAGCTTGTGTTTGGGTTCCTCCTTTGCCTGTGGAAGTTGGGATTTGTGTCTCACTTTCCCTAAGTCTTAATGTTCTTAAACCATACCATGTTGGAGGGGACAGTATTGGAATTTAATCAAGAAAGGAAAAAAACCTGCTAAATTTTAGGGGCAAATGGTCTTACCAGGGAAAGGCATAAGAAGGGTTAGAAAGCATTATTTCCCTGCTGGGCTGGGCTGCCAGGTCTTTCCTCTGGTACAAGGGATCCTTTGTGTTCTCATCTGTGAAATCATTAGTGCTCATGGAGCAATAACCTCAATCTATAGCTAAACATATGGGAGACACTGGCCTTTAGGTGTGGTTTGCATACCTGAAAGGATCCACAATCATTTCCTCAGCTCATGAAAGTGCCTTATTATTTTTTTCTTGAGCCATTAATTTTCTCTACCCACTATTACTTGTTTTCAGTCATCCATTACAGGGGGGACAGCTGGAATATTCATGTGCCATCATGACAGGTATTTCATACTCCTCACTGTTCTGTAAAGATAATGCCATGAACAAATCACTTGAAGATAAGACCCTCTGTGCTCAATATCAGTTAGCCAGAGACCTATACATCATCAGAACAGTTGCTTTTTTTAGTATCTTTTCCATATGCTGGTTTTAACTGTGGAGCTGAAGCTGTGTGCAGGGAACAGGTTGCAGTTGGGGGCTGCATGTGTAACGAGACAAACCCCTGGCTGGGATCTTTGTGCTTTGTCTTTCCTCATCTCTCTTCCTTAGCATAGGGGTTTAAAACCTTAGGGGTTTACACATCAAAGTAAGGTTTCCTCCAACTGCCAGTCAGGCAAACTTAAACTGGAATCTGATAATTAACTTGTGATGTGCTTCATACATCAGCAACTGCCATGATCAGTGTTGGGGTGAGAACAGGAATTGTTGCTGCTGCTTTTGCAAATGATGCTTGAGGCCAGGCTGGTGCAGAGTGGGTGTTAGCTGTATTTGAGGCCAGACTGGTGCAGAGTGGGTGTTACTCAGCTGTATTTGCTCCAACTGCCCTGACCCCCCTTTGGCAGTCTTCTTTTGTAGATTAAGGACCTGATCTGCAGGGGGTATAAATCATCAGAGCTCTATTGAGTTCAATAGAAGATCTTTCTTTTTCTTTCCCATATGTTCATAGGAGAGTTTGCACCCTTTTCCTTCTGTTTCTATTCTTTCTCTGCAAGAGACCAAAAGTGGGAGGTCCCTTCTGTGCCAGAGTTGTGAGCTGAAGGGGGGTCAGTGTGCAGACACCCTGGATGATGCCATTGGTGCATGCAAGCCACAGCAGATACTCATCAGCTCTGCTATGCAGTTAATTACTTGTGTGCAGTCACAGTGGCTGGACACGGAACAGCACATACATTTCTTAAGATGTACTCTAAAAATCAATTCTTAGTGCCTGTCTGGCAAGGAGAGAGCAGCAGCAGGTTCAGGTTGGCAGAGTGGAAGGAGCTGAGCAGCCACAGTGGATATGGAGATGAGAGTTGGTTCTTAGGAGCAGACAGGATGCATTTGGCCCAGTCTGATTTACTTTGCATAGTCCTAAATGCACTTTCCAGCCTTTTCCTATCGAGATGATTTATAATTGTTGCAGATGGCGTCTGGGCTAATCCCTGATGAGAACTCTCTTAAGCTTCTGACAAATTTGAATCTGCAGCCATGTATCACATCAGGAGCGTTGAGGCATCTCTCTACCATGCTACAAAAACCACAGTGATCATGGATGGACAAAACAGAATCCGTTTAAACATGCAACCATTTATTAATAACAAAGAATGAAATATTTCCTGTTTTACTTATTACAAGAAAACATAAATTTTGACTGGTATTATCTTGCCACCAAACAATTTTCTTACTTAATTGGTGTTAATAGACCATCAGTTAATGGCATAGACAACAAAAAGGGCTGCTACAGAGCCAGCAGTTGTCAAAATATAATACATAAAATAAGGCAGGTGGTAACAGATGTAGCCCCTCCCAAAGACCACAGTAAAACCTGGCCATTGACTGACTCAAACAGAATATCTCTATTTTGACCCAGTGCAAATTCTTATCAGGATAGCACACTGTTTACTGCAGAAAAGATCTGTGGTTTTCCTCCAAACTGGTGGTCACAACCCATCAACTGTAAATATTCTCCCTGGACTCTCTTAAGCAGCAGGAATCAAACAGATGAAATTCTGTCTGCTTCAAGCTTTAATGAATTCTGAGCAATATTAAGCCAGTAATTGACTTGTACTGTAGGTCAATGAAGAAGTAAAATCTGCAGTTCATTTCTCTGAACTGTATCTTGCTGGAAACCTGCACCAGGCCAGGATGATCAGTGGAGCCTGTGCTATAGCTGAGCAGCCACCAAAAATAAACAGTTTCATTCATTTTAATATGCCTACATTGCTGTGGACACACAAACAACATCTGGCAAATGGTGCCCGAGCAGTTACATGGATGACAGCCCATTTAGTATTCTGTACCTAATAAAACATCAAGAAGATATCTGTATTTTCAGTATTTTTCCTAGTGGGGCTCATCCTAAATTTAATCTAAGGTGTTAATAGATGTAAAATGGTGCTGTGGATCTTCTGTTGCTTTCTGTTCTGTCTTCTATCTGGACAGGAGAAACAGTGGACATTAGGAAATTGTTTCTATGTGTTACTTGTTCAGTGCTGCATTTGGGCTCAAATTAGACCTCTGAGACTTGGCCTCAGGGAATTAGAGTAACAAGGGCCTTTCTCCCTAATGCTGCAGTGGCAACAGGCCTTGTACTGAACTCAAGCAGAATGTATGGTTTGCATTCAAAGTCTGACCTCTGTTTTAATTGTAGTAATTCTGAGAAACACCTCTAAGGAATTCTGGTTTCCCTCAGATCCTCAAGGAGCAGAAGTTCTATCTGTATACAGAAACTTTCTCATCTCCTTTGTGCTGTAGTAAATTCAGAGTGTTGGAAGATGGGTTTATAGAGGAGCATCTGTGATGAGATTCTGGCTCATCAAAGGCTTAAAACTCTTGCAATATTTGGATGTTGTCTGCATAAGCAAAGAGTTTTTGAAAGATCCACATCTGGAACACACCTGTTTTTTGCCAAGCTGGCTAAATCTCTTTCCCAGGGATTTTGTAGTGGCATTTCAGCTGACATTTGTCTCTATTTCAGTCACTTCATTTTCTGCCTCAAGCTTGAGGAGGATTCCGTCATTTCAGTTCACCTTCTTTTCTGATCTCTGAAAATGAGTTTCCCAAACCAATTGTCCCTGGATGCAGAGGATGCTGCTTCCATATTATCCTGGCCATCTGTCTCTTCTCTGTGACACTTTCCCAGGCAGGAAGATGCTCTTTTTCATATCCATGGAGCAGAAGAATCCTGACATAAGAGGGACCAGGTGGCTTGTGCCTGATGGACACATTTCCTGGTCAGAGCTGAAGACTCGTGGCACTAACTCTGATTCCTTCAGATCCATGCTTACATCACAATGTCTAAGTGATTTTGCAAGCATGGTAATTGCAAACACAAGAAAAGGATTAGATGTGTATTCCTGACCAGATATCAAGCTGTTAATGCTCAGCTTATAAATTTTAAATATTTGCAACTAAAAGCTTCCCAGTAACAACAGATCAAGAACTGTCTGTAGGAGGTATTTGGGAAATCATTTTAAATAATGAATACTGCTAAGATGATCATGATCTACTTGCCAATGACACTTGCAGACAAGTGTAACTGCAATGAATTATGCAGCCAATTCTATTCAAAATTATATATTTTTCTCAGAACTATAATTAATGATCCATAACAACAACTATGAGGCACACTAACAAAGGTCTATTCTGTGCTTCTTATGAAAGATTAAAATGAAAAGCAGTTAGTTTGGAAACCACAGACCTTGTTTCAGAGTTGTCGTCTGCTCTGTTTACTGACTGTGACTTTTGCTGCTTGTTTACTGCAATTTACTTAGTTACAGCATAAGTTACACATGATTATCTTCTAAATATGATGCTAAGCTGACATCTGTCAAGTTTAAAAGTCATAATGGGTGCTATTAGTCATTGAGATGATCCAAAGGCATAAGGATTGGTATGACAACAAACCTGCATAGTCTTTTTTAAAGCTGTAACGATTTATAACGAGAATTTTGGGTGGGTTCTACCTGCTCAGAAGTGAGATGATTTTAGTGCCTAAAAGGCCAGCAGAAACAGAAGTCAGGCAGAAGTGTACAGCTGGTGGTCATGGAAACAGTTATCAGAATAATAACAATTAACCCCGCAAAATACATTGTTTATGTCCTTCTTTGCTGCAAAGGAGCAGTTAGTTTAAGGTCTCTACTATTTGTGTTAGAAACCTCATTTCTAATGGGCTTATAAAGCAGTTTCAAGATACCAAGCTGCTATTGCAAGTCCTCAACTCTAATGCTAATTAATATTCCTCTAACTTCCTTTTCATTTTAAAAAGCAGTTCAAAATAAAATTTCTTGGATGTCTCAGATGCTTTTAAAATTTTAATTTAAGGAAAAAGCAGATGCTTAAAAGCCTTGTTTTCAAGCCACTAAGGCTCGAGGCAACTCCTAATGAAGTCAGAGACCCAATATTGTCTGATTTTAATGAGTAGATGTCATCAAGCCACTGACCTGCCCTTGGTGGCTTGGACATCTGTGGGTGAGGAGGGAGTCACAGCAGCTACATTTGAAGCACAGAGCCTGTCCACAGTTTTTGGCAGTGTGGTCAACCACCCTCCTCAGACCTGGCTTTGCTTAGTGATGTCCTCTATAACTCTGTAAACACAGAGGTGGCTCCACTTCCAGGGGAACCTTCTGCATATTCAGAAGGCTGGATATTTTTTCAGAAGATAACCCTGGTCAAAGGCAGTGACTTTTCCTGCTGGAATGAGCTGTGTGCTAGAGTTATATTCTTAATGGATATTAATGGCTTTATTTTTGAAGTCTGTGATAAAGGAATTTGTTGAAAAGGATTTAGTTGATGTACTGGCAATTACCTGTTCTATACTTAAAGTGTATTCCTGTGTGGAGATTTCTATCTCAATTTTCCCCTTTCTCGTTCTCTGCTATGTGGCTAAACCTGGAAAAAGCCAAAGTCAGATGCTCTAAAAAAGCCAGAAAGGAATGAACTAAATGCACCAAAGTACTATAGCAAGAAAAAAATAATGTAATAATGAGAGTGATCAGTCAAGCTAAAAAGCAGAAATGGACAACCCAGCAAATAGTTGAGGAAACCATAAACATAGAGAGGGAAATACAGCCAGACTGAATGGTGTAGAAGGAGAAGTTGTGAACATTTACTTTAGAACAGTGATTACAGATTTAATAATTCAGATACATGGGTGGAAATATGGCCAGCCCCGGAGTGTGTATTTTTCTTGGTGGAGTTATAAGAACTCCTTCACTCTATCATCATTGTTAAATCAGTAATTTGTAGTCTAGAATGAAGAATAATGGCTTTTACAATATTTTAACTGAATTTATCCATCATGAGGTCTTTGCATTATTTCACTGAATGTGTAAAACATAATACAAAAATAATTTAGAGCAATTACTTTCAGTGGCAGGCTAATGTGTGTTCTCCTAGGCAGAGAGTGAGTATATGAAGATAATTATACATGAATATCCTGCTGAGATCATTTGTGCCACTGCAAAGGGCAGTATGTACAAAGTTTTGTAACAGGAGTGGTAACCCAAACACATGTGTAGATGATGTAGAAGAATTTTAACACATCCAACTGAAGATGCACAGTTAAACCAGGAATGGTTTTGCCCATAAAATTTCAAGTTCAAAATTTGGTCAGGTTTTCAAAACCTCAAAGAAAAATGCTAAAACAGATTCAAAAACTTGCGCTTTAAGGTCACATAGGTGCTTTTGGAAACTAATTGGGGCTCACATTACAGGTGTCTTCTGAACAGCAGAGCACTGATCTGGCATTGGTGAGGGCAATTCAGCAACATGTGCAGTGTGTATTTAACTAAATTAAAATTTCTAGTTCTGCTAAATAATGAGGTATTAAATGGTGTGCAGTTCAAGGAACCAAGGGTAGGACCAAGGGTCTAGTGAGTTAGAGATAACGTGATGCAAGAGTTGGGTCTGGAAATCTGGGATACAGGAGTGCCAAGGAGATAAGGCCCAAGCACAGTGTGATATTTATTGATGATCACATCTAGAACAGGTACTGCTCATGTTTAGTCATTCTGCACTGAACAATAACCTGCATTGTTGTGATTTTCTGTGGTAACTTATGTTGGGACGTGTTTTTTAACTCACAGTTTATACTGTGTGTAAACTGGTTTTATACCGTAGTCATGGGAACTCTCAGTCTTCAAGCACTTTGTGTAATAAATAATATATTATGAGAATATTCACAAAGATTTCTTGTGTGCTGTAATATTAACAATTTCCCACATGTGGGATTCATATTTATCCCTCTGTATACTGAAGGATAGCCTAAGTAGATGATATCTATTGTGCAGCAAACACACACAGTCTGATGTAGTATTTGTTAAAATTATTTCCAGAGCATGTGGAATACAAGCTATAAAAAAACCCCTAACATTAATGAAATAAAGTAGTGTTATTCATTACCCACGGGGAGAATTTATAAGTAAACTCTACATTTAATTCCATAATGGCAGCACATGGAAGTCTGCACCCACAGGATGACAAGGTTGGCCATGGTGTGCCCTGTGCTCTGTTTGGAGAGCATGGTGCAAGAAGCTTTGAACTGCAGACAGGCCCCAAAATATCCTGTAGACAGGACTAGGCACCAGCAGCTGCAGTCTCTGCTGCTTGGGCACATGTTCAAATCCCAGCTTGCCAAAGTATTAATTTCTGATCAAGATAATGCAGTGCACAGCCCTTGAGTTTAATATGTAGAAGTAATTGTTTCTGCAGCAGACAACAGGAATCCCCAGTGCACAGACTGAGTGGCTGTGCAAGGGGGCAAGGTGCATCTGACGTGGTTCTGTGCTGAGGGAGGGATGAGCTCTGGGTTAACTTCAAATCCAGACCCTCGTGGTGTTGAACAGGGGCAGTGTCTGTCCCTGAGCTGTGCTCAAGGATGGAGCTGGTGTGGTAACCAAGCAAGGCACACAATCCTTGCAAACCAGCTGACAGTTGGTGCCCTGGGTGCAGGAATGTGAAATGAGTTTTCCCAGTTCTTGGGAGGGCAGTACAGGATCTATCCTCCTCTCACTTTTAACACACCCAGGCCCTCTCCAATTTATCACCCCTACTGGGGCCTTATGGGGAAGGGCTGCCTTTGGAGAGCTTTATCTGGACACAGTGAACCAACCCACACCTTTTTGAATAACAGAATTCTGAGAAGTCAGAATGCAAAAGCATAACTGGAGAAAGAGTCTTTTGCATAGTGTTATGTTGGGCTTTTCCTCATACAATTTTAGAGTCAGTTTTTATGCCTTTTTATGTTATTTGAAGCATGCCCTTCCATGCTTCAGGTAACAGCACATAAACATTCATTTCTTTCTCTGAATTTAGGATAACCACAAAAGGTCCTGGACTTTTTAAGAAAATCTTTTGGAAGTTTATGGTTGGATAGGATACAGCTCATGAATGACTAACAGATTATGTTGATGTCTGTTGATAATAACTTTTGTAGATCTGTAAATCACTATGACTTTTATAATGCCTCCTACCTCTGTTGTAAATTTGTTCCTGTAGATACTTTACCCTGTCCACATTTTCAAAAGCTGGCGTTGCTTTCAGTGCTGTCATAAAGGAATATAATCCATGCAGTGTGTGTGGGTACATGTGTATTTACATTATCTGTACTCTAAAATACCCACAGATAAAGGTTCCCATTAACTTACACTTGTCGGTGCCTCACACTGACATTATTCAAACACAAAATGAAGCTGGGCTGCAGAAAAAGCCACACAAACCTGACCCTGGCTTGTTTTACAGCAGCTTCTGTGGGTGCAGGACTTCCATGTAGATGCTGTTGGTAAAAGACTCTGCAAGAATGTGCTTTTTTTTTTTTTATTTTTTTTTTTTTATTGGGCCATCTATATGGAACAGAAGCTATAAAATCAAAATCTATATGAAACTCTATTTCCACAGCTCATATTGGCAAAGGTCTCTTGTGCTGTTGATGCACATGTTCACAGCTCTGTCATCACTGAGAAAGTCACACCACCAGTCGCACCTCATTCAAATTATGCTAGTTGGGAATTTCCTGGTTTTAATGTGGCAGAGGGGAGCATTTTTCCATTAATGGTTTGGCATTCTTTGAAGATTAACAATGCAATTACAGCACAAAATGGATTTTCATATGGGAATGTCTGAAGAACAGGAATGGATTGCATTTGTAAGACACATTTCCTTGCACAGATCTGTTTGTGTGCATTACAAATGTGCTCCTGATGTCAGCAGTTGTGCATAGATGATATCACTGGCTTATGAAAAACAAGGCTTGTTTGGCACAGGTAGGTAAATGCCCTTGCAAATATTGCAGTGCTGATCCAAAGAGGAGGCTCTGAGCGTGCAGCTGCACTCCCCTTCTTAAACAGCTCTTTACCAGGAGAGCAACGTCAGGCATTTTCTGTACTGTTAAGAAATCTTGCCATGGGGAAATCAGTCATAGTTCAGATGAGACCAATTACTTCCTTGCAGAGATTAATCCTGAGTGCACAAATGGTGGGGAATGGAGGGTGGCATGATGCTTTCTGCTTAAAGTTGAGTGCAACTGACTGTCAGGGGTAGAGGAAGGAATGGCAAATTTGTGGTTTTATTGCAGGGTTTGGGTTGCTGCAATGTGCTGTTTGGGAGTCAAAAGAAGGAAAGGAACTTTGAAGGCTTTTGGGTGCTGTGTATATCATACACAGGATGGGAAGTGAGCTCATTTAGAGAGCAGCAGCATTTTCCTGCAGATTTTCTGATCTGAAGGACACGGAGCACGGTGAAGGCTGTTCATCCGCCTGCCATCTAATGGCCAGAGCAGAGAGCAAACCAGCCTGGCTTCAGCTGGGTGCTCCCTGCCACTGGGGATTCTTGAGCTAATACACGGAAAATTCAAAGGAAATGCAAGCTTTTTCTCACAGGTTTACATGGAGCTTTTGTTACCATCAAAAAATGATGTATTGCCACAGTAGAAAACTGCTGAAAACTAAGAAAGAAATCCCACCTTTGCCTGCAATGTACTGTTTATAAGCAATGTATATCTGACAGCAAATATCAGCCTGTAGATGAATGAAAATGCATAATTTGAGATGTTTTTAATTTTTTTCATTTACTTATTGGGCAATAATTCTGTTTTATTTGTCCTTTTCTCACGTTCTCCCTTCCACTGACACTCTGTCCCCCATTACTTTATTATAATGAGCAATATATTTGATCTCTCCCTGCAGGGGAGAGTTAACACACTGCTGCCTCTTCCTCCTGGGCAGACCACGGTGGCACCTGCAATAACTGACACCAGCTCCCCAGCACACAGAAACTGCTCCAGGTAAATCTCTGCTGGAATAACAAAGAAGAGATGGGGAGATGTTCCACTTTAATATCCGCTCCATCTTTCTTATCTATATTAGAAACGTCTGTCAGTAAGGGTGTCTGAGTAGAGCTAAAATTATGAAGCACCTTCTAGATTCCTTTATCTAATGGAGAAACATTAATACTTACAAGTATTAAAGGATGCTGGGCAAAGACCATAATTTGTCTGAGCTGGTGTTTTTGTTTAGGAAATACGCCTTTTAATTTCTTAATATTATTTGGAATGCCTTCCTCTACTCCATGAAAACATCCACTTTTTTGTTATTTGTGAAACAGAAGCTGAACATTGCAAGCTTACTCACAAGAGCCTTGATTTGAATATGCTAATGTTAATTTAAGCAGTTTCCAAATTTTTATGTAAGGATATTTTTGTAGTTTGCACATTTAATATTTGTATGTCAATTATTCCCCATGTTTATCTGATTGATGGGCACTGAGTAAATATTGTCTTTAAGCTGATCTACAGAAGTAAAAAAACAGTGTAAAATGGAACTCTTTCTAAATATGGATCTCCTTTCCCCCCTACCTTTCTCTGGAAATTCCTGAAAGCTGCTTCCACACACGGGTCTTATGAGTTTGTGGGGGGGGTTTGATATTTTCAATCCAAGTACCACAAATCACAGCAATTTCTAACATGGAATCTGGCAGAAGTAATGATGTATGTGAATAAATTCCTCTCTCATTGTGGCTCTGCATGTTTTCAATGCAAATGGTGCAAGTAAACATTACCTCCTTCAGCAGGAAATGGTGATCAGTGGAACATTCAAAAATAAATTTCTGAGTAGCAAAACAGTGACAATAGGAAAAATTTCATGCCTTATCTTACAGAACATCAGTAGGGGAAGGAAAATGGGTGAAAACCTTGACTAGAAGTTGCTGAAAACAAGATCTGATGTCTTTAAAATGCACTTTCTGGTGTTCTAACCCAAAGCAGAAATTGAGACACTGTGGGTGTGAGGTAAACCTGGTAAAACATCCCCATTTTGCAAAGAGAAATCTCTCCATTAGCTACCTAGAGCTGACTTCACTGAGGATGCAATGTATGAAAGTTCACCAATAATTGCTATATCAGTAGTGCTTAGAATTTTCAGCAGTCCAGGCCTTCACAGCTGCTATTTCTAAAACCCACGACCTTTTTCATATCCTAGCTTTGAAATGAACCTACAGCTAATTTCTTGGATTTGTGCATCAGCACAGGCACCTCTGCAGCAAATTAGGGAAACTCATACTGCAGGTAGGCAAGGGAGAGTTACAGAGCTCTCATTAATGGATTGCAGTCAGATAAATAAGTAGAAATTGTCTGTGGTTGCTCTGTTTCACTCAAGGAAAAGACTAAAACTGCTTGAAAAAATGCCCTCATCTTGTGTAGGTACTAAATTTTCCTGACTGTAACTCCTCCTGTTTTGTGGTTTGCTGAACCATGAGACTTTCTTTTATTTCTGAAATTCTTCCAAAGTGGAACACACAAGGGGAAAGTAAATCATATATGAATGCAGAATAATTTCATTTAGTAGAAGGAAGAAAACTGGCCCTGCAGACTGTCAGCCCCTAAGGCCAAGGATGGGTTTGTCATGTGAGATGGACTATAGCAAGGATATTGGGAATGCTCCTGGGAAAGTCCCCTTAGAACAGTCTACACTTAACAAAAATCTGGATTTGTAAAGATTGTGGATTAATCAGTATATATATATATATATATATATATTTTAATCCGGATTATTGTTTAGCTATAAACTTTAACAAACTAAAATAAAACAACAAAATTTTTGTTTAACCAGCAACAATTTCCTCTTTTCCATCTAGGTCCATTCTTTCACTTGCTTAGAGATAAAAACATTTCCAGTTTCTTCTCCAAGTCCTGACACATGTGCTGGCAATCCTGAAGTTGGCCAATATGGACTTACAGCCATGGGATTTTTTGTGGAGAAAAATAATTCTACTGATGGGCATTCTCACCTTTAAATCACTCATTGGCATAATAGATGGAAAGTCTTAGCTTTTCTCACCTGAAAGTAAAAATTCCTTGCAGAAATGATACAGCTTTGTTACTAATTTAAATGTCTTATCATTATTTATTATCTCTACTTGACTTTACTGCTCTGGGGGCAGCCTGAATCAGACAGTGAGATACTTAAGCCACTCACAGCTCAGAAATCCTCATTGGAGGATGGCCATGAGGTTTTCAGCCGATTTTAGAAGAAGAATATGTTTAAATACTTAGTTCAGGAGGAAGACTTGCATGGTAGGAACTGTGGTTTAATGTGGAAGAAGCAGACACAGCTCTTGGGAACAGAATCTGAGGTAGCCTTGGGCAAAATTAGCAACAGGTTTGACAAACAGATGGGTTTGTCCAACAAATACATGCTCCCCTTGGGACAGGGGGCAAGGGGAGGAAGGAATAATTTACCAGATCCAAGAGTTTTCCTTCCGTGTTTGAAAAGTCACTTTAAATAGTTTCAGTGGTGCTAATGGATACATCCCTTGCCCTTCTTTGCAGTCATCTTCATTGACTGAGTTGTGGAGTTTGTTTATATATATATGAATACCAAAGAAAGCTGAACCTTTGCTTCTCTTTCTGTGATATCTGAGATGCTTCACTACAACATTCTTCCTTTTATCCCTATAGTGCTTTAAAAATGCAAAGTGCCATTGAATGCTTTTTTAATTTTTTAATTATGAATTATATTACAGTAAACTTTCTTAGCCTGGACCTATGTTTACCTACTTTGCTGCTTGCAATCATGGCCTTTGAACAATCCTTTGTAAACCTATTGCCAGCTGGTAACTCATGCTGACTGCTCATCTTCCCCAAGTGGTTCGGTGCAATTATTGTTTTGCACAGTATCTTTTAAAACAAGGAGTGAAAGGATGTCAGGATTTCTTCCTGAACCAGCTGGCTTAGACTCAAGGTGATGTATCTTTCCTGCATTATTTTAATTGCTTTAGATAGAAGCAATTTCACTGAAATCAATGGTGCAGATGATTGCAGGGCAACGAGAAGGGTGCTCAGGTCAAAGGCAGGCATGCAATTTTGGAAAAGAAGGAGAATATTCCTTGCCACAGCACCACCCAAAACAAGCTGCAGAGCTGAGAGCTGCATCTGTCTGAAGCAGGGTATGGGCACCCCCTCTTGTTATTCATTCACTTTGGAGAATTTTGACTTTAATCAGTTTTGCTCTTAAAAATAGTGTATCCTGGTCAATGTAACTGCTGAACACTCTCCAGAAATAAACTCTGAGTGCTTTCTTTATTATTTAAGGATAATTTGCAGAGAGATGACGAAAACTGTGTATGTTTGGACTGGCTGATTTTCTGCTTGGTTGCATCCTGAAGGAGAATTAACCTTTTTTCTCTCAAATTGTCTGCAAAGCTCAAGGAATCATCTGATCTCCCTGTGGCCTTTACTTCCCTGCTAGTTGCTGCATTTTTTTATAGGGGTCTGTTTCTACTCCCAGTGTTTCCCCAAAGGTGAATGTCCTGAAATTCAGAGAGTTTCAAATCCGTGCCATGATCTGAACAAATACAAGATGTATCTCTGCTGTTATATGCTTAATTAATTTAGGACATCCTGGACTTTCTCTCCAAGCATCAGTCTTCCTTTCTCCCATGGATACTGTGAAGTCCTGCGGTGAACCTTGTTGTTATGACCTAATTTTTCTACAAACTGAGAAATTTAATTTGTTTAGGTGCCAGGCAAAAAGAACAAAAACTTGGAATTCTCCTGGCTATTCGAATTTAGCTGCCAGAGAATTGGAAAAAAAAAAAATCAATAGGGGAATTATCTTGCTGTCTCTAACTTTAAAATTAAAACATAATTAAAAGGATGGCATGAGTCTGTTCAGGAAAACTGTGGCTTTTTCTGTGAGTCCACCCTAGAACTTGAATCCTGCTGAGTTGAGATAGTGGAGCTGGGATTGATTGCTCTGCCTAGAGAAACCCTCTAATTTTAAAAGTGCTGCTGCTACTGTTTATTTTGTAAATTAACTGAATATATCTTGAAAATAAGATTAATTCCTAACTGCATTTTCAGACGATTTTGATATTTTACCAATCTCCCCATTTTGAGTTCATTATTTTTAGGTATTTCCTTCAGAGAAACTAGTGAGATCCAACAAATCTCTCAGGAAGTTAAGAGTAATCTGCTTTAGATACAGATATACAACTATATATGCCTGTCATACATGTAATACTGCTGTCTGCAAAGCCTTGTGCCATCAGTTAACCTGAGGAACTTCTCACTGAAATTGTGTTGGCAAGTACAATTAATATATGACAAAGTACACAGACTGATGGATGATTCATTCATTGGCAGTAGGGGAATTTCATATTTAACATCTTAATTCTTCCTAGATGAACTGTGAACATCCTTAATGACTGCAGTCCACTGGAGTCCATTTTCACTTAATATTTTAGTACCACCTTTCTCACCATTACATTCTCTTCTAAGGATTCTGCCACAAGAATGCCCTTGACAGACCTGACAAAATACAAATGTAGAGACAAAATATAAATTCCTGCACATCTGCTCAAGTGACAAATAAGTATCTGACCAGTGCTTTATTGCTTGTACAGTTTGTGAATCACTCTTATTGTATTCCACTGTTACATTCAATCCAGTGATGTACAAACTTAAGACTACAGATCTACATAAATCTTGAAAGCATATCTGGAAAAGACACCATGTGATACTTCTGTGTCCATTGTGTAAGGGGGATTAAATGATGACTGTATGTCTAAAAACCCAAACAACTTCATAGAAACCCAAGTGCAGTAAATGTGCATTAATTGAAATATTTAAAAGTATTTAACTGGCAGATGAGGAAAATAGAAAGAACAACTGCCTTGACTGAATCAGCTGTCATCCCATGAGAGACTGTGCATTTTGAAAAAAATGCTAAAGGAAAATCCAAGATGTTTTATTTCTAAAGTTCTCCATGAACTTTCTGTTTTAGTTTATTTTGAGGACCCCAAATCCATGACAGTGACATTATTTATTCCTTGGCAGGTTGCCTTACTGGCATGTTCCAGCTCAACCCAGGCACTGCTGTTCAATGAACAACAGCCATTCCTGACATTCTGAACATTTCCTTGATAAAATGTTCATCTATGAAAATAATCTCTTTCATGTTACTTTTTCCTCAATGTCCTCCCCAGTTAATTGTTAGCTATTAAGTCTCTGCTGGTTCACATAAATGACAGCTTAAATGACTTGGTGTAACACTTTAATGGGGTTCAAATAACTTACAGATTTATTTCCCTGTATTTTGTCTGGACAATTCCATTCCTTTTCAGGGGGTCACCTTTGTTCAGATCAATGTGCTGAGTAAGGGCTTCCACTGGGACTGTTAGAGACTTGACTATTGTTACTTCCATTTTCCACTGAAAGACCTAAATGAGAAGTTTACACGTGTTCAGCTTGCTTTTGCTAACAGAGAATAGGAACAAATTACCAGGGAATGAAATGGACTATTTCAATTTCTGCTCCCTAGTGAAGATGTTGCCAAAATCGTATAATGCTGCAGTGCTTTCAAGGAAACCCGATTAGAGCTGCCCTGCAAGAGGAGCTGGCAGCAGCACAGCTGAGCCCGTGTGTTTGCAGAGCCTTTGTTGCTACACACATCATTATAAAGGGGCCAAACTTTGCCCTCTTATCTACATCTACATCTACACCTCTTATAGGAACGGGGAAAGAAACTCATTTGTGAGCAGTGTTTGACCCTTGGAGAACTACACGCATCTGCTTAAGGCCATTTTCCCACATAAAGACCACTTTTCAGTAAGATGATTTAACACGTGTTTAATTTTAATGATCTGGCTAAAGAGTCTTTTTGAGGGCTTTATCAAGCTACAGCAATCATCAGCTGCTTAATAAACATTGGATTAAAGTCTGTAATGGGAACAAACACATGTATCAGAAAGACAAAAATGAAAGGACATTGCCAGATACCAAGCTTTTCTCTTTGCAAGACACTACTGTGTTCTTGGGGCTGAAGGACATTTTTCAGTCATTCTGGAAATTGCAACAGCAATATTAGATTTGACAACAGAAAAGTGTAACAGGGACTGTAATTCTGCCAGTTTTCTGAACTTACATAGTAAAACCTCCACTGAATTGAATGCTGCTGGAAAAAAAAACCCAGAAACAAAACCATTAAGCCCAAACACACATTAATAATAGTTGGAATTCAGCAGCAGTTTTGGGTATGTGCTGAAATGAAAAAACTTTGAATTGGCTTTGAATTGGTAGGCGTTTGATGTGCCAGGATATTAGTAGAATAAATGAATGCATCATAATGCAGGTTGAATTTTTAAATTATCACAATAGAAGCAAAGAAGATAACAAATAAATGTTATATTTTTAAAATGCTGCCTCGTGAATATCTTGCTTCATTGCAAACAACTCCAAACTGTTATTTTGCAGTGCACTATTAAAATCCCTCCAGGGTAAGGAAATTCTTCTTTCAGAGCCATGACTGCAATAAGTGCCACTCATAGTGTCCTGTTGGTTTACATATCCTTACAATTCTGGATTTCCATCACACTGGGCCTCTGTGGCCTTGGGTTTGTCTCCCTCTGAGTGGTGCTGAATCTTCTGTGGTCCCCACTGCCCACACTGGGATTTGTCTGGCAGCCTTTGAGATCTCCATGCTCAGGAACTTGCAGCTCCCAGGAGCAGGACCAACTCTCCCAGACAATCCAGTGAAATACAGCTTTTCCAAACTCTCAGCTAAGCCAGAGCAAACACTCAGATTTTAAAAATAACAATACCACCAGGCTTTGATACTCCCCTTTGTGTATATTTTGAGTGATACATACCATTGTCCTAATAGGAAATTGCTGACTCCATCTCCACTGAGACTTTCAGTGATTTATCAGTTTCATAACCCCAGCCACAATTCATATGATATACAGCAAAGCTTCCTGAGCAGTATTCAACAGATTCATTTTTCCTTTCATCCTCATAGCCACCTCACATATTTGGTGTTCTTCCTTCCTATACTTGGTAAAAAAACTCTTCTTGCAAAGAACTGAAGGCAATCTGAAGCTTTAAAGTTAAAGTAATTGGTAAAATTTATGTATAATCTACATAACCTGAGATGATTTGTAGCACAAGTATGACTAAATATTTTTTCAAGCACAGGGTCAGATCCATCCTCAGAAGCAAAGCTCAATGTCCAGTCCATCATTACTGACATGAATGTCACTTGTGTTCTTTGGTTTGTGTAATTGTGGTTACTGTGGTTCGTAGGGACACATTCAGAGTTGTGTGTCTACACATGATCTACAGCTTCCCAGGAGGTTTGATTTTTTCCTCAAACAAATGTAAGAATTGTAAAGGGGGTTATTTAATTCAAGAATTGCTTGAATATCCATTAAAGAGAATTCTGAGCATTTTGCTTTCCTGCTGCTCTTCTCAATATCAAGGTGTCCAAATAATATTTCGATATATGCATTAGGATTTTCTCTAACACAAACTGATAATGCCACATCTGAGAGCTCTAAATTAAAAACATTTCAGTCATGACAGTTACACTTTATGTAAAATTGCTTAGTATTGTGTTTGATGTTAGATATCAATAGGTAATATTGGCTCAACAAGTAGAGCCACATCACTGTCTCTAAAGATATTACTGTAGAAGGACTAATCACATATGTTCTAACAAACTGGAAATATGCTTTAGTTGAAAAAAAAAAAAGTTTAGTTAAAATATTTTATCTTATTTCTTGATCAATAATCTTTCTTCATCTACTCCTCTCAAACTTTTTGTTTATAAAACAATGGCATTTGTATCACTCTATATATATCTACAAATATATGTATATGTATATCTCAAACATTTAGAAAATGTAATCACTTCATATAAAACCTGAGATTACAGATAAAAATATCTGTATAAAGCCTAACTATACTGTATTTAAACTCTTTTAGTAAGTAGCAGATTTGCTTTTAAGAAGCTATAATGATATTCAAACAAGATGAAAAAAATTACAAGAGAAGCACCTGGAAGCCAGTGCTTGATACAATAAAAAACTTTTGACATCTGCAGCCACTTCTGCAGGTGCAGAGAACTTCTTTCAGTTCACTAACTAGTTTATTCAAAATGGAGAACCCCATTTAGACACTAAAAAAGCAGAAAAGATTTGAATAGACTTCTACTATGAATAAATTCTAAGCATGCCAGATTTCGCCTACTAATTCTAAAAGCCTGGGGAAGTTTTGGAAACAATTCAGTTGGAAACTGCTTCACGTTATCTATTTTAAATGAAACATTTCATGAAAGTATCCAGTGAATTTAGTAGGGGCATATCTGCTTTGGAGAGTTAAGAAGCTGCACTCCTGTATTGTCATTTTTATCCAAAAGCCACTTAATATAAATCACAGGTGGTTCATTTGCCACCTTCTAGTAAGTAAAATACAATTGAGCCTTTGAACAACTGATCTCCCTTTAAAAAAAGCCTTCACATTTTACACTACTTATATTCAGGTCAGTGTGCTTTAATCGTTGCTAGTCAAAAAGTCACCTCTAAAAATAAGTGAAGGGCAAATGCAAAATGAGAATCAAGTACATCTGTTAGAATGAATGAGCAGATAACATGATTTTAAAAATGCATTAGGTTTATACTCCAAAATAGAAACTAAACTAAAAAATTAACCTTTGTTTCAGCTGATGACTAATGTTATCATTTAAGGACATTCTGTCACACACACTGGTTTTATAGCAACATGATAGATAATTCCGGGAGGAGAGGTACCACACACCTGCTGCAGCACCTCTGCTCTGGGATCAAGGCTTTGGGAGGTGAGGAGATCCCCAAAGCTTCCTTTCTGTTCTGTTTTCCATGCACACCATTGCTATCTCAGTTTGCTGGTGCAGACTTTGTGTTCTCAGCCCAAACCAGTCACTTCCACTTTGCCTGATTCACCTTGCTCTGGTCACTGGCCACAGCTTCACCATTGGTTCATCCTCCCCTTGTCATCTGTTTTAGAGACAACTAAAAATTTACCATTTATTTGTGTTTAACAGGAATGAAAAAGAGGTTGTTTTAAGGAAAGTAATTGCAGTTACTATGCAGTGATAATACTGCACAGCTGTGACCCAGATCCTACCCAGGACAAGGAAACCATGAGAGCACACCAAGTAAAAATAGTAATAGTAAAAAAAAAAAGATGAAGATGAAGAGCTAAAATGGATTTGCACATTCCACTACTTGAGATGTATATTTGTCTATTTTTCCTTTGTGAGAATCCATTTAAACCAGAGCATTATTCAGATCTAGACTTGTTTGGTTGTCTTCAAGCTTGAATACTCTAAACTCTCTATTGATAAAATCCAGACATGTGGTGAGTATATGGTTGTATTTTCATATCCTTACTTCCAAAATGCATTTTCCGTGGTAGTTGTATTTCTGAAGAATAAAACTAACTCTAAAGGACATACAATTCTACTGTTATTCTAACAGAAATATTGACTGAAGTAACCACAATTTCATGTTCCTCTGATCTGATCCTGAGACAGGTTAGATCATTTTGAGGATCAATACCCTTTGCTGTGCTCCTTGCTTCCATGGGGAGCTGATGAAGAACATCTGAATACTAAACTGTTGTAGACTTATCAAGAGTTGTATTATTGAAATGCCTGCAAACATATAATTTTCTAATAGTCATTCAGTCAAGCTGAATATCCTTCATATACAGCAGATCCTAAGTGGGAAATCAAGGCTATGCTTTTTCCTGTTTTGTAGCAGAAAGGAGTTATGTTGATTTCAGGTATCTATATGTTTTAAAGTATAATTTATATGAATCAGTGGCAATTAAACATTGAATGCCTTAATGAAACATCTGAAAGACCCTAATCACTATTTCAGGCTCTTAAATCCTATGAAATTCCATTCTGCAGTACTTAATCAGTTCAGGTGCTTCACCATTTGAAACACGATGAGCTTGTAGCTTGGCTGCAAGAATCTAACCCACACTTTCACTGTAGCATTTGGCACATGCAGGGATAGAAATTACACATTCCCAGGGAAATACCAAGAGCAATCAAAGGGCAGACATGGTGTGTTTGCACTTGGCAAGGAAAAACACCCCTGGAACAATCCCTTCCAATCAGTGGCCAAATATTGACAGTTGGTGGTAACACAGTATATTGATCCCAGCTATTAAAATATGACCACATAAGACTAATTCTTGATGATTTAATGAATCAGTGTTTATTGGTGATTTGTCAAATCATGCTTTTTATATTAATAGGCTACTGGGTGAAACAAAAATCAGATGACTTCACAGTAATCCTACAAGTGTAAAAACTGTTTAGCATTAATAAGCTTGTTTCACTAATAAAAAATTTATTTGACCTAGTAACAAAGACAATAGATTACAAGCTAGCAAGGCAATTTTCTCTTTGCATACATTTGTACTGTGTCTTCCAGATGGACAGGACAGGAATACAAAAATAGAATAATGTGACTTAAGTTGAAGAGTCTGATTATTAAGAGAGCCAACATGCAAAAATAGAGAATGCCAGGTAAAGAATTAGAGGCAAAGAAGTAAAAGAAATAAAAGAACCAGCTGAGATATTAGGCTGTTTAATAACTTCCCCAGTTATTTGAATCATGTAAAATCTGTCATCACTTGAAAAATACTTCTGCTTTGTGTAGTGTAGGGAAGTGCACAGAATGACCCTCCAGATCCTTTGGATCTAATGTTTATTACACAGAGATTGAAACTGATGTTTATGGAAACAAACAGGTGTTTCCAAGCACTGCATTAGCATAAGAATATCTATATAATCACAGCATTAAACAGTGAGTCACTTAAAAGCAGCGATGAATTAGTGTCAAGTTTATATGACCTTGTGTCCAAATGATTGCTTCAACAAAGATAGCACTTTCAATGAAAATGGTAAATGTTAAATGATCCTCCAAGGTCTAATAATTACATGAAAATGAGTTGACACTAGTGAGATCCTTAGATTAAAGCTGAGTTACACTTACTTTAGGACAAATTCTCTTTGTGTTTGCCACCTAAATTAGAGAAAGGCAAATAAATCCTTCATTAGAAATGCTGTGTTGTGATCCTTCTCAACTGTGAGAGATAGCAGCAGTTTATGAGATTTTCTGAATAAACAAGTTACCCTGAGCAGAGTGTCTCAATGAACAAATCAACTTGGAGCATTAAATCAAATAACAGACCATGTTTGTATCAGGAATCTTTTATTTGCTTGTTCACCTGTGCAGTATTGCATTATTACCAAAAATCTTAGTAAAAACCAGCTGTTTATGTTATTGAAAAACAGAGGGTTTCATCTTTTTAGGGAATCTAACCATCATAAGAAACCTCATTTATGCACCACTGCTTTGACTATTTTTAGTGATAAGAATTACATACTTGTTTGAAAGATTTCACACAGAAATTAAATTTAATTTTCTACAGAAAGGCTTGAAGTAATTAGCTTGACCAGTGCTACTTATATATATTTTGAGATCTAACAAAAACTTTTGACTACACATTTTGAGGCTTTGTTTATGGAATCCAACTCCTTGGTACCTTGAATGCAACCTCCCAGCAACAGACTGTCTTTTATTCACATCTGGCATCTGGTGTTGAAAGATATCTAAATGATCAACTAAACCCAAAATTCCTGCACTAGTCTTGTCCATTGGCTTCCGTTGGGCAACCTATTCTACAGTTTTGAGGATGAGGAAGTTTAGACAGGACATGGGGGCACCATACTTTATGAATGAAAATTGAGACAGAAAGGATCTAAACCAGCCTTTGTAAGCAGCACTTTATTATCTTATCTCTGCACAGCTGAACCTGAGCCTTGCCTCAGTAAAATAGCAGGATCCCAGGTAAAGATGGACTGCAGCTCTACACCTGAGTGGGAAGGCACACATGACCAATACTGTGTCAAGAAGGAAACAGTTCCAAGTAACAATATAAGAAAATAGGGTTCTTTTTCTGTTGGATTACAGTGGGGGTTTTGCCTTGCGAAATGCATCTGCAAACTGAAAAAAGATAATTTGTATTATCTAAGTGCTGGATTTTGTTCACTTCTCATCTGCAGCTTATTCCAAGTGTTCATTGGATCAAGAAACATTCTATTTACTGCAACAGAATACAGAAATGGCTGAAACTGTGCTCATTCTGAAACCAGACTGCACTTCAGTTTACTGAACAGCCATATCTTGACATGAGCAACCGCAGACACAAAGCAGCTTTTCAGTTTCCATTTGCCAGGCTACATGCTTCCCTCTTGACCTGCATCATCTATTCTGTGAACAAAGGCACATTTTACTTAAAACACCCAGGCATAGAAATGAAATTGTCCACAATTTCTAAAGATTAAGTAACATTTAGATTTCCTTCTTGGTGCTGTTGCCTCCAATTGCTAAACTTCTACTGGTGCAATAGATTTTTTGGGATTGTAAAAGTGAAGGAGGTTAACTAAATTATGGGCAAGGTGAATTGCATGAAGTTATCTCCTTTGTAAATAAAGATTACAAGAGATTAACCTGTGAAACCTGGCTTCTGAAAACTGATTTTGTGACCAGTTTCACTTTTGGCTGAATTGGTGGGATCAAAGCCAAAGCTGGCTTGACGGGAAACTTGGTCTTCCTCCTACAACAACACACCATGACACAATTTAAATAAGTTGTGAATATTTAGCAGGGCCAAGAAACAGCTCCCACAGTAGAAGATCAACACTCTTTAGTAGATATTATTGTCTGGTGTTTTTGTTCTATCAGAACTTCAGAGGAGTAGGTGGGGGGTTAATTGCTAGTGATTGTTTTTGTGTACATAAAGAATTTCGGACAATGAATGCCTGTGAAAGCAATGGCTCAGTGCCACACATTTTCCCTCTCTATAATGAGATGTTCAAGATCTGGTTCTGAGGTAAACAGTTCAGTTAAACAAGGGGGATAGGTAACAATATGGAACTCCTTAAGTTAGATGAAGATTATGATACTTGCACTTCTTCAGTGAAGATTTATGTCAAGGCTCTGCTTTCCCATGTTCCTGCTTTCCATTACCTTGAATAAAAAAACTGCATCACATGGAGAGCTCTGGGGAATTGCCACAAACCAAATAAATGTTTGTGTCTTCAGATGACACAGGTGTTGAAATTCACAGCACCTTCATGGATGGTGGGTGGAAGTGTTAAGAGATGACACTGTGCAGCTTTGTGCTCAGGAGTTACTACACCCATTGCTGCTACCAGAGGGGATACTTGGAGAGAGCAGAGGATGTTTTACCTCTGGTGCTCACAGCAGCAGGTGTGACAACCCCTCCATGGGTTTTGTGAGGAGAGGGGACATGAGGACACCACAGTGAGGCTTCAGGGCTGCCATGCTCGAGAGCAGCCCCGGGCTCTGCCTTCTGCCCCCAGGACCCCATCCCCTGTCCCATTGCTGGGGAGTTTGTGGACACATGTCCACTGCCCTGTCCTGGCTGCTGCTGCTCTGTCCTTGCTGTGGAGCAGCACAGGTGACACCCTGGGACCCACAGCTGATGGCCAGGAGCAGCCAGGACAGACCCTGAGGGACTAGGGGGCAGCCCAGGTGGTGCTGGGCTGGGCTGGGCTGGGTTAGATTATTAATTAGTGCCCTTGAGGAGCCCAAGGCTCTTGCTGTGGTTTTGGCTGTGGGTTGTCTGTGGCTGAGGTAAGACCAGCCCAAGCCACCTTACTTGTCCTATCAGAGGGGTTTTCCAGTAGTTGATGTAGAGCTGAGGCTGACACTAAATCCCAAAGATACCAGTTGAGATGCTGTTGTTAGAAATAAGCCTTTGTCTTTTCTCTGTATGTGTTTCCTGGTGTGCTGTTTGCCCCCAGCTGTTTGTTTTTTGTTGTGTGGGTGTGCAGAGCCTGGCTTGCAGCAGCTCTCCAGTCCTGATGTACTGTGATCATTGTGTATAGATGCATAAATAAAACTTCAGCAGAAATCTAGACTTTTTCTGTTGGTGTCGATCACTTTTACAATGCTGTGGTGTAAATAATTTACCCATGAGTTTCTGTTCCCTTTTACCAAAACAGTAAGGGAACACATTTTGTGGGCAAGACATGAAGAACTCTTTTCCATTCTTAGTAAATAGCACTGATGTGTTCAAAAGACCACTATTTGTCTTTTTAAAAGAAGGTGATTAGTTTTGTTGAAGTTGTATATGAAGCTTCTTGGGTTTTTGTTGTTGAGGTGGCTTTTAATTGCACTGTTCTTGACTTGGCAGGTTTGGAAAGCTGCCATCACCTTTTTTTTTTTTTTTTTTTTTTTAATCTTTTTTAAAGGTAGGCATCTTAAGAATATCTTAAGAATAAGTTAACAAGCTAGTTCTGTGTCTGCATCTCTTTAAGGACACAATTGTATTTGAAACCACAATGGTGTATCAGCACATAATTTAATGCAGTTGCTGGCCCTATGTTGGAGAGAAAATAACTTCAGCGTGTGGGATTGCCTTATCTATTGCAACAATATTATTTCAGGCATTTATTAAGTTTCAGACTGGCAGGGGCCAGCATAAATCATGTGCTGAAGTTGCTGTATTCAGATAACTGTGCAGCTGAATTGAAAATCTGATTTATGAGGAAAAGGAGAAATTATCAGGAA
The DNA here is from genome assembly GCA_030060385.1 of Muscicapa striata striata. NCBI lineage: Eukaryota > Metazoa > Chordata > Aves > Passeriformes > Muscicapidae > Muscicapa > Muscicapa striata. The sequence goes on from JAREIS010000073.1 coordinate 3,262,711, forward strand.
AAAAAAAAATCTTTATTTCAAAAGCTACTATTTTAGGAGTTAATCCAGCATCCAATGCTGGAAGGCAATCAAGAAGCTGTGCCTGGAGCTGACACTGGCATGTGTGAGTTGTTTCACATGTGGCCAGCTTAGCCAGTGCTTCACCTGTGCAGCTCAGTTACAGTGAGAAGTCTGGTGATCTGAATTTTTGGAAATGAGGTAACTTTACTTACAGAAGGTTTTTCATTTTTTTGAGCAATTGGAAGCACTGGTGTGTGATTATTGAATCTGCCTGGAACATCTGCTGGGCAATTTAGTTTTAATACAGCCTGTAGATGCTCTTAAATGAAAACATATAGATTATACAATATAAACTTGGCCTATTGTTGGTGTTAGTGACTTGCTATTACAGTCCAATTAAAGTCAGCACATACTGTAAGGGATAGTGGTGATCCTATTCTCAGTAATTGGACTGGCAATGCCAGGGATTTAGAAAAATGAAAAGGACAAGTTTTTCTTCTTTGCTGCACTGTTGCTATTTCTAAATTTTCAAGGCTTCTTTCAAGACCACTGCTTTCCCTCATAGATGCAAGATACCTATATGTCTTTTTAAAGCCAATAAAAATATCAACTCAGCTTTGCAGAAAATACTGAACTGGAGCCAAAATGACAGTTAGCATGATGCAGGGTTATTCTTGGAAGCATTATTTATGCTCAGCATGAAAGACTGAAACACACGGACTTTTAGAGACATGCAGATAGGCTTTGTATCAGAGCTAAGCACTTAAGAAATTAAAATACTTTCTTGGTTACTTCAAAAAGAACTGAGGATTCAGATACAAAACAACAATAATTACAAACAACAGAATTACTCTTTTATTATAAAGTAGTGAAGCTAGTATTATGAACAAAGTGGTAATGCTTGTGAAAGAGAAATCTCTGTTAGTCTAGGACTGGAATCTTGCAAATGCTTATCTGTGCAATTAAGTTTAAGTATTTGCTGGAAAAGTAAAAAGTGAGAAACTTAAACTTTAGGTGTCTGCATTTGACTGTTGTTTAAACTAATTTCTGCATTTATAGTTAAGACTGAGAAAAAAAACAATCAACTGAATATGGAAAATACTCAAAACTATTACTTTTTTTCTTTTTTCCCCCCTCAAGCTATGATAGAAGAATTAATTCTCCACATGGAAACTAGGAAGAAGATTTTGCTGGTAAGTACACGAAGCTTGCTTTTGCTCTTGCTGCTTGAACCTGTGTAACAAGGAAGAGGCAGGAAGGGAGTGAAGCACACTGAGGGACACACTGAAGGACTTGAGTTACACTAAAGGGCTGTAAACAATCCTTATCTGCTGCCAGATTATGAAATGGCACAGATCAATTAAATTCAGGAAGAACTTTGCTTTTTATAAGGAATAGTCTTGATTACAACTAACTGTAAAGGTCTGCCAGCTATTACATGAGCTCCTATGTCAGTGCTGCAGGGCATCTCCAGAAGTTTTAGTTTTTGTTGGCCTGTAAAGAGGAATGAACTCATATCCATGACCAGCTGTAATGCTGCTGATGACCAGACAGCTGGTCTTTCAGTTTTTTCCCTCTATGCTTTTATTTCTATCCTCTCAGTCTCCAAGGAAATAGGGTAGAAGCAGATAATGTGGTATAGCAGCTGAAAGCTTAGAATCCATTCTTAGCCCACAGTCCTTATAAATATCTAATATAAATTATTATTTGGTATTACATGATTATTTTGACACAATACTGACAGATACAAATTGTATTCAGGTGTACAAAAGTTTGAATTTTTAATGCAGAGCTGTCACTGTTAATCAAACTGCTGGTCAGTCACATATCCAGCAATGAACAGAAAATACAGTTTGGTTGTTTTGCCCACAAACTCTGTGGAGTAGTCACACTGTGAATATTCTCAATTCCCAGTCTTTCAGCATCTGTGAAACTTACTCAGAGTTTTACAGAAGCAACAGGGATTGAATTCTGCTATCCCAGAAGACTACAGGAGCAAAAGTGTTCTTTTGTTTCTGTAGCAAAATAAAGTTATTGGAGAAGAGTGTGCCAAGCTGAAAGTAGTCCAAGTGATGTTTGGGGTGTCCAGGGGCTCCAGGGCTGTGCCTGTCCATTTCCTCCTCTTTTGATAGTTCTGCAGTGAGCAATCAGCTGTCAGCACATCTTTGTGTGAAATATAATAAAAACCTATATCTCTGTTATTTTGTTAAACACATCTTTCCTTTCCCCGTTTGAAATTTGGCTTTGGTTCCATTAAGATAAAAAGGTGAAAATGAAGGAAAACTGAATAAAGTTAGTTATTCTTCCAAGGTTACTAACAAAACTCTAGGGAAGGACTTGCCTGTCTTCACCTGGAAAACATCTTGAAGCAAGTGTGTGTCGTGAAGTGGAGGAGATTGGGAAATATCTCCACCTGACTGTTGATAAAGTTTTTTTAACTCTTCTGTTACCTCCGTGCATCCAAATATCATCAATATTTTTTTTGGTGGTTTTTTTCCCCATGAGTTTTGAGTGGAGTTTCCCTTGTTTTTGCCCATAGTGTGAGGAATTTCCAGCTCGAGTCCTCTAGATGGTGCCACAGCCCCAGCACACGGAGGTGACTCAACGTTAGTTTTGTGTCTTGTTCAAATCCCACTTCAGTCAGATGCTGTACAAAAGGATTAATGATTGGAGCAGTGATACAGATTGTAGGTTTATACAGGGAGGAATCAGCATAGGTGGATTACTTATCCTCAGCTATATAAAAATAGTTTGTTTTGTTTTTTTTTTTGTTTTTTTTTGGGGTTTTGTTTTTGTTTTTTTTTTTTTTTTTTTTTTTTTTTTTTTTTTTTAATATAAATACAGAAACCTTGCAAGGACTGTTGTGTGGTCGAGTTGCCCCCTCCTTTCTTGCAGCCACACCTTGAGTGCTGCCCAGCTGTGGCCTGTGGTGCTGCATAACTGACCCCAATGGGCCTCTTAAAGCTCCCAGCAGATGTGTCTGCTTTTCTATGCTAATGGGAACTTCACAAACCATTTTCTTTTCCTTCTGAGAGCAGATGTAAGCACACGAAAATCGCTTTCTTGTATCAAGTGCAAATTGATAGTAATGTTGGTTCAGTTGTAAGGCAGAAGCTGTAGAGGCACTTACTCTATTTGGTAATTGCAGAAGCTCTTATACAGGGCTTCATCAAAACTATTTTTGTGTCCTGCTGGCTTTTCTTGCAAAATCTGAAGTGTGAGCACATTATTACCAGGGCTTTTAAACTATCCACTCAGAGGCTTTTAACAGGTGTGTAAATCTGCTCCAGTCCTTTTGCCTTACCACCTCTAAAGCAGCCACTCCCCTCTGCTCTGGTTGTTTCGGTGGGTGAACCTTTGTGAGAACAGGCATGTCAGCTCAGCACTTGTATTCCTGAGCTTTTGGTGGCCTAAGGTGAAGCTTTGTGTGGTCTGCTGTGAATGTACAGCCCAAAGAGTTGTGCATGTGGATGTGGGGACATACGTGCTGAAGTTCCACAGTCCTGCTTTGACAGGAAATGCCCACTGAAGCAGGAAGAATTTAAAGAGTGACTCTGCTGATGCCTGAATCATTCTGAGATTAGGACTTGTTGCTGGCAGCAAGGGCTGTGTTTGTGATTAATTTGTATGCAAACACTGGGCACCAGAAGTGTGGAAACAGAGGCATAATCTGGAAAAGGCATCAACTCTCCAGTCTTAGTTACAACTGAGCCTTATGTTTAGCTCATGGGTATAGACTGTGTTCTTTGTAAGGACAAGAAAGGACTTGACCATCTTTGTAAGACATCTGTCTGTCAAAGGTGTTATCAGGCAATAATGAAGGAGTAACTTGAGCCATGGGACTGCAGTTTAAAATTTCATTTCACTTGGATAATTGTATCCTTTCTGATGTACGTTGACACCCTGCATTTTAGATTCTTTGCAAGTCTGGAAAAAAATCAGTCAGAATCTTCCAAATTAAATATTTAAGGTGCTCTTAGTGCTTCTATTTTATGAGATGAAATACTGGTGTCCTCTTCATTCGACACTATTAAAATATCTATAAGATTCTTCATAGAGAGTTTACTGACTGGCCAGGTTTGATTTTGAATAGCAGCAGTCTGTACAAAGGTCAGCTATAGTTTCTATTAGATGCTGCAGTAGTGATTCTGAAGTGACAAGTGACAGCAGCTAAAGTTCAGTTTTTGACTTCCTGTCTTAGATCTATTTGATTATATTTGCCCTCTTTAAGGTACAGCTGTCTTTCTCTCCAAAAGGAGAGACCACAGTCCAGCTAGAAATTAATTGGGCTAGTGCTGCAAAAGGCAATAAAAATGTTTATCTATAAATACATCAGCAACAAAAGGAGAATCTCCTTTATTGGATGAGGGGGGAAACACAATGATAAAGGATCAGAAAAAGGCTGAAGTACTTAGTGCCTTCTTTGCCTCATTCTTTACTAGTAACACCAGTTGTTCACCAGGACCCCAGTTTTGGGAAGCAGAATGGAGGCCCCATAATTCAGAGGGAAATGGTCAGTGACCTCCTGCAGCAGGCAGGTACACACAGGTCTGTGGGGCTGGGTGGGATTCTCCCCAGGGATACTGAGGAAGAACTCACTGAGTCACTGTCAATCATTAATCAGCAATCCTGGGGAGGTCCTAGGACTGGAGGTTGGCAGATGTGATACCCACCTACAGGGATGAGCAGGAGGAAGGATTCAGGAAACTACAGGCCTGTCAAGCTGCCCACAGTGCTGGGGAAGCTCATGGAGCAGCCATCACTCACATCCCAAGTGCCATCACTCAGCAGGTACAGGACAACCAGGGGATCAGACCCAGCCAGCACATGTTTAGGACATGTCCTGCTCACCAACTGATCCCCTTCTGTGACAGGGTCACCTATTTAGGGGGAGGGAAAGGCTGTGGATGTGTCTGTCTGGACTTTAGGAAAGCCTTTGATATCATTCCCTCAGTGTTCTCATGAGAAGCTGGATGTTCATGGCTTGGAGAGGTGCATTCTTTGCTGGGTGAACAACTGGGGCCAGTTTGGTTTAATGTCTGTAATGTCTAATGTGTGTATTTAATGTCACATATGAGTCATGTGGACAAAAGAATCAAGTGCACCCTCAGCCAGTTTGCAGAAGGACACCAAGTTGGGTGGGAGGGCAGGAGGGCTCTGCAGAGGGCTCTGGGCAGGCTGGATTGATGGATGGGAGGTTCAGCAAAATGAAATGTTGGGTCCTGCCTTCAGGTCACCACAACCCCCTGCAGTGCTCCAGAGTGGCTGCAAAGTGAGCCAGTGGAAAAAATTCTGAAGTAAATGCGTGACCATAGGATCTGTAAAGTTTGCCAATGTACTTTTTATATTGCTGAGTCATTTCAGCTTGTAAGAACCAAAGACAAAACCACAGGTTTCTGTGACCTCTTCATGGTATAAGTGTGCATAAGCACTTACAAAAGTTCAACAAAGATAACAAGAACAGACAGTTCCCTGCCAATGACCAGATAAAGTAAAAATGCTTGGTTTAATACCTTGTGTATCTGTAGTGTAGAGGCTAACCTTGGGATGCTACAGATGCTCATAGAAGATGGGGTTGAAGCACTTAAGAACAGCCTGAGACTGTCCTGGCTGGCTGTAGTTGTCACCTTGGAAACAGGGATTGATGCAGCTGGAGTCTTGGTAATTTGTGTCTTTATATGTAGTCATTAAAAACCTACACTATAAGGGATGGGGAGCAAGAGAATTAGGATTAAACTCTTTATTGGCATTTTTTGGATAAGAACTGTATTTCTCATTACTTTAGTGTTCTCCATCATCCCTGATGAAAGAAATTAAACTACTGTCCAACAATGTAAGCTGTAGTTTGGTGATGCAATATTCTCTTTTATTATTTCTTCACCTTAGGTTGGTAAGAAGTATGAGTTCCAAAACATCATTAAATCAGTCAAAAGAATTCTGAAAGCACCACAGCAAATGTGCATGCATAATTAGATATTGTGAGATTTCTTCATCACTATCAATACCACCTCTAGGGTGGTAAGACTGCTTGGAGCAATTTTGCTATTTGGAGTTTTTGGAGTATAGAGAAAGTTTGCAGAGTTAATTATGAGAGTTCTTGGGACAATTGCTCATAGAACAGTGATGAGGAAAGTAGTTAAAACAGAGTATGAGGCAGAATAAATTTTAATTTGCATTTGCAGTTAAAAAAAAAAATCACAATTCCTGTTTTTTTTTAAAAAGTGAGTACAGTTGTAGAATTTATTTTACATCAATAATCTCTTTGGACAACCTCTCTTTATATATGAGACACTCTAAATGATGCCTCTTGAGTGTGGCAGGGAAATTCTGTAATCAATAACTCCCAGACCAGGTTTCCTGAAAACCAAAGGAAGAGGAGCTCCTAGTAGAGACACCCATTGCTTATCTGCCAGAATTCAAGTTGCTGTAAACTTTCAGTCCAGTGTGAAAATTGTGGTGGTTTTGTGGTTATTATAAAAATTGGAATTAATGCAACCAGAGGCTTATTGTTTTGCTGTTGTTAATATTACACTGTTTTAAACTTTGCCTGTATCTCAAGTTTGTCTATCTGGGTTCAAAACCAGAAATTAATGCAAGTAAGAAACCAGGAAATATTCAGAGGTTGTTTTTGGCCATTGTGAAACTCCTTGGAAGCAGTCAGGATTTGCACTGGAGGGAATTGTTCTATAATCCAGTGTTACAGCCTCACCAGTTATGTTCTGCCAGCGTGTGTCCCTGTAACTTAATGACCCTTGAAATACTTTAGTCACCTTGTTTAGCTCCCTGCCAGTGACCAGCAAAATGCTGTTTTCAGTTCCCTCTTCCTACAACTAGAAAGCTTAGAAAACTCCCAGCAGAGTGGTGGTTCTAAGGGGACACTGCAGTGGCCTCAAAGCAGCTTCCTGTGACGAATTTCTGTAGTGCTCTTGGAAAAGGCAAGCTCTCCAGCAAATGTAAATGTGTGGCTTTGACATCATTAGAGTGAAATACTGTACATGATCTTCAGTGTGGTGGCAATGTCTCTGTGCCATTCAAGGTGGATATTAAAAGCCAGCCATTGGCACATGGTTTCCAGGGTACCAACACATAAACACACTGCACGCCCTCTGAATACCCTGTGCCTACACATCAATCTTGGCTGGTGCCATTCTGTGCTCTCATTCAAATGGGTGTTTCAGTGCATCTTCAATAGCAGTGATCCATGAGGTGAGGGTAGGGACTGCTGCCAAGTGCCAAATGTTGAAGGCACTTTCCATCTAATCCTTTGCCCCTCCATTTCCTACTGAATTAATGGTAATTTCTCCATTTCTTGAATTTAAGTTTTCACAAGGGCTTACTTACTAGGGGGAATTATTTTGTTTCTTTTGGACAGATCTCATCTCCTTTATAAGCTGGCATTTCCAAAGGTGCTGGTTATGGAGTGCCTGAGTAGATCACAGGCAGGGTTTGTGTGTCCTGATACCCCTGGAGCTCAGGGGAAGAAGCAAAATAGGAAACTGAAGCAGAGGGTGATGTCCTTCCCTTTATTGTAACATCCTAATATCTTTCCTGGATTTAAGGCTACATTCAGCTCTTTTTATTTGAGGCAGGATTCTCATCTTCCCAGTGGTTGTTTTAAACTTATGTTGCACTTATGTTTCGTGTGGCTTTTTCAAATCTCTCATTTTGCTGCTGTTTACTTTGACCCATTAAATATTTAAGTATTTTTTAGAGAAGTTTTCTCATCTCGTCTCCTGAAGTTGCACATGAATGAAAATTCAAAACTGTTGCCAGCTTCCTTAGGTACAGCAGCTATTATAAGAAACAAAGTTCAGTAGCAATTCAGTGTTAAACTGTTATCACAATTTCTAAGTGATAGTGCAGAGTGCTGGTATTTACAGGTTTTCAGGCTGTGATTCTCTTGATCAAAGAAGTGATCTCTGCTGTGTTATGAGTGTGGTGTTTGACAGCAATTGTCATAGTGTCTTCTTTTTCTCTGAAAAGTGATTGTGAACCCCTTCAGCTTGTGTAGCCCAAGGGTTTTTTACTGAATAAACTCTGCTTGGAGATTCTCATGTCAATATAATAAATAAACAGCTTTGGTTCTAGACTGAAAATCCTTTTAAAAATAATGCCAGTGATGGTTGCCAAACAAATGTTGGAAGGAAACCTGAGAGAATCTTTCTTTCACATCTAAATTGCAATAAAATCTTACTGTTGATGCCAGATTGAGCTCACTGGACATAGGGGGAGTTTTGGTGCAGGTGGGATACAATTCAGGCAAGTAGAATGCAGCTGTTAGCCAATACCAGTTTAATTTTTGAACATAGAATTTTAAAAAATCAAGTATAGTTTTGTTCTTTAGTTTCATCAGAGGGATATGACTTTATTTAGGATGTCAGCTTTTAACTCTATGCTGGCCAGCTGCTTTTCTAATGTTTATTCTGTTCTGCTCCCATGTCTTAACCTAGGAAACTTTATTTTCTTTTTAGTTATCAGTCCTACCATTCTTTGACTGTGCTGACTTCACTGGTTGTAATTCTGAGTGAGAGAGTGATGGGAGTTGGCTTCAAGGGCTGTCAGGTGTATTCTCCAATACCATCTCAGGTAGTGATCCTGGGCTGTGCTGAGCTGGCTGCCCACAGTGCCAGCTGAGGTCTGTGCAGCTCAGGTTATCTAAGATGTTTGGTGCTGCACATTGAGTGAGTCATCCTGTGAAGTTTCTTCTCCCTCTGCTTCTGGTGATGCAGCAATCACTGTCCATGACAGCATTTTCCTGAGCAGTGTGACATTTGGTGGCATTGATGCATTAGAGGTGGTGTTTAAATAGCAAGTACTGGTGAAGCCATATTGACATAATGTGGAGCCATGAGAAATGAGTCTAAATTCCATGGCTCAGAAAATGAGGAAACAGAAGATTTTGTAGTTGAGCCCCCAAGTCAGTTCCCTTTAATGATCCCTCCATACATGCACATACACACACTCTGCCTGACTGCTCAAAGTTTTTCTCTTCATATGTAATTTTAAAGTGAGTTTCTTTACCCCTTTCACCCTGAATTACACATAGTCCTGGTAAATTTTCTGTGAACATAACTACCACCACACCTCTCATGTCTTCTGTGCACTTGACTCTGTGACTGATAACATGATGAAGGTGGAACAGATACATAGCTCTGAGAAAAAACATGTGTCCTGAACATTTTTTACTGGAAATCTTGGAATTTCTGGGAGAGAACGGAGTCATGCTGTGACTCTTGCATTTGGGAAAGTGCTTTAATGTGGCAGTAGAAAAGGAGCCCTTTGGGGTGCCTGCTAATTAATGAATGACACACTTGATTAATCTTCATCATTGGTCACAAGTGCCTTTTACTTAGGATTTAATCAGCCAGTTGTGTCACAGAGATGTAGCTCTATTTCTGGTCCAGTTCTGTGCTAAAATCAGCACTGGAGCAAGGCACAAATATCTTAACAATTTTAACCACATGCCAGGTTTTCTAGGAAGTGTGTATAAGAATTCTAAATTCTAAACTATTTAGAAATATCAGTTAGTTGACCACTCTGGTAAAGAAAACGACTCAGAAAGAAGCCTGGTCTTTCATGTGCAGTCTTTGAAATCCCAGCTGGGCCTGAATGATCCTTTACAAAAAGCCAACCAAGGCTACAGATTGAAGCCAGATTGATAGAGATTCTCCAACCTTTGGAACTTCAAAATCTCTCAGGAAAAGCTATAATAATTGACTCAGCAGATTATTAAGTACATCTGCTACCACTGGTTAGAGTGTTTCCATGCACAAATTTCAGAGAAAGCATTTCTTTGGAGCTACCCAATGTATACTTCTCCCTTGAAACACATTTTGTGCTTTCTTTGGCAGAAGAGGCACTGAGCAAAGTAATTTGGGGCAGTCAAGTTGTACAGTACCTGTGAGGCTGAAATCCCAGGCTCCTTTCTTTGCATTGTCTCAGTTCTCTTCCCATTCATATCAATAGCAAAACTATAATTTTAATGGGAACGCATCTGTTTTTAGAGAGCTGGTGGAAGTGTCCCTTCCAGAAAAATTGCTGTAAATATTTATATACAGACCTTGAAGAGAACTGGGTGTTATATGGTGAAGATGAAGCAAAGGTGGGCAATATTTGCTAATGCATGCAGAAATACTTTGGTCAATATCTAATCCAGAAATCTGCCTTCAGTTTGAAGGCTAGATGGAGTATCAGCATTTCCATGGTGGATCAGAGTTGTGATTATTCTAGACCATTGCCTTGTGTCTGAAAATACTCAGTACACTGTGTTTTTACAGACAGGTGAGGGGCTCTTTGCCAGATAAACATTTTTTTTTAATAGGGATCATTTTTCTGGGCTAAGAGTTCACCTTGTGCTGGAGATCTTTAGTTCCTTAACCTCATGAAGAACCAGAAAGTCTTGGCCCCTCTAACGACGTGTTCTGTGATCTTGAGCAAATCACTTCCCTGTGCCTCTGCCTCCCCTCCCACTTTCTCCTCTCTTTTCCAGAGCTCAGGCCTTCCATGTGGTTGCTCAGTGTCTGCTACAGCAGGGCCCTGATCTCTGCTGGGGCCTCTAAATACAAGTGCTGTTTAAAAGTAAAAATAATCCTCACAAATGGGGATGTGGGCTGGGAATTTCAAAAAGGCAGAAGAACGAGTCAGTTTTCATGGACTCCTTTAAAAGTCAAAGCTTTATGCTCAGAGGCTTAAGGCAATTTTCTGAGACCAGTCCTGTTGCTGTTGGCTTCAGTGATGTAGGACAGCAGAGCAGGCTGCAGAAATCTTCCATTATATCTCTACCCTTTTACATGTCACAAGGGAGATGTTTTAGTGCAAGAGATTGAACCTCAGATAAGATTACATGCTGTAATTATCAGTGGGATTTATTTGTCCAGTTCTTTCAGCACTATGTGGAAAAATGCACGTACATCCCTTAAGAAAAGGGAAGTGTGCATTTTTCCATTCTAAGCTGACTAAGTTGACATGTAAGCATGGATGGGCAAAAATACAAATAAAGTTATTTATCAAAGGAAATATTCCTATTTTCTCTGTACCTAATATGATTGTAGAATAGACTTACAGAATGACTGTAAAGTTTGGAGGTTTTTTAGCTGTAAACGTAGACTAAATGATACTGCTAGTTTTTATTAAATTTGAATTGACAGTGATATTATACCCCCTTAAAAGACACCGAAGAGACTCAAGTTGCATTTTAAATCTAGTATTGTAATTAATGGTATCTACATTTATTATTGTGGTAACTGCACTTTAATGACCGTGTTTAGTACTAAACAAAGCTACAAAATCTAAAGAGCTCTTAAGAGCATGTTGATTTCAGCTACATTTTATTCCATTGGTCATCCACTTAGGTGAACTTCAATACTAAAATTAAGCTTTAAAAGCTAATAGGGAGAAAGTGTAAAAGTAATGGCACAAAAATCAAACATTTTCCCTAGAAGTTAAATACAAATCTTCAGGTGGAGACATCTTATCATTCCTGTGTCTATGGTTCTGCTAACCAGTGTACCTTGCAGACTTTCAGGTGTGTTTTTTATGTGGTATCTCAAGAAGAGAGGAAAGCATAATTACAGTTAAAACTTTGAGTTCTTGCGTGCAGCATCATTGTTCCATCTGTTGGACTTACTGTGTGACTTCTTTCAGGCCTATGGAAACTCAACACAGGGGATGGTGGTGGGTTTGTTCTGTATTCTTTAATTTGAGCTAAGATCAGTGCAAAATAAGGTGAAACATAACTATGTTGTTATTCTTGCCACTACAGACATCGTTATTGTGAGGCTTTTTTCCTAAAAGAAGTTTTTTTAGGATCTCCCCGTGTTCATGAAGCTCCATCAATGATGAAACCCTGTGGTTACTCTCATTGTTTAAGCCTCACTTGGGATTTTCAGGATATGTTTATTCACCTGTGAATAAAAAGCAGGCTTTGTCCTGTTTTCCATATTTAGCTTCCTATTAAGTGAAGGAGGTATAAGCATCAGGAAGTGGCAAAAGGCAGTATTTTACCAAATTTAGCCAGAAAGGCCAGCTTTTCTGTGGGAATATTAGATTGGCTCTGGTCCCTGGGCTGAGATTGAATTCCCATATTAATTCTATGGGTTACTTCCAGAAAAGGCCACAGTTTCAAAGGGGAAGTTGAAAAGCCTTTACATTTCCCATGTACTAAGCTACTGGAGAGGTTCTTGGCATGATTTGGTTCCCAGCCAAGCTGCAACCACATCCTGACCCCTCAGTTTGATGCTGTCCTCTTCTTCCAGGTGCAAACCAAGCTGTCACAGGCTCTCAGATGTGCTTTCCCTTGGGATATCCCCTGTGGTTGGAATCAGCCACTTTAGGATTCTCTTTGCAGCGTTGACCGCACTGTGCGCTGTAAAGGGGCTGGGATGGGGGGAAAGGATCTAACTAAAGGTTTTGGAATCATGTCTGCAGAACCATATTGATTTCATCTCTATTAAATTCATTGAGTTTTCCCATAAGGGCTTTTTAATTTAACTGTTGCTAAAAAATGCTGCACAAATTACCTGGCAGGAGTGCTGTGGAGTTAGAAGCCCTATAGGCAGTCCCTTAAAGGCAAAGCAGTAAAGCACAGTGAATTATTCCCAGCCAAGAGGGTTGGTTTTTCTTTCTTTATTTATTCAATGAATTTACCACTCTGTCTGTTCACAGATTACTGACAAACACTGATTCTTTATGAATTTGTTCACTATCCCAAATTATTCAATGCCTGGTTTATGCAATGCAGTTTTAGCTTATAGGGTTGCTGGCAGTCTGATCCACAAGTATTGTTTGAATTCCACTGTTCGTAATTCTTGCAGAAAAGCCTTATAAAACTCAATAGAGGCCTGGTGTTTTATTTCTGGGCACATCTATAAAACTTAGCAGAAAATTATATCCTTACCATAAAATTCTACAGCTTGGTTTAAAGTAGTTATAATTTTCTACTGATTTCTATGTTTTTAGTAGCATTTATATAAAAAAAGTGGTTTGCATCACCATTACTCTCAAATTTTGGTAGCTTCTGAGAGGAGAGAGGGTTGATAACATGGATGTAAATACTTGGGAACTGACCTCTTTTACCCTCAAGTTTGTTTGGTTACATTGCAGTTATGCTGATGCCTGTTATAAGACACTTTTTTGCTATTGGGGTATAAATAATTATCAGGCTCTACTTGGTTCTGCCTCTGCTACAATGAAAGCTGAGGTATATAAAAAGGAATTATCTAATATGCTAGTACATTAGATTTCTCTGTTCTTTGGATGGAATTTAATGCCCATGTTTGTGATAGCTCCTCAAGAAATGATGTTTCATTAGTATCAGGCTCTAGTCAGATTCCAGGAAATCTCCCAACTTAAAAAGTTTTTTTTGGTCCAGACATGCATCTTGGAAGGTGATGATGCATTACTCTGCTAGACACTGAGTGTTATTTCCCTGGGATAAAGAGATTTGGCTATTTGCTTAAATTAATTGAAGATATAGAATTCTCTTCTGATAGGTTGTGTTGGCTTTGATTTGCTTTATGTTGGTTTAAGCATTTCCCTGCTGGCTTTGTCTGGTGTAACGAGGAAAGGTTAGAAGTCCATGGAGAAGGAATTAATCCTCTGATATGTTTGGTAGACTGTTACAAGTCTTTAATTTGCAAATGTGCATAAGGAACCAGAGATTTACCTGATGGAGTGTGCAGTATCTGCTTTTATGTAGCAGCAACGTTATCAGGGATCTCATTAACTCCTGGGGCTGTTCAGGGAGTGGTTTGAGGAAACCTCCCTTCAAGCACTGCTCTGTAACAGGCTGGGTCACACCTGTGTTATTTAACTCGAGCTTTGCAGCCACGTCTCTGCTGATGTTCCCACATGGATTTTAGGTTTTGTGCTCTTTTGGAACTTGCCAGTGTTTCTTTTATCCTCCCTGAAATACTGACTTCCAGTGGCCTATGGAATGGAAGTAGGGTCCTCATTTACCTGTTAACTCCATTATTCTGGAACAAGATGTCTTTAGCTAGTCAGATATAAAAAGATTTAAACCATCTCTAGATGACATTTCTGTAATGCGTTGGTGTTTCTGTAAGACATAATAAAATATTCATTGCTTGAACAGATGGATATAGCCACAATCCTTCTGAAGATGTTATTTTAAGGATGTGGATTATACTGGATTAATAGGGCAGCAGCTTGGCAGAATGCAGCTTTTTGGTGTTTCAACTTGTAGAGCTAGTTATAATTTCCACTGAATTAGCTGTAAGTTGCACTAGTTTAAAAAGATGAAAATTAACTTTTAAAATATGGATTTTTTTTTTTCCTTTAATGAAAATTCTATTTCTAGACAATTCTAAGAACATTAATTCTTATAACTGCCAAACTCTTTCCTCTGGGCTAGACTTTGACAGATACTTAGGATTATCAGGTTAACATGCAGTGGATAAAAGATGGTGAGAGGCTATGGAAGAAAAAGCTTTTGTTAATGAAATCAGTTTTTAGTAGTGGGCTGCTTTTGCTCTATCAGAAGACTTTAAAATCTTGACACACGTCAAAAAAGTATTTCTGGCCATGATAATTTTTATGGTCTTTAAATGTAGTATTTAGCAATGCTGGAATCCTGTTGAAGTTAGCAGTGTCTTGTTCAACAATAAGGAATAAAGATTAATCTGTGACCTCAGTAACCCATCCTGCAACAGATCTTAGTAATGGTGTGTATTTACATTTGGAAACTAGCCCATGTTGCCATGAGTTCTTCTCCAAAATGAGCTTGAATTTAACCTTAGAAAATTCATTAAAAGGGACAGGAGTACTCCTGTCCATCAGAGTTCTGTTTCTTACCTAGTGTGGGGATAACTGCAGCCAGTATAGGATGGTGCCCACATTCTGGAGAACTGTTATAAATGTGCATGTGCTCCTTGAATCCACAGTATCTGAGTGTTCACTAGCTGTAATGTGCAGCTGTGTTGTTTTTTGGCAATCTGGTAAATCAGATTAATAATAATAATAATAATATAGAATGTTAGTACATTTCCCTGTCACATTGCTATGAGAAGTTTCTTTAATTCAGATGTAATATTAAAATATTTTCAGAGATACCAGTTCTGGAAGAGAGTAGACATGGCTCATTTACTTGGTTGTACATAAAATAAAGTTTTACTGTGTAGTTAATGCTTCTCAAGTTTAATGCATATTACCTTGGGAAGACCACTGAGACACTGAGAGAAAACTCATAAAAAGGCTTAATCTCAGAGATTGGTCTCTTGAGGTCAGAATATAATGCTGGACAGCCAAAAGATGGAATGATAAAATGCAAAAAGATGAAATGATAACATCATTCAAGGAGAAACTGTATTTTTATCCTGTCAGTTTGCAAGGAATTTCCTGAATTTAACTTTTGTCTTTAGGACTCAGTAAATAAACTTATCTATCTTTTGGCTTTTTTTTTTTTTTTTTTTTTACTTGTTTTACAGTTTATAGTTGTGCCTGTGCCAAAATAGGTAATTGTATACCTGCACTTGAGCCAAGCTTCAGTGAAATGTCTGGAAATCAGTTTTTTATATATTGCTGTCAGGGTGATGTTTTATCATTTGTTTTCCACAGTATACTTGGAACTGCATCTATGCTACTGAGTGTGTCAGGTATCTCAACTTCAAGTGCCATGGATTTTTTTTTGGAGGTATTTAAGAAGTACATCATGACCTGTTGTTGAGTCAGTATGGCATTATTCAGTGTACATATCCTTCCCTGCTCAAGTGGTACTTGAACTGTCCATGATAATGCACTAATTGAAGGATGTTTCATATGCAGTGTACAGGAGTTGGTGTTCTTAGCATGCTTTAAATGTGTAGTAGAGTGTATTGTTGTCAAGAGATTATCTGAAGTGAAGAACATGGCAAAACAAAGCATTTTGCACTTTTTCCACTATTTTTTTTCCAAGTCCTTGGGAAAGATGATTTTCAATGTCCTTGCATGCTTTATAGCAACTTTACATGAGTTTTTAAGAATTTTTGTCAAAATAAAATGTCTTTTATTATCAAATTGAAGTGTCTTTTGGCCCATAGAGCATGTGAATGTGATGATAATGAGAACCTCTTAGCAAGATAAACATAAAGCATCTGGAGGCATAATAGTATACATTAGTAAAATGTATCACCCCCTGTACTGCCCACTTCTTTGTTCCACTTCACTATCAGGATCAAAACAAACAAATAGTGCTTGCAAAGCATCCTGACTTGTGACTGGTATTGCATAGCCTGAATTCCACCAGGGACTGCCATCCTGTCAGCTCTGTCTGTGCCAAGGAGCTTTCTCAGGGAAGGGCATTGGCACAGACCAAATCCATAATCCATCACATTTTAGCAGCACATCTGCAAGAGGGCAACAAAAATTGCTGTCATTGTCTTATTGTTTCTGGTGCTTTCCACAAGCACTCCAGCAAGGCTTCTTGGGTCAGAATGTATTGTCTAGAATAGCTTTCACTTAGCTTATGTTGTCTTGCATGAAAACACTGCTGCTGCCTCTGGGCTCAGCATCACAAAAATGCAGGCTCCAGTGCTGGATCTGATAGAATTCTTCTGGGGATCTCTGCCATGGGAAGGAAGTAGTGCCCAGCTGGCATCTGATTTACATCAGTTGAGCCCCCAGCACCTCACT
Source organism: Muscicapa striata striata (assembly GCA_030060385.1). Classification (NCBI taxonomy): domain Eukaryota; kingdom Metazoa; phylum Chordata; class Aves; order Passeriformes; family Muscicapidae; genus Muscicapa; species Muscicapa striata. The sequence continues at coordinate 3,279,337 of JAREIS010000073.1, forward strand.
TTGCTGAGATACTTAAACTGGTTTCACACAATTTTGTTCTCTTAAAGACATACCCCCACCCCAAAAAAACACCCCCCAAAGCCAAGTAGTCCAAGCTTGGATGTCTAATTCTTCTCTCAGAACTTCTGTGCTCAGCTCTGCTTTGGTTTCACTGCATTCCCTCCTGCTGTGTGCTGGGATAAACAGGAAGATCAGGGTCTCTGTGTGTTCATTTGCTTTGTGATCTGATTTATGCTGCTTACATCTATTGCTGACTTCAGCCTCTCCTTGTGAGCCAGCACAGTTTAGGAAATGCTCTCCCTGGCTTCAGCTGGTGGCAAAACAGCAACTGAGAAACAGTTCCTCTACATGAACCCTGCACTTGCCTTTCCAGTCTTTATTGGAGACTGAATGCTGCTTCTCCTTTCTTTCACTCATCCTTTTATGAGCTGTAAAGCCAATCTCACAAATACTCACCATCACCTTTTCTAAAAACCTGAGCTATTTTTGCTGCCTGCTGTACTCACCTTGTTTCATGTATGTTTTCTCTGAACTAAATGGGGATGGAGTGATGTGTATTCTTTTGAAATGAGGCCGTATTCACCACTTAATTCCTAAATAACCATAACTGATTTATCCTGCACTTTTCAGTGTCTTTTGTCTTTGCCTTGTTCTTTACCCAGACGGTTTTCTCTGCTGAGGAAACAAATTCTAAATAAGGAATACTGAGCTGATTCTACTGTCAATTTTCCCAACTCCATACTAGTGTAATTTCAGTATTTTAAATTAGTGATATGTTCAAATATAGTGGTATTCCTGAGGATTTTCTAGAGCAGGAAGCATAAAGAACTTTAACCCTGGGAACGATTGCCAAAGGACCCAACAATCTTCATTATAGAAATAATTTGTAAAAAGGGCCATTTTGACATGAGAAGGATGAATTACCTAGTGCTAACAGATATCTGAGATTTCAGCTTTTAGAACCAGCATTTCTGTATCCATCATGTAACATAATCATGCTCCTGTTTTTAACAGACTGGAAAATGTGGAAGTATCTGGCAACTAGTAAATGAGTCACACGTTATTTCTATAAGATATCTGTCTCAGCTGACACCACCTCACTCAGAATATAGTTCTGATGATGCTTCCTGAAGATGTGCTAAGCTTCTGAAAGTGCCTGTTCATAGCGTGTCTTTTGCAGCTCTTTAGAGATATATTTAGAATTAATTTATGTTCTCATGAATTTTGTCCTTTGGCAGTTGCCCTTCCTTCAGAAATCTCAATAATAGAAATATTTGTGAAGTTTGTGTGTCAGTAAAATTCATACAAATTCACTTAATTGCTGAAGGGAAAGTTCATAGAAGATTTTCAGTGGTGACTCCAGTGAGGAAATGCCTGTTTTTTGTATTTCATTTCTGTTTAGGGTCAGTGTGTCAGACACTGAAGATACATAACAAAGGAAAGCCAAAGAGCTTAAAATCTAAGTTACCCTTATTGATGGTTTTTCTTTTCTCTTGTCTTTGTAATGGGGTCCACTAAAGATCTGTTACATCCTTAAGAGCGTGAATTAGGAGTAGAAAACTTTTCCTTAATGACCAAAATAATGTTTTTCCTTGTATTTATTCTGCTTAAAATCTTCCATTTTTTCAGGAACTGAAACCCATCTGCTTTGGCAGAGCAGTCCTGAGCTATGAGTGACCTTGTCCTCTTAATAACCACTCTGGGCTATTGGTTTTTGCTTATTCTTTCTCCTATATGTACTTTTGAAATGTTAAAATATTTGCTGTTTATCAGCTGATTGCATTTTTCTGGATGTTTTCTGTAAAAAGACAAATCTCAGCCCTTTCTTCAGAGGGTCTGAAGAAGCTGAGTTCATTGTCAAGGTAACTCTCACTGGATAACTCTCACTGAGCTCATGGCAGTTAGGAAAAATACTGCCTAGTGTCAGTCACATGAAAGATCCTTCCTTTTCCCACCTCTCAGCCTCTCAGGAAACATTCTGACCTTCTCAGACTGAAAAAAAATGTTCCCTGGGATACTGGAAAACTCTGACATGTTTAAAATGAAGTCTCACTGGAGAAGAATCTACCAAACACAGAGCCATTTTTGAGGTTTGTATTTCTTTAAGGAAGATATTTTGTCATATGTGGCTTCTCAGGAGAGAAAAACTTCACTTGCTGATTTTTTCAGTGGAGTGTCTGTTCTCTTCCTACTTTTTTTTTTTTTTTTTTTTTTTTTTAAATTTTTTATTTATTTTTTTTTAATTGACTTTATATTTGGTGAAAAAAGTCCAAAAAAGATGGAGCTGAGCCCAAATCCTGTGCTTTAGAATGTGATTAAAGACTTGCATTTCCCCAAACAGCCATGTCACAAGATGCCAAGTGCAGAAGGCATTATTCATCTCCACCTTATCTCTATGAAAAGCCATCTTCAAAGCAGAAAGGAGGAGAGTTCTACCCTCTAGAGATAAATGACATATCATAAATAGTGAGAGGCACTCAGATACTGTGATTATGAGCTCTATAGAAATGCCAATAAATAATACTGGGAGGTACCCAGATACTACAGCTTACTTATAAAAATAAATAAAGCACATAAAAATCTGACAAGATGCAAGCTTCTCTCCCATATGAGGATACTTCACTTTGCTTTTCCACTTTCTGTTCTGAGAGCAGGATCTGTCGTGCAGGGACTAGGTCCTCATCCTTAACTTTCACTCTCTTGAGAAATAATAAAGAAAATCACTATGTAAAATAACATGAAAGCATTGAGGTCAGAAAACTTTTAAAGGCACACTTAGCTGTGCATCCTTTCCGAATTTTGTGTTTGAAATAAGAAAAACATAGCTGGGCAGAAACTTTTAGAGTCTGAAATTTGACAATATTTGAATGTGAGAGTGTGGATTCTGGTACCATAGAGGCAGATTTGGTGCTCACTTCAGTGGGAGTGAGACATAAAGATTCCATAAAGGTGCTCATAGCAATAATGCATTTGCTTCTGGTGAACATGACTGCTGGAGAGCTGCACCAGTCACTCAGCAAGATCAATATCAAAAGAAAAAAATGGCATTAATTGGAACTGCTTCTTTTTGTATGTATTTTCTTTTTCCTAGGCAGTTTTGAGCTGTTCTAGTTCTGATTAGTTTGGCTTTCTCATGAAATGGTTTTTATTGGTACTCTTCTCTGATAAGCTACACGTAATTCTTGATGCTGTTTATATGATTAGCAGTTCAGAAACTCTGAAGTTTGTGTTGATAAAGGTCTCTGAATTACCCTGCTCTGGGATCAGCAATGTTAGTGAGTGCAGCCAGTGGGGAAGTTTGGTTATAATTTGGATATTGGATACCAAAAGATCACTGCAGTGAACTGAATAATTTTTGAAATTGAAATATTATTTGAACAGTCATTACTGAGTTGGCCTCACTCAGTTTGGTATGTTTCTAGAGGAGCATATACAAATCACAAGTGTCTCTTGTACAAAGACAAATGCTTTACAAAAAATTGCCATGGATTTTTTTTCAGGTCTTAGCAAATCCTTTTATATCTCTCTTTTGATAATCCATTATTTCATTTAAAAAATATTAATGGTGAGCCATCATTTAGTATAGGGGATGAAAACTCGCTTTTATATAATTTTTTTTTATATGGTTGCTCATAACAAAGAACTAAGGAAATGGCCAGTGTACAAATCCAGTTGTACTGGTGTTCTTGATTATGTTCAGTGCTCTGGAGCATCTTATGGAGTGGGATTCCTCTTGGGTAATGCTCTGGAGCACACTGAGAACACATGTGTTCTGTATAGGCATAAGAATTTTATTTTAAGCTCACTGAGTTTTGGTTTTACGCTTCCAACTTCAAAGGCAATGAGACTCTGTCAGGTCTTAAGGAAGACATTCCTGAGAAAATTAAATTTTTCTGTCTGTTTGAAATTCTCTAGGCACAAGTTTAAAGTTTGTATGAGGTGTTGCTTCTCAGTGGCAAAATTCCTGCAGGTTTTCTCTTTAGGATGTAGTGCTTAACCCTGGCCATGTTCTGCACAAGGGAGTTGCACACTCCAGGCAGTGAAAGTGCCTGAGCTGCTTGGTTCCCTGGTGTAGTCTTGGCATCTCCTTCCCTTGGGTGAAAATTGAACTGAGGTGGAAAAATTTGAGCTTATCAAGTAGTTAGAACAGGTTTATTTGTACCTTTTTTCCCCCCTAGAGTGGTAAAATGAAAGACTTTGGGAATATGTTTGATTAAATGCTCTTGAGATTTGCTTAAGTTGTAGCTGTGAGAATTGAAGAAATGTGTGCCTACCCATGCTGCTTTTGCTGGCTTTTTTATAAAAAGATGCTCTCAAAACTTGTTTTGGTTAAAGTGTCTGCATGTCAATGGAGTGCAAAGTTCACTGAATTCCTGCTGAAGATGATGTGAGTTGATGGGCATGGAAATGTGCCCAAGAGCAGTAGATCAAAGCTCAGATTTGGACCATGACTATCCTCAATTTTGGAATTTAATTTAGTCCCATCACACTGATGATATTAAAGTGTGTTTTCAATATGGGAAAGCTTAGGTGCAAAGCAACAATTCATAGCTTTTGCAGGAAGGCATTTCCTCTGAAAAATTGTAGGCAGGTACACTTCCAGAATTCTACAACTGTAAGAAAAAAAATAAAAATAAAATTGTGCTTTAGAAGCATCTATTGAGTAGTATTAATGGGAATTGGTAATTCTAGTGTGAGCAACACACCAGAAACATCCCTGTGCATGGCACTCAGGATGCCAGGAGCAGTGTGAGGTTACTGATAAACAGAAAACCTTGCAGAAAGAAGAAAATGAAGTCTGTGAGAGTATTTAGGCTTGAGGATCTTGTAAGCTCTTTGGTTCTGCTGCTGCAAACATGAAATGGTTTGTAACACATGGTCAGGCCAAATTCTCCACTCACTAATAGTGGTCTCACCCAGTAAATTAATGTATCTGGATAATCCAGCATCCAGTAGTCTGTGGGCCAAGTACTTCTTCAAAATAAATTTCTCTGTCTTGATCTTGTAGGTGTTTAGGTGGTAATTCACTAAGTAGAACACATTCAACTTCCAGTCCTGCAGAGCTGGTCCATCTCACTGAAATATTAAATATTATATTCTTATGAATAATGTTATAAATCAAGGAGACTTTCAAATCTTATAGCTTGTTTGTATATAGATGAACTGAGTAATTGATTATATTTGTTTTAGTTATATGTAAAATGTCAAGCAGCTTTTTTAGGTAGTAGCCTAGTGTACATTTATTATGACCAAGTACCTACTTGAAATAGCAAAACCTTCCTATCTGCATGGTGCAAGTTCCAGCTGAGCCTGAGGTTCTCTGCAGCTGTAAATGCAGCTGGGGGACAAGATTTTCCCTTGGGCCAGCTCTCCAGAACCAAGTGTTTTGCAGCTTTGTGCAAACCTGAATGATTATGAACACTGTTTGTGCTTCCCAGGAATTTCTGTGCTTCTTAGGAGCTTGAAAATAAACTTGTTTCTACATTAGCTTTTCCTCTTCTGTGGATGCTTCTTGATTTGTGCTATTTTGAAATTAACTAAGTTAATCTGGACCAGACTGTCAAAATTACCTGATGGATCCAAAACAAAGAGCCATGCTGTAAAAACATATGAAAGACAAAGAGAGGTTAAAAGATTTTCTGGGATCTCTGCACATTGAATAGTCATCAATTCTTTTACCAGAATAGCTCCTGGAGTATGTCTGATGTTGCTGGTGAGAACATGGTCTGCCCTATGATTAAATTCTCATCTTTACCCAAATGTTTGAAAGGGCAACTGTCTTAAACCTTTGAACTTTATTTGTAATACAAAACTTCAATTAGATAAAAGACAATAATTAGCAAATCTTTTATCTTAGGGCATAATTAAATCTTTAAGGCAGGACATCTTAATCAATGACTTGTAATGACAAGTTCATAAATAAATTAATTCTTCCAATGAGTGTCTGACAGAAATCAATGAGTGTTAAAAGAGATGCAGGATGAGGGGACACCACTACAGAAACACTGTAGCTCAATTACACTTGGTTTAAAGATTCTCATCTATAAAGTATTAGCTTGTTCAAAAGATGATGTATTATTTAAAGACAGATCATTAAAATACTAACATCTAATTTTGTTGAGCCTTTTTTGGATCTTCCATCTTTCCATATATAAGTATTTCACCATGGTTTATGATTAGCTCTTTGTATAGACTCTCTAAAAATTATATATATTCAGTTTGACTGATTTGCTGTCCTGGTGATAAGTCTTGTTACTGAAAGTAGAACTTGTCAGAGCAGATGTTGTGTAACCTCTGTGTCACTGGTTGGGATCTCCCATCCAGGTGAAAATTTATAAAAAAGTGTCTCAAGATCTTAAATGTTCTTACTCAAGAGATTAGTACATTTCTGTTCATGAACACTTTGTACCACAGCACAGTACATGATTTTTAACTCAAGGATTGCCTGTTGGTATAGGCATGGTAAAATGAGGACACAAAAGAAAGCCACAGGGGATCTCGTTCTGTTTGAGAGCTCTTGTGACCAGTGTTACCTGGGAGGTGTTAAGCCCTGGGAGCTGCCTCCTGCTGAAGCCAATGCAGCAGTGGTTAATAGTTTCTACAGAGGGATTGGTGGAAATTCCACTTTCCTAGTATTGATACAACTGTGTTGCTTCTAGTTGGCACTGCCTCCTGTCTCCCACCTGTTCTGGCCACCTGGTTTTAGTCGACCAAAAATGGCAGCAGATTCATGCTACTTATGTGAAGCTCTTAATGATGATTCTTTCCTTACTCATTTAAGTATCACATTAGGTGTTTAAAAAAAAAAAAATAGTAGCAAATATGTCCAGTTGAACTCGCTTTTATGAAGTTTCTCCAGTGGTTTCTGCCATTTAGAGTATCTCTGACAGTAAACACTCAGATTTTAAGTGTTTGGTGCATATACATGGAGAATAAGTGCTGTAACTCTTGATGAAACTTTATCATTGTTTGACAAAGGAACTTCAGACAATCAGAATAGGTACTAAATCACTTTTGTTGAATTTATGTTGGTTTGTTAAGGTGGCAAGGATTAAACAAGCATTCCTGTGGATTTCTCTTTCTGTATATCAACAGGGCTCCCTGATTAAAAAGTGCAACTGGTCTTGAGCATGCTGAGTTTTTCCATCAAGCCTGGGCTGCTGCTCCAGCAGGTTGGGAGCTGTATGCACCCCCCTGATGCATCTGGCAGAGCTGCAGTAGCTGAAAGGCTGCTCTCAAAGGTGTTTGGTTTGCCTGGCAGCCAAGAGGAAGGGCTCAGTCTGCACAAGTAGGTCTGGTCTAGTCACAGCCAATTCCACTCCATCTGGAAGATCCACCAAAACTAGACTAAACATGTGGGGGAGACAAGCTGGGAAAGGGAGCTCAGGGTGTTGCAGTGGAGAAAGATCCAGGACATGCTGGAGCTTGAGGGTGCTGGGGTAGGGGAGGAAGGCAGTGTGAGCAGGGACAGAGCAGGCTGCATTCAAACCAGAGGAGACACAAGCATGGAAAACTGGGCTATGTTAGACTGCTGCTTTGGTCTCTTTTCTAACTTAGGGGATAAAAAAACCTCATTAGTTTTATACTGCCCCAACAGTATTAATTAGACAATACCACTTTCTCCTAGTGTATTAATGAGACTCACTACAAATTTGTTTTGGTTTTGAGTGGTGAAAATCTGCAGCTTCTAGAATGATCAATTCTTTCTGTTGTGGTGTGGAGCACTGAATATCAGATTAAGTTAAAATGTTAGTGATTTCCTATCTGAAACCTGTTAAACAGCATAACAGATGGAAAGTTCTGTTCAGGTTATGAGTGTCCAGATCTGTTCCTGATTAAAGGAGAGGTACATGTGATGGTGGCTGGTGTTGATAGATATCTCTGCAGAACTGTGAGACAGGTCTCACATCCTCATAATCCAGTAGCTCTGCCATTGATGTAAAGTATCTGCTGCCCCTCACACCTTATAAAGATCATTTGCTATTCATGTGAAACTGGGTTATAGCTCAGAGCATCCTTGGACAGATTTGTTCACAACCTGGGTGTTTGCTGCTCTTCAGAAGGGTGATAGGAATCTAAACCTCTTGCCTCTTTGGATATCCTCTCCCTTCAGAGCTGTCATCCAGGTTGACATAAATTTATCCTTAGCAGGCTTCAGCTGTAAAGGTCCTTTTTAGCCACCATGTAACATTCCTGTCCATCCCATTATGCCCTGTCAATGAGGGTGTTTGTGAATTTCGTTTGAAGCCGTTTAAGACTATTTTGCTAAATTCCTTCAAGGGAATTTAAATAGCCCTAATGACTATATTACCTTACAGGCTGTTAAATGTTTCCCCAGCTGCTTGATTCAATGCAGTATAAATTGTGAGCCTTTCCACAGCAATCTCAGCATTTGTTTAGGAGTTAAATATTAACAGATTTTTTGTCTTTCTCTCAGACAGTAGTCTCTGCACCTGCTTAGTTTGCTGTAGGGTTTCTCAGAAGCAAATGTTGCTTTCTTTTCAAGTGCTCTGGGTTTTGTTCTCTGTATGTGATTTACATGAGGTCAGTTTGAAGAAGCCTTGGACTGAAACTCTTCTGTTATATTGCAAACATGATTCTGTCCCAGTAAAAGTCTGGGATTGGGAAGAGCTCCCAACTGCACCGATAAACTTGAGTGGTGGATTTGTTGCAGTCATTCAATGGGATACCCTTTACAGGGCTTCAAAATTACTTTCAGCATCTTTTTCAGCATGCCAGTACTTTAGATCATCGAGAAGAGAGGAAAACACCCAAAGAAAAAATAGAAATTAAATAAAGAAGTCATGTAGATGGGCTAAATATTAGAAGCAATGTGGGTGGCTAAGCCAATACAACAGATGTATCTTAGGTATTTTTCTTTTAAAGACAAAGACAGCCTGCCTCCCACACATTTCAAAATGAATCTCAAATGTATTTTTATAATTTACAATTATTTCCGTCAGAGAATAATAGAGATTTAATGCCTGGGGTAATTAATGTTCTGTGATGTCTATTATAATAGCTATTTTAAGTGTAGGAAATACCCTAATAAGAAACAGTTTTCTAGTGTGCTGATATAGTTGATTTTTATCATAGTTTTCTCTGTAAAATAACAATTGGAAGATATGACAATAGATATTTTGATTAAACACTTAAGCATCTGATAAAACTTGGGCAAAGATAGATCACTTCAAAAAGAACATCTGAAAAAAAAAAAAAATCAACCCCTATCAATTTCTGACATTTATTTTTATGCTACCCTGTGTTTTAAAATATTTTGTGACATTTATTAAATATAGTAATTGGTGAATCACAATGCTTTGAGTCTAATTAAAACCCAGAACATGTTAAATGTATTTTAATGAAAGAAGTACATGGTGAATGAAGACTGTATTTTCTAAGGAACATTTAACTGGTTGTAGAGCTACATCTTTTCAAAGTTATTTACTGAAGTCATTACCAAACAGTGAACTTTATAATTTCTTTTTCATATTCCTCCTGGTTTCCCCTCTCTAAGGTTTTTCCCCTGCTCTCCCCCAAGCTGAAAAACTGTTTTGTGTCATTGTTTCTCCCCAGTTTCTTGTTTCTGGTATGGAAATTGCAGCTGCAGTGGCTTCTTCTTTCCCCCTGCTCATTCAGCAAGTATCATTCTGCCCTTTGTCCATAGTGCTTGAGGTTTTCTGGTATCTTCCTCCTCTACATTCCTGTATTCAGGACCTTGTTAGACTTGTCTGCTTTCTCATGTAACTTCATTTAGTGTCTGTCCCTCAGACAATATTACCTTTCTTCCCTGTACTCATATTTTCTTGAAGGTTTCATTTTATTATACTTTTTTTACAAGCTCCAGTTCAGCATAATTCTCAAAGAATCCAGTGTCATTCTGAATAAAGCTGCTCATTTTCAGATTTCTGGGATTCATGAGCATGAGTTATCTTAAAAGGAATTGTGTTTTACTTTTTAGATGCCTTTCATAAGGAAATTTTGTCAGCCATATTACCATATTTTCCCTGATGATTTTATTATCTATTATAATTTCTATTTATATATGTTGGTTCTGGTTTTAGTGTTTTATCTTTATAATGCTCAGTCTCATCTTCTCTTTCATTCTTTTTAAGTTCCACTTTTCTAAAGCAAATGCCACACTTCCCTTAAGTTCCAATTCCAACTCTTCTCACTGTAGCTTCCCAGTCCCAAAACTCTTATGGTGACACTCCTTACCAGAACTGTGACTAAAATTGCAAATTGACTGGCAGTATGCTTTGATTTTTCCCAGCAGGGCAGTAAATGTATCACCTTGCTGTAAAAATTCTGACCCTAGCATTTCCAAAGTTCTCTACAAGCTTTGGGCCTGGTACACAGTACAGAATACTTGGTGCAGAGATTTAAATTTTCTATTTCAAAATAAGTATTTCTGAAAACGTTTTCATTGACTGCCTGTAAGATTTTTCTCAGATTGTCAGCTCCTGGTATGCTGAAGCTGTGCTGTGTGACTGGAAGGTCAGGCTGTGCTTGAAGCTGCAGTTACAGTAAGCTTTGAAGGTGTTAGAATCTGAGCCAGCCCAAAAAACTTGTTTCCTCTTCAAAAATATTACTCCTTCAATTCTGTTCATTTGGGTTTCCAAAAATTAGAAAAGAGATTTCCAAAACTGATTTGGTTTAAAGTGACCATTGCAATAACAACACTGGTGAGTTTTACTGTGTCTTCATCCATCTGAATTAATGATCTGACAGTGACTTGGGGTCTTTAACTCCCAGCCCTTACCTCAGCTTTGTAAGAGCTAAATCTAAGGACTTAAATCAGTCCTTAAGAACTTCTAGGTACTTTAGATTTTGGGGCAGTGGTGGTGCTGTGTTTGTGTGTGTTTTTTGAACTATTTTTTGGTTCCAAATGCGAGGATGTCCAGCTGTGCAGCAGAGCAGTGGCTCCATGAACGTCACTGACACGGTGCCACTGCTGAGTGTCAGGGACTTCCTTCCCTGCCAAACCTGACCTGAGGACTCAGCTTTCATTTGTGAGCTCAGGGCTCTGGGGCCTCTCAGGGACGTTATGTGCTTTCATTTTCATTTGTCCAGGATAGGAAATCAGCTTGGGAAGGGTCAGCATATTTAACATCCCACCCCCAATCCCACTGCTGCCAGTATATGGGAGTCAGTTAAATATATCCTCCTGCTAACTACTGATGGACTGGTGCTAAATGTTTGTTTTGGCTTAAAGGGGCACTGTTGAGATGTAATCACAGGATGATTTTGTTTCAGATTTTCCATTGAGTGCATAGTTTTCTGGCTGACTTACTTGGCTGTGTTTTTCAACAGATATATGTATATACATGGTTATCCAGTGGTCTACGTGAAATACAGCAACATTCCCTTTGCACATTGTTAATGTGAATTTAGAAATGAATGACTAGCTTAAACAGTCCCTTGCAGATGTTATGAAAGTGCTTTGAATTAGAAAAAAAAAATAAAAGATAGGGAAAAACTGAATGTACTTGTAGTTATTTGTGGGTTTTGCTTGCCCTTTTAAAGGCTCCTTTCTGGCTTTAAATGCTCTCTCTGGTTTTGGCTGTTATGCAGCTGTACAGTGGTGCCTGTAAATGAGCATTTACAAAGCATCAATACAGGGCAGTGGCTTCTTTTTAATAATTACAAAACTGTAATATATTTTTCTAGTGGAAAATAGCTAGGGTTCAGTGCAATGTGACTTTTTGATGTTGTGTAATGGCCCTCGACATTACAACTCCACCTTCTGGCCTTGGAAAGTAAGGGCTAGGTGCACCATTCCCTATGGGAGAAGAATTGTTTATGCATATTAACAGCAAGAGCAGAAGAGAAGTCAAATTCTCTAGGGCTGAGAAGTTGTTTTTCTTGTTGTGAGTTTGCATTCATCTTCAATCTGAGTGTGGCAGTGACCTGGATTAGTCTGTCAATACAGTATTTGCCATGATGAGGTATTAAGATATGTAAATAGCTTAAAACAAAAAGATTTGACTTCAGTTCTTGATTTAGGATCTAAAATTCCTAGAGCTGAATCTCTTCAATATTGAGAACTGAAACAAAAAACCATGAAGCATCCACACCTGTCTTTCTGTAGTGTACTATCAAATGGATGGAGTCATGTTCTCAAAGAATTCAAAATTGCTAATGAGTGGCAAAAGCAAGGACAGGCCCTATAAGCAGTTCAAGGTTATGTTCACTGTGATACTTACCTTAGCTTAGTCAAGAATTGAAGCAGCATAAGAATAAATTTAATCTCTATAGCAAAATTTGAACCTGCATAAGGAAACTGGGCCCTTGAATTTGGAATAGATAAGATTTTACCAGTACCCTTGAGACTGGTAAGATGTGCTCAAGAAACACCTCATTTCCAATGCCCTTTTTAGAGCTTTATTTATCCATTAAGTTTGGTTATATCCTTGGTCATCTTGCAGTCTTTCTGCCTGGCTTGGGGTAGAAAAAAAACCTGAATATGTGGGAGGAAAAGATGAATTGAGAGGTGGAAGAAGACTGTCTTGTCTTTTCTTTCACAAAGGATGTGTCTGTTCTCACTTCTAAGTCAAGCAGCAATAGAGTGACACTTTCCCAATTACACTCTCCATGCAAGTGATGCTATGGCTACCACATGGTGGTTCTATAATTGTGAGGTGATGATTGTGTGATGCCAACTGGGAGGCAGAAAGGAGGTTAGGCAATGCTGAACTGGAGGGGAGGGGAGCACTGATGCAATCTGCTCATTGCCTGGGAGCTGGTGGAGAGAGGCAGCCTCCCTTCCACAGGAAAAATGCTGCTCTTGTCCTTCCCAGTAATAAAGGTAGCAAGAATTAGGTTTGGGAGGGGATTTTGTTTGTTTGGTTTTCAGTATAGCTGTGCTTAGCTGTAGATAATGATGCCCTTCTGGAAGAGAGCTCAAGGGCCTGGCTTTGCAAATACTGCCAGCTTTGTGCTTCCCTCAGCACCCAGGAAAAGGAGTGAAACAACTAAACTTGAGGACTATGTTAATTTTTAGATGTATTTCAGTTTCTTTGGAATCCTGCATGTGGCTCAAAATCTTTTGATGTTTTTTGAGTAAAAATTGATAGTTTGTTGTCCTGAGAAATAGGACTTCTGTAATAAGCACCATCTGAAAAGACTGAGGGTTATGGATATGGTACAACATGTCAGCTAAGCTGGTAGGGAAGCAGGAGTTAGTTGAATAACTTTTGGGAATTGGACTATTTTTGGATTTTTTTTTTTCCCTTCAAAAATCCTCAGAGAGGAAAGATATGGACAGGAATAGATAGATGCACACTCCCCTCTAAGAGACCACAACTGAGATGCTGATGTAAAGCCTTATATTTGTTAATGTCCCAATCATTTTGATATCTCATCCTAGAGAAGCTCACATATTAATAAATACTCTTCAGCTACTTTAAAAGATGTACAGGTCAGCTGAGCCATCCTGGCTTTGAAGTCAGTTTCCAGGGTAAACTTTATGACACTTGATGGCTCTAAAGCAGCATTTTAGTCAAATTAGAATTTAGAAAAAATTAAGATTTGAAAGAATACACAGACTTTCAAGATCTATAAACCTGAGTACTTCTGACTTTAAGGGCTCAAGCCAAGCACAGATGCAATTGCTGAAGTGGCAATTCATTACTCAGGTATGAAATATGGGCACAAATTTTAGGTAGGAGGTTACTGTGATAAAAATCTATAGCTGACACTACAGTACATTCAAGCCTAAATTTTGGGATTTGGCTCAAATATACCCCACCTCTAGCAATAGTACATAAATTCTTAGAGAAGTGAGCTGGTGATACAGCTGTATTACTGTAAGCAAAAATCCTGGGGATGGGACTGCTGCCATTGGCTTCAGTGGAGCCAGAAAGCTTTTCCTCATCCTTCTACGTGGAAATTGAGGTTGGCCATGAAGTCAGTCCTCCATCCTTCTTCAACCTTGGGGCCACTAAAGCCAGCCATGTAGAGGTGGCCCTTGTTACTGCAGAGTGGGGCTGAGCTGTATCCCAGATGTGTAGGGAGGGGATCAGCTGCCAGAGGAATTTGTCAGCAGGCAGCTGCTCTGTCAACCCTGCTATGTTTTTACAGGCAGGAGGGAAGGGGTCAGGACCAAGAGTGGGTAGGATTGAACTGTGAGTGGGCCACAGCAGAGACTGACCTGTCTGGAAGCAGATCACACCATTCAGGTCCACCCTGGAGGAGTACAGACACTGTGATTTTTTATTTTATAGTTGGTCTTATGAGAGCAATGATGCTCTCATAGAGATGTATGTTGGATGTATGTTGGCCCTTAATATCAGCAGAGTGTGCTGGTAGTACCTGAATGATTTACCTAAATTCATGTTCGAAGCTGGTGGTGCTGCAGGAACAGTTTTAACTTAGATTCTCTGGGATTTTAGGCTTTTGTAAGCCCCAGACCTCACTCCCTTGCACTTTCTTTCAGGCCCTGTCTTTATCAGTGACTTCTGCAGCTGGCTGAAAGCAGGATTTGCAGAAAGCTGAACTACATTTTAATGCTTGCTGTCACTTTTGGAAAACCTCAAAATTGTGACTTTTTCCAACAAAGTAACTAGAGACATAAAAAGCAACGAAGGAAACAGTTAATAGACTGCAGGGCAATCGGAGGGCTTTGGCTCCTACTGCAAAATATTAACAGCTGTAATTTGACCTCTTAGCCAATTAATTTTGGCCAGTGTAAAATTCCATACACTAAATCTGTTTACGATACTTCACTATTCTAGGCATCTGATACTGTGCCAAGACCTTAATATGTCTCTGAACAGAGGTCAAGTCATGGCCTTAAAATGAAGACTTGAAATATAAGCTGTGTGTGGGTGGGTTGCCTTATGTCCCTTAGGGGCTTATGAGTTCCTTTTCTATTGCTGTATGATCTGAAACTCTGGTCACTGCTCGCTGTAGTACCTTCTTGTATTTCTTAATCAAAATAAATCCATTTTGCAGCTCAGAAATGACCCCTCTTTTTTGCAGTTTGTCCATGCCATTATGTTTTTAGCACATGCCAGCAGTTATTTGTTCTCTCTGTTGTGCATCTGTTCAAAAACTCATCTTTGATAGATTTCCTCGACAAGTCCAAGTTATGTCCATCTTGTACTTCAGGGTGATGCAGTTGTATCCTGGTCATTCTGCCTGTCATTTAACACTTGGTTTTCCTAGCTTTGGCATTTGGGCCTGGATTTCCCTCTGTTAAAGTATATGAACACCAGTGAAATAGTCTGATTTTTATTAGAAAACAATACAAATGTTTGTTGTTCCTTCCTGTTTGCAGAGTGAATGGTGTTTGTGGCTGCACAGCAAGATATTTAGGTCTGCAAGTTGTGTTAAGCTCCAATGAATGCTGGTTAGTTCTGAATGAATATATACTGACTGTATTAAAGCCTAATTCAGGTTTTTTTGGTTTTTTTTTTTTTTTTTTTTTTTAGTTTGTGCCAAGCTGTGCAGAACTGTTGTTAGGTTATGAATCAGAGGAACTGGTATGCTTAAATCCATGTTCTATGAAACATCGTATTCCCAGTGCTGTGGAAGGGTGCAGCTCATGGTAGGAGGCTCAGAGCAGGCAAAGTCTAAAGTGCATCATATTCTGTTCAAGTTGTCTGACTTCCAGGAGGAGTGCTGGACCACTGCTTTTTTCCCCAGAACCAGCTGACATGTGTTTCATATAACAGAACAGTTTTCTGAGATACCCTATACCTCTTGTGTCACTGTTGAATTAAAATCTACTGCTGGCATGTTCTGCATGGACTTTTCTGCAGGATTGAAATGCTGTGCACCTAAATTAAAGGTGTGCCAAGTAGCCTGAAAATAATGAAAGCATGAAGTATCTGCTGTTCCACATGCTTGGATGTATTAGCAGTCATTCCTGAGACCTGGAGAAGCAAAAGGAAACAAAGCCTAACAAAACCAAATCAGTTTCCAAAATTTTTGAAACTTTAGATAATGAAATAAAAAATGCATCTGTCTTATTACAATTTGGATTGGCTTCTAAAGCACTTGGGGATACAGAAGTGCTGAAAACAAATGATAATCCAATTGGAGTCACCCCATGCTGAATGCAGATTAGGATTAACTCAAGTGTAGGAATGGCAGGTGACTGATAATTAGCTGCCAGTTCGTGTGCCCCAGTTAAATGGCAAAGTGGAACATCCATCAGGGACTGACCAGTATCTGTTTGCACAGCACCTGATACCACTATTGCTTTAGCAGCAACCACTACAATTATTTGTCTATTACATTTTCTTTTATCTCTTGCCCATTATGGAAGATTTTACTGTTTGAGAGATCAACTTTAAAGGCATATAATGAATAATGCCAAGAATAAGACATCTTCCTAGTACTAGGAAGTTAAAGAAATTTTGAAGCCAAGCCTTTGATTTGCTTAAGCTTGATTTATGTTTAATTCAGTGGAGATGAGATAGTTTGCCAGAATTCTAGTCCTTGACTAAAATGATTTTTTTTTTTTTTTTTTCTGGAGGGACTGGGGTATGATGGTTAGGGGGATGGGGAACGAAGAAAACAAAATTAAAAAAGCACAAGAACAAATTACCTAGTCATTTCCATTTTGAATTTACTTAGCCATTAAAACAAATGAGATTGTCTTAGTCTATGATATATAGTTCCCAGCTGATGTAAAGGGTATGAAAATAGTTAATGGCTTAAAGAAGAGAAACAATAGAGTTTTATATAATATAAAGGAGATTGTCTTTGTAAAGCTGTTCCCTGGGTACTGACAGGTGGTGTTGAATTTTGCATACCTTGTACACTTGAAAGAATAAGGTTTTTAGATGGAAGTAAATTGCAGAACACTGTGCAGCAAAGGTTGTTTTTTGAAGTGGAAGAAGTTACTGAGATTCCTCAGCCCCCAGCTGGAGCTACATAGTGTGAATGAGGCAACAGGACTGAAGCTGGACAAAGTGGATCATATATCCTGTAGGAAATTACACTTGCATTAAATATGTTTATTTTGGGGTTTATTTTCTAACCTACCATATTAGAGGCCACCAGTAAAGTTCAGACTGGGGTGTGCAGGCTGGAATCCTGTGCTGTCTGGGAGGATTTGGGAGGAGTGTTCCAGCTCAGCCCCAGCTGTCAACACCTGTGCCTCAGAGCCTTGCTTTGCTCATGATCAAGGGACAGGAGCTTGTCACATCAGGCACCTTCTCCCACCTTTTAAACTCATTCCATTGTGCTGTGTGCAAGTAAAACTCTACAGAGTGAAATTGTACAAGGTGAGGGCTACCCCAGTATTTCAGGACAGGATTTAATTGAGTTCTTGTTGATGGGGGCAGGAAGGAAGATCATGCTTTTCCAGTTTGACTATTAGAGGTTTCTTCAGTCCTAGGAAAATCAGCTGGAGCTTTGTAAGGTCTTAGGCCAAAAGGAACACTAAAAAGGAACACTATATTGGTTTTTCTTTTTTAAATGGAACAGTCTTTTCAAACAGGCCAGCAGATGGTAGTGTTTGCTTTGTAATTACAACTGTGAATTCACAGAAAGGACTGCTCTTGTTTGGCATAGGTCACTCAAGGACCACTCATTATGTAGCAGAATTAGAGAATTATAAGGAGCAATATTGGTTTAAGCAAGCAAAAAGGAAGGGGGGAGCCCATCCCTAATCTTCAGCCAAGTGGGACAATAAATGAGCAGAGGCTTGTGTCCCATATGCTGCAGATAAGCTGCCTGGAATTGCAGAAATATCACAGGTGATTAAAGCATAAGTCAGGGACAATCTGAAAATGTTCTGTCTTTTGCAATAGCAGAAGTTACTGTTCAACTGCAGTGCTTTTCAGAAATGTCAGGCATGACATGATTTTGTTGTTTAAGTGGGATGCAGAGTATCTCTTATTGCAAAAAGTTTTGTTGGCAAATGGATAGAGCACAGAGGTGATGGATTGAGGAGGTGAAATTAGCTGATGACATTTGGTCTTGGGCAACTCTTTTCACCACAGGTTCCTTTTTTTCAGGTGAGGATGAGATTACTGATAGCTACTGTCAGGTTCTTAGAGTGAACTAAAATATTACTCAAACACCAAATATTGTTTCACCTGCACATGGCTTTCCTTGACTGTTTCCAATCATATGTTGGGGTAAGTTTGCCTCCATGCTTTGAAAGGCCTCATTTTATTCACCCTCTCAACTGGAAAAAGAAATTGTACCACACAATGTGACACTTCTGAGGAGAAGGTGATTTTAAAAGCAGTTCTAATTGAGAGCTTCATACAAGGAGTTTTCAATTAATTTCTGGAAATAAAACAATGGAGAAATACTGCAGAATGTTACAGTGAAAATTTTGATTTTTTTAAAAAAATAACTAGTCTAAATCTATATGTGATTACTTTGTTCTGCTGGAATGTTCTCCCAAATGCTGTCAGTTTTGGAAAGTTCATGGATGCAAGGGATTTTTAAGAGGAGAGGTCCAACTATTAGTAGATGATATTTCTAATTTATGTTCTTAAAGAATACAGGTCTGAGCCTGCACATGATATGGTCATCCTCTGAGGACAAGGGGAATGGCAGTCATTCCTGTAAAAAATTTCAGACAGGTGTTTAAAAATAAACTGCAAAAAGGGCAGAATTATATTGTGCATTTTCTTGGGCTGGGGTGAAAAGGGGAGAGTTTCAGGAGGTTGACCCAAATTGAAGGATAAAAAGAAAAGAGGAAAAATAAGAGCACCTCTTCTTGCATAAACTACTCTCATTGTCTGTTCAGCTGTGTCACTAAAAATGTTGGTGAAAGTTTTTTTTAAAAAATCATTATTTTGATAGAAAACTCTGTGGGGGTCAGAGTTCCTCCTTGGCCCTCTGACCTGTTCTTCCCCTGACCAGCTGACTTGTGCTGTCTTCTGTCTTGGTTTCTAAGAATCCTCTTTTTTTTTTTTTTTTTTTTTTTTTTTTTTTTTTTTTTTTGCCTGAGGGACAGATGCATTTCTCCTGGAAGTGCCTTCTGCACCTGTGAGTTCTGTAATTTCAGAGCTCTGGGTCTGCAGTGCTCAGGTTTTCCTGTGCAGTGCAATGTGGGGGAGCACAGAATAAAATCTGTATCCCAAGAGCAAAACAATTTGCCTTGAATGTGATGTACACAACTTGGAAGTGTCCTGGTAATTAATAGAGTATTTGGTGCAGACCTTCCTTTAAAATCTACATTTGGGATGTTTAATTGATGTCTGTGTTCTGATGGGGGATCTGAAAGGACACGTTTGGAAACGTTTTACACTTTGAGCACAAGCATGTTGTGTGGCACTCCTAGATGGGCACAAGCAAAGTCTGGACCTTTGGGACCAAACCCTTGTGACAAGTTTGAGTTCAGTGGAGATCCAAAGGCACAGCAGCAGCACCTGTGAGCTGAAGGGAGGCTCAGGAGTGAGCAGGTGACTCAGCAGTGGGGATGGATGGAACAGCTGGAGCTCTCTGTGCCTCCTGTGTCGTGTTGCATGTTCTGGGTGTGATCGCAGCACTTGGTGTGCACCTTTTTTAAACCACTGAAAAATGAGCTGGTTTGTATGGGAGAAGACTTGCAGAGCTGATCCTGCTACCAGATGAAAAGAAAAATATTATGAGCCTATCTGCTTTTAATAATGTTTTATTAGAAATTCATTTTGATTGTTTGAGGAGTCTGTTTTCAAGCTGCAAATGGCTCCTCTAAGAATTCTGCTGAGATGACTAGAGGCCATTTTTGTTGCAAAATGCTTCATTTTTCCTGTTGTATGTTTGTCAGAGTTTTAGGGGTTTTTTTAGTATTCATATTGTCATGTTTAATCACTCATTTTTTGTAACAGAGAATATTTCATTTGAGTATTCAAATATTGAATTACTGTTTCAGTACTGCTTTTGACACTTGGTATTTTGAGTAAATGAGTTAAAACAAGAGGTCAGCTAGGAAAATAGGAGACATCATATTACCCCACAGTTTTAACTTTACTTTCTATTTTAGATTTTATCTGATGATCATGAATTTTTTTAGCTGGTCCCTTGTGTCTGAGAAGCAGGCAGTGTTAGAAGTGTGGTGACAGAAGTTCACTCAGATGAGCAGCACACTCTTGTTTTTACATTCTGGTTTTACATTGTGTGTGAAACACTTCTGTTGCTTCATTTAAAATGTTTTAAAAACATTTTATATATTGCTGTTTAGGAGCTCTCAATTTTGTTGATTAAGCTGATAGTTTGCTGTAGAATATGTTACTTTGAAAAGAGAAATGGGTTTTAGAGAAGATTAATAAATGAGATGTGGTAGGCAGTGAATACTGGACCTGTAATCCATATTTTGATTAAGACTAAATATCAGTAACATAGGAAGGCCATAGCTTTTTTTTTTTCCTTTCTCCTGGACAATTAAGGCTTGCACATGCAGCACACTGTGGTATCCACACATATCCTGAGCAAAAGTAACAAGTTAAAAGGTAATATTTGGCTAACAATATTTAAAACAAATGACTTTACATTCAGGACACAATGAGCCCTGTCACTGGCCAGGTTAGAAGGACCTTTGTAGATAATTTTTAATCCAGAATTCCTTAACAGTGATAAAACCTGCTATCAACTGCTATAATGTAGTTGAATAATAATACTACTAATAATATCATCTATGGAGAAAGAAGCATCCTGGTAATAGTAGGTGAATAGATACAGGTCTAGAAAACCCTACTAAACATCACTATAGGGTAGATTTAGCTGCTGGCTGTTGTCCTGGGCCTTTGTGGGGTGAGCCTGGTGCTGTGAGATGGAGCAGCTTGGGCTGTGTTTGTCCTTGAGGGAGGGGAAGGTGAGTGTGTCACAGTGGCCTTTTTCTGCCACACAGTTCTGCTTTAATATTCTTTTTCCTAGAATCTTTGGACATGCAATTATAACACAGTGGGAATTGTTCAGGTTTCCAGAGTAAGGATAAAAAGTCAAAATTTAGCTGTTGGTGTTGCCAGGAAAAGTTTTGTTTTTCTTTTTCTCACAAGCTGAGTTGAAATAAGCAAATCATGGCTATCATCCCTCACAACTCAAATTACACAAACTCTTTGCAGGAGTGAGCTGCAAGGGGATCTCAGTTGGGGCTGTGGTCAGATCAGGCAGCAGAATTAATTTCTGCCCAGCTCTGTCACAAAAAACATAAATGGCATTTGAATTTGGTTCTGGTGTAACCTCTTGAGATTGATCAATCAGAACTAAAGGAAAATGGGTGCCAGTTTCTCTCTCACTACCTCCAGACCTGCTGCTGTCAAAATTATTCTCCTTTTTCTTCCATTTTTTTTGTTCAATACAAGATGTCCATCACAGGTCTAAATCTCAGAAATACTGATTTTGATCAGCTAACCCTCCTTTATTTTCAAATACATTCCAGTTGCTCTACACATTTGATTGGCGCTTTTCCCCAGGAACCTAATGCTCAGTTTGGAGTAATGGGAACACAAACCATTAATAAAAGATTAAAGAAAAAGCAAAACACCAGGATTTAAAATTCCAAACATATCTCTGTAGACTGTCTTTATAAAAGGCAGTTTCTTCGGCAGGCGTTGAAATGCAATTCTTCCTACACATTAAATAATAAAATCAGACATGGGAACTTTGAGATTGCTGTGCTGAGCAAAATGGATGTAGTTCTTTTAAGTCCATAAAAGTAGGAAAATCAGATCTTAAAAACCAAGATCACACTTGAACACAGTTGGAAAACTACAGCATGTTACCAAAACCTCATTAAGCTGTCATGGGCTTTTTTTGTGCATTTTCTTTCCCAGTCTTTTTTGAATGCCAAGATATTTGTGTGTAAATATTCTTTTCTAACTGTATTCCCCCTCCTCCTCTGACACTGTTTGTGACAACATGGGGGTTACCATGGGGATTGTGACGTGTGATGTCATACTCAGCAGAGTGACCTTGGTGAGCCAGTGAGTCTGCTGAAGGATGGAGATGGACAGAAAAACCAAGGCAGCAAAAATGGAAAAACATGCGGGAAAAATGAATGAATTTTAATAAGATAAGAGTGAAACATTGGTGCATAGGGTGGGTTTTGTTTGTAAGTTCACCCAAATGCATGTTGTGGCTCAAGTTTTTTGTTTTTTTGGCCTGAAAGTCCCCAGTTCTGGTTTTGGAATATGTGCTATGTGATATGTATCTAGAGAGAGACCTTTCCTCTACAAAGTCAAAAAATATGAGGTAAGCTTAGCATGAAAATTGTAATTCTATCCCAGCTCCCAGAAAAGGGAGCATTAAATCAGACACTATGACTGCTTAGCACTTCTCTAATGCTTAACACGTGGAAATGTTATTGAATCTTCACAACACCCCCCATATGAAAAGCAAGCAGGTGCCAGTATCCCCAGGTAAAAATTGGTGAGTGTGTGATAATCTAAATGGTAAGAGAACTCTCATAAAGTGACTCATCAAATCACTGGCAGCAGTGGGATGAAGATCTGGAAATTCCTATTTTTATAGTCCCAGGTTTGTTTCACTGGATCGAATTTGCCTTTCATTGAAAACACAATGTTCCAAGTTGAGCTGTTCAATGAAATTACTGACTCACTCACACCAATATTATTGCACTTTTTTTCGATACAGGTAAGGCTGAGTTAGCACAGCATATTCATTTTTATGGAGGAGGTGATGCACAGACCATGCAAAGGCTTTTGCAACAGAAGTGAGCTGAAATGGGCTCACTTATAAATGTGGATGCCTGCAAATTGAGCATCATGTGTGCAAAGCAGCCTTTGTTCTTTTTGTTCTTTTGTTGGTTTTTCTGTTTGTTTTTTTTTTTTTTTTTTTTTTTTTTTTTGCTTTCCCCAGAACCTTGAATCTCTTCCCATGTGTGCACTAACTCCTAATTTATATCACTTCAAGTGAGGAAAATCAGAGCCTTTGACTTGTAAATCTCACTCAAAACACACTTTTATGGTTGGGGTTATAATGGAAATACCAACAAACTCAGATATTTAACTATAAGAGCTCAGTCTGTGACATTATAATAAAGATATGTTTTACTGCCAAGCTTTCTTGTATAGACAGTAGGGGAACGATGGTTTTTAGTTTTCTTGTTGTAAATACACATACTTTGGCAAGGAAAAGGTGTTTGCCAGGTCAAAGTCATTGCTCCAAAAAAGAATGCAGTAATGAAATAATATAAATAGTGAAGGGCCTAGCACCTCCAGTAAAAGTTATCAACCTGGAAGATCAAGCTGACACAATATTTTTTGTATCCATGTATCAAACTGGTACATTTGCACACCAGTAATTCAGTGTCAACACTATTGATTTTCTGTGCACGTAGCTCCTGTAGAGATCATTAGTAGGTCTGTTTGTGCAAGGTCTACAGGCACTCATGTCACTGAAATGTATGAAGTTCATATTTGTAGGGAGTTATTTCATATGTGCAACTAGAAAAGAAAGATCCTTTGGTGTCCAGAAAACCCTCACCATGTATCTTCCAGTCTTATCAGTAAAAGGCTATGATTTATTTCATTCTGGATTGGACAAATTAGGCTTTCACCCAGTAAGGGTTTGAATTTAGGGAGAACTGTGTTGGGTTTACTCCTTAAACATCTTTTGCAAATAGGACCTTCCTCTATTAAAAGTGAATTACTGTTTTTGAGGTTTTGTTTCTCTCTTCTACAGTGCTAAAAAGAAAATTTTCTCTGTTAGAAGATCTTTTTTAAAAAGATAGTGTTTTGTTAAAGCTACACCCCCACCTCTCCACCCCTGCCCCCCGGTCTGACTGTCAACTGAAAGCTGGACTTAATGATGGGGAGAGTTTCTTTATTTTTTGTCTATTATTTTTTGCCAAAACGTCCTTTAATATCTACTCTACTTTCTCACTTTCTGTTGCTCCCAAGAGCAAAACAGAGGCTTATTTGCTATAGTGACATTTTTGAAAATCTGCATGGCAGCATCACTGTTGCCTATGGAATAGTCATCATGTTCAATTTTGTTGATCCTGTATTTGTTTGCTGGAAAGCAAATCCATCTATTTATCTTCAAAGTCTATTTTCCCAGGTTTCCCTTGCTTAAAGAGCTATACTCAGCTAGAGCAGAGTCCTTGACTGCAAAAGCTTATGATATTAATGTTTTGCTCTGCTGTTCTAATGATCAGTGTGATGTTTTGAAAGTGTTCTGTCTTGTCAGCCCTGTTGTTTTTGCAGTCTGTGTTGATTTGGATGTCAGCTATGTTTCCAATAAACTTCTGAACCCTGAGTACTTTCTAGCAGGGAAGAAAAAAGATGCTTTGTTTACCATGCAATGAAAATTAAAGACCAAGAACTTTCAAAAACAGGAGCCTACAGTTAGATCTTTTAGCCTATGTTTAGATTTCTAAAGCAGTGGCCTAATTTTTAAAAGGGCTGAGGCTCCTGTTTGGCTCAATACTCTGGACAGGTTTTTAGATATTCCAGATGAGGAGGGTTTAATATTTAATATAAAATTGACTTATTTTAGGTATTTGGTGCTGCATGGGATTTTGATTGAGTGGAGTGATACAATAATAGTGTGAACTCACAACACAAACACAGTGCAGTGATTGCACCCTACAGCTGCATCACAACACAAATGCCATTTGTGTCACAGTATTTCCCCAGGACTTCTTCAATGTAAACTGGACTGTGATATCTGCTGATGATCATCAGTGTGCAGTGATATTTCAAGGACTTCTCAGTAGCAAAATCTGTAAATGTTGGTTGCTGTCTTAGTTTGGGCTGTACTCTTGTACCTGCTTGTGATTCCTGGGGAGCATGGAAGGTGAGGAATAAAATTTCCTGGGCTAAAATGCAGCCTCTATTCTGAAAAATACTCCTCCATATTTATTTTTAAATGAAATTTCCCTGCTGTGTTTTCAGGCGAGAACAAAATAAATATACTTTAAAAAAAAAAAAAAAAGTTGGAATGGATACCCTTCACTCTGTCAAGCTTTATTTATGGAGGGAATTTCAACATGAAATTTGGAGTAAAATTTCTCTTGCTCTGTTTTCAAGCAAAATCAAAGCAAATGGTTGTTGCAAATACATAGTTGGAACAAATTATCTTGCTTTCATGCCAACAGCAAGAGGGTAAAAGGAAAGAAGCTTATGATGCTTCTGACTGAAGATTATTTTCTTTTATATAAGGAGAGCAAAATGCTGGCTAAATCAACTTCTAGGACAGAGATGAGCCTAAATACTTTATTCAGGAACTTTAAAGCCTTGGAAGAGGACTGGACAGGCAGAAGTGAAAGCTCAGGTATGTCTTCTCAATTGCCAGGCACCACAGACTTTGAGATGTGTCAAGGGTTTCTTCCATCTCCAGCAATTTTGGGAGATGCCTGTGTAGAGAGGAAAAAGCACTTCTGCATTCTGTTGTGAATGTCTTCCAATCTCCATGCTCTTATCCAACTCTCCCACTAAAATTTTCCTTCTGAGGAGAGGCACAGCAGAGAAACCCATTTTCTGGAGCTCCTGGGCTGGCTCAGGTTGCACCAGAGATTGCAGTGTAACATGGGCAAGTCTGCAGAGCATTCCCCAGGATCCAGCTCCTGTGATGTACTAGTGTGGCAATATCTTAAAAGTGTGAAATGAGATTATTTAGAACATAATGACCATCTTCTGGATGTTTCCATGTCCTTTGTCTTTCTACTAACAGCTGCAACCCAACTTGTACTTGGCTATTTTTAGTGTAGAGGTCAGCCTTAGAAATGTGTCCTCAAGTGCTCCTTGGCAGGACCAGGCAGCTGGGTTTGCCAGCAGATAAACTGCATTTCCTAGAAGTTAGTGAGAATCTAAGCGAGTCACCCAAAAGTCAGTACCTGAGCTGGGAGAACAACTGTGGAGCCTGGATTGCTCCATCTCTTGCCATAACCAGGAGACAAAGTTCCTATTGCTAATATAAGCAACAGGGTCAGAAACAAACAGTAAATATGATAATATCTAGGGTGTTGGGATTTTTATTTTTTTAAGAATATACCAATTTAATACAGTTTTTAAATTTATTTTTTAACTATAGCACATGCATCTACCATTTTGAGCATTAATCTTGAAGCCAAGATATGCCTTTTGGGTATTTTCCTATTAATGAAGTAACTTGCTGCAGAGATGCCATAATATCTCAGCAATCTACATGCTCTCTGGCCAAAGTACCACTTAAAGTTTTAGCTCCTTCTTGAATATGTTGGTTGGACACATGCCGTTTTTAGAAGCTAGACATTTTTTATTGGATTTGATGGGAAATATAAATTTGGTTTGGAAAAGGGCTAACTCTTCAAGCCTTCGATTCTCCCTATTAAGATTTTCCTTGCAACTTGGCCTCTTTTAAACTCCCATCTCGTGCATACTCTTTTCTAATCTGATACCTCAGTGTACATATCTAAACATGATCAGTGACAGTTTTAGCTGCGGGGTGAGACTTTCTGTGACAAGGGCAGTGAGCTCTGATTTGAGACCATTCATTGCAAGTGACTTCAGCTGTCTCTTCAAGTGACATCCAGCTACTTGAGGAATGGGGGATGACGAAAGTTCTTTGGACAGAAAACTTTCACTGACAAGAAGGTGACAGGTCCTTGCACAGCTGGTCTCTGATATGCCTTGGAAGAGGCCTACGTAGTTACTAATTTAAGTTTAGTGGTGGCTGCAAGCATGGAGCAGACAAGTTCTTGTAGATTTGTAACTCATCTGCAGGAATGACAGGAGTTGGAGCTACACTTATGGTGCTGGTGTTGTTGTATAACATTTCCAATAGCCCATGTTTATTTAAAGAGCTAAGTAAACTGAACTGCAAGCTATTCTCATTAGTGCTTCTGAACATGGAGCTGAACATGGTGTATTCTGTTAATTTGTTCATATATTTAAAGTGGATACTGACCTTTTTTTAATGGTCTGTCAACTTATAGTAATGGTATCCTCACTCTTGGGACTGTCTATCCCTTCATTTTTTTTTTTTCAACCTGTCCTAATTTTCCCCAATGTCTCCCATCAGTTTTTCAGCCCTTGAGGTGCTATCAATAATGAAAACGCTAATGTGTGGGAAGTGGGTGGCTGGGATTTTTTTTTTTTTTTTTAACATAGGGACTTCTTGCCTTGCTCAGAACAAATGCATGCAACTCCTCTCCCAAATCACCATGTTCCCTGCCACCATTGCTCCTGTTGGCAGTAATACTGGAGGGAAATCAAAAGATCCTTCCAAACCAGGAGAGTGATGTGGCATCCTGAACACCCACAGAGGTGAACTCCTTCCAGTGCATGAGGGGTAAGTGCTCCCCATTGCATGGGGAGCTGTGATATGTTTTTTGGCATGTTTGCTGTCATCTAAGTTGGGAACAGGGGCGTTTTCATCCCAGCTCTGCCACCAGCCACTTTGTGGCTACTGTCAAATTGTTGTACTCTGAACACCTGCTGATTGCTTACATATCTGTGCATATGCAGTAAAGCTTTAAATGTTGAAAGTGTCTGCTGTGCCTAATCCTGACCTGTGAAGGAAGAAGTGGTTACCCTCTAAATATCAGGTAGCTCTTGGATTGTAACCTCAAAAGTTTGAGGCCCCTGAGGGCTAGCCATTCTCAAAGAAATAAGGTGACTTATTGTGGATGTTTCAATAATGCTGTTCTGGCAGATCTGATTTCAGAGGCTCCTCCTTTCCCAGCACTATGTGTGACTCCTGTTTCCACTGTCCACTTTGCCTTTCCTGCTCAGCTTTTCATGCAGTTGGGCTCTAAGTCCTCAACAGTCATAATATTTAATTTCTGAAGGGTATCCTTTCACAGACCTGGTTTAGAGCATGGCCACAGGAATGGTATTTGGCACAGCAGGGAGGGTGGGCACCTGCAGCTGTGGCAGTGAGGGGTGAGACTGCCAAACCCATCTGACCTGCTGAGGACAGAAGCAGTGAAGAAGCACTGCCAGAAGGGACTAGTAGAGGGAAGATGAGACTAATTGTTATAAAGGAAGTATTGGAGACCACAGCAACACAAAGAGTGGGTGGTCCTGAGCTGAGCTCCAGGGGAAGTGTGGCCATTTACACCACTAGAAAACTTGGCTTCTGCTGGGTAGGGGAGTGTTTGTCACCATATCAGTACAGTCTCAGCTCTCCTTTAAGGTCTTTGCTTTTTGTGTCTGAAATATTGCCTGGTTTACATTGAAGATTACAGCAGTGTAATCTCTTTCTCAGCAGTTGTGTTTCAGTCCCAGCTGGTGTAAGTCAGCAGAGCTTAGCTGCCTGCACAGGAGTTGCACCATTTGCAGCCACGGAGGCTTTGGCCCTCAGTAAATAAACACCAGTGTATTATTGCAAAGATTTGACCTCATTTGTTTTGTTTTTTCCATCTCCTTGACACATCATTGAGCAAATTGTCACTGAAGCAAGGGAGTAGGAGAGGAGATAATTAAATATTACATAAGGCTAATAAAGTGTGAGTAAAATTATTTCTGTGGTTTAACATGTAGGTATTTTTTAGTAATTCCTTTGCTAGTTGGAAAATGTGAGCTCGGTGTAATGCCAAATAAACAGTTTGCTGTAGATATTTAAAAGGACCGAGTACACTTCTTACAGATACTTTGTTGACAGTTAAAAAATGACGTATCTATTATTCATGCTGAGCAGCCAGACAGGAGGAATGCTGCCCTAACTTTCACATGGTAATAGAGGAAATGGGAAGCAGTGTAGCTTGTAAAGGCAATTGGGTTTGTTTAAAGGAATCCTGTCTTTTTGGTAGCCTGACTTGTAACATGACTGAGTCTAAATTTGGTAGACTCAGCACTACAATGGAAAAACTTTTTTGATTTCAGCAAGACTGTAATTTGGTTTGGTGTATCCACACTTGACTGAGGTCACAGGTACAGAAACCTGATGCAGACAGGGTGTTTTTTTTTTTCCCCTAGAAGTTGCTATCTGTAAAGGAATGAGTGATGCTTGGCTTTCTGTTGACAAACCTTTGATTTTTAATGACTCATCTGCAAGAGCTGATAAAGTGTTGTGAAGCCCTTTCTTGAAGGGTTGGCTTAGCAGGATGTCGTGTGAAAATGTGTAGAAACAAAGGAGCAGCAATTTCAGGTGTCTGGGGCACTTCTTACTGAAGCTGATATGCTGGTTTCTTAATTTAATCAGAATTATATGTATGCAGAAAATGAGTATATTGAGATGACTACTGTACATGGTGATTACACATTGCTCACTGTTGAAATGAGATATGAGTTTTGTGTGCCAAAATGAAACTTGTTTAATGGAGGTTACCTGTGATGTGACAGATGCAGCAGAGAGCCTATCTGAGCTTACCTAGAAAGCTGACCAGAAGGGAAGCATTCATTTTTTCAGTCATTAAGATCTGTGTGATTTTGGCTTTCCAGTTTCACTTTTGCTTTAAATTGTATGACCCATGTCTTTCCAGCTTTTGTGCATTTCCTGCATTTCTAGGATTTTAGTGCATGTGCATAATGCAGAATTGCATGTCAACAGGAATTGTTCAATTCAGCCTCACAGTGTGGGGGAATAAGATGTGGAAACAGCTTTAGAAAGTTCTGGTAGCAGGGAAAAGATGCTGAATTTGCTGTCAGAGAAGTGGATACTGCCTAGAGGTTTGATTTGAATAAAGCCTGTGTTGCCCAGGTGTGCACCCCTCTGTGAGTACTGTGGCTCTGAAAGGTACAGAACATTGTGCTGGACAAGGAACACAGCTTTGTCTGGGTATTTAACCCACCCAGCAGGGCTTTGGAGTGAGATTGCATCCTCTTCAGCCCTGGGATGGCATCTGACTATGGCTAAAAGTCACAGGTTGAGCCAACAGTATTTCATCACTGCATGATTCTTGTGGTGTGCAAGTGAAAGTGCCTAAGGCCTCAGATTTATCTGTGCCTGGTTTCTCAAGAAACATAAGCATAGATTTATCTGTATAAGGAAATTAATTTTGTTCAAGGGAGAACTTGAAGCAGAATGCAGAAATGGTTCTGGAATAAGGCAGGTAAAGTTGTTAGTTAAATCAGCTCCATCCCTTGTGATAAATAGATCAAGAAGCTGGACAATTTATTGAATAAATTGTCCAGAGATGTCTGAATTATTTGCAGTGTCATTTCACCTGAGCCTGAGGAATGTGAGGCCAAATTTCAGCTGGCTATATTGCATTCCTCTCTAGAGCCAGAAATAGGATCTCAGCTGTTATAAATTGATTAATGAAGGTATTGTTATTTAGACCAGACCCTTAGGCTTGTAATGCCTAGTTTTAGCATAAATGACCAAGCTGAGCCATTCTTTAGAAGGCATAGCTTTAAAAGCTATTTGTCTAGTTCAGAAGCAAAAAATTATAATGGCTTTCATTGCTTTGGCATGCTTTATTGTCTATGTTGCTTCCCAAAATGATTTACTTGTTCCTTTTTTCTCTTGAACCTGTGTGGCATCATATTAGCATGGCACATGAAGGTCCTGAGGTGAAAATAAATCCACAAAGATAAATATCAAACTTTGAGATGCTGTTCCATGTAACTGAATGTTTATCTGAACTTCACACACAGCATCCAGTTAGATAATTTGCCCACGAGGCAAGTTTGTTTCATTTTTCACAATGTTCTGCTACTTGAGATTATTTATTCACTGCAGCAGAGCTATGGACAAGCCTGATTTGTTAAGCAAGCACTGTGAGGATAGATACTGCAGTACTATCTTTCATGGAAAACTTTGGAGTCAGAAGCAAAGGAGTATCTCCCAGTGCATCCAGGATGGGCTAGAAAAACTGGTGATGGTGCAACTGCAGAGGTAAGAGGAGAGTCCTCCTTTGTGGAATTGTCTTTTCCCTCTTATCCCTTCTGCTTGCCCTATAGTAACCTTGCACCAACATTTCAAAACTCTTGATATTATTTTAATAAAGAAAAAAGGTCAAGAACCTGAATGCTTCTATAGTTACCTCCCTGGATGTATGTTTAGTTAGCAAAAAAACTTTATAGCAGTCTGCTTAGCTGAAATTGAATAATCAGTATTCTATTAGACAATTCTTTACACTTAACAATCGTTCTTGCATGAACATGTTTGACAAGGGAAGCAGAGCTCATGTGCTGCATTAATTGTAATACATCTTGAGAGGCGTTGTCACAGGAGTTCTGTTCCTTTCCACCTTTGTGTAGATGAAGTTAAACTACCCACTAAAAATTCAGCAAACCTAAACTGCAGCCAGGGAAAACATCTGCTTTGGACATGACTTGCTTTATTTTCTAGCAGGAGGGCTCCATATATCAGTGCCTCGCCTTGTCTAATTTCATTAATGTGATCTTGTGTCCATCGTGTGGCACTTTAATAGCCATTATTTGTGGCCTCCATCAAATAAAGCATTGACCATAAATCCAACCTCACGTAAATGAAGATATAAATGTCAATCTGCATTACTGTACAATATTTATTATTTTAATTAAATGAAACTGATTGTGACATTTATTAGATCGCAGGTTCCTTGTTAATGGCAATGAAAAGAAAAAAAACATTGCTTGTTTTAGAAAGGCAAAAAGCTGCTTATTTGATATAATTTGTAGAAATTGTCTTAGTGTTACTAATAGGTTAAGAGGCTCTGATAATAAGTTACCAGAGCTAGGAATCTCTGTGGAACACAATGTTTGTGCATCTTTTTGGGACATAAACAAGCTAATGAAGCCAAACAGGACATATACAGCAGAAATATCAAGGAACAAATATATTAGCAAGGTGAACACCCTGCTTTTGTTACTCCTTTAGTAGTACAAGTATTTGCATTTAACTGAACCATTTTGATTCATTTTCTCTAAATAGCAGGAGTTATCCCAGGTCAGATATTCTAGGTTTTTGCTGGTAGTAATTAAACTTTGTTCACTGTGAACTGACTTATTTTCCAAATTTCTGCGGAAAATACAGAGAGTCTGTAGCTTTAAAATTCTGAAGCCAAATCCTTTTAAATCCAGTCCCAAGGACAGAAATCCAGTACAAATCAGAAACTGTTCTTATTTATTCTCCTTTGGTTGTTCTGTTCACTGTGCTTTTAATGCACAAAAAGAATACTCTATGCTGTTTGCATTGGTTGTAAGAAGGGATAATAATGGATAAAATTCCCTGGTCTTGATGCTGCCAAAATTTTTAATCTGGAAAATATCATGTGTCAATGAAAAGTGTAAGACTGAAGATGTGATATTTGGTACATTTCTTCACTTACAGGGAGTTGGGTTTTATCAAAACCTATTTTAGAGCAGCTTATTTAGAGTCTGAATAGTCTTTGTACCTCAAAGAAATCACAGCCCTCACCAATAGACTGTGTCCGTAAAAACTTCTGAATAATGGGGATGTTAAATATTATTTAGGAAAAAAACCACCCTGAGTTTAGTTTATTATTTTATTTTGGAAATACTGATCCTCTTGCTAATGAAGTCAGTGGCAAAACCTTAATTAACTCAGTTGGAAGTATGGAAACTTGGGAAATTAGGATTAAAAGGAGATTTCATCTTTTAGTATATAAGCTTCCTTTCTATCTGCATTTTTCACAATGATTCCTTGAAAATAAACAAAAATACACTAACCTAAAGGGAAATTGATTCAGCTCTTCAAACATCTTGAGAGTGTTTTCAGAGCAGTTTCAAATGTTTGCTACAGATCTCTAGGATCTTTCCCAATAATGCTGTAAGGTTTTTAAACTAAATTGTCTTTATTTCAGATCACTTTTAACCAAAAATTATTTCTAGTGTATTTGTTACAAAGCTGGTCATGAGGTTCTTGTCTGTATCAAATCCTATTGCTCAGATCTAATTTAATTCCAGTAAAGAGGTGAAAATGCTTCTCTGAAGTTTATTCTTTGGGTCAGTATGAACCATGCATATTCATGGTACACTTTAAGTAATTGTTAGATATTATCTTTTCAAGCTAAGTGCCCAGCACTGCATGGCATGGTGCAGGATAAATCCATTTAGCAAAAGCAAAACTGAGAAGCTGGTACAGAAGAGAGACTGGATTTAAAGACAGTGCTTTACATTTTTACAGGTGCTGCTCTCCTGTATTTATTTCAAGGCTTCTTTCCTGCAATGAAATAACCAAGGAAAAGCCTTTTGCTTTCCCAGAATCTGAAACCAAAGAAAGCGATGGCAAGAATACTTCTGGAGTCCCACTTTTATGTTTAGCAATTTTAGTTTAGTATTGCTTTTTCAGCAAATACTCTAAAACTTTTTTTTCTGTGATTTTATAGGCCACTGTGTAGACATGTAACTGTGTAACACTGTTCTCCCCCTGAGTTTACTGTAATGCATTTTTCTTAATTTTCTTTTTGTTTATATACACAATCTGTGCTTGTATAGATTTGTGGTATTTCCTTTCAACCTTTCTAGTAGCTAAAGCAGAGACATCTTGGGCTTATGTTCATTCCCAATGTGCAACACACTTTTTCTGTGTTGCACCAAGGCAGTGGAAACTTCCTTTTCACTGTTGCACTGAAATGAGAATTAATATTGTTGAAGTAACCACTGACAGTGGCCTCCATTTGCTGCTGCCTTCAAAAGTGGTCCAATGTTCCCTCTTGTTCAGAAGCCCTTGAGAAATTTGTAAAAGCACACATGGTGAGGGGAATTATTTCATCTCCAAATGCTGATCCTGACAACTAAATTTCACTTTGAGCATCTGCTGCAATTCCTCATCTGAATATTGCAGCACTATCCCAGTCTTTTGTTCCAAAGTCTTGCTGGCTGGCAGATGAAGATCACTTTTAATGTCCTGGAATATCAGTATTTTTTGAGGTGGTTGGTTGGCCCTGTTCAAAGTCCAAGTTCACTTCCAGAGATGTATTGTTTTTATATTCAGTTTTGGTTGCTAGGCAAGATCTTTCTTTTGTTATTATGTACCAAAACTGAGTTCTTGAATGTTCTCAGAAGCTGCCTTTGTTTACATTTATGTTTGTTCTTATCTGCCAAGACTGCTGTGATTTCTTCTAGCTCTGCTTGCCACCCTGAGATCCAAGTCCATTTCAGTGTTAGATGAGGTTGTGTAATTCTCCGACACCAAAATTATTTTGAAGAATTTTGTCAATATTTTGCCTTTTGTTCTAGAACTTGAGAGGAGTATGTACCATTCTTCCAACCAGTCTTCAGTCATTCTGATTTCTTGATTTCTTGTTCTAATGTGATTTCAATTTCCTTCTGTATTTGTTCTTCCCCTGGGAAATTAATCTGAGTTCTGACACATGTTCTCTGTCATCTTTGTTAAATCTGTAAGCCAGAGAATTGATGTTCTTAGCAGCGGCTGTGCCTCCTGCCAGTAAACTACTTTATGCTGCTTTAAGGCATTGTATTTTCTTCTATTGGTTTTTGCTCGTGTACCTAAAAATAAACAAACCTTGTTTTTTTTTCTTGTGCTCTCCTCAGTCTTCTCCAGGTGTTCCACATCTCCCCAATGGTCTGATCCATCCAGCTCCTTCCAAAAGCTGATTGACCTTCTCATCCCATGTGAATATTTTCTGTGCAAAGTGTGAAGGAGTCTGACCTTCTAGGCTCGTTTTCTGAAGTGTCACTGATTTGTTCTGTTACTTTGGGCAAGTCACTTAATCTCACTGTGGTGTAGTTTATCCACTATAAAATAAGTCTAATAATCCTTGTCCGCTTTGCTGAGCCCTGAATCTTGTTTGCCTTCTTTACATGTGCAGTCCTAAGGGTATTATAAAGCTTCAATTATTAATGTTTGGAAAGTGCTTTGAGATCTTTGGATGGAAATCCCTGTATAATCATATTTAGCACTTAGCATTTCACAGCACAGTGCAGACGCTACGTAATCCTCAGAATACTCCTGTGAGACAGAATTACCTGTCAATACAATTATTATCCTCACTTTACTGGATAGTGAGGCAGAAGGATTAGGACCTAATCCTGCTTCTCTTCAAATAAATGGGAGTTCTTCTCTTGACTTCAGCAGGAACTGGAAGAAGCTCCTGTGACACATCAAGTTTTGAGTTCAGTCTAGATGTCAATCTACACTGAACCTCATGGAGTCTCCTTCCTCACTCTACTACAGAGTTTGGTGTTTCCTGATCATGTTAGCTAGACTTTCTTGCATGATTCATTTTTAGTCTTTCTCCTTACCATTCTGTTTTGGTTATCTCCTATATTATTTTATCCTTTTGTTTTTCACTATATTTTCAAGCCCAAACATATTCTTGATGCTGCACATAGCCCTGGGGGATAGATCATCCATGAATTCTTCAGAATCACCTTTGCCATCCTCCTTCACAGATTTATCCAGCACAGCTCTTTTGCCTATTTTTAACAACTTTATTTTTCTGCTGGTCATATAACTCAGCTGCTATCTATTGCAATGCTGCTTCTACATCGTTGACCATATCAAACTGCTTTTTTTAGACCAGTTTTGTTGTTGTGAATGCAGTCCATAGTACTCTACCTAGTTATAATGATTTCATAGCTATGATTATGTTAGCCTGCCCTTTTTTCTTCTCAGTTATTTTAGTCTCTTCCAATATTAGACAAAGCAGACTTGTCTCACACTGTAGGTGCTCAGGCCTCATATTGTTACCCTTGAAATGATAAGCAAAGCAGTGCTATAAAAAGACTAAGAAAAAGTATTTAAAAACCGAACTAAAATTATTTTAAGAAATCCTTTATGTGAAGGAGAGATAGGTGAGTTCATTCTTCCCAGAAATAAGTTGAATTATACAACTTCTTATCAAAGAAGAATCAGTCTGTCTGACATGTAAGAGAAGAGATTCCTCAGAAATATCAGCTACTAACCACATATTTCAGCATCACCAAAATGAGCTGAATCTCTCTTAAAATAATGAGGCAAAGTAATTTCTATTATGTCATATTTATGGTGCTTCTCTATTTCTTAGCCTTTGTTCAAGGGACCATTTTGGAGTTCACTGGTGGACAATGTAAATAAAGATCCATCCACACAGGTTCATTTCTGGAGGCTGTCACAACAAGAACATGACACTGGTGGCTGGGGAAGAGGGTTCAAGGCTGGGATTTAGCCACAGGTGCTGCTGGTCACTCACATCTTTGAGGAGCCTTAGGAGACCTTCCTTACCCCTCTGTACAATGCTGCAAAAGGCCCTTGGACAGGAGCCAGGTTCTGCTCATTGCCAGGGGCTCTCAGGGGCCAGTAATACCTCTGGCAAAAGCACTATAAAGCTAATTAAAAGCCACTAGTACTGGCACCTTATTTCTAGCAATTCCTTTGCTTGAAACAGCCATTATTGAGCATTAAAGGTAAAATCAATTCTATAAAGGTAAACAGTTTTGTAGTAATGTGACCATGACCTATAAAATGACAATCTGACATTAATTTTTAAGGATCATATATTCACATATGCTGTCATTGTAAAGCAAGTAACATGACTGGAAGTAGGCCTATGCATTTTGAGAATGCATTTACAGTTTAACATGCTGTTACAAATGTAAGGAGGCTCCTTCTCTCTCCTCTAATTTTTTTTCACCAGCTTGACAGTTTTTCAAACATATTCACTGTCAGCCCTAACAACCTGTCAACAACTGCCATTATGTGAAAATTGCAAAGACTTGCTTGAGCACTGTGAAAACTGACAGACATGCCACAAGGATAAGTTCCTCAGAAACAGAGGGCTAAAACTTTTGAAAGGTGCTCCAGCCCTTCCAAGGCAAAATGAACAGTCAGATATCAGGGGAAAAAAACCATACACTTGTCACATCTGATATCTATTTCTTTTCCCCTCAAATTGAGGTGTATGTGAAGGAATAAAACATAGATTAGGACAAACTGTGCAACTTACTAGAGTTGGTGCAATTTTCCTCACTGTCAAGCAAGAGAAGCCAAATTTATCCACTGTGTAGATCTGCTGTGTGGCTGATACAAATCCTGGGAACCAGGGATAAAATTCACCCTTTTAGAGTATCTATAAATGAAATATGATTTTCTCTGAGTGGCTTACTGTAAAAAAAAAAAAAAAAAAAAAAAAATCTCAGTTAATATTCACTATTATATGATAATTTTCATGGAGAAGTGACCCTGCAATGCACTGTGGACTTCATAAAGCTTATTGTCTGATTCTATACACGGATGTTAAACAGCTGCAGTTGTGCAGGTTTGTGTGGGGAGAATAAATGTGGACGATCCACAGTGTGTAGGACAGTGCTAAAGTGTGTCTGTGCTGTGTGTTTGTGCACCATGTGGGAGTAGCAGAGAAATCTTTGGGAGTTCTGCCCTCTGAACATCCTAGGGAAAGGTATTTTAAATCTTCAGTAAAGGCACTGGGAGATGGTCAGGACAGCCACACAGCCAGGATGGGTCTCTAAGGATGTATTTCCTAGCTCTTGGTTATTGTTTCATTTTAGGTGCTGTTCCTGAGTCAGGAGCAGTGAACAGCCATCCAGGACTGATGCAGTCTGTGCACCCCTCCTCAGGTGGGCTCACTGCTGGGCTCTCAAGGCACATCCCTCTCACATCTCCTCCTTGTTTGAAGCCCCAGCTGACTTTAGTTGAAGGGCTGTGAGCTGAACTTAACTGGGAAATTTCTGTAACATGAGCTTTTAAATGTGCCCCAAGGTGCTGAGCTGCTGGGAGAGTTTTAAATCCTGAACAGTCTTCATTTTTGGCTTTCACCATCAATCCTCTGGAACATAATTGTACCTTGATTTTCAAACACAAACCTATGTGCACTAAGATGAAATTTGTATATGTCCGTGTCTGTTGCTTTAATTTAAAGAAAAAAAAGCAACCCAGGGTGATTGGCATTTCTTTCATAGAATGTGTCTGAAATGGCCTGTGTATGACTGAAGGAAATCATAGCTATGAGGCTTCTGTTATGCACAAAATTTCAGCTAATTATAGTCTCATGCAAAAGTAAGTAGAAATACCTTTTTCCTATCTAAAAATGAACTAAATAAATCATAACTCTCTGAGTTTCATGCATTTGGAATCTATCTCTAAAGCCACCACTCTCACTGAGTCTCAGGAGATGCTCAGCACCTTGCTGATTTACCCAGGAGAAACTAATAGTGATAGTAAAGCATGTCCCTCCAGCGTGGAATTATCAGCTCTTTCACAGCCATGATCTTTTACATGGGCAAATAATTCAACTCCTTAGTCTGGTTTCTCAGCTGTGGGGTAGCATCATGATACTCCTTTGCAATTTGGGAACTGTGAGAATGAAATTTGAATTGAAGGTGCTGAGATCATGTGGTGATGAAGCAACAGAAATGCCTGGGCAATTAGATGAGGTGGTTGCTCTCTTTGGATGTTTATCAGAAAGGGAGGAGGCAGGCAAGGATAAAAAAAAAAAAAAAAAACAACTAAAAATATACTTCAACCACAAACAAAGGCAACATCAAGTTGCCTCTGTCAGGAATTCCTGTATTGTAATTCCCTGATAGGCTCTGGCTGAGGCATGTTTTGGACCTGTGTCTCTCTGTGCTGTCTCACAGTGGTGCATTTGCAGGGCCCTTTCTCTGGTGGAGATCATTAACTCAGTATGAGCTCATTTTGGTGTGAGCCTTGTTCTCAACAGGCCCAAGAGCATTTGCTTGGAAATGTCTCATTTTCTTTAAATATTCTGTGGCACAAACTTAGAAAAATCCTTCTAAAATGTGCTCAGTAATGATCTAATGGCAACTCATTTTACTTATTAGCAAAGTGGAGAAGTCTCTATTGTTTTTTGGAGGTCTTTTCACTAGAAGACACTTAATTCCCTGTTATCCTTAAGCTCAGAGTTGTGCCATATTGTGGTCCTCTAAACCAATGTTCTCTGTCAGGGAAGGCACTGTAAGTAATCTGAAATAACACAATTCAGAAAGAGGCCTTACACTTCTCTTAATGACTTCTCTTATTTCATTGTCCCTCATGTTAGTTTTTTATTTGGAATTGTAAAAATAAGAATAATATTCATAGCAGGCCCTTTTTTTGGGTAGATTTTTCTTTTGGTTAAAAAAATATTTTGAGCCTTTAACAGCCCTTAGAGTAAATAGAAATTAAAGTATTGTTATTTTGCTTTTGTAACTCATCATGTATATTTTTTGTATATAGACACTCTCCCACTAGTTCTTGCTGTTTCTTTTTTGGTTGATATTTGGTTTTACACTTATGAGCTAGATAAGGAAAGGTTATTCATTGGTTTAATGTTTATCTGGTGGTCTAATCTTGGGTGGCAAGATGAGCTTAAAGCTTCAGTGATACTTATCTGAGTCTAAGCAGTGGCAGCCTGTTGCAGGTTTTGGTGAGCTCTGAAAAAAAGAGATGGTCACCTAATCCTCAGGTTACAGGGCGTTACCTTTTGGCTCTTCTCTTGATCTTGTTGCTGTTCTTCAGATGGAGATTGCCCAGCTAATACAGTTGGCTGAAATGAGATCTGGTTTTTATTAACCAGGAGACTGCCTGTGTGTTTCGAGTGTCTTTCAGTGCATGTGGTAATATGTAAGGTTATAAATCACAGAAAGAAAACACTTTAGCCTTTCAATAAAACATCCTGAACTAGACTGTCTGGGACAGAAAACATGAGTGTTTCACTGCTTTCATGGAGCATAATCAGTCACTCAGAAGACAAAGTGCTTGTAATTTCTTGTTCTAATATCTGACATACTTGGGCAGGATTCCTACCCAGGGCTACTACCCAAAGGGACAGGACCTGACACTTCAGAGTAGCCTCATTTCTCCAGAAGGATGCAAGTTGAAATTTAAGTTTTGCCTGTATCAGGGCACGGAAAGTGATTGTAAACATGTAAAAAAGCTTCCTTGACCATTGGCTAATAAATTCGGGGTACTTTCCTCCCAAACTGCACTTCTTTTGGATCAGTTTCCATGGTCTTGTATTCATGGTGACTTGCCCAATCCACAAAAATATCCTGTAGAGCTCCTGGAGTTCTTGTAAATGAACTGCAGGGCTACCAAGACCTGGATAGCCCAGAAGAGAACATAATACACCTTTCCTACAAGGACTTTCATTTGCTGAGGATGGGTTTCACTTGTCCATCCACACACTTATATGGAGAAATATTGATTCCAAGGGTTCCAAGACATTTGATGGCTTCAGGAAGGAAAGCTCATGTTTTTTTCATCGACCACCATTCCAGTTTATCTTTTTTAAACACTGCTGTGACTCTGGGGTTCAGGCACCAAGCACTACTTGTCTGCCTCAGCCAGTCACTTTTGACATCCAGTGTACTTGATCTGGGGCTGGTAGTTTACTTCAAACGTTGTTCATATGAATGGCTCTGGCAGCTGGGAGACTGCAAAGAAAGTGCATGAACAGTGATTCTTGTTTTCTGTCTTCAAAACAGATCTATTGTCCTGTTTCTGCTGGCTGTTTTGAAGAGTCTTGACTTTGAAGCTGGAAAGAAATCATTATCTCAGTCACATTCATTTAAACTTAAGGCCAGTGGTCATAACTGGTCACTCACATTAGCCTTATGAACCTTCTCCATGGATGAGTGAGAAGAATATTGCTTTATTGTAAGATGATTAAAATAGAAAAAAAAGTCTCTGGGATCTGAATGGGCACAGTATATGACATGTATTTATACATTATGCATCCCAGCTCCTATAATTTGATTATAGATCACAGCTGTTTCTTTTCTGTCTTGACCACCTTTAGCCTGTGACATGCTCTGCTATCATTCTCTCATTCTCCTAATACTTTCACTATTGAAAATACTATAATTTTCATTTTCTTGCTGTCAGATATTCAGTCATTTCTTTGTCCTGTCTTGGAGCTTAGACTCTGAAATTTATATGTCTTGATTTTTTTTCGTATTTATTTGATTTTAAAATTTATGCAGCAGGACTTTCCC
The DNA here is from genome assembly GCA_030060385.1 of Muscicapa striata striata. Classification (NCBI taxonomy): domain Eukaryota; kingdom Metazoa; phylum Chordata; class Aves; order Passeriformes; family Muscicapidae; genus Muscicapa; species Muscicapa striata. Next base: position 3,320,025 of record JAREIS010000073.1, read on the forward strand.
TAACACTCAGATCTCACCTAAAGCTTTTTCCTAAGGGTCTAAAAGTTCCTTTCAGAAAAGGAAAACCCAGTTGTCTCTCATTAACCCAGGGAAAACTGTGACACTGGGGTGAGTGCTCTGCTTAGAGAGAGGAAGGATATCAGAGAGAGCACAAAAGCAGAAGGGGAAAGTGTGGTATTATTCAGGCACCTATGTGAGGACCATTGCAGGGGGAGGTTTCTATGCTAAAATCATATTGAGACTTGGACTGTAAACTGGTCATTAGAGCTTGAAAACTGTTCCTTTCTGGGATTTAATTGGAGCAATGCAATCCCAGAGGTCAGATTTTGGTTGACAATCAGGCCAGTGACCAGAGCAGAGTAGAAAGGGATGAGGTGAAAAGGATGTGGTTGTATTAATTCAGTGCAGTTTCAGACAAGCAGCACAAGGATTTATAGAACTGCTTTTGAAGGAGAAAAGTGGGTATGATAAATGGGGTAAGTCAATGTCAATTTGTGAAATTACACCTTTGTGTCACAGTCTATCAGTAACTTCCTCTTGCTATATTTGGATGATTTTCCGGTAGCAGTGAGAGGGATCGAATGGTGACCAACCCACCTTTCCAAATGGCTAATTTAGGAAAGTAACAAAAGAATTGGGCTGCAGTGTGTGAATCATCCCAGATAAAGGTCAGAAATTACTGTCCTGTTTTAGCAAAGGATACTGGAACTTTTTAGAAACAATCACCTAATAACTTCCTTAGTGCATGAGGAGCCCTGATAGAATTGTGAAAAGGCAAGGAAGCAGAAGCAGCAATCAGGCCAATCCAAGGAGGGACTGGAGGCAGCTGCAGTTCTGGTGACACTGATGTCCCAGCAATGCCTGGAGCCTCTCATTTTGGGTGTCATCTCTAGAGAGGTGCAGGCAAAGCTTTGCAAGCAGGAGCATCATAGGAACTTGATCACACTTCAGGGCAAGAACATGTGAGGATCCTGATCCCAGCAGCTCTTCCCGTGGTGCCTCCCCTCCCTGGTGGTGGCCCCAGCCTGCCCTGTGTGTCAGGGCAAAGCCTCTGACACTGCAGATCTGAGGGACATGGTTCCTGTCCCCACTGAGGAGTGGGTGAGTGTTCCTGTCTTAGTGCAGTCCTGCTCTGTCAGTCTTTAAATGTTATGTTTAGGGGTAAAAATCAACAGAGATACTGATCCAGGGTAAATAGTGCTATTCCTGCTCAGGTTTGTTGGTTGCCTATCGTGTCTCATGTGGGAGGAAAACTGCATGGGATTCTGTTCTTGATGTATTTATTTGTGTGGTTTAGGATAGTGTGTGGGAGTTTAGGTATTTTCTAAAATAAGCAAGCAATATGTGTATCATAAAGAAAAATATTCTCCCCTGAAGAATTTTATATTCTGTATCGAGCAGACAACCATTAAGATCCAAAGAAAGAAGCTCTGGAGAAACTTGGATAATGATGACTTTTCTAAGGAAAAGTAGGAGATTTTGATGAGAGAGGAAAGGGTGGCTTTTTGATTCAGAAATAGGGTATTGGTGGAACATCTTATACCAACCCACTTGGTGCAGACACAAACATGGATCTCGTGGAGCAATTGCCCTGGTTTTGGTATCTCCCAGTGATGAGTCTCTGAAGAAATAGTCTGAGTTTTTTTGCTGTTGTACTAACAATTTTTGACTCACTATATGAAGTCCATTAAATTATGCATGAGATGTGCATTTTGCCCAGTTTGAACTGTCCACACTAATGGAAGCACTAATGTTAGATGAATGGTATCCTCAGACTAATGTGGTTCTTAACTGGTGAGCAATAGGCTGTCAGAGTGAAAATGCAGCAAGCCTAAATACATGGCCAGGTAATGAAAAAGGGTGGTGCTGTGGACATGTATGTGCTGGAAAACAAATAACTACAGGCCACTCTTAGACAAAGAAACAAATAGTCTGAGTAGCTATATCCTGCTTTGATGAATGGATGCAGAGCTATCAGAGTGTGATGTAGGTAGAGGAAAGATTTTTCTGCCTCAAACTTTCCTGGGGTGTCAAGAAATGAAATCTCAGACTCCCCTACCCTGAGATCCAGCAGGAGACAGGGTCTGATGGAGCCCAGGAGACCTCAGTTCTCAAAGACACTTATTTCCATGCCACATAAACCAGGCCTTTTTCCAGGCTTTGAGGGACTATGCTGGCTCAGCCCATATGGCGAATGGCAACCTTTGATTTGAGAGCAACAACACAAAAGCATTCCAGTGCTCAGGAGCATATTGGGCAGCAAGGCCATAGGAGGAAGCCCAATATGCTTTAAACAGCTGTCTGGACCCCTGTTTGCAGGGGACTGATGGGAAAAGAGTGGCTTTGTATTTTTCCCTGGATTTGTTGCAGGATTTCCTCAGCTGAGATGTGCTGTGTGCTTTGACAGGCTCCCCTGCTTCACTCTCTACAATTGTGAATGTTTTGGGGCTGTGTTTATTTCAGCTTCTTTTTCTTGCACACATGACTTTTGAGGTCCCTGCATGAGGCCAGTTGTGTTTCTTCTCAGCAAACTGAAACAGCACATCCAGGGACTCTTTAATACTTGCAAAAGTTGTGTGCCCTCGTTCCTTTCTGTTACTGCACGGGTTTCATGTGGAGGGAGGAATATCAGAAGAGAAAGTGATGGCTTAAACTGTAAAAGCTTTAGTTTATTCACCAATAACATTATAAACCTGGATTTAAGCCAATATTTTTGTTGTTTGGAGAATTTTGCTATACTTCAATATTTATGAGGTTTCATCTTGAACCACTCAAGGTAGGAGCATATTTCACTGGTAGAGAAAAGCTGAAATTCCCAATTGTAGTGGGAGTCCTGGAGCTAAAGCTTTAAGAATCATCCTAGGTGGCAAAATTCCCCCAGCAGTTATGGGAGTCATTGGGGAAGTGAATGTGTTTGCTGTATTCCATCTCACTTCCTGTCTTTTTAGTAACATCAGTATTGGCTTTATGTGCTTTCTTGTTAGAAAAGTCTTTATTTGATGGAGTATTTTAATAAATAGAATGTCCAAAAGGAACAGCTTCATGCAGAATGAATTGTTCTCAGGTCCTGACATTAAGAGAAGCCTGTTGCTCTACCAGCCTCTTTTATAAGCCCCCTCTCTGTGGGGTGTTTCCCTGCTGGACCAGTTTTTCCAAATGGTTTCTTCTTTGGTTTATTTTTATATTGGCTTTGACTTGAGGATTTGAAGGTTTTTCCCCTCTTTTCCTTTTTTCTTATTCCCCCCCCCCCCCCCCCCCCAACATCTCTGCTTTAATCACAAGTTATTTTCAGAAATGTGGTTACTTAAATTTGGTTTTTCAGAGATTTCTGGCTCCCAATATTCCTTAAATTTCTTATAGAGGGGAGACCACCACTCTGTGTTTTAGTGGCTTTCAGAGTTACCTTTGTGTTTGGGGAAGGCTGAGATGGGGCAAGTCAGAAATACAAGAAAGTTTTTAAAAAAAGCACTTACCAAGATGATAGTCTGGGTGATTTGTAGTTGGATTCCTGAAAGATCTCTTATATGGTTCAAGAGGGGAAGACTCTAATGTGTGTTTGAGCCTTCACATTCACTGCTTTTCAGGAGCTCTAAGGGAACATTTCAAATGTGTGAATTCAGGACTGTAGCCCTTGCTGTCCTTCAGTGGAACTTTGCATGCTTATAATATTGGCTTAAAAAAAGTTTATAATAAGTGTCTATGGTACTTAAATATTAAATTGAACCAGACTTTATAAGTGTACAAAGGAATATTTATCAGCTTTTACTGCCATTAGGTAGCTAATCAAGACTTCTAAAGACAATTTTTAAAATAACCTTTTCAATTTATGGGTAAAAGTGGCAGACCAAAATAAAATAGCTTCTGTTTTCCCAGTATCTTTGACATGTAAAAAGCAGGAGATTGCAAAGGTCATGGAAACAGTTAAACCACAGTTTAAGACAGTGGTTTTGCTCTCCATATTCTGTTTTTCTAACCTTGTATTTGCAGTTATTTTTTCAGCTGCTTTGCTTTAGAATCCCTGAGATAAATAGTAAGAGGTGTGGTAATATCCCTGCTGTTAAAACAGGATCAGCAAATAACCCATATTAGCCCAAGCCTTTCCTTGTTGAGAATCCAAATTTCAGAGGGGATGTGAGGTTTCTACAGCTCTGTTGCTTACAGCAGCAGTGTGTGCACCTAGAAAGTGTCTGAAAACAAGTTTTGTTTTTTTCCCTTGGGAATCTCTTTAGTTTAAATAAAGAAAGCAAAGTGCTCTGATGAACAGCAACTGAAAAAGTAAAACAGTAATAAATTAAGTACCAGGATGCTGTGCTTCTCTCACAGTGATGGAAGTCAGTTTTGGAGGTTGCACTGGGGTTTATAAATATCAGTGGACAGACCTGGGTTTACACAGACTTTTTGATTTTTTGCTTTATTTACAGGCTGTCAAAGTGTAAAAGGGGAAAATAGAGAGTGGTCATTAACAGCAGCAAACCTAAATAAATTGCTGCCATGCTGTGGGTCAATACCACTGATTGGTAATTCCTGAAAAGGTGGAGAAGGGAAATAAAATCCTGTGTGATTTGATTAAACTTTGAGTCCATGCAGATCATGGACTTGTAGACTTCACTACAGACATTTATAGGATAAAGATTGTTTTACAGCCTTAGAAGGGTGTGGGGGATGCTTTACCAACCCTTGTGAAAACAAGGTTATTGCTACAAGGAATTAAAATTTTGTTCCAGACTTGTATGACTAAACAGGATGTGCAGATGAACTTAACCATGTATGAGGCACATCTGGGATGAAAATGGTGGAAATAATGGATAGAGAAGTGGCAAGCAAGGAAAGTATTGAATTTCTTCAGCAAAAACATGCAGTGATGATGAAAAAATAAGTTGATCTGTTTTTTTGACTTCCTGCATCTCTCACAGGAGAACAGAGCATTCAGAAGGAATTTGAGTAAGACTATTAAAATCTTGAGGCAAGTTTAGGAATGGTTTTCCATGCAGAGCAGCACTTGCCCAGTGCCAGCAATGTGGAAAGATTAAGTTGGCATTATTTGGCACACGAAATACTGGAGCCAAATGACATGTAGGAGTCAGTAAAATTCTGCAAGTATTGCAATGAGCATCTGTGTGTCTCCTGAGCAGCATCAGTAATATGCCTGGAGAACAAAAGCAGCAATTCCACAGTCACTGCTCTGTGGCTCTAGTGATCAAGGAATGCCAAAAATTAGAAATTAAAAGAATTACTAGTTCCTCTCCCCCATAAAGGGATGTTTCCTTTGTTATGTATGATGGTAATTAGCTGATCTGCAAGGGGAGGAGGTATGGAACAGCAGAGATTTAAAATAGTGATGGAGAGGCCAGAGCTGGGAGGATGAAACTGCAACTGAGGATTATCAAGACTGAGAGCTATAGTTTAGTACTTTCCACCTCCAAAACATTGCATAGATATTAACCAATTAATCTTCACAAATGAGCCATGAAAATGATCAGTGGCTTTGTTGAAATCCAAACAGTGAAATCATATTTCAGATTTAGCACTTAATGTTCCCAATCTTGTGTCTTAGACAGGAGAGGGACAGTGTGAGACTTCCAAGAGCTGCTGGCTCCAGGTGAGGATCCAAAACCTCCATGATGTTGCCCAGGGGTGTCTGGCTGGAAGATCCTTCCAGAGATTTAAAGGCAGCAAGGACTGCCTAGTCTGAAGGATAATATTAGCTGTACAATTTCACTAGTGATATTTCTTTTAAAGTTCTTTTGCTTGTGGTTGAGCTTAAAGCATATATTTTCAAAAGATTTTGGGTGTAGTATTCTAGAATATAAGTGATTTGCCACATTTCTTTGAAACTTGTTGAAACAACTATCTAGCTTTCCTCCCACTCTCTTTGATGTAAAGCAACAGTAAAAGAGAAATGTTTAAAGACTGAAATAATTGTTCCTTTCTATGTGGATACTGAATTGGGTTTTTGTAACACCTCTACTTCTTGTCTTATAAGGCCAGAAATATGAATACTACACTCTTGAATGTTTTCCAAATCTCTTTTATACAATCCCAGAAACATTCTGGGTTTCCCCAGCATTTTTAAAAATATATTTCAGTTGCAGTGCTATGGCTTTTGGAGAAAATAACAGGTGTGTGTGTGTGTGTTTGCAATTCTGGGATTTGCTCTCGAAGAAAAATAATTAACACTGGCAGGAGTTTGATTGCATTAATTCACAAAAAGAAACACCCAAATGATAAATCCATAGTGGGAGAACTGCCCATATGTTACAGATTGGCTTAACATGGATGAGGCATTAAATAAACTAAGTCTGAAAAATAAAAACCTTATCAGCTTTATTAGCGTTGAACTCTGTGGCTTCCACTGGGGCTGACACACTTAATTAAAGATGCTCTGGTCTAATTAGGTTGCACATCAAAACTACAAATACAAGTTGGATTTTTTAAAGACCTGTCTGAGCTCCAATTCCCAATGTTGTGAATATTTATTTTATTCAGTTAGTCTCCACCTAGACCAAATGTTGTTAGGTTAGCTAACACAAAAATACAGGGATTGGAGTATTTAGATTTCTTGCACTGAATGAGGCTGGCTCAGATCCTCAGTGTCTATATATCTGAGGAAGACAGGTGTAGGCAAGGGAGAAAGATGACTTTATTTTGAATTTTAAATCATTATCTGATTCTATTTGACTGGCTTAATTCTATTGGTGACTAGCTCATGGAGAAATCCATGGCCTTCATTTGTTTTACTACCTGTGGGATTGATTCTCCTGTGGGTCCAGTCCAACCTCCATGGAGGTCAGTGGGGAGACTGCCATTGATTTAATAGAAGATGGTTCAGAATCGATGGGGATGCTGTGTGTCACAATGGGGGAGTGTTCCTTCTTTTTACCATCTCCTGTGCTTTTAAAATTCCATTTAAAAATTGAATTCTTCTTCTGTCAAACAGGACAGACCTCTCATACCCTGTCATATATTCCCATGATTTCTCTATAGGGAAGGTTAAGCATGGGAATCTTTGATTCAGCCCCTCTTTTTCCTATGAAGTTCTTTTCTGATTGATACTGGAACTCTGTAACCTTCTCAGCCTTTTGCTGCCATTTCTGTACTAGTTTTTGAAGTGCTTTTTCCCTTTAATTTGTAAATTTGTAATTTTCCTTTATGCAAGTAGCAGCTTCTGGCATTAATGATTTGTATGATCTTGTGTCAGGATAGCAGGTCTGAACTTCACTTCCCATCTACCAGCAATTAATTTTCATTCCTGGTGATGGCATTTGTCAATCCTATATCACTGTGAACAAAATGCTGCTGTTTCTAATGCCTAACCAGATCATTATTGCTCAGCCAAACACGTACTGGCTGGCGACAGGTAGGACATAAGAGCACTTCTAAACCTTTTTGTTAATGGAAAATGGAAGCCCATACATAACCTTTCAGAATCCATCATTGATTTCTGGTCCTGTTTTGGTAGCTCAAAATGTTGAGTGGCACATAGACCTCCCTAAGTGACATGGGAGAGATCAGCAGCATGAGGCCTGGGGCTCTCCTTGATTTTACTCAGTTTCTAAAGCTTGGATCAATGTGTTGGCAAATGGGCTCCTAGAAAGATGTGGGTGGCCACAGTGCTGTATGACCTTACTTATAACTGTGAACACAACAGTATTTCCCAAATATTATCCCTGTCACATCCTATTGTGGAGGTCTCATTCAGTTTTAATGTTAATTTTTCTTAGCCTGGGCTCTTTCTGGTCACTATCTGTCTTTTGCAGTTTGCTGCAGCAGGGTTAGTTGCTGGAACAGGATTTTGGAGTAATTTAAAACTGTTTTTTGAGAAAGGAAATAGACAATTCTGATTTATTGAGAGTGACTTAGTGCTAAATGGAGTGCAACTCCAGGCTGCCTTGAGCTATTTTGGCTTTGTTTCCTGCTTTGCTCATTGTATGTGTGTATCTATGAGTGAACATCCCTGCAAATTCCAATCCCACCCTAGAGCTGCAGAAAGCAGCACAGTCTCCTTGCTCCAACACTGAGCCACCTGCAGACAGCTGAGGTCTCTGAGTGGATGTGATGTCTCAGTGGCTGAGTTACTCCTTTCATAATTTCTGCTGAACAAACCTGCAGCAATGACACTGTGCTCACATCCTGTGCCCTGGAACTGAGAGCAGTTTCAGGATCCACGTTCCCCATGATGTGCCTGACTCAGGACATGAGCACAGCTGCAGTGTGAGCAGAGGAGAGCTGATTCCTGCCAGCAGCCAGCCTGAGCAGACCCTGCAGAGCATCAGCAGCCTACCAAGGGCTTACCTGTGCAGGCAGGGGTCACCACTGCTGCTTTCCAGACTCTCTTGGCTTGGAGACCACACATGATTTTGTTTTTCTCACACTGGATAGTATAGAATGCCAAGCAGCTGTAATCAGTGCTGTGATTTGCTGTTTCTCTCAGTGTACTGCTGTCTTCAGGCTCTTGAGAGAGGAAAGGTTTGGTGCATAAATTGTGAGCCATGACAGGGAGTGTGGCCTTGTGTTGTTTACTGTTGGTATCAGCCATCTCAGAATGGAGTGGCAGCTTTATCAGGGAATATCCAGAATTTTTCAGATGAAGTTAGACATTTTAGGAATAGATGCAGCTCTTTCTACTTTCTGAACATACTTTTTCTTATGGCACCTTACGGAGCTCATTTTAAACCCTGCTTCAGGGCAAAAATATTTATGGCATACTTTAAATAAAACATATTATGTGTTTTGTACAAACATATGTATCATTGTCCTCCTTGCTGGAGCTGATATAATTTCTGACACCAAGTGCTTGTGCCTCATGCAAAATTCATGACATGTCATTGAATAAGAATGAATGTTCCTTTAAAATACAAGCTTTCCAGCCATGATAACCACTTAGTTTTCAGTTTCAGGAACCAAAATCCTTCCTTGCTGTGACTGTTTGAGTGAAACAGAGTGTCAGTGACTGGCAGCTTCAGAGTCTGGTGGCAGGTTGAGCATGGTTTTCTCCTGAAGATGTTTTTTTAACTTCCAAGTCAATGGTATTTGTGGATCTATATTCAACATAAATCCTCCCTTAGAGTAGCAATGGTCTGTCTCACTCGTGGATATATAAGCATCCCATTGTTAAAAGCTTCCAATACTGAAACTCTTCATTTTTAATTCTTATTTATAAAGAGAGAGTTCTGCCAACAACATACATGTGGTAGAAAATTACCATTAAATCCTCATGTGCTGCTGCAGGGTGTTACAGGCAAAAATTAAAGACTGAATTAAGACTGAGGGGAGACTCATTGCAGTTACACCTTCCTTGTGAAGGGGAAGGGCAGGCACTGATCTCTGCTCTGTAGGACCTGTGACAGGACTGAGGGAATGGTATGAACTTGTGCCAGAGGAGGTTTAGGTTGGATGTTAGAAAAAGGCTCTTTCCCCAGTGAGTGGTGGTGCACTGAAAAAGAAATGGTCACAGCCCCAGGGCTGCCAGAGCTCAAGGAGTGTTTGGAAACACTCCCAGGGATGGGGTGGCATTGTTGGGGTGTCTGTGCAGGAATCAATGACCTTGTGGGTCCCTTCCAACTCAGCATATTCTGTGACTGTGTGATTTTGTAAATCTGCTTTGTGCTTAGCACTCTGCAAGCACTACAAGTGGTCCTCAACCTCCAGGATGAACAAAATGAACAGATAAAAGAGCACAAAGATAGTGGGGAAATAAATGCTGAGTTGAGAGGGAGAAAACACCCCAACAACAAAACGAAGAACAAAGCCCAGCATTTCAGAGGGTGCAGGGAGAGGAGCTGAGCAGTGCCAGGCACTGCTTCTGGAGAGCACCTGTGCTCACCTGGGCTCCTCTGCTCACTTCCCAAAGGGAAGCCTCTGCTGGAGGTGATGCTGTGCACTCCTGTCTCATTCTATGCAGCAGGGTTGAGGAGTTCATTCTGGCAGCTCCTCTGCAGCTCATCTCTGCTGCAGAGCAGGTGCTGCACAGTCACCCTTGGAGGTGACTTCAAGGCTACAGAACAACACAATTACATCTTGAGCAGCTGAAAGGATGATTAAAGCTTAACTTTAAAAAGGAAATATGAGTTAAAAATTAAAGATTACAAAATCAAGACTAAGTTTAAAATAAAAGGACTGTTCTTACCCCTTCCTGGCCTGGCTGTGCCATTCACAGGGGTGCATGTGGTGCAATTTGTGGTGCTTGAAGAGGCCTGGGACGTGGATTTCTTGCAGGGAAGTGGCTGAGGGGCAGCTGGCTCTGTGCATTCATGATGATTTCTAAGGCCATGTTTTGTGGCACTTTGAAGGCCCTGTACTGTGACAAGTACTGCCCCTTCAAACCACTCTGGGGTGTTGGTGAAACCCAGCAAAGCCTGCTGAGTCCTATAAGCTGCAAGGCTGGAGAGTGTTGGCTCTCTCATGAGCAGTAACATCATCTCCCTGTGCAGGAATTTCCTGCTCTGACACACCTGGCTCCATCTCCATGCCATTAAACCCATTAATGCAACAAATGGCATTTTCTAATAAATACATGTCACTTTCATGATTTTAACTGGTCTTTTTGATTTGTTTCCCATTTTATGTTGTTTAGACAGACTGATTTAGACAGTTAAAAATCCACTTAACCATGATACATTGTGGCTGCCTGACAGACAATAACATTGATATATATGACTAGATGAGTCTCTAATTAGATTTTGGCAGCGCTGTCACAGTCAGGGAAAGTTTCCACAAGTACTCCATTGAAATATTATTTTATGCAACCTCATGGAACAAAGGCCATTTTTAATTAAGCAGGTCCCCTCAAAAAAGATGTTAAACTTAATGCCACTTTTTTTTTTTAGTGGCCTCTGCCCTTGCAGTGCCTGCCTTCTCAAATATACTCTTTGGTATCATGATTTAAAATGCATATTTTAAAAAGTACATAAAGCAGATAAAAACAGGTTAAAAATGATAAGTGAAGCTTACCCTGGATGTTATATTAAAAATTAGTTGTAAACATGGAAGAAACAGTCATTTGATAAATTATTATTATTATTGTTCTTTATATAGGAAAGGAAAAATGTAGAACCAGGGACTGATTATGTGATTATATAATAATTATTAATATTCTGTAAATCTCAGCTTTTATGGACACTTCAAAGTAACTATAGAATGGAAGAGACTATTAAGCAAATGGTAAACCTGTTTCCAATAACATCTCTAAAATACTTCAGGTTAGGTTCAGAGCTGGAGAGAGGCCTCTCAGAGGTCTCTGGATACCAGTGCAATATAAAAGTGTAATAAGTACATAGAGCTGTGCTGCAGTTAATGGAGATGCACAGCATCTTCTGGCTGGGGCTTGGAATCTGCATCACTTGACTTCACCCTTGCCATGGCTGCTGCACATGAAAGACGTAAAAGGGGTGATCAGGTTTCTCCTTGGGCTCTTGGTGAGATTTCCCCATAACTGTAGAGAACAGAGCACAAGATCTGGAGTGTAACCTGGGGAGTATCCAACTTTCCTACTGGCACACATGTTAAATAAAAGATTTCCCTAGGGGTGTTTACAGCTCAGGGAAAAAAAACCCAAATAATACATGTACTATTCCTGTATCCTGGCATCTAATGAATAGAGATCCCTTTGCTCTTAAGTAGATGTTGAGACATCTCTCATGATGCTATTGGAGTTATGTGTGTGTGGATTGCTCTATGTGAAGAAAAAAAAAAGGAGTGGAGAAGAATGATACTGTGGGAAGAGCTAGGATGTCTGGAGTATATTGAATATTGAATGTTTTCAAATTGCATCAATTTCAAAGGCAGCAGGACTTTTTTTGTTGTTGTTGATCCTATAGAGATGAATCCTCTAATAAGCAAAACAAAGGCTGTTGGACAGTCATTGATGTCTTCAGCAATTTTGTCATTAATTGCAAGAAGTGCAGAATTTGACCTGGTTTTCTCTGTACATATCACTGAGGAGATCAGTCTGTGCATTTGCCTGTGCAGAAAGGTTACTGTGATAATTTCAAGTTTGAAGGCAGAATGTGTCACACCAATATCCTGTGTGGGCACGTGGTGCCCTTTAAAGCAGAATCAGGCTGTGGCTTATTTTCATACAAAAATAATACATGTGAAAATATAACTGATAATTTGCTGTTCTCACTCCATCTGTATTAATTTCAAAAGTGAATGGCAACTGCAGTATTCAAGAAGACTTGCTTCTCTCCCATGCCAATTCTGTACAAAGCTATATTTTTCCTTATACTTTTGAAGAACTGGAATGTAGTAAACTGAAAAAACAGTTTAATTTCTTTGCAGAAACAAGTTTTGTAGACCTTGCAATGTGGCATGATCAACTGAGCTAAAATACTAAATACCCTAGAACTGCAAGAGAAAGGTAACTACTTACCTCTGCTCTACCCATTGATTTGTGAAGAAGATTTGGTTCAGATCAGCTTGTAACACCCAAGGAAATAGAAGCTTTGCATGCATGAGTTTTAAGGGAGAACACTTGGCACCTACTGACTTAGTGCTGTCATGGTAAGCCTTGCTAGAAAAAAATACAGCCTGCAGTGCTGTTTCAGGTGACCATTTCTGGGATGTTTAGCTCATGTTCTAGTCGCCCCTCTCTGTCTCCTCCTTGAGCCCTAAATTTATTTCCTTTGGTATTTAAGTCCTGTTTCAGGGCAGGAGCTTGATTCTCCTCATAACCCAATTTGCCTTTAACAGTAGATCTGATATCTTCTCTACTGATGGAAGAGATAGGAGGCTGTTAGCACTGGTATATTTATATTGTGCTAATAGGTTTTGCCCCTCTTACTGAGCAGTGCTGATGGTTTAAAATAATGACTAGGCAATAAATTTTTACTGGGACAGGTGTACAAATAGTACCCAAAAGAGAGTGGTGCTAAGGGTCAGTCTATGAAAAGAATGGTGTCCCAGATTATAGTGCAAGATGAAACTGTTTCATATGCTGGTAAATCCTGACGACACATGGTTTTAGCTTGAGCCACCAAGACTTATTTGCTATCATTAACAAGATCCACATGTATCCAATACTCAGATCCATCTGAGTCAGAGTCATCTTGGCTTCTGTTTCAGAACTATTTATCCAAAGGGAGCAGGAGTGTCCCTACCACCCATTGACTCCAGTGGGAACCAAAGCTGCACCCAGGAAAATCCTGGTCTTGTACTGTTTGTTACAACCCTCTGCTATTTCCAAAACCTCCTTGTGACTCCTGCAATTCCTATTGTGGCTGTACCAGATGTGGATAGTGGAAAAACAATTAATGAATCCTGCCTTCAGTACAAGACAGCATAACTAACTTTGCTAACTGATGTCTTACTGTTATTTGGTAGCAATGATTTTTTCCACAGTGGAGACATTTTTTATAAATACTTTCTTGCTAGAAAATTTTAAAAAACACCGAAAAGTTTTATTTTACGTTGTTTCTATTTTCAGCTCCACACTTGAGTTTTCTTACTAGAAAAAGTCAGGTTTTGTTTTCACAGTTTAAAAAATGTCTGCACTAAACCGGCTCTGATATTCACACTTCAGCATCTGCTTTCCAACAAATCACACAATTTATTTTTGAATAAATGAATAAAGAATGTGGAGCAGAAAGTGGAAAGTAAGTTTAAACCAGATTTTAAAAAAATCATGATTTAAAGTACAAGCAAATGAGTAGATCCTTTTGACCTAAGTGGTTCATCACCTATTTAAACCACTAACCAAGCTTCAGTGACATTTCTGTACCTGGGTAATACTCTGCTGGCATTTACTAGGTTCATGCTACATGAAGTTTGAAGAATCCAGGAGTATTTGTTTGTTCAGATAAAGGTTTTGAGTTCTGTACCAAATGGGAGCTATTACAACCTTGCTAACAATAGCTTTCAGTGTAGTACAATCAAAACTGCCCCTGCTGAAGAGAGCAGTGTCCCTGCAAAGGCTGTGTGCTTCAGTGCTAGTCTTAAATACCTGCACAGCTCACACTTTTCCCCCTCAGGACACCAGGCTTGTGAGATAATAAATACAGCTCTTCAGAATGCAATAAAACACTCATCAACTGTCAAATGTAGGATTCGCCTACCCCATATTCTAGTGTGAATTTATGCCATTTGATTTGGAGGAGCAATTAAAAATTCTCAAGCCAGCAGTCAAATAGTTTTATCCTGTACTTAGTTATCATGGTGTCAGAGATAGCCCACCTATGGAAAAGGTGTCAGTCTGCCAAAATCTGTAGTTTATCTCTTGGTAGTGCTGTATGTCCTTCCAGCTATCTTTTTTTGTTAAGCTCTGTTTTTGCTGTACAATTGTGGACATCACATGACTGCTGTTTAAATTGGTTATAATGTTTTCTTTCTTCTGGTTAAACTGTAGGGGAGAAGTGACTGTTCAGTCCAAGGTCTTGGATTTCAAATGAACAGGGATTTGTTTCTTCATTCATCACTTCACACCCAAATGACAAACCATGAGCATGGAAAAGGAAGGTAGCACAATAGTCTTTGTCAGCAAATAGGGACATCCTTCAAATTGTAGCTTTGCTGAGAGTACTGGGCTGTTATAGAATATTGTCTACTCAGTGATTCAAAACACTTCACCTCTCTTGAGCTTCTGGGTATTCTTTTGCATGGAGGAAATGTCACTTTCCAATTTTGCAAATGGGTCTGCAGAAAAATAGGACCTGGAAAAAGCTGAGTGTCAGTATCACTTCTAGAGGGTATCCTGCAGCAGCAGTGGGTTCACAGGACAGGTGCCATGATGTGAAGATCCCTCAGCCTCCTTTTGTTGTTCACCTTTAAGCAAGGTGTGTCTGGAGTGACTGATGATGAGCAGAACAAATTTGTTCTAAGGAACTTCAGGTGAAAAGACACAGCCAACAAAACAAGAGATGCTTGAAATGTACTTAATGTCCTAAATCCTTCTTTCCCATCAAAGACCGATTTTTAATTTTTTTTTTTTTAGTTTTCAGTAGAAAATTATCTTTAGGGGAGATGAGAAGGAAGAGGAAAGAACAGAAAGGGTACAGCTGTTTTTCTCCATGGAGAACTCTTTTGAGATGGACACAGGGATGAAAAGAAGAAGGAAAAAATCCCGTCCTTAGAGTTGGCAAGTGTTGCCACCGTGGTGGTCGGTGGATGTTTTCCACATGTGTACGTGAGGGCAGCAAGGATCCTGCAGCTTGTTTTTCTTCTGTGTGCAGCACAGCACGTTGGCCTAGATTTTATTGCTGTGACCTGAACTCATCTTTGTACCATGGGGGAAATACTTGCAGTGCTTTACAGATCTCAGGGACAGTCTCATTTTCTCAGCACAGAGCTAATATATCAAGCTAATTTACTGCTGTGGTGTGTTGCAAAGCCTATATAATATTGAGTAAACATTCTTGGCTTATACATTAACTGTAACTAAAACCCAGTGCAAACTTTATTCTGGCTTCAGAATTTTCCTTGAAGGAGTGACTAAGAAAAGAAGCATAGACTTTTTTTTCCTTCCCCCCCCCCCCCTTTTCTTTTTTTGCAGTGAGGAAACTTTACTCTTAAACTTGGCAGTTCTCTTAATTCTAGGTCAAGTGGCAGGCATGGTCAGGAGCTTTCTGTGTGGCTCACTCAATTGACTCTTTTTCTTTGTCAGGATCCTTTAGTAGTGTTTAATGTGGTTTCTTTTTCCTGTGTGGTGTGCAAATACAACTGAATAAATAAGAATCTAGATGTCTGTCTGCTTGAAAACTTAGTAGAGTTGCTATGGCTTTCTATGGCTAAGGATTATGATGTTTTGGATGATCTAAAACAAAGGAAACCAAATACTTAGTTTATGGAATTTATGTGGGAATCCTTTTCTGAGGATCATAATGTGCTTTACCATGAGGATTTAATTACAAAGTAAAGCACTTATGTAAATGAACATCCTTTAAGAGAAAGTCAGGATAACATCAAGATATTATTTTATTTTGCAAAATAAAATTTATCTTTTTATAGGTTAAACCAATTAAAATTTGATGAAATAAATGATGATAATTTCCTATGGTTCTCAGTGATTCTGATGAGTGAAATGGTATCAGACTTTTTCCCCAGTATGTGCATTTCTTAAGTTTACAGTAACCATGTGTTTTATTTTGTGTGGGACTTTTCCAGTTTCATATGTGATACTGTCCCAGTGTCCTGGGAGCATGAAATAACATTAATCAAAAAGGGTAAGGGCTTTATTTGTATTCAGGGCATATTGCTCTGCTGAGTAAAATTTTTTCTGGCTTAACTGTGAACAAACTTTTCAGTGGATGAGTGCTAATCTTATTGAACAGTGGTAGGAATAAAAAGAAAAACATCATCAGAGCTGGTGTTTTGCTCAAAGTGAATATTAATGTCCCCTCTTCTGTGTTTCATGATAAACTCAGTGCATTACTGGAAAAAATTCTCTCCCATAAGAAAGAGCCAAATGCCACTCCCGAGACAGATTCTGACAATAGGGGCAGCAGCATTTATTCCTGAAAAACAGCCCCATGTGTGTTCTGCAGGAGCCAGGGAACCCCCAAATGAGTCACTGAAAAGCATCCCACTCTTTTGTTTGTAACATTGAATCACTTTTAATCCCACCAGGTTTCTGACATGGGGGCACATTTCAGTGGAAGAGTAGTTACAGACTTTGTCCCTTAACTCACATCCTTCACAGGAGTTTGCTGCTGCTGGGGTCTGACATGGAAGTCACATCACAATATGGGCTGTGATGCTTTTAGAGTTTGCTACAGAACAAAAGGATCATTTCTCACTGTTTTTCTTGCACTGTGGGGCGGGAAGGAAGCAGCCTCTGGGTTGTTTTCTGTTTGTTCTTCAAAGGAAGCCAGTTGAATTGTGGTTTTGGTTTTTATCAAGGGCAGTCAATAGAAGATTTTTGTATTGAAGATGGGTAAAGGGATTTTATGGAATCCCATTTTTACTTCTTTTTGAGAAATGAATTACACTTGAACATGAATTTTGATGTAGGGGGTTTTTGTATGCTACTTAATTTTCTGATTGAGCCTGGGGATCAGAGTTCTACAGTGGATCAAGAGTCTTTTCTGTTCCTGCCTGAACCAGGAGCCAATGGATAGATCTGATCTAAATCCCAGTGAGGGCAGTGGAAAGGCTTCCATTGACTTTGGGATTTGGATCAGGTGCCTGTTACAGTCTGTGCTTTTATATATACAAGCAAAATTCTGGAGGGAAACTATCTGTTTCAGACTTCATTACAAGCTCCAAATTTCTACAGTTCTTTTTAGATCTTCCTTTTGGAAACTGTTATTATAGTGTAAGAAGTGTATAGACAATGTTTCATTCATACCAACAACAAGAAAAACACTACTTACCACCAAGGGAAGATAGACAAGGCAGCCTGTTACATGCAACCATGAGTCCACTGCATTTTCTTTGCTAAGATTGCTGAATTTCAGAGATCTGCTTTCCCAGTGCTTGGGAATCAAAAATCTCCTATGGTTTTCTAACATTTTTAAAGTTTAAAATTCTTTAATGAGTTGAAAAGAGTTTTTGAGAAAGTCATATAATGATGGAACTGGAGCATTACTCAAACGTTCTGTTTCCCTGTCCATGACTTTATTCATTCAGTTACCATTCCTCTCATCATTTTATGATCATCTAGCAACCTTTTTCAATGCCAATTGGATTTTTCAGGTAAAGCCACTAATTTCGATTGTACAATAGAAATCAGTTTTCAATGGTATTTCAATTAACCTTGCTATTAAAGAAATTGCTTTTTGCCAATACTCAATGGTTGGTTGACATTCAGAGAACACACAAGTCCTTTAACACAATCTGTATTGAAAGAAAAACCTGCATTTGTTGTCTTTGAACTAGCTTCTTGTAGTTTGGAGAGTTTTCAATATAGCTGACACACAGCAGACTGAAAACAAATGCACAAAGTATTTTGAATTAAAAGCTTCCAAGCATTCTGTGCTATAATATATATTCTATTTTGTTTGGGCATAAATCCTGTATTAGATGTCTTTTTTTGTAGATGATGTCAGTTATTTACTGAACCCACTGCTGTAAATAACACACGTTTCTTGAGGTACAGACAAGCTGCCACCAGTGCAGATCCATGAAAAGCTCTGTATGGGGAACAAATGAACAAAACATTTTGGGAGAGAGTCTGAGACTTTTTTCCCAGCAATATAAAGACTTTGAAGGATTCTGGTGCTGGATTTCCCATTGGAAGGATGGCATTTGTAAGCATGCTGTAAATTTTAATTGGGTCTTACAGTGAGAGATATTTGGATGATACTGAACACAGGGTTGCAGAGTTGATTGCTTCATTCAGCCCATCCTTGCATTTTGCATAGCATGAATCAGTGGGAATTTTTAAAGTTGTGTTTTCTTTAGCAAAATAAGGCATAATTAGGCTAAACAGCCCGATGTGCCCATATTCTGATGTTTCAATGGCTTTTCCTTTAGCCACATTTGCTTTTGAGGGAAAGTGCCCAGGGTCTGATGTTGGACATTGAGACACAAGGCTGTGTTTGCAAGGAGGTTCAGTCTAGGAATGACTCAACAAAAACTGCATATGTGGGAAGGAAAAAATGCATATGGAAATCATGCACCTTTTACCTCTGAACTGGTTCATGCAGGACTCTGATAATCTGTCTCCAGATGTTGTTCAAGGCGTTTCTGGTTGGCATCTGGCTGAGTGGAGTTTATCAATTGTGCTCAAAGCAGTCCAGCTTGCTTTTAAAATGTCATTGTTTTAAAAGAGTCGGACCCTCAGCCTCCAATTTGCTTCTTTATTCCTGAAGACCCCAAATGTTAAAAACATCTCCATTTAAAAAGTGCCCTTTTCTACTTTTTACACCTTTATTTGAAATCTGAGCCAGTCGACCCTGCCAGGGTTTCAAAACTTGAATTAACTGAGAAGTAAAGACCAGTCTGAAATTGCAGCAGATGATAGAATAGAGCTCTAAATAAGAATACAATAAAATAATAAAAAAGAGACAGCCAAGTTGTCAGCAGTGTAACAGTATTTTAGATAATCCCCTCTGGGCCATTTTCTTAACAGCAACCATTTGTGTTTATCCGAAGATTAGTGCAGAGACTTTTGATTTTACAGTGCATGTTCCCCATTTACTTTTTAAAAAAATATTTATATGCTTTTATATATATTGCTTAGTATTCCATGTGAGGCAAATAATACTACATTGCTTTAGGTTTTATTGGCAAGGCATTTAATGTTTGGGATGGGGTCTGAAGTAAAAAGAAAGAAAAATTATTTGGTCCTGTAGGCTGTTTAAATGAGGATTAGAGCCAAGTGTTTGGATCCCAGGAAATTGGCCAAGCCTGGATACTCACAATGTCAACTTGCACGTACAGTGCATAGTTTAATATTTTTATCATGAGACTTTAAAAAAAAAAAAAAAAAAAAAAGAAGAAGAAGAAAAAAGTAGCTATTTGCCATTTCAGCTCTGCTCATAAGACAAGAAGACAGCTGATTCAGTTAAAAATAAAAATATTCCTTTGGCTTAATGTGACAGTAGAGTTTTGCCCAAATAGGAGTACAGATCTACTGTGCTAGAAAGAGGGAGATGTGGAATTATGAGAATATGGCTTTCACAGTTCTACCCAATCCTGTTCCAAAAAGGAGGGAAAGATTTGCCAGCACTGGCAAACAGGGCTTGGGTTTCTGCTGGCTTTTAGGACAATTCTCTCATTTTCAAAAATGTGTGAATAGTAATGTTAGTAATGAGCTGTCAAAAAAGATTGTTATTTTTGCATCTGATTTAACCTCATTCAAACAGGAAAGGTGCATTAAAATAGTGGAAATCCTGGAATAAGAGTGGCTTTATCCGAACTCCTCTACTGGATCAAATCCTTGATCAATTGGAAACAGGTGTAAGTTAAAATGAAGCAGGAGTGTTCACACTGAGATTGGCCCTAGTTTAATTAAATTGATTTTCAGATCAATTTAAATTGAGCTGATGCAATTTGCCCTGTTATTTAAATTAGGCCTGCAGGACTAGTCTTGGAATGAGGGACTGCACACAGTATGTGTAAGAGTATCTGAATCGGGACCGTTATTATTATTTATGGGAATCTACTTTTCAATGAATTATTTTTTTCAAATTAGGGGGTAGCAGCCATAATAGTCCACTGGTGTTGGCTCCATTGATAATTATACCATTTTTCTCCTTTTCGTAATTGTCCTAGTCTGAACTGTGCTATTTTAACAGAAAAT
This sequence comes from Muscicapa striata striata, assembly GCA_030060385.1. NCBI lineage: Eukaryota > Metazoa > Chordata > Aves > Passeriformes > Muscicapidae > Muscicapa > Muscicapa striata. The sequence continues at coordinate 3,340,201 of JAREIS010000073.1, forward strand.
GTTAATTATTTTATCAACAATTGGCAGACCCTGCTTCAATTTGCTGTTTTCCCTTTAACCAAAACAAAGATTACAGGCCCTGTTCCATAGCTCAGCTGCTGAATCTTTGCTAAGAAACTTGGGAACCCCTTTCTCATGAAACACTGTGTAAAGCTTTAAACACTCTTTGAAGCTGAGTTGTATTAAATGATAGACAAAAAAAGCCCTCTGAAGAATTGGTGCTTAATTACAACTTAATTAGCATAATTATGCATGCTAATAGCATCTCAAATGAATAGCAGTTGTCAGGAGGTTGGGACCATCTGTAAGAGTGTCGGATTAATACATCATTTTTTATTTCTAACAACGCTGTAACTCTTTCCCTGAAAGTGATTTTCATTAATCAAGTTCATTTTTATTATATAGAAAATTTGGCATTTTTCATTATGGGCCATTATCCGTTTCCCCATGCAGTCCTAATACAATACTAATGAGACCCCATGTGGCTACTCCACACTGACAGTGGTAGTACAGGTGTATTATTATAATTGTTACAAACAGCACATTGTACCTCAGGACTAGTAGAGTTCTAATCTCAAGATATCAGGGTTTCCACTTGGTACCTTCCCTTGGGCCCAGTACAATTTCCAGAGCTTTATGAAAAACATACATGTTTGTGGTTATGAGGAAGCAGATTTAAAGAGATAGAAGCGTGTTTGTTTTTGAGCTGGAGAACTTGGAAGTTCAGTAAGCTGCTTTGGAGATTTTTTTCTTTTTCTTTTCCTGACTCTGCTAAGCTTTGAGCTTCAAAGAAATTTCTTCCTCTAAAGAGCTGCTGAGGGGCACAGGGGTGATACAGTGGATACTCTGAAAGCATCAGCATTTACTTGAGAATTTGTGTGTGTGTGATCAAATTGCAGAAGTATTATTCACTATAAAATTTAGTAGAAAAAGGGCAGTGGAAAACCTGTCCTGGATATATAAATGTCTGCAGAAGGAATCATGTAGGAGACAAGTAGCCAGGTTCCAGTGGTACACTGCTCGTTCATGAGCACAGAAAGTGGATTTTGAAAGTTTAGAACATCTTTTGTGTTCAGTCAGAGACCAGGGTGTGCTGTCAGCCATGCTGCTGGAAATCCAAAGCACAATGATTTAAGTCTCTGGACTTAGTTCAGATTTACAGTGCAGCAGCTTAGTGCATAGCTGACCTTAGTGCTTGTGTTTTAGCTTTAACTAATTGGTTAATGTTTGCTTTGTGGAGTCAAAAAGCTCTGTGTAAGCTCTAAGGATTATTTTTATTTAGTGGCATGTTGGTATATTCATGCCTTATGTTTGTATTTGATTTTTTTTTTTCTCTGAATGCATGATGGTGGTTTTTTTTCAGATGAGATTTTCCCAAGGGATTTTTCTTTTTCCTCTTACTTTCCCTAAATAGCCTTCTGAAATCTAAAGGCCTCCCAGTAAATTCTGATTTCCTTTGGTGGCCTGACTATAGAATGAATGGAGCAGTTTTGGAAATGCATTTTTAAGGAGAGGGAGTGAAAGAGAATGGAGAGGAGGACAATCAACAAAGCTGCTGTGCCTGTATTTATCAGGCTGCCAGTGGGAGCTGCACAGCTCAGACTGCACTTCTAATCAACCCTAAACAAAAGAACATTGAAAATAGCTCAAGTGACACAGTCCTCATCATAACTCAGGACTTGGTGGCAGGCACCAGTAAATCCTGCTCTCTTGCTGTTGTTTGTGAATATATTTGTGCATATAAACCCCACTTCAGCATCTACTGGGGTTTAGGAATCTCCATGGAAGTAGCCCATCAGCTTTCCCCCCACTGTTCCATCAATCCAGACCAGAGACAAATGCCCTGTGACACAGGAACAGGTGGAGGTTGAGAAAATAGGGCCTGGCCAGCACTGAATGAAGATTGCATGTAAATGAGCAGTAATAATATGTAAAACAAAAGCTCAGCAGGGGCTGTTTGTCCTGGTGTACAGCTACTCAAAGTGTGATACAGACCCTGAGTGAAATAACAGCAGCACCCCTAGATCAGTCTGATGTGCTTTAATGTAATTTTATGCTGAAAATTCAACATCAACGAGCAAGATAGTGTTTAAGCTGGGACTAGAAATTGCTAGGACAGTACCAGAGTTTGTGTCTTCCATTTGTCTGCTCCATAATATTCATATGAGAGTCCCAGGAAAAGCAGTCTGTGGTTTGAGCCATCTGATGGTTCTGCTGTTCTGAGGGTACCAGTGCAGCCTCTCTCTGCAAATTCCCATTACCTGAAGTGTCTGGTTATTAAGTTCACCTGGTAACTGTGAGTTTGTTACTGTAAAAATGGAGAGAGATTAATGTGTGTGTGAACTGAGCACCCAGAGCTGTGACAGCTGATGGTGTCCACGGTGGGATCAGCTTTAAATGAGTGAAAATCTGAGCCTGCCCCCACCAATGCACAGGCAAGCGTGGGCACCTGACAGCTCACAGTGTCCTGGGATGTGTGCTGGGACTGGACAGCTTTTGTTCAGGGATTTTAGAGAAGGCTTAATTATATTGCCTTGAATAATGTTTTCTGATGTCATTAAACATCTACTGGAAAGCTAAGAATAGAACTTCAAAGTAATGTCACCTGTAACATTTGTATTCAGATTTTCCTAAGGAGAGACACTAACAGGTGCTGGAGCCCTGGGATTCCATAAATTACTTTTAACTCTGAATTCTCCCAGAATGGCAAAAAGTGAAGATCCTTAAAAAACAAACCTTCCCCAGAATACTGAAATTAAGAAGAGATTAATAAAAATCAATAAACATGTTTCCTTCTTTTGCCTAGATTTTCCTAAGTGTTGGATTTAATCATGGTTTTCTATGGGATGGGAGGTTGCATGTGAAGTTATTCAGTCTGGCTGCTGTGTGCTCAAAGCCTTCAGTGCCTGTTCTGTTCTCTGCAGATTTTAAATCCTGCATCTTTGGATCCTTTAGAAGGTCACTGTTGTATGGTCAACACCTGACCACAGCTGAGCCAGAAAAAAGTTATGGCAGCTCCAGCTAAATAGAGTTAATCAAACTGAAAAATGCATCCATGGCTTTTTTTTTGGGTGGAGTTGTTGTGTTGCTACAAAAATCTGTGATATATAATATAAGGGGAACACTGAGTTATGGATAGTTGACCCTAGAGAGGGTTGCTGGAGAGGTGGTGGAGCCTGCCTGTAGAGCCATGTGAACAATGAAGGGCTCTTGAGCATCTTGCAGATCAAGTCTTTGATCTGAGGCATCAGCTGAGGGTGGTCTCAGGGCAGCCCTGGCACCTCAAGCTGTTTGGTTCACTGCAGGACAGGGAGAGATGTTCCCTGTTCTGCCTGGAGGGATCTCAGTGAGGAAAAGGAGAGTGCCAAGGAATTTGGCTGTGTTTTAATGACATACGACCTGTCTTATTTATCAGTTGGAGTGGGTTTTTTTCCTCTTTTATTTTATTTTTCTTAATGTCTCAATCCTCCAGAAGATCCTGACCCTCAGCTCTAAAAGATAATCCTGAACAGCTTGTCTCTTCCTTTTTTCTGTGGCTCTTCATATCCTTTTGCTCTACCACAAAATGCAGAAGGATACATTTTCACTGATAGCACAGAATTCTATGATGGGGGAAGAGCAAACCAAAGTGTGAGAAGCCAAATGCTGCTGAAATCTTAGATGGCAAAACACTGCTCAGGCCAGGCAAAGGAGTTTTTTCTGTTCTCATCTGTACCTTTGGCTGGAATTGCCTTCTTCTTTGTGTGAGACCCAGGCTGTGCAGTGACTGCAGCAGGGAATGGGTGCAGGGATCCAAGCCCTGGTTATTAGTTTGCATGAGGAGAATCACAGGGTGGAGGTTATAAGTGGAAGCAAAGTATGTGCTGCAGATGGCTGTCTGTTGACATTGCAATAGAAAGATAATGCTTTCCAGAGATAAAAGAGTAATCATAAACTGGATGTCCAGCCAGGAGAGTATATAGACTTGAGTAATAGACTTGGACTATGGGGTTAGACTCCAAGTTCCTATTAAGTACATATTTTCAAGAAATTTGTGGATTCTCAGATTCAGTATTTAGTTCATCATTAAAAAAAAAAAAAAAAAAACCCAAAAAAAAAAAAAAAAAACCCAAAAACAACTCCAGGCCACAAAGCTTGGGCCTGAATCCAAACTTTTGCCAGATTTAGCTGATTTGTAAACTAGTGTTTGCCTTTTGAGCTGGAGTTTTGTTGATGATGATTCTTAAACCAAACCCCAAAGACTGCTCTGTTGCGCAGGCTCTGAGGGCACTTCTGTGCCACCATTATAGTGAATTGCTGATACATAAAATGTGTCTGACCACACATGAGTCTGAAGATCAGAGTGGGCAGTGCATGTGTCAGAGTGCTCCTCCCTGCTGCAAGCATGCTTTGCTAGTCTGGGCCCAAGAAAACTTCTCAGACAAAGGGATTGGTAACACCCTTCCTCTGGCTTACTCTGTTCTTTTTCAGCATCTGTGCTGAGCTTTATTCATGCTGTAGTTTTGAGCAAAAGAGGCCCTAAATTGTTGCTGTTTGGCTAAAATCTGCTGTGCAGTGTCCTATGGAATACTTGTCTGCCAACAGTGGTGGGATTTTGCCAGCACATCCCTAATATCCCCTTGGAGGTTGGTAACATGGTGGTAAAGTGTTGGGGTGTGGCTGCAAGGGCTCTCCACAGCTGAGGAAAAGCACACTTGTTGGGCTTTGATAAAAGACCTATTGGTTGTGTGGTTAACAACATTCTTATTAATGCATAAAACTTCCATTGTTTCTTAATTTACTTGGAAGTGTTGTTTAGACCCTTAATTGCCCTATAATGATATAGTGATAGTGAGTTAGATTTCAATCAACATACTCAGGAATTGCCAGTATTTTAGCAATAAATTGCTAGCTAATAAACTTGTAGCTTTCTTTGTAAATGCCAGTTAAAGGCCTAAACATTCCTCGCAGAGTTAATTGCACATTTAGTGCTCATGTAATTTTGAATTAATTACATGCCAAATGGATTTATGTTGTATGTACTTAATAAACCTTGGTAAGTGGCCTTTTAACAATCAGTTGGTATTTAGGATTCTGTTTATGTAAAAAGAATGACTTATGACACTGGGCCATGACATTTTTACCAGATCCTGACTTGCTGACTGTAGTGCCCAGTGGCTTGTTTGGGTTTCACCACCAGAAGCTGCAGCATTAAATGAGCACAGGTGTGAATCTAGTGCAGACTTGTGAAGATTTATTGTGTCCCAGCTTGATCCTGTAGTCAGGAGATGGATTCTGCATGAGCCTCAGTGATCCAGGGCCCACTGGAGTGAGCAGAAGGGTTGGTGCTGGTTTTGCCTTAGGTTTGGGCTGTGCTGCAAATGTAGAACAGCTCTGGAAGCAATTGTGGCACTGCAGCAACTGTAAGAACCAGAGGCAAAAAAAGCACAACACCCTGCTGAAGTGGAAGAGAAAATCAGTGCCTGACTGTTACTCCACATCCTTTTGTGAAGTATTGTTTAAATTAGGTTTCCAGGTTTCCTTCCGGGATGAGTATTTAACCTGTGAAATTTTAAAAAGCTTTAAATCTATTGACACTGGTAGTGTAGACCCATATTCCAAACAGCAGAAACATGGTTGTGTAGGTGAATAAACAGGTAAACTAAATTTCCATGTAAAAATTCTGCCAGGGTTGATCTTTTTTAGGTGCTTTTGCTTTTCAAATGTTAGACATGAAGTGGTTCTCTCAAATCCTTGTGTACACCTTGTACTTACATTTTAGGGGCTTTATTTTGGTTTGACATGCCAGGAGCAGTGTGTAATGTGTTTGATCTTGGCTTTACATACATGTATTCAGGGTTTTTATCTGAGTAACAGCAAGTGACTCCTAAAAGATTTTGCAACCTCTAACACACAAATGATAACCTGTAGGCTGCAGGCTCTTAAACATTTAATTATTGACCTTTATTCCTTTTCTCTCTCTTCTGCAGCTAACACATCACTTAGTGCATTTAAATATGGAGTGAGTGCTCAGAAATAACTTTTCAGGGAGATATCATTGTCAGGTTGTAGCAGTGCTTGAGTGTTCCTGTGACAGGAATTCCCTGTCAGAATAGCACGTGGAATAGCAGGCTTTTGCCCTCTTTACGTGGAGATAAAGGCTGAGCGACTTGGGAATACAGAGGCAGGTCAGGGTGAAGAGAAAAGGCCAGCAATAAAATGAAAAAGCAGGTCCTTAGGGCCTGAAGTGGAGTTCTGCATAAAACAAAATTGTAGAAGTTCTTCCACTGCTGTGAAAATGTCTGATTTCCCTTGTTGTGGAGAGGTCGGGAAGGCAGGTTTACAAGCACCAGATAACTGATGCAGCACTGTTACTAAAGATGTTCTTTCCTTTTTTTGTCCTGGTGAATGCCACTCAGCTAAATGGTTACACCAGCAGGCTTCAGGTGTCTGAACAGCCAATCTGCAAAAGTGTCATCTCATTCTTTGCTGGATCCTGGAATAACTGAAACATGAATTTACCAACAGAGTAGGAGAAAAGCTGCTGTGCTGAGGAGTGTTTGCCCTGTGGGGTGTTGGTGGCTGTGTGGCCCAGCAGCAGCACTGCACAGAGCAGGTGTCAGTGCAGGATGACAGCACCAGCTCAGTGTCTGAGTGAAGAAAAGGTACCTGCAGACTGCCAAGATCAATGATAATTTCTAAGTGGCTGTTGCAGAGCAAAGCCAGGATATCAGGTGTGGAATTTTGAGTTGAAAAACTCCCTGTTTCCATGTGAAACTTTAGCAGATAGGAATGAAAGAGGGGACCACATCTTAATCATCTCACAGCATATGTTTTTTATGAAATGGGAAACTGGGCTCAGTCTACTGTCAGATATAGTCTCTATTACACACCAAGCTCAAACTCACAATCAGAATTGATTTTGCTTGCTCTGTACAACATGGAGAAGCAGATGTATCACATATATTAATGAGTGTTCTGCCCATCAGGGAAGCAATATTGCCATTCCCAAATGCTCAAAGAACAGAAGACTGAATGATCATAGTACTAAGTGTAGAGTTCTCTTTCATCCAAGCACCTTCTTTAATTTTTTTTTCCCAACCTCTGAGTCTGTGTACCCAAGTGAGCTGGAATTGAAGATTTTTAGGTGTTTTCCATGAGACTTGTTTTATAGTCCACCAAAGCAAAGCTTATCAGTTAAAAAGCACTGTACCCTAATCTCCAGAGCCTTTTCCTGCCCTGCTTACAGGGGCAGGAAGACTTATCTCTCTGCTGGTCTCTGTAAAATGCCCTGTGGAAGGACACCCATCCAACTCTCCTTAAAACTGTTATTTTCCTCTGGATGTGTGCTCAGATGAGATCATTAACCAGAATCTTCCTCATCAGGACCCCTTTTCTTGCTGCAGCTCCCAGAGCAGCAGAGTGATGCTCCCACAGCTTCTGGGCTGCTGTCTGTACCTTGTACAATCAGGGTTTTAAGCCCAGTGCTGTCCAAACTTGTTTCTCCAGCTCTTAGTACTGCTCTTGCCAGTCGTGGTGGTTTACTCTGGTTGTATGATAAGGGTCTTACAGCACTTGGTCATTTGGGTTAGGGGCACAGTGAAGACCTTCATTAAATTTTGTTCCAAAACTGTGTTTTTTCCAAAGAGAAAAATTTATGATATACTTTTATGTGAGGGGTGGAGAGGTAGTATATTGAAAGACTGTGCCTAGAGATTTTTTTTTTATGAAATAGTTTTTGTGTAGAAACCTAGGTTTTGGGGGTTTTTACATTTTCAGGGTAAAACTGACTTCCTGAGGTAGCTTTGGTTAGTATAAAAACCAAACTGAACAAAAGCCTCACCCTCAAACTCCTGCACTAGAAGATAAAGTTTTATAAAAGGGCTAACTGTTTTCTGTTGTCCCCAAGTAAATTATTTTCTCTTTGTTTGTTTCATTCTGAAAGTGAATCTGCCAAGAGCTAATGCAGTGTCAAAGGTTAAAGCATAAACTAGTGCAGAGGGAAATTTAGGGAGAGAATAAAAAATGTGGGACAATCACTGAGGTGAGGAGATAAACAAAATTGTTCCCTGTTGGCAAAGGTTCTGCAAAGGGCCTTGCATCTGTTGTACTGGGGTTATACACAAAGACTTAAAGAAAACTCTGCTGTACAGACAAGAACACAAGTTGTATTAATTATGCTGACTGATGTGAGGATGAGAATTTGGACTGCAGGTTTTGAACTGCAGTGAACTCAGGAAGCACTGGCTTACTGCCCTCCTTTATCCAAACTCCAAAGAAAATAAAAATGGAATCTCCAGCTTAGCTCTATTACTGCTGCTTTCCTCTGTGGTTGTGCTTGTAACTAAGCTGGATGGTTTTGTTTTGGTACCTGGTCAGGGTTAAAGGCCTTGCTCTTTGGCAGGGCACATCTGTCACAAGTATTTTCAGAAATTCAGATTCTGCAGTGTGGGGAGCACCTTCCTATGGCTGGAGCTGTGCATGGCATCCCCTTGGTATTTAATACAGATGAATTTAATATAAGGAGAGGAGGGAGACAAATCCCTTTCCAGCAGCACTTCTTTGGGCAGGATCATGTGTTAGAGCAGCACACACAAAACTGTGCAATGCCTTGTCCCATCTGTCCCCATTCCAGCAGGTCTTGGCTGTCTCTCCCCTTCCCCATCACCCCAGAAGCAGCCTGGGGGGATGCAGCTCTCCCTCAGCCCCTGACAGGTGCAGATACACAATTTCAGGTGTTGCACTGGAACTCTGGGACCTTGGCTGGTTTTGTTGTTCAAAGCCTTATCACTGCATCCTGTGTATGATCTGTTCTTTCCTTGAAATCCATGAGAAACCTCTCAGAGCAGGAGTCCCAGATAGCTTGGATTTACCATGCAATTCTGGCTTGCTAAATGGCCTAGAACAGCAATGTGTATCACTTTGCAAAAGTGTGGTAAAAATTAACAATGCAAGATGCTGCCCAAGAATTGCCAATGCCAGACAGGGACTCAGCTGCAGCTTCTTATGCTACACAGAGGATTTCCATGTGTTAGTGAGGTTACTCAAATCATTAAACAGTTGCAGGAATGTTCTCTGTACTTTCACATTATCAGTTTTTATAATCTTAGTCCTGACCCTGGAGCTCTGCTTTGAGTGGAAGCTCATGATCATGACCCATTTGTGTGAAGTTCCAGCTTCTCTGGGCTAAGTACAAGCAGTTACATGCAGCAAAATGGCCAAAAGGTGAAAACAAGTGAACTCATCTTATGTTGGATGATTTCTGAGTCTTGTAGGCAGAGCCAGACTGAGAGGAGCCAAGGGCTCCAGGTGACCCAAGATCTCCAGGTGGTTTTAGAGTCAGGCTTTTCATAATGTGGGAGCTCACTGGGAGCTCAGAAAGGATCAAAGTGTTCTTTTGGGTATAATTTTAGAGGCTTTTAGAGAAGCTCTTCCAGTTACTATCTCTAACATGCTACATGCCTGTACTCCTTTTGAGAGTATGTCAGGCCAAACAGAATTGCTGTGTGTCTTAATTGGAGGATGGAAATAACCAGCAGCTCCATCTTCTCTGGAAATTTCTCATGCAGAACAAAGGGAAATTATAACCTCATGTGCTTATTTTCTTGTCATTGCAAACTGCACAGCTTTTTTTTTTTTGACACAAAAATCACCAACTGGAGAGGGTCTGAGCAAAACAAGGGTTTCAGATCATTTTCCTTTATTCAAACTTAGAAAACTTGGTGCTATTAAATAAGACTGGAATTTTTCAGTCTAATAATTCTAGGCACTGCCATGAAACTTTGAATCTTCAGAATGCAGAGTTTTTCTTTTATCAGCTATACACTTTTATAATTTTTCTTTTTATCTTGTTTTCCTAAAGGCTTGTTTATCACTCCTTTTAGTCTGCATATGTCTGTTGTATCCCTTCCCCAGTGACTTCTGTGTTGAGGCCTATTTCACAAAATGTGACAGATAACAGGGGTTTCAAGGTTCAGTGCTTTCAACTTTTGTGGAAAATGATGTGTGGGTACATTCAGCTCTCACCAGACCCAGGAGAATCCCTTCAGGAGCTCACATTTGAGACCCAGGGGAGGGTAGGAGGTAATCACTGTAAATTCCAGTGCTCACAGGATGGCTTGACTAGAAATGTTCCTTTTGATCCTGTAATTTCTCAAAGCTTATTTTGTGAGAAAATTATTTTTGGCCTAGAAAAAGAAATCAAATGGAAAACCAGACAGGTAAATTTTGAATCTTTTCTGCTCAATACCTTCCTTTACTCTGTCATCACCCAAAGCACAGTTTGGTCTTGTAATTGGAGATCTTCCTGTTAGTCCCCTTTTATTCTTGTAAGACAGAAGGCAAGAGTGAGCTGTGGAATCAAGTCTGAGCTCCATCCTCAGCATCTGGAAGAATTCAGCAGCAGATACTGTCATGGGGCCTTCTCCAACGCCCACGGAGAGGGAATGTTTTCCCTGAGGTCCTCCTGGCCTTTCATAATGGGCATCTCTCAGGGTTTCTGTCTGACAAAACTCCCAGACACAAATACCCTTTTTCCAGAAAGTCAGTGATAAATTAACTTGGCACTATGAGTTCTTGTCTTGAGGATGTGTCAATAATATCCACTTCTTCTTGAGTCTGTCAAATCCACTGACAAATTAGGGTAAAGACATCTTCCCTTCTTTTTTAAAAGTCATCAAAATCCCCTTTTTTACTGTTCCCTCAGCTCTATCATCATCATAATGTAACACAGCCTTGCTGGAGTCAAGCCTAGTAAGGGTATGTTTGCTCTTGGAAAAGATCTTTTTGGATAAGAATTTGTCCTATTGCTAGAACAGAAAGATCTGTTTTTATTCCCAGCCCTCGTGTCAGTGTGTTTCTGTCAGGTAACTTCTCCTGCCTCAGTTTCCCATGCTAGACAGTGCAGGCAGTGACCTCTGCCCATCTGAGCAATGCTGCACTGTCAGAGGGACCTTTCTTATGCTCAAGCCTTGCACTTCCATCTCTGACAACAGCTGGGTCCTCTTCCAATGAACCTTGAGCTCACTGGATAAAGATGCTCCCTCTGTAAGGAGGGGGAAGTATCATTATTGACTAATAACTGTTATTGGCTCTAAACTACCAGCTTGCCTTGCTAACATACGTTCATAATTATGTGAGATTCCACTGTAATGAATGGGATTGATTATAAGAACAGGATACATCATTATTGATTAATGTAATTAATAATGTTTTATTTATGTTCTATGTGGTAAGGCCAGAATGGGAGAAGTATAAATGATGGACTCTTAGAAAGGCAGGATGAGATTTAGAGTGAATACCTTGAAACTAAGGCAGCCCCAATGGTACCAGGGGTTTCCTTCACAGGTAGTGCAGCAGTTCAGCAGTGGTGACTGTCCCCATGATGTCTTGAAGTAGACATTAGATATTACAGTGCAGTGCTTCAGAAGTTTCTGCTTTTTTTTTTTTTCTTTTCCTGGTTTGCTGAGAAAGAGAAAACTTAATTCACATTCACTGCAGACAGCTTCTTCCTCTGCTTTTGACATTTAACCCTATGCTAAGGGGCCCAGAGCCTGCTGAATCTACAGCCGCCACTGTTAGCACTAACATATCGTATCAAAATTCCTGACTTCTAGCAACCAGGGATTAAACTGAAACAAAAGTTGGAGAGCATGAGTTTCTCACCATCTCTCTCTTTCCATTATATTCAAGCCACACTTCCTGCATCTGCTATAAATATTTAAAGCAGCAGTAGCCAACGTTTAAAGATTGGGACGGAAGCAGAAATCCAACCGTGTCTGCGCCTTCCTCTGCAGCCCGTGGCAGCTCCAGCACATCAGCCAGAGGTCATGTGCATTCTTAATGAGGTCATCTACCCTTTGCTTATATGGGAGGTAGTATGAAACTTCAGGGAGAGTTTTATTTGCTAACCATGGTTTATAGCCTTGGATGAGTTGGGGAAAGCTTTATAATAACATATGTCCAGGCCTAGCAGGCAATCGTGCTTATGTAAGAGGTTGTAATTAGTGAAAAGGCTGGAAAATATGTCTCTGTTTCTACAGCTTCCATACAGTAAGCACTAATACAATTTCTCAATCTGCAACGTACTTTTATCTCTCTTTTGGATGCCTATTACTCATGGAGGGTTAGCTTTCAAAAAGAAAAGAAAATGAGATAGTACTACAGAGACACAGAATTAAAATCTAAGTCCAAATTCTTAACAAAATGCAAGTTTTTTGATTGGAGTTTCCCACTAATATTCCTGAACTATTAATTTCCCTCCATTTTGGAACCAAATGCCTCTACTTCTTCTTCTATATCACGTTAGCTCTCTTCTGAGAAGTTATTTTGGACACAAGAATTTTGCTCAGGAATTGAAGTCTATGACATCTCCTTTAGTTTCTCAATAGTCTCTTTAGAGACAATGAGACTTTTAATTATGTGTATACCACAGCACTGTTTTGAAGTAGTCTAAGAACCTGAGGAGGTACCACAGACAAAAGGGACAGCCTCATTAGTGCTATCTTGGTTTATCTCTACCTGATGTTTTGGGATTCATTCATTTGCATGTCTTTCACTGAAAAGCAGACAAATCTGTTTATTACTTTGCTTGCAGCATTTAGTTTGAGCTCTGGCTCCATGGTATGTGAGGCATGAAATGGGACTGGCTGCTCATGCCAAGAGAACAATAACAGCCCAGACTAACTTTCAGGTCTGTGGATCCATAGTCCAAATCCTTGTGGGAAAGACATTTGGCATCACACTTTTCATCCATACCATGTGCTTAAGGGGTCGATTTTTTCCTTATGAGTGGTTCTAAGGTTTCCCTTGGGCCCTGGGAAGGCTCACTTTTGGACAGTGCACAATGTTAAGGTCTTAAAGACTGATCAACACAAAGTCTTACTCTTGGAAGATTGTACTGACTTTTATGGTGAACAAGCTTGTTATTGAGATTTTATTTTGGATAAAGAGTCATCTGTAGTAACTCAATGCAGCCTGAGAGAGGCTCCTTAGGACTTTTGAAGATGACATTTGATTTTCAACAAGAATAACAGAATTCCACCTAGACGACCCATAAGCTTTTTTTACTGCTAAAGCTCTCTTTTGGAAGAGATTATATCATAAATTAATTGAAGCGTTTCCTGGGGCATTGAGTAACATCTTTAAGAACTTGATTTTAACCCCCTGAGAGGTCAATGGGAATTTTTTATCTTACTTCAGGATGCTTAAAGAAGACATTTCTTTTCTGTACTTTAAAAACAAAATCTTCCTGACTATTGTTTGTATTATTATTCCTGCTTTCATTTCTGCTGTTGAACTCCTCTCTGGAATTAGTCCTTTAATCTCCATGGTAAAAAAGAAAAGAAAAAAAAAAATGCTGATAAGTGGAGACTGGACAGCGGATACATCAGCCCTGTGATTACCCTACTATATTTGGACATTGAAACTGAGAAGTTGCTGCCAATTGCAGCCAGTCCATGGGGACTGGTGAGTTCTGTCAATGGATGTTGTTTGATTGCTTTTTTTACCGGCGGCTGTCGCTATCTTTTTGGCCCTACTAACACCCAGGTCGATAACTGAAAGGCTGTGGGGATGCAGAGATTTCCTCTGCTTCCCAGGTTGGTAGCAGAGGTTATGTGCTATAAATCATGTGCCATTATGTGATGAATCTGGATCATAATCTAAAGGAGACAAATACCTGGATTAATTATGGTGCGTTTATAGATGCTCTTCAGAAAGAAAGGCTGTGAAATAATTCCTTGTAGGAAATAATTTGAACATTAGTCCTCAGTTGTCTTTTTACAGGGGAATGTGAAGCAGAGTCACAGCTGGTCTACAGGGAAACCCATAGATCAGCCAAAGCTGGAGAATCTCTCTGATTTTGGAGAATTCATCTAAAGTGTTTCATGCCATCTAGATCTGAAGGTTTGGTTAGGCCACCTATAGATGCATTTAATTCAGTCAGGATTGGGAGCTTTCTTGAAGTTCAGGAATATTTCTGCGCACACACATACAACTCCTCCAGGCCCCCAACAAGCTGTGTGTGCAGTTCTCTGAACAAAGCTGATTGAATTAAACCTGAGTCCTTTCATGCTGTCTGGTACCAGAAGTTAATGAACTGTTGCCTGCAATGTTTAGTGCTGTGTGTAATCAGTCACTAATTGAAGAAACAACTGATTTCAGGGAGTTTGTGGCAATTATGAAACGCTCATAATGGCAGCAGTGTACTAAAACAAAATAAAAGACACGCTCTTTTCCCAAGCAAAACCAGTGGAGTGGCTGAGTTTTCAGGGAGAAAATGATAGCCTCTCGTCTGACACTTAGTAGAATCAAAAAGTAGTAAATATCTGCCTCAAAAATAAAGAGAAGTAGTGGTTCTTTTGCAAGTAATGTTAATCTAAAAGATTTGGAGGCAATCTGGGTTTTAGTTTTGAAGGAATTAATGCTTTGAGCTCACCTGATGGCATTTCAAAGTGTTAACCTGGCACTGGGCACGGGTGAGGGGGAAGCAATGTGCTCATTTCCGTTCCGTTGTGAACAGATCGATAAACAAACTGGAATGTCACTATAAATCTTAGAAAAATTGCCTCCTAAGAAAATGTGAACATTTTTATACAGTTCCTGCTTTCAGGAGCTTGAGTAAAGGATGGTCCTGAAATATGCTAAGTCTGAATGCTAAGGTTAAATCAGCAACATAATCAGTCAAACAAGCTGAGCCTTCACCGTGCAGAATTAATATCAGCGCCGGATCTCTCTGCCTTAGTGCTGTGCCACGGTGACAGCACCTCAGAAAAGGTGGTGGTGAGGCAGCACACACCACCTGAGCTCTGCTGGTGCCCTCTGTGCTTCTGCTTGATGCAGATTTATCACACTAACAGGCTAAATCTCACTAAGCTACAGAGAGCTTTTAAGACAATTATACTGCAGTGTCGCCTTTCTGCAAGAGTCACATCTCGCTAGGCAGCGGTGCAGGAGCGAGGGGGATAATTAATCTGCAGTCTTTGCCTTTCATTCATAATGAATAACTTGCTTAAAAATGTAATGCTACTCCTAGGTGGCTTGTCTTCATAATGCAAGTCCTTGGTATGTATATTTTTGATCTGTATATTTTCCTGTGGTTATAAGTAACTGCACCTGTGCCCATGGGCCTGGAGGAAGACAAATACAGGACAGTGTGTGCACAGAATTTCCTGACCTGGGATCAGGGGTGATTTATGGGTGAGGTTTGCACAGCCCAGAGACCAGGGTTATACAGGATATGTAGCTCAATGGGAAAAGCATTGGCAAAAACTTTTTGTTTCCCTACTCCCCACCAAACTGGGCAAAGTAGTGTTCAGTGTGTGTTATCTACAGTTTTAAACATAGTTTTCTGTCAGTGGAGATGTGGAGAAAAGGTATAGTGATGATCATGGTTAACCCAGCATTGCTTTTTTGCAGTTGATTCACACGTTCAAAGCTTTTTTTCTCACTACCTGGGCTGTAAAACTGTCCTGTGAGGTAACGGACTTCATTTTTTAGTGAATGCTCACCAAAAGAGGAAATATTGTAGTAAATAAAAAAATATAGAGATCCCCACACAAGACAATGTGCTTCTGTTCCAATCAACTATATCAGAATTAATTTGTGAGTTAAGTAATGCTGGATTAACAGGAGATAAGCTAAAACCACTTATCTGTTGGTAGATCTCTGTCAACCTGCTGATCCAGAGACTTGTATCTGTTGTTACAAAAATCAGTAAGAAAAAAGGAAAGAGCTCCTAGGAACTGAGAGTTCCTGTGTCTGTGCTGTTTGTACAGACAAGCTCTCCACATGACAATTGACCTTCTGCTGGCAGGTCTGGTTTTGTTGTAACCTTTCAGAGGTTTTGGGGAAGAGCTCAGCTGCAGTAAGTGCTAGTGGAACTGTGATAGTTTCTAGTAGCTGATGGTCTGGTGTTCCCAGATTTTAGAGTGGACTGTTTTATATTAATTTTAACAATAGACTGTACTGGAGAGCTTTTCCTCTGGTAGCAGTTACAGAAAGGAAGAGAGAAAAGTATTTATATCCTTTAATTCAGCTTTTTTGGCATCCTGACAGACAACATCAAAAGTTGAAACTGGGGCTAGAAATATATTAGGTATATCGTAATGTAATTTTTAAAAGAAAAAAAAAAAAAAAAGGAAAGGTTATTGAAATCCCCCATTTTATTCCTTTTTTTTTTTTTCTCTATTGAAATTACAGCGGATCCTGATAATTTACAATATTGGCAGCTTCAAGTGTAAATTAATGTTTTCAAGGCTGCATTTGCCCAAACCGCCACTAATAATTTTTAGTGGACTTCCTGTGAAAATGTAATCGCTAAAGAAATGAAAAAAAAAAAAAAATTATATCTTCGTGGATCTACAGCATATAAAACACATGTTTTTAACACACTAAAACTGCTGGATAAGCTGGTGGCTGCTGAAAGCCCAGCCAGGCTGGGTAAGGGAGCCAGAGCTGGGTGAGGTTTCGGGGGGGATGCTGTGCCTGTGCAGGGATGGAGAGGCACACAGCCTTGTCAGCAGGTGTGGAAATGCACTTGAAAGCCATTTTTCTCTTTCCTTGGGACTTTGTCTTGCTTCCCAGTGCCGTGGAGCAGGGATGAAGGGGCTGGGGCCATGCCTTTGACGTGTGCGTGCATTTGCAGCTCGGCTGAGGTCAGAGCAGAAGAATGCTGCTGTAATTATGGCTGCAGGCAAGGGCTGAGCATAATGGGAATCAGGGTCTGGCTCAGCCAAAGATTTCCTGTATGATCCTGGTCAAGTCACTTAATTACTTTTGCCTCATTTCTCAGTTGTACAGTGTATATCCTAAGGCTTCAGTTACCTGCCTTGTCTATTTAAATCAAACTCCCTTTGAAGCCAGGGCTGTACAATGAGACTATACTGTTAATTGGAGTCTCTGGGTGATAGTGTAATTGTGTGTAGTGTAATAACAACATTTCCCTGCAATTTGCATCAGTTTTGCCATGGAATCAGCCCTCTGCAAAGCTCACAGTTTTACACTGCTCCTGTTGAACACCAGTGCACGAAACTTAATGCTGGCCCATTAAATGTGGGCTAATCTCACTCAGGAGACTTATCACACTGAGTGCACTGAAGGCAAAGGCAGACCTCTCATTTATTGTTTTCTGGGGCTGGGATTTCCCCCTAAATCCCTTCTTTCACTGGAGAAATGGAGTGAAAAGCCTGGCACCATGTCCATGTGCACATGCATCCCTGGGTGCAGATGCTGGTGTGGTCCAGGGTGGGAATGAGTTGTCAGCTCTTCCACACAGGTTTTCAGGTGTAGGGTTTGTGGGCTTGAGCTCACATGGTGGGACTGAGTTTGCTATCTAAAGCTATGAGGTAAGAAGTTAATGAAAAGTTAAACCAACCCTTGTTTCTTCCCCATAAAAGCAGTGTTGTTATGAAAGGCTTCTAGCAAAATAAATAAATAAGCAAGTCAAGTTTCATTTGATTTTAAGAGAAACAAGCAGAACACAGAATTAACAAACTAACCATGGCCATACAATTTCAGTGACATTTTCAGCAGCGGTTCATGATTTGGGATGAACTGTCCTGACAGAAATTGCTGTTTTGTAACTGTAAATATTGCTGAAATCCAAGCTTATGTAAATATTTTTAAATGGGAGGAACATAGACAACTTGTAATGCAGAGTTTAGGTTGATCATGATGGAGATTGGATCTGCTAGAGAAACTCAGCTGGCTGTGATGGGGTCTCTGGTAATTGGGGCTGAAGTGAATGGTTAGGAAAGGATTGTTTTCATAATTTTGCGTGGTTGTGTGGTAAGGGAGAAACCCAACCCTGTGTAAAGGGCCTGCACGAATGCCATGGATCTCATATATCCCCCTAAACCCCTCAGAATGGGGCTGAAATGGGAAATTCATCAGAGAAATCAGTACAAGGTCAAATGGTGTTTGTTCGCCCCTGGAGTAGGCAGGAGGGAAAAATTAATTTGAAGTGCAAGAACATGAAGTTGAGTGGGTTTTGCTGACTTTCAGGATGAATTTGGCTGGGAACCTCAGTGAATAAGAAGTGGACGCAGATTAAGAAAGCTTACAATTTTTTATTGTTTTTGAGCACAAGCTTCCATTTTTTTCCAACATTAGAAAGATAGATTATTCAGATTCAAAATTTTCTATTTGTTTTTCTAAATGGGAATATGTAATCCATCAGAGAAGCCACAGAATTTTAAAATATATTGAAATATATTTAAAATGTATCTGTGTATTTTTTCCTCACCTCAAGGGCAGGAGAATATTTTAATTATAGAAGAAGACCTGGAGAATGAGGCAAGTTTTTGCCTGTTGTGAAGTGCCCCATCTCAATCTGGCTGTACCTAACATCTTGTTTCTGCACCTGCTTAAATCAGCAGAGGAAACTCTTGAAATTTTTGATGGCAGGTGAGCCGAGTATTTAACTCTGTAAATACTATATATACAACAGTTAAATGTGGAAAAGGTTGGATCTAAAGCTGCAGATGGTCTGCAGTGACCATTCACCTATGGATTAGTCTATGTACATCTTTGCCACCTCACAAGAACATTTATAGTAAAGGTTTTTCCATTTGTTGTGTGCACACATGCAATATATGTGTAGAAGCAGCTCAGAATTTGCCAGGTGCACCTTCTATTATTAGCAGGGGAGAATCTCCTGCTCCAGCACAGCCTCTGCTCTCTTTGGATAGCAGAGCTGTGAGACAGTCCCTATAAAATGGGCTAAATCATACCAAGCTGTGTGTTAATAAAAGTGGAAATTTAGGTGACTGTGAGTGAATATTTCAGTAAAAGAGCTGTGTAGTCCTGTCTTCCCTGTTTGTATGTGCATGTAAGCAGACATGCATCTAGGCATTCTCATGGATTTAGCTGCAGTGGTGACTTCCTAACATGAAGCCACATGCAGAGGGAAAGGAGCAGATTTTTGTTACTAACTCTGAACTTTGGTTTATGAGCTTGCTGTCACAGGCAATGATGGGAGGTCAGTGCCACCAGACAATAAAGCAAAGTGCCTGCACAAGTCAGCCCATTAACTCTTTTCCCAGCAGTTATATTAAGTGGTGGAAATATTCTCTGAATTTCAGACATGCCAACCTTGGTCCTATTTATATCTGCATCATCTGAAAAGGTGGGGCCTGCCTGCTGTGGGATGATACAGACACATGGCAGTACTAAGTCCATAATACCCTGGCTTGACTGAACAAAGAGCCTTAATAAATGTGATGGGTTTTGGAGTCTCTAGCTGGAATTTTTCCTTCCCTTCAGTTACACTAATGCATCTAATAAATTAATGAATATAGGGATACCTTAATGCCAAACAAGGAATTGCTGCCTCTTGCAGTCCATTGGTATTTGTAGCTGCTTTTGGTTTTTTTGGGAGTTTTGCTATTGATTTCACCAGGGCCAGGATTTGTCTTGAGGACAGTGTTCCCACAAACAAAGGCAAGAGTAAGAGCATCTGAACTGATTTGTGTGTGCCTTAGATTTCCTCTCAGCACTATTTGTGTGTCCCAGGAAGTAAAATAAGTGCCACTGATGCATTCATATCCTTTTCAATTTCTCTAACACAAAACAATAGTTTCCACTTCTTTTGTGTGATTTATGTTTCCTTAATGCACAACTGGTGCTTTGACATGCTGCAGAAGAGAATTTGTTGGACACGGTAATGCTGATAGAAAAATGTTCTCTCTGTTTAGATGTCATGACTATTTTCAAGTGAAAATTCTAGTGTCACATACAAATATTACCTTTTCCCCTGATTATCTTATGGAAAGCTAATAGTTTTGGAATAGATACAGATTTTTAATGCAATGCTATGGTTCTGGTTTATAGAAAAATGGATCAATTACCAAGGCAGGCTTCAAAGAGGGAGACTGCCCTAAGTTATAAATGGCTCAGTCCCTTAATTCTGTCATAATCCTATTTGATATATAGTTCTCAGTGCTGCTGAATCCTTTTAGGGCTCTTTGATCAAGTCAGTACTTTCAAATGTGATGCCTCCTGTCATCTAACCCTCTAAAAATAACATGACTTGCCATTTAATTTCTGGAAATATTCATTTTTCCTGCTTTTTTTTTTTTTTTTTTTTTTTAATAGGGAAAACAGAAAGCCTCATTTTCATATTAGCTAATTTAAGGAGAGAAAGAAGGACTACCAGAAACAAGAGGTTTGTTTTTTAAATTTATCAAAAGTTCACTCCAGGCCTGAGCTGTAGCAGAGAGAGGACCTGCTACTTGGATGCTGGTGTTCTGGGTTTCACTGAGGACTGAATTAATTGAGGATATCAGATGTATGAGAGACACCAGAATATCATGGACAGCTTCTGTTTTCAAAGGTAGCAAATGGTTTGGCAATTATTTTGGGGTGCTTTCCTTTATGCCTTGAAATTCAACAATAAGGAGCAGATCTTTGTGTAGTGCCTCACGTCTGGCTTTTTTCAGTACCCTGATGAGTCTTTTCCAGATTAGGTCATGGGACTCATTAGATGTGCATGTTTGACACAGATCCTTTTCTTCCTCCCAGTTTTTAAAAGAACACCAGGAAATTGTACAGTTACTAAGCCCGAGTTAATATTTTTTATATTAAGGTGATGTGGTGCCAAAACTCCTGCTTTTCTGTTGGGCACTATAACTGCTGTCACTGCTAGTCAAAATCCAGCTCTGTAAGGAAGAAAAGCATGCAAATGGAAGGTTTAATATTTGGCATATGAGAGGTTCTTTGTTTTCCTTCCCCTTTGCAACCACTGTCACTAAGTTACATTCAGCATTGGTGTTTTTTTCTTCCTGTAACTGATATGCACCCAGGTAAGCAGACTTAACACAGACAACTCAAGAGAGTGAGAGATTTTAGGATCAAATTGTCCAGACCTGTGCAAGGTTTTCAACTCTTCTGGTTGGAAATTGGCAGCTCCTGGAGCTGCACTTGGCAGTTTCCTGCAGGAGAAGTTTGGTCTGGGGCAGCAGAGTCCCAGGAGGGAAATTTGGCTTGCACAGAGGCATGGCCAGCTCAGCACCTCCCATTTTGCCCAGCCAGTCATGTTTTCCAAGAGATCATTTATATCCTGGAAAAGGAGAACACTGGAGGAGTGTGGTTGAGGTGAATCTTGCAGAGCTCTCCCCAGTGTGAAATGCATTTGCAGTTTGTCCTCATGGAAGCTTTGGATCTGTGAGCTCCGTGGGGAGCCGTGGCTCACATCTTGCACACTCAGCAGTGGTAGCCTGCAGAATTTGGCTTCTTTTCTATCTTTGCATCTCAGCTCAAAAGCCAGTCAGCTCTTGGCTTTCTTACACATGGCTGTGACCTGTCTTCCTGCAGACAGCTCCTTTTGAAAGGAAATGTGGAGAGGTTAAATCTTCAGTGTCATTGTAAATACTTTTAAAAGGTAGATTGAATGTCCATGTCTGTTCCTTGGAGCAATCAGATTTACCTACAGCCCTCCAAATGAAGTGATGGGAGCATGACAGCCAAATGCTGTCATGATGGAACCAGGCTGGCTTGTAAAAAGGGCTACTCAGTGATGCAGCTGCTCTGTGACTGTAGAGGACTGGATGTTTTCTCCCATAGAAATAGATTATCCCAACCAATCCCACATCCCTGTTTCAGACCAGCTCTCCCTCAGCATTTAACAAGTACAACAGACTATCACATAGTTCCAACCTGTTCAGATGTTATTCTGCTTCTGCCTACAGGTTATTTTATGTTCAGCTGGAAACTTGAGCATTTTGAACTCCTGAACCACCATCTGCTCAATCTATAGAGTCAGTTTATCAGAGGGTTTAAGTGCACTGTAAGGTCCAAACCATTTTATGGAGCCTTGCCAGCTGAGATGAAATATTAGTTGCTGTATATTTTGAAAAACTGTCGCTTTGTAGGCCAAAAGAGCTTGGAGATCCCAGCTGGTAATCAAAGAGCAGTGTCACATTTTTTATGGTTAGGGGCTCCATTGGTCCCAGATTCTTTAGAAACCAAACTGATAAATTAGCCAATCAAATTTAGATCTGACTTAAATCCAAAATGCCATCACTGAAGACCTGTATCACCAACAATAACCACTGCAAAAAGTTAGACCTTGTGAAAGTAAATATGTAAAGCACCTATGCAAGATGTTTAGCTTCATGTTCAATAAATCCTCCTCAGAAAACAAGAGCTAAACACAGGCGTGATCCTGCAAGCACTTCTGCCTGGGTGGAGATGTCCTAACCTGTCACCATGAGGATCTGGAAGAGTTTGTATTGATTCCTGTAGGTTAGATGTCAGGGCTCTTTATTCCTCTCAGTGCACAGGGCAGATCACTGTGGATAAGCAAGGTTTAGAAGGCTTCACTCCTTGGTCCTGTAATAGAATTAGTGACAATTAAATCTGATTCTGCACCATACTACTCAGTGCTGGGGCTAATCCAGTGAAGGCCATACTCTGACATGTTGTGTGCCAGTGGAATGGATGCTGAGCCTTTAGCCTCAGTGTGGAGGGACAAACTCCCTGTTGTAGAGCTGGCCTTGGTGGCAGTGTGGCAGCAGTGCCCTGGCAGCTCTGGGCTCACAGGAGCTGTGGCAGGCTGGCTGAGGTGGGTCAGGGCTGCACCTGAGCTCCAGGGTGAGAGCAAGGCAGAGGCAGGGCCTTTGGAAGGTGCCTTCCCCAACATCTTCCCAGTTTGACAGCCACACAACCTGAAGGAGGCATCTCTTGGTGATCTTGGGAGGTGAGGACTGGAGAAAATGAGGAGATGGTAGCACTCTCTCCTTGGCCTGATGCTGCTTCTTGCAGCGGATTGTGAGCAAACCCCACACCTGTGACACCTGCTGGCCACAGTGTGACCTGGCACTGGGCACAACCTCTGAGACCAAGCCCTGGGCTTTGGAAAGAGGGGAAAGGGGAAAGTGGGATTACTCCTGAGATGAGCTCTGAGCACACAGCTGTCCTAGCTGAGACACTTGCCAGCCTTCTAAAATAAACCCATGCAAGCCACTCTTTTCTGATCAAAGAATGAAGTGGCTTAAGCTGGATAAAGCCTGTGTTGGTGACAGACTTCACTGCTAGGGCCAGCTCCTGCATTTCCTTCATTTAGTAATGGCTTTTAAGGATTTTGATTTAATTCTTTGGGTCTTAAACATAAGAAGAAAATGCTTATAAATGATCATAAATTTTTGTTTTAATTATGGAATTTGGCAGCTTTAAAATAGAATACCCCCTCTGCAGTGTTTGCTCTAAAATGTTCTATTAAAATGTATTGTTCTATCCTTTTCCTCCAGCTGAGTTTAGCAGAGGGTAGCTAAAGAGACCACAACAGAGCAGTTTGCTTGTGACTTTTCAAGGAGAAATTGTTTTGAGTGACTGTATAACCTCCAGAGCCCCAGAACACATCTGATTTCCCCTCACCTCTGCTGTGACTTGTCCCATGACATGGGACTATCGATAATATATGTATCTTCTTACTGTACTGCTCAGTACATTCTCCTGAAGGTAGATCTGGTTAGAAAGCACTTGAAGTTTCCTTACACATCTCCACTTCCCCAAGGGATCAATGTCTTGATGGATCACATTCAAACACATTCAACATCTCACGGAGGGTGTGTGAAAGGACACTTTCACTCTATCCATATCCATTTCCTACTGCACTCCCTGTTTTACAACTATTGGCATGCCTGGAGGGAACAGTGTTTCTCAAGGTCACAGGAGGTGGAAAATAGCCACTGTTGAGGTACAGAAACTATTGAATCAGGGTGGCAAAGGCACAACCTTTGTCTGACTCCAAGGAGAAGCTGGGATTTGGGATTTGCTGCTGGTGGCAGCGGGTCTGTCTGCACAGTGGGGTTGTGCTGATTTTTTTACCCTTTACAAACAAGGTTAAGTGCTTATTTTTTAAAAAGGTGATAGTAATCTTTGCATTTGCAGGGTAAGAATAATTTCCTAAGCTTCTCAGCTTTGCATTCCAGGAGTGAAGGACGATGAGATTCCAGCATTACCACGTTTCACCCTCATTTCCCAGCATGGTCTGTACTTGTGCCTTACAAAGTGCTCTGCAGTTTTAGGCACTGCACACTTGCTCTTTCTACTATGCAGAGTTGTTTCATCAGTACTAAAAAGGAGATTCAGACAGACCATAGCCTGGGAGTGTCCAGCAGTGAGCAGTCACTTACAAGAGTTTTTTACTGATGCTCATATGAGGGCGGGAATTAAATCTCAATTTTCCACATCCAATATAAGAGCCCCAGCAGTTTGGTTTCAGAGGAAGAAAGGAAGAAGCACATTGCTTTCTTGTAGCCTTGAGATGAAATGTCAAGTGCCTATGAACCTATCCTAGCAGAGCCTCTCCCAAGTCAAAATGATGTATTTTGGATTTGCCAAAAGGAATATTTGTCAGTGTCAATTCAACTCAATCCAGCCACATGTGTTTGAGAATGAATACAGACCAGGCAAGTGCATGGAGCATCCTGCAAGGGATCCCATTACTGTTGGAACTTACTGCCACAGATTTTTCTAAAATTTTTTTTTTTTTAATAGAAAAGATGATTTATGGAATTTTCTGAGGGGAAATTTCATTAACATCACAAAAGTATTCATCTTCCATTGGGGAAAGAAAATGAAGTATCTTGTTTCTACTTGGACTTCTTGAGTTTGTGGTTTCAGAACCAAATTAAGTTCTGGGTCCCTTTGACATGTAATCTGCTTCTACACTGAGTGCCAGGATGTCTTATGGGAGTTGTAGTTTTCAAGTACCAGAGCTCCAAACTTCATCATCATCAAGCCAAACTTAATCTTCCACAATCTTTAGCTGAACTGGTGCTTGTACCCCAGGAACCTGCTGGCTGTCAGCTGAGTAAGGGGGATCTGTGACTCAAATCTAGAGTCCATACACCAGAAGGGCTGTATTAAACAGGGAACAGCTGATTTTGGTCTGCAAAGACCTGCAGATTTCATAGCCTTGTAAAAGCAGGAACCAGATGTATATTTTAATGAGATTTAATGAATTCACTATTGGGCTGCCAGGAAGAGAGGGAAGCTGAGATGATAGGAACTGAAGTGAGGTATTTACTCATTTCTTTGCAGAATTTATTGGGTCAAAACCAAGAAATATTTAAGCTGAGCTTTTGCAAGGGCTGTAGGTTCTCAGTGCCCACTGGTTGTCAGGAGCTGCAGGGCATGCACCCCTTTGCTTTTTATGGAAAATCTAAATGGACTCAGGAGACTTTTTTTTTCCTTCTGCTCTTTTTTGTCCTTGAAGTGCAGTGAAATGTGTGTGGTGCTTGTATGTAATGGGTTAATCCTTCTTCCCTGAGAAAAGTGGTTTGGATATTGTATAGCATTGTGCATAACACTCTTTAAGTGCCAATCCTAGAGCATCTCTGGTGTTCCTTAACTTAAAAAACTTGCCAGAGAGGGATGCTTATTTGCTCATTTTACAAACTTGGAAACCAGGAGACAGAAGCAGCTCTATGCAATCACACAACTTGATCAGAAGGATATTCTGGATTTCCCCATGTGTTTATTTTTCCTGTGTTCTGTTAGCATTGGCTCAAGTGCACCTTGCAGCAGTGATGGCATTCCCATTAGCACGTGGCTTGGATGGTGGGAGCTTCCACACAGATTAATAAAGAAGCAGAGTTTCTGTGCAGGCTTTATAGCCTGAAAAGATCACAGCATTCCTCTTATGAGGAGAGCTGCCTAAAATCTTCTTGCCTCTCCTTGTGTAGAAAAGACATTTCAGCACATTTGACTTTGCCCAACTTAGATGTTTGTTTCACTTTGCAAGTGATATTTTGTAAATATTTGTCAATTTGCCGATGTTTGTGCCTCTTGCAGCCTTAAACAAAGCTTGTTACTGTTAGTGAACATATCTGCCTTTTGGCATCTTTTCATTTCATTCTTAGGATTCCATATGTTTTTAACACACTGAAAATAAAATCTTATTGCTGTTAATTCTGTTGCCCTTAAAACCTTTTACCTCTTTTATCACTTTTCTAGAGTTTGTAGTTTCTCATTTTTATCTGTGGCTTTCGATTCTCTTCCTCTTTCTACTCCTATTTGTTATCTGGTTTATTTATGCATACTTAGGATTCATAAATAGCTGCATTTCCTTCTCCCTCTACTTTACCCACTGGCTCCTTCTTTACTAATTGTGTCCTTCTGAGCTAATTAGCAATGTTCTTAGTATCAATCACAACTTTCTGTTTACATTCTTTGTACTACTGTAAGTGGCAAGGTTGGTTTAGCCAATAACTTCACAAAAGCAGCCAGATCCAGGGCAAGTGAAGGTCCAGGGCAGAAAGAGATCTAAAAATGTCCTTTACATTTGACTCGACTCTTACTCTGTCCAAATGCCCTGACAAATTTCCACTTGTCCTTAGGATGACTGAGGTAGATATAAATAAACCACAACATGTGACCTAGCAGGGAGTGTGAGGGGTTGAAATCCCATCCCAAATAATCAATCCCACTGCAATTTCCTAAGTAAGATTGGAGAAGGGATAAGAGTCAGCTGTACTGAGCAGCAGTGATTAGCCTCATTTACCCTGAATTGCCTAGGAATGGCGAGGCTGTGTGATTGTATAAGTCACCAGCTGAGCAAAAGTGTTGAGGGAAAGGATGGAATGAGGGTCTGGGTTTGTTTCTAGGTGATAGAAAGCAGTTGGCCATGAACTGTGCAGCTCTGGAGTTCCTCTGCAAACTGCTATTACTTCATGGCCAGCTCAGTGCAGGGGTTTTGGGAATTGCTTGGGACTTTAGTATTTTTGTTCAATTTCTTGCCATCGAGTTTGTTTTGTTTTGTTTTGTTTTGTTTTTTTTTTTTTTTTTGGTTGTTGTTGTTGTTCTCAGATAGGGACCTGCATGTTTCTACCATGAGTTTTCACAAGCAGCATTAAAATCACTCTTAGGTTAGACTGAGAGAAGCAGGGTAACCCAAGCCTGGTCTCTGGGATGCTGCTGGCTCACCTTGTGGAAAACTAAGGTCTGCTTTGGCTGGAGAAACAGGCTCACATTGAGGGGCCCTGGCAGTGGAGGAGCAGGTGTGTGCTTGCTGCAAATGAGTTCCCCTGGCAGCAGTGCAGGGATGTGTGCCTACTGCTGATCAGTGCTGTGCCTGGCTCCAGCTCATTCCATCAGGATTTGCTTTTCTGAGCACTTAAAATCAATATAAATTAATAAAAAAGAAACCCAACAGCCCATAAACAACATTAGCTATGGAACTGTTAAAATGCAAGCAGTCAAACTATATTTAATCTACTCTCTCAGATTAATGCTGGGCAAGGGCACATTTTTTAAATGCTGCTATTGGATTAATAGCAGATGTTGCTCAAAGGAAATAATCAATGATTCTCATGGAGAGTTGTTTTGGAGGAGGCTTCTTGGGGCCATCTGAAGTAGTCAATGGTGTGTGCAGGGTGGCTCTGGGCTGTGTCAGGGCCAGCCTGGCTCCTGTGGCCAAGAGCCCTCCTTTGGTGAGACCCAGACAGGCCCCCTTGCAAGCTGGCAAAAAATGGACTGAATTTCATTATTGCCCTGAGATCCATTTCTTCCCAGCTCAGCCCTTGTCTGGCTCCAAGATAGTATCTTTGTAGCTCTAGGAAGTTCACCAGGGATTTCCATGCTTTTGATAAAATAGCAGTGTTTAATATTGAATTATATATCACCATTCTTTGGGAAGTGTTTCCTCTTGTAGGGTTCATTTCAGTAGAGTCCCTCCTTCCAGTGTTCCAGCATCTTCCCTGCTTTGTGAGTGCCAGACTTCTCTGCTCTGACATAATTGGCTAGTTTTAATTATTTTATGAGTTCTGGCATAATCTAGTACAGTGCTGGAGTATCTCCTTCCTATTTCATTTCTGTGGAGACATGAAACAGTTCCCTCTGCAGTAACAAGGCTCAGCCTGGTCATGCAAGTTCCAGAGAGCTGCTGAGAGTCCAACTGTATCTATACCCCTCCTGCAGCATCCAAAAAATGAGCAAAAACACGTTCTTCCTGTGTGGCACACAAAAGAAATGCCACATTTTGGTGTAGGCATAGAATGGAAGGTTTGCCCTGCATCCCCAGTGTCCCAGGGCTGGAGAGGGTGAGGGAAAAGGGGAAGGAAGGATGTGCCTGTGCTCCATGCACCTCTGTGGAGAGTTTGCAGCAGCTGTAAATTTGGTGCAGTGTACTCACAGCTTTGCTACCATGTCCCTACTTCAACCCCAGCATCTCAAAAGTGCCTGAAACCAGCAGCACCTTGGCTGGTTGGGACCTTTCTGCACAGGAGAACTCTTTGGAGGAATGAAGAAGCTGAGAAAAATTCACATTAGTAAAGCAAGTTTGGGGCTTTCTTTTGGTTGAAGCAGAATCCAGGCTTTGCCTTCAAGATGTCTCAAGGAAACATTCTCCCTTCTGCCTGAAGAGGATTCATATTTAGACCTCTCTTCTTTTTCTAATACCTGTGTGTGGGTGATTTGTAAACACCTATATAAATATATATATACACATACATCCACACACTCCTATATACCATAACCTCCCACCCTCTTCCTATTGTAATTTCTTTTTTTAACATTTGTGATTATACAGCATCTTGTAAGGAATTAAGAAGTTCATAATTATTTATAAAGTTAATACTTATAATGAAATGGTAGCACTTTGATGTCTGTATATGTTTTCTAAGCTAGGATGACCTATATTGTAGAGGTATTATGTGTAGTAGGTGATGCAGGGATTGGCTTGGGAATTACCCATGTTTAATGAACACTAAAATTAGAATTTGACTGAAATCCACATAAATGGCTCGACAGCAAGTTTGACTGCCCCTGGGGAGCTGTGGGCAGCTCAAATTTACCCACAGGCATTTTTGAAAATGTTTTTTTTGAATCAGCATAGTGTGCTTTTTGGAGCAGAGAGTGCATCTTGCACTTTAAACTCCCTTCTCTTCACCTTGTCCCCCATTTTGGTGTTGAAAAGCCCTCCATGGAGAATAGAGCATGAAGTATGCTGCAGGTATAATATATGCTACACTGGTGGGTTTTTTGTTTTTTTTTTTTCAGTACTTGCCATGGGAAATCTTCTGCTTTCCCTACATGGTGGCCTTGTTGCTTTTACTCTCACTATTTTGGATTTCCAAATATTTGGCCTCTTCTGTAGGCATGTGTACTTTGGATAGTGCAAAACCTGGTCTAGCTGGTCTCCATCTTGCTGCCCACACCACTGCAGCACTAAAAACCTGCAGCCATAGATATCCCAGCTTTCTGAAGGCTTTTTTTTTTGTTGTTGTTTTAATGTTCTCTCACTCTGAGGAAAGATGAAACTGTGCCTTTCTTTTACCATATAAAAAGGCTTTAATTATCCTTCAGGAGACCTGCTTTTATAATGTCTATTAATTCCTGGTCACTGATGGAAAAAACATTCCTGAAAGTATAATACACAGCACTCCCACTTTGTACAGGCTTGGGGAAAAAGACCAGTCTTAATTTCCTTGCATCACCCCAAAAGTGGAGTCAAGAAAGGCTGTTATTTCTGTTCAGGATGCAGATGCAGGCTGTCCTTTGCTCCTTTTGCTTTGTCCCAGCAGCTGACTGGTGACACTGAGCTGTGCCATGGCCATGGCTTTGGGGTGTCTAGGTGGATGTGGCAGGACAGCTTTTTGCTGCAGTGCCAGGAATGGTTTGAGATCATGGCCTGTTTAATTCACAGCCCAGTTGTGCAAGTGGAAAATTATTGCAATTATAATTGTTGCCCACAGTCAGTGTGAGAATTCTTCCTAAGATTCAAGGAGAAATTTGCTAATTTAATAAACCAGCGTTTTTCCAGAAAATCTTGGGGCAAATGAATATCCCAAGTCTCAAGGGGAATACCTCATGATATTGGTGGGTTCATCTGTAGGACTTTGGTTTGTTTTAAGAGCATATATCTTCTTTTAGGATGTACCTGGAAGGAAGCTCTAGGTAAAATGGAAAAGTGTAACAGTGGTCTTAAGCTGTTTAATTGGAGTTTGTGAAATGACATGACTGTAAAGAATTAAGTCCCTCAGTGCCTTCTTAGTTGGTGTACTCTGGATTCATTTTTTTGCAGTTTTATATTCCTAAGCCTGAACTGTAGCCTAACCTTTTAAAACTTGTCTACATTGCTGCTCTCTCCTTCCTCTCCTTTTTCTCCCCAATTTTGTCTTGCCTGATAGCAGTAGGATGCTGGCTGGAACAGACAAACCTTTTTATTTCTTTTGACTGTTTCTGCAAAGCTTGATGAGGAATTTGCATAATCAATGAGGTAACCCTGTCACCCCAACCATAGAGTCTTTAAAGAGAATAGTTTTATGCAAATTAGATATTGATGGTGTAATGATTAATTGGCCCCAAGCCTTTGTTAATATGCAATTGTTGTAGTGTAGGATGCATTTGTAATTATTTTGATTTGGTTGTTCAGACAAGTGGTGGGCACTTAATTGCTTGCAGCAATTGAAGAGACAGGATATCAGAGAGAAAAACAAAGAGCTGGTTAACTGGCTGCCTGATAGAATGGTGCTTATGGGGTTACATGGTCAGATTCTCAGGTGAGAAAAATTAACACAATTCTCTTGCAATAAATAGAACTATTCTGACTTGTAGCAGCTAAGGATGCAATTTAAGATGTTCCCAAACTCCAGTTTCATTGTTGTATTTGGGTCATACTGGACTTGGGATGGTGAGCTGTGTTGTTGATTGCTGCTGGTTATTATTATTAAAAATAAACAACTTTGGTTCCAAGGGTTGCAATGAGCTAAAAGAATTCATTAGTGAGAAGCTGCTTGTACTATTTCAAGCAAATAAATAAGTATCTGAGCTATTTTACAGTCTCCAAGGTGCTTATCTGCTGTGACTTTCCAGCTAGTTTGGTATCTTTTCCATGCCCTTTGCCTTTAGATCTGCATTTAGCAGACAGGGAAAATGTCTGCATTTGGAGGTGAAAAGTCCTACATCTCCACGACTGTACTTAAGTTGTCAACTGCCAGGTGTTTTTAGTGTATGAATTTACTGTATTTTTGTATAAGGAGTATGTTTAATTTGTGAAGTTTCTCTATTGGGACACCTGGAGGAGATAGCAGAGGGATCCACTTGGGAATAGTGGACAGATAGGTAGCAGCTGAATATGATTAAGATCTTCTAAGAATGAACTCAGCCAATAATTATAGATACATAAATATTAACTTGGTATATAATTATAATTCTATAATTATTATGCCTATGTATCAATGAGCACATTCAATGAGCACAGAATCTACAAAACAGAATAGAGAAATGAGAGTGAGTAAAGTGTAACAGATCCTTTTTGGCAGAGAGACAGCAAGATGTCATTTGTCCCATCAGCAAAAAACAGAATTACTTTAAAAAAATGTGATTTTTGTCCTTTGTTCGATCAAATGAGGCACTGGAAGTGGGAGGACTGTGTATGTACCGTGGGTAGGACTTGCCTTAGCAATGATATCCTTTGGGACTGAGAGTACAATCCTTTGGGTTCCTCAGTCTTGCACTGGTCTGTTGTTTCCCTAAAGCTCTGTCCAAATTCATATGATAAAAATTTTCTTCAAGAGGTACAAAACCCAAGAAGAACCCACACCCCATTTTCCTCCCATTTAGCAGGACAAATTACAGTGTGTGTGCATTGCCCTGAAGTTGGTGCTGGCGTGTAAAGTAAATTCTGGTTTTAAAATAAGTTTTTTTGCATGGTCAAAATGAAGATATAATTTTCCCCAAATAGTTGTTACAGAGTGGCTGATGAGATCTAGGTTGTTTTAAATTAATAGTTTTATCATAAGGAAAAGGAAATGCAGAGCTTTGCTTTCAATCGTTTATGAAATCTCTTACTTTTGTTTAAACCTACTTATGATAGTGGGGATTAATTACACAGATCCACTCTATTTTGGTTGGTGTCCTTTGACATAAGGGTCAAATATAGAATGTGGCCTTTCTTCTTTTCTATACTATATGCTCTGCTTCCCAAGTAGGAATATACCATTTAATCTCATTATGGATTCATGGTCTTTTTTTTTTAATGTAGGGCTAATAGACAAGACAACAAATTAATGCACATATCATCTATATAAAGAGTTCAAGCAGATGTCTTTGATCTTTTCATTCACTGAGAGAAATTGGTGGCAAATGGTTTTAATTTGAAATTGAGTGGGCTGAAAAGCTGCTCAGGACTGAGGAAGTTCAATCATTAACCTGCACAGTAACATCTTCCTTACCACCCATTTGAAACTCAGGGAATAAAGTGGATTTTCTTACATTTGGATAGTATCACCCACAAATGCTGCAGCAAGACTTTAATTCTTCTCAACAGAGGAGAAATTAACTCTGAAAGGAAGAAATGATGCCTTGAGTGGCTAGGAAGGTTGAGTCAAAGGAGGGTAAAAGATCTGCAGATCTTGGGCTGGTCATATTATCACTGTTAGAGAAAGTAGTACCAAGTAACCCAAAATAATCACAGACTTTGAGAGGGAACTTCACAGGCTCCTCTTGAATTCATCACTGAGCATCATGAGCATCATGTCAGGTAATTTCTCAGCCCATGGGCAGCTTGTTCAGTAAATCCTTTGTAATCTTTCCCTATACCAGTTTCTAAGAAACAAAGAAACCTCCCCTTATCTACCAGTTAAAAATAATCTTTAGGTATTGAGGTAGCTCTGCCAACATCCAGAGGAAGGATGCAACACTGGCCAGCATTACAGGTGTTAATATCTCTTTAAAAATGAGAGAGAATTAAAAACAGTCCCAGAGCTAGCAAGAATCACAGCATCTCCCAGCTGAGATATATGTTAGAAAGGAAAGAAACAATAAGATTGAAATAATTTTACAACTGTTGGAACACTTTCCCCTCTCCAATCTGATGCAATTTGGTTCAGAGGGGCAAGGAAGTGCAGGAAGAAATAAAGTCACAAATTAGCATACAAATGATTGCATTCTAGTTTAAATGAGATCTAGTAATAAAAATATACCCATTGATAACTTAAAAAGTAAGTGATACCTCTTCAGCAAAAATAAAATTCTGTGTTTATGGGCAGGGCAGCAGTTGGTCACAGCTCCAGCTGTTTCTGAGGCCTGTTCAGAACACCAAGTTTTAATGCAGCAAAGTTGGAATAAATGCAATGCATACCCATATGTTTCATCCTAGAAAGGATATATTGAACATGTCTATCAAGGCCATAATCTGTAAAAAAATTCATAGTCCTATCTTAGAGATGCTTCTGTACATCTGAACAAATGTTACAGGACTGAATGAAGTTCCTCATTTTACATTGGCCCAGAAAATCTAATCCACAGGCTTTATTCTCTCTAACACTGCACATATATTTAAAGTGTAATATATAATTTTAAACTGTGTATTATTTATCCATTTGAATGTTTGTAGGATAAATAAAACATTTGCATGATAAAGCGGACGAGCAATTCAGAGACATTTTGGTCTCCTGGGTAAATTTGAATTTAAGCAGGTTTTGTTATGCATTTTACAGAAGTGTACATTGAGAGAAGAACTTTCTTGAAGTATTATACCAATACCCCAGAACATTTAAGCTTCATAAACTGCTTAACTTGTGTTTTCTTAATACTCTAGTAGTTTAAAGGAGCTGAAATATTTTATTATTATTATTCTTTAAAATCATATTCTCTTCAACTTCTCCACCAAACTTCAGGCAGATGCTTATGAGCAATTTACAGAATAAACCCCTAAAGAAATGTTTATCAGTGGAAACATGGACACAGTATTTACTATGGCAATGATGTACACACAGCTCCAATGCCACATTTAGAATCAAAAGACAATGCCTCACCTACCTGGAACACAGGACATGAGGATGCCAACTCTGTCATTAATCTTTGGTTATATTTCATCAGAGAAGGGCTGTTGTCTTTGCTTGAGATAGTCTAGGGAACTGTAATAATTATCAAACCAAACCATTATATTGCTTACTCCTAAAAGGGTAGTGACAGGTTTTCATGTAAAATCAATCTCAGGATTAAAAAAAAAAAAAAAAATCATTATGATAAAAGAAGAAAGGTAATTTAAATAACTGATTATGTGAAGGTGGTACAGAAAATTATCCTTTCTGCTCACACTCTTCAGTAACTCTATAGGAAACATGTGCAGCTTGTGGTCAGATTGTTTAAAATGCCAGACTGCCCCCAGGCACACTGGTGGTGCCTTTGTTTGTGTCACTGTAGTTATTAAACAGCTTAGCCTGGAGTGCTAATGAAGATGAGGGCATTGTGAAGTTCATTGTGGGAATGATCCACAGTGGTAGTGAAAGGGACAAATCCAGGAGTGGGAAATAAAAATGCCAATTGCAATTAGTTTTTTATTTTCAAAATCACAAAACTTAAGTTTCATAGGTGCTTTCGTGGCTTCCCACGGACCAGTGAGTTCAGCAGCCTGGAGCCAGGAATGCTGTGGTTGCTCAGTGCTTTGTGGCTGCCTTCAAGAGCAGGATTCTGCTGGGCTGGGTAGAGGATTGAAAGCAGAGGTATCAGCACATCCTCTGGAACACTGGGAGCCACGTGTGCTGCTTGGGGCAGCAGGCAGCCATCAGAGCACTTTGAGTTAGTTCATTATCATTTTCCTGGCAGGTAGAAATCCAGAATGACTGATGGGAGGAGCAGCAGTTCAGAAAGTGGGTATAGCAGCATCAGTGTTGGTAGAGTGGATTATTTTAGCTTTTTCTACTTGAGATATTCTCCTCAGAGCTGCCTCTCAGAAACATAAAGGAGTGAAATGTGTGTGTTCTGCACCAGGGTTTGCTGTATCCCTGTGTGTTCTCATAACTGGGAAACCCTTGATGCTGTCAGAAAGTTACCTCCTGGGCCAGATCCTAAGGTGGCAGCTCTGGTACTGCAAATTACACGTTGGTAGTTGTGTTTAAGGGACTTAAAATCGATGGAAGTTGAACAGAGACCTATTTTGATATAAACTTCTACCGTGTTATTAGCAGCTTTTTGCACTTCCTTCCTGCCAGGTTCCCACCACATAACAGAGAGGAGGTGAGTTCTTCTGGCTTAAGCTGTCCCTGAAGCTGTGATTTACCCAGCCATGCACCTCCCCTTTGGGGACATCCCCAGGAACTGGTGTCAGTCCTGGTTCTTCAGCACTCCCTAAGGGCTCCAGGGATGTTTGCTTTGGCAGGCAGCTCTCAGGGCAGGAGCACCCCTTGTTAAACTGCAGTGCAGACCCTGCTGCTGGCACAGGGAGTGGGCACAGCGCTGTAGAGTCTGTTTGTAATAAAAAAAAAAAAAAAAAAATACTGGATCCATTATGGCAAACACAAGAGTAGGAGACTTAAGGGTTTAGTTTCTGATGGATGACTGTGTGGATGTGACAAATGTTAGAATGGTTGCAGCAATAATGATTCCATATTGTCCGAGAGGTTGCATTAATTTAATTGGATTTGGAGTCTGAGTTGACCTGCCTCTATACAGTCTTAAGCAGCCAATGTGCATTGGAGGTGCACAAGAGAGAGGGGGGTGGGTGTCTGTTGGGTTTTTTTTTGGTGTCTTTTTTTTTTTTTTTTTTTTTTTTTACTTCATAGACAATAAATTCTAGATCAAAGCAAAAACAAGCAATGATATGTGTAATTTTTTAACAGGGACTCTATAAATATTCAATGCTGCTGTTTGGCAACATTAAGAAATCACTGAAAAATGCAGTCATTGCTAAATGTGTTCATTTGAGAGGTTTGCCACTACAAATGTGAATCTTCAAAGGCCGTGAAACTTAACAATAGCTTCTTGGTATTAGACAGAGAGTTAATTATAACATCTATCACACAGGCAAAGTAACTAAAACAAATCCGTATCCCTCCTTAGTTTTCAGCTTGTTGAGTGAATGCTGTCAGAAGGAATTTGCCTCAAATGTGTGTGCTTGGTGATGTTATCAAAGTGTCTGTCAGGGGGAACATTTAATACTGTTCAGAGGCCTGAGCAAGCACGTTGGGATTGGCAGAGACAGTGACAGAGGTGACCACGGTAGGTCCTGACAGTTTGAATACAGAATTATATAGTGCAGTGACAAAGTGTTCAGTTTATTTAAACTGTGAGACAGGATGTGCAGGAGACAAAGGGAGAAGCAAAGAAAAGGTTAAGTTACTGAAATTTTAATTGAGCTCTGAGTGACTGTTTTTGAATAATTGGTTGTGTCAAAACGTAATGATCACCGGCCTGGGAAGCTGCAGCCTTTCACCCTCAGGTCACTGGCTCAAATCTGGGCTGTGCTGGTTGTAATGACTGATGTTCAATACCAGCTAATGTGAAATGAATTGCTGATCTCTGCCCAGCTTCTACTGGATAAGGATCTGCATCACCAACAGTGTGTGCTGGGAGCCCTGGCAAAGGCAGCATCCAGAGCTAATCTCCTTCTTTTTATGTGAGTTCCCTGCTGGGAACTGGTTCTTTGCTATGTGAGACCTTTCACTATTGCAACTGTACTTTTATTGATGCAGTGAAAAGATGAGAACTTTGCTGTTCAGTGTTTCCTGCCTGTGACTTCTGTGTGTATTTGGTGAAACCTTAGCAATCCTTCACTAATTCTAAGGAGCCCTTCACAGCACTCCAGGACTGCTGGCAACCAGGGCAGCAGGATTAATCACCAAGGATTGTTCTCTGGGGTCTGGACACAATCACTTCACCCCATATTTAAGAATGTGCTGGGGTTTTTATCTTCCAGGACAAGGAAATAAAAATAATAACCATTGCACAGAGAACATTAACCCACACTATCACTGCCCAGCTGTGTCATGAACCGTTTTTTCTGCTGCTGGAGTGTGAGATACATTGCTGGAAGTTTCCTGGAACACATTGAATGATTTGAGTACACCTGTCTGTGCATAGGTTTGTTCCAGAGCCGCTCCTCCCAAAAACATGCCATACTGCAGGCACTGGGGTCTTGGAACAGGGATTTTCTAGGGTGGCCCAGTAGATCAAAGCAGTCCAGCAGTTGCTGTTTTACCTTCTGAAGTGTACGATCCTTGGAACAGCTGCCAGATGAAAAGTTTATTTGTGTGTCCCAGAATAAGTTGTAGAAAGTTCCTCTAGGCTGCCTGAGTATTTTCTCTGAATACAAGACAGCCTTTTAATAGTCCTAAAATAACTTGATTTTGTTGGCAGCATTGAAAAGTTCCAAATCTTCTGGACAAGCAATGCAGATGAGAAAAATTAATAAACTTTAAAGTTGATGTTGATTGTTTCCAAAGAAACCAGCACAGCTTTAGCAGCATAAAGCCAATTCAGGTTTGTATACCCAGGGAGAAAGAAATACCCTTCCTGGTATAGTTTTGCCACTG
This sequence comes from Muscicapa striata striata, assembly GCA_030060385.1. Taxonomy (NCBI): domain Eukaryota; kingdom Metazoa; phylum Chordata; class Aves; order Passeriformes; family Muscicapidae; genus Muscicapa; species Muscicapa striata. Next base: position 3,377,439 of record JAREIS010000073.1, read on the forward strand.
ATTTGAAAGTGGAAAAGGTTTCTCCACTGACTCAGCAGGCCTGGAGAGGAATCAGTATAAGTTTCATGGGTTCATGAAATCTTTTTTCTGATTATCTGGGTTATTTGGTGGTGATTCCCTGTATAGTCTTCAGTGGGAGCTGAGGAGGGTGTAAGAATGCATGCTGTCCAATTTCCTATTCCACTGTGCTACCCAAACATCTGGATCTTCCCTCAGACCCTCCTGGGAGAGGCAAAGGTTATGAACCAAGCTGTTCACTGGGTTGTGGGCCCTCTCCAGACACATTCCAGCTGAGAGTGCTGGCATTTGAATGAGAGAAGGTCTTGACATGTTAATTCTGGACTAGCAGGTATCACTCCCCATGCAAATATAATTTCTTAGAGCGTGAGCAAGTAACATATGTCCAGCCCCTGCTCTGCAGAAGCCCCAGGGAATGGGCAACTGAAGTCCAAAAGCCAAACATATTTCCTGATTAATTGGGCCCTTGAGGCTTTTGGGTGACATTAAAGAATCTGCCAGTCATTTTCCCCCCTCTCACCTCTTCTTTTAGATAATAAGTAATAAAATAACATAAAATCTGATTTCAAGACCTCATTGCAATGAGTCATTTCATTGCAGATGCTTTGTACCTTCTGTGAGATCTCATCCTGTAAGGGGCAGGGTGCATATCTTGGATGCCTATTTCAACTACAGAAAGAAAGAATACAAGCTAAGCTGCTCCTCTTCCAGCCAGGAGTATTGGCTTGGACAGTACCTACCATGTTGTGAAACAGATGAAATGAGAAGTTGCTTTTGGGATAAAAGTTTGGAATTAGTAATGCAGCCAGTTTCTAAAGACAGAAAATATCTGCAGATTTGAGAGTTCAGTGCATTATTAAAAGCATGTGATTCTAACTCTCTGTGACTCATTTTGGGGAGAACAGCCTTGAGATACTCAGAGGCCATGGAGATCACTGGAGAAGACATTTTATCTCCTTTACACATCAGGAAGGCATCTTCCACCTCAAGTTGAGAAAGAAATGGCCTCATTTCCAAGAATACAAGCAGCACCCTGTTTTATCTTTTTCTCACATAATAGATATTTTTTCTATTCTGTGTAGCCTGGCCTAGGAGTGGTAACTATCTAAGCAGCAATTCAAAATTTTTGAAGAGTTCCATATTTTAATTTATGTTTTCACTAGTAAGAGTGGCCTGATTGATCAGGACCATCGTGTGAAGAATTGTGCCTCCTCCAGCACAACTCCCCCAGAGAAATTGCCTGTGTGGGTTCAGATGACCATTAGGATTCAGGTACAAACTGCTTGGCCTTTCCCCAGCCAGGATGAGAAAGAAAATCCTAGCAAAGTACCAGCAAGAACCATGGATTTTTTTTTTTTTCTGTTCCTTTTGCCATGGGATGCAGCATATTTTTATATGGTATGTGTAAGGGGGAGTTCCCTGAAGTGGGATAACACCAGCATGCACAAAGTGACAACCTCTTGGTACCCTTGTAAAATTCCACCCCGTTAAAGGGAACTGGAGAGGAGATATATGGCTATTAAAGTAAAACATAACTGCCTGTCAGGGAAAAGCAGTGACAACACGCACCGAAAGCTCCTCCATCTCATGCCTGCCAGCAGGAGTGGGGAGTTTTTAACATTGCTCATATTCCTCAACAAATGCGCTGGAACTGGCAGAGACAAGGATGGGGTTGACACGGGCAGGTTGTGTCAGCTGAGATCAGAGGTGAGCTGTGTGTATCCCAAACCTGGTCCTGACAGCTGCATCCACACACAGCCCTGTTCGGGAATCAGAATCGCAGGAGGGCAGGGCAGGGACCAGTCTTCTCCCAAAGAGGCAGCATCCATGAGTAGGGAAAGGAAGGGGGCGGGGAGGGAGAAGGAACAACAGAAAAACAATGCCTATTATGTTTCATGTCAGTGTTGCTGTCATTAGGTAGTCGGAAAGATTTCAAACAGATAAACTCCCCTTTGGTATGGCAGACTGCCTTGGCAGCCAATTTTAGGCCTTGATTTGATTGATAAACTCTTTGTGACAAGGAAGGATAAAAGAGGCCCCTAGTTTGGTACATATAAATAGGAAATTAGCTGGCAAAGTTGTCAAAGATAATTAACTCTCTGATTCTGTGTGTCTATTCAGGTTGACATACTGAAATTATTTAGAAATGCACATGTCAACGCTCTGACAGAATTTGGTGCTGATCAGATAAACAGTTTTTGAGATGCCTGATTGTAAAATGATGTAAGAGCTTAGCTGGTGGTTTTATCATTATGCATTCTCTTAGCAGCAGCAGGTATCAAACGGCAACACCATCCTTTAATGTGTGAGATTCAGAGATCGGAGACAAAGTTAAGCGCTACTTCACAGCACTCAGCTCACTTGTTTTGTTCCTTGCCCCTAGGTTAAACAAAATACTAATAATGTGCTAAATTCCTGGGTGTTCATCTGCTCCTCATCCTTTCCCCAGGCACAATTGGAAGTAACAAAGATAAGGGTCTGTGAGATAAGAGGTCTGAAAGCCACGGCATTTTGTTACTCCTTCAGAGGAGATAAACTACTCGATGCTATAATCCCAAACTCAAAGATTGACAAGGTTAGGAAAGTGCAACAGGAAAAAGCCAGTAACTGAATGTCTTTATAGTGGCTCCTATTAAAGCAATGACAGAGAACAACAAATATATTTAGCATTGCACAGTCAGCGTCTCAGCCACTGTCCCTTGTTTACAGATGTCTGCAGTGGCTGGTGCAGCGCTGTGTGGAGTGCACCTTCTGATGGGATTTGATTTCCAAGTTCCATCAATGTCCTTGGAAAAGTTCAACTTGATGTGTATATGTATGGTACAGCAGATATGAAAGCATCATAGTCCTCCAGAGCAGCTTGACTTTGAGAATTTCTTGGAGATTTTCTCTGTCTGAAAGTGTTTTTCAGCCTCTAAAGCCAGCTGCTCCTTGGCAGTGGGAAGGTATAGGCACCAACATCTGTCTTGAACATGGTATCAATGGGACACTACTGGCCTTAGCTTTCCTTAAACCTCCTGGGGCTTTGTGTGGCTGTACAGAATGGTACAGAAAGCAGCACTGGCCCAGTTCTGAGTGAATGCTGTGGCAGCATCGAGCTAACCCACCCTTCTACTCCCAGCTGGTTGGGATTTTTAAGCCTCTGGAGTCTAAACTCACATTGGACACTGTCTGTCAAGCCTTAGAGCTTTCTGTCACATCTTGAAAGCTGGCAATCAGTCCAGCTTTTCACCCTGGGATCCAATCCCTAGACAGGCAGCTTTGCTTGAATGCTCACCTTTCCAGAGTCCTGTCCAATGGGGGTTAACTACAGAAGGAGATGGAAAGAAAATGAATGTAGAATAGGTTGGCCATTGCATTTGTTTGCAGAGTCTCTGCCTGGTGTATCAGCAGTGCAAACAGCTGCCTGTAACCTGCTTGAACTGCTGCTGCTCTCTGAAGTACTGACTGCTGTCCTTTTTCTGCCTTTCCTACCATGGCTTTCAAGGCAATGTGAGCATGTGAAATGTCTCTGGCACACAGAGGCCAAAATCTGGCACAATCAAATCATGACTCCTGTGCCTCTCCACGAAATCTGCCTTATTATAGTCAAGTCCTGGCTTTGATTCTGCTGCTGCTGAGGAACTCCAGGATCTTGCAAAGACCCATCCCAAAAACATACCATGTACTTAACCTCTCACAGGCTTCACAAAGGGTAGGAACAGGTTCTCTGCAAGTCACTACTGATGAATGTGCTACTGTCCTCAGTGTCAAAATGATAATGGCACATGCATTATTCTTCCTGAGAGCCCTGCAGTTCCTTTTTATCATATTTTGCACTCATTTGTACAATGAACAATGTCTTGCCTCCCATCACTTACATACCAAGAAGCTTTTTGTCTGTTTATAAATAGGGTCTCACTTGACATAAGAAAATTCATGATGTTATTTCCTCATCCATAAGCATTTCTGTAGTGCTCATTTCTACATTTACATTCTGCAACTATCTTGTGCAAGTAGGCACCCCAGGGGCCAGAAATTCGGCTTTACATTAAGATCTTATTTGTCTCTTTTGCTATTCACCTTAACATGAGATTTTAAGAATTATGGAGGTCTGTGGTGATTAATAAGGGAATGGATGTAGGTACCTATTGAAAGCACAGGGACAGGCAAGTGCTTTTTAAAAGATACCCTAAATACAGATGCCTTTGCTTTATTATGTTCATCATGTCTAATTCAGCCCTCCCAGCACATGGCAGTGGGGGGTTGTTCATAAAGAAACTCGTATTCTCATGTATAATGCAGCATTATCTAACCTTCCATATAGATCACTGGTTTAGGATGAATTATCTCTGAGCTGTGTGCCCCTGAGTTGTGTGGTATCTATCTTACAATAGGTTTGTAACTTATTACAATTGAAACCAAAGGAATAAACTGGAAGGAAATGCACTTTTCTCTTGAGTGGCTCTTGTTAGAGCTTAGTTGAAATGTAGCATCTTACAGAGACTCCGTTTATACACAATTTGATGATGAAGGCTTTGCTGCAGGCAACCTGGGAACATGAAATAAGGCTTTAATCATAACACTTCCACTTTTCTCCATTGGGAGCTGTAGGTGTGCAGTGCCTCGGAATAGAAACCTGCTTTTATTTTGATGCCCAATATGGATTTATGTGCCTGAGCTTAGGTATGCAGATTTGGAAACAATGTCCCTGTAAACCACAGCTACCCAAAAGACAAAGGTCTCACAGAAGGACAGGGGACTGTGGGTCTGTGACAAGCTGACCATGAGCCAGCTCTGTGGCTCTGCAGCAAAGGCCAGCAGCATCCTGGGCTGCATGAGGAGGAGCATGGCTACCAGGCTGAGAGGGATTCTTGCCCTCTGCTCCATGTGAAACACATCCAGGATTGTGTCCAGACTTGGGCTCCCAGTGCAGGAAAGGGCTGGTGGCACTGCAGCCAGTCCAGTGAAGGGCTGCAGAGATTATTAAGAGAGAGAAGAATCTGACACACGGGGAGGGGCAAAGAAAGCTGAGGCTGTCCAAACTGCAGAAAAGAAGGCTGAAGGGATATTTTGCCAGCTTGTATCAATATCAGATGGTGGAGAGAAAGGAGGCAGAGCCACTCTTCTCAATGCTGCATAAGTTGAAATGCAGTTTAAATATAAAGTGGCTTTTCCAGTACAAGGGTGATCAAAAACTGTAATGAGTTAGCCCAGGATGTGCATGGAGTCTCCACCATTGGAGGGTCTCAGAACACCACTGGACACACCCCAGAGCAACCTGCTGTATCTGACCCTGCTTGAACAGAGGGGCTGGACTGGACTATCTCCAAAGGTCCTTTCCCTCCCCAACTTGTATATGGAATTATCTTTTCCACAAAACCCAGGCTTTCCTCTAAGGAGAAGAGCATAGGTGGTTATGTCCCAGAGCGGGAGTAACTTCCTCATAACTTGTTGGCAGATGCTTGACACATCTGTTAGCTTCAGACTTCCACTGAAAAGACATTTCTGTTCCTGCATCACATGTGTCAAATTCAGCTTCTGGGGAAATGTACAGATGTTCACACACAGAGAAGAAAATAACATGCCACGGGAGTATGTCATGGTTGTTGATATATCTTACACTGTATTAATGAGGAAAATATGTTTCCTTTAATTAAAACATTTCGCCTGGGCTTCCAATATGTTGGGATTTTAACAGGCTTTTACTTGTGTGTGGTTAATAAACACGTGGAATGTATGTGAGCACAGTGATGCTCACATGCTGCTCTTTCCATCTAGCTCTAAGGATAGGCCCAGTGCTGATGGCAAGGTCGTTGTGGGGATTTTTTTTAGGAAACTGCATGCCAATACTTTCATCTGCTACTTCTTTGTGTGATTTTGCTCAGGAAAATAGTTAATTATGGAACAGTCTGAGACTTCTTAGGAGTTAAAAGTGGCAGATATCTGAAGGACAGGGAAAGTGCTGTGTGTGCCACAAGGGATGGAGAAGCCTTGGGTATTTGGTGAAATAAATAGGGTGAGAAAGGGGTCTCACTCATCTTCAATTCATTGCTCTTGTGGAGCTTAAAAAGCAGTAGCTATTCTGTTTTATTTCCATATGTTGGCCATATGATCATGCCGTCTGTGCATATTATTTTTCCATTTCCCTGCACTTGATTTCTAGACAGAATTATGTATATTTTGAAGGTGCAGTAAATTTTGCTGTTAGTGGGTTTGGGAGCTTTAATATTTGCTAACAAAGTATGTAAATTTTTTTTTTTTTCTTACTTCCAGACCTGATTTCCTCTCCTGTACTGACAAGTTTTCTTTTTCCATCAAAGAGGACAAAATGTGGGGCCTTGAATGCTATGAGTGGGCAGTCTGTGATTGTTCTGCTTCTGCAGTCACATTGTCATTTAGGGATTTTGCAGCCTCCTGATCTGCATATGGGGCCAAAAAAGTTCCAGGTGTGAATAATTCAGTCTCCTGCCAGTATTATCGAGGTGCCTGCTACCTAAAAAACTCAGGGTGCCCCTGTGATGTCTAACTTTCATCTGTGCCAAAAGCCAGGAGTATTATAGGTAAATCCTGTTCTCCCCAAAAGACAAATATTTAGGCTTTTCAGGTGACACAGTTTAGTAACTGTTGGCATATATATTTCCCTAAAAATCTGGACTTTTGCTACACAGAGGGAGCAAAAAATCTGAGAGTTCAGGGCCCACATCTGCTCCACAGCTGCAACAAACATCAACTTTATCACCAGCTTTCATGATACAGGGTAAACTATGGCAAATATTGTCTTCCTAAGCAATTAATGAAAGGTCTTGGTATTATCTCAGCAGGAATGTAGGAATGGAAAAAGGGAACAACTATGGAAATTATTTTAAGGAAAAAGGAAAAAATGAGCCTCAGTAGCAAAATAAGAATACAAAATAGATTTTCCAAAGTTCTTTTAGAAAACAGAATTGCAAAATCAGTGGATAAAAGGCAATTTGCTGGATTTACTGATGATTTTAGTAATGCATTTGATGTGGTTTCTTATGACATTCTTACTTGCAAAACAAGTTTACACGTTGGTTAGGGTATAAACATTGTGTTGCAAGGACTGCACACTGGTTAGGGATAATTATTAACAGCAACGTGTGGTGTTTTGGGGAGGTGTTTAGCAGACACTGGCACCAAGATGGGATTTATGTTGATTCTTAGCTACTGGTAATGGCCCAAAAGCAGGGTGTGCTAACAGTATCTTCAGATGGCAGTCACTTGGGAGATGGAGAGGAGAGTGGAGCTGGCCAGGTGTGTCCAAACAGAGCTACAGAGCCCATGGACAGCAAACAGTCCACTGCTGTGCAGTATGGAAAATGAGAAGCCAATACAAAGAAACTCATTGTGAGGGAGATAGTGAGAAGAACATTTGGCTGAGGTGATAAATGACAGAAAATGAAATGAAAATTTGTGGTGCAATGACATGGCAGTGAGAACGTCCCAAACAGGACGGGCAGGAGGCAGGAGTTTTTGATCAGAATGATAACCTCTCTCAAGACTGGGAGCCTCAGATGAGGCTGAGTGAGAATTCAGAGAAAATCTCCAAGTTTATGTGTCCATGTGTGGATGTGTTTATGTGCACCCAAGTGACAGTGGCTCAGTTTCTGAGAACTGCTGAAACTGAGGGCATGAGGATATGACTCTGAGTAGGAATGTGAGAGGCATAAACACCATGGTGTTAGAAAAAAACAATGCAGGGTTTTATTGAGGGATTGCTAAGAATAATACCAATGAAACTATCAACTGGAAAACTGAAGCAGGATATTAATGAAAACATCCTGAATGAATGAGGTCATTTAAGCTGGAACATTCTCCTTTGGGTCTTTTAAACTCAGTTTGGGGACCACACTCAGCGAGTGCTCAGGGATGCAGTTCTGCCTTGGTCCTGGAGGGTGTAGATGAGTTGAGATGGTTTTTAGGTCATAGGAGCTTCCCAAATCTGCAAGATACTGTGTTTCCTGGGTTTTATTTTTGGAAGTTTTCCACAAGCAAACCTCACATCAACCACAAGTGAGAAGTCAAAAGTCAGGTCACCTGAGGCCTCGGTGGGTTATGTGCTTATGGATATTTGAGCATCTCCACCTTCAGGGGTTTGTGCCATGGGTGGGTGGCACAAAGTGTGCAGGGCAGTGCACGTGGCTCTGCACACCCAGAAGTCTCCACCATTGCTGTGTGTAGGAGCCTCAGTGTGTGCAGACAAGGCTGAGGGGGTGTGGACAGACAGATTAATGTGAATTTGTGCGGTTCGTTGGTTGTGCAGAGCTTGAACAATCAAATCCCTTCAGTTCACTCCACTAACTGGATTGCTTATGACAAAATCACAGCTTTTTCTCCAACCCTTTTTAATCTCCATTTTGAAAAAAATTGGAAATGACATGGTAAAGTAAGACCAATTAACATTAACAATTGCAGTTTATTTGCTTCCACTGTTTTACAGCGTGCAGTCTGGTAGAGCAACATGCATTCCTATTTTGGAGACATCAAAATAAATAAGTAAATAAATACATAACCCTGTGGGCTTACAGATTGAGTCAAAGAGCAGGAGATTATTCCTGGCACCCAGAAAAAAATTGTTGCCTTTGAAAACACCAGACATTGACAGTTTTGCATCAGGACGAAATTAGGATGAGGTGGAATCTCTCCATTCACATTGTGCCAATTCAGCAGATGTTTCAGGCAATTCTGGAAGGTAAAAACAAATGAATAGAGACTGGAAACCAAAACCAGCCCCAGATCCCTTGAGACAAAGGTTACTATTCCTCCCCTGACCAATTCTCCTTCACATGCACTGAGATAGGGTTATCTGAGCATTTATATCTGAATTTTAGTGCTGTGTAGCACTTTTATAAAGAAGATATGCCAAAGCTTATAACAAAGAGGGTATGTGTCATTATCTCAATTTTACAGGTAAGGAAACAGAAGCACACAAAGGTGCTAAGACTTGCTGGCAAAGCACTCAGTAAACCACAGCAGAGCCAAGCACCTGACAGATGATCCTGTGTGTTTGCCTTTGGGCCGTGTCATCTGTCATCTTAATGGTACAAACATTTTGGATTTAGTCACACTGGAAAAGCAGATGACTTAGAAAGAAAAAAAAAAAAAAAAAAAAAAAAAACCAACCACTCCAGAAATTTGCCAACAAAAATCAAAATATCCAGTTTAAAAACTTCTAAGAAATAAATGTCATGTTATTGTTCTCTTTGAGGGAAATGCTCTCAATTAGGGCTTTATAAATGTGAAGCTATGCCCACCCTCGTTCTACAAATTAAAACCAGCTACACTTGAGAGAAGCTCCTAAGAAGAGCTACTCAGTAAAAATACCAGCAATTATTCTAACATCTCATATTCTTTTACCAAAACAAAATAACATAAGCTTGGAGACTGACTGACTTCTATCATAAACATTAACATGCTGTGCTTAGGACCTCTGGAGATCTGTCAAAAACCAAAATGTTTTGTCTCCACATAGGTTTCTGCTAATGGATTTTCCATGCATCCCTTGTTTCAGTTTCTCTTACCTTGTGTGGGACTCAGAAACTCATTGCTGCTCTGGGCAGTATCAGTTCCTGCTACTACCTTAAAAACATCAAGGGGCTGATTGCAAGTTACATTTTTTATTATGCTCTGTGTATTTTTAGAGGAGAAAGGAGCACTGTTTTCAGCCAATTTAACTTAGTGTTGTGAGTGAAAAGGATATCAGCCAGGGGAAAGAGCAAGTTTATCTTTCAATCTCTTACAATGTGTTTTAAGTGTGCTCCTAGTAGTGAATTTCATTTTCTATTTTAATTGTATTTTACACTTTTATCCCCAAGTTTTGAAGAGTACTCCACTGCACAGGTTTCCGTGCAGTCAACGAGGGACAGGAAAAAACAAAACAAAAAAAAGGAAAAAAAGGCAATCACTGCCCAGGGAACTTTGACTTTTATTATTATAAGTGTTGTCTTTGCAGGAGAGCTCACAAGCAGAGCAATCTCTGGATGGAATCATTCTTAAAAGGAGAAATTCTTTTTCTCCACCCTTGCCTCTTTTCCAGCCTTGCTAATTCCATTGAAATTGCCTCTGATTTTCACTGAGACTGTTCTTTGCCAGCTTCAGCACACTGTGTGATGTTAAAGTTTCAGAGAGCTTTAGGAACATTTTAAAAGATTTCTTTTTTTTTATTTGTTCTATTCCTATTTATTTATTTGCCTACATCTAACAAATAAAAAACATAGACCAGGAATATGATACTGAGATTTTTAAAAATTATTGGCTCTTTTCACATAATAGCATTCCCCTAACGTTTTCCAGTTTTTCTTTACAGCCATATGGACTAGAAATTCAAATGTAAGCAAAAGCCAACACAAAAATCACCTAAGCTTGGCTTATTGGGCAGTCTCTTAATTTAAGCAATACTTTAAAAAACATCAGCTGTTGCAAGGTTCCATAAAAGAGGTTGCAACAGAGTGGGGACAGTGGCTCATCTGGTCTCAATGTTGCTGCTCTCCTGAAGTGAGTGGAGCTAAGGCTGACTTGTCTATCATGATATATTTTGACTTACAATTGGCTGATTTTTTTTTTTTTTTTTTTTTACTTTTTGGTTTTTTTAGGTTTTTTAAAAAATTATTTTTTAATTTAAGGGAAATGCTTGAAGTGTGGCTTTCTGTCTCTCACTGAAACTGGACAGGGAGTCTCTTTAGCTCTGTTTCCCTTACATAGAAATCAGCCTCTGAATCTTTTAAAAAATATTTTAAAGACAGCACACAAATGAATACAATGTAATGAGAACCAAATGCAGAATGAGACCCCATAAATGTTGCAGGATGAAGTGCTTGTACACAAGATACAGTTAAATTATGTGTATTAGAGTAATGTGACTGCTGGGAAGGTCAGGATCCTTGAATGCACAGTGGGGCTTTAGGGCAATCCCAAAGCTTGGAGAATTGACCTGGGGGTCTGGGAGCCATGGTGCAGACAAGAAAATATCTCACCTGTAACTGAGGCAGATTTTACACCTACTGCACTGTGGAACAGCTGAGTCCCCACATCAAGGTGGCAGTGAAATGCACTGGCACAGGAAGGTGTTTTGGCAAAAGTTTCAGGTGGAAGAAGCGTGAGTTCCAACAGTTACTGTTTGATAAAGGCATTAACCTCACTTTTTTTTTTTTTTTTTTTTTTTTTTTTCCATTTGGGTTCTGACTGTTTAGTTTAGTTCTTATTATTTGGTATAGTTTCATGATTACTGTTGTTTCTTCTGAATCTCTGTTTTTGCCAGCATACAATATGCTGTGCTTTAGAATACCCAAAGTATTTGCAGTATGCAGAATGCTGTGTATTCTTGAAAAATTACACATCCATCTGTTTTTGTGTGAAGTCTTTAGCCTGAGATTTTCACCTGCCACAAATGGAGAATAATACCAAGATAAGCCCTAGTTAGTTAATGCCACATAATCAAATATCACAGGTATTTTCATAGTATATTAAGGGTAGATTTTGCCAATCATATTTTTGTCTGGATTTTCCTTACCCTGTGAAAAACCTCATTACAAGAATTAAAGCTTCTACTGGCACATGTACTAATCTATGTAAACAGGAATGCAAGAACATAACCTTTGCTACTGATACTTTTGCATATTTTTAGTGGTGTGGAAAAAGGTCTTATTCTATAAACACAGCACCAGTTCCAAGAGAATATTGTAGGTAGTACCAGAAAGGTAATTTGAATCTATTATTACTTTGATGAAGTGCAAAATATTTGCAGTATTTGTTTTTCATCACTGTCAGTAGCTATGCACCTGGCTTCTGGTGTTCCAAGAGAAAAGCTGATCTACCTCTTTTTCTTGTAACCCCTTTTATTTTTTTGGTTTATTTGTTTTTGCTATTTTTAATGCCTTTCTGCAATAACAAACAATGAGCTTCTCCTGAGCCATCCAAGCACAGCACTGTGGCACCCCACTCGCTGCAGCCTAGCGATGTGAAAAGAACAAAAGCCAATAAGCAGTGATGACAACCATGTAATCCAGTGTTTCTCAGCTCTCTATCTCAGGGAAAAAGCTGCCTTCCAGTGCCACTCCAGCACAGGTGAATGTCTGCTCCTGTCTGAGGCTCAGCAGGAGGCAGAGATCCTGCCAGGATGACTCTCTCACTCTGCTCTTTACCTGCAGTTGTGCTCAGGCCCTGCAGTGAGCTGATATGCTGAGGAGTGTTAGCATCCACATCAGTGTAACAGCCCTTTTCTAACATTATTGCTCAGTCAGAGGGGGAAGAGAAGCACCAGGATTGCTTTGTGGAGAGAACATGCAAGGCAGATGTGCTGCTTAGGCTACTGCAAATGTGGTTTTTCCCAGTTGTCCTGTGGTTGTTTACTCTTAAGGGCAGAGCACAAGCCTGCCAAGCACTTGTTCTCAGTCGTGAAAATCTCAGATGTAGGAGGAACAGGTATAAAAGGGAGTCAAGAGAATGGGCCAGGGTTTAATGCAGAGACTTTCTTGTTTATTTGGAAGGCATTAGTTGCTTCTTGTTGCATTTGAGCTATAGGAGAGTGGTGAAAAGGATATAGCAACACAGTTCTTTGTGTAAAGAGAGCTTTTCTTTAAAGAAACACTACACTTATATGGAGTAGTTTGTGCAATACAAAATAAGAAAGGCTCATTGGTCCAAGAAGGCAACACTTCTTTGAAAATATGCTTTTATGAAAACATCACATCTCTCACATCTCCAGCAGGTGTTTAATCATTGTTATATTTCCTTGGCCTTGAGCAGCCTGAGAAAAGGCTGCTTTCTTGGCTCCCAGCAATATCCTAACCACAACCTCTTAATATATTTCTTCCTAAAATACTTAATTTCTTAGGACAGCTGACTGTTTAAGTGTTGAGTTTATCTAGGGAGGCTGTGTACAGACGACACAGATCAGACAAGTTCCTATCCAGCCCATGCTGCTCAGTGGAATTTCAAATGTCAAAAATTTCAATGGGATTTCAGATTTTCAAAACAGGAGTGTTGGTACACTTTTTGGCCAGCCCAAAAGCACTTATCCTCTTTAGAGTGAAGCCACATGACCTCTGCACTGCCATAGCAGCAAGATGATGTGCAAGTGCATCTGAAGGGTGGTACTAAGAGGTCTTTGGTTATTTTTACAAGCAGCACTGAGGTTGCTGTATTCCCATCAAATAAGAACAAGGTGACTATTCTGAAAATGGTTTTCTTCAGGGTAGAGGTAGCTCATAATCTGCTGTCGCAAAGGTACTGTCCATGACTATTCCCAAGTGTGTTTCTTGCTTTCCCTTAGAGCAATAAAGTTGAGAAAATAAGTGGAAGGTTTCATAACCAGCATGCCTCCATTGTTTTTGTTTTCCCCCAGAGACTGAAGTTACAGGCTTCCTGCTGCAGAAAACCAGCAGCAACCATTCTGATTTTCTTGGGAGACACTTCAAATTTCCACTTATTTCAGTGCCTCTACTACTGGTTTAGTGTTTCATTGTATGTGATTCTCTGCAGCCATTGCAGAGAATACCTTCCTTTGCAGTAATCTTCTTATTGTTTCCAAATTTCTTTTGTTCTCATTATCAGCACAGACCTTGAACTGCAGCCTTCAGCCAACATCTCAAAATGACCTATATAGAGGTGTAGGCATCTGGTCTTTGAAAGAATGATGCTGTTTCTTCCTGTAATTCTAATTATTATTGCTAATGCATTGATCCATAGGAAAAAGGGTCCCACACAGTAACTGTAAGGTCAAAGCTGTTGAAGGGAGTAGTGGAGAGAAAGATGTGCCACCTCGGATTGAGGCTCAGAGCACAGAGAAGTCTCGAGCTCCCCTCTGTTCTTTGAGCTGCTGAATTGCTGTTAGGTCTAACAGTTCTCCTTTGTATCAGCCTATAAATACAGCTGTGTCTACTGGATTTTGCCCAAGGGCTCGAACATCATGGTTTGCTAAGTTTTAATCATGCTTGTGTTTGCGTTTGAGTGGAGTTCACATGTCCTGTACAGCCCTTAATCCTCAGTTTGCCATCCCAGGCAAAATGCCCAGTCTCAGCTGAGGCCTTCCTAGCAAACTGCTCTGACTCCATTGACTCTTTGCTGTGTCCTCTGATGCATTTATGGATCTGATGAGAGCTCTGCTACAGATCTGCACTCCTTAGGCCAGCAATACAAGCTACTGCTGATACCCTTCATTAAGAAATATCATACAACTATTCTGTCAAGCAATTGAAATTCATCCATCTCTCCTGGTGATAAAAAAACAAAATAAAAAAAATCTGTGTATCAAGGTGCAGGCACATTGACAGCTGGAAAATATTTTAGCACAACTGCATGGAAACACTGGGTTTTGCTCTAAGAAGTTTGAAGAGCACGTTATAATTACTGCTTGACTCCTCTGTGTATAGTGGTGCAAGGTTACTCTCTCTTTTAAAAACCAAATTAAGTGTATAGTTTGCATCCAATTTCTGCATGCAATTGCCATGATTACGTGTGCAGTTCACATAACTGCACATAGAAACTGTCAGAGTTGTCTGCTCAGATACATGAAGTGGAAAGGCTGTTGTCTTTTGCACGCATTGGTTTGGCAGCTGATTTGCAAATCCGTCCCTACTTGTGGTCTGCTTCCCAGAGCAAAGTACTTGTTTCAATTTAAATAAGTGGCATCTCTCAGTCATTCCTTAAAATTGACAATTATAGACTGGGGTGCATTCATTTGACAAAGAGAGATCATCTCCTAAAACAAATTGTTCAGAGGAATTTCATTTGTTGTTTCTTTTCCCCCCTTTTTGATGTGTGGTAGTACAAAGGAATCTGTGACGTGGTTTTTCAGGAAAGAAAGGCTTCTAAAATATCCTATGGGCAGTACTTTATTCCTGTATAGTTCTAGCCACAAAACTCTTCTTGAAATATTGCAGATAAGGATTTTAAGATTTGCATGTCCTTTGAGCAGTTCATTGAAGCTCCCTCCACAATGTGTTCTCAAGTTAAAATAGTGCTCTGATGAAATACATTATATGAAAATACAAAAATTTATGATGTGTACAAGCCCAGGATCTGTCTCTGAAAATAGCAATTTAGAGATCTACCACTTTTGAATCTCTTTAAGAATAAAACCAAACCAACCAACAATATTTTATAATTTCCATTCGGTTTTGCCTTTATATTATAATAACAGCTTCAGGCTGCAGCAGAAACTGAAACCCCTCAAAATATGAAAAAATGAGTAAGAAGAGAGAGCTTTCACCTCGATGACATCTGAAAAACTCATGTGAGGGGGATCTGTGGCTCAGAGAGAGACAGCAACTTCACCAACATCATGCACCAAGGACATGGTACAAAGACAACACTGGAGATTAGGTCTTCTGACTCCCAGTCTTTTGCTCTTAAGACTGAGCCAATACAATAATATATTTTTTCCCATTTATTATTATATATTTACTTTTGTACTCCTCTCCCTCTTTTCCCAAGTTTTTCCAAAAACTTTGGAAGCTACTGATTTTTCTGTAGGTCCCTAGGAAATCTTCTCAGGTCTGTTTAAATACCAGCACCTTTCATGCTCACATCCTTTAGCCTATGCAGGCTCTCTTTATCTTCATCTAAAGCTCCAGAGGGAAATGCTATTCATCTTTATTTCCTTGGGTTTTCTTTCTCTGAGAAAAGCTGACCAAATTCTTCTGATTTCCTTTATTCTAAGGCAGATTTGGATAATTTTGAAGCTCCAGAATTTGGGAATATAGGTAGTGAAGTTAGAGGGGGCAGAATTTTAATTTCTTTGTGGAGGTAGCCTCAGATAAAGGTCCATCACTGACTCTCCAAAACTGCAGAATTACTCTATGTCTGCTGATGCTGCTTAAGCAGCACTGGAACAATAGTGTGTCTGTTGGAATAGGGTATCTGGAAGGAATTATTTTGGGTCCTTTGAGTCATTGCCCAGTTGGACAGTCAGGGAAGAACTCACTGCTGTTATTGCTACTTGAAAGGAGGTCGTAGTGAGATGGGGCTCATTCTCTTCTGCCATGTCTCAGATGAAAGCATGGAAAGAAGTGGCCTTAAATTGCATCAGAGGAATTAAATTGCATCAGAGGAGGTTCAGTTTAGATATTAGGAAAATCCCAAAAACTGAAAGAGCCGTTAGCCATTGGAATAAGTTGCTCAGGGAGGTGTTGGAGTCACCATCTATGGAAGTGTTCAAGAGGTGTCTGGATATGGCTCATGGGGATGTGATTTAGGAATGATTACTGTGGTGCTGAATTGATGATCTTGAAGGTATTTTCTAACTTTGTTGATTCTACATCAAAATTTTTACACAATCATCTCTAATATATCACTTTCCTCAGAACTGAGGATATGAGAGGTCAGCATGGTCCTCAGAGATCTCCTTGCTTTGCTGTAAGACCCTGCTGATTTGCAAGCCCATTGGACACACAGATGGACCTGGAAATATTGCTTTTATGGCAATCTTTTAACTCTTCTCTCCCAAAGACAGGGATCCAGAGTGCCTGGACACCCATGATCCAACATGGGTCATGCAGTGAAACACAAAAGCTGTGTTTCACCTCCTTCATTCAGCACAGCCACCACAGGTCATCCACTTGCAAAAAAGGGCTATTGAGGAAAGACAAAATGAGCTCATGGTAATGCCACGTCTCAGAAATTTCTGTATGACTATTTTCTTGGTTGCTAAAACAAGGCACAAAGCCTCCGAAGAAAATATTTATTAAGCCACAGATGGCAAAGCTGAGCCTCTGATTTCCCTAAATCCTTAAGAGGATTGTGATACAGCTTATAGGAGCATCTTAGTGCCTGGATGCTCAGCTTCTTATTAGATATGTCATCCATCTATACACCCACAGTGACTTGAAGAGAGGCAGTGTTTGCATTCCAGCTTTGCTAATTGCACACCTTAAATTAGGATAACAGATAACTACTTTTTCTTTGTTTTTTGTGCATGTGCAATACTGGGCTTCTGAGTCCAATGCAGCAATCCCATTTTGTATGTCTGATTTTAGATATGCTGTATCTATCTTCTTGATTTTAGTTACAAAATTGGGAGACAGCTGTACCAGAAAGGTGAATGATCATACCTTTGTTTTGAACAAAGCATAGAAAAGCACAGGATCATACCAGATAAGTACAGAAAAATAAGTGAGAAGATGTAATTACTTTTATTGATGTGTCTTTTTTTTTTTCCGAGATGCTTTTTTACATGCACTCCTTTGTTGTTCCCTGTGTTCCCTGAAATGCTTGTCTCTTGTTCTCCTGCTCTAATCCATCTTTATTTCTTCATATTTTACAGTTGAAGAGAGATGAGAACTGAAAATGTGTTTGGAAGAGATCACAGTAATCTGTGTCCATCTTGGCACAGGCTGTTTACAAGTCCTGTCTCAGTTGTCTTCATTACACTGTCTTACACACTGCTGGCATTCTTCTGGCTCCTGGTGCTGTTGGTTTCTCAGCAAAATATGCTCAGTCCAGACAGCTGACAGTACACCATAATTTTGTTGAAAGTTCCCTCATTCAGATCATGAATTTTCTGGAAAATCCAGAGCAGCCTTTCTAGTAAAGAATGTGAGAAGGTGACAGCAAATGTGATTTTTAAGGGAAAAGCCAGTGCAAGACAGTTTCCTGATTGTCCATCTTTAGATGAGGGTAACTGGCACATTTTCTGAATGAAAGAAAACATGAGCCAATGTGTGAGATGTACAGCAGTCCTGTGATGCCTCCCAAGTGAGCAGAAACAAATCTCTTCTGCTGCTGGACCACATTTCTCAGGTTAGTTCTCAGTGCTGATCTCATTTACCATCCATACCTTTATTACTGAGAGAGAGTTTCTGAGCTAAGTGGAAAGGGCTTGGAAGTTTGGCTGTATCAACCAGCTTGCCTTCTTTAGTTTCTGCAGCTTTAGGGCAATGAAACTTTGTATATTGCTTGACAAGATTAATTGGATATTAGGAAAGTAACAGTTGAGTTTACATTAATGTTATCTTCCTGTCAAATTAATAGATTTCAAAGTGCTGCAAGCACCCAGATCCAAGGAAAAGAGGCACTTTATAAGCACTCATGCACTAGATTTTGACAATTTGCAGTTAATTTTTGAACTTCACTTTTTGCAACAGATTCTCAGAAAAATTTCTAATATCCACTGAAAATTACAAGCAGCAAATTATAGTGGCTGTGCTCTTGTCTCTTCTGTATTCTGGGGAGATCAAAGAACTAAACTATTGCAAAGACTTAGCATAGTGTGGTTGTTCTGCTCCAGAACAGACCTAGGGACAGTCCAGCATGGATACAGGGTGAATGGTCAGGAAAAGAAGGTCTTGGGTTGCAATGAGGTGTGAGGAAAATGAGAAGTATAAATATAATTGGAGAATTCAGCACCACATTTCAGTTTTCAATTGCCATGATAATAAACCAAACAGTAACAGCGACTGTGATATGCAGTTATAAATATCTGAAATAAAGTCAGCTAGGATTAAAATCACATATGCTGTAAAGGTTGTGGAACAGTGATTTTTCTACTCCATAATGGAGACACTTCTACCAAATTTGTAACTATGACAAAGGAAACATTAGTTCTTGTAAAAGATAATAGTTTTTCCTGACTTACTAGGCTTCCTAATTCATGCAAAACACAATAATACAAAGGGAAGCTTTTTATGTGTTGACTTTAAGAATACATCCAATTTTTTTAAATTTCAGAAAATCCTCTGGAAAGT
Source organism: Muscicapa striata striata (assembly GCA_030060385.1). Lineage (NCBI taxonomy): Eukaryota > Metazoa > Chordata > Aves > Passeriformes > Muscicapidae > Muscicapa > Muscicapa striata. The sequence continues at coordinate 3,396,140 of JAREIS010000073.1, forward strand.
GGGTCTAACTGTCCAGCCTCAGGTACCAGCTGAAATACATTGACTATCAGGAGAAAGAAGAAAGTGCTGCTTATTTTTGAATAACAAAAGAATGTTGTGGTTTCTGGTTAGCTCTGAACAAGCCATCAAGGATGAGTTGTTCCTTAGTAGCATGACAGATTATGTCATGAGCAAATACCCTGTGCAGGACAAAGATCATGTGTGATACAAAGGAACCATGCAATTACCTCAGATCCTGCACTGCCAGCCCAGGCCACTTGTCCAGCTGAAGGGCAGGACTGGTAAAACTGTGGAATTTAAAGGTTGACTTGCATGAGGCTGGATTCTGATTGCAAACCTGTTCTGTTGGATAATTTGCACTGTAGAAAAACCTGTGAATATTTATTGGTGATTGCAGACCTCTGGAATCTGTAGGAGGATTCCCAAATTAGCTTCTTTTCAGCCTAATCCCATTTTTTGTAGGGTAGTTTGGGGTGACTGTGTTCCAGAAGAGTCAGGTGAAACTGGAGAGCACACAGGGAAGGTTTTGTGCCTGGCACAGGTGTCTTTCAGATTTGCTCAAGACTTCCCTCCCTTATTAAATGGGTGTCTTCCTTGACTTTGATCTTATGAGTCATTCATATAGAAACTACTTACGTTCTGCATGACATCCCTGAATAAGTCTCTCAATTTATTTATATCTGTAAGATGATTTAACACTAAGTTAATGATTTAGGGATCTATCTGATTCCCAGGAAAACCAGAGACTCTCACTCGTCCCCATCTAACAACTGAGTATAATACCTACTTACATTTAAATACCGTTTACATTTCTACAAAAGAATTTATATTGCTTTCTAATACCTAGGATGCAGAGCTTTTTATAGATTACTACCCCATAAATTGTTAATCCTTACTTTTTAAGTTATCTTTCATTAGAAATGGAACAAAAAACAAAGCTTCAAGTCCAGACCTAAACCCTTCACATTTTGAGAAGTTCCAGATACAGGTACCTTGAACATAAACTTCATTCTGTGGCTTTGGACTTAGACTAAACAGAAAATAAGCCTATTTTCAGGTTCCAATTTGAACATATGGTAAATTCTTAGGAAATTATTTGGCCTGATGGGTTTGTGACACTGGGAGAAGGTTGAAATCAGAAAAGGTAATTTCCTTGCTCTCTACTGAAAAGCAGTAAAATTGATTTGTTTCTGATATTTTAGGGAGATTTGTTTCTAGAGACAGAAGGGAAAAGCTAATTCAGCCAAAACAGTCTTCCTGTTTTCCAGGACAAATCTGTCTGTTTTTCTGTTACATTGTCGTTGCCTTCAGCAGATGGGGAATTAGTAGCCAAGGAGCACAGGAGCTGCTAAAAAATTCTGTCTTAGGCTTTAGAAATCTAACAAATGGAAAGTTCATTTTTGACTTGGGAGCTGCTGGTTTTTGCAATCTCTGGTGGCACACGCCTGGCTCAGGAGGGAATCTGGAGAGGCGCTTTGGGAAGTTCAGAAGCTGAGCAGCAGCACTCTTTGGCTGGTGGTGTCAGAGCATCCAGTTCCTCTGGAGCTGCCTCTCAGGAGGGTGCTGAGCTGGGCTGGTGAGAGCACAGCTCTGGATGAGCACACAGGACAGCAGAGACAATAATTAGTGCAAAGGCGTGGGGGATGCGTCGCTGTCAGCGAGGACAGCGCGGAGCCGCGCCACCCACGAGGCATCACTGGGATGATGACTTAATTGGGAAGAGTTGCTCAAGCATGTCCCAGCCCTGGCACAGAGTTAGAAACTTCTGCTTCAGGTAATGTTTTAACAAGTTGTTTTCTTTTTTTGTGTTGTCACCTGAACCAGAAGATTCAGGTGCCTGCTTATTGCGTAGATACGCCTCAGGTTATGCACCAAGCCTGTTTTTTTTTTTTTTCCTTTGTTTTGTTTCTTAAACTGGTTGCATTCATGTGCTCAGGCCTCTTCAGCACTTCAAATCCACAGTGAAACAAGAAATGGGAGGATGCAGCACAAAGCCACCATGAGTCCACAGGGGAGAGGTGGAGTGTTCTACTTCATTCCAGAGAACAGGAATCATATCTGGTCAGTCAAGCTTTTATTCCAGCTCCAATTCTTATTGAAAATATTTGCAGGAAAAATAAGCATTGAGACACTCCTAAATATGAATTATGTGAGCTGATTTATAACAAGAATTGAAAGTCCAACTCTTTCTCATTGATTATAATTTAAGGTTAAATGCAAACAAGTAGCATTAATATCAATGATACACACCAAAGTAAAAAGGAAGAAGGACCTACCCTGCCTGACAATTCCTTCTTGTTTGAAGACACCCCTGCCTCTTTTTCTTTTCTCCAGAAAAGAAAATTACAGCCTATCTGGAAGAATAACTAATTTAAGTTATTTTGGACAAAGAGGAGAGAACCATCAAGTGTCTTCAAACAACACTGAAGTTCCTAAGTATTGGATGGGCTGGAATTTGAATGGTTTGGGTGATGTGCACTGTGGCTCTCTCTGGTGATCTGGGTGCTTACTGACAGAAAAGAATTAACCCTTCTGCAGCTGCTCCGTTGCTGGTCTGGTGTGGCCTGGCTTGGCACAGGGACCTGTGACTGAGCAGAGGGTTGGTGCTTTTTGCAACACCTTCCCTTTCTGGGTGAATTCAGATTGGACTCCTGACAGCTCATGACTTGTGAAGCCAACAGGGAAGAGAATGTGTTTGGGGAGGCAAGTGAATAAAAGCTGTGGGAAGCTGCCCAAAAGAAATTTGGCATCTTAATCAGATTCTCTGAGTTGTGAAATGAGGTGGCAACCAGGCTCTAATATCTTTGTTCACAATCTGTGCCACTTCCAGACCTGGTCTTACCCTGCCAGGTCAATAAAACACACATTCTTGCCTTCCTGATGTCATCAGAACTGACACTGCCTCTCTCCTAATCGCCCTGCATGTGCATTTAGTGAAAGGAATACTACATTTGGAACTTTGTAAAAACACCACTCAGAGCACAGAAGAGTTTGTAATGGTGACAGATATGCACAGGTGACCTCCTATCAGAGAGTGAACAGCTGTCTTTTCTTTACACTGCTCTAAGAAGAGATGACCAGCTAACCCAATGAGCACAGCCTGGACCATGCACACTCTGGGATTGACAGAGATCCAGGTGATTGCTGTGTTTTCCACATGGAGAAAGAGAAGAAAAAGTTTAAAGCAAATATCCTATTGTCCTTTATCTATGTCTTGTCCAAAATAAAATCACAGACTTGTTTCTTTATGAAAGCACCCAACTGTGCTTCATCTCAGTGACCTGCCAGCCTAATGCCCACCAAGCTGGCTCCCAGGTAGAGGGTAACTTCAGCCTGACCCCCTTAGCTCTGACCACTTTTGGGAAAGTTAAGCTCTGTTGAAAGCTTCTGGTGTTGAGCAGGGAGCCTGCAGCCATCCAATAAACCCCACCAAGCACAGGGAGTGCAGGGGTCTGTTTGCAGCCCCTTGTGTGTTAAAGCTGCAAAGTCTCTGGGCACAGTCCAGTTGGATATAAACAGCATTCCTCTGCTGGGGTGGCAAACGATACCTTCCTCCCTGCTGGGCCTCAAGATGTAGCCAAAACTTGTTTACTCTGTAATTTAAAGTTCATTGTAATCTAAATAGGGATTTTTGCAATGCAAATAGGGCTGCTCAGAATGTAATACATTTTATTTATCGCTACTGTTAATTATGACTGTAGAGCTTATCACTCATCACATAACTTGGATTGCAAAACACAATGTTTCAAACACACTTTAACTCTCAGATCATCATCAGTAAAGAGAATATATTATACTTTTAATATGCACTTTCCCCCACAGTATTTTACAATAGCCTGCATAAACTCCATTTTGCAGAAAAGGTTTCCAAGAAATGAAAAAAAGAAATATCTTGATTCATGTGCAAAGGTAGTTTCTGATTGCATAAATTGAGCTAAAATGTTTGGTTTCCTGGAGTGCCCAGGTGTCTTGGCTGTTATACATCTATGAGGGAGCCTGCTATTAACCCCAAAATTCTGATTATTAGAAGATCATCCCATAATGATCTAATGTTAAGATAAATAATTGCAGTTCACCATGGCTGGAACAGTCTGATGGACTCAGTGCTCTCTAAAGGTGCTGAAACTAGAAGTGGAGTGCAAAGGCTCAGAAACAATATTCAGTGAAGGAAAAGTCTCCTCTCTCCTTGGCCTGTAGGAGGTGATCTAGGTTTGCTTCTTCTCTAACACACCTGTCATAAACTAATAATCATGTTCAATAACAAATGAAATTAAAATACTGCCCAGTGAAGAGGGATGGAGTGGTTCATGTTTGTTACATACCCTGATGCTGGACTTTGACATTCTGACAACACCCACCATTCTCCAGGTGCCACTGCAGATAAATGATTCCCTGCAGCAGAGATAAAATGCTAAATGCTTCACTCTTGTCCATGAGATACAATGACCCTTATGCCCCAAGAGGTTAGAAATCTTTTATTAGCTGATTAGTATTCTAAGTTAATGTAGTTAGGCTAGGTCTAAGAAGCCTGGTTCTGTGAGTTTTACTAAACCCTCCAGCTCCTCCTGTACCACACAGCATTTCAGAGGCAACAGGGAACAGAGCTGGGAACTGGTCACCCAGAGAGAGCTGGAACCTCCACCTATCCAGCAAGGCTTTCAGGACCTGGCCAGGCAGAGACAAGTCTGATCCTCATTTGGCAATATTCCTGTGCTGGGAGGAAGGTGGATCCAGCTACAGGTTTCATCCAGTCTCTAGCATCTTCCTTTCAGCTCCCCAGCTCCTGTAAGTCCATGATGAATGCTGGGGTGTTGTAGGTCATACACAGCACTCATCACCCCCATACTCGAGATGGTGGTTGGTCCTGCAAGGATTGAAAAGAGAGGATGTGCCAGGAGATCCCAGTGCCTCAGGCATCTGTCTGAGTTCCCATCCAGCCCATGCACCTGGGCTCCTTCCCACAATAAATGAGCAAGAGGATTAGGTTGTGATGTGCTGCTGGATTTTAGCCTAAAATGGTACTGAGGGCATGGCTGAAGAATATGAGTAGATTGAGGGGATGCTGCATCTTCTATGCCCCAGTGCCCAAAAGAGCTGCTGATTCTAGCTGAATTTTGCCACAATAAATTCCTTTTCAGCAATAAACTTATTGGTGAGACTGGCCACCATAAGTTAGTGCGGTGCTGGAGGGAGATGCAGAAATCAATGCAGATATTTGGCAAACTGGAATATCTGACAGTGTTGGAATTAACAAAGCTGGTTTAGCATTTTCCCCTGCCAGTATCCACTCTTGTAAATAGGAATTTCATTATTGTTGATATAATTGCAATCAGCAAAATGTTTTGTAGAGTGACGAGTTCTCTCCACAGTATTTTCTCTGATATCTGAAATTCCGAGTGGACGTGACATATTGTTCTGCTTTGAGTTTCATTTAATTTGAGCGTTATGATAACGCTGAAATAACAGGAGAGTGGTAGCAAGTACTCTGCATTTGAATATATTATCTTAGGTCTCACCAGCTGCAGAAGTTGAATTTGCATAGACAGATGGTGGTGTAAGAGCCACCACTACTGACTGTTCCACTTTAAGTAGTTTTTCAGTCTGTTTAAGAGGCAGTGCTTATTGTGTTAGGAGTACTAGCAGCAACCTGTTTTGTTTATTCTTGTATAATCAAAAACCCCAACAACTCCAAAACTAGCAGCCACTGTGGAGTAGCTGGTGTAAAGCTGGAGGCAGTAAAACTGTCATGTTTGAAAATGCCATTTGGGAGCTTCCACAATTTATTTTCTGAATGATTAGGGAGGCTGTCACAACATAAAAGATTTGGAAGTAAACTGTCCAACATTCAAAGGTACACGGCTTGTCACAAGAGCAGTTACACTGCAGCTAAATCCTTGGTGATGTAAACAGCTGTCAGCTCTCAATTAAATAGGGATCATGGCTTTGCCCTGCCTCTGAGATAAGGGAGCCTTGTTGTTTCTGTGCCAGAGCATCTACCTGTGCACAGAGCTGCTCAGCAGATTGCTGGCACCACTTGTTTCCAATGCACAAAGTACTGAGTAGTACCAGGAAAGAAAAAGCCTGACACTTCTTCCTCTGCCTGGGCTGCATTTCTGTACAAGGGTCGGGAAAGTCCCTCCTGGCTGAAGTGCAGGGACCAGCCCCGCTCACAGGGCTGCTGGCCCAGGTGTGTCTGGCACTGATGGTGCCGTGGCCTCTGTCTCAGGGTTGCTGTGGGTCATGGCACAAGCAGCACTCTCATGCTCTTGGTTGGACAGAGGTTGCCTTGTCTTGTTCTGCTTTCTCCTGTGTGATGCACCTAATGTAGTCATGAACCATGTACATGAGCACAGGGCAGTCTGGATTAAACAAACTGAACAAACTTTACAGTATTGTCTCCAAGAACCCAATTAAAAAGATGTGCTTTCCATCACAAAGATGATATCAACCCAAAAATCTTACTTTATATTCCCAGGACAGATCATTAATAGTATTTCAATCAAAATTTGATTATAATAATCCTAACCTGTCTAGTACAAGCCCTGCATAGCCTTCTTTATTTTTTTTTTTTAACTGGATGAAAATAATAATACCAACAACACCAAAAAATGTTAAAAAATGTATTTGATATTGAGATAATTTAAACTCATTTCAGCAGAGACTATAGACTAGGGGAAAATGTTTTCTATAAAGCTGCTCTTTCTGAACACCAGTGTTTATGAAAGTCACATCCACTAAATCTGTGGGTCTGTCTCATGAATGTTTTATCTAATTCCAGTGTTGCTAGCATGTCAGAGGGTTGTGCTTTTTGGGAGGTTTCCAGTTGTCTGGTAGAAATCCAATTGCTTATTCATGGATGAAATCTGATCAAGATGGAAGATACTGCAATGAGTGGAATTACCTTTTGGCTTTGATGAGCTAGTCTAAAACTGGAGAGAGAAGCAAATTCTATTATATATAATTTTTTTCTCTCCAGTTTTATTTTGTTCTTTTCCCTCCCCTCCATCCTTTTCTCTGGGCAATTGGCAGATCCATGAGTGCCGTTAATGTTGCTCCTTGGCTGAACATTAAATGTGTATTTTTGAACACAACCTCCCTGAAATGCCCCAATCCTCTTGGCTCAGAGATTGTACTTGTTCTTGGAATATCCCAAAGGAAATCCCATCACTTTTCTTCCATTCACATGACCTAATGATTGTTTGAAAGTGCCCAGTTTTGCAGCTTCTTTCTTTTAAAGTCTGAGTTATGAAGTTTATGAATTATATTGGACTTCGGAGAACTTTCAGTCAGTTCACTTCTTTTAGCCCAGGCATGAAAAATTTACTGGAAATTAAGTGGTGTCCATGTAAATACTGAAATATAGTTGAGCAGTGGACATTTGTCTTAAAGACAGAATACAAACAATGAAAACACACCAACCTTTAGCCCACAGCCATTATCTGTGGTATCTTAGTAATAGATTTAATGCCTTGTGCAGGGTTCAAGGCTCTCATATTTAAAGACTGAGGGATTTTCTTTTCCCACAGAGTTAAAAGAAAATGTCGTAACTAAAGACAATACTATTTTTATTACTTTAAAATGTGTTGTGAATAACCTGAACAAGTACAAAAAAAACCCCATGCATGCTAGTCAATATAGGATATTTTATCTGCCATTGCAATCTACACCACTTCTGTATTAACCATCTTAAGCAAAAATATGCCAGACCATTTGGGCCTTAGGATAATGATGTTGTGATTTATTGCACTCTGCCTTTCCATCCTGCAGCAATTACCAGAAGAGCTGATAATGGTCTGCAATTTGTTTTCCAGAACTGGGAGCAGCTGCCAGCAAGAGCTGCTCTCAGGCAAAGGTAGTGGCTGTTTACCTGCCCTGCTCAGCCAGTCCAGGGAGGACAGGGCAGTGGAACCCTTGGGAGTGCACAGCCAAGTGCCAGCCTGGTGAACTGAGAGCAGCTGTTTCTTATGAGGTGCTGCAGTGGGACCCAACAGAATAAAAATTTTTATTAAGTGTTTATAAAAAAAAATGAGGCCTGACTGAAAGAATGGGTAATGTATCAGTTTTTCTACCCTCCAGTTCACTCACATCAATTTAAGATGTGTCCTTGATTCCAAGAATCGAGTGACACCACCCTGTTTTTAAAGAGCTCACAGCTCTAGCTATTGGTGGAGGTTCCTTGTATTGGAATTTACTGTAAGCACTTGTCATGGTTATATGAAATTTTTATAATGCGTGGGGTTAGAGATGTTTCCTGTTTCAAACTGGTTTCTTGGTGACCTTGGTGTCAGTGAATTGAGGCTCCACACGCATTTTTCAGGACTTGATCCTGCCCAGCTGTGACAACAGTCAGCTGACAAGAGATGAGACCCTGTGAATCTCAGTACAGAAAACAAATATTTATCTTCAAATATAAGCTGATTTCATACTTATTGAAAGTTTTTGGGTTTCCATTACTATCAGCAAGGTTGGTTTATTTCTCTGTAATAGGAAAGGGATTGTAGGCTACAGAAAAGTAGTTTGACAGAAGGTGTCATAGCCTAGGCCTTGGTAAATGTACAGAGTAGGATTTCAGCACTTAATGAGCTGAGAACATCAAGTGATACACAAATATTTTGCACACTGAGGAAAAGCTATTTGGCTTCTCTAAGAAAAAGAAAAAGTTGGTCTATATGTTGTCATTGGAGAATGAAGCTCATTTAAAAAAAAAAAAAAAAAAAGCTGCATTTGGCTTAGCCTATATTCTGTCTCCTCTTCTACTGGTTCTCCTTGTGTATTTAGACTCTGCTCTGCTATGTTCAGTACCTGGTATTTTTCATGAGCACTCATATAGGTAGCAGTTTGCTACTGGAGCATAATAAATACTGATTTGATTCTAACTTCTTTAGGCTTGGTATTCAAAGTTTTAGAATGGTAAAATGAACTTGTACTGTGCTTTATTTAAAGGAGAAGAATTAAATGGTTTACCTTCCTCACAATAACTACTTTCCTGTAACATGGCTGGAAAGAAAGAAGGAATCCTATTGACATTGGTGAAAATCAGAACATAACAGAACTAAATCCAGTCCTGTGTCAAGATGATGTAACCACTAGGGGATTGCAGATGGCAAGCACAGATAAGAAAGGACTCTGCATTACCACTTCTTTCTTCTCCCTGCTTTCTTTTGCACTTCTGTTTGTGAGAATTCTCCCCTGCATCCTCCAAAGTCAGTGGGATCCCCCAACAAGTTTTCAGCAAGAACAGGAATAACAATGACTGCAGGCCCTTTAATTCACTTTCACTTTGGCAAAGAGACATAAGTATTTTCCCACCATTCTTCTCCCCATTAGCAGCAACAGCAGCTCTCTTTTTTTTCACCTTTTTTTTGTCCCCCAGCTCATTTTGCTCCAACACTTCTGAAGGGTTTCACTGAAGTCACCCTTCAGTGAGTAACCAAAATAATCAGGTATTAATTACAGCTAAAGAACAAGGTCCAAAGCATGATTAATTATGATTCTTCAGTTCATCTAGAGTAAATAGGACCTTATCTGTGGGGCTGCCTAGGTTTTTTACCTCAGTGATATGTGGAAACTATAGCTCAGGATCTTGGAGGAAACTTTGAACCCACTACACCAGTTTGAACAGGTTTGTGGCCTTTGGCTTTTTAATCTTTGCCTTGGTTCACTGTTAGATTTGAATGATTGCCAAGTACCGTAAAAGCCTGGAAATTGGATATTAATCTTGGAGCTCTTATTTAGATTCTTTTCCCAAGGAAGAGGTTGCACAATAAACATTGCCCATCCATCTGGTCATGGGAGAGTGTTTTCCACTTTTGTTTCAACTCTTACTCTCAATGAGAATGGAAGAAACTCAGCACTTTGCAAGAGTAGACACTGAAGCTGCAAATTAATATGAAGATGTCATTCTTTAAATGACTGTATAGTTATTTTCATTAATAATACGGCTTTGCATGCATGTTAAAGCTTTTCAGTAAAAGGTAACAAAAAGTTTTGCAAATGATAATTCACAAAGCAAATACTTCTATTTTTATGTCTTCACAGAATAATTTGTGCTTCAGATTGCAATATTTAAGTGCCCTGACCGGTCTAAAAGAAAAATTAACCACTTGTACATTATTTTAGTCACTATTACATTTTTAACTCTCTTGAGAAACTAGGGATTGGAATAATGGTTCTGAATAGATATATATTAGTACTTCTATAGTTTCTATGGAAGTACATTGGAATTAGGAGTACTCTATAAAAATATCTTTTCATGTTGAAAGTTCAACTCACACAACTCACATAATAGTTTTGAAAACTCTGCCTTGCATGGCAATCTTTCAGTCTTTTGAACACATAATTCCTGTTGGTTTAGGAACTCCAGCCAGTGCTCAGTTGATAGGAAACCCAGACAAATAGACCAAATTAGTAATACAAGTGGTTATTCCCATGTATGTATACAAATATAAATAATACTTAGGACTTATACCTGGTAGTGTATTTTAGCTTCAGCTGTAGTTTATGAAGAAAGTGGGCAGTATAACCATACCTTGGTTATTTCACTAAATGTCCTTTTTGTCCATTTATTTGATAAAAGGGGTGTTTCCATTCATCCATGGAAGAAGGCAGCATCCAGGGCTTCTCAAGGACTTCACAGGCCTTGAACTTTCGCTTACTCTAAGGACTATAACATCAATTTTTCTTTCTGGGAAATTTTAAGACCTGAAGTGAGCTGTTGCTGATTCCAATACATAGAGATCATGACCAAGGCAGGCTCTGAGCATGATGAGGAGATCATGCAGAAAACCCAAGGTAACTCATAACTTGGCTGAGCAGACCAAAAGGAGGAATTCAGCAAGGAAACCTGTGTATTTCTTTCAGGTGATGTCTTCATCAAGTGCAAATCAGGTAAGTCCAGTACAGTTAGGATTTGTCACTTGATTTCTTGAACCTGTGCTGATTTAGCCTGGTTTTGGTCTGACCCTCTACTCCTGACATGCTTACAAAGAGCAAACTCTATTTGCAAGTCTAATAATGTGGCTGAAACTGGTAATTACTATACATACTTCTAGAAGATCTATAATATAATTAGCAGCTGCTTTGAGTTGCAAAATTACAATAAGAGAAGATTTATGTGCTTCCCTTTAACTTAAACATGGTTTACTTCGATAAATACAATTCTGAGATAAGAATAAATGCATATTGCATTGGGCAATCTTCCCTGTGACACTGAGATATGTATTACCTCTTTGCTCCAATTATCCAAAATGATGTTGCTTTCCCTTTTTCCCTGCTTTGATTACCTTTTCAAGTGTTCTGTACCACCCTTGCCAAAGGGGTGCAATTATCCCTACAGGTTAAACCTCTCTGGGTGGAGAAGTTGTGCAAGTGCCTTGCCAGTGTGGCTGCTCAGTGAATCAAACTTTCTGCCCTTTCATAACTTCTTTGAGTAGGAGTCCCACCTGAAGAGATGGTTTGGGTAGGAAAATGACTGAAGCCAGGGAGCAAGAAAGCTGTTCCTGCTCTGGTCTGCCTGGCCCCTCAGCACTGCTGTGCTGCCAGAGATTTCTGATTTGCCTCCTTCCATCCTGGGTGTTCCAGTGCAGAAACAGTGTCCTCCAGATGTAATTGGCAGCCTTTAGACAATTATTTAACCCTTCTCTAGAATTTCATTAAGAAGAAGTTGACCTGAAGTGGTGAATGAGCTGTGTCCAGTGCCTTCTTAGGCTTTGAAACTCGAGGCAGGAGCCTTGCAGGCAGCAGATCCAGCTGTTAGTATCTCAGAAGCTCAGAGGATTCTGTCCTTGAAGGCCAGCTCCTCCACAGGGAGTCCTTCCTGACACAACAAAAAGATGTGTGAGAATGTCTTCACCAGAATTTCATCCCTTTCAGGCATTGTTTCTCCAGTGGGACCAATGATTTAAATTCTTCTGCTGTGGGTTATGATTGCAGAGCTCATTACAAGGGTCTAAGCTCTACTGAGGGTCTTCCTTGCTTTCCACTCATGTGTAATATGGTGAAGGTAAATTTATTCCTCTGCCTTTCAAATAGTCCTCTGTACTCAGAGGGGATTAAGATTTAAACCTTCTACTACCCCCTCAAAGAAGGTGAACATCAAAACAGCCTTGTGACTGAAAGTCTGAGTGAAGCTAATAAAAACCTGTTCTCTTGAAACACCCTTGTTACTGCATGAGGAGCACTTCTGTAACCTGCCAGCCTTCAGCTCCCTGGTACTGCCGTGGTGCAGTTCACTGATTAGAAACAATACCAGATGCACTTGTGATAAACTCTTTGTTGGGCCTCTGATCTGTGCATGGCTGTGCTCTCCTGAAATGGGGAAGCACAGACTACGTGCTGTGCAGCACTGCTCACCTTGCTGAGGTAACAGCCAAAACGCCAAAGAAAAGATCATGACAATAATAATAATGATAATCATGATGATGATGGTAATGATAAAAATAAAATGACGTACTTGGAAAATCTCTCGTGTTACCTTGGCTTAGCCTGAGCAAGTTATAGAAAAACTCTCAGTTCCCAAATCTTGAATTGGGAAAGAAACTCCCAGACAGCAAAATTAGAGGCTTAGTTATAATTTATTTAACAATAGAGTGGCTTTTTGGAGGTAAAAGAGGAAATGCTTCAGATTTAAAACATAAAAGTTGCCTGCAGCAGACTGAGTGAATTGATGATAATGTGGAACTCTGGGTTTGACTCTTCATGAATGTGTCCCTATTGCCAGAATTTCAGTCCCAATTCAGAAAGATTTTAACTATTTTTTGGAAAGAATTAGACCTAATGAAAGCTTTTCTGCTGATTTTGATACCATTTTGAAAAAAACCCCAAATGATAATAAGCTTTAACCAATGTATTTTCTAGTTCACTCTTGTGGTAGCAACATTGCTCTCACAAAAAACTGCAGGATGATCTGGGACTTCACCCAACCTACGCTGAAGTCTTTCCACTCAAATAGAATCCTTGGTGAAAAAAATTAGAGGTGATTCCTCAGTAAATACAATGCATTGTCTGTGGTTGGTCTTGCAGTTACTCTTGCATTTATTCCAAAGCCTGGTATAGGATGCTTAGAGAACTGCACAGTATTACAGGCCTTTGTTTGAATTCTATCCTTTTATTTTGCAATTTTTTTTTTTAACATAAAAGGAAGAGGAGGAAATTTATGAAAATGCAGACCATGTCAACATAGTTCAATTTCTCAACTTGTCATCTTGTCTCAGTTCTAACTGGAAGAGCCTGGAGAAGGCCCTATGGCCAACTTGTCAGCTCTAATCTCCCCTTCTACTCCTAGCGGATATTTTATTAACACTTTTTAAGACTGTTTTTTATTTGTTTTGCAGTCTACATGCTGAGGCAGCAGCCAGTTTGGTTTTCTTCATCTTTCTCTCTTCTTGCTCTCTGCTTCCTGAGAGAGAGGTTGGCTCTTCTGGCATCAGAGTCCACAAATCACAGCAAAAGGGATTGTTGCAGTTTTCATAAATGTGGTGTTACTTGAAAATTATAGACTGCAACTGCTTATTGCAGTTCTGTGCAATGGCTGTAAATTGGGCCCTGTATCTTTCTGGTGACAGTCATTCCCACAACAGGCCTTTTAGGAAATTGGAAGGGAAATTAAACAAGAGCAAGGGGTAGCCTTCCTTTTATCTTTGACATGCCTTCCTGAAATCCTTATCTATCATATTCAGGCAGAGATGCTGCTGAAATGGTGGTGGATTTAGATGTTGTCTGTCTCTGAAGCTACAGACTGCTGATCCTGCATGCTCTTTGAAGCAGGTCTGTTGATGGGGTCTAGATACACATAAAATTTTATGAATGATGGACCATGATGACATGGCACCAGTGGAATATATTATTTCTCCATTTTCACTGTCCATTCATTTAAAAATCAACTTTCTCACAGCGATTTAAAAGGGTTAAGCTGAGTACACTGTGACCATAGGTAGGAAACTGTTTGCAGAGAAGATTGAGTGGTCAGTAAAGGAAAGTTACATGGTGACTTAATTTTCTCTTGCCCAGGAGAAAAGCCAGCACAAAGGCTGGTAGGTAGTGCATAGAAAGATAATATATATACTTATATTATATTATATTATATTATATTATATTATATTATATTATATTATATTAATATACTTATATATTTTATATATATAATATAAATATATAATATATATTTATTTATATATATTTATTTTTATATATATAATATATACTATTTTATATATATGTGTTATATATAATATACAATCTAATAACTATATAATACCATACAAGGAAGGAAACTGAAAATGCAAGGTGTTTTCTGAGATGATGTTTTCAAAGCCTTCTTGAGGTAATGCACATTACTCACTGCCCTGTGTGCTGGGAGGTGCCTGGTCCTTATCCAGCCCAAAGTCCTGGCCTTCCTTCAAGTTTGGCTTGATGGGAAGGGCTCCTCACCTAACCTTACCTTTCTCTTCACCACTGAGCTTGCCTGAAATGAACTCTGTGTTGACACTCGTGCAGGCAAAAAGGCTCTGGAAAGAAAAGGCCTTTTTATATCTGCTCTACAGAAGAAGAACACATGTTAATTCTGGCTATGGCAGATCCTCTAGGCCCACACCTCTGACACACCCAATATAAAGAGAGTTTAAACAAGCAATTCCCCTTAAGGGTGGGAGGGATGCTCAGTTTTATCACCTCACCCCACCCCAGTCCTGGTTCCTCCAGGCCCTGTTAGAACAGCCAGGTTCATTCCCTGCGTGCAGGAAGTGCTGAGGTTTGTGTCCCTCAGCAGTCACCTGCTCCAGGGAGCTCTGTGCTGGAAGAAAAGGGGCAGGTACAAAAACACCTTTTTGCATGGTTTAGGGAGAATCAGTCAGTGCTAGGAAATGATGGATTTCACAGCCTCACACATCTCAAACCAAAGCAGAAACCTGACCTCAAGACACCTGTGCCTCTCCACATTGCTGGTGCCAGTGGAGCAGTGCCTCACCTGAGCCCAGCAGGACAAACCCCAGGCACACCTGCTGGGAGCTGGCACCAGTCCCTGCTTGCTCTGGTCCCTCACCCCTCTGCCAGGGCACAGCCTGGATTGCTCTCTGTGCCATGGTTAAAGGAGCCTGGGCAAATTACAGGGCAGTTAAACCCAGTGATCTCCTTATCTTTGCTATTAGTATTGCTTTCGATTATTCTGAATGATACATGGCAAGAAACCAGATTTGCTTGTGATTGTTAATACCATGTGTTTACTTTTCACTAAGCCCAAACAAGGAAAACCTATAACTCTCTTTCACTTTTATCTGTCCCCTATTTGTTTTCATGTATGAGAACAGTGCTTCAATGTTCAGGCTGTAGATGATGCCAAGGAAAATTGAAGTCCAAACCAAGAAGCTGCTTTCACTGGAATTTAGAAAAACAAATACAGAGAGCTTTCTGTTGCTCATTTTATTTCATTTTCAATAAATCTAAATTTTGGGTCAACTCAACCTGACAGTGTTTATCTAAATAAAAATGCAATGGTTATGGGAATGAGAGCTGGTCTTTAAATCAGAGGAGGAGGAGACTTTGAGTAGTGTTTGGCTGGGAAGAAGGCAAATGTCTAAAGCAAGAGGATTTGAAGACCTTGCCATGTTCCACTGAAGTGGGTATAAATTTTATCAGTACCTTTGAAGCAAGTAGAATCAGACTGTAAATTAGTGATTCTGCAGTACTTAATAACTCTTACTCAAATCTGGTGCTTCTGGCTAACTTCAGTTTTTAGCTGGAGAGCTAACTGGAGGGGTTATTTGGAGTTGCCTTAAACCTATATACTACTAAATGATTTACTGGATATTTAGATACCTATAATCCTGGAATTAGACCTACTGGGATATAAATCCCTGAAGCTCACAAGCAGTTAAATAATGACTAAACGGGAAAAGAAAAACCCATCTAATCCTTTCCATGCTAAGGTATATAATAGCACAAAATTGGAAAAATCCATCTTCCACACCAAATAGAGTGATTACAAATGAAGGCAAGAACATTATCCAAACATATTGGAAGCTGGAGAAGTACTGTGATCAAATAGAACAACAAACAATTCTTGAAAGAAAGGGAAAGTACATAAATAATTATGTATGTGTTTTACAGGGTCTGCACTGACACCGAGTTCCTTCTGTACATGCTTTAATCAAAATTCTTAGCCAGATCCATATGTTTATTGCAAAGTTTTCCTCCTTCTTTGCCAGGAGGGCATATCCAAAGCTCTCATAAGGAGACTGAAACCATGGGCTGGATTTGCCAAGAGCTGTGAAACTTTTTCTGCCTTATTGGGAGCAAATACAGACTGGATTGCTGAGATGGAATTTTAGCATCCTGCCTTCAAAGCCCACTCTAGACAGGAGAAAGCTGCCTTAAGATTTCAGTGGCCCAGGAACCAAGCCCTGTGAGCATCCTTGTTCTGAGTTTTCCCTCTCTATGGGTTGGTAATACAGTTCTCATTGTAGACAGCCAAACTCAGGAGCAGCATCCAGAGTTCTGGTCGCATTGTGCCAGAAAAAATGATTTTGAAGGACCTCAGCATGATTCAGTGCTAATCCAAAATACTGCTGAAGAGATGAGAAAATTAAGTTTAAGCTGGTAGGATGGTGCTTTGCACAGCTATTGCTGAAAGGAGCCAGTGGTGCTCATTTGATGGAGTGTGTGAGGCTGCGTGCACGGCAGCATCTCGTGAATCGGGGGTTGCTTTGGGCACTGCAGGGATCCTGGAGGAAAGGAAGTTGCACACTTCCATCCTCATTCCCAAAGTGTTCCTGGAAGAGACAACTGCTGAACTGACTGTGGTGCTTCCAGCACCTTATGTGGTCATTCTGAAATTGATTTCACAAATATTTCATGTGTACCAGGTGGGCTGATGAGGAGGAGGTGAACTCTAAGAATTTATTCTTCCTTGCTCTGCTACAGAGCCTCATCACCTTAATATTGCAGAAGTTCATCTGTGTCCTGCAGTGCTGGTGCTAAGAAATGAGGAGTAATTCCCTCAGTAAGGTGACTTACATGTGACTAATGACAAATACTGCAGGATCTGGCCCTCCACCTCTTCTGTATAAATGTAATTTTGTACAAATAGTCACATTCATGTGAAACCACTGGATGTATTACTTTGATCATTTGACAAAATGAGCAGACACAGGTAATTATTTTTGGTTATTAGGTGTTTGCCCAGTATTCACAAGTGGGAGTGGATCACGGTTACTCTGCCTCTGGGGCTATTTATTTGCATAATTTCCTTTGTTTGGTAACAATGTGCAATCCAGACATTGGGAAGAGTTATTTAATCCCTTTCTGGTGGAATCTATGTGTTTGCTAATACCCATGTAGAGTTTGTGTGGATGTATTTATGGCCAGTCTCTGCTCACTGACCCAGGCTGTGTTCCCATGCAGGAGGACCAGTGGGCACCTGCCCATTTCAGGAGGAAGCAGGTGGCCAAACACAGTGTGCTGGAGTCTTGTGTTTCCCAAACTGCTCCAAATCTCAAGGCAATTTTCTGTGCTTTGTCCTTCAACATATGATTTATGTTCATGTGCTGTGGAGACAGTGCTTCCCTTGGTGAATTTTATTTTACATTGGGAGTTATTGAAATGGAGAAGTGACAGAGGTCACAGACCAGAGTTTTTCATGTGCAGCACTGCCTGTCCTCCTCCCCTGGCTCCCCAGCATCAGGCATTAGGGATTGGCTGTTTCATGAGCCTCAGGACACATAGCAAAGCCACCAGCTCTTCTGAAACTTGCTGCTAGGTCAAAAAAACTTCCTTAGAGGTTTATTTTTTCTTGGAGATGCACTCTTTAAGAGCTCCTCCAAAAATTCCAGTGAGAGCAGAGGCAGATAAATGTTAAGCTTCCTTTGCATTCCACAAGAGGTCCCAGCTGGTCTTTCTCTTCCAGCAGTAACCTTGGGGCAGAAGGCAATGCTTTTTATTTCCTCTCACACTCTGCAAAACAAAAGCTTAATAAGGCTTGACACAGTTGTTCCTCTCCATGTGTAGTTTGGGGAGGGGGGGGGTCCCTAAAAATCTCTCTGAGTGCAGGGTTGCCTGAGACATTCTAAACATTTTGGCTGAAATTCTGCTCAAAGTTTTATCACAGGGCTTTGCACGTGGATGAATTTCAGCCATAGTTTCTATTTAACCTGATTTTTAAGGCCAGCAAGAACCATTATAATCATCTTGGCTGAGTCCCATAATCCAGAGGGTTTTGCTTAGTGATTGCTGTGTGGAGCTTGTGGTAGAGCTTGAGCACATAGTTTAGAAAGGCATTCAATCTTGATCTAAAAGCTCAAGTGTCAGGGAGTTTGTCCTGGATGGTTTACTACCTACCCAGTCTTGTTCTTGTGGATCAATTGTCTGAGTCACAGAATTTAGGCTGTACAAGAAAAGGAAGCAAAATATAGTGGTGCCTCCCTTCACAACCCAAGCCTCAGTTGAGACTAAAAATTGAGTATATTGAGGTTTACTTGTTACAAATCCATACAGGAGTAGTTTCAGAATTTCACAGATATACACATTTAAAAAGGACTCCCAGAGTGCTGAAGCTTTTTCTTTACAATATTTGTTGTAAACTTTCCTGTAGGTTTTAAACACCATCATTTTTATGGCAGTTAAAGTGTTTATTTATGTACTTGGAAGCTTGATTCTGAGAGATAGAGAGGTTGGAAAGAGAAAAAAGATGCTGTTCAGCAAGCCAACAGAGAATTGAGAGTTGACAATTTGCTTTCAAAGAAAAAAAAAGAGTGTTGCTTGTGCTGAAAAAGTGTCTGGATCTGCGTTGGTTGTGCTGCAGTCAAACTCTGCCTGATTGGACCTGTAGCCTTGTGTTCCAGTCCAGCCCCTGTGAACTTGTCCTGGAACTTTGCTGAGCTCACTGCAATCACTTCTGTTGATAAATGGAGTCCCAATATTCAGATTTCATGCCTCAGCCTGGGTGTGTTTGCTCAGTGTAGGAGCACATGGCATGAGCTGTACATGGTGACCTCAGCCTTTGCTGGCCCCTTGGCAAATGTTTTGGCAAGGAGCAGCTGCAGCCAACACCACCTTTTGCCTTCCTTGTTAAGTTGGACCATTGCAGGAGCATTTCCTTTGGCATCAGGGAGTGCTGAAGGTTCCTTGAGAAACATTCTGGCTCTGAGCCATGAGAGCACTACTGTGAGAGACAAGGACAAACAGAGGGCAGGGGACTCAAAAGTTATGTAACATCAGACAAGTCCAGGTTAAGGTCCTGTGATAATGAAATAAGGGTTGTTCATAAGAGCAATCATTTTCTTGGTTGGTGTTTTTTTTTTGTTTTGGTTTTGTTTTGCTTTGGTTTTTGTTTTGTTGTTGTATGTGGGGGTTTGTTTGTTTGTGGTTTTTATTTTTTTTTCTTTCATATTCTGTAAGTATCTTATCAAAGTTCAGAAAGGAAGTCTCTCCTAACAAACATGGGGAAAAAAATATTATCAGCTGAAGGCCAAGTTAATAAAGAGTTGCCTATTTATTTAAGACTTTGCTTGTGGATGAGAAAATAATTGCATCAACAGTTGATCAGGCATTAATATCTGTAACAGCCATTAAGCCACTGGGAACTTGTGAATGGAGTAACTGGTATAGAACTGGCTGGGTGCTGTTGGACTTCAGCAAACCTTGAGCATGCAGGAGGTGGTCAGGAGCACGAGGGTGTTCTGCAGGTGCTGCTACTGCCTCTGTTCTGCTTTTTTAGTCCAGATTTTACTAGATGAAAATTACTTTCATACTGAAAAATGGAACACCTTTGACTATCCAAACTTAAACTGAAGTGTTTCATTGTCAATAAGTTAAAGATTTCATCTTTTTCAGGTTTATCCTAAATATTCAATCTTTCAATGTTTAACTGATATTTGGACTATAATGTTTCTGTGTCTTTAATGAGGAGCATTTTATGTTACATAGGGTACTTGTTTTTAAAATGGTTTTATTTACTAATGCAATTGTTTTCTATACTTACACAGAAAATATCTGAATCACCACCTGATGCTAGGTAATTTTTAATTATATGTAAATGTCAATATAGTACATACATATGTAAGTACACAATGAAGTCTGGAGGAGAGTGAAACATTAACCACAGCTGAGTGGTGAGAACAAGAGCAGCACTCCTCATGTGGAAACAAGAAATCAGAGGGAAAACCTCTGTTTTCTCCACATTTAATTTCAGGATTGATGTATGTCCCAGGCTATGTAGGAAGGAGATTTCATTGCCTCACCCAACAGAAATCCTCATGTTCCACAGCAGAAGTGCCATTATTGGCAGTGACATTCCTGGGAATGTGTCTGTGGAGCACGAGCTGTGGCTGCTCTGCAGGTGCGACTCACACTCACACCACAGGCAGTGAGAACTTTCTCAAGCCTCCAATTATTTCCATCTGCTAAGGAAGGATGTGTTTGACACAGGTGTCTGTTGGCCTTTTCAACTCTGAGTGGCCACTCTCCAACTGGCTCAGTGATGGGACTGTCCACAGAGGAAAGGGGAAACATCCCTGCTGCACACTTCCTTTCAGAGCAAATCCTTATGTCATGAAAAACCTAAGATATTTCAGCATGCTTTGGATTGGTTTTCTAGGAAAATTTTGATGCAGGTATTTGATGCCCATTTGATCTTAAACAGTCTGGAAGATGTGGTCACCATATACTCTAAACTCTTAACTCAGTAGTCCCAAAGCAATGTCCCCTCTTTTTAAAATTTTAAACCATTTAGAACCCAGCATGCTCTAGCTTTGCTTCTCAAGTTTTGCCCCTTCATTTTTTTTTTTTTTTTTTTCCTAACAGGCACAGGCCTTAAGCACAGGTGCCTGCTGTATTTTTTTATTTCTGATGATAGCTATTGACCTGCCAACTGGGTATTCTCCTGGTAATAGTAAGCAGGTTCCTAATGGCTAAACTTCCTTCCATTTAAATTCTGTAGTCCAAAAATAATCTAGTTTTTTATTAACCAGGGAATGTATTATTAAACACATACATCATTTTTACCAGACTGTACCTCTGTAAACCTAGAGTAGTTTTAAGTCAATTTTTTAGGGTTTTGTTGTTTTGATTTTTTATTTTTTATTTTTTAAAGTTTTAGGATAGACCTCCAAACAGTGGAAATTAAAAAGTGAATTTAGTGATTTGTGTGTAAGTAGGAGGCCTGGGAGCTAGAAGCTATACACAATTTTGACAGTGTGTTTGAAACTACATGACAGAGAGTATCTGTCTGACAAGTAACAGACTCCTTGCTGGTTATGACAGACTCAGAATCAATAGGTGATTTCAAGGAGTGTACATCTCTGGATTATCTTGTTTTATAAGAGTTATGACACCTATTTTTTTCTTTTCTATTTACATAACTTCTTTAAATTGTAAAAATCCATTCTACTTTCTCAGCTATTAAAAGAAAGGTGAGATCTTTCTGGCATCAGCTGGATGACCCCTTGAATTAACTGATTAGGAAAATATCAGAGCTTTCTTATGCTAATGTGGTCTGGGCAGTACCTTCTGGTACAGCCAAACCATATGGAATTTGTATCTCAGTCGGTACAGGGGAAATTGAGATTATTTACTGCAGGATGTGGGAATGCTCTCATTGACTCTGGATCTTTGTGAATGAGTGTGAATGCTCAGGGAATTGACAGGCTGCTGTCACAGCCTCAGCCCAATCCAGCAGGCTCTGGTCAAGCTCTTGCACACGCTGCTCTGCCAAAGGACTTCAGCCTTCACCTACAACATCCTTGTTTTTCCATTACTGAGCCTTTCCCAAACTCACAGAGCCAAAGGGACATATTAACACATGCCTGCATGCCAGAAGGCACAGCATGTCTCTGTGACCAGGAAACACGCTCGTTATTTAACAATGGATGGAGATCTCTGCGTTTGTTTTTCACCTGAGTTACTCTTGGCCCCTTACTGAGTATCATTTAGGTCACCTAATATGTTATGTAAGTGAGCTGTAGCTGGCCAGCATGTCCAAATTTCCTTTTCCCACAATAATTAGAAAAGGCAGCTTTAGTTTTCCTCTTCTTGTCTCATTTGGATGTCACATGGGTACAGTCCTGTCCTATTGTGCTCTTCCAGAAAAGTCTGTGGGCTCAGCATTGATGATCCAACTCATTGGGACATCCCTGTGCCTGGCTAAAAATCCATGTGTTACTACAATCAGTAACTTTTACCATTGGTATGGCTGCTGCTTCTCTTCAGCAAAATTGTAATTACCTTCTTTTTTTTTCCAAATATATTCCTACTCTGCTTTAAAGAATGTGTATTTTTTCTGGATTGCTTATTTCTTGAAATAATCCATGGCCACAAATGAGTAGAGTTAATGGAGAAGAAGGCAGAAGGCTCCTGAGGAGATAGAGCTAAATGGCGTGAAGTGGCCTAATCTAGAAGTATGGTCAGGGCCAAATTGTGGTTGTGTAGGTTTTTTATTTATCTGGTAATTATTAGTGAGAGAAGACTGCTCACTCTAAATTTTTTTCTTGATAATTATAATAAATCTTGAAATCTTCCTTATTCTTCTTCCAAGACATGTTTTTGAAAATTGTAATGTTTTAGTTATTTGAGAGATACAGTCCCCTCTCGAAACATACAAAAGTTAAAAAATCTATTTCTGCTTTTTCAGTATAAACACAAACTTCTAAATCCACATGAGCCTTTCTCATGAATAATGAAAACTGAACCCAATGGAAAGAAGTAGAGGAGAGAGAAAACATGGACATAATTGGTTCAGGGAAGGGAGAGCAGTGCCAGAGAAAGGACTGCTGCAGAAACCTGTCCCTAGCCAGGTGTCCCTGTAGCAGGGCTCTTCCTCCTGGAGCCATCCTTCACAAAACACAATTTTTCACTGCTTCTCTTGCAGGGGTCGTGCTGGGGGGTCCCTCACAGCTGACTGGAGGAGAGCAAACACAGTGCTGTGCTGCATGGCTTCCACCTTTGCACTCAGTGTGGAATTTGGGAGCTCTGTGGGGCACCCAGTGCTGCTTGTTAGCCTGGCCTCACATCTCAGCAGCAGCCTGGCCAAAGCCCTGCTCTTCGTGCCTCTGCTGTGCCCCAGACACCACAGGCACAAGTAATTTTGGTAAGTCTGTACTGAAGTTTGATTTAATAAATCCCTCTAATAAGTGCAACAAAGGACCAGAAAAGATCCCTTTGGTGGCTGAGCCAGCTTAAATGAGCAGAATGCTTTCTAATTAACAATCCAGTGGTTCACTTCACATGCTTGGCTTTCTATAAAGTGAAAAATACCTTTTAAGCATTCAAAGGCATCTTTGTTTTAAAGGAGCAGAGAAATGCTGCTCCATCCACTGACCACCACCAGTGATCCTAAGGCCATGCAGCCCCAGGTCACTCTCACAGAATGGATGCCAATATTTTCTCAGCAAACTCTCTATTGATTGCATAAATACAGTACAGTACCCATGAGGTAGTGTTGACCTGTCACATAGTAAAGATGTGGCAAGCCCCATAATTCATTACCAGTTGGAAATAGAACATCATTGGAGAGATAAGGATAACAATGACTTTCCATCCAATGATAAATTACTAGCAGCTGCATTATTTTCCCTCACTTATATATGGCTCTCTTTATTGAATTTAGCTTGAGATAAATAAATGATCTGCCAGGAGCCTGGTTAATATTACTTCTCTGGGACCCATTTCAGGCCCAACTAGGCTTTTGCTGATAATATCTTTAAGCTTTTCAGTAGGGAGAGACATAACATTTGTTTCTGACAAGAACCCTATGTCGCCTTATCTGTTTCATTTGAGAGGCCGTCGACCTCAGCTTCTTTAGTTAAAATGAGAGCTTTACTGTAGAGGCTAAGTTCTTGAACTTGACTCTCTTCTTACAATGAGATTATATGTCCTGGTTGTAAATTTGAAGCCACACATGGTATACAGTTATTCTTAGCATTTCCTGTTGATCACAGGGTGGTATTGATTTGCCCCTGCTTTTGAATCTTTATCTGATTTGTTTGGAAAGGAATTCCACCTTTTTAAAAATTATTATTTTTCACCCCACAATAATATGTGAGCTTGTTGATACACACTTATATTTAACTTCAGGCATTTGTTCCAATTGCAAATGACAGTGGGGGTCTTTTCACAATCTCTCCCTCCTCCTTCCACCTTAGGAAAGATGTCTTAACAAAAATATCTACTTGGTTAAAAATTTTAAAAAAAGCCAGTCTAAGAGCAAAAGATTAACTCTTTCTGTGAATCGAAATGCCAAAGAAGGCAGTTGAAGCCCCACAATTCTTTTTGTTACCATTAATAATTCCTGTATTGCTTCAGTGATCCTGACTTTACAGGAAAATTTGATCCATTGGAAAATTTGAAGCAGGGAGGGTATAGAGGGGAGGTGTGAGGCAGCAGGCCCAATTAGCCTGCACTGCACTCCTTCAGTTACTGTTTGGATAGTTCCATTGTGGTATTTTTGTTATTTCTGGGAAGTTCTATCATCAGGTTTTAGATGAAAATCGGACAACTGCCATTTTTCATACCGCGTGAATTAGAGGAAATTAAACCCAACCACTTCTGATAAATCCTCTCATAAATAAACTGGCTGGTGGTGTTAGATATAAGTCCAGCCACAGTTTGATTCACATTGTAATGAACAAAGAGCAAGTTCTGTCTGTTTTAATGCTCCATCGTCATTATTGTTATTTATACTACAGGAATGCCTGAAGGCTCCAGCTGAGTGTGGAGACCCCACGTGCTAAGTGCATTATCAGACTTGTCTGGAAGTGCTTGCAATAGGAATGAGACAGAAAAAAAGGAAAGAAGAACTGTTATAACCTCCTGTGCCTTTTACTTTACTTTTACAGGAAACTGAGGCTCAAGGAAGGAAAGTCTGCTCAAGCAGCGAGGAAAGTCTTTGGCAAAGTTGGCAACTTCTGAAAGACCTTCTGAGCTTCTGCCAAGAGCCTTGATGTAAGATCCTTCCCTACAGTTTTTTGGGGGGTCACCTGTCTGCTTTATGCTTTCCCACTAGGCAAAAGTTATAAGATAAAATGGGAATATGACAATAAATCTCTTTTATCTGATGTTGGAAGAATTCGCGGTTAGAAAGAGAGGCACACCCTAAATAACATTTTGCACAGATTAATGTAAAAGAAGATATAATCTGGGTGCATTTTAATTTTAATTTGAACAATGTCTTGTCTTGAAATGAAATAAGGAAAATTTGCCTTTTTATATAATAGGAGTAGTTTTGGCATGTACTGGCCATGTACCCTGTCACATAGCAGATAAAAAAATCTTGTACAATGCTCCTAAAAGGCAGAAAGGTTAATATTTATTAAATCAGAAAAATAGGCCAGTCATGTGACATGCAGTTGGTGTATGCCAGAACCCATTCTTTTTTATCTTGAGAGACTGACAGGATCTTCTCACCAATAATTTTTAGCTAAACTCTGAAGAAATTAATTTCACTTTCAATCACAAACACAAAGAAAAAAAAAAAAAAAAAAAAAAGTGGTGGATATGAAATAAATTATTTGCTGCCAAAGAACGAGTGCTTTTCCATTTCTGCTGTGCTGCCATTCTAATGTTTCCCTGAGTACCCAGAAAGCATCAGGGTGAGATTCACACACTTGCACAAAGCCAAATTAAAGAGGCTTCATGCAGGGCTTTCCACAGAAGACTGAATTGACTTTGTGCCCTTGTGTATACTCAGTGTATGAGCAGAGGGAGGGGAGGGGACTGCAGCAGTTGTAGCAGTCCCCAGAGCGAGCTGGGACAGCTGTTCCAAGGGGTTCTGACCAGAGATTGCAGGAGCTTTGTCACCAGATTGCTTATCTCATTTTCTGTGTGGTGACCCCTTTGGCCATGGAGGTGCAGGGATTGCTTCTTGGAGGGGTGAAGTCATCAGACATCCCTCACCTCTATCCAAACCATGTCATTGCAGCAGGGAAGGGTAATACATATCACTGGAAAAGTTTGCTCTAGTGAATCATTCTTGCTAAGATCCTGGGCAGTGGTGGGTAAATGCAGCCTCTCCTTTTTGTGAGCCTCAGAAGTGGAATGCTGAAGTCACTTGACCAGCATGAAGGGAGGTTCAATTGGGAATAAAACTGTTTTGGATTTGATTAATAGAACACCCCTCCTTTCCTGGCTAAGAAGGGACTGCTTTTTCCTGGTACATGAGTAGTGCCTGGATTACCAGCCATGTGGCATTCATCAGTACAGTTGCTCTGTACTCTGTTCACTCTGCCATGGAGGACTCTTGATCTATATTGCTGTTTCCACAAACAATATCTATTACTCAAAGTACTTGCATGATCTCCTATGAGGCTACCAGAGAATTGTATATCAGTGAGCTGCTGAGAGGTCTTACAGAATTGCTGTCAGTACATTTTTGACAAGGATCTTCTGCAAACTTTAGCAGAGGAAGTGTAGCTTCTGTATCTACCTCTAAATCTGATTTGGTTCAGCTGGACCACAGACTCCTTCTCTTTTGATGTTTAGTCTCCACTCTGACCACCTGTGTGCAGTGACACTGCAGTAACTCCCCTGCTAGTCACTAGGTGCCACCTTTACAGGCAATTAGACCCACCTTGGGTGATGATTTTTATCCCTCCCACTGGAGTCACTGCCTTTACAGCTGACTTACAGCAGCAGATCACACTGGTGCTCTGTGCCTCCTGCCAGTGCCAAGTGTGCAGATTTAACCTGTCCTGCTCAGTGGTGGTTCAAGAGTGGTGTGGTGTCAGTCACTTGCAGTGTTGCTCACAGGGACCTGGGCCAAGGCCAACAACTCAATTCACATTATTGGCTGAGTAAGAAAAATGCCACTGGTGCTGACCTTGTCATAAATCCACAGTCCCTGTCCCCACACCAGCAGCTGTCCAGACCAGCCTTTAAAGGACTGATTGTATTTGTGTTCTGGTTGCTAAAATTGTTTGGGTTTTTTGTTATTTCAACTCTGTGGTCTTGGAGGAGCAAATTCCTCAATGATTTTGCCTTCTCATCTCCACTGTGTGCTGTGTGCCAGCAAGGCTGGAGAACAAGGCTGTCTTTAAATGAAAAAGCCCTGCCTTTTCCTTCTCACAGTCATACAGGTTAAACATGACTTCTAGCTTCTGTCATTCATCCTATTAAGAAAACCCTAGACAGCCAAGTGCAACCTCATTTGCCAGTTTCCAGGGGCTGGCAAGCATTTATACCTGAATCATAAACCCTGAAGGAAGGGCCTTATCTGATGTGGTAAGCCAGGCTTAATGGGCTGGTCTGTGCAGCTGCAGCACCCAAGAACTTCAACAGTGCCTCTTAAAAAGAACCAGCTTGGTGTCCCTGCACTGAAGGACACGGCTGTTTGTGCTCACAGACCTTGCACTTCACTGCTGCAAGTGCTTCTTTGGTGGCAGGATCTAATTGAGCAATATCCTAAACTGATGTGATTCACTTTGAAATTCCAGCTCTGCAGCAAGATCAAATGAGGTTGGACCAGTTATCACCCTCTCTCCTCACTTGTAGGATGGAGATGCATTAATGTGTTGATGATGTAAGACTGAAGGAAGATTTTGCTTGTAGCCATTATTGCTGAACCAGTTGTTCTGATGATTTACCCAGAAAGCCCTTAGTGTCCTTATAAATGTAAAATTTCTTTTTTTTTTTTTTTTTTTTTTTTAATTCTTGAGCAGATGGAAGGCTTAGATGGAAAGGAATAAAAAAACATAATTTGCCAAAGCCCTCAATTAATCATAATCAAGTTTGTGCATGTTATACTCTACAAGGGTAACAACAATGAAACACAAGGAGAAAAGGATGCTTTCCTCAGGCAGTTCTGGAGACATAAAAGCAATAAAGAAGCATACTTCAGAATAATGTGGAGATAGATGACTGCACTAAATAAAAATGCTTCTTTAACGTACTGTAAAAATAAAGATGTTTAGTTGGATTTATCATTCTTGTTACAAACGCAAATTGATCCCTTGGACTACACCACTGCCTCTGAAAGTATCCAAGAGATGGTTGCA
The DNA here is from genome assembly GCA_030060385.1 of Muscicapa striata striata. NCBI lineage: Eukaryota > Metazoa > Chordata > Aves > Passeriformes > Muscicapidae > Muscicapa > Muscicapa striata. The sequence continues at coordinate 3,424,111 of JAREIS010000073.1, forward strand.
GTCTACTATTTTCTGTAATTACTTAAACATTGTTTTATTTGTTAAAGAGCTAACTGGATTATTCCTTCTTTTCACTCCAAGGTAAATACATGGGGCACTTGATCATGCAGATATGGATTTTTGACTTTTGCACTATATTAGAGCCATATTTTAATTTGGTATACCAAGAGGAATGGTTTGCTTCTTATTTTCCATGAGTCACATCTAAACCCGTGAAAAGGCATTTTTAAAACTAGTTTTACAAATAGCAACATGTGGTAATTGAAAGCGATCCCACTCCCCAAATCCGCTCTTGATTGACTTGAGAACATTCAAAACCAGTGAGATTCATTTCTGCAGCTTCATTCAACCATTGCAATGAGCAAATGAAACAATTGTTTTATTTGTAAGAGGAGATTATCCCTTGAAGGCAGATAGAAGGATCCTGCCCACAGAACCCCATTTGCAGGCACAAAGAGCGCTTAGTCAATTTTTGGCAGTGATACTGAAGCTATTAGTTTTGGATATGAGTTCACTGATGTTCAGTGCTGTAGATTTCCAGTTAGTTCGTGAAGGGCCTTTAAAATTACACACAGAGCTTCATTAATTGCTTCAGAAAAGAAGCAACAAATATCAGGCCCTTAAAGTGTGTGTGCACAGAATGGCCATTGATTTCAGTGAATATTCCCCACTGGAGAGCTGGTCCTATGTCCTGGGAAGGCAATCACAGTTTGTACAGTAGTTGCATCAGCATTGCCTCAAAGTACAAGAGCTTCTGCAGGATCAGGCCCTGGTAGCTGTAATTTTTTTTTTTTTTAAATCTCTTTCTTTCTCTTTCTCTCTCTTTCTCTCACTTTCTAATTGTCTATATACATGGTTTATATACATGTTCACACACATACATATATATTCTTGATTTAGTTTATTAAAAGTATGACAGTGAATGTGTTAACTCAAACTAGAGACCAATGCAAGATGACAAAGTCAGGTTCTTTCAAAAGAAAAAAAAAAGAAATCCAGTTCTATGGTCTTAAAGGGTTTTTTTCCCCTTTTTCCATTTGATAGAATAGTGCCTGAACATTTGTTCTGCAACCAGCTATCCATAAAGGAGATTTTCCTATGCCTTCCTTGCAAATGGCACAACCTCATGTGATCCCTGATCACAACAAATTGATTTATTTAAATAAAAATAATGATCTTCTTTCCTTTTCCCAGCCCTAGCAGCAAAATCCCATGTAACCCTGATCAGCAAATTGATAGTTATCTTCTTTTGCCCTCCTTTCTCCAACCCAAACAATACCACCCTGATCCCCAAGTAATAAGAAAATGATTTATGCAAACAAAAATAATTATCTTTCTTTGCTCTCCACCCTCTGACTGTATAATCTCAGAAGCTCCTTGTTTAACAAATTGATTTATTTAAATTAAACAAATAGTGATCTCCTTTTGACCTCTGTGGAGCAACTCTGTGGCAGACTCCTACCACTGCAACCACCTTACCCATATGCTTAGAAGGATGTATTTTAAAATATAACAGCACTTCAAACTAACCTTGATACTTTGTGACTCCTCTAATCGAAGCTTATGGAAGCTCTGTTCCTGTGAAATGAAATCAGGACATGTGTCATCTGAAAATTAGAAAAAATAAGTTAAATGTCACTGGACTATCACTGGCAAAACTTTCAAGGAGCAAGAGACAGAGTCCTGCTTGTCAGTGGTTTCATTGACATGGTCTTGTTCCTTGTTTGAAGGTGTATAAATACATATATATGTACATGTTATCAGTGTATTTTTTCCTGTGCTGGTTTTATTTAAATTTGTATTTTATGTGCTGTCCAACCAATGCCTCTATTTTGTGCAGCTGCTACTTAAACAGTCATTTGGGCATTATACAGAATTACATAATTATATGTGCCATAAGCAAAAGTGCAAATAGTCCCACTTAGCACCTAATCAGATGATATCTGTTGTGAAATGCTGGTGAAGGAGCCAGTAGATATAACTTTGCTATTAGCTCTGCTTCTTTGCAGGGCTGCAGCTGGAATTTGGCAGAGATGGAAGAGGCATTAAGGGACAGTGGGGGCCTGAGTGTATTGTGTACAGAAACATTCTTTCCTCGAACACTTTCTGTGCTGTGCAATGCTCAGAGCAGGACAGTGGTGTTAACCAGTCTCCCAGATTTGAAATACTTTGTTTTTTTCTCAGTTCATTCACACCCTGTGTCTGCTTTAGTTTCAGACCCACGGTGCTCTCCAAGAGAAGACAGTGACATGACAGGAGTGGTGACACCAGGCTCTTACTGTTACACTCAATAATTGATTCTCCTGGATGGATTGTGACTCCCTAAAGGTTGCAAAGAGAGGTAAGAATGATTGGACAGCTTCAAAAACATTAGTTCCTTCCAAAGTCAGAAAGTTTTTACTCCCTTGTATCATTCTCCTTCATGGTCTAGCACTCTTTGGGAGTCTTTGGGAAACATCATTGAGAGAGATTGTTTTTATTAACTAGGCATTTTCTTCATTCATTTTTGAGTAATTTTGAGTGTTTGGTTTTTTGTTTTTTTTTTAAATGTTCAATACCGAATTAGGAATCACCATATGGAAGTGCTGATTGTGTCCATTTTTATGATTGTCACAAAGTCTACACTGGAAATTCAAATGAAAAGGAAAACATTGCAAAAACTGCTCAAGTTGCAAAATAGAAATATAGATACCTCTGAAGTTTTTCAAATCCCACCTTTTTTATTTTGTCCATTTTAAATATAATTTTTATTCCTCCCAACTCCAAATAACTGAGGTTTTTGCATGTGAACACTTTTGGAGATATAATCTCAAAATATACTTGGATATTTGTTTCAGAATATTCTATTTCAAAGTTCAGTCCTTCCCATACATTTTAATTACCTTTACTCCTGACTTGCACAAGTAAAATGAAGTGAGACACACACTGTAACATTATGCAAAAATGTTCCCATTAAAAAAATAGTAATCTTGTTCTGAAATTATACATGGATGATCATTAGAGCTGCAGCCTTTTAAGAAATTCAGCCACTGTCTATTGACTTGCCAGAGAGGCAAGTATTTCTACAGATGGCTTGGAATTAGTAGAACATGAAATAATGTCAATGGTACTGGTAAGAGGATTAACCAGCAGTTCTGATGTTATTGAACGGTTTGCAGAGACCATATTAAACAGCCACATCAGTCCACAGGTCAGCCCTGCAGTTCTTCAGCTAAGCAAACACAGATGTACAACTCCCTTTCATGGCCATCATTTCATGCCTTTGACATATGTTAGGCTCTTGGGACTCAGTGGCATATTTACAGCCTGAACATTAAAGATTCCTGGTTTTAGATCCTTAGTGGACACCGACATCTAAGTCAGCAGCAAAAGGAAAAGCAGGAGCCCAGGACACTGGGGATGGACCCCAGCAGCACAGGAATTAAATTGCTAGAAAGTTCCCTGATTAAATTTTGGGGCCTTTTTTAGTTGCTGACAAAAATTCTCCTTAAGAATCCAGCCAGTTTTAAATCTCTTTTTGTTTGGGTTGATCTTCTCTCCATTTTGCCAGAGCTGCCTATGAAGTGGCAGTGGCTGAGTTTCACAAGGCAAGAGGGTTCAGCTCATGTCAGCACTGCCAGGCCTCTGTGCTTGTTCAAAGTTTCTGCAAATCTGCTGGGACTACAAATTGGCCAGAAGAAATTGAGGGAACAGTCTGTCTTACAATATTCCTGTTCCTTTTCTATTCCAACAGAAACTCTGGCAGTTCTTTGACATTTTCCTCCGTTTTTTGTTTCTCTGGAACTAGGAGTCAGAAATGAAGAGAATAAATAGCATAACTAATGTGATGAACAGGTATCTTTTAGATACACAAAATACGTACTTATGTATGTCTAGTGAGAGCAGGGTGGGACAGGTTCTTCTTGTTTATCTGAATAGTTTTACCTGTCTCAATCCTGAAAACTTGTCAGTTTTCAGATAAAGATATAGGTATAGACATGCCATGTTCAAAGTAGAATTCCTGAATGTAAAGGTTGCTGATAAAGAATTTGTATAGAAAGAAGATAAATCAAGTGATAAAATACAGAGCTTTTGGTCAATAATTACTTAATATGGTGAATATTTTAAGTGAAAGTTCCAGCATACAGCTGCTCCACGTGTAGCCACTTCTTCCTACAAGAGGAAATAAACACTCAACCGGAGTGTGTAACAGTGAATTACATTCAGCCTAGAAGTGCTTTAGCACATCTTCAAGAGCTGCTGCCTGCTTCAGTGATGGATTATAAGTTAGCATGGAATCCCACAGGCATGGCAAGGTATTTATGTAGTGTTCTGATTGCTTGGACACTCCCAACAAATGTGCAGTCAGAGCAGAAATCAGAGTATCACTATCTCCCACTTTATTTTATTTATTTATATTTAGTGAGTGCTGGAATATTACAAACCACCAAGCACAGCTGTAGCTGGAATATACTTTCCAAAGCTTATTTACAGTAGCTCTCACTCACAATGGGTAATGGTATATTACTCCATAAGTAATTCCATTGATTTCAAGAGATCCATTAGAGAGGTTCCATTCCTTGTACAGCTGAGTGTGTCTCGATTTGGTCCCATGGTTGAAATGTAGAAAGAGCTCCTTTACTTCTGTGTTCTTAAATGCATGAGAAAAGCCCTACACCAAGCCCTCCCCTAAAAGCTTATAATAGTGCAAAATACTGATGAGGCTGGAGGGATAAGGTTTTGCAATGTTTTATTTCCTTGCAGAATCAGTGATACATGTTCTTCAGTTATACATAGATGAATGTTCATTCCATGTGCTGTTTTCAGCTGTGTACTTACACCAGTACAAAATCCCAAAGAGAAAAGTAAAAGCTGAGATTCACATCAGTAGCAGAGAACATCAGGTGATGTTGATTTAAAGAAAACATTAATCAATCCAGATTTGCTTGGAACAGGGCCCAGGTTCACTCAACAGGTTGGTGAACCTTAGCAAATGTTTCTGTGAATCTGTTCTGTGTTTTGACTTTGTAACATGATCTGAAATCATCTGAGTTTCATGTGGTTTTGTTGTGCACGTTTGGAACGCTCGTGGGGCGAATCCAGGGAAAGGCAGAGGTGCTAAATTTTGCATGACGTGGTAAGGTAAGAAGTGTTTCACTCTTCCTGACACCAAAGTGAACAACAGTTGATGCTGTCAGCAGAGTTTTAAAAGAGGAGACAATCACTGTCTGTCAGGCTCCTTGTGTCTCCAGGAGTCTTTGTTTTGGAGCCAACAGACAGTCTTCAAATCATATCCTGAAAAACCCTATTATGAGTTTTGGACTGTTATTTTCTTTCTCTCTGTTTCTGGTAAATGTCAAAAGTTTTACTGCGTAGGCAGGTACTGCAGTTGTGAACAGTATGTTATGTTTCTTGATGTATATTGGTTTGAAGAAGTTTTATAGTGCTTCTAAAAATTAGGTTTTTATGTTAAGTTTGTGGATGAACAACTTGTGTTATAACTTTATTCAGTTTGTATCTGAATTCATAAATAGGTGTACTCAGCCTCCATAGCTGGATATAAAGTATTTAAGATCCATCTACACCAATCAGGTAAAAAATATGATGGGTGACACTTTCTATTAATTTTATTTTTAGTCCAAACTAGAGCCCAGAGCAATAAAGATGTGAGACACTCTGCACGAAAAACAAAATCTAATTCATCAGAGGATGCCAAATTTTTCATTCTGTTTCAGGGTGAGCGACGGAATTTTGCTGGAGCTGAGATTTTGGAGACAAAGGCAGGTGGGAGGAGCTGTTTATTTATTTACACTGATTCACTGCCTCAAAATTGAGACATGTTTGTGGATCAGTGGGGTGACAGGGAGCTTAGAGAAAAGGAGTGAGTGTGGCTTAGTGGCCTGGCAAATAGACAATGTCAGAGTAGATAATTTAATTGTCTTTTCTGGCCTTAAACCTGAGAAAACTGAAAGAAAAAAGTCAAAGTCTGCAGAGGTTATAGGTAGGAAAAAAATGTGACAGGCTGGAGTGTCCCCTGAAGTTCAGCATTCCTTAGCACATCAAGTAGGACAGGTACAGCCATGGATGGAATGGTCCTGCCAGTCCATTCAGGAGTACAGTAGGGAGCAAGAACAGCTTGCCAGTAATACTCAGGTTTAAACTGATCTCTTTACTCTCCTCTAGAAGGGTTCTGTTTACACCTGCTTGTATCATTGCATTTTTCCACTAAGGTTGTCTCACTTATTTAACTTGACACAGGGAGCCCCCTCTGAGGTCTTTGAGATTCCAGCCAGTATTGGAAGTGACAGCCCAGATAAGGCAGGTAATCATACCAGACCTTAGGGGACTGCACTGACTACTTTTTAATTGATAATTCCAAGTTTCTGTAATAAATTTATTTCTTAATTATGCACATCATGTCATACATGGTAGCTAATGATTACCACTAGTTTTAGTCTGCAGCCTTCAAGACATCCTTCTCCCTACCATATAATCATAATTTTCCTTCCAAATTAAGATTTCCTCAGAAAGAAAATGAACAAAACCTGCACATTAAATCAAATTCCTTCCAAATAAAATAAAAGTAGATATTTAAGATACTAAGTTAAGTAAGTGATTTTAATTAGTGGATCATTTCAGGAAGATCATAAAACATTTAAATAACACTGAAGTTATGTATATTTAAGCAGTTTTATGGAGAATTAAAGTCTTAAATGGTAAATTTCAAATGTAAATACAAAAGTCGATGGAGGAATGTTAATTGCTTTTCCTAAGTTTCTCACATGGCCTAGATATTATGGGAGGTATCCAGAATTACATTCATGGTAATAATGTGCCCAATTCAAAGCTTGTTAAAGTCCTTGGAATTTTTCCATGGATTTTAGCAGTCATTGTATGAAAACAACAAATGCTTTTCAATGTCTAACTTCCAGTACTGAGGAAGTTGCTCATATGTCAAAATAATATATGTGATGTCAATATTCTAACATAATGGTAAATTTTGAGTTAAGAATTTCTTTTAATAGCCAAGAGAGAACTTATCCAGCTACCTCTTTAACAGATAAAATTACATTTGCAGCAACAGATATTTTACACCAGCAGATCAGTTTGTATAAAAGAAAACTTATAGACCAGGAGAAGCTGCTACAGTTAGACAACAAAATGTGCCAACAAATTGAATTATCAAGAATGGGAATTCTCCCATGCCTGTCTGTAGGTCAGCAATACTCTTACATTAGTTTTGACTTAAATAGATCAAATTAAAAATTAATTTTACAGTTTGATAATAATGAAATGTGTAAGTTTGAAAATAATGAAATTAAAATCAGGGGTAGTAAGTCTGAAAAGTGGTGATATATACATTTTCTAAATTCCTTATTGTAAACCACATGATCCCATTGGAAGAAGAAGCACAGAAAGTAGTCCTCAGCAGTTTTCCTTGATTCTGTGAGAGCCTGGAAGGACCACAGGCACATCTCTCCCATGTCAGTGTCAGAATGTGGAAGTGGTAACTTTCCATGCAAGCTTTCACTGGGGTCTCCTTGTGACTAAATTGTTGGCATGTGTGAGGAAGAAGTACCTGAAGGGACTGGTGGTTCTTAGTGCCCAAAAAAATCCAGAAGAAACATTTTTTTCTTCACCTAGAGAAGATTTTCCGGGAAAGCTGTCCTGGTGCAGATGGGAGGCGAGGCAGTGCCCCAGTGCCTGCTGGAGGTGATGCCAACCTCAAAGGCTGTCCAGAGCCTCCATGGGCATTTCTGGCAGAGGGATGTGCGTGCATGGCAGGAGCTCAGCCCCATGGAGAAGCCACCCTGCCTGTCTGTGTGAGAGCAGGGCTGCAGGCAGCACAAACCTGCTCTTTTCTCACTCTTCAAAGCATTTTCCATCCCCATTACGCACAGTCCGAGGCACGCGATCCAGGACTGTGCCTCTGTTTCTTCAGCTGTTGCATGGGGATATTATTATGCTCTTGTCTCAGATGCTGAGAGGGTTAATTAATTATGTTTATGAAACCCTTTGAGATTCTCAGATGAAAGGTGGCTTTGGAATTGTTAGGTGTTATTATAAGAAAAAAAGAATGATTTTATTGCTTTATGTTAATGGTTAACATCTGCACCACAAAACCTGCTTGATCACATAAAGATTCTGCTAAGCATTTAATCCTAATTTGCAGGCTGATGCATATTCATTTTATTTAGAAGATTAATTTAGTCATCAAAGGTTAATCTGCCTCGGGTTTGTAATTAGACAGAGCAGTGACTTGGTGTCTCTGGGCTCACCCAGGTTGCACTGGGTTTTCTGAGTGGGCAGGGCTGTAACTGTCATCAGTTTGCACTTCCAAATACTGTCAGAGGGGGCTTAATTTTTGGAGAAATGGTAAGAGGTAAAAGCCTTGGCCAGTTTGAAGATTAAAAATAAAAGGAGAGGCACAAGCCAATGAACAGTCAATATAGTGAATCTCAGAATGCTGTTTTAATTCATCCCTGGCAGGTTTACTCAATGCAATGTCGGGGGAATAACCAAGGGATTTTTTAAATATGTATATGTAAAAATGATTTAGCAGATTTCACAATCTTTGCTGTGTGAATCCTGCCCCCCTTTCAAGATGACTGATTAGCAGTATGCAGAAAGTTTCTGAAATTAAAAGCTGTGAGGCTTTCTGCTCAAAATCTCCCATTTTAACTTTTAGCTTCTCTTAGGAGACATTGTAAAAGGTCATAAAACGTGACCTGTAGCTGCTTGTTACTCTGAAAATTAATCCTTTTGTGCTTAAGGTCGGCTCCTTTAATAAGAAGTCACTAAAGAAAATGTGGTCCTTGTGGAGAACGAAAATCATGTTTCCTTTGCAGGTACACCAGAAGGCATCTTTAATTACTGTTTATAAAGCTGGCTCTTACTGAGTGTGAAGGATTATTAGTGCCAGGGTATTGTCTTTTGAAGTGAGGAGGAACAGTGGCTGCTTCATGTGCTCATCCCTTCCCCTGTGTGAAGCAGAGGGGAGGGAGGGTGATATCAGAGGGTGTGTGCTGTGCCTCTGTGCCTCAGCACAGCCTCAGGCAGCCAGGTGGCCTCCAAAAATCTGACACCAGGGACACCAGGATGGCTTGGGACGTGCTCATCCTCACTGTCAGTGTGATGGGGGTGTCAGAGGGCAGTTCTGTGCCTCGGGGATGGAGCTCACACAGGGTGGGATGTGGGCAGAGGAAAACCTCGCAAATGGAAAATTTGTCACAAAAACAGCGGTTTGCCCAACGTGAAATCAATACGTGCTGCAAAATAAGCACTGTAAATGAAAAGGATGATACTAGAATTTAGGAATTTGGCCAAAGATTTACATTTCATTGCAGCTTGGCTTTGGTTGAGTTTAGAATCCAGATTCCATAGGGGTGGTTGCTCTTTTTCCCCAGCACAGCACTCACATCTCTATTATGATTTGCCAGTTTTCCCCTCCTCTTTCTGGTGCAGAACCTCAGAAGCATCCAAGAAGGGATTTTGGAGACCATAAACATTTCTTAATTAAGAACAGCCCAGAATGAAGTTAAGTGCTAGCTTGACTACCAGAATATAAATGAAATTCTTTTATTAAAGCATTGTATTTTAATTATTATGAGGAACAAGTAGCCTAACGTGAAAAAAGCTTTTAACATGACAGTTATTTGCTTGATAGCTGATAAGTTAAATTTGGATGCATGATTACAGCTATTGCTTCTTGTCTTCTTCACTTTCATTTTTACTTGATCTAATGATTGCTCACTGATTTTCATTTGGACTTGTGGTGAACTTCTAATTCAATTGGTAACAAATGCAGATTGGCTGAGGCTTGTTATTACAATCAGGTTTCCTATCTCCAGTTTAAAAGGCCAATGAAGTTTCACTGGTATTTTGAAGTAGTTGGAATTGTTTTGAAGCTGATGATTTGCAAAGCTGTTTGCAGGCTGACCCATTGGTAATCAACAGTAAACACTTTTCTGTTCTTTACAAGAAGGATAACCAGCTGTGCAATGAGAGTATGTGGTGGCAATTCACTAAAACCAGGAAAAATCCCAGACAGCCAGAGTAGGTGTCACTCTAGTCAAGTTCTGAAAAATAATGTTATCCCTGCATTGTTCATGTAGCCAAGAGACTGAAGGGGGAATTACACACACGTTTGCCACAGATTTTAGACTGTTTATGATGTTTTAGTTCTCTGCTCAACCTGAACCTTTAGTGTATTCACTTGCATCTTAATCCTGAGCTGATTTGTTGAATGGTAGACAGGTACCTCTGAAATGTGGATCGTGAGCTTCATCTGTCATCCCTGCTGCTGTATCATTGACTTCAGTGAGCTTCCAGAGGAATGAGTCTGGCCCACAAGAGGATGTGAACTGTCAAGAAGACAAACCTCTTTCTCATCCATTTGAAATGTTTGTGGGAAAGAATGCCTAAATATTTAGCAGCTTGTGTAATTTGAGAGGCAATGCAGGGTTTTTTTAATTTAATTTTTTCCCCTACCTTTCCATTTTCTTTATTAAATAGAAGAAAACCTTGCCTTAGGCCCAGTGTGCTTATGACAGGGAAAAAATATCTGCCAGAATCTCCATTATTACTCAGGCCTGTATATATTGTTATTGCTCTTGTATTTGTAACAGCAAAAAGTGACTATGTCTCTTATGAAAAATCCTATTTGCAGAAAAATACCCTCCTCCCTCCACCTCTTCCAAACCCAGCACAATGTGTGGAGAATCCAGGAGCATTTGTGTTGGTTCTGTCAATGCAGCAGGGCTCAAAGCAGCATGGATGTAAGTGCTGGGCACGTGTGCATTGCAGTGATGTACCTGAGTGATGCAGCTCCTGGGAACAGGAGAACATTTCAAGCTGGGGTAGCTTCCTCTCCCTAGCATTTTTGGGAGTCAGTGCAGCTGTACAGAGAGCATCACTGAAATCTTCTGCATCCTATCCTGGTTTCTGGTGGACAGAAGAAATAATGTGGGACTTCAGTGCTGAAAACTTCGTGTGTCCCCACTGGGGTCACCTATTTCAGCACTTCCAAAAGGCAGCCAAACTGATTGCTTGCTTCAACCACCATCAAAAATCTTGCCCCTTCCTATTTCTGCTGCAGGGAGCTGCAGTGAGTCAGGCTTGGGTGGAGGGGAGATCCTCCACCCAGATTGCCAGCTCAAGCTTGCCAGGGCTTTATCTTGTGTTCTTAGGCAATGTGTTCAAGTTCTGCTTCTGGAAGAGCTCAGGGTTACACTCTTAGAGAAAAGCACAGTGCATCACCATAATGCACCAATACTTGGCTGCTGCCCCTTCAGTCCTGTGTGGAGCAGGACCCTGAGGGACACCCATGTCTGTGCTTTAATGTACATTTCATGTGTGAAAAGGGATGGCACAAGGCTCGTGAATAACACTGAGCACAGGAATATTCTCCCTGGGAGTAGGGCTGTTTGTGTGTGTGCACAACTGCAAATTCCCAGTCTAAGTAAATATGTAAAAATTCACACCCAATATTAGATGATTTCCATGGCCTGATTCCTGTTCAGTTGATGAGGAGCAGAGCCTGTGGGCTTCTGGCTTTGTTGTGTGTGTACACAATTGCAAATTCCCAGTCTAAGTGAATATGTAAAAATATAAATTTACATGATACTGTCCACAAAATCAACATTTTGGAGCTTTTAGACCATTCTTAGCATTTCTCTCCTGTGCAGGATGACTCTGGAACAGATCCTCCTTGACTGGGATATCTAGGCAGGTCCCTAGCAGTGTATCTTTCTCTCCAAGAGCTGTGCCAGCTCCAGGACTGGTTGCTGGTACCTTCAAAGGATGAGAAGTTGGCACCTCCTCTGGCTCCTGTGCAACCAAGTGCTCTTCTTTCCCAGCAGAAAGATCTCTGCTTTCTGCCTTTGCCCTCGCCTGGGGCTGAGATGTCTTTATCACATTTACCCCATGGGCACAGGAAGTGATATTATATAAGAAATAATTTTGCAACCCTATTTCTACTAATCATTGCCACTCCTACTGTAATAACAGACAGATGCAACATACACGATTCATGTTTCTATTATTTTTTGCTACAGTTTGCATGTGTTTTCCATTTAATTACAGTATATGAATTTCATATCTCTCATTTTTCCCTTCTTGCATTTAAAATTGAATTTGATATCTGTGATATATAGATAGGCCTGTGGTAAGTTGTTTGATGGGGATATTATCAACTGTACACTCTTAAGTCTGTCTCTGCAAATCTCTTAAGTGCTCTGAATATTTTCCAGTTTTGTTGGTGATGCAATAGTATCTGGGATAGTTTCTGCACAGGGCAGAGGAGTAGATTGAGCATTTAAGGAAACTTTGCTTGACAACAGTACCAACACCAAAACCAATCACAACCATTTTAAAGAACTCTTTGCACTATTATATCTCAAAACAAATTGCAAGGGCCTTTGCAGGAGGAGAAAACTGAGATGTGATGCTCAGTGATGACCAGGATACCATCAACAGGGTAGTGACAGCAGAAATAGAAAACAGATTTTTCTGACTGACCTACTCAGTGGGAAACATCATAATTCAGGCTTGAAGATCTTGTGGTGTGTTACTCATCATCCTTTCTTTACCAACCTGTATTCCCATGTTTGAATTGAGCATGTTATAAAACTTGGGAAGGGAGATTTTGTTCCAAGTTTTACATGAAAGAGTCCAGCTGAACTAGACAGAAACAAAGAAACATTGCTAAATGCTTGTTCCTACATTAAAATAATGTTAGTGGAAATCTTTCTAACAGTGGGCTCTGCCTCCTCTGCAACTTCTGTATGTTTCAGAAAGAGTTGAATTATCCTGCTGCTTACCAAGAGGAGAAAAAAACAGCATAAGAGTGTTGGTTAATGGGCATTCTTTGGATTCACACTGGATCCTGGAAACAGAATTGTCCCCTGTGGATGTAGAAGTATCATGGTAACTCCCCTCAGATAATAGTCAAGTCTCATTTTTTTCTAAAGTGCAATGTCTGATTGCAGTGTGTTCTACAGATAAATCAATCCACTGCAAATGACATGTTTTTAAAACAATGGGTGGATGCTTACTTAGTTCACACATACCCACAGAGGCTTTGAAGGTTAGATGCACTCTATTGAGTAAATAACTATAAATAAAATAGACTATTAAAACATCTTTAAATGTGCATTATGCCATCAAGCTATGCTGTTTGGAAAGAGCTGTGATGTTTGGGAAAAATTAAACATTTTCAACAACTGTCCAAATACATATTTACACATGGTTTATGGTGTAAAAAAGATATGTGACAACTCTTGGGCCTCAACAAGTTTTATTAATTATTCTTTGAATACAATTTTTTCAGTCACTTCAACACTGCAAGCAGACAAGAGACAGCTAATCATGGGGAGAAATGCTGATTTCAAGGGAACTTGCAATTTACTTCTCCCACAACTTTTAGTAGCAAATGGAAAAATATTGATATGGGGTGTATGGAATAGACCTGTCTGGGGAGAGGACTCATACAGGCTTTTAGTATGTGTTTGTTCAGCCAGGTCAATAAAAAGACATTTCTCCTGGTGAGAACTCTCCTGGTCAGTTCCAGCTGGAAGTGCCAGTACTAGGGCTGTTATCACTGAAGCTTTTTTTCATTACTTGTATGCCATTTAGGACCTGCAGATATTTTGGTATTCTGAATTCCCTGGACACCCAATATTAGATGATTTCAGTGTCCTAATTCCTGTTCAGTCAATGAGGAGCAGAATCTGTGAGCTTCTGACTTAGTTGTTTAACGAAGGGTACAGTGTGATACTTGAAAGACAAATTTCTTTAGATAAGAAACTTCAGAGTAGGGACCTTACTTTCCTGCTTGCCTGTGATGTTATCAAGCAATAATCCTTGTTAAGTAAGGATTAATGTTCAAACATGATCATGCTGATGAAATTTCTTTTTGGCTGCAGAGGAGACCTGGCAGAGTCTGCCTCTGGATGGTTTTATAGCCCTTGTTCACATGAGCCACTTTATCTGTGGGTCAGGTGGGGATCTTCAGGTTCTCCCACCACCATTGAGGAGCAGCTTGGGCTGAGATCTCACCTGCATCTAAGAATAATGCCTAACAAAAGCATCTTTTAGTTGTAAAGCTCTAAAACCAAGTTCTCCGTCAGATCTAAAGTTGTTTTGGATTTCATCAGCTTGTTTTATCACATGATAGAGAGTGCCAGTGTTAAGAGGACTTGTCTTAAGCAATCCTCTTAGTGTTCCTGAGAGAGGTGGCTATATTTTAAATAGAGTGAGTCAATCTGTTGTCCATCTCTTATGGACAACTTGATCAGACCCCATGGGGCAAAGTTAATGGAGTCTTGTAATATCTAAAAAGCCCCTTTAGCAGCAGCACTGTTTATTTTTTGGTCATACTGCTTATTTGCTAATTCCCATCTCATTGCAAAACTTTCTAAGTACTCTGATTTCGTTATCTGACTTGTTAGGAGTGAGCATGGCCCTTAAGGACTCCTCTGTTTTTGGACAGTTGTCAATTTTACCAATTAAAAGAACGCCTTTGGATGGTTATCAGAAGCTGGAGCTGAAAACATGTTTGCAATTACTGATGACATAGCTGTTTCTATTTGCTGCTCTCTCTTTTAATTCCCAAAAGTGATATTTTTTTTGGCAGTAGATATGAGAAAATATGTCACTGTGTATAATTACAAAATGCTGTTCGTTTCTGTCTTGTAACTGTGGGGGGTTAGTTGGTACAACACACTTGGTTCATTCTTGGCTCACTCAAATGCATGACACACATTTGAGTGTATTATTAATTTTTATGTTAATATTAATTATGAATATTAACATATATTCATAATATTCATGTTAATTTCCATGGAATAATATAATTCTGTATGCCTCCAAATTGATGTTCAAGGGTATATGCAAGCATGAAAAAACCTCACTAAATGGTCTCCTAGAACATTGTAATAAGCCTTAAATAAAATCACCTTCTGAACATTTTCCTCGGGAACACCTGGGCTTTTTCAACAGCCTTTGACCCCACCATGATAATTGCTACAAAACAAGATTCATCCCTGGGAATGGGCTTTGTACAAAGCTGCTTTAAATGTTCATTGTGCTTTCAACCAGATTCAAAATACAAATCCACAGTGCTGGCTTTACTTTAATTTCCTAGGTTGCATCTGCCATCTTATCAGAGCAATCTGACTGCACAGTACACTGAAGAAGCTGCATAATATTTTCAGTGGCCTGAATTTTTCACTTGATATATAACAAATATATTAATAATGGCTCTACAAGTATCTGTGAATTCTTCAGAAGATTGTTTTGCAAGAGAAAGTTCTACTAGAAACGGTAACTTAAGAAGAGCAAATCTGATTTAAATGACTGTTGCCTGGGAATTTAAAAGAAAAGGATTGATACAAATATTTTGAGGACACAAGACTCCTCAAATCAGTGAGAATTTTTCATTGGTTTTGAATGAATATCAGACTTCCAGTGCATGTTGTCTATATAAAAGAAAAGAAGAGTCATAATGTCAGAAGTCTGTTTTTCAGACTAATGTGAATTGTCTATATGTCTAATGTCTATTTTTCTAGAAAGTAGACCCATCTAAGAAAAACTTGTCCATTTTTGAGGCATTAGTTACAAGGTGAGTGCACCTGCTGCTGTTTTCAGATGGGTGGGTTCTTTTCTCTAATCCTGGTGAAGTTTTAAGAGGTTTCAGATCCATTCATTATCCACTTTTACTTCTCTTTCTTAGAGAACTCACAGGCTTAGGCAAGAGAAAGGGTGGCTTTGGCTTCTTGCCTTGGCTGGGGGTTGTCACTCTGAGCAGGCATAAGGCCATGGCACGAAACCAGGGTGGGGTCACAGCACTGGAAATTTTATTGTAGCATAAAAATAGCTCCCTGCCAAAGTCCTCATAGAGGAATGCATTTCAAGGTCAGTTACACTCCACAATCATCTCAAAACATGCTTGTAAATGAATTGTATGGGCTTAGCTCTGCTGTCATTGACATTTCCCCCCAAATAAATGCCAGGCTTGCTGTGGAGAAAATTCCACTGACTGAGAGCCCCACACCTGAACAGGCTTAGAGCTTCTCTTCTCAGCTGGGATTTAGTAGTCTCGGTTCTAGGTGGCAGCAAAGCCCTTCTCAAGCCCTGGCAGTTGCTTGGGGTACACCTGCCCTGGGTAGTGAAGAGCAGAGTGCCTGAGTCACTGCTGGACAGGGCAGCTCTGCCAGCAGCAGCCTGGCCAGAGAGCAGAGCTGGAAAAGCAGGGCACTGCTGCTCCAGCAGGTCCCTGCTGCTGCGGCTGAGCAGGGCTCTGGGGACACAGCTGCCTCTCTGAGATAGCCTGTTTATTTGGGCAGGAGTTGCTTATTTTTCTGTGCTGCAGCTGCACTTCCCAGGGTAGGACTCTGCTGCTCCATGTCTTTCTGTCTGGGGACAGTGCAGGCAGTGTCAGCACAGGTGAACTCTTACCAAGAATTTGTGTATTTGTTTACAGCAGCCAGCTCTGCTCTCATACGAAACACCAGCTCACAGTTTATTACTCTTATTACTATTATTATTATTATTATTATTATTATTAGCAGCTTGTATTCAGAAGTCATAAGTCTTGTAGTCTTGTTTTAGGATAACAGAGCTAAAACACAGCCTTTTAGAAGTATGAATTACTAAATTGATAATATGTTGGGAAGGATGTTTTGGAACTTCTTTCTAAACGGAAATTAATATTTTATCTGAAAATAGTAATGGAAAGAAAATTGTGTAGTCTAGCAAGGTATATCATTTAGACTTGATGATAGAATAATTGTTTTCCATCAAGCAAACCAAAGAAGAATCCATAATAAAATTTTACAAGTTAGCTGCCACCAAGAATAAACTCAAGAGCACTATATGAAATGAATTGTGTGTTTTAACTGAATCTTCTCTCAGGACAATAACTCTAATGTAGAGCCAAGGTCTGAAGAGGTCACCTGCAGAAAACCCTCCTGGGGCATTTCAGAGGAGAAAGGAAATATTCTTCTCCCTGTCAGGTTCACTTCGTGTCCTAATATGTCTGAGGATGTGCATTGAAAACATAATCCACAGCCACCATTCTGAGTTGGGGTTTAGATAACAAGGGTCATTAAGAAATCTCTGAGGATGACAAACTTAACCCTCTATGAACTTAAGGATCATATCATGCTACTAATGTGAAGAGTAAGTCTGGTTGATTGTAATTGTGATTGAACTAAAATGTCACTTACCATTAAGATCAATTTCTCCTTCTTTAAGAATAGCAGCATTTCTCTAAAAATATGTGTAAGACCATAACTGGCATCTATTGAACATACTCTGTGCTGATCTTTTCCAGTGCTGCATGAGAGAACATCTGGATTTCCATGTGTTTCCAAATGTTTGCCATATCTCACATCGTGTTTGCAGGACCAGGGTGTGGCAATTCAATGCAGGATCCCAAATTAAAATACCTATTGAGAAACCTCTACATTTGTCATCACAAGCATCTAACTCCACAGCTTCTGCTCAGGCCCTTCAGGTAAACCAGGGTGTCTCATGACTCTTCCTGCCCTGAAAGGTGACGTGTGTTCCCAAAGAATGTGCAGCACTCCTGGCTCTGGATTCAGAACTGGGGTGCTGCTGGGCTCTCACATGCTGCCCCTCAGCTGGCTGTGCTGGGGTGAAATGTTTTCTCAGGGATTCCCATGTTAGCTGTGTGGGAATCTCAGCATGTTCCCATGTTAGGGTGGTTGGGCACTGGAACAGGCTCCCCAGAACAGTGGTCACAGTCCCAAGCCTGAAAGAGCTCAGAAAGTGCTTGGACAAGCTCTCAGGCACATGTGGGATTATTGGAGTGTCCTGTGCAGGGCCAGGAGTTGGACTTGATCCTTGTGGATCAAGGATCAACCTGTTCTGTGATTTTGTGATACTGTGTGCCATATAAAGTGGAGAGAGTTTGAAGATGGCCTGCCAGTGGCAGTGTGAAAGATTCCTAACTGTTGGCACTATAAAAAACATTCCCTGAACATTCTCAGACCTATATCACAATGGCCCAATTTAAGTCAGAATGAAGCAAAGAGGCCACTTTAACTGCCCTTGCCCAAATCCCCATTCTCTATCCTAAAGGCATGTCTTTGAGCCTTGAGCCTCTTGTAAATTCTTACAGCTCCATTAACTGGGATGTCATAAATTTGAACAATTACAAATTATAATGATATTAAAATATCTGAGCAGCAGTAGCTGGAAGTCAGCAAGGATGAGAATGATCACATTCCTTTCTCTCCAGTCATACTGGGGCTCCTTGCTTGGTTTCTGTGCCCCTTGTCTTGCATCAGGGAGTCAGGGTGTCAAAGTTCTCATTTGCATTTTAGCTTCCTTGAACTCCTAAAAGTGAAGGAACTTGGCTAAGCATAGAGTTTCAGTATATTGTATTTACTTAAAAGGATTAAGGTGCTTATAGAAAATGCTGGGTATATAGAAACTAACTACAAGGATTATGGGTGAATTTTATTTAGCTATACTTCTCATTCTGTTCCATTCAGGGAAGCTCTTTGGATTTCCAAGCTGTGGGCGTCTTTTGTTCTAAGTAAAAAGAAATAAAAAAATTATCCCTTGGGTTTCTTTCATGGACAACAATGATAGAAGCCTTCTTAGCTTGACAGCAGATTCAACTCTGTGTCTATTTTCAGTAGGGTCCATCACTCTGTTGCTGTGCTGGTGTCAGGGTGCTGCAGATGATAAAGCCATCTCCTTTCTCCTGGGATCAGCGAATTTTTGTCTCATTGGATTGTTTCTTCTCAGACAGCTTTTTTGATTCCTGATGATTGGATGCACTGGCTTTATGGCTTTTTCTCCCCATTTCTTTTTCTCTTGGTTTGGTCACACGATGCAGTTACATTAATTTTTAGAGTGGTCCATGGTGCAGTATATAACTGAAGGCACTATGCAGCATAGTGAGTTTTGGATGTTAATAGTCACACAGTCACCAGGGAGGGACAAATTCAAGTCCCTGGGAGACAGGAAGCCCTGATTTTTAGAGGGCTTATGGTCTTGTGATGAAACAGGTTCAGACTAATACTCCTCTCAGTACGATAAATCAGGAGTGATTTCCTTGAACTCAAAAGGGGTCTTGAAGAGATAAAACTAGTGACAGGAGAATCATTGCCCTTCTCTCTTAAGAGCAGACAGTTGGTTAAATTCCTTTGCTCCTCAGATAGTGTTGAATGTCATGCAAGTGATCATTGGGTCTGTGGGGAGTGGGATACAATCAGGATGTTAATGTGCTGTGAGTGCAGTTGTTTCTTCCCCGGTGTCGCCCGTGCTTTGACTCACCTTTGCTGCCAAAGTGCTCCTTCACTGCTCTTCATTTGTAACTCAAATCTTTGCCTACACACATTCACGACTGAGATTTGTAAGAGACGATTTTATGCTTGAAAAGGGGAGAATTACTTTACAACTGTACCTGTTGTCTGTGCAGCTGCTTGACAACCTCGTGAGAATCCCTTTCACTCTGCCTCTGGTTCTCTTTGTCAGTAAGAAACAGAACATGTATAGTTCTAAGTGATGAAAATCAAATACTTGTGTGATATATTAGCTTCTCTCTCCCACCTCTGCCCTCCCCCCCCCCCCAGTGCTCTAAATATGGCTCTACTTTGAAATTAAGTGCACTACAGAATATTCAGTTGCAGCACATTGCTGGCATACAGTTTATAAATTGTTAGTGTTTGGCAGCCCTTGGTTTTTAAATTCCTACTGATCACAAGTAGCTGGCACTAATCAGCTCCAATAGAGTTATGGTACTGTGTACCTTCTTAAATGGCTGGAGTGCAGATATGCATCTAAAACCCCAAATATAATAGCCACATGTCAGAAACACTTTACTCTGAGCAGGGTTTTTATTTTACTTTTTACATCTCTCACATTTTACATCTGGTTCAACAGTTCTGAAGGAAACTACATCTGATGTGATAGCAGGAGATCTATATCACACATCTCAAAACCTGCCAGAAATGCAATTTAAATATAGTTTTGGACAGAGTAAAAGAAGTATTATTGGTATCAGATGTTTGGGCAGTGAGAAGTTGAGCTCCATCCCCCCTTGGTTTTTTTTCATACAGAAGGAAATCATAATGTGAAATCCTAGTTCTGCTAAAACTTGTGAGAGCTTAGCTGTTGATTTCAGTCCTCAGTTTCACCTTGCAGTTGTAAGGCACCCACCAAGTTCAAGCAAAACTGTGTGGCTGGAGCAGCAAAGACAGACCTGGATGTGGCCCTTTGCAGAGATGAGCAGGGTTTGAACTGGTTTCAGTGGGGATAACTATCAGCTGTACTGTGTCACAGACTTCAGAGAGACCTTCTCCACTATTTGGAGCCACAAAAAGTTGGTGCAGGGCAGGCTGGTTCTGGTAGATGTCCCTCCATTCCCGTTTATTTTCATGGTGCAAGTTTAGAAATATCTGAAATTTCAGATCAGCTAGTTTAAGTCAGGAGTTTTATGCCTTGGTCATCTGAGAGTGCACATACCACCTGAAGTGAACTTCTGAAGTTTTTGGGAATCATTCAGCAGCAGTGGATGGAGAACTCGACCTGCTGGCTGCGTCTGTCACAAATTAGCGCCTCCAGGGCTCGCTGAAGGGGCTGCCTGCACGTCCTGCACACATGGCACTGGGCTTAGGTGCTTGGAAATAGGAGAGCCTGTGCATTAAAGAGGTGTAATTTTAAGACTGTAGGTACTTGGGGTTTGCTGAAAAACAGACCTCACTGATCCAGGGTACTGAAACCTGCTAATCAGAGCTGTCAGTCAGAGTTTGGAATGTGTTTAGCTACTTGCACCTATGCAAGTGTCCCAAATGCCTTTTCTTCTTGTGCTGGGTATGAGCAGGCAAACCAAGATTCACTTGGTTATTAGGATCCTAATTGTTATTATTTCATCCCTCTGGAGCCCTAATGAAGAGCAGGGGCCTCAGTGTGATTGACTCAGCAAGATGAGCTTCAGCTCTTGCTTTGAAGCATGCTACGTTTTTGTCTCATTACTTCTGATCATAATCCAGCACCAAAAGAAATCAAAAGCTGTCTCTGAATTCAGTGAGGGCTCAGGGCACACGAAAGCTCTCAGGAAATGCTCAGTGTGTTGTCAGGATCAGGCCTGTAATGTGTAACTCCAGCCTAGAAAACTCATTTCCTTTGAAGCTCAGTTGAGTGTTACTACTACACATCAGCATGTTGCACCACACAGAGTATATCAAATTTGATGTCATTTTTTTTTTTTTCTTCCTTTTTCCCTGGGAACCTGTAAATATCCTTTGGTAGCAAAACCAGAGAGGAATAAATTCTCCTCGATGTATTTACAAATGTGAGAAGCTTTTCAAGTTGTATTTGCAATTCTCTTTCTTGCAATGACCTCTATTTTCATAATCCTTCATGGAATATCATGGTTTAAAGAGCTTTCTCTCCCTGCTGTTTTTGTTAAAAGGTTTTTGGTGTGATATTTGGAAAGTCAAATTCTGCATTTAAATGTTGTGTTTTCACAGATATAAATGAAAGAGGCCATATTTATCTTTTTTCCCTCTTTTCCCTTTTTCTGAGAACATCAAGCAATGCCACTTTTCTACATGCATTGTTAACTAAACCGTGAGAGCATACAGCAGCTTTAATAGTAAAGCAATTGTGATTACATCTTGCTTGTAATTACATTTATTTCCCCACATATGTCCAAAAAGGCAAGCATTAGTTTGGCCTGTATAGGCATGTGCTAATAGCAAGAAAATCATCTGGCATCTTGACAGCAAGGAAAATAGCTTACAGTCACTTAAAGTCTTTCATGTCATGGACACTTGCAAAGACTCTGAACACTCAGGCTTCTGCTCACATGCTTTTAAAATGGATTGCATTCTGAGAGAGGGGGAATTTGCAATGTGCAGTGGATTTGCATCTAAATAATCCAAATATGAAGAGATACAATTGGCAAGGTACGGGTGTGTGATCACAAATTTGAAAAACCCAGTAATGGCACTGTACAGGACTAATCTACAAATATCTGTGCTCTGCTCGGTGTTAGCTTGGCAGAAACGCCTGCAGCTGTCCATGGAAAAAAAGGTGGGCAAAGAAAGGTGGATGGACTCTGAGGCTCACCTGTGTCCCACATCCCATCTCATTGATTTCATTGACCTCTATGTACAGGACAGTGCAATCCAGAGTGACCCAGAGGGTCACAGCTTGTTCCTGTAGGAACAGGGCTGTGCCAGCACCAGCATTCCTGGCACGAGATGACCACACTGGTGAGTGTTCTTTTCACTTTTTAACAAAAAGCTGGCTAGAAATTTTACAGACTGATTTATGAAAAAGCTGAAATCACATGCATTTTCTCAGAGCAGAAAAGTGTCTTATTGGAAATTATAAATGTTACAAAGTTCTTCAGAAGCTGCATATAATGTCAAACTGAGCAGTGTCCCAAATGCTGGGAAGAGTGAGAATTTTTCAGTGTCCATATAAGCCACAAACTAAGGCGATTTGCAAAACTTTCTGAAACTAGAGGTACATTTGTATCTTCTTCTAGTCTGCTTGCCTTCTGCTATTGTGGCTACCAAGAATCTCAACAAATTCCCTGGATTAAGTGAGTGCCTAGGCAGAACAAGTACACTCCCAGAAGGTGTGCCTTGATCCCATGTTAGATCTTTCCCAGATTTGTGGGGACTCACATTTGATAGCCAATATCCATGATCTATGACTACACAAATTATGTTCACAGATGTAGAGATCATTACTAAAAACTCTTTCAAGAGTTGGTAAATACACCAACAAATGTTAATCTGCACACTCAAATCAGCAACTTACTGCACAAGCTTGCAAATAGATCCAATTTGATATTTTTCTTGCTTAGTTAGAGAGGAGCCAGTGCATAAATCCTGCAGCCCTGTGCCAGGTGGTGAGACAGACAGACAGACAGACAGACAGGTATAAATGTCAGCTTCTCTGGGAGGGCTGGCAGTCCCTGAGCTCCCGTTACCAGATGAGCCATCAGCCCCTGGTTTTTGCTGAGTAATTGGGCTGGGCAATCAGGGGAGCCAAACTAATGCTCCAACAAAGCTGGCTCAGCCCTCCAGGCAGCAGGGACAAAGGAACAGCAAAATAATAATGGAAGTTGCTCACTGTCTGCAAGGGTCAGGCACGTTCTGATTTTCTTGGGGCAATAAAGCTCCTGGTGAGGGCTGGGCACAGTCCTGGTCCTCTTTGTAGCCATCCCTCATCCTTTAGGTGCTCACAAAACCATTAAATATTTTAAAATGGAATTTTGGGGAGTAGTTGTGAGACACTATAGGACTAAAACTAAAGGCTTTTTGTTTGTTTAGTTTAGTTTTTGGCTACTTTGTAGCTTTATTGCATTTATTGTTCCCAGTCCATCAAACCTCCCATTGAGCAAAAATCTTTCAACAGCAAGAGCTCCGAGTAGCTATAGCTAGGAAATATAATTTACCTCCCAGAAATAGAGCCTAAGCTTTCTCCTCTAAGTGTTATAAGGAAAGTAGGATTATTATTTGTCATGGAAATGGGAGAATGGAGGAATTAGTGTGGGCACAATGATAAAATAAAGGTTCATGATCTGTGTTACGCTACAGAAATGAAGTTTGTCTTCTGGCTAGAATCGAGGTCAAATTACAACATCTGAGTACTGGGTGAGGAAAAGCAGAAGGTTGGACTGGAGATTTGGTCTGTTCTCTGTTCCAGAATTCAGGGAGTGCTGAGAAATCTGCCTTTAGATCTATTTCTGGATTTGTATGCTGTGTCTCTGAGAATTATATTAGCTTTTTTCATTCTGCCATCTGAAAATGTTAATATTTAGGGGATTTTTTTTCATAAAAACAGCAACAACATGGAAAATATTAACAGGAAACATTTTAGATGCTACAGGAAATTACAGCTGTGAAGAGTGTTTCATATTGTGTTAGCAGGAGATTGAATGAGGCTTCTTCCCATCCAAACTTTTAAATCCGTGAAGAGAAGGAATGTCTCTGACTCCATGTACCTGCTCTGAAGGGGTATGAAATCTATAAAGAACAGATATTATTGTTTGCTTTGCTTTCACTGGCCTGGGAATCAGCAGGAACACTGAGGTTTAAGGCAGCTGAGTTGCACAGTTGTGGGAATTGTGAATGAAGTGACAGAGACGTCACAGCCAACATCCTGATATCCCGATGGGGTCCTGTCAGGGGGACACACATGTTTGGCAGGCAATGTTTGGTCCTGCCTGATTTGCTTTCCAAAGTGGAGGATGCTCTGTCCTCTGTCCCTTGCAGAGAGGGCACTTGGTATTTCAGAGCTGCTCTCGTGGGACAAGGGGCTGTAGAGGCACCTGAGTCTCCACCTCACCAGCAGCCTGGACCTGGCAAGGTCAGAGTGAGCAGTGAAGCTCCCTGAGCTGCTGGTGAATGAAGCAATGCTGAACTTTGTTTTTTTAGCTAGTTAGCATTAGTCTAGTCTGGTTATTTCAATATTAAATTTGCAGTTTCACAGTTTATATCCCTCCAGCATTATGGTGACTCACACTGGGTGACTGGTTTGCTCTCAGATCCTGCCCGTGTTCCTACATATGCAGTTTATTTTCTGACTTGATTGACCTGGAGAGAGCATTGCTGCTGGAGGAGCCTTTCCATGAGAAGATGATGTGCTCCTTTCATCCTGTTTAGAATCTCCCTAGACTCCATGCACAGAAATAGTAACAACAACAATTGAAGGCATCTCGAGAGAAATTCTCTACTCTGGAAAGTGCACAAAATCAGAGATAACCTCTGCTGCTGTTATGTCTGTCCTCAGGCCTGTAGGGAACCACCAGATTCCCTGTGAGCCTGGCAGCTTTGCCCTGTTTGTAGTCTCAGATTGGCCCCTGCACTGGAGAATCAACCCTGGCAGTGTGGGAGTGTGTTCTGTTCTCCCCAGGATCGCCTGCCCTCCCTGAAAATCCACTTTGCACACCCACAGGATGGCATCCCTTCTACATGTGCTCATACCCAGAGAAGTGCTGTGCTCTGCAGTCTGCAAGGGGTGGATATACCTGATCTGCCTCAAGCTAACAAATCCCCCTGTGCTTGGAAATAAAACAAACCTCAGAAGGGGGGAAAGTTCCCTCTTCTGAAATGATCAGATGCTATAATGCAGTTTCTTTTGAGCCGAATTCTGTTGGGCAGGCAGCTATTGATGTGGTCCCCATTGTCACTTAGGTATTTGGTCTATTCATTATTTTCATTTATATTGTTTATGTAGAGCACCTAGAGGCCTGTGATAAGCAAATTTCACCAAATAAAATAAGCCAACTTTAGTAGGTCAATTAGCATTCTCCAAAGATCATGCATTTTAGCAGGGAGTTTTGCAGTTTACTGCTGTTGTCTAAGGAGAAAATGGAAAGTAGACCCCTCCCCTCATATACAGTGTCAAATACCAACTCTAAATTAGAATGTTACTTATTCTTACTGAAACTGGGAATTCATTGCATGAGCTGAGTAATCACAATGCTGTGCTCTGATTTTGTTTCTGGAGATCATCCAATGAAAACAGCCTGTTGTTACCTACTGGGAAGAAATAGGCAAATACAGTCATGTCTCTAATATGTGTACACAGTATATCAGTGCTCTCCAGGTTGCTTGCTAAATGCAGCTTAAGAATGTTCTAAGATACAGACAGGGAGATTTGTAATGAGACCTGTGCAATGTATTTCTAGTGTCTGCTGTTTTCTTTATAGTTATAAAATCAATAAAACTCAGGTGTACCAAAGAATATAGCTCAGTAATTCAGCATTGCAGGCTGATGGAAGTTGTTCTGATGGGGAATTTATTTTTGATTTGAGCATTATGAGCTTCCTGCTTTCCCTACTTACACAACTTCTGACTGTTTTATTGCCCCCTTCTCTTCACTTGGTTGTCCTCTTTTAGGGGTCCTCTGAGATGCTTTTTCTTCTGCTTAAGTTTTCATTGGCTCTTTCATGATGCCTCTCTGCTTTAAACTCTTTCTTCATTCTAGGTATCTTTTGTTTGAGATTTTTTGCAATACTGAGAGTCCTAACATAAAACCAATTAATTTGTAATACTGCTGCAGCAAGACAATACAATATTTATACTTCATGTGGCATGCTGAGTTTGTGCCTTTCATCCCAGTTTATGAAGGTTTAGGACCTGCCTAAACTTGGGTTTTTTTACCTTTATAGCTCTTCATCTGAGTAAGTGATCTAATCTTTACTCAAAGTTTTACTGACTTCTAGGTCTTGACTGGAGCTTGTTGATGAGTTTCTGGTTTGCTAATTTAGACTTGAACTTCCTGCCAAACTCAGCCAGAGCAAGCCATATGAGCTGTCTACCTTTCATACTCTGCCTCCTGTCTGCTCTTCCAGTTGGCTGTGGTTGGGAAGCTGACCTTCCCAGGAATCTGCCTCAGAAACTGGATTTTTTTTTTTTTTTTTTTTTTTTGGCTAAGCTTGTTCCGACCAAAGAAGTCACAGAAGAGGTGCAGAACAGCTGGGAGAGAAGAACAGGGGGTGGTAGGATCACTGCTGTCCAGACTCCTGGGTTCAGGACTTGTGTTCCTGGGTGAATTCCAAATGCACAGGGAAATGCAGTGTGGGAGCAGCTGTGCCAGGGTGTGATCAAATCTGTAGCTGGGGTTGAGAGGTTCAGGGTCTCCAGTTCTGGAGTTTTGCTGGAGCTGCTCAGCAGATCTGTCTGTTCAGGGGACCTTTATCTTCCCTCTGGCACTGCAGAGATGGCCAATGATTCCAGACCCTGAAAGATATTTAGAGTTCTGGCTGCAGTTGATTTTGGTGTGTTCAGTGATGATGAAAAATTAATTGTTAATGAATTCATGAAAATCATACAGCTTTTGTTGGTCAGAGCAGAAAAACAAACTGAATAAAGGAAAACCACAATTTAAAAGATGCCCAGAATGCCTATGTTAGTGTAAATTGTGAAATATTAGGGTTTTTCCAAGAAATATGGCTCTTGAGCACCTAAGGCAGTTCTCAGTTTTAATAAAAAATCAGCTAAACTGATTTTTTCCCTTGGTTGTTGGTGTTGTTCATCAGCCTCATCATACAGTGACTGTTTCTTTAGAATAGAACTTTTCCATTGCAGTCATAGGTATTTCTGCTTCCCACCTTATTTATTCACCAGTCATACAAAAGTTATCATTTGCTACATTGCAGTCTAAATATTCCATTTATAATGATAATACATAAAATATTTTGATTTGTGATTGTGTTAGATTGTCCTTTGCTCATGCCACAAAAATCATCCTTAAAGGTATTGCTGATGGCTTCAGAACATAATGATTCTCATCAGTGCTGAGAACCAAACTAAGAAAATTGGATACACAACAACCAACTCCATCCCAAGAACATCATCTACATCCAACTGCTAATACTGCATTGAAAGACTTTTAATCCTAGAATGTGAAATACCCAGCCCAAGTCAAAACAAAACTGAGAACCAACTACCACCCTAAATCTAGTGGGGTTTTATATAATTTTTTTTTTCCTGGGATACAATGAATTAAACATAGTATGAAATGCAAAAAGGTTACATTGAGACATATAATATTTGAAGGTTTAATTCATTTTTCTAGTGTATAAGACACAAGGCTATTAAATTTTTAAAGCAGTGATCTCCTGAAGTCCCTACTTTATGAGGGCTTTCTTCATAAAGATAAATGGTTTCCTTGCCAAATCAAATGCAGATTTGAAACAAATTAAGTTAATGTTCAATGGTACAAGGTAGAATGGATGGGGGAACTGTTTTATTTTGCATTGTAATAACCATATACACCTAAAT
Source organism: Muscicapa striata striata (assembly GCA_030060385.1). NCBI lineage: Eukaryota > Metazoa > Chordata > Aves > Passeriformes > Muscicapidae > Muscicapa > Muscicapa striata. Next base: position 3,451,878 of record JAREIS010000073.1, read on the forward strand.
CAATAGCTGTGGAAAAAAAAGGCAATAATATCACGTAACTGCAGGAAATGAAATATAGTGAGATGAAGGGGGGAGCGGGTTTCAGAATGAAAGGATTTGTATTGGAATAATGACATTTCATTAAAAAGGGAAGGAGTGCTATTGAATATAAGTCCATACCAGTAAATTCTATTTCTTATAATAACACTTGAGATGAGTTAAAGTTGCCCAAGTATTGTGATAAAGTATCTTGCTGGATTCCTTTCTTATATTATGCTGTAATTTTACGTTAAAAGAAAAATTTGAAATGTTAAAGAGGCAGTGCATGTTTTCTAAAGTGCTTTCTATTTCTCCTAATGTTTCATTTAACTTGTTATATTATCCTGTGCTCCTGCAATCTGAGCAGGAGGAAGTTTATCAGTTTCGCTCTTCTGTAAGCTTGTATTAAAGGAACAAAACAAAATGTGAATCTGGCAGTGGTGAAAGGCACTGGATGGTGACTCCTGGGGATTAAAGCCACTATTTATCTGCAGCACAGGCTCAGGCTGGTGAGTAACAATGAGGACTGAGAGAGGGTGAATCTCTGTAATACAGGGATCAGATTCCTGGCTGGTGCAAATCAGCAGCAACCAGGGCTGGTACATTGGGTAGTGGCACTGAGCAGGACAGAATGCTGCCTTTTTCAAAGTATTTCAGAAAGAAATTGTTGTTCCTTTGAAGTAAATGGCAAAAATCCCATTGATTTCATGGAAGTAGGGATTTTAACCTTGTTTTTGTTGTTTGTCACTGTGAAGTCTCCCTGAAAGACTCTCCAGATAGAAGGGAAAATATTCCATGTTCTTCACTTCAGTCACTTTTCCCTTATTTGTTTCCTTCTTTTGAGGTTGCCTACAAAGGGAAGAGTTCCACTGACTGGGCAAACTGAGAGACACATGTGGCTGCTGAAAATTAAACTGATACCCCACCGTTTATGTCCCATGTGTCACATCAAGAGGAGTTCATTAGGGGGACAAACCCATTTCGTTCTTTTGTGGAAAGAGAATCCACTCTTCCAGGATACTCTGAGATGTGGGTGTGTGGGCATCTCTGCCAAGCAATCATCTGGAAAATCACTTGTAGTAGTAAGAGGTGTATAGGATTTTAAAGAAAGCAGGATTGACAGTGTCATAATACTTGTGTGTCAGTGATAGAAACATTGTGGAACATGGAACATCTGTGTCAGAGCCTCCCTTTCCCCATCCTGGCATCCATAGCAGGCTGCGTGAAACCCTGATAGCAGTTCTTGAATTCTGTCTACTTTTGCCAAAACAAAACAAAAGAAAAGAAAACAAAACAAACAAAAAAAACGCTGTGGTGGGGGGTCTCTATGAGATGGAAACAGAGCTAGACCTGTATTTTTATATTAATAAGGAGAAGGTTTGGAATTAACTGTAGTTCATGGAGTTGCTGGTGGTTGGGCACAGAGGAGCCCATCATGGGAACGTGGTACCTCCTGTAGCATTCTCACACCTTAATGTCCTGTCATAGCCTGGTTCCTGTGGTGTATTTCTGGCAATATAGAAATCGAGTAATGCTTCACTTAGATCTCCTGGACTCATTATGCAAATTTAATGTGGTCAGAAATGCATGAAAATCCAGGGGACATTTGGATAAGACTTGGCTTTTCATTTAGGGCCCAGGAAATTGTGTCCTGTCTCCCCATCACAGAGGAGGCATTTTTGTGCAGAGCTTGTGACTGAAATTCTTTTGAGCAGACATCTGAACAATCCCCTACGCACAGTTAAAGGATGAAACTTGTCCATACACACACAGCTCAGCATCCTCCTATCCCCAGTGCAATTTGCATCTGTGCTGTTCCTCCTTATACCCTGCACAGCCAATGAACCTTCCCTCTGTGTGAGCCAGTGGGGGTCTTGCTTTCAGTTATTTTTGTAGCCATAATCAGCTATGTGCTTCACTTGTTGGTTCATTTGTTTCAGTAAGAATGGGCAAAGCATTCTCAGGCAAATTTCAGACCTCATTCACTCTGAAGGGTCTCATCCCTATGAGCATTATGGAGAGGTACAGCACTGTACTCGAGCTTTGCTTCAAAATAAGGTTCAAAGTGGAGCTTCCTGAAGCAAATTAGCTTTTCAGAGCTGCATATTGTGAAATTGGTACTCATCTCCACCAGCAGGAATTGATACTGTCTGCTGAACAATCCTAAAAATGTACCTTACCCGAGTGTGTCACAGGCTGCACTTTCCATGCAAAAAGTATCAGTTTCAGGAACATTATTTACATTCTCTCCTTTCATACATTCATCAGCTAAGGTGTCACCAGATTTTTGCCAAGGGCCCAGGGGTAACTGATAGTGTCTGAGGAGATTTGGCTGTCTCCCACTCAGGATATGAGTGAAATGGTTTGCTCAGTGAACTGAAATATTTTTTTAACAATAAAAAAAAAAGGCCACCAAATATATCCAGGCTCTCATATAAAATGCTACAGAGTTTTATTTTGGAATATGTACAACTAATCAACCTCTGATTTGTGCATTGCTATCACATTTTCTGGTCTCTGTTTCCTCTGGATAGGACACTTGGGATGTGATCCTTTCAAATTGCTTTTAATTTTACTCCCCATGAAATTAATTATTGACAAGTCCTAGAATCTGAGCCACTCAAACTAACTGTTCATGGATTTTCATGTACACATACCAGTAAAATTCACAAGTCACATTGTACTGTGAATTGTATAAGTCAGTTGGAGAACAGAAAGAGGATTGCATGGTTTATCTAAATAATAAATACAGTTGTAATGGTAAACATCCACTCTGAACTTTGCAAGAACATCTTGTAGCATAAAAAAATTTACTGCAGAAATTCTCAGATAGTGTTTTTAGATAATGGTTAAATGTAAGAATTTTACTGTGTTTCAGCAACAGTAAAAAAAGATGAAATATATTGAATAAAGATTTTATTGTGAGTTATTTGCTCAGCTCTGTAGCACCATCAATTTTTTCTCCCTATATAAAAATAATGAAGTCAATAAATGTGTTTAGGTGACCTCTGAGACTTACAAAAAGGATGTTATGAGATGGGTGAATACTGGATACAGTATTTCATTCAGATGCTGAACAGCTGTTGTGCTAGACAGTGCTGGCATCCTATTTTTCACCACTGGTGCTAATGCAAATTGTGCTTTGATTGTATTTATATTCTATCATATTTTGGGAATGTGAAAAAGACTGTTGGCCTTGTCAGCCCTTGTGTCCCAGCTGGTTATGCCATTTGCTAATGTGTAATTTCAGACAGCCAGGAACCTCTGTGACCAGAGTGGGAGCCTGCACTCAGCCTGGCCCAGCCACTGCTGACAACCAGCCTGAATTGGTGGCTGAATTGGGCTCCAGCCTCTTCCAAAAACCATTGGGCCCTGTTTTCCTGATGATTCCTGCAGGCATGTGACAGAGGTATGAATGGTTACCTGTTTTTGTTTCTTTTTCTCCCCCTGGAAAAGTAGATTTTATTCAAATGCATTTAAAAACATCCGGGCTCTATCCTGACCCTGTCACTGTGGGCTGTTAATTGCTCCATCTCTTTTCCAAATCAGTGATCCCAGCTTGCTGCACATCATGTCAGTGAGCAGCAGAGATTTGTTAGGGATCAGAATTGCCTGTGTGTGTTCCAGAACATCCCTGGTGAATCACAGAATGGGAGGGCAGGACCCTTTGTTCTTCCCTCACCTGTGAGCTGCTCCTGTGAGGTTCCCTGCCCTGGTACCTGTCTTGTCATCAGTGCTACGTGTTCATAGAAACTGTAAAAGAATTTTTCAAGGAAATATACAAATTAGCTCTTTAAGACTAATTCTTATGCAGATTTAATATTTATATCTGTGCTGACTTTTTCCTTTGCAGGATGATGAAAAAGGAAATATGTGTTAACATTAACAATTAACAATACCATGAAAATTCTTGTTTGATTAATTGTGTTTTCTATGTATTTTCTCTGAGTTCAGTATTTATCTTCTATTCAAAAGTATGTGCACACCTTGTGCACACCTACAGAATGGTCTCTGTTGTAAATTGATTGAGGGTGTGTGATTTGCCCTGCAGCATCTTTTTAAAGTAATTAGAATAAATCAGTCAATAGATTTGTGTTAGTGACACCTGAAAAATTGCAGTAGTTTGAAAAACACTGCACTCTATTATATGTTATCCCCTTTAAGTGCTATTGGTTTAAAATGTGAGAGAATTATCCATTTTTAAAAGTAGATCACTGGCACTTTGATTAAGCAGCTTTTGTTTTAGAGAGCTACATGCTTTTATTTGGGAGACAATTGACACTACCTGCAGATTTCTGCTTTTTTCATGGAATCATAGAATTATGGAATTGCTTGGGTTGGAAGGAACCTTAAAGATCATTTTGTTCCAAAGAGAAACCTTCCACTTAAAAAATATTGCTCCATAAACTATTCACACTGAAATAACTATAGAGAAGGATCCTTTTGACCTGCATACAAGTGACCTCTTCAAAACTAAGTTGCCCACACTCTGGAATGTTCCAGCTTCTCTTTACTCTGGTCTTCTGCAGGTGCTGAGCTATGGTGGTGGTGACCCAAGGCTCTGTTTAATGAGGGAAGCAAAGGTAAGATGCTGCTTGTAGGCAGGGAGTTGATGATGTCAGCTACAAATAAAATTTTCTTAGGAATGGGGGATCTGTAAGTCAAAAAGCAAGTTCCAATGTCCATTTTGGTGTGTTAGTGAGTCCCACAGGACTAACAGGCTTCTGTTTAACTTCTTGGGGTGCACTTCTTTCATCCATAATCCATAAATGCTTCCTTGCCACTTACTGAATTCTTGCTAGATGAATCTAAAAGGTTTGTTTGTTTGTTTGTTTTGTTTTGTTTTGTTTTGTTTTGTTTTGTTCTTTTAGGGGAGTGAGATATCATTTTAGTCTCTCTCAGATTTTGTGGTTTTGCAACTCTTGTGTTTCTGTTTTCTTTTCAAAGTAAGTCTGCCCTTTGTGACCGTGGGGAGATTGTCTCCAGTGAGGCTGACTGCCTTGAGAAATGCTCTCAGAAGCACTTCTAGGAGCCTTCACTCCTTTATACTCATGTCCTAGAGTCCTCTTGCTTGTTACATGTGTGAATAACTAAAAATGGGTTTTTTTAGTAGTTTGGACAAGTTAATCAAAACTGAAAATAGTCTTAGATCCTGAATAGGTACCAGATTTGAAAATGCTGATTACAATGGCTTTGTCATCCCAAACATAAACCTTGCCTGCCTTTTTAGTTGTGCACAAAAAACAAGCTGTTCAGATGAAAAAAAAAACCCACCAGGGACTTTTTTTTAAAGATCTGTAATTAAGCAATCATAACAGCCCTTTAAATGCATACAACTTGCATTTACATTTTAACATGCACTTCTGGTGTTTGTTTAACTTTACTCCTTTTTCACCCCATTTCAACATGATAGAAAATGTACAGCAGGCTTCCTGAGTGCCTCCACTGCCCCAGCCTGTCACAGCCTGTGAGCTGCTCTCAGAGCCCTCTGGACTCAGGCTGGCAGGATGCCTGACACTGTCACTGCTGAGCAGGAGTGGCTTTGAACAGAAAAGCCAACCATTCAGAAAGGCACATTGTTCTGCCCATCCCCAGATCAGAATCTGTTAAAGCAATTAAAACTTAACTGTGACCAGAAATTGTGTGTGTTGGTCTCAGGCCTCAGCTGTGGCAAGTTCAGTGTTCCCTGGAGTTGGGGATCTGGGCTGGTTTTTCACATGAGCTCAGCAGGCACCAACTCTCCTTGAGAACAACAGGGATGCTTCTCAAGATTGGAAGCCTTTGAAAATCTGATCATGTCACTTTATTTATTTATGTAGATTTGTGTGTGCACAGATATATACAACATGCCCAGAAACAAACATGCACACATACATGACAGCTCTAGGGGCTGGATTTTCAAAGGAGCCTAGGAGAATTCAGTGCGAGATGGGTGTCTAATTAAAATTCATATCCTTCCTGCCTTTGGCATAACTTAAGCCTGCAGCTAAGTTAATACCAAAACATGACTAAAGGGCAGCAGGATAACTCAGTAAAACCTACAAGAAGGAAGCCAGGCAAATTAGCTTTTCTTTCACCAACCTCACATTTTCCCATTTCTTATTTTCAAAGATGGAAGTAAAACTACAAAGGAATGCCAAATCTCTTTAAAATACTGCCCTTAGGTGGGATGCTTTAGGTTGTCTTGGGTCAGGACCTATCTCTGGTTATTTGTGTGTATAGACAGCAAAAAAGTTAATTTTTGTTGAGGTTTCACTATACTGTTGCACTGGTGTATGAAAACCATAGCCAGGTAACCAAGGACTTTTGGGCACCTGTAAAATCATAATGTAAGCTATAAAATCATAGTGGAAACAGTGCATCTTTCTGTTCAATATATTGCAAACCAAACAATCAAACAAAAAAACCTCCCCGATTTAGGATTTCCTTGAATTTCGTTCCTTATCTACATGTACGAAAAGAAAATCTTGCATCCTGGAAGATGCTTTACCAAGACAACTTTTTTTTTTGATACAGTTTACATTCCAGCTCTGGTTTCAGGAGGTCCAGCCTCCCAGAGGGAGGAGGACACTGAGTTCAGTGCCCAGCATCTTTGCTTTCTCCAGTGCAGATACTCCAGACAGCCCACCGGGGTACAAAATGGAAAAATGGAATGCAGTCTTGAGAAAAACTTTTACACCACCATGGATCTTGAATCTTCACTGCCCAGGATATATCCTCAACAGGTAATTTGGGAAAAAAACAGTAAAGATGATAATTTTTGTTCTCTAGAGACCACTGTGGGGAGGGGGGAATCTAAATGCTCTTCTTTTCTAGCCTGGGTGAGAGACAGGTTTGCACAACTACAACAGAATTGTTTCTCCCGCTGCTGAATTTTAAAAGAAAGGGGCTGCAAATACATTTTGCAAGAGATGCTATCTTTCTGTTTTCCTTAGAAAATATTTACAGGACTGGGCCTCTAAGGAGAGACTTTTTATTTCACGTGTCCTGCCAGGATGCAGTAGAAGTCAGTACCAAATCATCCCCTGAGCTGGTACTTGGATACCCAAGGAGAAAAATCATTGCATGGGGTGGCACATGTGGGCAGGTGTCAGTTTGCTACCTCTGACTAGAAGTACAGCACCCCTGAAAAGGATGAGGGCCTGGCTCCCAGTTTTGCATTTTTCCTCATGGAATGTGCCTGAGCTGTATTTACCCAGGGGCACTGAGCCACAGGGGAGAGCCCATCAAAACTAATAGGGTCTGGTGTTTTCTTCCCTGTTTGTAGGTGTCAGTCTCTGCTTTTTTTTTTAGTGTGAGCTACTTTATGGACTTAGAAGGAATGAATCCCAAACCTCTTTCTTTTCCAGAACCAGTCAGGTTTGCTGCAGTTCTCTCAGTTGTGTGCTTGGATGGTACTGACAGTGGAGAACGGATTTTTAATTAAGGGGGAAAAAAGGTATTAACAAATACCTTACATCAAAGCAACTGGTCTCTAACCTGAGTAGCCCAGGATGCTTGCCCCTGCTAGGCTCCTGGACAAACACACTTCACCACTGTGATCTTAAGAGGCTGAAGTATCTTTCAGACAAGCTCATTCCTTAGACTTAATTAAAACCTAGTTCGCTCCTTTATTCAATTTATGAGGCCTAGCCAGTAGGATTAAGCGATTACAGGCAAAAAGCCCCATTTGTGAAACACTCATAAGCTCAAGCTGCTAGACTGCTCAGTTGTACTCCATTAAATTAATAAGGAATGAATAGACTGATCCATTATGAATAAAGCTGTGGGGAGCCTCAGCATTGCCTCAGACTCTCTGCACACTCCTTAGAGAACATTTGTGCAAAATGATTATGTTCATATTCATTCAATTGGAATTCTATAAAACTGGAATGCATAAATTACTATAAAGATGGGGAGTTTATCTTAAACATTAACTATGTGTGTGAATTAATAAGACAATTATAAAACCATTAGCATTCAGTGTATTTACCTACGTACGCTGCATACCTAAACTAAATTCAACAATTGTTCCTAATTGCTATTCTTGTTGTGTGATCAAGCTGTGGTTCATTTTCCCTTGTAGTCATAATATTTATAAATTGCGATTTTTCCTGGTAAAACTTCTCAATCTCCCCTTTCCTCCCACCAGCTTTTCACTTGCTCCTGCAGTTTTTGTGTTGGGAAGTGAAAGATCAACAGATGCTTACAGATGTGTTAAAATAAAACATTGGCTATTACCTGCAAGTATATGTGTCAACTAATGCTTTATCTTTTGCAGAGTATTAGTTGAAGAAGCATGTCAGTGGCTCCTGTGTGAGTGTCCCCTGAATGTGCTGTTCAGCAGAATCCCAGTTTCAGAATGCAGAGGGTACAAAACTCATCCACCATTCTTTGCCGTGTTGTGAACATGCACAGTCTGTTTCTCCTGGAAGAGCTCCAAATGAAAGGTAAAAAGCCAGAATGAGGGGGTGCCTTCATGGGGAAAAAAAAACAAAACCAAAAAAGAAAACAAACGAAAAACAACCCAACCCCCCCCCCCCCCACCCAAAAAAAAAAACAAAACAAAACAAAACAACAAAACAACCCAACAAAAAAACAAAAAACCAAAAAAAAAACCCGAACACAACAGTTTGGGCTTTGCAAACAAGGAGTTAAAATGAATGAAGACTAGTTAGTTGTATAAAAGCAGGAGCTCAGGCAGGGGTAGGGGTGTGCTGCAGGATGAGAGAAGGGCTCGGGGCTGAGCTGCTGGGACAGACTCTGAGCAGGGAACCTTTCCTCCTGCCCTGCATCTCCCTTCCCGTCCTTTGACACTTTCTGACAGGGTGAGAGGAGCAGCAGAGCCTGTGGGGCTGTTGGGTGGATCCACCAGGGGCTGGGCTGGAGCAGAGGGACTGCATTATCAGGGCTGATTGGATGAGATCTCCATGAGATGGCAAGCAGGGGCAACTGGGCACGGTGTTATTCTCAGAGCTGTTCCTGAGCAGAGCGAGGAAGTTCCGTGTTAACACAGGTTAGCTGGCATATCTGACCTTCATTGTTCCCAGTGGAAACAGTGACAGTCTATTAGTCCTCCACGAGGGATATCACTGTCTCACAGCAGCTCTGAAAATCCCCCAGGACACTCCTGGAACAACAATAATTCTGCAAGAGTTCACACAACATTAGAGCTCTGTGAAATGTTTGCAACAAATCTTGCCTGGAATGGAGAGGGAGATGTGGTGAGAAGAGGGAGAGGGATGGCTTTGAGCTCAGCTGCATTTGAGAGGAGGCACTAACCTTGCAAGCAAGTCAGACCAGGTGGGACTTTTGCCACAGGAAAATCTTGCTAATTCTCTTGAAATGAAACAGCCAAATAGGTAAAAGAAGGTGGAAATTCATTTTTTAGCTTAATATTGCTTCTAAAGTAGATTATCAACTTTTAAATTTGAATTTTAAAGTGAAAGACAAAGAATTTAAACAGTGAAACTCGTAGGAGCTAAAAGCCAAAGAAACTGATTTTCAACTGAACATTTAGGAAATAGAGTGTCAGAGTTTTAATATAGCTCATAGGAAGTAGAAGTTGAATCAAAGTATGATTGCCTTTGATAAAAAAATAATGCTATGCATGGGGAAGTAAGGTTGTAGATTTTTACACATTGAATAGCTGCTAAGATCTTTTCATGGCTGTACTTTTAGAATTAAAGGGTAGGGATGAAGATAGTCTTAGGTCCACTACTGGATTTCTTAGACCTGATCTTCTCCTCTTTGGTTACATTATCCTTTCCAGCAGGTTGTGCCTTTCAAGCATTCCTGCAGCCTGTGGCACAGCTGTGTGGTGTGTCCTGGCCCCAAATTCAGCACAGCCCACAGGGGCAGGAGTGATGCCTGTGCACAGATAACCTGACAGGTGTCCCAGGATTCAGTAAAGATAAACATGGACTATGCTCAGGGTAACCTCGACTTGCAGCTCTGGAGATTTTTCACCTAAGGGGTGAAACCTCAGGGCACAGAGATACTTGATGTCATTAGGGCCCCTGGATGACTTAATCCAGGCTTGATCGAGAGGATTAATAAATGAATTCTTGACAGAGCCAGCATGTGAAGTGTGTATTGGAGAAAGGCTTATTCCTTGGCCTGGCTCCAAGAGAAACTAATCATCATGAACTTCATGCAGATTTACGATTATTCTTTCTGTAGGAAGGGTTAGGCCAGTGCTCTCTGTCAGTGGTGGAAGGTCTGTAGAAAAGGAGAAAGCCAAACACACATGGGATGAACACTGTATGTGGGCTTGTTTCCTTAAAGTCCTTCCCTTGGATTTTCTGCATTTTCACGGAAAACTGATGTAAGAGCACTATCATGTATTAAACCAGATAGAATCGTTATGCTCCTCTCAACTCCAGGAGACAGAAATATCACACAGGCTTATTTTTCCAAGGGAGATGGTATCATGGAATAAAGTGATAAGAAAGAAAGCTACTGTGATAGTATGAAATATGTCCACTGGCTGCCTTCAGCACAGTCATCTTTTATGTTCAAACTATTACTCAAAGTAGGAATTATTGAAATGATGTTTTTCTGTGACACTCTCTTGGGTGATCTATGGAACCCTGTAAAGTCAGTGAAAGGAATCTTATAATTTCTTCTTGTTACTTGAAAAAATGGTAATAAAATAATCTATCTATTAAATTTCAGAGCACACTTATATATGTATTGGGAATGCAGTATGATAGTGGGGGTTTAAAAAGTGCTGTTTTCATTATCAGATTTCTAATAATATTTTAAAATATCCAGGATAAGAAGGAAAAACGGCAACCTGTTCATCCAGAATTCTGGGCTTTCTCTTTTTTTTTTTTTTTTTTTTTTTTTTTTTTTTTTTTTTTTTTTTTTTTTTTTTTTTGGTTTTTTTTTTTTTTTGTTTGTTTGTTTGTTTGTTTGTTTTTTTTGGTATGGTTTGTTTGTTTGTTTTTGTTTTATTAGAAAGTTGTTGAATTTTGTAATCTATCTCCAACATTGCATTTGCAGATATGCTTGGATTTGTTAGGTTATCTCTGACTCATAGTATTTTGTTAAACAAAGTTGTGGAACAGTCATTAAAATGAAGACCAAAACTTTGTCCAGGAGCTTTTCTCCTTGATCTTGAGATAGCTTTTTGCTTTTTCTTTTTAATGCTAAATTTTCCACATTAAAGCATTTTCTTGTCTCTTACATACAAAGAAGGACATGATGTAGGAACAGAGATAATACAGGGGCTGTGGAATTCTTTAATTTTATAAGGCAACAGACCAGTGGTCTGCAAGATCCAATATCTATCCCAAAAGAAAATTAAAATCACTTGATCAGCCAGGCAGTGCAAGATGACCACAGTTCTGTGATTCCTGTGCATGATTAGGGTATTCCTAGAGCCATGGGGATTGTTAATCCTTGTGACTTAAGCTAAATAGTCTAACTACAGATGTTACTACTTTGTAGATTCTGCATTATTTGGATCTCATTAGTGTGTGACAGGGTTTATGAGCTACAGGATGTGTGATGTGTGAATGGTTGTACAAGGACAGGGAGTGGCTCCTGCTTGTGGGGCTGCATAAAAGCTGAGTTCATTTTATGCACATGTGCTAATTGGACATGAAATCCAAGATCAACTCTTTGAAAGATGGATTCGATAAATGGTAATACCCCAGATAATGCCCTCATGAGTATATATGTCCCAGGATATCCAGTTTTTGTGCAGATTTTGTATGCTCAGGACCACTGATTCAACCATGACATGGAAACAGAGGAGCACTGCATGTGGAACTGAGGAGTCATTTCCTCCTGTGCTCAGGACAGCTATTTATTTAACAGCTTATCATAGAAAATTAAGCAAGATGATTTCTCTAGTTATGAGATGAAGGAGAGAGTCCTGTTTACACTTTCATCTTCTATAACCTTTTTGGGCAGTATGGATCACTTGCATTCCTTAAGATGGTTGGATAAAATATTCCTGTCCAACTTCCTCAAAGAGATTCCTTCTTTGTCTCAGTGAAGCAACAGGCAATGAGATAGACACACTTGATAGACTTGTCTTTAGATGTTTTGCATTCCAGTGTTAATATATCACATGTGTATACCTGCCCCCCTTGAAAACAAGGGAAACACTGAGGAATAGCACCCCCCATGCTTAACCATCACAGGAGTCCCAAAGAGGAGACTGCAGTAATAATGTTTGCTTTCTTGGATGTATAAGTTTAACTGTATGATTAACCTGGGAATGTGGGAGGTGTAGAAACTGAAACCTAGTGGGATGAACCACCCTCCTCTATGAGTGTCATGAGTGCAGGCTGGAGCTGAGGTAGAGGAAGAGGTGTTTGATGTGGAGCCAGTACACCTCAGTACATCCCTTTTGTCTGCCACGTTCACTGTGGTGCTTGCTGATAGAAATCAGTGGGAATCCTTCTAAAGTGGGGCTTCAGTGGGTCTTCTAATAAATCAACTACTCTTCAAAAATGTTTCTGATGAAAGCACAGTGCTGTCAGGAGGGGGATAAAGGTCACCTTGGTAATAAATGATAGCTATGCTGCAGTCTAGGGAAAAGTTCTAAGGTTTTCCAAAGTTTGAATAGGGATAAGTGGCCCGTTAGGTAATTTTCCATTTGTTGTAATATCTTGCCTTTTTTTGGCCAATTTGCCCTCTCCCTACATGCTCTATTTTGGCCAGTTTCCCTGGAAGACTGCTAGAAACCCAGCATGTACTAAAGGCCTGCAAATCAGATGATCATATAACAATGATTTTCCAGTTCCAGCTGCATGTATCTCTGACTGCCTGGTACAAGCAGGATTCCACTGGGTACCCAGTGTGTCACACCAGTCCCAATGCACTGACATTTTGTTGTCCTGTGGCTGTATCATGAATTAGGGGTTGAAGCCACACTGTCTCTGCTGGGCTGCAAGCACGTAATTCCAATGAGCAGTATCCCCCACAGGGTAATAAACTCTTTAATAACAGTAATGCAGCAACCACAATAATGAAAAAAGTGATTACATTCTACATAAAAATATAAAAGCTCATTTGATCCTGAGGTCCCCAGTGGCACATTACCTGGACTTTTATTTAAAATATAACATTTCTTACATCTTATTCAGGTCCTTTGTTAACACTAATATAAAACACCAGTAAAATTGTCATTGGAGGAATGTAATAAGGAGTGGGTATGGCTCAGCAAAGCACTCTGCTAAGTCTGAGTCCTTCCACAAATCTAATCTAGAAACATACAAGATACTCTGCTTGAGTGTTTCAGTGCTGAAGCCCAGTTTGCATATGCAAGGCAGATGAGAAGATCCCTTCTTTAGAAGCAGGGCTCTTTCCTAAAATAGGAGTGCTTCTACAAGTGCCTGAGTTTCATGAAATGTGAGAGTCCCTTCTTGTACTTTTACTTGCTCTTCATTCTTGATGGTTTCCCTGCAAATCCAGGCTAGCCCCAGAGATCTAGAATGACACCAAGGGATTTTCTTCCAAGCATATGTCAGGGGTTCTGAAAGCAGAAGCCACCCAAACCTTAGTCTATAATCCACCTTGCTGTATTCCTTTTATATCTAACTCTGGGAGGAAACCAACCCTATCAAGCATTGCTTTCCTCCCAGTATACATATTACAGACATTACTGAGCCCATGGGCAGATTTCAGAATAATCAGAATTCCAGCAGCCATCTTTTTTGCTCTGTCCCTTCTTGTAATCTGTACAGTTGAGCAGAAATATATTCAGACTTTTTCCATTTCCTTTATTTTTCTGTCAGTTCCACATTATTTCCTGCTAGAGACTCTAGCCTTCCCATCATGTCACTGGGGAATTAATCCCTGTGCTGTAAATAAGAACATATGGCAAACCATTAGTCATCAGCCAGTGCCTGGACAAGAGTTTTGTTCTAGAAAGTGGGCTGGCCAAGATGGTGAGTGGAAGGATGGGGTTTTTAATAGGAGTTGTTATCAGGGTTTTAAATGTTCTCAAATCAGAGACAGATCTGAAGATTTAGGAAGCGTATGAGCAGGTAAAGTGCATTAGCAAATCCCCCTGTGAGGTTTAATAAGGGTGTTGTGGTGGCCTTTGAGGTTGTGATTTAAGATAAGCCTCTGCTTACCTTTGTATGGAAGCTTCATGTATTCTCAGAAGCCCAGGGCCTGCCTTCATTTCTAGGTGTGCAAGTTCCTTTCTATCAAATGGAAGCAAACTAGTTTAGGTAAAGTAACACATTGCTGTTATTTTTTCAATGATATGAATGTGTTGACTGTCATTCCAGGAGCTCCCTTTAAAAATTTGTATGGCCATTTAACATCATCTAAACCTCCCCTTCACATTACATAATGTCCCCAGCAGCTGTTGAACCCACAGGAAATGTCATATATGTTGTAACTCTCTCCAGCCCTGTTCTTCCTCCAGTTCTTTGATCACTGCTTGTCTCACTAGATCTGTAGGGTCAATCACAGCTCTAGGGCAAGGATTGCCTCTGTTTTAATAGGCAAATAGGCATATGATGCAACAGGATTGGTGTTTCTGGGTGTTAATGAAAAACAAACACATGATGGTAATCAATGCAATGGACTGCCTGAAATGGAGGTGATGGAGGGAGATGGATGCCTTTTCAGGATAGCATCTGCCAAATATCTTTACCTGAAGAGAAAGAGAGAAGTCCCTACAAAGAGAGAAGTCCTGTTAGAAAGCTTTCTTGTGTTCTTTTCCAGGGAGTGAGTACAGCACCAACCAAGATTTTTAAACATCTTTGTGTTTTTGAAGTGATGAGCCTTTTAAAAATAATATTGCATGGGTAGCCTTGGTGAATAGGAATTGAGGGAGATGTGCTACTATGCTTGTTCTCTTACTAGTCATTGACTAGAAATGCTCACAAAAGGAATAAAAAGTACATTTGCCTTGTTAATACAATTTGTATTACATATTCATAAACCATTTCATAAAGCTCCCAAGGAAAAATTCAATTGTACTGAAAGCACATAATGGTAGAGCGGCCATACAGAAAACAGGCAGCATGTTGCAGAATTAACTGCACAATGAATGAAATGCAATGTCTATAATAAACCCATTCAGATATAAATTATGGGAGAGTAGATGAAATGTTTGTTAAGCAATAAAGCTTGCAACCATACATATGAAATTGAATGGGATTTATCATAAAATATTGTGGAGGATACAGTCTGAATATGTGTTACAAATTGACTGAATTAAAAATAATCCAAGGAAAGCAAGCTTTTGGGAGACTGAAAATTTTAGGAAATGAGTTCATAAGCTGTTTAGCTCTGACCCAAAGTCCCCTGGTGCCAAGAAAAAGAGAGGCAAGAAAATAAGAACAGAGTAATTTCTTAGAGGACCACAGTTATGTTGTCTTAATTTTAACCTCCTAAATTTTGTCCAATAATCGGACTCCCTGTTGAACTAACAGTATCTCACTGGAGTAGAGGGTAGAGAATTTGGCCCAGCAGTGTTTGGTTAGTATGATTTACAGTGGAAGACTTCCCCCCTCCCCAGCTATTTATCTCAGCAAAGCTGTTGTACTGAGGGCAGGATAGATGATATTTTGGTTGGACCTTAAAGAGATACGTGGTATGTTTTCCCAAAAGACTTTACCAGATATCTCAATATAAACAACAGAGTTGCTGAAGAACACATTTTGTGGGATTCCATACTAAGCTTGACTGAAGTCCACTTCTCGAAATGACGGAGCCTACGCTTTTGCTCAATTTTCGTAAATTGAAAATACTTAGCAGTTTTCACAACACAATGGAAATATTGTACTTATGAACAACAACCAAGAGAATCACCAAACCCTTAGAATTAAATTTAAAATTCAAATAGATGTTTATGGGGTAGGGGGATAAAAAGAGAGTGCATAATTTCCAATCACAAATAACGTTTGTAGCTATGGAAACATAGGACAACGTAAAAGAAAGAGACAAATAAGAGCTGTAGAACCTGTGCCTGAGAGGGTTAAGGACGTTATCCCTTTCCTTAATCTTACCTAGATGCTTTTCAGATCTTTTGTCTCCTTTTGAGGCAATGAATAATGACCATTTATCAGAGAATTTAAATGTATACAAAGGAATCCAGAATACAAAGTGGTGTTTCTGTAGGGGCTTTAACATGGTTGCTCTGATTTATAGATAGAAGATCCTTCTGCTAGCCTAGAGATGAGTGCAGCCAGGACACATGGCCTTTGTAGGTCTGTTGAGCTAAGATCTTTTCTACTGTAGATGTGTGTCAGTGTGGTGACATTCTGATGAGTTTGTCACACTGAAGGAGTAAATACATAACTTCAGCCTGAGTAACACCTGAGTCACCAGTAGACCTCCTTTGATATCTTTGCCTGTGCAACCCAACAGAATCCTTTTTGTTTTGCCTCTACTGCTGTTTAATAAATACAGGGGTCCCTCTTCTCAGAGCCACAAGGAAACAACTTCCAGTTGTTATCCAGCAGCATTTTAATTCCAAGAGATAATGCCAAGCTATTTCAATGGACCATTATTGCAGAGTTAAATACAAGTAAGTGGGGAGAAATTAACTCAAGTAGACTCCATTTTGCTTCTCTGCTGAATGGATGTATTTTCCCATGTGTAAGAGATTCCATGGATTTTTTTTTGTTCCCTTTTTTTGGCTGGAAAACCACACTGAGTACAAACATACATCGGCATCCCGCAGTGTATCAAGAGGCACTGGTAATCTTACCCTTTTAAGAAACGTGGCATGTGCCCAGCACTTTTGGATTGCATTTTATTTGTAGGAATACAGGCTATGAAAACCCTCTTCCCTACTGAGGAAGAAAAGCCTGTTAACTTGTCAGCCTGCATCTGAAAGGCCAAGGGTTCAGAGCTGCTCATCAGTGTTGGTTGACATTCCCCCTTAGAGCCTTTGGAAGTATCAAGTTTGCCAGTTATTGACTGCATTGCTGAGTTATCTCTTGTATAAGCACAATTTCCATAAAGGACATAAGGCCAGGGACATGTTCACCAGGCATTTTAAGACATGGTTGATTTAATTTTCTCATTTCTTGTTTTCTCTAAACATATTTCTCTCAAATATTAAATTGTAACAATATTATTGATTATGTTCTGCTCACGAAGCAATAGCATGCATTTGGCTTTTTACTTTTTTTCTTAATGATTTGCTCACAGGGTGGAAAGAAGTAGAGGTGATGAAATACCTTTGTCCCTTGGAGATGAGGGCATTCCAGTGGAGACCAACAGCATGATAATATAGGATGTGTTAGCACTATGGCAGAGCCCCTGAACACAAAACCTTTCTCTGCGTTTCAGGAGGAGATTCAGGACTTCACATCTAGACCTTAATAGTGAAACACCATGTTTGTTTTCAATTAGCAAATAAATTCCCACATGATTTGAATAAATCTGGAGGAAAATCCTCCAGGAGCACAAGAATTGTGAAGTCAGTTGAGGGGAAAAACATGCTGTGTATAATCTGCCCTGGGCAAAGAAAATGTGTCAGGTTTTGAAATGCTGAATGCTGGCAATTCAGCAGAAAGTGAGTTGTGGACAGAAACAGTGTTCAGCTGGTAGGACAACAGCAGGGATGTTTCAGTCAATTCTGTCTTTTTCCTGTTTACTGTGTGATTGCAAGTGAAGAGGTAATACCACTCAATGAGGCAAATTTCATTCTTAGATTCATGCGCATAATTATCAGTGACCTTTTATATCTGAGAGAGAATTGATTTTGATGAGAGCTCTACCTTCTGCTCTTCATGCAGGGTCTTGCCCAATTTGTTTTACATGCTCAACAGTCATTTTTTGGATGAACCAATCATGGAGATGAGCTATTATTGATAGATCTTCCAGGAAACATGTCAAAGTTAAGTAAAAATAAATAAAACATGAAATTAACATGAACATGGGTTTTTCCTAATCAGATGAGTGTTTCAGTAGCTCTTGCTCAAGAGGCACAATTTAACCAGGAGAATGCAATTGATATGAAAGGTTTATTAAGAAAAGCAATTCAACATATCTATCATACACAAAGGAATACAGAAAAAAATTAAAATTGTTCTGTAAAAAACATTTGTGGAAAGATGCACAGACCTGAATCAAACCATCTTCTAAGGTTCTCTAAAATGCCGTGGCAAATTTTGTCATTCTTAAACAGATCTTATCCTGAGGAACTGCCAGATATTCTGGCACACCAGAACAGGAGGTCAAAGCACTTTTATGACCCATATTTAATTCCCATTTAGCAGGTGAGAGAAACAGGGATTGCTCAAGTCTGTGTGTCCAGCAATTTTTGGTGTAGTGATTCAGTGCCAAGTCCTGCATCTTCTGGAAGAATCCTTCTTGGGTACAGGAGGAGCTCTCATCTTTGTGACTCAGATGGAAGAGTGCTTTGTGTCTTGCAGAAGGAAGGTCCAGATCTTGGTCTGGGTGGTTGACAGTGGTGCAGTGCGTGCCAGAATCTCTCTCTGGCTTTATGAAAAGCAGTAGATGCTCAGTGCCCACGCGTCTCTACTTGTTTACGCACAAAACTGGGCTCCTAAAATTAACAAATGCTTTTCAAGAATTTTGTGCAAACACTTTGCTTCAGTGAGTCAGTAGCAGAGGTATGAATAGAGCCCAAGGCTCCTCACTCCTGGCCCTGTGCACCAACCACCAAGACCATTTACTTTTCTAGCCAGCGCCAGAACGAAGATGTGAAAATACCACA
The DNA here is from genome assembly GCA_030060385.1 of Muscicapa striata striata. Classification (NCBI taxonomy): domain Eukaryota; kingdom Metazoa; phylum Chordata; class Aves; order Passeriformes; family Muscicapidae; genus Muscicapa; species Muscicapa striata. The sequence goes on from JAREIS010000073.1 coordinate 3,470,545, forward strand.
AGCAAAAATTTTATTTTTGGGGTTTTTTCCAACTTTTCCACTCAGTTCTGCAGACTCAGGCAGTTTGGTTAGCTCTCCACATTGAGAGAGAGGTTAATATTGGCCTTGCTGTGGAGTTTTTCATGTCTAGGTCTATGAAAGATGAGTCTTTCCTCTTGCTTTCCCCACTGACCTCTGCTTGAAGGTGAGTGGAGATGTGTGTTAGCTTGCTTTTGCTTTGAAGAAACTGGTGCAGAAGGAGAGGGGAGCGAGGAAAATTTGGCCCATTGGGGTTCCAGCCCCAATCTCCCATTGGCAAAGAGCAAAGAGGATGGGGAGAAGAGGGAGGCCAGGAATAGCAAATGGTCCACAGTCCCCATTGGTGCTGTTGATTCCATCCTCTGGTGATCCAGCCAGGGGATCAACAGGCCAGTTGTGCCCAGTCATTAAGGAAAGGCATGTCTGTAATTAATGGCACAGGGCCTGATACAATAAAAGACATGTCTGCCTTTTCCACTGCAAGCCCGCATAGGGCTGCGAAAGACGCCAAAGAAAATCAATGTTAAGCAGCTTGTATGGATTTGTGCAGACCCTTACAGTGCCAAAGTCCAGACATATTTCTCATTGAGCTGAGTCCTCATATGTTTTATTTATAATTTAATGCTAAAATTTATGAAGGAGGTGCATGGCAGAGGGAGAACCCATAACCTTGTCATTTCTTTTCTTAAAGCAGCAGCTACTAGATCTAGGAAAGAATTACGTTCTCCTCCTTCTATCTGAGTCCCGAGCATAAAACGTAACATGATAGAAATTTTATTCACTCTGAGTTTGTTTTCAGTGAATCAGCTGTATAGCTGAGGTGCCCATTGCATGTTACACACAAGTTTTTATCAAAATCACTAACTGCCAATCACTTCCTCTAAACTAAATCACCTCAGCTGTTATTCATCAAGCATGCCATGTTGCATTATGGACTTTAATAACTCAGACACTTAAGGTATGAAAGAAATTAATCGCCTGTATTATTTTCCATAAAAACAAATAAACAGCACTAGGTGCCTCTTTAAACTCAATTGGAGGATTGATTTTTAAATCAAATTGTATTTCATGAGAGTTCAAGCACTCACCCCTAGAAGCTGTAATCTTGGAACTTTAAATATAAATGCTGTGATTCCAGAATGTCACATGCTTTAAACATTGAAATATAAACCATTGCCATAAGAAAATGTTGTGGTTTAACCCCAGCTGGCAAATAAACATCACACAAATGGTCTTTCCCTCTCCTCCACCAGTGGAATGGGGAAGAGAATTGGAAGAATAAAAGTGTGAAATATTGTGGGTTGAGATAATTTGAATAGGTAAATAAAAAGCCACACAAAGCAAGCAGAGCAAAACAAGGAATTGATTCTCCACTTCCCGTGGCAGGCAGGTGTCCAGCCATTTCCAGGAAAGCAGGGCTCCATCATGTGTAACAGTGTCTTGGGAAGACAAACGTCAGAACACCAAACATCCCTCCTTCCTTCTTCTTCCCTTCTTCTTTGGAATATCCTTTGGGTCAGTTGGGATCAGCTGTGCCCCCTCACAGTCCTTTGTACCTCACCCAATCTCCTCACTGGTGGGGTGAGGAACAGAAAAGGCCTCGACTCTGTGTAAGTTCAGTTCAGAAATAACAAAAACATCCCTGAATTATCATCACTGTTTTCAGCACATATCCAAAACACAGCCCATACCAGCTACTACAAAGAAAACTACTCTGGGCAAAACCAGCCCAGATAATAAAAGGAGTATACATAAAAATGTATTAAACATGACAACAACATTAACAGCCTTGTTTGGAGAGAGGAAGTTTTTTTAACAGAATGCATTATTTACTGGTCTCTACTGTATCATTCCACTATCATTTCAGGATTGCATTTTTCCTGGGTGTTGGATCAGGCTTTCCCCATCTGACATCAGCCAGGTTTGTATTGCCATGCTCAGCTGAGACACTGAGGTGCAGGATTTCAGCTGGCATGAGTCCAACCAGATCAGCACTGCAGAGCCAGCTGAGCTTAATTGAGCTGTGCTGGAAACCTAAAAGTGATGAAGCTGCCAGGGAAACAACACAGGTTCCTGCAATGGAGACCTGGTGACATGAAGAACCTCAAAATGTTTTGTTCTGCTAAATTGCCAAAAACAGGTAGGAATCCAAAACTCACACAAGACTCATGGGTAAGAATGCAATAGTTGCATATATTTTTGTGTTCAGTTAAATTACCCAAATGACCTGGTTCAGCAGAATGTGAGCTGAGAGTCTCAGGGAAATGTCTGTCACATTAGATATTAAGTTAAATTTAGTTAAACAGCTAAATATTACCACTTTTATAAGCAAAAGAGCAGAAACTTCACCTAATCCAAAATACCTCACATTTACTTTAACAAAAAAACGTGTTTCCTCTTTTATCCCTCCCCTGTTTTGAAGGCCTCAAATATGTCAGTTGTTTAAAAGATGTGACTGCCCTTATAAATGTATCGAAGATAAGCCAGGTTGTAAAGGATTCAGGTTCATGAACTGTGTTTATACAGTCTATTGTTTAGTACTCATGAATAATTGATTCTTGTCCTTCCTGCACAAATATTCAATCAGATACCATTCAAATTGATAGCAGGTGTCTGATCTAGGAAAAAATGGCAATGTTCTTCGACTGGAGATGTGATTGTAATACAGTTCTGCTCCAGCCATGGGGTACAGAGCAGTGTCACACATTTCAAATGGGACTTGTTGAGAGGGAGAGTTTCTAATTAAAACAGCATACCGTGTAATTGTCTGGCATGTTTTGGGTAAGCAACCATCCCAAAGAATGCTTATTGCATTTTGTTTTTATGTGTGTATGTGTGAAATGGAAGATGGATCATAATTTTTAAAAATTGCTTGTTTCTGGTGAGGGGTTTGGTTATGCAGACAAGGATAGTTCTATCTAGTGCATAATTCTGTAGCATTCTTATATACTTAATATTAAAAATCTGACTCTGATTTCCCCAAGACCATGTGATGACTAGGAGACATAGAATAATTGCATGATGTGATATATTATTTGAGATCCAGTAAGAAGGTGCCTGTTCCTTAAAGCACAGATTCTTTTCCAATGAATTACAACTTTCCACTACTGGTAGCTTCCTGTAAGTCACTTTATATACTGCAGGGAAAAAAAATGTCCATAGAAACAGAGTAGGGAGCAGGACCTGCTTTTATATCCTTGAACCTTGGAGCACTGCTTATTTCTTGCTCAGGAAGGTTTGTGGATGTGAGCAAAGGTTTGCCTGATATGGAAAGAGGATCTGCAGAGTGAATATAGATATATAACTGGAATTGTGCTCCCAGGCACATGAAAATAAATCTGAGTAGTCAGAGGTCCAATATGTTCCAACTAAAATGAATACAAGTCTGATCATTGAATTAAGACAAAAATCAATTCTAAGTTGGGATTAGGAAATACAGGGTATAGCAAACTTGTGATTAACTGATATTAGTAGGAACTCTGGAAGAGTCATTGAGCAAATATGTAAATTGTTTTTATTTGTGGCCACTGTCATCCTAAAAATGTTCATGTGGGAGGCCTCAGCCTTTGGGAGGGTGTGGAAGAGCAGGGGTGTAGTGCTCATGTGTTTTGCATCAGCAACCCAAAGCACTGTGCTATGAAGAAGAGAAGTGCTTCAATTCCTTCTCATTCTTACCCAACCCATGGGTTTCCTTGCTGTGATCTGTGAGGGTGTTTTTAGGGTCACTGTTTTTACTTTGTTGTGTTGCTTCCCCTGTGCCCTCCCTCTCCTGAGTTTAATGCTTAAAGACTGATAATTGGAAGCTCTGAAAATTATTTTCTTTTGGTTGCTAGTAAGGGCAGTTTTCCATATTTCTTTATTTACATGACTTTGTATTTTCATCCTCTTTCCTATCAAAATGGCTCTGTAGGTAGAGAAAATGTTGTGTAGCATTCATGCCCATTCTGTCTTTGAGCACACATATTTGATTACCAACATTGAAAGTTAATTTTGTTTACAGGTTGGACGTGCCCAAGCCACAAACATTGGTTCAGTGAATGGTTGGGCACACCAGGATGAGTTTTTTGTAGTCCTGTTAGATTTGCACATTTGAAGCAGGTAGCTGTTGGCACTGCATAGTTCTCCCTCATTCTTCAGCTCACTAGAACTTGTGTATTTCCAGAAAAAAATGAATTCAGCCATGGAGTGTTAACACTCATGGTTTATTTTCATCTTAATTGTGGCTGGTGATTCTTCAATGGTATCAAGAACCTGCCCCCATGTCTCTCTCAACCCTCAGACCCATCTTACAGCCCTCTGGTGCCCTCAGTCCATCCTTTAGAAGTGTCTCACAACTCTCCATGCACTTGTTCCATGCCGTCCCCCAACACCAAGAGACATTCCAGAAAGATTCCTCTGCCCTATGAGTGCCAACACCAAGGTGTTTTCCAGAGCGCTTTGCTCTTGCCAATTGAAAAGCCCTCACTGGGCTGCTTATTTGGGTAAAATGTTTGTACTCTGGAGCAGCATAAAATGTAGAAGTTCCTTCTCTTTTCTCTGTTGAATACTAAGTAACTGCCTGTTTGTGAAGGCTCAAACAAATGCTTTACTTATTCTCTGTCTGCTCAGCACTCCAGTGCACAAAACCCCGTATTTTTAGAGAGTGCAGACCCTGGAGCCAGTAGCACACTAAAATGCTCAATCTTCCATAAATATTACCCTTCCCCTGACCTTCCTTCATTTTCCATGCTGGATTCCACTTCTGAATCTATTCATTTTGAATAGGCAGCAAAATCCTTCCCTGGAATAGACAACACAGGTACACTTTGCCAGCTGTAGCAGTTCGTAATGTATATATTATTGAAATATTGGCAGGGATCTCTGAAACCACAAACAGAATTAGTTGTACCCAGAGAAACACACTTTCTTTCAGTGGCCCAAGTAGCCAACAATTACTAAAAATATCCTCCTCCATAATTTCAGAAGATAACATAGTCTTTAGTGCACAAGTGACATGACACATGAATCTTCATAACGCCTTCTTTTTCCCGTGGTACCTTATAACTCTTCAGATGGGACAGCTCACAAAGACAGCAATTTCTTCCAAGGGCATTTCATATTTGCTAAAGGTTTCAGTTTGCCTGCCTTCCACTGCTGAAGTTTCCCTTCAATTAAGCATAAACCTGCCACCCATTGTGCAGCCACCTCACATGTGGAACCTTATAGCTGCAGTGATGTTTCCATCCCACTGCTAGAAACACAGTGGGGAACTAGTGGCAAGGCTGGGACCAGGTCCCTGGCTCTGCTTCTCACTTCCCTCTCCTCTTCCTTGGAGCACAGAAGGAGTGACAGCTGTGTTGACTGAGGTGTGACCTTGCTCTGGTACTTGTGAAGGACTGGCAGGGTGATACTGTGGGAGGAGAACAGAGAAGGGTAGTTCCCTTGCAAATCAGAAAATGGCATTTGCATTATTTTTTTCTGGCAGTCTCTGCACTCCAGTTCAGGAGTGATCCATGGCTTGTAAATTGTTGCTTGTATCAATGTGTTTACAATTTTAAGGGCTCTGAAGAGCTCTCATACATAGCAGTTTTTGAGTGCTTATGAGTTTATTTAAAAGTGATGTGTATTTGCAATAGTCAAATGACAGTGTGAATGAGATGCTGTGCACTTGAGGAGCAACCAGGCTGGGAAACCGGTGCAAGAGCTGTGTTGATTAGAAGAAAACATATTGAAATGTACAGTAATGAACACAAAACCCCAAAGTCAAAGCTTTTGGAGATCTGAACTCTGCTGGTATTCCTCAGCTTGGAATTCTTCCTCTTTTTTTCTTTCCAATAAACCAGGATTTGGTGGTGTATTCCTTGCACTGCTTGGGTGAGACACCACTTTTTAGGAAAATCCAGCTAATAACTGTCAGCTGCTGGAAGGTATCACTGACCTCTCCATTCTCTTGAAGCTGCACACTCCAGCATCTTTAGGAGAATCTTTTCCTCCCAGACTTATTTTTCTGACAATTCAAGTCCATGAATTTGCTCATTCTTGAGTGTGCAAAGCCAGGAAGCAGAGCTGGGTGTCACCAAGTATGTGGGTACTGCCTGACCTGCAGTGGGAACCTTCACCTGTAGATTTGCTTGGAGTGGGAAGCTGGATGGCTTCTGTATATTCACTTTGAATTTTTAGCTGTTTAACTCTCTCTCTAGGAAGTTCTAAGAATAAGTCCATCAATCATTCAATTTCATAGGAATGAAATACCAGCATGGGTTTCTGCTCAGCAAATGCTAAATTATATTCTGACAATTTAGAGGATGAGGGAAGCCATAATCAAAAAACATGTAAGTGTTCTGTGTACCTTTTTCAAAGGAGAAAAACAAAGGTTCTGGAATTTATAAACAAGTCAGCCTAATCACTATTCCTGAAAATACACTGGAACAAATCTTAAAAAAATCTTTCCAACTATTCAGATGATAAGAGAGTTGTAAAAGATAATGTAAGATTTGTTCTCAGCAAATCCATCTGATTTCTTTCTCTGAAAGAATAGCTAGCCTGGGGAAAGGGGTAAGATGTTGCTGCATTGTCCTGATTTCAGCTTTTGGTTTTGTCACACATAATGTCCTTGTGGAAAAAAAAAAATGCAGTGGAATGTGCACAGCTAAAGAACTACAGTGGGCACTGTATTTTACATACCAAGAAATCATATTAAATTGAGTGGAGGGTGACAGGAAAGTCTGAAATTTATAGAACATGATCTATGAAGAAAAGTTGTGGGAACTGGTAAGCCTACAGAGAAATCATGGTGATAGTCTCTCCAATACGAGAAAGTTACGCAAAGGCTGGTGCTTATTGTTCTCCCTCCACTTGAGGGAATTCAAAAGAAACCAATTTAATTTTCAGCCAAGATGCATTAGGATGACTGGGAGGAAAACTTTCTAACCACAAGGGGAATTGAGTAATGATGCAGACTTCATCAGAGGGTTTCCAGAACAGGGTAGACAGATGTTAGGGGGGTCTGGCACTACTAACAATTCCAAGGCTGGGGAGGTCCTACCCAAGCCCAGGTTATTACCTGAGAACAGCAGCCCAGGAGGAAAGAGTAAAAGCTGCTGCCAAGAGACTAAGAATGAACAGTGGTTTTATCAGATGGTGATAAATAGCTCTTTTTTAGAGATGGGGATAATATTAGTTTCTAAAAAAAAATAAAGTTCTTTCATCCTGAATTGATGGTGATATATACATTTTATTATATGTAGGGAGCACAATATAAAATGTTATAATGACACAGCATGGTAGTGCGAGTCTTTCACAGACTCTGTTTATATATTGTGATAATAGCCCTTACCTCTTATTTTAAACATCAGTTACACTGTGATCTAATAAAAGATTAGGGTTTTCTAAAGTAACTTTTACTAGATTTACATACATTCTTAGTTCACATACAAATTTTTGTAGGCCTCCTGAGAACTTACAGTTATAGGACAGGAGAGAATGATACAGAATTCATTTTAATTTGCTTGTCTTGGAATGCCCTTTGCTGTTTATATTACAAATTTCAATATACATCTCAGAGGATCAGAGCAAGTATAAATATCTATACCAATTTAAAAATGTACCATTTTTAGAACCTGTCATATATTTTCTGGTAAGGCATGCTATTCATCATCATCTGAGGACAATTTTTCTTAGAAATATGTAGAAGCATATATACAGCTAATGTATAGCATCCCAAAAGCTGTAGCTGGGAACATAAATTAATCCCAAAGTGCTCGATTTTAACTGTACTTTTTTTTTGACAGTGGTTCACTGTCTGGATCTGAGAGTGCTCTCAAATATGAATGAAATGAGTTTCACAAAGTTCCAAAGGAGTTGATACCTATTATTGGGCTTATGTCTATTATTTTGTAATATCGTCCTCCAGAGAAAATACTGATATTAAGATAATTAACCAGCTTGCTTCTGAAGCCTAAACTGAAATTCTGGTTATGTATCTAAGGTAATTTAAAAGTTTATTCTCTTTCCTCCCCCACCTTCTTACCTTCTGTAACTTCTAGTGCTGAAATGAGCAGCAGAATGACATTAACATCATAATTTTTGGTGCATGGAGATTTTTTACAGCTTTTGGTCACACTCAGTGAGTCTGTATTGTAAAAAACATACCCAGGCAATGTGTACTGAGGAACTACTCAGATGCAGGATATCACTTTGGTGTGCTGTCACTTGGCTGTTCTCATTTCCACTTGCTGCTCTCTGCAGTCGTAGCCGAGCTGACTTTAAAAGTTTCTGTCAATAACAATGCACAGAAACACATGAAAGGAAATATAAATTACTGGTAATGGTGGTGCTCAGGAGTGCTGAACCTTTATTGAGCACTTAAATATTGCCACTTTTGTAAGCTAAGAGGAAAAACAAAGAAAACCTCTTTAAATCCAAAACTTCTCATTTTGTCTTTCATAAAAGCATTTGTTTGCTCTTTCATTCCCCATTCTCTCTGCCATAGAGGTCACCTGTGGTGTGTCTGTTGAGCTCCTTAGCAGCCAAAATGTATTAGAGCTGCCACAAAGTTGATTAAATTGACTAAAAACATGTCAAAAATGGCTAGCAGATCACTACTGCTGGGTTATTTTATGCTGTGCTACAGATTTTAAACAGTTAAGAAAACCAATTAGCATCAAGTGAGCGTACAATACTATTTTGTTCTGTAATTCTACCTGTCACTTTTTTATTTCCTATTTCATTCTCATCTTTCTTCATAATTGGGTAGAAAAATACTAAGCTGTAACTACTTGTGCAAAGAAAGATGAGAGGCAGACCCTGAATGGATCAGAGTGTGTGTGAGGAGCTGTGCCTTGTGAAAACCCAAACCAGCTGGAAAGTGATGATTCAACCAGTGATGTCCAGTGTGATGGTGGAGTGGACTGGGAGGCCAGAAAGAGCTGAGTTGTGTGGCTGAACTGCTCCAATGGTTACTGTGTTTTACAGACCAGTGCCTGCACCTCTGCACTGGGCAGTGTCTGTTGAGGAAACAGCAGTAGCCATAAAATACCCAGCAATATCCTGTATATAACAGTGAAGATTTGAAGACAAGGACACTGGGTTGTGCATTTCATTCTTTTGCTTTACTGAGAACATGAAAAACAACAAAAAGCAGGTGGCCAGGGTGACTGATGTAATGTCTCCTTTGACACAGATTGCATTCCAGCATTTTTAATAACTCATTTTCCCAAGGGTGGGGTGATGAGGATGCTCTAAATATTCCATGATGATTCTTTAAAAAAGACTTGCAGAGCAGGCAGAAGGCAGCCCCATTTGCTTGTCTGATGCACTTGAAAATCCTCAAGGCACAGGGATGAAGGCACTTGTTGATGGGCATCATTTCCAGATTCACTTTGCAATCAGTAATGTTTTCCTAGGAAGTGAAGCATTGTATGAAGTTCTGTTGCTGTGGGTAAGTCCTGCAGTATGTAACTGGTAGATTTCTGACTTTCCAAGGAAGGCATGATCCCTCTTTATTTCTAATAGAAAAAGTTATATCAAACATTCTGTTTACAAATATTGATGTATAAAAGATTGTTTTCCACCTTGGTCAAATATGATGGGAACATTTGTGAAATTTTTATTGTCCATGTTCTTCTTTAGTCAAATACTTCAACTATTTTTGGGTCTCATTTCTGTAATTCTGCTTCAGTAACTTGCACTGACTGCACTGTAAGGAGAAGAACCTTGTCCTTTTTTTGCACCTCGTTTCCCTATGTGGAACTTTGGGGTTTCTTTCTGCATTTTCCATGACACCAGCATTGGTGTTGCCTTTTCTTTCTGACTTGCAATATCTCTGGATTGTTTATGCTTTATTTAGAGCACTGAATTTTTTTCCTTCCCATCCATCCTTAGACTTCACCTCTGCCAGAGAGCTTCATGGGACTGAAGGAGGAGATGCTTTCCCACCATCAGAATGGAAACTGGTTTATCCCAAATCCATCTTTGCCTTGTCTTCTGGGGCTAAAAGGAATGTCCAAATTATAAGTCTGCTCTTTCAGTGATAAGATTTTCTTCACTGTCTTTTCTTGCATTTAGAAGTGTCTGAACAACTTAACATGAATTAAAGGTAATAAAAATAGCCAATAATTTATGCCTACATCCAGATAGTCTGACTCTGCAATTGCTCATGTATTTTTTGGAGGTGATTCACTTCTAGAATTTCTTTGACCCCTTAACCAGAAGAGAGGGACAGACTGACATATCTGTAGCCACAGCTCAAGGTCAGTGTAATTAATATTATTTCATATGCAGCTCTTAATTTGAAGAATTTGAGGGCTAGGATCCCAGTTTATCCAAAACTTATAACTCAAGTGTATGAAGTCAGGAGGCAGCTGCCAGAGCTAAGGCTAAGAATGCACTTTAGGTTTTTTTTCTGAACTGGGGAGCCCTCTTATTCCCTCATAATATAGTATTTTGCACAACCCAAACATGTAGGTCAAGAGGCCAGAAAATTAGCACCGAGTTATAACACTCCTGTAAGGGGGTTTGATGAAAATAAAACCTAAAACCATTCATATGTTTTAAATGGTTTCCCTTCCCTCCATTCATGCAATGATACAGAACAGCTGGTCATGAAACCTGGCTGCACATTTGTTAAATGGGAACAGATTACTAAATCAAATTTGTTGACCAATTTTCAAGTATGTGGCCTTGAGATATTAAAAAAAAAAAAAAAAAAAAAAAAAAAAAAAAGGGGGGTTTGCATTGCCTAAAGAGAGAAGGGGTAACAGGCCAGTGATAGGAACATTTCATGCTGGTGGGATTTGGCAGGGGGGGAGGGAATCTAATCGCTAACTTTCGTGTGAGTACCCAGCTAAAACCTCAGGGAATTTTATATAGTGCATGTTGTCAGTATTTTAATCATCCACAGCTGTCAAAACTCTTGTAACCCGCCTCTTCTATTTAAAATGTGTCTTCTAGGCATAAAATAATTAAAGGTGCAGGACCATAAGGTAGGCTCAGAGCCGCTGCAATGTGACAAAACTCCACATATGAAAGGCATTATTTCAGGAAGTTTTAAATATAAATTTTGTTTTGTCAGAAGGCTGCAGGGCACACATTTTCTATACTGTCAAGCTTGATAGTAACAATATTTATATTTCAAATAAAAAGATTAAATTGCAGTCTTATGTGTTTCTGGTTTTCACATAGTTTTTACCAGTGTATCATAGTGTTCCATATCAGTGTGTCATCGAAACTTTTTTTTTTTGCTGACACCAGTTTTGCTTTATTGTAATATTAAGTCTTGTACTGTCAGTCCCTGAATTGAAATAATGAGGGCAGACAGTAGTTTAGTTGACTGGCCTATATCTTCCCTTTCCTCTCCCCCCTAAAAAAACCCTGAAAACAACACAAAATAAAAATGAATTCGTTCAGAAAGGCAATTATAAAGACAGAGATTTGGAGCCTACAGATTTAAAATGGCTTTGTAGGTGTGTGCACATGTGTGTTTGTGCAGTCTTGTGTCATCCTCGTGCCCAAGACCCCACCTTGCAGAGCTGCCTTCATGTGCCTACCAAGTGATGTCCACTTTGCAGAAGAATTAAAATTTACTTTTAAGAAGAGGGGAAGGCAGCATAATTTTTGAATATTTTCCACTTTGTTTATTTTTAATATTAAAACAACTAACCCCAAGAAAATTGTGTCTTGGTTGGTTTGAGCTGTCTGGCTGGCAAGGCTTTTGTACCACTGCTTTTTTTTTGTTAGTTTTGTGCTTTCTGCTGGTGCCCACAGGCCCTTTGCTCTTCATTGTTCAGAGCTTGAGCCCAGGGTTGGGCCAGTGTCATCTGTGCAGCATCAGGGCTTGACAGAACAATGGGGAGAAATGGGAAGGGGCTCTGGCTCAGGCTAGTGTTGGAATGGCCAATTGGAGTCACTGGGGCTGGGTTTGCTCCTTTTGGGTCGAAATCTGAATATTTCATCACAACCTTTTGTGGTAGTTTGCAACCAGCAAAGGCTCTCTGTGCTGATTCCCCTCTGGTTTTACCTCTGTGGGATGGAGAGGATTTTCCCCCCAGTGTCTGACAGTGCTGGCTGCTATGTAACAACTTCTCTGGCCATGATCTGTTTGGTGAGCTGGGCTTATCAGAAAACTGATTAAAAGTTTGGGTGATGCAGAAATTCCTCCAGAGTTGCTATCATCTTAGGTGTGATATGGGCTTCATTCTTCTCTCTGTATTTCTGCACATTGGCCCTTTTTTCTGTCACTTTAAGCCTTTGGTCTGTCATTTGGCCAGTCAGGACTTTACAATAATGAAAGTTCTGATTTTTTTACAATAAAATGAGTTTTGGGGTTTTTGTTTTGTTTTAATTGCTACTGATACACCTCAATAAACATACTTTATTTCCTTCCATAACTACTCCAGAAGATTCTGGTTCTTTGTAAAAATTAGCTGGAAAGATTCACAGATTGTATAAAGTGTGTGATGTTGAAATGTCAGTGGAAAGGTTTTGTTCACTGAAGAACAGACATGCTTTTTCCATGTATACATCCATGTCTCTGTACACAGAGCTCCTATATGCTTTGCAAAAGAGCCTGCAGGATTAATCAAAATAGGAAAAGATAATTAAAAGTAAAGTTATGTACAAGTGGGAGACTTTTGAATGGAAAGGGAGACAACAGGTGGCATTACCCATTCTGTCCTCACAGTCTGATCTCAGTTAACACTCCCAGACACATTTTTTTCCAGTTTGAACTGATGGATATACAAATCAGGCTATTGCAGCACACACATCTCAAATGAGAGTGCATTTGGAAACATCTGGTTTCATTACACCAGGTAACACCTGCATGAAATTACATCTGTGTGGAAAGTCCTTTAACAGAATTTAGTAATTAAAGTGAGGCAATCTAATCAAAGAAAGGCATAGAGAAGGTGATACATGAAGTTTTGTTCTCTGCCATGTAAATAAACTGCATTAGTATATTGGGTCTTTCGAGAAACAGTTAACATCAACAGCTTGCAATTGAATAAATTTCATGTTAAAAACAGCCTTCCACACTATATCCCCAATATATATTCTGATATTCCAAACAGATCTCCAGGGTGTTGTTTGGATTTATTGCACTTAATAGCATATTGTTTGGAGTGTACAATGCGTGGGTCTGACCGAGTTTTACTGGGGGATTCTGTGGCTCAATTTCCTTTCAATATGTAGCTGTGTCCTTTTCAAGTTTTGCTTTAAAGCCTTGTGCAGGCTTTGCTTTATACCTTATCAACTGGTTTTTAAAATGTCAAGGCTGACCTTGACCTGAGCATCAGTGAGGAGCTCCCAGAGGAGGAATGTGGAGCTTGGGGGCTCTGTGGTGCATGGGGGTTTCTCTGTGTGTTGTCACTGTGCTGTGTCTGAGCCTGGAACCACCTCAAAGAGGAGCTTCTGGAATCAATTCTTAGTTCTCTTGTTATTCTCAGGAAAGGAGATGATTTCTCTGTCCTGGACTAGGTTCTGTGTTAGCCCTACCTAGTGTACAGGCACTTCTGGCTTTGTTTGCCTGAGATTTTACCATCTGGCAGTGTCACCTGGAAGGCATAAATAAAACCATTGTTTCAGGGGTTCTGTCAGGGGCTGCATATATTTTTCTTGTCAGAAAGTACAGAATGAAGGATCCGGCAGAAATCACCAAAAAAATTGCTGCTACTGTTAGAAAGTGATAAAGGACAGCAAGGTTAACACTCCTAGCTTTAGGATGAGTTCCAGCAATTCTTTATGGAGCTGACTGACATTTTTTCCCATACTTTTTTTTTTCTTTCCCCCCTCTGAAAGCTGATTTTTTGGCCAGAGTAAAAAAAAAAAAAAAAAAAAAAAAAAAAAAAGCAAAATTTTCATCTTGGAAATGAATGCCCTTGCCGAGATTAATAAGTTTTCTGAAACTTCCCAGGAGAAAGAATAATCCTTGGACCATAGCTGGAAGTCAAGGACTCATCTTGGAAATCAGCTTTTTGGTAGAGTGATTCCCTGCCTGCTCTGGAAACTGCATATTGTTAATCAGCTGACCTTTGAACGAGTGCAGTGATTTGTTCGGGCACTTTCATCCACGTTAATCCAGATGTGCCTTTTTAAACCATGCTCCTCCTGTTGATCGATTGATGTTCTCAGAATCCCTTTCTGTGCACATGCCCTCGAGGCTGGGCCACAGAGCAGGGCAGGATTTGGGTGAGCCAGGAGGGGAGGTGGGAGCTTGGGAGCCCAAAGGTCACCTTGCCAGCAGTCTCCTGTTTGAAAGGAGAATGTTTTACACTGCTTGCCTGTGCTGATTGCTGCTGCTGCTCTCTTTTGCCACAGTTGAGGGCCAAACACCTCTTTTTGTGTAAGCTGTAGGTAGAGCCAGGAGCAATCTTTGATGTCTCTCTTGCACAAGTGCTTTCAACATGAGGCCACTTAATGCTTCAATCCGAGAGTCAAGTGAGTGCATGGAATTGTGGCTCCACAATACCCCACAAAAGTCTTTGCTTCCTTCTCCAGCATCTGTAAATACAGTTGAGAGTGCTGCCTTGCTGTCTAAAAAGGGAAAAAAATATAAGAAAAACAAAGAAGGCAGAGGCAGTAAACTTTCTGCAGAGCTTTAGCCTACCAAAGATTTAAAGGATTGACATTTGCATTACATTTTTCCCCCACCCCGTCCTCCTCATTAGCTGGATATCTTTATTCTCTAAATATTTACCACCTAAACCAAATTTACAGTTTAATTTGCTGCATAAAATCATTTATTGACTGATAAAGCTCATTACTAAGGCCTAGCCCAAGCTGTAGCCTGCCACGACAGTTTTAATTCTTGTAGCAGCAGGCTACTGCAGGAGAAAAACAATCCTGTCACGTTAACGGCAGGGGTCTGAATTATTCAAATACACTAAATCCTCCCAGAACAGTTCCCCTGCTCATAATTTGTCTTTTCCCACCAACAATTAACTAGCAATATTCAAAGTTAACAATGCTAACTCTTTTGAAATCGCAAGGAAAATGGAAATATACACATGCAAGAAACGTTTTTAGAGAAGAATACATTAAACGGCCAATGCTGGGAGACTTCCAGGGAATATAATCAGTTAAATGGATCCACTGCTTTCTCTAGCCCAGGAGGAATTTTCTGGATATTTGTGTGTGTACGATGGGTTTGGTGCTGGGTTCTGGTGTCAGCTGGCACAGATGCTGGGCTGCTTACACCCACCAATGGCCCTTTCCATGGCACTCCTGATGGCTGATGTTTGTCAGTTCTGTGATCTCAGAGGAGGAGTTTCCTCTTCCATCTCCTCTCTTCTGTCAGAGCTTTTGCTGTCATGGTAATTATGAGTTATTAGGTAAATAATTGCAGTGCTAAGTGTAACCTTCAGGGGCAAAACCATGCAATAGGCAATGAAAAGAGTGAAAACAGAAATCAGTGTGGATGTTCCTGCTACAGGTCATCTTGAAGAAGCTGAAGGTCTGAATCTGTCCCAGCTGGGAGACTCAGAGCATTCTTTCCAAGTCAGCCCACAGAATTTAGGCTGGCAGGTGTTGTTATACAAGTCTTCAATTCAGGCAATTTATGAAGTCTGATCTGCTTTGGTTGTTAACCCCTGGCCAATTTAATTTGCAGAATAGAGTTTAATATTTTCATAATTTATTTTCTTACTAGCTCTGTTGGGTGATGGACCCACCCCTGCATCCATGAAAAAAGAGAGGTTTTAGATCACTCCAGTGACAGTGAGGAGGAGCTCTAATTCCCCATAGGGACAAACAGACTCATTCCACAGAGGACAATCCAATTCAGGTTTGTCCTTCTGTATGTGTGACAACCACAGCCCATATATCACAGTCAGTGATGGGCAATAGGAAAGTCTTTAGCATTCTGGTGTCTCATATAAATATTGCTTCTACATAGCACTTTACACTCTTTCAGAACTGTAAGTCCATATTTCCCCTGTCCCATTCATTTTCTCCCTTCAATTTCTCTGGCAGTTCCAGTGCAGAATAGCTTCTTGTGCAGGCCTTCAAAGTGAAAATGATGGCTCCAATTTGTGACCAAATAGCTTTGACATTGTCTGTATGTTTGCTTGAGTTTATAAAAGACTTTGGTTTTCTTATTTAATCCTTTGATGTAAAAGCAGTCTGAAAAATCAGTAATTCTTTCTGGTGTGCCCTTAGTGACAATTTTAACTCTCCCATGAAATTCTCAGTTTTTAAACTCATAATGTGTCCTTTTATCCCTTCCTACAGCTCACAGAGTGCTTTAATGCTGTGAAATCTTAGATGTCTGTAAAAGTGCAAAAAGATAGGAGGAAGTTAAAACATATAAAAAGAATATAGAAAATTGTGCATTATTTGCTACTCATCTATATCAGCATTTCACAAGATGTGGGCCACAGCTCCTCTGGTGATGATCTGCAAAACGACTGAAATTCCCCTTCATTCCCATTTAATTTAAAGGTTAAATCTGTGTTTCTAGTCCACTCCCTGGGTGGTGGTTGAGTGGGCAGTAGCACCTGCTGAATTGATTTGTCTTTATTTGATCTGATATCTCCAGTGAGGAATGTATGTGCTGCAGGAACAGAGGGCACAGCAGAAGGTTATGTATGTGCTTTCTGAGTAGCTATAATCTCTCCTATTCATACACCCACAACAGTGGAACTGGACTTTGGCTCTAAAACCCCTCTTGCTGAAGATAAAAGGGAATTGTCAGTAGGACTGAGGCTCCTACCCAGTTTGGACTGGCAGTGTTAGGACTGATCTCTGGTATGTGCTCATGTGTGTGCTCTCCCTGGGTGCTGTGTCTGCTGAGATTCCCCCTGGTACCTGAGAGCAGTGGAGGGGACTCTGGTGGTGCTGATTTGCCCCAGTAGCTGTGGGCAGTGTTAGAAATTCATCCTTACTGGACACTTGCCCACTGTCAGTGTCCTCTTCTGTTCTGTTGACATGCTGCCATTGCAGCTAAAGCCATTCTTTGTGGTTTAAACACAACTGTGATGGAAAATCCACTGCAAACTCTTTCTTTTTCTTTTATAATGATGTTAATTTTAAAGCATCATATTCTCTCATAGAAGTTATCCATGTTCAGAAGATTACTTATCATCCTTATCTGTTTCCTTTACTTCTGTGCTGTTTTATTTGATGGGTTCCTCATCTCACCTTTCTGGAATCCTGTGGTGTCACCTCTCTGTCCTCTAACAGTTTTGTGGTAAAGACTCAGTAAGCCTTGGGCATTCTGTAAACAGATACCTTGTTCAGTTGTCTCAGATTGAGTTCTGTCAGAAGACATTGTATATAGAATTTCTTAGAGTACACTGGGGTAGCTTGCAGGTGAAACCTAACTTTGAACTTCCCATCTCCTTAGCTCCTCTTTCTATAGAATCTCAGTCATTTTTTTGTATTTATCTCTGCTTCTGCCATCCCAGACCCCAGGGCAGTCAGCAGACTGTTTAGCTTGTCTCTGGATGAAATGAGGCACCTGGGCCAGGTGCACTGAGCAGTTCACCTGTGCAGTGTCAGTGTTTGAGCTGCTCTCAATCAATGGGCACAGCCAGCTCAGTGGAGCTGTGCTGGTCTCCACTGCCTTGGGACCTGGTGCTGCAATCCCAGATCCCTCATTTCCAGCTCCCTTTGACCGTCTGCCCCAGCCTGTCACAGGCTAGAATGAAGCCTTGGGGAGCTTGACCTGTGCTTGTTTATTCCAAACGTGCCCACAACTGCAATAAACTCTCGCTGCTCTGAACGTGCTGTTCCAGCTCCTCTCTGTGTCTGAGGCTTGGAGACTGAAGCTGGTTAATTGTGGCAAATGTGGTTTTCTGGGACATCTAAGGGTTATGTCACTTTTCTAAAAATCTCTTTGATCTTGAATCAAAAGAAGGGGGTGGGTTTTTAGCGTCATCTTAACTGTGTGGCTTTTACAAATTAAAAACCTACTTGAAATTGGTTATACAATATGTGCTTGTGTTTCTGTAAGACTGATGAGACCACCTTTGACTCTAAGCTGCTTTTTCTAGCAGATAATCAGGAAAACTCTGGTAATGAACAGTCAGGAAAAGCTAGAGGGAGCTTTTGAAATAAGAACTGTGCTTTTCTCTGTATTTTGCGAGCCAAGGCTTTAATTTACAATAAACACAATCAGGGCAGATATGAAGCTGCTAGTGTGCCATCTCATGTCAGTAAGCAAAGTAGGAGAAAGAAATACATATTTATCCTGTCCATGTCACTAGAATCATCACAGTCATAGGTAATTAGGATCTAGAGTCTGAATCATATCCCACTGATTTGGCCAGAATCTTAGAAATTACTAATTTTGGATTAAACTGATTTTAGCTTACTACCTTTTAGCTCTATAAGCATTTATAGAATCTCAGAAATTTTTTTCTCAATTGTTTGCACCTTATAAACCCATTTATGTAAGTTGTGAGCTGGGACCATGTGGCTGAGAAGGGTTTTAAATTAATGGAGCTTTTCCTATATTTCTGATAGGCTTCACTACAGCAAATGCAAGCCCACTGAATACTGCTCTAGACATATTTCTGTGTAGACTCCTTTGGAGTAGCCTGTGGACTTCAAAATATCTCTGAAATACAAGAGGGAAATCACTTGTCTAAATTATGGAATGGATTTTGCATTTTGTGAAATGGGTGAAATGTAAAAAATGTGTTTTCATGCAGTTTGAAAATTAGGTTTGGGGTCTCTAGTACCTTATAAAACAGGTATAAAACAGCCCATGTTGCCCAAATTATACTTTTGCTGTCAGAATTTTGTAGAAGAAAAATACTGATGAATTCTTGTTTTCTAGAAAAATGTGTTAATGTTTCAAATAGTTCATCAAATTTGTCAGAGGTTTGAAAAAAGAAGAAAAATAAGCTTTCCTTGAACAGTAATAATTATCACTGCCCCAATTGTGTGGAATTATGGAATGAACCAAAGATTGTCTGGATTAAACTAAAGAGGTAAAGCATTGGTGGTACTCAGTTTTATGTAATATTTGTTTTTGTGAAAGAAATGAGATTTCTTATTGTGTGTTCAAATGATGGTAATGCCAGTCTGTTCTAAGCATAATTGATGGTCATTGTTTGTGGGTAAGTTACCTGCATACATAGGAAAGACATTCACATATCATAACTTTATTTTCATCTGGTTTCCTTGTAGGTGTTCTATTCACAACCACTGAATATGTTTAATTTCTCTTAAGTATATATCCATGTGATAAAGATTACTGTAATTCAAAACAACCAGTTCTTTGGTACAACTAGGTTTTGAGGAATAACTAAAAAACAATTTTAAGAGACTGTGAGATAAACTCCCCCAGCTTCTGAAAAAATCTTTCTTATCATCAGGACTTTGGTTTAGCCACCCAGAATGACTATCTAGTAACGGCAAATTTAATCAGGATTAAAAAAAACAAAGTTCAGAAACCAATGGCAACCAATATTTTTCTGAGTTTCTTTGCAGATGGGGCTGTATATTGTAAAAGCAGAGCAGGAACCATTTTAAAAATCTGCCTGGTACTTTGTTCCCTTTGCTAATGTGGGAAAGAGGACAACCTGGCTCTGCACCACTCCTGGTGCCAAAAAACCTCCTGGTCTTCCCCTTCTTGGGAGCTGTAGACACAAGGTGGTGTTGAGAGAAATGCCCCAGAGCAGCTGCCATGATCTCATGTCTCTGTAGGGATGACATACCCTTGTTGGCTCCTGCAGCCCTGTTTGACTCCAGGCTACTGGGTACACCTCATTTCTTCTACCTGAGCTTTTAAAAGGCTCATCTGATAAGGTCTGAGCAGCTTATGTGCACATCTGCTTTACTGCACCTCACACTTGGCTCTCTCTGTCCTAAATGGAACTTTTCTGCTGTTTAGTTTGAGAGCTGCTTTGTTGGTCTTCTGTTCCTATTATTAAATACATGGGATTCTTTGGGGGCACATCACAGAGATTTGAGCTTTTCTTGTGTTGAATTCTGCTCTTGGATACAAATGCACAATTCCCAGAGTGATCTGCAGAGAATTAATCTGTCATTAGCAATATTGGGTGTAGTGCCTCTAATTCCCATGCACCACCCTGAAAATTTCCACCACCCCCACAAATGGAAAAGAAAAAGAGGACTATTCCATTTATTCTTTTTTATATGTAAATGAGACTTAAAATAATTGTTTGATAATGACATGGGTTTTTTGTTGATGTTTGGAAATATCTCTTGACAATAATTTATCCTGCAATTATTGTTGCTTAGTCCTATCCTTATAATTAAGGCCAAGAAAGTGTTGTTCATCACCTCATTAAATGCTTTCTCTTTCAGGATGCCTGACTCCCTTTAACACAGCCAAGAGCTGATAAAGCCACTTGTATGCAGAGCTGGCTGCCTGCAGATCTTTGATCTTTTTTTCCCCCCTTCTTCAAGAATATGACTTTGTGAAGTAGTTGGTGCTGCAGTTTCAGTTTGTTGTTTTAAACAGTTCAGTTGCTATAAATACTCATTCACTTTGATTTTCAATTGCCCTTGTAAGACAATTGTTTTCTTGTTGGATTCCCACTGAATAGATATCCCTCCTGCCTTTTTTAAAAATATAATTAAAATATAACCCTCTTTTTAAGCTTTTCCACAGCTCACTTCTTCCTGAAAAGGTGACATTTTAGCCCTGACCAATGCTAATGACTGAAGAATTCTTTGCACTTGTGTTATGCATTTTCCTTGGTTTAAATGGTGGCAAAAGGGGTGAAGGAAATGTCCTGACAGAGGCCATGCAGGAAATCAGAAATATCTCTTGGACCTTTGTCAGAATTATTTGACAGAAATCTCACTTCTTCCTGTTTTACTTTTCCTCCTTTCTGCGTTTTCTTTTTTGCATTGAATGTAGAGTTGTTCCAAAAAATCTATTTCTAGAACCTTTTCTGTTGTCTGAGATATCAGTGGCTGTGCTCCTGCAGAGATTCTTCCCCCTTGAATGCCTTTGTGCACCCTGAATCCTCTGTCATCACTGAGGAGGGTGGATGTGGAAACCTTAGCTAAGGGCTGAAGAAGGGAAATTTTAGCTGTTTTTAAAACTCAAGTATCTTAAAGGTCCTCATGACCTTCCATCCCCCTAAGGAAGCTCTGAATTGTGTACCAAATATTCTAATTCACATCTTTCCAAGATCTGTAAGTTATCTTTTTAATAGGATAAATGAGCTTTTTGCTCTTTCAGGGCTCAGGATGAGGAACAAAATAAGAACCTTCATGAAACTCCAGCTAGGAGAAGAGAAGGGTACATTCTTACTGTTTCCTGCCTTACTTTGCTATTCCTGGTGTGTTCACATTTCTTTTGTTTCATCCCCTACATGGTGACTTTCATTCTGGAGCTCCTTTTTGTCTATTTTTCCTCAGCTTCTCCCAGATGGAGCAAAGACCTTTACAAGTTTGAGGGGCATACAAATGACATGACCTGAATTAGGAAGAGGCCTCATCCTCCCACTCGTGTGAACATCCCATTTGTGAGCAGAGGTAGGGAGGTTTGAACACACACCACATAAGGTGTGTGTTTA
Organism: Muscicapa striata striata; assembly: GCA_030060385.1. Taxonomy (NCBI): domain Eukaryota; kingdom Metazoa; phylum Chordata; class Aves; order Passeriformes; family Muscicapidae; genus Muscicapa; species Muscicapa striata. The sequence goes on from JAREIS010000073.1 coordinate 3,492,036, forward strand.
TATAAATGTGTGTGGGGAGCAAAGTGCCCTCCTTTGGGACATTTCCTCTTCCAGACAGTTTAATAAGAGAAGCTGAAATTGCTCCTTACACCTCTGCTTCATCTTATCCCGTGGTAAGATAAAGTAACAGCCAATGAATTAATAAATCCATGGTGCTTTGTATTAGGAAAGTGCCAGTGCACTACATTGGCAATCATTTATTGACTATTATTCACTGCTTTGTATAACTCTCATCTGCCTCATTAAAATCACCTATCAATGACCAAGAATACAAGGCAGCAGCACAGGTTTAGGATCATGAGTCACCCTTCAGTTTCCAAGGGGCTTCTCACCCACTAAAATTCCCTTTCTGGTTCAGGGATTTTGATGAATTAGGGCCTAATAGCTGGGTGGAGCAGAGGGATTATTTTAGGAGTGATGAGTGCAGGTAGGGAAGCTCCTGAAACCAAAAGGAAAGGCAGGCAGTCCCGGGTAAGCCACTTAACTGATTAAAATGACCCAGTGATTCATTTAAATAAGAGTTTACTTGCTCAGGCTTGAAGTGCCTAGTAACAGTTGATTTTAACTGTTTAATCTAATGTAAGTGATTTTCAGTGTTAGAACAAACAGCTGTTTTTACACCTGAAGGACTGTTGTTTAAAATAAGTTTAAATTACACCCCATAAGTTTCCTTCTTATGCATTGTAGTCCTTGGCTAGAGAAGGCTTGGATGTTTCTTCTGCTTTAATAAAATGCAGAGCTGGTGGCAGGGAATAAAGTGAGATTGTGGTGAGTAGGAGTGGGACCACTTGTTTTGTGCTCAAGGAGGGAAGTGCCACTGTGGATGCTGTGAGAGCTTTGTGTTCACAGCTCTTGTGATGGTCCCAGGACATGCTCTGCTGCTCAATTAAGAGCAACAACTTCTGCATTCATGCAGCAGCTGAAGATGTTCAAGGAGAAAAAGTCTACTGGGAATTATTGTTAAATGTGAAAGCCACCACTTGGACCAGGAGACCTAAGCAGCTGGGCAGTGCTGGTCTGGTCCCATAAATGTCAGTGATCCACATGCTGCAAATCCTCCTCCTTACAGCATCCTCTGTCCCAGACATTCCCTGAACTATACAAATGAAAAAAATCCTCCAAATCATTGACTGGAGAGCCCATCTCATCTTTACCTCTTACAATGTGCAGTTGGCCAGCCTTGCTTTTATCAGAAAAGCCTCTTAAATGAGTCACTGGTGCTGCATGTTTGTGTGTTTCAGTGGCTTACAAATCCTGCAGAACCCATGAGAGCAGCTTTAGAGTGGCAGCTACCTGGCAGCATAAATCTCTCAGACATGAACTAAAATCCAGTCCAGACAGAGTGGTGAATTCCAGATGCTCAAGTGCACCTTGGCATGGATGTTTTATGCACATGGAAATGAGACTGTGCTCCCAAGAATCCTGGTTTTCTCAGGTCATATAGGCTACACCTGGATTCTGCTGACAGAGCAGCCATGAAGGTTCACAGGAACAAATCTCATCTGTCACTTTGCTGTTTGTTCCTGGAAATGTGTGAGGGGTACTTTTGTTTCTTACATTGGGAAACCCAAATATTCCCCCAGGAATTAATCTATCACATGAACAATCAGTTGTTTGATTATTTTTAAAATTTATTTTAACATCAATAGATACATAATAGAAAGAAAGAAGAATGTTTTTCAAGATTTGATTTGACTGTCTGTAAGCAAGCTAAATATTAGAAATAGAGTAAAATTTGAAGTACTGCCTTAAAATTTAAATTGAGGAGCTTGAGATCCTCAGGCAGTTGTTCTTTCTTATTCAGGGGACTGGGCAAAGGATTGTCCAACACTCTTTTTTTTTTTTTTTTTTTTTTTTTTTTAATTTTGCCCTCTCTGATCAAAGTAATGCTCATTTTTGCTGTTTTTTCATCCTGCATTTGTTGGTTTTCTGGTGTGGAATCTATGATAAAACTGGTAGAACAGTTCTAGAACAGTTTTTTTTGTAATCATTTGTTGTCAGATGATGAATTAAAACTTCTGGTTTGGTCTGTACCTGTTGCACAATGTGATCAGCTCAGGAGGTGGAACTGGAAAAGCCATTTCCAGCTGTTGAACACAGCACTTCCATATCCCAGATCCATGAGGGCCAGGCTTCAGCATAAAGCCATGAAAGCATTTCACTCCTTTTGATACTAAAATCTTGCTTATTTTAATGATTGAATAAATATCTTGTATGTGGATTATGGTTTGTGCTTGTCCAAAGTGGTAATTTCCCCTAGAAGTAAAAGTTGCTGCTGTCCATAAGTCACTTAAAGAGTTGCTCTTTGACCAACAGTTCAGCAAATCTTCTGTGGGCCTGATTGTGATCTTGCCTAAATCAGCCATAGATAACCTTTATAACAATATATAACACTTTTGTTACTCCTAACTCATCCCAGGAGAAGTGAGAGGAGGATATGTCCTGCTGCTGTGGTGGCTACCTGAGAGATGAGTATGATGTATTTTTTAGGAATATCTCACTCTTATGAAAAATGGCTTACATTTCTTTTTCTGAACTGTGTTGGGATCAGGATGAAGCTGTGTGCATTTTGCTGTCCAAGACATTCCTTGCAAATATTCATCTTTAGTTTCCTGTATGATATTTCAAGCTTTTGAGCAATTTTGATTTCAGTAAAATCGATCACTGCCTTTTATCATTTTCAGTCTTATTTATTAAAATAATAACAAGCAGGGCTCCCACTGACTTTCATGGTGAAGAGTAAAGAACTTATATATGGCTGGAGTAATCAAATATAGTTTTCTTTTCAGGTACGTGCATGTCTTTGATTCTCAGGTTATCAGTTATGAGAAATTTCAAAATCTCCCTTAATCAGGATTAGTAGAGCCAGGGACATATTTGCCAAGGTTCTGTTTTGAAGCAAGTTTGCCAATATGGGTGAGGGCAAGGTTTAATCTCCATGGCAGTGTGTGACTTCCATGGAAAACGCTATGGTAACAAATATATATGGGTTGTAGTGATACTGATCTCTTGTGAATCATTAGTGTGTCCCACCAGCTTATTTTATTTAAACCATTGAAGATTAATAAAAGAGTTGTGGCTTTTAGTGCAATCATTGTGGACTGCACTGGAGCTAAAATACTGGTGGCAAAATTCCTGAACTAACTGCTTTCCACTCTCAAGTTAAATTTTAAATACCATTATGATCATTAATCCTGGCTAATTATTGTTGTCATGAACAGTAAACCAAATGTGGGCCCTCCAGACTGTCTCATGTCATGCTGCATCATTGATTATTTTATTCCCTCCTTGAAATATGCTCTGGGAAGAATAGCAGACCATAGCCTTCATGACATGTCCTCAAGTGCTCTGGGAGTTAAATGTCAATTTCTATTTATATTTAATGAACGAAAAAATTAAAACAAAAGGTCCAAACCCCAGAATAAACATAATCATCTAGAATTCCAAAGTCTGGATCCCATGGTGCTTGTGGCTTACATAGTTTGTGGCTTGTAGCACATATGGGGAGAAAAAGAGCTGAAACACTTCTTTCACCTTTCAGTGCTCAACCAGAGTAGCCCATGTTCATCCTTCTGCTCTCAGAGCAGAACTATAATCCTGGGTAAAGAGTTCTGGGTGAGGCTCAGGCTGAACTCCTGAGTTTTCTGTTGCTGCCTTGGTCAATGAGATGATGCTGCAGTGGGAATGAGCCCTTCCTTCAGCAGCAGAGATGTGAGAACAAAGAAGGTTTCCTGCAATGCAGTCAGCGGACTAATTCTCTGTAGTGACTTGGGACAATATTCTTTTCTCATTTCTCTCTCTCTTTTGTTTGTTTTTGGTTTTTTTTTTTTGTGTTTTTTCCTCCCCTTTCCCTGCCCCCTCCTCCTCCTTGTTCCACCTTTCTGGATGTCTTCTGGCCCTCCCTCTGTAATTCTCAGGACATTTTATGTGTTTGTAGTCAGACATTGCTTCTGCTTATACTCAGGTCCCCCCATTTCACCTGAATCACCAATGCTGTGGGTAGTTGGCTCAGGACATGATCCTCTGCAGCTTCACAGCACTGCTGACACACATGCCTGAGAGTTTTGCTGCAATTAAAGTTGATTTAAAAGTTCAGGAGGGAAGGCAGTGATGCACCATTCCCCCTGCTGTGTCTGGAGCAGGTAGTTACTCTTGAGAGAGGCTTGTGGCTGCAGGAGAGCTGCATCTTCTGGGGGTTTTGGTGTAATCACAAGGGCCAAAATTGTATATTAGGTGGTGGAATTTGATCTGCAACATGCAGGGGCAGATTGTAAATGTGGTGCACTGAGGAGTACGCCTGTCAGATTTGCATGTCAATATTCCATTGCTTGGGAAATGTGTAAGACATGGATTGAAATAGAACCTTGGGGAAACTGCAGTTTTGTCCAAAGAAATGGAGAGATATTAATTTCATATAATTGCACAGATCTTTAGGAGGTGCAGCTCTGGAACAGGATCCTGTGTTTTCTTTGTCAGGTCCTGTCAGTGACGGCAAATCAATCACAGTGCACAAACTTGAATTTCAGCTGGTAGATCCAGTCTCCATTGCACCTGTGCTGTTCCTTCAGCCCTCTAATTAGAACATGGCACACTAAGTTTATGGTTTTAAATGTGAAACACAGGACACTTAAGTGAAAAAAAAAAATCAAGTATGAAACTTCAGTTTATATTAATAATTTGTATGTATATGCTCTGCAAATTAAACATTTGCATGTCCTCTGGGGCACCTGTAAAATAGGCAAACAGCAGAGGTATCTACTGCTAGTCTTTCATAGAAAAAATGGGTGGAAATCCAACTCTAGTTACTTAGTAGGGGGCTGGTACAGCAGAGCATCTTTATTATTCTCCTACTAGTGGGAGCAGTAATGGGAACCTGGTCAGAAAATTTCTTTGACTAAGTGAAGGATGTAACCTCAACTTTCATATATGGATTACTATAGTGAAGCTGTTAGCTATCTGTCATCAACCAAATAGCTATTTAGCTGATCAGAGAAAAATAATTAAATCATCATGGTGTGAAAACATCTCAAAAAAATTATGCCTAAAACCTAAAATGTTTTCCTCTAGACAGCAGACACTAGGCAGGTACTCTTTGGGAAGACTAAATTGTTTCCTACGTTGTTTTCGTGAGAAAGTTGTTACCAATTCTTGCTACTCAGCTTTTTCATGGTTAGAACACTTTCCTCCAGACTGAGCAGCACATCCTTGAAGTGGAGTCTGTGGCTAAAAACCTGACATTTCCCTTCAGCCCTCCCTGCAGTGCTGGTGGCCATTGGCAGAGGTTTGGATCTTGCCACAGGCCCTTGCTGGGATCAGGATCTCAACTGGGCAGTGTTCAAACCACATTATTTCACCCCAGGGTGGTGCCAGGTAGCTCTAAGTCTATATGGAGAGCTCTGAATTCCTTCTTGCTCTCAGTCCCATGGGCAGCAGAGGAGGAGGAGGAGGAGGAAGCAGGCACGTGGCTTTCAGAGATGAGTCTGCTGCCTTGCAGGGTGTTACCTGCTGCTGCTTTCTCAGTCTTTGTTTCTTTTCAACACTAATCTCTCTCAAAATATTTAACTCAAAAACCTTGGAGGCTTCCAGAGCAGTGAGAAACTGGCAGAGCCAGCTCAGGGCAGGCTTGGCAGCTGCCCTTTCCTGGGAAGGGGGTGCATGGGAAAAGCCTGCTTTTGGGAAGATGTGCAATAGGATATTACTTCATTTCTCCCTGGAACAACTCCTCCTGAATTCAGCCCATTCCAGCTCCATGTGCTGTAGTCCCAAGGGAAGGATCAAGTCCTATAAGTTACTCTTTACTTTTTGCAGCGGTTTTCTTTGCTCACCCAGGGTTATGGGGCCTTGCTCTGGGTTCCCAGTTGGGTTGGCACATCTTGTCAAACCCAAAGGAGGAACAGAGGAGCTGCCCAGCTCCCAGGCTCACCCTGCCCACGCCTCCTGTCAGCTCTTCTTGCCCAACTCTGAAGCCTGAAGCTGTTGGACCATCCCCTCCCTGAGCCTTTGTCCTCCAGCATCCCCAGATGCTGAGCCCTGCAGCAGCTCCTGTCCTTCTGCTGCCCCCTCTGCTCAGTCCAGCCTCCTCCACCCCAGCTTCAACCCTAACCCTAAACCCTAACCCCTAACCCTAATCCTAACCCCTAACCCTAACCCTAATTCCACCCCCCACCACCCCAGCTTCATCTTCTCTCCTCTTGCCCTCCTACATCTCATGCACTGACTTCTAACCCCTTCTCCTGCCTGATCCCTGCCTCTGGCTGTCTCACCACCTCCTCTGCCTCCACATCTTTACTTGTGATTCAACTACATTTCAGTCCCATGATCAGGCAAAACGGGCACATGGGGGCACAGAGGAGCCTGTGTCGTGGCTTTGCTCTAATCTTAGGTTTTCCCTGTCTTTGCTCCTTTGTTTGTGGTTACCCCTTACTGTGCTCCTGCGATTTCTAACACAGATGATAAATTAGGACAGTGAGGACTGTAAAAGATAAGATAATAACAGAAATGAAATACCAGGCCAGGATTTTAGCTGGAGTAAATCAGCTGCTGATCTAAACCAGCTGGGGATTTGGCCTACTCTAAAATGAAACTATAGGATACGAAGAATCCATATAATTATTCCCTAAAGAACACTTCTGTCATGGTGCCAGACTGATGTTTCTATTCTTGTTTTTAAAATGATGTATTTTAGAAAGTGATTGTCTCACTATTGCCCACCTGTGGTCACAATATTGGTTCTTTCAAAAGTGAACATGCCAAGTCCTTCAGGCACTCAGCGGTGCCTCTTGAAATGGCTCCTGCAGCACCTGGAGTTTCTCTTAAAAACTGCTAATCCAAAAAAGAAACAAGGCCCACGTTCATTTCCCTGGGCAGCAGCAGAGTCTCACGGTCAAATTCTGCCTTGAATTCCTGTGTGTGCTTTTGAGTTCTTCACCTTCCTGAAGCCCCCTTAGTGCTGAGCTGTTAAACCCAACCCTCTGCCAGGAATTGCTCCTTGTGGAGATGAGTGGAGGTTCTGCATGGTGGGGTCTGAGCCCGTGGGGAATGTCCCTTGTGCCCAGCTCGTGGCGGGGGAGATATGGGGTTGGGTTTGTGTGATGTGTCTGTGTGCACCCAACACACAAAATTAAAGAATGGCCTCTTCTATTTCTTCCAAAATTTGGTGGAAGGCAGCAGGTTTCCCCCTTCCTTTTGCAGGAATGATGGCATTTATCATTGTATCCAATATCACCCATTTTTTTTTCTTGGCTCCAGTTTATTTCTGTGTTTGCTACCTTGCATGACCAGGCAAGGAGTGACCCTGAAAATCTGAACTCCAGGATGCTATGAGAGCTGGGCTTTCTAGATGGCAGTCTGAGGTCTCCTATTGCTCGTGATCTCTATCAAAATGTAAACCAAGAAGATGATCTTTGCCAATCATTAACAGCAAGGCTGGCACAAAGGGCTAAGTCTAGTAATCATACTAAAAAAATAATAAATTAATAACTCCCACTGGAGGCTTAGTTCAGCCTCACCAGCCATGACATGTCCTTTCTTGCACACAGCAATGAAAATAGACCCAAGTAGTGAAGGAGAGAAAAAAAAAAAGAAATAAAAGAAAACCCAATTTGTTCCCTATTAAGCTGCTGAAAAGCTTAAACCCATTTCTATTCCAGTTAGTAGCTAAGTGAAAATGTAACTGCTTTATATATTTCACCAGAATTAAACTTAAACCTACAGAATTAGGTTTATTAATTTCTGTCAGTGCTCAATGGGGAAATAAGAGTGCCCATTCATTAAGGATACACAATTACTGCAGACAAAAATGAAGCACAGTGCTATTAACCATAATAAAAATGTTGAACACTGTGGAAATTTTCATTAAATAGAATCTATTCCTTATATGACTCTACTTAATCCTTTCTGTCTTTTTTCCCCCCTTTGTGTTCTCCAACTAATTTTATTTTATTACTTAGCTCTTATGTATGTTTCTTAATGTAATTATGATTAAATATTTTTAGTAGTAAACACTATTATTTCACTTAAAAAAAATCTGTCCCCACACTTACTTCAGCGAAAAGTAGTCTTTGGAAAACAATACAAGCATTAAGTAGTTTCATTATTATTACAGCTCATGAAGATAAAAAAAGAAACCTACAGAAAATAAAAAAGAAAACTGTATCAGCCCATCCACTAAAGTGAGCTGACTTTGTGGAGGAGATCCATAGGTGGAGCACCCAGGTGGACCAGAATAAATCCATTGAAATCAACTGAAAATCAGGGTGGTGATTATGACTGAAAAAAAAAAATAAATACTGAATAAATGCAGAATGTGTTTAGACTTTTCTAAAAGCATTTAAACCAAAATAATTATTTATAACAAAGATATTCTCAGATTTTCATTATCTTCAGGTAACACTTTGAGGAATCACTGATCCCTCATGTAGACTTAGAATTCTTTGTAGGAATCCATATGTCATCTGAGGGACACAGCTTTAATTGCTTGAGAAGGATCATCAGTTAGTAACTATGATATGGATTAACTGATGAGTTCAGCTCATGAAACTCTGTTGAAGCCAATGGGATTATGATCATTTCCAATAAAAAAAGACTTATATCCAGTTGAGTTAAAAATGGATGTGACAGTGCCTGGTTGAGCAGGTGACCTGTATTTCTTGCATAGAAGTAAATGAATAATAAATAACTATGCCCTGTTGATCAAAGATATTTATTTAACCTGAGGGCTACATTATTAAAGACCTCCTTAGGAATGTCAGAGGAGATTTTGCTCATGTTCTTGTACTCCAGGGTCTTGGGCAGTTCTCAGAGTGTCAGCACTGTACCCACAGCCCCAGCAGGTCTGTAGGTTTGGGGAGTGAAGCCACAGAGAGAACTTGGATCCCCAGTGTTCCTTTTAGGCACAGGAGAGGCTGGATCTGAGGGCTCAGGCTGAACTTCTGCTTTGGGGTCATTAGCAGAACTCACTGAACCCAAACTGAGCATTGCTGTTATTTTGGCTTAGCCTTAGCACTGTGCTTCAGAGCCACAATCCAGACTTTCAGGGGCTGCTCCCTGGAGCATTTGGGCCTTTTTTTTTTTTTTTCTTTTTTTTTCTCTTTTTTTTCTTTTTTTTTTTTTTTTTTCTTTTCTTTTTTTTTCCTTATTTTTTCTCTTTTTTTCTTTCTTTTTTCTTTTTTCTTTTCTTTTTTTTCCTTATTTTTTCTCTTTTTTTCTTTTTTTTTCTTTTTTTCTTTTTTTTCTTTTTTTTTTTTTTCCTTTTTTCTTTTTTTCTTTTTCTTTTTTTTTTTTTTTTTTTTTTTTTTTTTTTTTCTTTATTTTTTCCCTTTTTTTTTTCTTTTTTCTTGTCAGGAATCATTTAAATTATAAGTCCTAATATATCAAATTAAGAAGATAGGCAGGAAACTAATGACTATACTGTAAATGAGCTGTGTGGGGCAATTTACCTCTCTCTAGACAGAAACCTTCTGGGACAAACCTGGGCTCCTTTGCTGGTGCTCACAAGTCCTGGGGAGGGACTGCAGCTGGCTCACTGTGGTTTTTGTTTGTGCTGTTCAGAGGATGCAATCAAATGTGAACATGAAAGATTTTTGACCAACCAACTGCTTTGTAGGGACAAGTGACTCTTGTGCTCACAAGTAAGGTGGTCTGAATTTGGCCATTTGCACTTAGGGAGGGTTGTATCAAAAGCCTTTTCAGAGCTGGTCACATAGGTTATTTATAGATCTTTTCCTTGGATGACCTGATTGATGATATGCAGATGGTCAAGGGGGCATTAGATTATTCTAAAGCCTTATTGTGCCCAGAGCTGTTTGAAGTCTAGTTGCTTATTTCTCTCTATTAATAGTACCTTTCAGTTTGGGCCTTGGTTGCTGGCTTGGATGTTCTGACAGCATTTGTTTCTTTATCCCATCTCATCAGAGAGCTGAATAGGACACTTGTTAGAATTTCTGGCATTTAAGTATTGGAAAAGAAGGCATCCTGAGATAGAAAAGATGGGAAATCACCATGTCTGTCCACCTCCACGTTCACCAATAACACAGCACAAAACTCAATTTCCATGATTCCTGTATTGCTGCTGCAGGACTCATTTCCATGTTGGGATGTCCTCTGCTGTTGCAGCTCTGAACCAGACAGAAATGGTCATGACCTTTCTCGTTCTTGGACTTAATAATGGAAGAAGTGAGGTGTGGAAACATGTAGATGGATTACAGCCAAAATAGACTGTTTTCTGAATAGACCTCAGCTACTTAGCATTCAGTAAACAGCTTCAATACAGGACAGTAAAAACTGCCTATGCACTTATTACCTTGGTATGGTTAACTAGGCAGAGTGTAACCACAGAAATATGACTGCATCTCAGTAAACTCACAAAATGGCTTCATTTTCAAAGTACAGTAGTTCCCCTAGGTATTCTAAAGTCTATTATTCTGTAGACAAATATTCATTTTCTTCCAGCATTAATTGTAGCATTGTTGCTGATAATGTTTCCCACATTATACTCAGCTGCCTCATACTGTGGATAAGAGAAATCAGACTCAGAGCAAGAACAGAAAATACTAAGATTGCAGCTGCATCTCCTGGGGAAATTATTTGCCATTTCAAATGTCATTCAGCCTGATTCATTATTAAGGGGGAGTACAAGACACCTCCTGCTTGAAAGCTGGTCTGCACAGAAATGGCAAGCTGATTTTATTGTTGCTGTCCTGATGATGTAACCTTATCAAAATATGCACAGGTTCTGTTTTGTCTCCACTCTAAGCATAACCTTTGGTATCCTGGGTAGTGGCTAAATTAATCTGCTCCCTCCGAACAATGCAATTTCAAACTCAACAAACCCCTCCTGTTGTTAAAGAACATTTATCTGCTTTACTTTCATTTGCATTTTCCATAAATTGAGTAGCAGGAAGTGTGAAACACCTGAAGTTCAAAGTCTCTGGAATGCACAGATGTTGATTTTCATTATAGACTCCAAAGATTGGCTCCTGAGCAACACTGCAGAGATTTTTGTGTAACTTAACCACCTTCCATTCGTGTGCTGGGACTCTGGGAACTCTCCAAAGAGCAATACAGCAGATTCCTGGAGGACTGGGAATGACTAGTGTGCCAGAGTGAGAATTGAAGCTGTTGTCAAGTAAAATTTTGATTACTTGGTGGGATATTTCCTTAGTCTGACTGAGTTTCTTTTAAAAGATAAAGATAAAAAAATACCAAAAAGCTTTTGTTTTTTTACTACACCTCTACTCAAAGATGTGTGAGCATGTTGGTGACTCAAACTGGTGGCTGCCTTTCTCTTACTTTGGTATTTATGACTCTCAACAGCACGTGCACTCCATGCTCCCACAGCTTTGCTTGTGCTGCCTGCTCAGATTTTCTGCTCTGACATAAACTAAGGGATGCAACTGTCCCACACACATTCACTGGGGTTGGCCCTCTGGGGGTTTCATGAGTTTTCCCTCCTGCAATGTTCACACAGCATCTTGTGACATCTCTGTCTACACCCCTATTTGGGAAGCAGATCAGTGTCTGGGTGAACCTGAGTGAGATTTTTTATACTTTGTGTTGTGTAGAGCAGTCTTGGTACTGGGATTTAGAAGGCTATAAATTTATGAGACTGGAGTTTTTCTTTGGTGCACAACTTGGAAAGATGAGTGTTTAACCTGTGGGTTGATGTCCAAATAATAACATGTAATGTTTTCTGCAAGAACATCTAACACAGGTTTGACACAAAATTTGCTTCCCTTCAGCAAAGGGGAAACATTGGTTTAAAATTCCAGTCCTCCCTTTTCCATCTACACCAATGCAATGAGAAAACTCCATCTTGGCTAAATGCATCTAAAGGTTTATATTATTGTTTATTGCCTACTGAGTGGAAAAATTGTCTCGTCATACTGCAGCTTTGCCTCTTCTCCCCTGTGGAAGGAGATACTCAAATTGAAACTTTTGAATTGTGGTTTTAGGGCTAATAAAACAAGTCACCAGTGGCACATATTTGTGCACCTCCATCTGAAGATTAAACTGTTTCAAATTGCCCAGCACATAATGGGTAGATCTAATGTGAATACTGTGTTGGAATTGACTAATGCGTTTGTAGAAAGGGGGAGAAAAAGACAGAGCTAAAGTCCCAGTGGGGCACCATTAATGAATGTTTCCCAATTTTCCATTCTTGTCTTTATTGGAGACTTCTAAAGGCCTTTTGCAAGCAAGATAGAGAAAAGGTGCTTTGTCACTAACAGCAGTGTTAAACTACTTCACACCTCTTATCAAACTCATGTCTTCATGAGGAAATGAAAAGTCCATACAAATGCTTCTGAAGGATTAACAGAGGTGTGAAATCTCACCTTTCATAAGAAATGTCTTGCTCTCTGTGTCACTTCGGTGTGATTTAGTGATTGTGAGTATTGACTTTTCCTGTCAGGCATTCAGGCAGTAGATACTGACAGATGTCTGTATCAATCATCAGAGCAGTCTTGAGGATCTGACCCCATGCACTGAGAGGAGATAGAGCCTTGTATGGAATTATAGCCAAGAAGCACTCAACAGAATTGTGGCCAGGTCAGCTTTGCACTTCACTGTTCCTCAGCAGGTTGTTCAGGCCAGTTTAAGTCTACCCAGAGGGTCAACATCCCTGGGAACCACTATATCCACAAGACTTAGTTTCTTCTTCAACTCACAAAGCAAGGACAGTATTTCCTTTATTCAGTGTAGCCAGAGCTGAGCTCCATTAAAATTCATGAACACTGGTGGATAAATTCCTTTCATTTCAAAAGGTGATAAAAATGGTGAGCGCAAGCAAGTTTGCATACTTGTCCTTTCTTTTCAAACCCTTGTCATGATGATCTTGGCTACCTTGCAGTGCTGTGCTGTTAAATCATCCAACAGGGAGTGATGCAACACCAGACATGTGCAGAACCTGCTTGAGTGGCACTCAAAATTGCTGTGCTAGTTCATGGGGATGAGTCAGAGGAGGAAGTCGCTGCAAGAGTATCGCACGAAGTATAAAGAATCTGAGGTAAAAAATGTGAAGAAGAGTGTTAGGGGTGAGGATGCTGGATCTTTATATACAGATAAAATAGTGCTGAAATGCTGATGAAGTGAACATCATTTCAGAGCACACCAAACCTACAATTTACATCAACGAAATGTGAAGAGGGAAAAGAACAAACACGAACCATTATGGAAACAAGTTCAGCCATATTTGTAAAGAAGCGAATCTTGTGATGGCGCGTGCACATATTTTAGTGCGTGCTCTGCGGTATGAGAACATTTACTTCTACTTGAAATTCTGTAATTTGCGTATTTGTTCTGAGCAATAATCAAAAAAGAGCTAGCTTATGAAGGATTTGGCCATCTAGTTTTTCTATGTTGATGATGTTCTGCAATTGGAGGGGCTACCTGCAGAAAAGTGCAGAGGGGATCTAAGGCCAACTCCTGCTACAGCCAAATCTCAGTTCAGGTCTTTTTGGTCAATATTGTTCTGAAAGGGCTCGATTAGAGCTGCTGGTTTGGTGCTGGCTGCTGAAGATCCACTTCAGATGTGCCCTTGCCTGTTGATGTTCCTGTTGTTTCAGTCCCTGGTTCCTGGTGTTTCAGCTGGCTTTGCACTCATCTTAGGGACTGTGACCTCAGCAAAATTGTAGTTTGTTCTTCTACCACTTTCTGCAGGGCAAAATCACCTCCTCTTTGATTTTTGTTCATTATTGCTAATGAGACATTCAATCCTCCTTTATTAAAGGAAACTGAGGACTGTTATGTTCCAAGTGACATCAAGTTGGAAGGAATCGGTTACGTTCTTTAGTTTTGGAGAGAAATACTGAAATTATCAGGATTACCAAAATCTCCTGAGAAGTCTTTTTTTTAGTAAAACAGGTTTATTTTATAAATGTAAAACATGGTATCAGTTTCTAAAAGATAGGATATTTAAGAGTCCTACAAATGTTAATTCACTTTTTAAATGTGACTGTAAGAAAACTGAGGCTGGGTTCAGTTTCTCCCTGAGAAAGAAGAGATCACAAAGAGATTCCTGCATTTCTGGAAAAATGAGCAGCAATAATTTTCAAAGCATCCTACCAGGTATTGTGAGAATTCTCTGTGTCTGAAATACATGTGAATATGGAGTGAAATTTAATGTAATCAGTTTTCTTTAAAAAGTTGAAGACAGGAAACAAGCCAAACTATTTTTACAAGCATCTCAGGTATTACCAAGGAATCAGAGCAATTGTAAGAATTGTGATTCTACCAGAAAGAGTCTTCTGATTTTTCACATCATGCTAAATTAGACAAAGAGCAAAGAATTAACGAAATGTTTTCAGAAAACTGAAATAAAAATAATAAAACTTCCCCATTTGAGGTTTTTTCAGCCGAGTAAGAGAATACAATGAATTTTTGTTTGCTGACTGAAAAATCAGAACTGGACACAAGAAGTTGGATAATATTTATAGGCCAAAATTATGAGTTTTTCTTTCAAAGTTTAAAAAATAGCTTCAATGTTATAGACCTGAAAATAATCTGCTTTTGGGAACTGGGGTGTTTGTAGTATATCAGATAAAATAACTCTCTTGGAATTTTTTCCTGTGGTCACATTGTTAAAAAGCTTTTAAATTTATCCTGTTGTTTTGGCAAAAAAAAAAAAAAATTAAATTGATGAAAAATTATGGCTGACAATGCAAGTTGGAATGAATAACTACACATATATGTTGATTTTAGTGGTTGATTTTGAATAGCAATAAATCTAGAATTCTACCAGCTCAACTTATGGGAGGCTTTCAGCACAGTCAACCACAAAATGCAGTTGAACCACTCACAGAGCATAATTAGAGCAGATGCTGGTACAACATCCAACTGCTGTTCACGCTTTATTATGTTAAATCCTGTCTTTCCTGTTTATTTGGTTTGTTGTTTTCTTTTTTTTTTCTTCCTTCCCTAATACTTACCAAGACAGCTTTTAGAAATTCCCCACAAAATCACAAAAGGACCTTGCTGTTTTTATTCCAGAACAGTTTTGTGAGTGGGTCTGTGTGTGTGATCTGTTCTGTACAGGGGATTTCAAAAAGAAAAGCAACATTTTTGCCAGTAATGCGGCACATATAACTAGGAAGCATCAAGAACACTTAGAATTGAATTCAGGTTGTACTAGAAAATTCAGGTTTATTCCTAGATTTTTGCCTGTGATTGGGCCTGACATGTAACTGCTTTTCTGCTATTTCCTGTCCCAAACTTGTCTTTTTTGATTTTAAATTAAGCTCTGCAGGGAGACGGAAATTCCTTCTCCAGTATCTTGTGAAGCAGAATGGGATCTTAGTCTTGGTTGAGACATCAGGTCAGTATTGTGATATAAACTAAAAAAAAGTTGAGAAGAGTAATAAATTCATCTCACTGAATACAAAGTGAGGGTTTTTTTCTTTTTTTTTTTTTTCTTCTGGATTTATTGCAAATGATTTGAAATGAAATTCTCCAGCTGACAGAAGATCATTCAGCATTAGCTATTTAAAAACTTTCACTGAAATGGAGTGAAATAAGTTTGTTATTTATGAAGTTCATCTCACAAGTTCCCAATTTGGTGAAAACTGTTTTATTCTGCTTCACATTTGAAACCTGCAAATAGCTGAGTTAATTTAACTAAAATGAGCATTCTCAAGATGACCTGTAAAGGGGAAAAAAAATCCAACCCAACTGTACTTTAATCTAGAAACCATCAAAGCCTTCTTGACACATGTATTATTGTAGGGCTCAGAAAAAATAAACAGTTTATGTAGAAGATTAAGAGAGAGTTTGGATTTTGCTTTTGACATATCTTGTCTCCAAATCTTAGCTGAGGATTTATTAGAACACTATCATGTCAAAGCTACCTCATTTATATGATAACACATCTGTAATGTTTTACAAGTGCAGCAGTCCTCGTTCAGAATGTTGCTCTTTAAGTCCTAAATTACAGTACCTGGAGAGGTATGCATAATTATAGTGCATGTTAGCAAATGATAGGATGCATTTTCCCCTAGGCTCTCTGCATTAATCATCAGCAGAGTGGGTGCAATAAAATCATAATTGCTTCTTCAAAAGTTATAATCTAACTTATACAACTTTAAGTTAGTTGTATGGCAATATGATATCGGCTGTCACGGAGCAAGCTTGTTTCCTGCATTTCCTTAAAATTAAGGTAGTGTTGCTCGGTGGTGAACTGTAATTAGCATCATTTTCATTTACAGATTTGGGTTGTGGATCCTGAGTGAGTGCATGATGGTGTAAGCTCCGAGCTTGATGAAACGATGCTGATTTACATGAGCTGAGGGCCTCTGGGCTGATCTCTGCTTATTTACTGGGCTGCCTGCAGTCAGTTGGGTGGGTGATTAACCTCTTCTGTCTCCTTAACTAGCAATTGTAGCTGAAAAAAGGCAGTGCTAAAGGAAGGAGTTATTTTACATAGGAATCCCTGTTTGTGCCATTCAGCTGGGGTATGGGTTTCACCAGAGGAGGGTTTTGCTGCAGAGGGGTGAGCTGGTGCCAGCTGTGCCAGCAGCAGTTTGACACTTCCAGCAGGTGCAGGAGGTCTGGAACCTCCCTGGCTCCCACCTGCCTGCTCAGGTAACACCCCTGGAGTCAGTGCTGGGGATGCTTTGACCTCACAGTGATTCAGCTCGGAGATGTGACCTGGCAGGAAGCTGGGTCCCACCCCTCTCCCCTGTGGAATAGTTTCATGCTGGTTCTGCTTCCTGAATTCACTCATTTTCTTGTCAGATGAATGGCAATGACCCCTGTGAGGCTGTATAATAGGTGAGTGTAGGATGCAACCAGCTAGAGGTACTCACATTAGCTGTCATAAAGCCAAGCCTAGCATCAGAGATCAAAGCAAACCTTTAATTATTTAGGAAGCATCACTGATGTAATCAATACACCTTACAACAATTGTTTGACTCCAATTCATTGCCTCCTAGGCTGATGCATATGCACACACACAGAGGCATGACATGCATATGTACACACACGTGTATATCTATATTTATATACACACATATAGACACACGCGCATAAAATGAAGTTTCTCTTCTTTGAAGTTTGGCCAACTTTTCCATGTGGTTGCAGCAACTGTGTGTAAAGGCATGTCCATAGGGCCTATCTGAGACCCAAGGGACTCAGAAGGGTAATGGATGTGATAGCTAAGCAAGTTTTTTCAGTTTTGCACAATCCTATTCCTTAAAATCAGGTGTGTAAATTAAGATCTGAACCTACATATTGAAGGCTGGATCCTGCAAACAAGGCCTTCTGGCCCCAGTCCAGTAAAGCACTTAAATATATGTTTTAACATTAGGTGCATGTCTTGTTATGGTGTGACTTCAAAGGGACTTCTTTTGCTTAGAATTAAGCACATGCTCAAACACTGGGTTATATATTTGAATGAGCCACATCCAAATAAATGGCTGAGCTACTGTCAGAGAGCTCAGCACCTCACTTCTTCACTGAGCAAATATAATCACACAGAGAAGAAACAAACAAAACAGAAGCCTCCACCTTTTCTAAACAAGCTCTTCCACTGTTGGTTTGTACCTGATTTGCACAGGAACAGAGAAGCTCACACTTCTTTCCTCAGTTTAAATTTGGTGCTCACTGTGGTGGGTGATGGAGGTCAGTGCAGGGATCCTGCTCACTCCTTCCAGAGCTGGCAGCTCCCTGTGGAATGCTCCATTGCAGCCTGCTCCTTTGCTGGGAGCAGGGAAAATCGAGGCTGTGGCCATTTCCCCCCATATCCAGAGAGCAGCGGGCATGGAAATCCCATCCCCAAGTCATGGTTCATGTACCAGTGATGCTCAGCCACTGCTGCCATCCAGCTTTGCCCTTTCTGAGGTTCTGGTTTTATGAGCAGAATTATGAATTTTATTCTTTATTTTAGAAGCATCCAAAAATAATGTGTTTCACACCAAGTGGAGTATTTGCTGAAGTGCAGAAAATGGGAAAAATTCCTCTCTTTTATGTTTAAGGACAGTTTTTGAAGGAAACTATCCTTAAAGATACTAGGCTGTCCCCCTTTTATGCCAGAAAGACAAAATATAATAAATATACAGTAATATCCTATGAATCAAAGCATCTTTACTTAATTTTCTACAGCTTTTAAGTCTCCTGCAGATCAGAATTTTGTTTCTCTCTCCAACTTGCTGGTGTTTATAACCAGTACTGTTAAGCAATGAAATTTCTGAGAGTTAAAAACAGGCTTTCATTAGCTAAAATGTACAATGCAGTTGTGCATTTAAATGCTACATGCAGTTTGGGGGAAAATAATCTTAAAAAAAAAGAAAGAAAAAGACAAAAGATTGACTTAATTTTTTCTACTCTGAAAACTTGGTGTTAAATTATTTTAAAATGCACCTCAAGTCACAACAAGCTGCTGTGTATCAGGTCACACTGCCTCCTCCAAAATCATGCTTATCTTTAAATTTTCCTTTCATAAACATTTGGCAAATATAACATCAATTTAAGCTGTAATGACCACATTTAATTTTCATTTTAAATTTATTCTGTTACTATATATTGGTATCCTGGTTGATGCCAAGTCAGCCAGCCACAGGTCTGTTTTTCATTTTTGCATTGAACTTCTTTAGGTTAGACATGCTCAGGAGTCCTGGTTTAATGCATAACCCTAATTATAACTTAGAATTAAGCTACTGCTGACTGCAGCATTTTAGGCAGGGGAATCAAAGAATGTATCTAATGAAAAAAAACACAACTCCACCCCTCACTAGTACCTTATCTTTATACATTTTTTAATGTTTTTTTTTTTTTAGATTGAGTGCATAATACAGCTATAAACCAGCAGTTTAGATAATACAGTCAGCTTGTCAGTTTATATATGTCTACTCTGAGCTTAAGGGTTTTCTCTTTGCTTTGAATTGGGCCTCACTTCTTATTAAAATGCTACAAGCTTTTAAGAGATTGTTGTATCACAGACCAGTGATAGCTCAACATTCTAATATATCATTATGTTGGACCTATATCTGGGCACTCTAAAATTGCTTTACTGTTTAAGCTTGTTGAAATATTTTTGCAAAATGTTTGGTTTTGGATGAAAAATGCCTTTTCAGCCATGCAGAACTTTGATGAAGAAATTCTTAGAATGTTCTGATGAAAATGGCTTTGGGGTTTTTTAATGTAAAAACTAAAAATGCAATTCAGAGCACTGTTCAGTTGCAATAAAAATACTGGGGTTTGCCCACATTTTCACAGGAGTAAAATATTTTTAAGGACATGCTCTTGTGGTCACTTCAAACTTGTCTGAATTTCATGTATTGGATTGGATCATTGGGAACTCAATGGACAGGAAGGGCAGGGTCTTATCATCTGGGTCCTTACTCCCAAAAGAAATCTTTTCTTATAATAGAAGCAGGTTTTTAGAGGAGTGGGATGGTTAGTGATGAACCATGTTGCATGGGTCAGAATGAAATGTGGCCTGGGGAGATGCTACCATCATGAAAAATAAGATCAGGAAGAACTTGGTGTGCTCCAGAGGGACTCCAGGACAGGGTCACTGGGGCTGGAGTGACGAGCTGGGATCAGAGCAGCACCACACAGGGACACCCTGTGTTCATTGCACAAAGACAAAACTCCCAGTGAGAGATGGAGAGCAAGTGAAAGTCATTGCAAAGTACCATTGTGCATGAGCCTTTCTGCTGTCCCTTTCCTCATGGAACCTCTGTGCTGCCACGGGGCCAGGGAATTGCTCTCCTGCTGTCCAAGAGCTCTTGAAGATGCTGCACCTAATTCTGCTCATTTTCACTGGCTTCACATGAGGGTAACCCCTGCATTTCCTTAGAATCACTCCAGATGTATGCTGGGCTTTTGGGCTTTGTGGCTGCAATGTGAATCCTTTGCCATTGGAATGTGAGACTGTGTTTTCATTCCTGTGACAGTTCTAATGCCTGCCTGCTGTCTGCAGGAAGCTCGTCAGTGAGTTATACACTGCGTGATAAAATACTAATGTTTTTCTTCTTTGGGAACAGGGAAACTAAAAAATTCTGGGTTTGTACTAACATTCCACTTGTTCTGCGTGGGCATTCAGCTGTACTGCCAGGAGCTGGGAACGTTTACAGCCCTGGTGTAAATGAAAGCAGACAGAAGCAATGGAGAAACAGGCTGTGCAAGCCTGGGGGCTTGTCCATGCACAATAGTAGCATCAGTTCAGCTGCAAAATCCATTTAGCTGAACCAGTGTATGTCCCTGATTGGACACACTTAAATTGGTTTATAACCAGCTTACATCAAATTAGTTTAAATCAGGAAGTTACCATAATAGCTGCATCAACCCCTAATTGTCTAATTTGTGTATAGGATGGTCGCAAACCAGTAGCCAATCCTCCGTGCAGGGTTTTGCACTGCTTTAGATAATTTTAAAACTGTTAAACCAGCAAAACTTTTGTCAGTAGACAAGCCCTAAAGCCCAAAGTTTGTGTGAGCTGGGACAGGGAGTGAGCAGGGGCTCTGTGCTGGCTCTGTGCTGCAGCACATGCTCTCAAAGCCAGTGGAAAAGGAGATGACAGACACTCTAAAGCAAGAATGGGACACAAGACACTAATTTTCCAAAACAGTTTATTGCTCTATATGATGGAAAAGTATGAGGTAAAGAAGTTCAGGACTCCTTGTTGTGACCCAGGGGTTTTTATGAGCTGTGTTCACAAGCATGGAGAGGTCAGAGGGAAGCTGTCCCAGCACTCCTGAGCTGTGGGATCACATTTCACCCCACGAGCTGGAGCAGCCTCCAGTCTCCTCTAGGTTTAGTCAAAGGATAACAACACCCAGCAGGCAGCGAGGCTGGTGAGACATGTTCCATCTCCTGAGCTGCTCAGGACGGAGCTGGAACAGGAAATGTTGCTTTTGCTATATGTTAATGATGGTTCAGAGAATTTTGGGAAGACAAGCCCCTCTGGACAGCAAAGGCAGAGGTAGCTTGAAAGTGTGACATTGTGGAAACAAAGGCAACAGGAGAACGACACCAGGAGCTGGGTTATCTCAACATTTCTGTAACTAAAAATGGCCTAAATTGTTTTTCAGAATGAGCTCTTGTGGAGCAGAGAGAAAGCCTCTGATTTCAAGGGTTCCTAAAATACTTTTGGAACGAAACTCTCTGAATGTTCTGTGGGTGTTGATCGCTGGAGTGCTCAGTAGTACTCGAGCTCTGAGTTCACACCATTAAAGCTTTGTCGACATTGCTGAAAGCGTCCTCTAACACACTGAAGCAAGCTCAAGAGGCTGTATTTATGTTCTCAGGCTGACTTCAGGGCTGTTGCTGGCAAGCTGTCAATAAAAGAACTTATTAGTCAGGGAGACAGCTTGGAATGGAGAGTTGTTTAAGCAGTTCACTTATGAATGGGACCCAAAGGTGAACAGAAGGAACTTTCTGTGTGTTTAGCAAATGGGAATACCAAGAAGCAGTTTTATCAAGTTAACTCTGTTCAGGATGCCCAGCAGTAAATGTGTCAGATAGTTTTTTGCTGCGAAATGCTCCTCCCGTTCTGCAAGGATATCTGGTAGGAGCTGTTTTATCCTGTAAGAAATAGAAGGGAAATTTGGTTTGATGTTCTTCCCTCTTACTTTTTTTGAACGTGTGGAAGAGCAAGGCAGTGCTGTTTCTCAGCAATAGAAAATGTAATGATGCATTTCCCCTGCATGAAGCTTCTGGACATTTTCTTACTTCAGAAAAGCAGATTGAGATGCCATGATAAGTAGTATTGTACCCACCAGATAATCCTACTGGACTTGAGAGCATTGTGGAATATTACTTCTGGTAAAGAGTAATTTGCAGAGGAATAGAATAGCTGTGAGAAATAGTACAAATCTAATGTCCAAAGAGCAGTACTTGGAGAAAGGAGCAGCCTACTCTTGTAAGAAATACATTTCTTACACTATGTAAACCATTTTTAAAGACTGAAGGGATCCTAGCAGAAGCCATGGGAAAGAGAAAATGAGTGGAAAACGGATCCCAAAAGGGACTGACTGAAAGCTAAATCTCAGTTTGTGGGAATCGTTCATTTGCTCCTGGTGGTTTTGTGTTGGCCTAAGAGGAACTTGTGATAAGACAAAGGCCTGGCTCACTGTGGCTTGAACCCAAAATATACATACAGCAACTAATGTATAAGTGGTACCCCATTTACATGAGGTGCATGACTTTCCAAAAGCCCCCTTCATGTAAATTTTTGTCAGCCCAAAGCTCTGAGGATGACAGCCCATCTCATTACGGCCATAATGTTCCTGGATCATGGTGTGGTGATTTGTTTTCCTCCAGGTTTTGCTAACACTGATGAGGAGTCAACCCTCCTTGCTTCATCCTGGGAATGGCCTTGGCTTTTCTTTGTTTGCTTTTTTTTTTTTGGGAAGGCTGGTTGCCAATGTGCAGTTCTAAAGTCACATTTTCACTTGCATTCTGGGCAATACCTCCCACATTTTGGACTCTGCAGTACTCAGTGTAAATGGTTCCTTAGAGCTGCTTTGGCAGCCAAGAAAAGCGATATTGTATTTAATTTCTGGCACTGCCACTCGCTGGATTGCCGGCACAGCTGCAGCAGACCTCCAGGTCTGGATATATCTGGCTGAAGCAGAAGATCCCTGTGTTTCCTGACTGGACTCCATGGAATCCATGCCACTCGAGATCTGATCTGGGGCAGCCAAGCAGAAATGTGACTCCTTTCTGCCAAAGGCATTTCAGCAGTGATTTCAAAGTTGTTCTGGAGGAAAGACGGACAGAGGTGAATTCTCTGAGAAATTAGTTTCAGTAAGGCTAATTTAGGCCTTCTTCCAGTGAGGTTTACTGGGAAGGTCTGTTGTGTAGAAGCCAAAGCTTAATTTTTTTACAACACAACTTTTCAGGAGAAAAACCCATCTAGAAACACCATTTTTCTTCTCTTGGATCAGACACTAGCGTTCATGTGGCTTGGTAGTGTGATATATCAGGAGACTGGTGTGGTTGACCTCTAACTGTGGAATTTTTAATTTTTTTCTTTTTACTGTGCACAAAGGTAGTGGTGTGAACATGTTGGAGGCATGGGAACCACTTGTTTCAGCAGCAGTTACCCTTATTCAACCTGACTTGGATCATATCCCTACCACAACATTAATAACTTAGCACACTCAGAGAAAAAATGAAATAAAGTAATATGAAAAAAGGTACAGGGCATGTTTGCTATCAAGCTTCATCTTTTGCTTTCCTGGTGGTGCCACAGTGGTAGCAGATCTGACTGGTGTCCAAAATGAGCATTTGAGAATTCATCTTCTAGCAAAAAGGGCCACTGCTTTCAAGGCATTTGCTTAGAAGCCATCCAGGATAATTAATGCTGGTTCTCAGTAAATTCAACCAGATTTGAGAAATCCCTTGAACACTGGAGTGTCCAGATTGTGTCCCTTGGCTTAGCTTGGCATGGAGGGTGGCAGGCACTGTAATACACTGATGTGTAATAACACTGACAGAAGCCTGCTTTCAACTACAGTAAAATGCATGCTAGGAAATTGCTGCTGGTTTAATAAGTACTGCGTTGTTGGCAGCAGAAAATTTAGGCCCAAGTGAGTTAAATTTCATCATCTTGCTGTGATAAAAGATGGAGCTTCTTTCCATGCTGGGCTCCATGTCATGCCACAACCAAACACCTTCAGTGTCCCACAGCAAACTCTCTTGCAGGATAAAGTACCTTTCAAGATCGAGGCAGGCTGTCACAGGAAGGTGTTTGTGGGGTTGGCAATCACCACAGCACGATGATTTGGGGCTGCAGCCCCCCTGGAGCAGAGGTGAGCTGGCACTATAGCAATGACCCATATGGGATCACCCCTCTGACCCTTAGAGGAACAGCCAGGCTGGAAGAGCCCAGGCACCCAGCTTGCTGTTACTGGGGAGGATGGTTTTCCTCTGGAACCAACCACAGTGTTTTAGTCTCTCTTTATTGTGTCAAGAA
Source organism: Muscicapa striata striata (assembly GCA_030060385.1). Lineage (NCBI taxonomy): Eukaryota > Metazoa > Chordata > Aves > Passeriformes > Muscicapidae > Muscicapa > Muscicapa striata. The sequence goes on from JAREIS010000073.1 coordinate 3,515,947, forward strand.
GTGACACTGACACCATAAATTGTGTGGCAGAATGCCCTCAGCCTCGTGAATCATCTGCTGTAATTCTTCAGGAGTGGGCAAGCAGGAGAGGCACTGCAGGAAAGGGCATTTCTTGTGTTCCCATACTCTGCCATGTGAATCTGCCCTCCTGAAATCCATAAAACCCGCAAGCAGGCTCTCAAACATTTAATTTGAAAGATCTCTGTTTAAATAGTTTTTGACTTGTGCCAGGGCAAGCCTGTCCTCCAGTTAATTATGTTCTAAGCACACAAAGAGAGCTAGTGAAAACAGTCACTTCATAACCATTTTCTTTTTGTAAACTCAGGGTACTTAGATCTGCATCATTTAATCATAATAGAGCCATATGCATGCAGCTTAACTTTTCTGGAAACCAAAATTAGCTAGAAGACATTTTGGCCTATTTCTGAAATGCTTGTGTATGGGGAAAAGTGCTTTGAGAACTTCAAATGGGTATGAGCTCCCAGACCTTGGAGGAGTGGAGAAAAGTTCATGTCAGGAATGCTCTCACCTCTGCACAGGTCACACAGCAACAAATACATCCTCAGTGCAATTTTAGAGTGAAGTTTAGAGTGGTGGAGTGGTTAACTAGCACAAAGAAACTAAAAGAGGGACCAAGCTGCTAAATGTAGGGCAAAGATAAAACTTGTTATGGGCCAGATTCTCAGGGTGTGAATACCTGATCCGAAGAAAGTTATTTTAGTTGTTGAAACATGACTCTTAAATGGAGCAGAGGAATATTTCTTATTTAGATATTTACATATCTTGCAAATATTTGAAAAAAATATAACAGCCTCAATGAAATTCAAGCCTATTTGCTTAATGAGGCAGTGCTTTAATTTGCATGTCAGTTTGGATACATCTCTAGGTATCTTGAAAACTCTGAAGGAGGCACATGCTCGAATCATTGTCTCAGAAATGCTCAGTGAACAGCCAGGGCAGGGATCACATCCAGAGGAGATCTCTGCTGCTCCAGGGCTCAGTGCTGAGCTTGCAGTTGTGCTTTGCCAGCAGGACCCTGCAGCAGTCACAGCAGCTTTGTTTCAGTGGGAATGGTGTCTGAGTCAATCCAGCATCTCCCAGTGCTGTTTGATACCCAGCACTGCTTCTCTGCCAAAATCCCAATTGATGTAGACCATAGGGCATTCCAAAAAGTTCCTAAAAAGCTTTGGGTAAGCTTAAGAAAACAGTGTAATGATATCTTGATAGATATCTTGCTACCACCCCACTCCTCTGTATAAAGCTGTCAAAACTTGCTGCAAAAACTGTTAAGAGAATTTACCAATATAGCTTTAGTTTCCAAATAATAATTATTAACAGGGCAGATACTCTGAGTGTTACATGGATGAAACTATTAATTAAAGAGCTCTCTGTGGCTGCAGAACTGCAACATGAATTTGCAGAGGAAATAGACATTAAAGGCTGCATCTTGCAGCCAGCTGTTGGACACCAGCTGAATACTCCCTTGCAGGGATAACACAGAACATACCTTGGTGAGATTAAAAGGCATATTTTTGGGATCCCCTCATTTAGGTGGGATTATCTGAATTTTTACAGTAATTTTTTGCCCAACTCTCAGTTCAAGATAATACATTTCCCTCTGGCTACTGTGAATCTCTGTCATCCAAAGAGGCTCTGGCCAGCGAGGCTGAGCTGGGCAAGGGTTCCTGGGGACAGCTGAGTCTCCTTTAAATGGAGAAAGGACAATTAGTGAATGAAGAACAGGATGATGAGGGAGAGGAAGACAGTGAGAGAGGAAAAGAGAGTAAATGCAGCTGATTGCAAATGGATTTATCCTTTCTCAGGAAGTTCATCCTCGGAGCAGCCCCCAAAGGTGGTGCTGGTAACTGATGCTACCTGGTCTAGGTCTAACTTGCTGTCATGCTGACATGTATCAGGAAATTAAACCCCCTCTCTCTTGCCAGTGCTTCTGAATATTGATTCCTAATTCCACAACCTGGCCATTATTTGAAACTAAAGCTTGCCGCAAAGGGGAACGTTAAAACACAGGTCAAGGACAAGCCTGCCCTCCGTGCCTGCAGCCACTTCCCAAGTGCTTTATGAAAGCCATTGTGCCATGAATGGATGGGGGGGAAAATAGAGCATATTCAGCATGAATAAAACATGACAGTGATGTGCTAGCAAACCGTGATCTGTTTTGACTGTGATAACAGTGTAAACCTCAATGGGTGAGGACAAGATCACAGTGCACTGAAACCATGAAGTCAGCTTAACGTGACCACGGTCCACTCCAGCTCCTCAGCCAGTGCTGCCAGCTCCTGTGATGAGCTGTGACTGTGATGAGCATCCAGCGAGAGCGAAGTGACACACGAGCACGGCGTGACAGCACTGCCAGAACAGATTTGGTGCTCTGTCTGTGGCCAGTTAGCCATGTGAATGCAGAATGTATGGGGCAGTTTGTGAGGAGCTGGTGCTGATCATTTGTGTGAATGGTTTTGACTGAGGAGCATTTGGGTTTGAATATCTGATAGAGATTCCTCCTGTAGCAAGCCTTGATAATTTGGTTACTGCAGCTGCTGGCTGGAAGGTTCACCTTATTTAAAAGTGCTTTCTGAGATTTGATCCTGTCCTTTTTTGTCGTCACTCCACACCACACCACAGTGGCAGATTATTAACTGAGATACATATAGCGATCGATATAATATAAAGATCAACATGTCCTTGAGTTCAGTGCACATCATTTTGTAGGGAAGTGTTTTTTCCCCTCTCCATTTGGCTTGATTATTCAAGAGTTCTTTAACCACTACAACAGAATCCTTTTCTGAAGAAGAACGTTTTTCTTTCACCCTAGTTGCTATGAGAACATGAATCATCTCTTTAGCACAATAGCAACAACTGTAGTGCCTAAGTGCATCCACTGATTTTTTACTGTTTGTTCTTTGCTCTCAACAAGATAAGCTGTTGTTATTTCTTTCTTCTTGAACAAGCATAACATGATTGCTGAAGTAGTCAGAATAATTGGACCAAATAGTGAGGCGGTTAATGTAAACAGAAAGAATTTATCTCTTTCAAGTACAGTAAATTGTCCTCCAAAAATATGGAAATCTTGTCTATTTCTTGTTGTGCCCTAGAGCAAATTTTGTTGAGTTTGTTGTCACATCATTATTTTCGGACTCTGTGAAATTGCTAATGAGGAGCAGGCTGCTTTCAGTGGGATAGCTGTGCGTGTTTAAGGCTGTGGTGAGATGTTATAGTCCCAGGGTAAATCACCAGCACAGGAGAGGTTAATGCCCTCCTTGAGCTCCACATCCACACAGGTGTCAGTTACCACCAAAATGCTGCCAGGGAGTGGCATGTGGGAGGAGGATGCTGGCTTCAGCTGCAGTGAGCTACCTACTGCAGAGAGGGTGAAAACCAAGTAAGCTGATGTGCAAGCTGTTTTTGTAGCTGTGATGGGAATGAGTTCTGCACTTGAGAAAGATGGTATTAAGAACTATTTTGCTTGATCATTAAGACCCTGAGCTGTTGTCATAGATAACCTGTAAGCAAATTTTAAATTTCTTAAATAACAGTATAATGACTTATTCTCATTGAGAGAGGAAAGGTGTTTTTGTGTACTTTGTATATTCATTTTCAGGCTGGTCTTGGTTGCACTCACGGTCAGAGGCACTACTTTCACACCATGAAGTCTGCTTGTATAAAATGGTTTCTGTGGAGAGGGATCCTTGGAAAGCAAAAGGTGGTGGGCATGTTTTGACAGTCTGGTGTTTGCTAACCACTGCCTCCCTAAAGCCTTCCTTCAGACCTCCTCATCCTAATCACCAGAGATGTTTGTGGAAATCAATGCTGTTGGCAGATGAGAAAGATGGGTGTGTATCAAGTGGAAGTGAGATGTGTTCTAGATGGCAGGAGACAAGAGGTTGTGAGAAGTTTGTGAAACCACTTAAATGATTTGAGGTTGTTGGCTCTTGTTAGAACATGTGTCTGATTTGAGACAGGAGCTTCTACTCCATCCTCATTTGGCACCTGTGATTTGTATAATCTATGGCCCCTTTTAAAGAGGGGGATAAATGCTATGCAAATATGTCTAGACAGGTGAAATATGGCTAATGATCAGTTGAAACAATTTTCCCAACAACCCTCTTAGATTTTAATTATTTATACATCTGTAACTACATACTATGCACTTCTGTAGCACAGGTGAATTAGAGAGGGAAAATGAAAGCTTACATACAACCAGTGTTTTCAATAGTATCAAATTATTATGCCAATAAAACATGTAAAATCTGTTCAAGATCAAACAGGCATTTGATGTGCTGATTCTGTTTTGGAACAAAAAAAAAAATAAAAAATCCCCGAGTGATTGTTATCTGGTACTTGTAGCTTTGAATAGATAAAAGCAGTGGCCCAGACCTTGACTCAAGTAAATTAATACAACAGCATTGACTTCAGGGAAACAATGTGGATTTATACCAAGTGATGGATTTTTTCCTACTGCCTGATAAAAATCTAGAGGTTAGGCTTCTTCATCAATTTTTGTCTAAGAACTAAGGAAGGAAAAGATAATGGGGCTACAAGTAGGGATATGATTCAGTATTATTCTGATCTTAAACTTCTAACCTCAGGGGAAAGAGGTCTGAATACTTGGCATGGATCTTGCTTAAGTTTGATGAACTGCTTTACCATTGTATTTAATTGTTTGCAGCCAGTATTATACTGAACTAAACTAAGATTATATGCAATTAAGCAAAAGAAGAGTATTGCATTGAGTAGTATTTAGAGTGCCTCATTAATTTGTATTAGGCTCTTAATGTAGGAAAATGCACCAACATGATTTAAACATAAAAATACCTAGGTAATCTGGCAAACCACACTAAGCTTCTAATCACTCTTTCTGAATATTTCCTGAAAATAACTAGGATGTGATTAAACTGCTTTTATGTGTCATGTTTTTTCAATGGAAAAAAATCTCAATACTCCTATTGACTCAACAGCAAGAAGACAGAAGAAGCTTAATGCAGAGGCAAGCAGTGGTATTAAGAGAAATAAAATCTAAAAGATATATATTAAGAAATTACCCATGTGTAGTAGTAAAACCAATTGGAGTGAACTAGATTTTGCTGCCTTAATCATAATTTGTGAAAGTTGACCTCAAATAAATGTCGAATCATAATGAAATTTAGAGATAATCTAATGAAATCTAACACTGACTATGAATCACAATTTAATGTCAGGGGTATGTGTGTTTTGGTCTTGGATTTAGTGAAAACTAGGTTTTGGGAACTGAGTATATTGTATTGAGTGTGGGCCTTGTTATGTGTCATCAGAATCAGCAGTAAAACTTCTAAAAAACTTCTAAAACAGCTCCTTTTCAAGGAAGGGGAATCTTGATTTTCCTCTTTGCAGATGAATTCCTTGGTACAGTCACATTTTATGCAGTTATATGGAAATTTATGTTGGTAGCAAAGATTGTTTCACAAAGCTGTGATAACCTTTCCTATGGCAAAGGAAGATTGGTTAGAGACTGCTACAAAAAAACATTTTCAAAAAATTGTGAAATCCTGCAACCATTTGTTTTATAAAACATAGTGTCTCCCATAATTTAAGGTGTATTAAAAAAAAAAGAGAAATCTATTGAAATCTATTTAAAATTAGCCATTAATGGATATTAACTGCCAGCATTGACTAAATTTTTCAGGAACTACGTTTCAATCATGGACATATTATGACTTATCTAATGAGCAGTTTATATATCTGGATCATTAATAAAACAAATATTTTAACGCTTGTTTGAAATCTTAAATTCAATCTAGAAATGTTGTTTAATCTGCTTTTCAGTTCATATTATCTCTGTGTATTTAAATGCTGTTACCCACTGTGGCTTTCCTGAGGTCCTAAGCAAAGAGCTTCCAGGCTTTGTCAACAGAGGGGCTTGGACTGGATGTGGTTGTTTCCAGGTCCTTAGCAGCCTCTGTGTGGATGGGTGGAAATTCCCCTCTGACAGAAGAGATTCCTGAGGTAACAGGGCTGTTGGAACATTTAGGACACAGCTTGGAGCCCCAGGTTATGTGGTTAGAAGCTGCTTTTCCCTGGGAGGCTTGCTGGGTTTCTTTCAATACTTTGCACGAGTGCAGAAGGTGCAGAGTGGTGTCTCTGTGCTTCCTGGCTCTGCTGAGCCTCTGCCAGGGGGGCAAGGTTTGATTCCCAGAGCACAGCTCTGGCACTGCAGGATGTCCTCTCCAGCCCTTCAGGTGCCTGAGCTCCCTGCACGTGGCTCTTGCCTGATATCACCCAGCAAGAGGGAGAGAAAATGTCTGAAAGGCTCCAACTGTTACAAAAATAAATCTTGCTGATTCTGACTCAAGTAAAACATACAAATTAACATAAACTCAGTATCAGCGGGATCTTAATTTGATTTTTTTTCTTTATTTTTTTTTCCCTTCAAACTTTTTTAAAGATGTGCTCATATTTTAAAATCTCCTCATAACAGAGACCTGGTTTTCCCACCTCTAGTACATAGCATCATCAAGACATAAAATATGTTTCTGGCCATCTGAGTATAATAATGAGGCAGCTGTACAGCTCAGTTTGGTTGTTTATACCTATTTGGGCTCAGACCTGTTGCAGTGTCCTCTGGATGAACCTTTCTCTTCTCAGACCCTGCAATTTGATGTCTGCTCCAAGCATTGGTTAAAGACCAAGTTTCAGCAGTTCATTATTACTCTGTGTGAAATTTAGTGGGTTTAAATCATCACCTTTCTGGTGAAACATGCCAGTTTGAGGCTTGGAGATTTTGTGGCTTTGTTTTAAATAATGTCTGGAGCTGGGCTTCAGCCTTTGGCTTTGAAACCTGTCAGTATGTTGCATAGACTTGCAAAATAAATCAGAACAGTTTGTGTTATCATAAACCATTGAATGGGGGATTTTTTGAAAGAGCTAAGAGAATTACAGGTATATATATATATATAGTGTTTGTGTATTATACAAGCTCAATTGTGGGAAGTCTCTGTAAGTTGCATTTCAATGGCTTTTGTGTACACCTCAACTAGAGTTGTTTTCTGTTGGTGTTTTTTTTTTGGTGTTTTTTTTTTTTGTTGTTGTTTGTTTGTTTGTTTTTTGTTTTTTTGTTTTGTTTTGTTTTGTTTTTGTTTTTTTGTTTTTTTAAAAACTTCAGCTTAGCTGTCAGTCGTTCCAATTCCAGAATTGGAAAAGAGATTTTGTCCCACTCCAGATCTCATGATAGTGTGTTTCTGATGAGTGTGCATCCTGTGCTGTGTCTTCAACTGTAATTAATTAATGGATGTTTATGTAGCAATTCTTTTCTCTGTGAAACTGTTCCCCACCAAACTGTCCTTAAATCTTACGTGAGTCTCCTTCTCCTTATAAAAATCAAAGTCACTTTCACCTCGTGTGGAAACTGGTCTACTACTCAGCTCCTTTCCCCCTTTATTTTTCTTTTTTTCCTTTTCTTTTATTTTTTTTAATGTTTCTGCTTTGAGATTTGTTCCTTGCTTGTATTGCTGTCAGCCAGCACAACAACCAGGGAGTTCTGCTGGCAAAATATTTTTAGGCATGCAAAATTACTCTCAGAGATTTGCCACTGACCATGTCACTTTGTATGCAGCAGATCCAGCAAAAACATTCATATGCCAAAATAGCTGTGAGCTTACAGGGTGCTAGCCTGGGATAACTATAGCTTTACAACCTAGCTTGTAAATTTTTATCAGGCACACAAGCCCCCATGTACATGCATAACTCATAACTTAAACCATGTTATCACTACCACACAAGCTAGTGCTGTAAAAATGCAACCAAAGCTAAATTTAAATACATGTGTAAGTGCAAAGCACTCAGCTTCTGTAACAAAGGTAAAATTGGGCTCCTGTGGTAAAGATATATGTCCTTAATTTAGCCTGAGAAATCACCAAACTCATTGTGTTGATGGTATGACCTAAACTAATCTTCTGTCCAGATTTTCAAAGATGAAAAAAAATTCAGAAAACTAATCTAGTGCAATGCTGATAGCCTATGATGGTTGAGAGGTTGTAACATTATTTTAAAATATTATAATATAGCTGATGTGTGATTTTCTGTAATGCAACATCAGTTGTCTGTTATTTGCTTCTGACTATATTTACATGGGAGAATAAGGCTAAAAATCTCAGCAGGTCTGTTAATACTCAAGGTGCAGGTTGTCATAAATGCTGGTAATATTTTTCTATTCCTGCTTTTTTTCCTGTTATTACAGGTTTTTATGAAATATACAAGATATGTGGCAACATGAAACATAATGTAACCCCACATTTTCCTTGTTTGATGCTGCTCTTTATTTCTCTAAATCAAATGGGAGTGCTACAAGGTGCCCAGGCCCTTTAATATTTTGTTGTTCACAGTAGCCTACTTAAACAGAGTGAACCCTAGAGCACACTGTACCTTCTATCTGTACCAGTAAGTGGTTTTGTTCATAAAGCAAATTAAACACATCAAAACAAGCAGTCTGGAGTGATGAGCACTGGAGTGAAAGCCTGGTATGTTGGTGAGGATGCTGTGCTCAGATTGAATTGGTAAAATCTCATTTCGCTGGTTCTAAGAACATATTAATTTTTCTTGGAGGGTTTTTTGGTCTGAAGCCTTTTCTGTACTAAAGAGCTGGTGGTCTTTTGGTTGGGAAAGGAATTTAATACCAAAGAAAAGTCTGAAAACTCCTGCCTGGAGTGGCTGGAACAATGCTGATTTGAAGTAGGAAAATCCTTGAGGTATTGAGGTATGGACAAGATTCTTTTTGTTTCCTTCAGTATAATTTTTCTTCCTTTGAGAACCTGGGCTGCAAATCTTACATGCAAAATATTTTAAAGGCTCCTTTTCATCTTTGTGTAAAAGACTTTTTTTTTTTTTTGGTACTACCTTCCTACTAATGCTAGCCAAATATTTATGTCTCCCATGCATGTGCTATATAGAAACACCTCAAAGAAGGTTGTGCCAGGCCTGGGAATCTTATGATGCAGATATAAAACATACCAAGGCAGATAAGTGTGGTGGCAGTAGAATGAAGTAGCAGTGAGAATATCTGAGTGGAAATATGAGTTTCATTCTCAGTCCCAGCCTATAGAATATCTTGGACAAGTTTCCAGGACTGAAATCTCTACTACAATCCAAAACCTGGCCACAATTGATTGCTGTAGTTTGCAGACTCCTCCTGCATGCATCATAAGAAACCAAACCATCAAGTTATTTGAACAGTATAACATTTTCAGAATTCCAAATTTTCCCAAATAGCATCTTGGGTGAACCACAAGAGATGCATCTTACAGGACAGCAGTCTGCCTCAGAAAACCTGGGGAAACTCCTCTGTCTCAGATGGAAACTTCAAAGGATCCAGGAACTTTGAATCTATTTTTCCCTTTTTAAGCTTTTTGGGCAGTTTTATTTAAATGCTGAAGAATTAGAAGAATGTCTCTAGTTAATTATTAGATTGGACATATGTTAGGGAGACTGCAAACCAAGTCACTGCCTGTTTGGCAGGCAGACTATTTTCTACAACTTAAGTATCTGCCACTAAAATGTTGTCATCCAGCAATGGTTACCACAGCACCAACAACTGAAATACCACAGCTGGTATAGAAAATATAATAACTAGCTGTCACAGGAGATTCAGGACAGGAAATAAGTGTGCCATCTCCCAGGATGGTCTTTTTAATGCCTGTTTTTATAGGCAGGGTTCTTCCCTGCACTGTTTCTAGCTCCAGATGTTGCTTCCAGTGGGGCACAGCACAGCAGAATCCAATGGGGAAAGAAGGAAAATGAATTATGTAAGAAAGTCCTTCTGTTCAAACAGATTTATTCTGGAACAGGACAGGCATGTGATGGAGTCTCTATCACTGCAGTCTTTAATTCAAGCTTGGATGGCTTTAAAAAAGTTGTGTTCTCATGGTTTTTTGGCTTTAGTCATCCTAACTTAATATTCATAGTGATCCTTCTGACCTTGGGTGGTTACTCTCTCCTTTTGTTAGTGACTGTGTATCATACAAGAGTTCCTTAAATCAGTAAGGAGCTTGATCTACTCATGTTTTTAACGACTCCACATTCTCAGAAATTAAATCTCACTCCACCAGGACAGTGAAATGACCTGAAAATGTTCCAAATTTTTCTTTTAAAATAGCAATATTTTTTGCTATTTTAAACGATAAAAATATTTTATTACAATTTATTTAAGCAATAAAATAGTTTATGATAGTTCCTATAGTAAATTTTTATTTGTCTTTTCATAGACCAAATTAGTAGGATACATACAGAAATTTTGCTTCAAACAGAAGAAAGGTTAATTTCCTTTGTCTTGTCACCCAACTTTTGCTTCCAGTACCAAAAAACTCTCAACAACAGAAAAAACCCCACTCAAACCCCACAAATACCCCATCAGTTTGAAACTACCAGAATTTCAAACCTTGGAAATGAATAAGGATATGCTGTGCACAAAATCCTGCCCAACTTGAGAAGAAAAGGCTTTTTCTATTCAATTCCAAGGATCCTTTTTCACTTGGACCTTTGTAGTTTTGTTTCCTTCTGAGAAGGCAGGAGTTCAATTGCATGATCCCCCAGTTTTAGTCCAAGATATTGGTAGTCTGAATGAGTTTAATAAAAAATCACAAATGGAGCATTGAAGCTAGGATTTAACTGCCTATGTTACACCATCCCAAAATCTAATGCAAACCAATTCTGGTCTAGTGTCTAATTTACACAGCTGTAAAGAGAAAGATTCAAAGGAGTTATTCCTGGATTGCACCAATGAGAGGTCAAAATCTCGTTCTCAGGATTATTACAATAATTAGATCCAGATTCTTTCTTGTGTCTGAAAGAAGACTTCAGGCTATCTAACATCACATTCTGTTATAAAGCTGCTAACAAAATGTTTTACTCTAAAAGTGTATTGGATGTTAAAATTCCCAACAATGCTCACAAAATATGGCTCTTATGCTGAGCTTAATTGAATTTGGTTATTTATTATGCAGCATAAAACATTTATTATATGGAATGTGTTCAAGAACGTCTCCATTTACCATATGTTTTCAAAAATGCTTTACAAAAAGCAAATTGAAAAGATAAATCTGCAAAGTGAAGCCACCAAGGGTCAGGTAGTCCAACCTGAGGCTTCAGAGCCAACCAGGGACTAATCCCTCTTGAGACACCTCACTGCTCCTACTGGGCTGTCCTTTTTCTTTCTCCAAAATTGTGTCCCTTCTGCTGTTCCTGCCTATCTGGTTTTAACAGAGTTTGTCAAGTATAACCACCCAGATTTTGTTTAGTTGCACATGGTTTTCCATTCCTTCCCTCTCCTCTCTCTCTGTTATGAGATGTTATGGTCAGGGCTGTCCTGGCATGGTCCAGCTGTGAAAAAGGCACCATCTAATCACTCTCCATTTATTTTGTTGACAGCATGTGAACAGCAGGAAAGCTCGCCTGTGTGGCACAGTGTTGGCTGAAACCAGTGCCTGGGAAGCACAGGGAAATGGTTTTACTGTTGTTTCAGATTCTGCAAAGCTACTTACTGCTCAGTGCAGTTTTGCAATTCCTGGCAAGTCACCATAAATGTATGGTCTCACTCTGTTATGATTCCAAGACCATAAGTATTAACATTTCTTTAAATGCCCTTTCTGCTTTTCCTTTATCTTAACACTAGTTAAGATGAATATTTGAGTGAAGGGAAAAGAGGTGGTAACTGCCTTTCACTCTTTTGCAATAAGCTGTGTATGTAAAATAATACCCATTACATCCTAGGGCTTTTAAATTTGTCTGGCATTGTATGTCATCCTGTTATGGGTAAAAGAGCTCAAACTTCTTTGAGGCATTTTGTAAGGACATTGTACACTTTTTTCAATGTCTTTGTACTTAGATGTCAAACAGCTACTCTCCCATATTTATTTAGCAAATCCTTTCTTGTAAACACAATTTTTCTTGTTAATTATGTCTGATCTGATATAAATGCACACATGATCTGTTTTTTTCAAGAAGGCTGGAAAGGAGACTTTCTGGGTAAGGGGGGAATTGCATTCAGGGTTTGCCTTCTGCCTCAGATTAAGGCCAGTCAGTTCCTAGGGAAGTAAGTAAGAATGGGAAGATGCACATCACTGAGAAAAATGTGACAAAACACAGGATAGAATCCTTCCCAGCCACTGGCAAATCCTCTGTTTGGATTTGCATGGGGATATCTGGGGACTAAACCTTGCTCAAAGTTTTCTATTAAGTTTCCATTTATGTTTGTACTGAAACAGTCATTTGAGTCAAAATATATTTGCTATATAGTTAAATATATAGCAAATATATAGTTAAATATATATTGCTATATAGTTAAAAAAAATGTCTTTGGATATTTGAGATGAATCCAGAGAAAAATAAATTCAAGTGATCTTACTGAAAATGACCCATTTCTCTGACCTGAAGAATCTTTTAGCTGCAGTAGTGACTTCTGGTCATTTTGATTGATAATGGCTGTTGAATTGTGGTGAGCTTGTTCTTCTGAAACCAAATACCAACATGTTGGTGCCTGAAGTTTAGTTCCTTTGTTTGCTGCTGTAATATTAATGAAACAACAGTGCAACTTCAGCTGAGCTGCTGAACTTGAGAAGTTTTCAGATGAACTTCAGATGGTGGAATCTATGTTTAGTTTGTTTTGTTTATTCCTCAGCCACATGGCAACATCTCACTGACGTGGTGACAGTGGGTGACTCACAGCTACCGTGGTTTTGAAGCAGTGGGGTTCAGGCCTCTGCACACCATGAGGAGCCTCTTCCAGTTGTTGCTCAGAAAATAATTGTGCACAAGGCAAAAGGTCAGTTTTGGCTCTATGACCCACGTGGGAAGGCAGATGGCTTTGTGCTGTGCTGCTATAACCAGACATTTATTCAGCTTTGCCATGAGGCTTCTAATATCAGGAGAGTCACTTGCTGTAGAGAATATTCACACATTCAGTTTATAGAATAGTTATAGGAAACTTAAAAACTCTGCTCAGTAATATACTTGTTCCCATAAAACTTACATTGGATCAAGCCAGAACTGAAACATACTGCTGTTTAAACAGAAACAGGAATAAGTATCCCACGCTGGGTTAATTCAATATTACATTCAGATGTTCTGGAATTAAGTGATGGAGCAGATGGGACAGTGATGACCAATTCTTAATAAAATAAAAAGACAGATGATACTTTTTAGCTTATTTATTTTTAAGAGCCATTAGGAATGGCTATGGATAATAGAAAGCCCATTTTTACTCTGGTTCTTTTAAGAATTAAGTTTATACTTGTTCATATGTCAATCTCTCCTCCCCATAATAACATCTCAGCTTACAGTACTCAACTATTCACATTAGTTTAACTCATTGTTAGTAAAAGTAATTCTCATTTCTTTCTAATGGGGTTAGAGGAGTAGCATAGCTCTGGTTTACAGTAAAATTCTGTTAACTCTGCTTTTCCAGTACATGGAGGATGAAGCTGTTTGGCAACAAGGCAAGGCACATATATAAAGGCTGCAGCAGCTATTAGGAAAGCCTGGTACATACTCCACTATTTATTGATCAAATACATTTATACAAATAAGTTGTCATTTAAAATGGCTTTTTTCTTGAAGATGGAATTTGCTGTAGGCCAGGGGTCCCTAATGCCTTCTCTTTACAGATTTCCATCTGTTACAGGGTCTGAATGACCAAACATGCTCTTTTGTTTCTCAAATTTCCCAGAATAACTTAATGTCCCGAGGCAGCCATGTCTGCAGCCCTGTCTAACCATGGAATTGAGGGTGAGAACAACAGAACCAAATTCACAAAAAGACATCATTAGGGAAGCCACTGGTGGTCAGCTAGGGTTGAAACAGGCCTGGCTTTCAGGCATGTGCTGGTGTTTTGGAATCACCATACCCATGACTAGTTCTTCTGCTGAAGACTGGCTTTAAATTTAAAAGCAAGAGATGCTTTGGGTACAAACCAGAATGAGATGGATAGTGGCAAAGCCAATTAGAGCAACGTGATGATTAACAGAGGGCAAAACAGAACCCAGGAAAACTGGATTTCAAGGAAAAAAGCCCCTATGTGAAAGTAGGGGAAACAAAGCAGAAACTTCTCTGTATAAAATGACAATGTAGAATAAAGATCAGAAAGTAAAGCTAAATCTGTTTTACTGTTCCTCTGGGGAAAGGATGAAAAGCAAGTAAATGCTGTTGACATGAATAATGCCTTAAACACTGGAGTAACTGATAAATGTTCAGGTTCTGTGAACTCAAGCAGAATGGATGTTTCTTTTCTAACCTGAAACCAAGATGTCAAAGCAAGAATAGGTTCTTCTAGGGCAGTGCATTGTTGTGGGGGTTTGGGAACTTCAAAGATGATTTTATTAGAGAGCTATGACATCTGCTCTGACACTCCCATCCATATGTTGTAGCTGTATGAAAATTGTTCAGAGATAGGATGAAGTAACTTCTATGAACCAACAAGGAGTAGAAGAGCTGTGAGAGGTGGTGGAATGTAAATCCTTGTAGGGCTGGAGGCATCTGTGGTAACAGCACTCTAAATAGAGACACTCTGCCTTGTGTTATTGCACTGCAGAGAGTCAATGGAATTGGTTTTCAGTCCTTTATTTGAAGGATACCTGTGTATTCTGCTTGGAAACATTCCTAATTTGAAAGAAATGAAGGTTATGTAGTTCTTCCTAATCCAAATTCTCTTTACAGAAATCACTTCCCTGTTGCTTTTTGCTTCTATCCTCATAACTAAACGAAAGTTAAGTCATTAGTACACCCGGCTGGTCTCCAATATTCTTTGTAAAAGTTATGGGGAAAGTAATCAATAAACATTTTTGTTTCTTTTAGTCTCTTGCTTGTAGTGTGATTGCAGTGGAACTGAGAGCAGAGATCCATCTTTAATGCTGCTTTTTTTCCCAATAGAGCTTATGAGCCAATACACATTGTTTACTCAAGGGGCCATATGCAGCTAATCTTTATGGAAATAAAGGACAAAAATATTCATATCTAGTAACATTTAGCTAACTTGGTTTTTTTCCCATCTAAGTAGGGCAGGTAAACACATCCCTGATTTAGAGTAAATCACTTGTTTGAAGGATTTTATTATTTTCCCTATTCTTTTCTGCATGTCTTGAACTAAGAAAAATAAATCCATAAAAAGAATACATTAACCTAATATAGGTGCATTGAATATCTGCTGCTACTTTCTGCATGGTATAATTCTCATCTGATTTACTTCAAAACATTGTGATCCCAGCTGTAGAATAGCAACAACTGCAAACTAAAAATACTTAGAATTACTGAGTCAAAAAACTGGGCTTTTAAAGAGCATAAAATCAACTGGGACCAGATGGTATAGCAGGAGAGCAATTGCTGGGTATTAAATTCACCTTTTCAGAAGTGAGATCATTAAAAGCCAGGTAAAGGCTGGAGCTATAGGTAAGATGCAGGAGTGCAGGCAGGGAACAGAAAAGTTCAGTCACCAAACAGAACAGACAATAATGTGCAGCTTTGGGATGTGGAATCCTGTATCATTTCTGTCACCACCCAAAAGGAAAAAGTGAATATGTTTTGCAGCACTGAGGGTCTTCTGCATGTGAACTGGAAAGAATGACACATTTTAAGTCTCGCTTTCAATGAACAGTTGAGGATGTTCTGAAGAAACTACTTATTAAAAAAAAAAAAAAAAAAATGAACTGAATGATCAGAAAGGTGATTTCCTGGAATTTAAAAGGAAAGATGAGTAAGGGCAAGTCTCTCTAAATAAAGTACTAGATTTCCAAATGACAGGCACTGACAAATTAGTGAAACCAATGAAGTCTGTTGAACTGAAGAGCTGTTGAAGCCTGATGTGGAGGAGACAGGGAATGAGTCTCAAGATCTGCCTGGAGCTTGTGTCCCAAAACCTGAAGCTGTGACTCTTGCATTATGGGCCTCCCTGCTCTCCTCACTTTAACATAATGTGCTCCATGTAGGCAGGGCAAACATTTTTTAAAAGCCTTATTAGAGCAAGCCAAATGCTTGCAAGGAAAATTTAAAATCAAACAGAAATAAACAAAACCCCAAACCAAAGGACTAAAAAGACAGCTGTGTATTAGAAGTAAAGCTGTAAATAAGCCAGAAACAGAACTTCACCCTGCTCAGTGATCACCTCTAGACAGACCAGTCTTTGCCCAGCTGGCAGCTGCTTCACCATCACAGTTGGACCACACAACTGCCCCGTGGGATGCTTTCTTTTCCTCTTGATTCTCCTGTGCCTGGATCCATGCTCCTGCCACCCTTCCCTGGCCAGCACTCACTGATCTGCTGGCAGTCAAAGCAAGAGATGAGCCTGCAGCTGAATCCCTCCTGTGCTGTCCCTCACCCTGAAGCCATCAAATTCTAATGCCCAAGGGGATGGAGAGTGCAAACCTAGTCCTGAGGGAAGGGGGAATATCTTCCAAATGGGCATTTTACAAAAGGTGGAAAATATTCACAGACCCAGGTCCCAGGTGAGCAGGGCAGTTCAGTAGCTCTGGAGATGTGTGATCCCAAAGGGTGGTGAGAAAATCACCTCTCTGCAGAGCTAACTGGGAGGCAGTGAGTGTGAGATGTGCAGCTCCATTCATTCTAGCCTGGCACAATTACTCTGCATCTGATCCAGCCTCCTCAGAGAGGGGAGTTATTCACTTGCAAATCACGGTAGGAACAGAAAACCACGAAGGGAACAAAACTGAGTTTAGCTGAGTAATGAGAAGGGTGGAGAGAATCTTGTCTGTAACACCATGGAGGGTAGTCTTGCTTTTTTTCCTTTTATCAGATGGATGACTATGAAATGCATACTAATCTATCAGAAGGGCAGGAAATAGGTAAATGGTTTTAAGACCTCATTTGGTTAATGAATTAAAATGCAGAAGAAAAAGAACCCGTGTAGATATACCCACTTGGTCATTTATCATTGCAGGCATTCCTAACAGCCATGCCAAATTCAGGCTTCAGGTTATTCACTAATAGCCATAGGCAAATGAAATTAGCATACTGGTGAATAAATTAACCCGAGTTCAGTAGGAAACTTCTGTATCCTACTGAAGTGCAGTGCAGAAGTGTTGGTTTGGGGTTTTATCCCTAAAGGGTGTGGGTAAAACACCAGAGATAAACTGGCCATGTGGAATGAGCAAACTGCCATCCAGGTGACACCTGTAGACTGAGAAATGGGAACCTGGCCAGAAACCAGGGAAGTGAGGAGAGAATTCCATAAGCTGTGTGTTTTGTGTGTTTGCTCATCTATGTCCTTTTGGTTACATTTGGTACCTGATTTTCAGCTCTATACATAAAGTGTGTGTAGATAGATTAGATGATATAGATATAGATTAGATATAGATTAGATACAGATATAGATAGATATAGATTAGATAGATAGATAGATATAGATATAGATATAGATATATAGATACAGATACAGATGTAGATGTAGAGATAGATAGATAGATAGATAGATAGATAGATAGATAGATAGATAGATAGATAGATATAGATATCTCCTAGTGTTTGAAGGAAGTGTGTCTGGCCAAGGAAGGACTCTCTTTAGTGCTGATTTGTTTTCACTTGGTTGTCTGAGTAGCAAGAAGAGAATGCTGTGCAGTATCACTATTATTTTGTATTATAATGCACAATATTTAGTGAGAATATAAAAGATGATGACATGACACAGACCTGAATTATCTGATGTAACACTGTGCCTAATGGGTAAAACATGAGGAAGAGGGGGGAAAAGGGTAAAGAGAGGAATAAAGCAATGGGAGGATGCATTCAATCCTCACGAGTTCCTCTTGAAGGCAGCTCTCTTCAGAAACTATTCTAATATTAGGAATATTTGTTGACTTAAATATGTTTGAAAAGGAAGGGATTATGATATCTGTTCTGTTGGGAAACTTGTTAGGTGTTTGCTAGCAAGTGAGGTAAAGCAAGGTAATGTGTTTGACAGGTGTAATTGTCCTGAGAGTCACAGTGGCATTCTCTCTGCCCACGCCTGGTGCTCCCTGGACTTCAAAGGCACTTCCTGGAGCTCACTGGCACTGGGCCCTGCTGGCATGTTTACTGCAGGGTGAAAGACTGAAATAAAGGGATAGATGTAAGGGATGGGTATCCTTCTTGTACTGACTATGCTGGTCCAACAGGATGGATAAAATCTCACTGGGCTTCAAGTTTCTTCCGTAATTACCAGAACTGTGAATTTGGTGTTAATTTTTATTTTTCTTTCAGTATCTAGAGAAGATGACTGTTAAAGATGGCTTGACCAAATGACTACAATGTGATCTTAAACATGACAGAATTTTCTGTATTTAATGCATCTGACTTCTGGTCAAGCTACCAAATATCCACAAAAATACTGCTATAATCACTTAATGTATCATGAGAAATTGCTTTACTATCACGTTGCAGAGCTGGGGACTGGTGGTTCTCATAGTGTGAGGGAGATTGTCTGCATTGTATGGGGCCCTGAGAAAATTTGGTCTGGCTTGTTTATATGAGGACTGAGAATACAGGGCATGAGTCTTCATTCTTTTGCCCCACACTGTGCTTTTTTGCTGGCCTTTTTCCCCTTCTAAAATCACTTCTAACTGGGGATATGTTGAATTTTCCTTTTGCTGGGCATAATGGTGACAGCTCTGCTGCAAAAACAAACATTCCCTGTGCAGCACAGTCCATCACTTGTGAGCCACTCAGCACTGTTGTTGCAGTGATATAAATGGATCCCCATGCAATGAGATAGTGATTAATAGCAGGTAGAGCACAGTCTGCAAAGACGTGGTACTGTATTTGTCACCCCCCCAGAAGTTGTCATTTAATGCACTCTATCAGGAGCAGTTTTATGTAATGGACATGGGAAGATCCATAAAAGTAACATCTGAGACTGCAGTAGGGCAAGTATTGATTTATTTGTTACAATAAAATTTTTGTCATTACTATGCAATTGCTCTATCTCTGGAAGAATTGATATATGTTGTTGGATGTTAAAACCCACAATGCAAAACTTTTCCTTTTTTTTTTTTTTTTTTTTTCCTTTTTGTCTTCCACAATTTCCTGTAACTCTTCTAAGGAATCATTATTCCTTATTACATAGGCCTGGCATGCCACCTATTTAGATAAATGCCTGAACAAGTGTGCAGTAAATATTCACAGCAGCTCATGTTTCAACTATATATGCCACTAATTAGATAATTTAGTGGCTCAAATAAATAAACACAAAAATAGAACAGACCTGAAAAAAACAAGGAGTAAAATGTACAGCCACTGTTGTTCTGTGGGCCAAGATACCAACTTTTAGTCTGTATCAAATGGCTCTAATATGCTGTAGATGGGTAAAACAAAGAAGGATAAACAATGAGAGAGAAAGAAAACACCATCTTACACTCAATTACCAGGTACAATAACAAATGATCAGGGAATATTATAAATAATGACTCCTGTGCGTCGCACATATTTATCTGTGCGTTTTTGGCACCTTTCTCCCCCAAAGCTCAGGGAACGTGCCCAGCAGAGTGTACCCAGGATTTCAGTATCCACAGCCCTTTGTTTACAGACCTCAAAGCGCTTGTCAGAGGGGAGAAGCATCATTGTCTGTCATTGACAGAGGGAGAATAGCCTGCAGCTCACCCAAGGTCACAGCACAGAGCTCCCATGCAAAAGAGCTGCTGGGGTTTTCTGCCCGGGTTTGCCTTTTTTAGGTAAATAATGCAGCCCTTAAATGTGCTGGCAGGAATCATGGCCTCAGTGCTGGGGACTCCCACGTGAGAGCTCAGATGATGTGGGACTGATGCAAGAATGCTTTTTCCATACCACAGACCTTTTATTTGCAGAATTTTGACCTGTTGACAGGTTTAGTTTTCCTTATGATTTCTTTACAACTTCATTTGTCAGCCCTGTGGTCTTTAAATTAGATTCTCCTTAGATTAAACCCATAGATTCTGAAACTGCTAAGCAATTCAATTAAGCAGGATAGAGAAAATAGGTGGAAGTTTTCTTTTGAATATCAACAATTTCAGGCACCAGTGACAGTGCCTGTGTGAAGGCACTTTAGAGCCTGAGGTTGGCACAATTCAGTCTTGTTTATTGTTTGAACACTCTGTCTGATAGGGCAGATATATTTAGCCATGTACTGTTTATCATTTTCATTGCTATTCCTGATCCTAGTAAACTCCATTTTTGCTCTTGCAAGTTTTTGGTAGTGAGTATTGAGTGGGAAGGAATCATAGATTTCCCAAACTGCTTATTTTTGTCTTGCTTACCCCAGTAATTGATGATGAGTATCCTAATTTGCTGTTTTCTCCTTGATTGTATTTTTTGATAAAAACAGCTAGTGATTCAATTTGTCCTAGTGTGCTCTCTGGCCAGATCATATTTTGTTGTGTACTTTCTTCAAAATCCAGAGCTTCAAAAAGAGCACATGCATTTTTTTCCTGAGGCTTTGCCTCAAAAGTGAGGTGTGTGATGGCATCTGTGTGTCAGTGACACAGGGATACAGCACCTGCTTAACAGTGATGCTGTGTTCACTTTTCACCAGTTAGGGTAAAAATCACATTCAAAATCTGCTCTAACTTAGCACAAGGGCTCCCAGCTTCCCTTTAGTCAGTGCAGACAGTTCAGATGCTGAGGTTTCAGCCTGATGCTGGAAGTTTTGTTGGTCAAAGCAGTGTTTGCATTGCTCATTTGGAGCACTGGGGTTGGGACTTTGTGCTCAGCAGAGGCAGGGCTGGGTTTGCTTGGAGGGGGCTGAGGGCAAGGGAATTAGCCTGGAAGCAGCCCAGTTGGAGAGGGGCTGTAAGACATAAATCAGGGGCTGTGGTGCTGTGTGAGAAGGTCTGGCCATGAGTGTTCTTTGCTAAGCTGCTCCTGGAAGACCCTTGGATTGAACCAGTAAAATTGGGGTACTTTGAGGACAGTGTTCCAGGCTTGACTCTGTCTTTTATCATCTTAAGGGCTTTAAGGTGGTTTCAACATTGATTTTCATGTCTGAGTTTTTCCATGTTGGATTTTCATTATTGCTCAGATAACACAAACTACAAATATTTGTGGTTGCTGATCAGCTGATGGAAATATGAGGATTGCGTGACTTGCTGCTCAGATCCATCTGAGGATTCTCAGTATCAGTTAAGGTTAGGATCCAACAACAGCCAAATGAACACTTGGGAGAGGTCAACAAACTGCAAATAAGATCTCTTCTAGATTATGCCTTTTCCCTGTTTCAAGCTATTTGAAATGAACTTTTCTTCACATTTTACACAAAGACAATTGCGAGCATTTTATCATTTATAAAGTGGTCAAAACTGAATCATTTACCAGTCTATAATGTTCATGCCTGTGCTGCTTAACATGAAAACATAAAAATATGTCATAAATAAAAGACCAATTTTGGCTTTAATTCTCAGCATCTGAGGAATATGTAGTGAGATAATTTCCAGCTATCCAGAGCTAAGCAGAAATATCATACCACTTCACTAAACATCCGTGGTTTATATAAAAATATAGATTTCCTTTAAGTGCTTTACTTAAGTCTTTGGTAAGTCATATTTACGTTATTATTGTTTATGTTCCGAGAAGTCAGTAGAAAGACAGCATTGTTGCAGTTTATGTGGTTTTATGATTCACACTTGATGAGGTCGCTATCAAATGAGGGAGAAGAAACCACTGACAAGTTTGAAGCTGTGCTGTGCCATAGGACACATGGCAAGAGCACAACAGCACAGGCAGGTCACTGGGCTTTCATAATCGGCATTTTATATTCCCAAACATGTTTTTGTTTTGATCTTCTAAAATCATTCCACCCAGGAAGGCATCATTTCATCATTTTGACCTGAAATTTGGCTTTTCCACGGTGTGATTATGCTAATCTGGTTAAATTTCATCACCAAACAGCTGCTTACTGCAGAATGCAAGGTTCATTGTTTTGAAGAGACTTCACTTGAATCCTCAACCAGTCCTGAATTAAAGTACAAGCAGAAGAAAAGTGGATCATAAAATCTCAAGGTGGTGGATGCTGCAAGAGGGAAGCATCTGGTTCTTATGATGATGTAATTGGGCAGATCCAGATAACCAAGGTTTGAACTCTGACTTTCCTGATACTGATTATTTTTTCCCCTTGTGATGTCAGGAGTTTATTTATTGCATTGTCACATTCTGCTTTGTCCAAATTTCAATAAAGTACTTGGGAATCTCCAAGTGTGCATACAAGTGTGATGCAGTGGACACTGTCAGACCAGACAGACAACACGGCCACAGCAGCAATCCCAAAGTGCAATAACATCTTTTTGGATCAAAATAGTTTCTTCCAGTTGTAACTACTAATCTTTTATTTATGCTGTCTCTCTGCTAAAGGTAACTTTGACTAGGGAAAGAACTTTGTGCTGTTTAAGGCCCCAGTTTAGATGTCTGGGTGCTGCTTTGGGGATTGACATTTGTCAATGTAAAGTTGTGTGTTTGTTTCTCTATCTGCCAAAGGTCGATAGGAATCAATTGTGCTGGTGAGTGAAGGATGTAGTAGTGGATGATTGTTTCATAGAAATGATTGTGGTGAATTTCTTGTGGTCAGCTTCTCTATGGGTTGTTAAGCAGGATCTGCTGCTGTTTGTCACCTTTTTTTGATGTCTTCTTTGGACAGATCTGGACCACAGAGTAAACTTGGAGCTTGTCTGGCTGTACTGCTCTGCAAAATATTTGTTCCTTTTTATATTTCCAACTGCCCTGTTAGATTTTTAAGCCTCTACAGATGTCTCCAGAGCTCAAGTCTCATGCTGGAAAATTCCATTCAGAGTATGCTGTGAATTCTTGCTTAGATATAAGTGCTGCTTTGAGTGTCTTCAGGGAGGATGTGGATACTTTCTAATAGCTTCTTTCTAAAATGTGTGTAGGTGTATTTGTGACTTTTCCCAAGGCTGATAAATCAAAGCAAAGATGCCAGGAAATTAATTTTAATCAGATGAAATCCAAAGTGCTCTGAAGCTGGTTTCTACCAGCCCTACTGAATTTTGGATCAAACTATATAAGAAATCTTAAGCATTTCAGTATAGAGCAAATAAAACTGCTGGTGCCTGGAACTGGCACTTGTTTCTATGCCAATAAACTACCAGCAAAGTCCATTGTAGGAAGAACATCCCTTGATCCCTTTTTGAACAAGAAAGGAAAAGACATGGAATTAGTACCAGGATAACTTTATAAAAGCAGGGCTAGGTAATGCAGGGCTTGATCCCCAAGTCTGTCAAGTGTGAGGCTTTCAGGTGAGACACACCTTCAGGAAAGGCAGAGTGGTTATGGAATGCTGGCCAAAGCTTAGGCTTGCACTGAGCAATGGGAAGGGCAGGAAGAATTGACTTTTGTTTAGCACTGGAGAGGGAGGAGTGCAGGGTCATTGTGCCCTCCTCTGCTATGCCCAAATCTGGGGGGAAGGGAAAGCATGTCAGTTCTTGAAAACCTTTCTTTTGGCTCTTTCCAACAAGATTCTTCAATGTGTTTATTCTCATTTGGATGCTTGGGGATCACTGAGTAGGGAGTTTTATCTCAGACTGGCTTCACAGGGCTTGGACTTTGCTCCTTGAAGCTGGTGTCAGAAGCACTGTGCAGAGCTGAAGTGATCCATGAAAATTTCAAGATTTTTCAAATCTCCTGTTTGATATCTCCCTCTCCTCTGGGTTTTTTTTTCCTCCACTCCACATAGAGAAAAGCTTAAATACATATTTTTCTAAGAGATTGCTGTCTAAATTTTCCTTAAGTTAAACCATGTGTTTTGTTGGAAACTTTAGATATTTATCTGTTTTTCTGTGTTTTGTTTTTATTTTTTTTCCTTTCCCTCTTATACTTTTACCCTCTCCTTAGGGACTCACAAAGCAAAACACCAATGTCTCTTCCAGACAATGTTAGAAGGACAAGAGATAAAGCAGGGTTATATTTGCTTTCAGAAGAGTTTAAGATAACTGGTTGCCAAGCTTTCCATCTGTTTGGTGAAGAGCAGTGGATGCAGAGCCATGCACGTCAGCTCCATGGGGAACAGGCACAAAGCTCCTTCCTTGCTTCCCCAGGGAAAGTGGACAAACAGTGTAGACAGGAGCAAAAGTAAGTGCCCATCTCTAAAAGGGTTGGAGCTCTCAAAATCTCCTTTAGTTACTGCTTGCCCTTCTACCAATGAAATAAAGGGATTCAATGAAAGAAAGGAAATTCTTGTTCTTGGTGGCTGTGAATTTCACAACTTCCAAGGACACGTTATAATTTCTATTGTTAATAACTTGGGACATTATTAGAACAAGGAGGAATATGGAGAATGTAACAGACCATAAGAGAGCAATAGATGATATTTTCAGATTTAATGTTTCATTTCTGGGCAGTGATTTCCTGGTGGTTGTCATAAGCATCATCTGCATAGCCATTTCCCAGTAGGAAAGAGTCAGGTCTCTGCCAGATCTGCCCCTTACCTGAAGGGTACTTTTGAATTGGAAATTAAATCCTCAGCCTTACTCGTGTGTCAGGAGTAAGTGAGTGATTGCAAACCAGTCCTACCTGGGCTGTTCCCTGTAACCAGAAATTTCTTACACTCTAAAGCAACAATGCAGTTCTCTTTCTGGCCACATGGGAATCCAAAATCATGGTAGGTGATAAATGTAAAAAGGATCTGAGTGACTATTCCATCTTCCTTCCTGTGTTTTGAGATTAAAGAACCCTCATTCCCCACCAACACAAAAGCTATACTCTTGGCTTTTAAGAAAATGGTTATTTCAGGAAAATTCAGTTTTTCAGCTGTGTATCTGCCCAGCCCAGAGTAAGCTCTGTCTGTGCAGCTTTTATGAACAGGTACATGTGGATTTCTAGAACAAAACAGCTGTAAACTGCAGTGACACTGGTGACAACACGGATCAGGAACTAAATTTAGTCCCTGTGTAAAGGTGACACTTGGCTCAGTGGCATGTTTTTCTTTGGAATATTAAAAGTTAACAAATGAGAAGCATGCAGCTCACTAGTGGTGTAGCTTTGGGGAGGGATTATTAGGGAGGATATTAATTGAAGTAGCTCAGGACTTAGTCCAAGGAGGTAACTTTAAAGGAGTTAGAACAGCAAGCAGGAACCTAGCACTGCTGGAGAAAATGAAGAAACAGCTGGAGAACAGGGCCAGCCTCACTTTTATTGTGCACAGCAGTGAGTGGCATCAGAATTAAGTCAGGCAATACTGAACTCCTGTTCAGTTTGTGGGATGTATTTCCTGCTTCCAAAACCTGTGCTGTGATTCTCACCTAAGTGATAGTTCATGGACAGCAGATAATCCTGTGGGTTGGACGGTGGAAACTTTTACTTTGTTTTGGAAGATAGAAATAGCAGAGTGAAACAACTTCACTGCAAAGAAGAAAGGATTCAGGAGGAGGGGGGATGAATTAGTCTCACTTCACTGAAGCAAGTCATGCTACAGAGCTTTACAGTATCTGAGGAATGGGCTTGTGTATGGAGAAAATGATGGGAGTATTATCATTCTGCCTTAAACTGCTGTTAAAGGAAGATTTTGTTTGTTGGAAATTTATGGTGGCATATAGGAATATTTATGTGAACAGCAGAAAGCAAAAATGCATTCTGTAACATCCTGGCCACGTGTGTTTGCTAGACTTAGCTTGCTTTTCCTGTGACTGAATTTTAATTTCAGTCTACTCCCCCTCCCAATATCAGGTTTGTTGTCCCCCACTTCTGCTGGTTACTGTGTAAAGTGTAGTGATGTATTGTGAGAAGTGCCTTTGTAACTAGTCTGTCTGCAAAGGACCATGTCCAAAACAACAGAGAAAGTGATACACAGAGCATGAAAATCCCGTGGAGATTGATGGCTGTGTACAACAGCACATGGAGATGTGGATTTATACAGGGAGGAAAGGAGAAGCAGAGCAAGAAGTTTCGAACTTTGGTCAGTCGTGAGAACTGACCCTGTAATGCTTTCTGAGGCTCTTTGCATGTGTATCTTTGATTCTCTGTAATGAGTAACGTACTTACAAGGGATTATTTCATCTCCCAGGGGACAGCCTGACCCCTCTCACCTCCCCTTATCGTGGGCGTGAGCAGCCACGGGGGAGGCGAGTTGTGTTTCGCCCTTCTCTGAAGGGTGTGTGCAGGGACAGGGTCTGGCAGACTGAAAAAATCCAGAAAAAATGAATTCTCTGGCCCTCAGTGTGGCTGTCGAGTGTTTAATCTTGGCTGTGGGGCTGTGGGTGCTGGGTCTGGCAGCCCCTGGGATGGAGAACACAGATATATCTATATCTATATCTATATCATCTATATCTATATATCTATATCTATCTATATCTATATATATATCTATATCTATATCTATATCTATATCTATATCTATCTATATCTGTATCTGTATCTATATCTATATCATCTATATCTATATATCTATATCTATATCTATATCATCTATCTCATCTATCTATATCTATATCTATATCTATATCAATATATCTATATCTATATCTAATATATCTATATCTATATCTATATCTATATCTATATCTATATCTATATCTATATCTATATCATCTATATCTTTATCTATATCTATCTATCTAATCTATATCTAATCTATATCTATCTATATCATATATCTATCTATATCTATATCTATATCTAAATCTATATCTATATCTTATCTATATATCTATATCTCTCTCTATACCTTTGTATCTATATATCTATACATACCTACACCTTTTAGTACACCAGCTACACCCAAAGACATTCCACTGAAGTGTGTGCATATGTATTAAGACATCCTTATGTATGTTTTACACCTCTTTTCCTCCTGATTTAAATGTCCTGATGAATATTTATTATACCCAATTAAATTTTAGTAGCATATTTGGTTGTTGGGAATGAAATCTTTATTATTATTTACATATTCTTTTGTTATTTGCATAACTTTATTTACATCTTCAGCTTTATTATTAATGCACACATACAACTTTTAAAGTAAAGACAAAGCCTTTGACTAGAAGGAGGCTTAAATGCAAGTGTTTACACTGCTAATATCTGCCAGAGAAAATACAGAACAGAATCTCATACCTAAACACACATGCTCAGGAGGAGACATTCTTAATGTCCTGTTGCTATTATCTTTTTTTCTTCATGATGAATTTAAAATATAGAAGGTTGGCATGTGGAAAAACAATGTGAATTTCTGCATCTGATCTAGATCTATGCAGTGAATATCTAAGAAGCAATCAATTTGTCAGGAGTTTCCAGACTAAAGTTCCTATAGCACCTGGCTTGTAGGGAGCAGTGATTTACAATTCCCTGTGAAAGCTTTTCTGAGCTCAAAAGCTAATAGATGATGTTGCTATTTAAGTGCTAAGAGAATGTTTTCAGCCCTCAAAGGTTAGGATCAAATAAAAGTTGTGTTTCTTGGAACACACAAGGGAGAGGTTTTATTCTGAACTGATGTGTCTCTGTTATTTATCTGTTTGAATTCATTGGAAAATAAATGTTTTCACCAGGGAAATATTTCATTTTAGTATGAAGAGCCATTGAACACATACATCTGCCTTGGTACAAAATTAGCTGTGATATTAAACTCGTGTTCAAAGGTGTATTGGCAAGCATTCATGTGGAATCCAAAAACACTCGTTACTCTTGTTTGAGTCTGCAAAGCTGCTGTAGGTTTTCCATATTAGTACCCACACAGCTACCTAGTGACTGAGAGATGGATTTAACACCTTAGAGATGTGACAATTCCTTGAGGACTCTTGTGGCCTGTCTTGATATGGAGGTCTTAAGTACAATTTATGAATTCTGGTAGAAGTTATGAAGTTGCTGGTATGAAAAATGGGAGCGTCCTGGATTGCTGCAGATAGTGAATCCATCATTTTCTCACAAGGTCTGTCACGTTCTGCACTATAATGACCATGGAGAGTCACTCATCTTAATGCCTTTGTTCTGAACAGGGAGTCAGGACAGCAGATTTTCCCCCATAATGCCAGAAGAGGGAAATAAGGTCTTTGGTAATTTTTTGGACAGAAGCGAGAGGATGAAACATTTGTTGAAAAAGAAGTCATGGAGGAAAAAGAAACACAGTCAGAGCTCTGAGGAAGGAATAAATAATTTCCTAAGAGAAAAACCCAACCTAATGGCAGGACCCAGAATAGGCCAGAGAAAGTTGGCAAGTAGAGCTGAAAAACCCTCTCTGAAAAGAAGCCATGAGACAGCAGAAAAAAATCCTCATCAGCTAATGAGCTCAGATTCCTGTCCAAGGAATTCTCCAAAGTGCTGAGGAACCAGAGAGAAAGAAATAAATATAAGCACTGGGTTTTTTGTTTATGTATCTTCTGACTTCATGATAAGTGACAGGGATATTTTGTACTTGGACACACATGAGGATGTATAAAGGGTCCTTGTGTTTACAGTTTGCAACTGCTAATTCTAAAATCCTCTGGCTGGGGAGGATCCCCTGATGAATAACCACCCACAGATGACACTGCACTCCCTCCCAGCAGTGAGTTTCTATTCTTTTTTTTCACTCTTGGTGTAGAGGTGACCACTTTTTGCCAGTTTCTGGCTTTCTATCACTATTGAGGAGCACTTAGAGGACAAAGCAATGGAGCACAGTTTGGGTTTGCCTTGCTGACAGCCCCTCTGTGCAAACTCCTTTTGGCAGATTGGAAGTCTAGTCTGAAACAGAAGAGGTGGGGAAAGCCTTCATCACACAATTAACTTCATTTTGTCACACTGAAGTCTCTGTTCTTTGCTTTGCCAGTCAGACTGCATTGAACCCCGGTGAGAGGACTTGCAGTGTGTTTTTGAGCTTGAGAAATGACACAGGCCTCTAGCACAGGGTGTAAAACATAATTCCTGCCACTTCATCTCTTTTCAGTGACAGTATAGTGGAAAGCAGTGCTGAGCACACGATGCACAGTCACTTTTTCCTGTCTCTGCAAGATATTGCTTTAAAATGAGGTGAGAAGCATTGATTTGAGAAAGACAGGAGCGGGGCCCAGAGGAGGTGAAAGAAGAGATGCTACTTGCTCTGTTAGAGCTATTTACTGACCAGCTTTTATTTTCCTCTTTTATACTGCTGAGAAATTCATACATTGTATTTGCCTTTTGTGTACAGCTCTCAACAAGTATCTCTTTGTCAGCCTCACAAAGGGCAATAAACTCCATGTTGCAAATAAGCCTCAGTAGCTGCTGGACATTATGACTAATTGTAATGCAGCATATATCCTTGAGGACTATAAACCTATATTAAAAGACAATGGTTGAGAGAAAAGCTATTGAATTGAGATAGTACTCATGTAACCCCATGGGGGCTCAACAGACAACAAGGAGGCCATTGATACCAGCTCTAATACAAAAAGCCACACAGACAGAGAGTCATCCAAACCAGTATGGTGTGTGGATGACCACATAGCTCAGTTTAATGCTGCTTTTGTTTTGTTCTCACTTTGAGGCAGACAACACACACTGGAACATCAGAATTAGTTCTGTTTAGATTGCTGCAGAGGGAACAAGCGAGAAAATTAATGGAGCAGTGCCCCCCTCACCTTCTCTTGTTGTGTGCCAACTTGTCTGAAATCTGCCCAGTCCCAGGGTAAATTCTGTAATAAAAATGAAAGAAAACACTGTTGTCTTCTTGGGAATTTTTTTAGTTTAGTTTAGTTTAGTTTAGTTTTGTTTTTCTAAAAGACTGAGAAATGTTGAAGTTTCATTTGCTATTTCTCTTTTTTAGTCTCTCTCTTTTTTTTTTTTTTTTTTTTTTTTTTTTTTTTTCTCTTGCATGGTCAGAATCAGTTCAGATCTGATGATTTAGCAGATCTTCTGAAACTATCAGGAGAGTTTTCAGTGAGGATATGAAAATGTAAACAGTCAGGGTTTAACATGCATTGCAGCTAAGGGCAGAACTGCTCAGAAGCTGGGAGAGACTTTGTGTTGAGGAATCCTGGCCTTGGCTCTCACCCCTAAGGGTTGTTTTATCTTGGGAACCCCAATATTGTGTTAGTCACTAAATGAGTTGCACCAAAAATCACTTCCATCATCTGGAGTCATACTTTTTCTCTGCATAGATATAATTATTTAGGTTGTAACCTGTGTGTCTGTGGGCACAAAGTCTGTGTTTTACTGAGACCTGTCTGAGATAGAAGATGATTCTTGAAATTGTATTTCACTCTTTGTTCCATTATTAGGAACAAGAGTTTCCCTATAATTTAAGGGTGACCAGGCCTGTGGTTAGAGCCTATTTGATAGATTAATTAATTATAAACTCCACCCAGAAGAATCCCAATCTATTGCTTTACTAGCATTTTCAGGAAAGCCAAGGAATGATTTATAAACAAGACAGAACAAGGACTTTCCTTTCTTTTTTTTTTAAATTGTTTTATTTATAGATAACATCCTATGTTAAATAGTTTTCCTAGGTATCCCCACTGAATCACTCAGAAATCCTTTTAAATTCCATGTAAAATTCCTATCAGTTTGCAGTATGGGAAGGTCATAGTATTTTTTCCTCAGTTTTTTTTTTTTTTTTTGTCTCATCAGCTTAGATTTGAATTTTTCAGGGCCTTTGTAAGTACAATTGCTGTTGCAATGGGTGTGTAACTGCTGCCCTGGACAGATAAATGCACTTCTTCCAGCAGGTTTGCTCAAGTCCCAAGCAGAATCCTGTTTTTCTCCCCCTTTCCTAGTATCTTTCTCTATCACTGGATGCCTCTCATTCTCTTCATACTGTTCTTTTTAACTTCCCCCCAGTGTGATTTTATTCCTTCTTTCACGGAATGATTTTTCCCCAACTGTAGTTTTTCAACAGTGTCTGTATAGCACCTCCACCTGCTTTTATCCTGTGAAGGCATTGCCTCTAAAGAAACACCCTAAGTGGGAATTGTGCTGTTGTTGGAGCCAATATTTTACCCAGTGGATTAGTCCCAGTGGAATGAATAGGACGATTTGCATGCTTAACATTAGGCACACTGAAGTCCTTCACTAAATCAGGTCTAATGTGCACATTGAACTTCCCCTGACTTAGGAGAAATTCTGCAGTCCAAAAAACCTGTGATTTAAAGCCACCATGTGAAAACCTGGCTGTGCTGTGGCCAGTGACAAAGGTGACTGTGGAACCAGGGTGGTACCTCAGGTGTTGAGTCCTTAGACAAATACCCCAAGAACACAAAACCTGCAGTCAGGAGCTGTCCAGAAAATGAACCCTGTTTTGTACTGAAGGATTTGGTATTTTAAGAGTTAACCTACAAAATCAAACACAGTAATTTTATGTTAATTTCACTTCTGCTTTTTCCTACTAAATAAATTTGTTTCTTTTTAAACTGACTTCAAGAAAGAATAAGAGGGGGCAAAAATCTGCCTTTTTGTTAAATTAAAACAAACAAACTAAAACTTCTCAATGTTGTCCAATGCAATTCATTATGCTGGTGCAGTACTCTTTTTTTTTTTTCCTTTTTTTTTTTTTTTTTTTTTTTTTTTTTCCCTTTCCCTTGCCTGAAAAATGTTCTTTGAAGACTACATCATCAATAAACCACTCTGGTGAGGTTTAGAGGGCCTAGAATAATGAATAACAATTAGGGGCATTTAAAAGGTAATATTTTTTCCTGCAATTTGGGAATTGATTTATGAAGTTGGGGATCCTCCAATTTCATCAAATAAATGGTTTCTTAAACCAATTCTTCTTACCGTCATGGTAACACCTTTAGATCTGGCATGGTTAGAAAGCTTTCTTGCCAACTTATTGTTTTTGATGCAAATGAAGCATCTCAACTTGCACAATTAACAGAATTACTGTCTAAAAATGTTATACATTTTCTACAGGCCAGTTCAAGTAGCACAGTTTCAGTTTTACAGTGAGAACTATCCTGTTGGTGGGTTTCATCTGTGTGATGTTACACTTATTTTTGAAATTAGAGCCGTGGATATTTTTCCTCATGACATTTCTTGAAAATGTGTTGGAATTTGAAGGCCTCATGGGCACACCTCAAATGGAGCCATGCAGTGAGCCTGGATAAGTGAGTAAAAGGTCCAAGTCCTGCTTAGCAGCTTGGAAGGACAAACCATAATGCCAAAACCAGTCAGGGAAATCAATGAGTGGATGTGTAAAACACATGGAACAAAGTAGTTGGAGTGAAGGGTAGGATTGTGATAATCACCCCAGGGACAAAGAAGTGTCCACATCCTTAAAAGCAGCTGTGGAGAAGCACAATGTGTCCAGTCAGTGACTCTCAGGCTGCCTACATGACCTTCATCTCCAGCTCAGTGCCAGAGAGCTTTGATTCACCTTTAAACAACCAGCCCCTGGGATGTTTCCAGTATCTTGCTGGTGGGTCTCCTAATGGAATTAAACTATAATACCTTGCACTCTGGTAGGGCTGAATGTATGGATAAAAAGATGCTGAGCTAATAGTCTTTTTTACAGATCTGTAAGCCTCTTTGGAAGTACAAGCCAGGTAATATTTTCCAGAGGCTCTAACAAATTCCCCAGGCAGAATGTGTAAAGTTTTGAAAAACATTAAAATATCCCTTCCAACCCCAAGTAAGTTGAACAACACAACTTGTAGGAATCAAATATTTAATGCACCCAAAAGTACTGCTTATGGTGTATTGCAAATAAAATCTGTTTCTTCAGACTTCCCTCCCCTCTCCTTGTGTTGGGTGATGTATTGAACATCACCCTTTTGCTTATCATCACACTGCTGATTTTTTTTTTCCAATGGAGAATTCTCAGCCTAGGTGGTGTATTGGTAATGCAGAGGGCTGAGGTGGAGGAGAAAAGATGTTCCTGGAATTTCCCAGAACTGAAGATCAAGGGCAACATCTCCCAAAATTCTTTTACTGACCACATGCTTAGGGATCACCTCATGTTCTGTTGGTCCAGCCCTTGGGCTAGTGGTTGACTGCTCCTTTGTAGCCAGTGTGGAAGAGCATGAGAAGCACCACCTCAATGTCTTCAGGGATCTGAGTGTGGATGTTCATGCCCTTTCTTATTAAAGCTGACTCATACAAGGATTCATAACAAGGATTCATAAGATTTCTTGTACTTCCTTTCTTGTTGTTTTCCTTTTTCTTCTTTTTTTTTTTTTTTTTTTTTTTTAATTAGGAGGCAACATCGGCTTAAAATATACAAAGCTGGGTATTTAATTTGTATTGCTTGTTATGCCCTAATCCTACCCACTATTTAGGCTCATGAAAATATGAGCAATTAAGTTCTGGGTCTTTGTGAGCATTTCGAGGCCCTTTGGACTATTTTAATTCCAGCTCACTTTGAGGTACCAAATGTGATATCTGCAGTGGGTTAGGACAGGCAATGCTAATTAATTTTGAAGGATGTGTTTGGTAGAAATTTGATAACAGTGGCAAGAGCTCTTTGAATCTTCTTGGTGGTGGGTGTAGAGTACCTTGCTGGTCAGATACAGGCAGGGGATCCTGACTTGCCTTTTTGGGGGCTGAGCTACACCTAGAGCAGGCTGAACTGAAGGGGGTGGCTCCCTCATTTCTGCTCAGTAGGATGCAAGGAACCACTCCCAGAAATTTGATGGTAACCACAAATGCAATAGAAAATAGAAATATATTTTACTCAGCCAATACTCTGTCAGTGTGTCTTGAAGAAAACAGAACAAATGTTTGGAGATGCCCAGTAGGAGAGGGATGTGTGGAATTGCTAAATCCGATTTTTCAGTGTGGCACTAGATAGGTGGTCTGGAGAGCAACTAACTTTGTGCTGGCTGAGACTTTTCACACATTCAAGCTTATGTTTTCAGAAAGTGGAAAAAAATTAAAACAGTTTTTTTTCATTTTGAAAGTATTTTCAATACTGTTGCATAGAGAAATGGCATGGGTATCACAGTATTTATGAATCAACAACTTTAAGGAGCTTAAATATGAAAAACAATATATTTTTGTTACTTCTAAAGTATACTGTTTGGAAAGCAAAAAGCTTGTTTTCCCCACTGCAATTCTATAGACTGAATATCTGTCACTGCTTTTCATCAGATCAGCCTGGAGCTACTAAACCCTAATACCCTCAACAGACAACAGCCACAGTGCCAGGGAGGGATTGCCTGGGCTGCAGCTTCCAGAAACATGTGAATCACCCCAGCACTGTGCAGCTTTTTGTGCCTCTCTTGCAATTTCAGCAGGAAAATAAGAGTAATTAGAAAGCTCCATTTGGCACCAATGCTGCTGGTTTGAAAGTGACCTACTAAGCTGCAAAGCATTCTCCCCTCCTCCTCCTTTCTTCTCTACCCCACTC
Organism: Muscicapa striata striata; assembly: GCA_030060385.1. Lineage (NCBI taxonomy): Eukaryota > Metazoa > Chordata > Aves > Passeriformes > Muscicapidae > Muscicapa > Muscicapa striata. The sequence continues at coordinate 3,550,166 of JAREIS010000073.1, forward strand.
ACAATCTACATCTAAAATCTGGTCATCTCTAGCCTGGTGCTGTTGGGAGCTGAGCTGCTGCACTCCATGCACATTCCTGTTGTGTTTAGAAGCTGTTGATAAAAGATCTCACAATATTTATGTTGGACATACCCATGTATGTCAATACTGCCACGTCCTCGCTGCTGCCAAATTCTGTCTCCTTCTATTATTCTGATATATGGTGGGTTATTGTAGAGCACTTGCTTCTGTACTCCTTCAATGCTTGAGTTATTCCATAGTTCCTCTCTGAGAGTCTTTTGCTGCAGCTGTGACATTACTCATCCCTTAACCTAATTAGCTGGGTTTATTTACTCTGGGAAAAGGGAAGCACAGGATGGAGAGTGTACTGTGATCCAGCCCATCCTGCAAACACACAGCTGAGGTGTGCCAGAGGAGTCTCCATGTCATGAATCTGATTTTAGAGGTCTTTGCTGCTGGAGGGGGAGTGTGGTTTGGTTGCTGCTCTGTGCAGGGCTGTCCAACATCTCGTTGATATAAATAGAACCACAGGGAGAGAGACAGAGAAAGATGAAGTGGCTGACTCAATGTTTGAGTGATGGGCCAATGTAATGAAAGTTTTGCAATCTTTTGTAAGCAGGAGTAATAGGATAGCAAAGGAACACTGGGGAATCCATTACATTTGCATACTTATAATCCATCACAGTGATGAAATTAATTCACTTGTATCTTATTGCATGTGCTGCTGTATGAGGCAAAAGTGGTAAAAATGAATCTAAAGTATGGATTTGTCAGTATTTCAAGCATTTATATTTCAAGCAAAGTAGTCCAATATAGAAGCGATTGTTTAAATGGTAAAAAAATTGAAAGATGTCTTTCCTCAATAGAGGTAATATTTTGATTTAATGATGTCTGATCAGCACAACATTTAAGGATTGCCGGTCACCTAAATATCTGTATTCAGACCTACATATTGATTTAGATTTCTAAATGTACCCAGCTCCCCTAGTCAAACTTTGGTTGATGAGAATGACATACTTTTTTTTTTTTCTTGCTATAATTACAATATTTGTTTATTTTGAGGTAGATTTAATGTGCCATATAATTAACTGGTGCAGAGAATTAAGCTATAAAGCATACTATTATCTCTTAGGCTTTTTCCAGGGCTATATGAGATTGTCACATATGGCACTGGTTGTTGATAACTAACCTAATGAAATGATACCATCACACAGAGGCTGTTTCTCAGTATCCGTTCCCACTGATAAGAAGTTATCTGTCTTGATATTGATTTGACATCTATCTGCTCCGTATGTGACTTTGGAAACTAATGACTGAGGTTGTACTGAATATTCAGAGATAAATTTTCAGATGAGCAAGGGACCAGCCTTCCTATTTCTCAGAAGCTTTTTTTTCCCTGCCTGCTAATGAACCGTGGGTGCAGGCATTAGCTCTGAGACAGCTTTTCATGATTGAAGATCAGATCAGCTGAGGGCTAATATTTGTGCTGGCGATGCATCATGTGGAGGAAACCAAGGGTGCAAGTACTGATGGAAGTTTGGCAAAGTGAAGGGCAGTTTTCTAAAAGAGTCAGGCTGAAGATAATGCTCCTTTCCTTAAAGTACAGCTTGATGTCAATGGAGCAACTCAACTGAAAATTATGAGAAGTGCCTGCTGTCATTGACCATCCCACTAGGGATCTGGAGCACTTGGAAAGGAAGGAACCAGCCTGACTTTGCAGGATGAGCAGGCCATTCATCTGTGTGCAAGCCAGAATTGCAGCAGAGGGAAAACAGAACATGCAGCTCCATGACTGGGTGTGAATGGGGCTGGGACAGGGGGAAAGATGTAATTTTGGGGTTTTGGTATCTTTGCCAGGTGTACTGGCAAAGCAGAGACAGGAAAGGTGCCAGGGCATGGCCAGGCTGCCTGACCTCCCCTCCTCTGCTGCCTGAGCTTGGCCCCAAGGCTGGGATGTGTGCTGTGAGTGCAGTGCACACAGAATTCCTTTTTTGTGTTAGCTCCGTGGGCTGGGCAGGAATTTGGTTGCATTGCTTCCCCTGAATCTGCCCAGAGTGCCTTTGGAGGGTGAAGCTGGTGCTTTCACTCCTTACATGCAATCATATCTGTCAAACAGTCCAGATACTTTAGAATCTGGTACAGCGTGTCAGGAGTGCGGGGTCTCCCAAAAGGCAGAGCTCTAAGAAAAACACCAGTAACACAAAACCCCCCTAAGACAGTCAATATGACTTTATCACACATATTTATGCTTGCCTGACAGCCAGCAGTGAAAGAGAATGGGAGTGAAAAAAATCCTTCTGAGGGCAGTACAGAGCAAACAGCATCCCTGTTCAGGTGAATTGTCCTCTGGAGAAGCCTCTGGAAAGAGCAGCTCCAGCCTGGGGTGTGTCTGTGTCCCCTTGGTGCAGGGGGAGCAGAACACTCTGTGCTGAGAGCCCCATGCCTGCAGGGCTCCTTAGAGAGGGGCTCAGCCTGGATTGCCACTAGTGCAAGCCCAAGGACTTGTCAGGGGTTGTGGCACATCCCTGGAGTACATCCTCTGGTTTCCAAAGGGATTTGTGTGCTCCACATCCACCTGTGGCACGAGCCAAGGCATGGTGGGTGAGGATAGTTGAGAGGAGGACATCAAAAGTGCTCCCCTAATGCAACCTGAACTCCTAATGAGGGCAGGTTCTTTGGAGTTGGGCAGAGGGGATTGGAATCCCTTCCTCTGGGTTCATAGCTGATGTCAACAACATCCCAAAGAGTGAATAGGTGATGAATGTTTGCATCAGCTCCCACAGCACTGGTGCCACTTTAGAGAGCTCTGGTTTTCAGTGCTCTTGTTAGCTCTGTAACCTTTCTGAACTGCCTTTGCCCAGCCTGCTGCATGCTGCATTCTTTTCTCAGTCCATTGCATTTTGTTTCTGTATTACACCATTTTTTTTAGTGTTTCCATATTTATGAATTCATCCATCTACAATAACAATTACAGTTGGAATGTTTACTTTGCCTGATAACATTTACAGTTCATCTACTGGGCAAATACTTGTTATTCTTTGCTTATTTTTTTAAAATATATATTATTAGAAGAGCTTTTATAAAATTTAATTCATTCCTCCCAAATATGTTCCTTTTCACACAATTGGCAGGAACAAAAAAACAAATCGGAACAAAAAAACAAATCAGAACAAAAGCAGCCTCATCTTCCCCAAAGAAAAACTAAAAAAGGAAAAAAAGGGAGTTGAGAAAGACACCAAAATGATAAAGGCATAACCAGGATCTAGCATTTAACTTGAATTATTTTTCTGACAGTTTTACATCATCAGGTGCAATTGTGGGTGACTTAATTTTTGTGATCTTGTTTTGTTTTGTGTGAAAAAACCCAGGGCTGGCATTCTCCTGATCAAGAGCTTGGTGCCCACAGGCTGTTCAGCAATGATGTTCATCACAGGCAACTTCTGATCCACCATATGAATCACAGCAGCCTTGGAGAGGCTTTTTGATTTAGACACAGAGGTGCTTGGCATCATGCTGAGAAAGGAGAGGGATAACAGGCTGCTGGTGCCCAGGGCAGTGTCCCAGCTCCAGCCACTGCAGGAAATGCTCCTGGGATTCCTCTGGGACAGCAGTGTCTTCTCTGCTGGCCCTGGCAGCCCCCTCACCCAGCTGGGTTAACCCTCACCTGCACAGGGCTGTCCCCCAAAGCACCAAGGACCACAAAGAGGTAAATACAGGCATTTTGTTGCCTGTGGAAGTCTTCTCCAGCTCCACAAAGCAGAGCATGCACTGCCCTGTCCATCCTGGTTCAGTGAAGTGGTTAATGCTCTGTGCAGTGCATGGGATTTATTTAGTGCAGATAGCTGAGGGACTCGGTTTAATGCTCACTGGAAGGATATTGGCACACGTTTTTGGACTGCACTTTGCTCTCTGCCTTGATGAACTAAGCAGATACTGTACCATGAAAGGGAAGAGGAAGCTGGAACTTGGAATAATGTCCCTGTTTGTCTCACAGCGTGCTGCTGCTCATGTTGAGTTGGCGCCGGTCCTGCTCTGCTTGGAGAACGCAGCCGTAGGCTCTGGTTGTGGGAGGATGAGCCCGTTGTTATCTGGCAGGGCTGGTGAGAAAGGAAAGGAAGGTTGATTCTGGCCAGATGGGAGATGCTTTCCCAGTGTGAGAAAAGCGTGCATGGAGGCAGATTATGCTCTGAACAAAAGAAGCAAGCAAGAGCCCTCCAGTTGGTGCGAGGGAATGAGGAGTGGGACAATAGGTATTGCCAGGAAACACCTGGCTGCAGGAGGAAGCTGAGGGGACCTTCCAGGGACTGAAAAGCCTCGTTGTAAAATGTGTTAATTGACAGTGAACAAAGCATGGGGCAAAGAGTCCAACCCTTTGTGAGGAGATGGGAATGTCCTTCCTCTGCGCTGTGGTTTAATTTCCAGCAGTCTCAAATCTCTGTGTTCTTTGTGGTTGGATCAGTCAAGAAACATTTTTCATGTTAAGTCTGAATATTTGAGGGGACAAGCTCATAGGGAGGAGCTGTACATTTGAATGCTGGAAGGAGTCTGCTCAACACCTTTGGAAGTGAGGTTTGTCAAATAGGAGAGAACAAGACCTGAATCTTCATCTTTCCTGAAAATGTTACTGCACTTATGAGCAGACAGGTAGTAACAGAGGAGTTACCTACTTAACACAGGCTCAGAAGCTCTGCATTAAATTTCTAGAGGATAGTAATTGTAAAGAGAAAACCTCTTTAAATGAAAAGGTGTGAAAGCACGCAGATAAGAGGGTGCAAAACTAAAATAAGCAATGTAAAAGTGGAGAACAAAAGGGAGTCTTGCAAAGGGTCAGCAGAGAATTGAAGGTGAGGGGACTGGAAAGAGGGTTATTGCAACCCTGGAGTGACACAGGCAGGGAAAGTGCAGGGCAGGCTGGGCTACCCAAATGTCTGCAACTCCAATGGGGCTGGAGTCAGCCTGAAGGTGGGGACATCCAATACAGAAATTATCTCTGAACCATCTTTCATCTTTTTTTGTCATGCACAGAAGTTTTTGCTTTCCCACTTTTACCTCTCCCTTCCTCTCTGTTGCTTTGAGAATTTCTAGTGGTTTTCTATATTTTATCTGCTTTTATGTGAAAAAATGAATAAGGAATCAAAAAGGAGAATTATTTTTATTTTCCATTGCATTTTGACAAGGCAGTGAAGTAGATATGGAATGGGTATCTCCTCACCTCTATCATGATTTTTCTTTCAAACTATAAGGACTCTTCCTACTCTGTTTGGAGGTATAAACCAGAATCAAATAAAGTGAAGATCATAGGCAATGAAAATCATCTCCATCCAATTCTGAATGAATGAAGTCAATTTTCCTGCTCTGCCTGCACTATCAGAGGTCTGTATTGGTGGGCATTGCCACAATCCACATGGTTTTCATCACTGCAAAGAGGTTAAATCCACCATGTCTTTACCATGCCAAATAATAACAAGAAATCATGCTTTAAGTATGCACCTGTGTAAGCTATTTTTATGAGACAAAAAAGGCTTCCTGGTCCCTTGTGGGATCATTTATATGATGGAAATAAGAAATATGGTATTGTTTGGCTGGGAGGATATAATTCCTTAATTACCTGAGGCATGTCTGAGTTATTTTGGAAAGGTTGTTATGAACAGCATGGTATCAGCTCTGCGACTGTAAAGAACAAGAACCAATAATGTAAGATCCAATTTGTTCTGGCAAATAACAACCTGGGTCAAAAGGGTTGGGTGGGGGGGCAGTAAATTGAAGAATTTACCCAATGGCAAAATACTCAGATTTTCTTTCAGAAAATATAGTTTCAGCAGTGTGGATGCTGAGGTGCTAAAGGTAATAAACTGGGGGATAAAATAACAGGGGTAAAAGAAGTGGTGGTGCAGATGTTGCTGGTGCTGGAGGGGAAGAAGTGTTGCCTCCCTCCCAGCAGGATGGCTGGGCTGCTAAGAAAAATTTTCATCCCTCTGATTTTGGGTGGCCTTTTTCTTAGTTAATTTTTTTAATTGTTGTTTCTTTGGAGGATTTTTTTTTTTTTGCTACCCAAATGTCTCTGTGTACTAATAAATTGCACCTGTTGGGAGTCAGATTTTACCTTCCTTAGGAATTTCTGACCTACAAAACTTCTCTAGAAACTGGTTTAATCAGTTTTAGGGACTGTATGGGGTTTGCATGTTCCACACTTGCTGTGGCAGAGTTCTTAACAAAGGTGGATTAGGGAGAGCTTGACTGTGCCATCCCCTTCTGCTACAAGGGAAACACTCCTCTGGGTTTTTACAAACAGCTTTGCCTTTCCTACCTCCCATTATTTTATATTTCTGTCTATCCTAAGACAAACCTTACTTGGCCATGTGGCAGTAACTTCACCATCACTGTCACATTTTTGTGCGAGAGAATGGTGAAAAATAAAGTCACCTTTGGTCAAAATATTATTTTTCCTAATGGGAATTCAAAATGAGGTTTCAAAATTATGGTAGAGGACTGTGGACAGAAAAGTTTGTTTCAAGTGTTTCCAGTGATAGTATGACTGAATATATATGATTTATTTATTTATTTTTTTAATGGATTACAAAACTATGAATTTGTGATGAAAGGCTTGATGGCTTTATGAATAAGTGCTAGTTGATGCTATTTAAGTAGGATTCAATTAAATCTTCATAAAATGAGCAGAGTGAAAAGGCTTGACATGAACTGAGGCCCAGGAAGGCAAATTGCCATGTATGAACTATTCCATGGAAATCAGATTACTTTTCATAGCTGCAAAAATGTGCTTAGCTTAAACATATTGGGCCAAATTCTGTTCTCATTTATATGTGTGTAATGTGGAGCTAAGTGCAATATTTGGGTAAATCTATTTCAAATAATTAGTTGATAGTCTTGGAGGGAAAAGAAACCATTGCTAATTTAAATATTGGCATATTCTGTTTTTCAAACAGATGTTCAGACTCTTATATTTTGGCATCCCAAGATGAAAAGATAGCGCAGTTGCACAAGAGGGGTTTTATGGAGCCTGTCAATGGAAATGAGAAAACTCTTGGGCCAAAATTCAAACAAGTTCTATACAGAGTTGCCCACAAAATTTCCGATCCTGAGAGCTGTGGGGAATCCCACTGACTTTAGAAATTCCCTTCTCTATCTCACAGTTTGTGGGATTGAGGCTTGACAAAACCCAGCACTGTTGTCCTGGCTCTGTGGAGGTAGATGGCAAAATGCCTTTGGCATAAGCAAAGTCAGACCTTTCACTATTATCTTTTTCAGACACTGAATTAAACCCACCTCCCCTCTATTTTTTTTTCTTTCCCTGAGCGAGTTCAATCTCTTGTTACTTTACCAAGTTTTTAATTTGAAATCTGAAGTCATTTTTTACCTTGATATGCCTATATAGCTTTAAAATGTACAATAAAACAGAGTAGGTATGTTATTGCCAGAATATGAATCCAAGGCAACTAATTCAATTGAAAACAAATCTAAAATCTTCCTTCTATTGATTATTTATTTGAACCAGTGGGTATCCTTGTTCTGCATTTATCCCCAACACTTTTTAATACAATAAACCCCACCCCCCCCAAAAGTAGCATTAAATTCTCACTCTTCTGAGCTTGTTTTTAAAACTCCATTACCATTTACAAGAAAAACTATTTGCCTGGTTGCTTTTAAAGTCTCTAACTTTACTTGTTTCCCCATTACAAAACCCCTTACTGTTAGGAAAACATCAAGTCAGCTTCATAGGATACTGAGATACAATAATGCCAGATGATTTGTCCAAATTATCTGCCAAAGTTTGGTGGCATTATGGGGAGTAGAGTTTCTATCTCAAACTCTCAGTTCAGCCTCATAGACCATCTTTCCTTTGAAATCTGTGATTCAAATGAGAACATACTGAGCCAGAACCACTCTGGGTTAAAATAGCAACTTTTTCAGTAGTTTTCCTTTCATCCCAATTATACTGTGATACAACAATGCAGATCAGCAAAAGGACTTCTGATTTACTGCAAGATGAGAGAAGACCCATAGATAAAAAAAAAAATAATCCATTTGTGTCAATTAAAAATATTTACACTGTGAAGCACATTATCAACATGTAGTAATAATGGAAAAGGAAATCTTACCACTCTTCTCCCTTCCTGTGGAAATTGGAATTCAAATTTCTATTTATACAATGCCTTGACTTAAGACTTCCCAGCTTTTGCTTTCTCTGTAGCCTGACAGTGAACACATGTTTTTCTCTAAGTATAGTGTAATCAGGAATTAATATAACAAGGTAGGAGACATGCAGGATTAAATTGCATGACTTCAGCTTGACTGATCTGGCTTCTATTTGCTTCAACTGTTGCTCAGATCTCTGTATTTTACCCTGCTCAGAAACATGGCCTGGAAACAGCCCCAAATAGTTCAGAGGGTCCAGGGGGCTGAAATATTTTCAACCAATTTCTGTCACCTTGACATTTTTCATGCCATCCACCTGCCTGTATAGAAGTTGTACTTTGCTTTAGTCTTTCTCTGTATACGTTGTCTTCAATACCTAAATCACCTCCTTTTAAATGCTACATTATTTAACTTTTCCCTCCACTAGAGTGAACATATGAACTATCTCTTTCCAACTCCTGTATTTTCATTCATTTTATGGACTGTGTAAGGTTTAGGGTCATATAAAATGTCTGCTTAGTTCATCTCTAACCAAAGGAAGTTAGATAAAGTCAAGGCATTCTCCTGCCAGTCTTTCATTGCCTTTCTGGTACCAGATTTTCAGAGGACTCTGCATTTCAGATTTTTTATTTTGGGCTGAATTTGTTGCTTCCCACATGCAAAGTAATGCAGGAGTTTTCAGAAGATCTTCAACCAGATGTTGAAAGCTTCACTTGACCTACTGGAGTGAACTGTACAAGCTTTGGATTCTCATTGCTAATCCTGCTTTATCTTGGGCAATGGACAGCATAGAAGGTGGACAACTCATGATTATCAGAAGATTGAGGATGGGCTTATCTTCTAGAAGAAAAGCTGGCCCCTGCTGAGTGGCCAAATCTATTTTTAGAACTAGTAATAATAAAAATAATGCCAGTTTGGCAGCCCAGCATTGCACCAATTAATTCATGTTGACTTCCCTGAATTACTTGTGTCCAATCAAAATTTAAAAGCTAAAACGTCAATATTTAATTTCAGCAGTCTCAGCTGAAAGGACTTTTTCTGCAATTTTTACATGAAATGTAATCCAAAACCTTTTGTTCAGATTGAGTAAGCACCAAACAAAAAACTCCAAAACAAACCCCTCAGCTACTTTTGCAAATCCACAACTGGATAGAGCTTTTGGATTTGGAATCTCCACAGTGGTGACCCCAGCAGAATTTGGAGTAGGTGAAATGCTGGGTGCCAGCCATGGAGTGGTTTAGCAGAGGTTTCAGGTGTGCTCAAAGGTGTTCCTCTGCAATCAAAGCCCAAGAAAATATTCCAGTGATTCAAAGCAGTTGGAGACTTCTCCATAGCTGCTGGAATTCCCAAACATGCAGCTGTGGCCATCTTCCATCCCCTTCATATGACTCAGCCAGTGTAAAAGGGCAGCTAACTGGGAAACAAAAAATCTGGCTCAGGTTTGTTTCAGAGAAGAACTCTTGAAAGTAGATGCTTATAGGAAATTAATTTGAACCATCCTCATTTCTTGGACCTATAAATTTGGGCCATAAATTTTTCAAGAACAGGTTTCTTTATAAGATCTCCAGGCCTTATTACTTCTCAGTGGGATAGAAATTGTGTGAAAAAAAAACCCCAACAACCTGCTTTGTTCAAGTATTTTGGCACTCTGCCCTCTTGCTTTAGAATATATAATGGGTAGAATTTAATGGAATTTTTCTGATCTGAAGTGCATTCTGAGTTCCTTTTATGTCTTGGGCAGTGGCTTGGGGAAGCAGTATTTGCTTCTGAACAGTTTTCACACCCCCATGCTGCTTTTCTTTCTGCAGAGGTTGTGGAGCACACATTCCTAGGTGGAATCTGACAGGCACAGTGACTAAATGGACAATTCCAGCACTTCCAAACACTCCTGTCATTCAGCAAGAGAGAAGTCTCTGCTGATTAGGATCAGAGTGGTCCATGACAAAGTCGAGGAGTGGCCTCTGTCAGGAATACATTAGTCAGTGCCATGGCAAAGCCCTCAGCCTGGATAGTGGGGAAAGCCTTTCAAGGCAAGAGGAGGGAGTTTAAAGGGTGTTCTGCTCTCTTTAGACAAGACCATACCCCACTTTCTTCTGTAGGCTGCTTGGCTACTGCAGTCCATCTTGCTCTGTGCCATTGGCAGGTCTCTGCTCCCCCATCTGCAGGGAGTGACAGGTCAGTGATTTGCTGTTTCTGCAGTTTTAGGATCCCGTGAATTCTTGGGTGCACACTGCCTACTACTCAGAACTAAGTAACTTGTTGGCACAATGGCATCTCTTGTGCTGTTCCTTCACCTGCCAACTTTCCCCTAGCACAGGCAAGTCCTCTCTCTCCTTCCATTAATGCACAAAACAAGACTTTTAGAAGCTGCCAAGAGTCCCCTATAGGACTGAAGGACTTGGATGTGACACGGCCTCCTCTCTGTTTGCCTGAGATGAACAGTAACCTTACTGTATTTCCCCACCTTGATGAAAGGCAGCTCACAAGATTAAAATAACAGGCTGCAAAAGCAAATGCAGTATTATACCACATTAATCCTCTGACACAGCATTCATCCAAATGCCACAATGGCTGTGATACTCCTGTACAGGCATGTGATTCATTCACCATTATTTGCCATAATTATCTTGCCCAGAATTAGAAAAGATTAAGTGAAACTTGGTGGTCCATGCACTTAAAAGAACAATGGAAAAGAATTTTAAAATAAGTGCTGCTAATCACCTTTGCTAAGCATTTTCCCATAATCTGTGTTTTTAACAGGAATTTATTGCAGTAAGTGTTTGTTAGTGTCCATTTGTCATCAAACATTAAACACGTCTTTGAGTTTCTCGTGATTTATCTTGATGTTTTGAAAGAATGGCCATGTGGTTAGTTGTGTGCTACAAATTATAATGGTTATAAAAACTGTAAATTATCTCCCTTTGTGATGTACATTTCCCTTGCTTGGAACTAATGGAGATTGGTCTTAATGGAAACATTTAGACCAAACTCTGATCACCATTGGTTTTAGTGTAATCCTGGAGTGGTCTCACTGAACTCAAGAATTTAAGCTGGTCTATTTCTGGTTAGCTCAAAAGGAAAAAAAAATTTAAATTGAGCTGTATATTCCTTTTCTGATTAACATTTAAAAAATATTTTTTCTACCAGAAATGGCATTTAGAAAGCAAGAGGATTTGAGATGACTATAACATATTTGTTTAAGAACTGGATGGATCAGAGGATTTGAAGAAAATAATTCTCAAGTCTATATACCCAGTGACTGTGACAATAAAAGTGAAATAGATGTTCAAATATGGAAATTAAAAATATGTCAGGACCAAATTTCTCATTGTATTTACCAGTTTTGTATTAGAGAACAAGGTTCTGAAGTACATTTCTGAGGTGGTTTGGGGATCTGTAGTCAAGGACTAATAATCTTGATTGTTGTAGAACACCAAATATATTGGTGACAATTAAATATCTTTCCCCCCTGTATTGTTACATACCTGCATAAAACGAAGAAAAATAACTTACTGAGCAGGAAAAAGTACAGCAAACATTGTGTATTATGTGCTTTCAAAACTGTGTACTGCTGTTTTGTTGATGTTTTTAAAAACTTACTTTGAATCACTTATGGTAACTCTGCCAGCCCTGGGCATGAACAGTCCTCCAGAAACAGTCTTGCCTGTCTTAAGGATGCTTCTCAAAAATAAAGCAAGGCATCAGAATCTGGCCCTAAATCAGCTGTATTAGGGAACTGATTCAGTGGTTTTGGATGCAGATAGGGATAATCTGGGTCTCTCCTAACTTTGCAATGCAGTAGAGCCCAGCACTGGTGCTGGTGCTGCAGAAGGGCAGCCAGGAGGAGAGAAAGGGCCTGGGGGGATGAGAGATTTGTGAATTTACTCTTCATGCAGAAAGCTGGCAAAGCTGCACTGACTCAATAAACTGGTGTTACAAAGCCTAGCATGGAGAAACCAAAGATTTTTTTAAAAAATAATTCTATTTCAGAATTAATTAAAATACTGTTAGGATTGATTGTACTGCCTGCATTAGGATAATAAGCTAAGATCAACTTGGATATCACTGGGATCCCTCAGGTGAATAAGTGCTTCAGCAACATAGATGTTGCAGAGTTGATATGATAATTAATATGCCTTTTATTTCTCAGTTCTGGCATCTCTGTGCTGTTTTATGAATCAGACCTTATTGATTAAGTAAAATAAGACTTAGAAGAGGAGCAAAGAAGCCCTGTAAATTCGGAAGCCAGGCATAATTAGTTTGCACAGGTTTTGTTGTTAGAGTTTCAGGTATCAAATCAATACAGTAACATTAATAATTAAGGACTTGGATAAATATACCAAGTCTTAGATTAGAGCTTTGAGCTTTAAAATGCTCACATAAAAGGTTTTCCTGAGGCTTTAAATGTTCTAAAGTGCTATAATGTGACTTTTCAGCTAGAGATACTGTTAAGAAATACCAGGCTACTGTACCAGGGAGAGATTTGGATATCTCCAGGTTGGAGAGTACCTACTGCATGTCCAGGGAAATTGCTGGCATCACTTTTGCAAGGTTTGCCTTTCCTTGGTTGCAACTTAGGGGAAAAAAAAAAAAAAAAAAAAAAGGATTGAAAATAAAAATAAATAATAGCAGACAACAAAAATGCTAGGAATGTTCTTAATTCGAAATGGAGAATGTGGCCAGGTTGGGGTTTTTTGGTACTTTTTGCATGTGAAAACACCCTGAATGTGGCAGGACATCAGAAAGCCACATGAATTCCAAAGGATCCTGAAGGGACAGGGATTAGCCTGATACCTCTGGCACCTCCCAGCATTGCAGTCCCTCTGTGAGTGTCATCCTCAGCCTGCTGGGAGCAGGGCAGGGCCAGCTCCTCCCTCTGCCTGATTCCCAGGGAAGGCAAGAGCACTCCTTGCTCTACTGAGTTTCCTCTTTGTATTCCATCTGAAGATGCAAAATCAATAATCAAAAAATGCTTTACTTTTCTGTCGTGACAGTCTCTAAGTCAGAAATAATGTTAATACTTCCTCTCTGAGTGGTTTACTTTTCACCATACTATTTTTTAACAGATAATCTAAACCAGATGTTTTCAGTTTTGGTGTAATTAAGTGGCTTTTTGGGTAAGCTGGCTCACTTCAAATTATCAAAACATATGTATCTCTTATTCCCTTTGAATCCCTTCTGTTAAGACTTTCATTTGGAAGCACATCCAAACCACTTTTGAGTTACTTACTTTAATCATTATTTAATTTAGCACACTGACATAAACTACCCCAAAAAGCCGTGCTGTAGTGAGTCTGATAATACACTCACTGACATCACTGGAACATTTTCCATTGGCATCATTTGTACAAAGAGTGCAGAGAATTTTCTGTAGGGCTTGCTTGGAAGGAAAATAATATTTCTAATTGCTTTAATAGTCACTAAGTGAATAGGCAGGAGATGAGGGGGGTGAACACAGGGTGTGTGTGACAATATGATGATGCACACAGCGTACTGACACAGTGATCTGTGTGGAGGAGAAAGAAAATGGGGAGAATGTTTTCCTTCTGGAAACATGGGGGATGAATTTAGGCCAGACTGTGGCATCTGCTGGAGGAAATGGAAAGGTCTGTGTGGCCCTGTCCATATCGATGCAAAGTCAGGCAAATTTTGTCTGACTTTGCACAGACAGTCCAATATCTGACTGTGCACTGAAGCAGCCTGTGAGGATTTATTTATGTGTTTCCCCCTGCCTGATGAGCAGCTTTCAGCCTGTGCAGCTGCCAAGGACCACTGCTGTGCACCCAGAGTCAGACCTGTGCTGCTCCAGCCTGGGAGACTGGAGCCAAACTGCAACCCAGACCTCAGGCTGCTGGTTTTCCTGCTAAATTCCTCATGACTGCTTTTAAAATGTAATGAGGCTAATGCAGGAATCCATTTAAACAACTTTACAGAGGTGCTTGGAAGTACTCCTCATTCAGAATGAAGAGGTGTGGTGCCCTTGCCATGTAGAGATGGGGTGGCAGCTTTTTAAATCTCTTGCCTAATATTTTGCATCAGCTGGAATACTGGTTCTCATTTCCCAGCAGAAACAGCCTATAATTTGTACAAAATAATTTTGCTTTCTTTGAAAGAGGAAGAGAGGTCATATTACTGAAGTTGTTATTGTGGTGTGATTCACTCTGTTTTTGTTTATTATGAAAATTGCAAGGAATTTCTTTGTTTCTCCCTGTGTGCCTGTTTGAAAGGCATCTGTTGGAGGCAGAGGCTTACTAAAGGAAGGATTTGGAGGTTTGCATCACTTCCAGTAGCTCTTGTTTCTCATTTCTATCTCCTTCAGTAGGCCAGGTTGTAGGGAGCCTGAAGCACAACAGAGCTGTGTTCCAAGATAGTGGCAGAACTTCCCAGCTCAGTCTGAAACAAGGCTGGGAAAGATGTTCCAGAAGCTGGTTTCAACTGGGCTGTGGCCAGTGTGAGTGGTGTAGGTGACTAATTAGCCATGTGGTTTCATCAGATTCTTGAGAAGACTTTACTAATTACTTGCACTGTGATTAGAGATGGAAATTGTGTTTCAATAGAATTTTGTGTGATTGCAATTTCTTTAAAAGTTCATCAGGAGCCAAGATATAAGTCTACAGGACAGTGTCCTTGGCATTAAAGTTGTGTAAACCTGCAAAAATTACCCAAAAGGAGTAGGCTGTGAGGATTTCACTGGTAGCAACCTTTCATTCTGTGATCACAAAAAAACTTTATTAGGCTGGAACTCTCTGTGGAACAAATATCCTTTCTTCAATCTCAGTGGCTCATGGCCTTCCATCCTATGAGAAAGAATAAGAAGGCATTCCTTTCATTGAAAGAATAAAACAAAACTAGAGGGAGAAAAAAACCTGACCTCTAGGAAGGGTTTCAACTCCTTGGTTTGGGTAAGTAATACACACATGCATTTGTTTCTGCACTGCAAAATGTAGATATTGCAGTACAATGTGCCTACATTCCACTTGGTTTATCCATGGAGAGTTTGATAGAAATGCCAATTTATATATTTTGGTGTTCTTATGAAGTGCAGCACTGATCCAGGAGGTCAGAAGCTGTGAAAATGTTGGTATTGTGTGATCACCTTCTCTCTCTATTTTCACTGATACTTTTTAATACAAAAATCCTTCAACACAGAAGAAATCTTTTCTTGTTAGGAGCAGAATCTGAAAATCCTTCACCCAGGCCACCCAAGCTCAGGGTCTGGAGCAAAGCAAAACAAATACTTAGCAAAGGCTGTGCACAGGCTGCAAATGGATCAGAAAAACCCTGTCAGGCTTCCAGGCTACATGACAAGTCCAGCAAAACAGTAGCTGTTATCTGCAGAGCTGGGGCAGCAGGAGATAGCAGCTGTGAATACTCGTGCAGGAATGGATTTCTTCATGTCAAAGTCTGGGGTTCATGTGCATCTTTATTTCTTGTCTGAATGTGGTAAAGTTGGAACTAATAAAACATAATGGCTAGTTTAATTAAAACAATTTAGTGGAGACTCCAAGATGCCTTCTGATATAAAAGATACAATTTAAACAAAACATAAGAAGCTGGTCATTACTATTTCAGCTTAAGTTTAGAAGAATCTGTGGATATTCAGTGGATCTAAGCTCAGCAAGTACACACTGGAAATTTCCATTCCAAGCCTTTATTAATTATGTTTATACAATTTACTTTCATTATCCATATTTTTGACATCACATTCTTTCACTTATTTGTACTGTATATTTTTATTGTGGGTTGTTGGCACAGTAATTCCATATATTATCTGACTCTATAATTTTGGCTTGAATTAGCATTTTATATACTGTATTTTAATGGCAAAACTTAATCACAAATCCACAGTGGACAGAACTGGCACTCTCAGCTTGCTTCTATCTTCAGCTCTGTACTTTGCATTAGGCACAGCAGCCAAATGCTCAATGGCACAGGATTGTGGCCTGTGTGAGAGGCTCTGGTGGGATTAAGAGACCTGGTTATTAGTCCCTGTTGTTGGCCTGTGGATTTGGGAGCTGCCAAACCCAATGAGCAGGAGAACAGCAGGAAAATGGTCACTGAGGCTGCAGGGATGGGACATCCTCTGGCTGGAACCTGCCACACCTACTCCTGAAAGTCAGGAGAGGAAAACAGTGCTGGAATTTTTTGTATGGGCCCTGTAATTGTGGAGACTTCTTTGTGCACAGAACAACAAAGAGAAAAGAGAACAAAAAATAAATTAGTATTTTTCTTTTCCCCCCTGCCCTGGGGTGAGTACACACTCAATCCCGTACAAATTTGATTTTTCTCCCAATTTGATTTTGAGTTGCTGTTATGGTGTTGGCTTTCATGGAGTTGGTGCTGATTGATGCTGGTGTAAAGGAAGGATTAGGTCTGTGATGGGTTGAACTTAAGGGTCCAAAGGACCTGTAGGAGTTGCTGATGGGCAGCAGCAGTGCAGAGAGCCCTGCCTGACCACCCCTTATTCCACTGCAGCAGTTTGGACTGGGCAAGGAGCTCTGCTGTACATGCTCGCCCTGTGACCTCTTGGACAAGCCTTAATTCCTTCAGGCTTCTAATTTCCAATGATTAAGTTATCTAACATATTTTTGATCAAATCCTCTTTGACAGACACAGGTTTTGTTTCAGCAAAACTACTCAATTTTCCTTGTCTGAGGGAGTCAGTACAGCTATTAGAGTAAGAAAAGGAGGCTTGGAAGCTTTGTACTCCCTAAAGTATTTGAATAAGCAATATATTCTGGCTGAAATAGTGTCCTGCAACCTGTTTAGGATGATGTATTTGCAATTAACCCCTAGTTGATAGCTTCTGATGCAAAGCAACCTTTTTTTTTTTTTTTTTTTTTTTTTTTA
Source organism: Muscicapa striata striata (assembly GCA_030060385.1). NCBI lineage: Eukaryota > Metazoa > Chordata > Aves > Passeriformes > Muscicapidae > Muscicapa > Muscicapa striata. The sequence continues at coordinate 3,567,170 of JAREIS010000073.1, forward strand.
AACAGGGCTCCGTATAACTTCTTTACATTAACAAAAAAATATTTTCTTACAGAAGCAGAGTTGTTTGAATATTGGAAATGAGCTGCTGGTCCCTGATAACCCACCACCTTTCAGAGTCTTAACAAAATAGTAAAAACAACTTTGTCTGGATGATTGCCTTGACTGTACTCAGAATCCTCCCTGGAGCTCCTTGCTGCACTATCAATGTATCAGATGAATCGATGCTGTCGGTGCAATAATTTTAGGCAGAAGACAAAACCACTTCAAAGAGTATAATGACTTGAGAGTTTGTCAATAAGATGTCTTAATGTTTTTGACAACACCCATTTTGTTGACACAGTGGGTGAGGAAGCCTGACATCATTTATTGTGTCAAGTGAACAGATTTAGCTGCTGGTGAACCACATGGTAAATTATGCTTTTCCCCCTTCCTGTTTGAGCTATCAATCCTGTTTTCCTTTTGGAAGCTGATGATTACTTTTTTTCTCCCCATCAACTAAAAGACAATGTCATTATTTCTCAGGGAAGAAAAGTAGTATAATTTCTGAATCCCTCTGGAAGGAGCCTCTGAAGTGCCATTAATTCATATTTAGCAAACAAGTTGAATAAGATATCCCACCCCATTGCTAAAAGAAAAAGTGAGATAGCTTTATTTATAAGCAAGGATCTTTTATAAGAGAAAATCTGTTTTACCATGCATGGCAAGTTCTCAGCTAATTTAAAACATTTAAAGTTATGCAAAACCACTTAGAGAGTTGAAAAATATGTAAAGATATGTAAAGACACTAAGTATCTTGTTCAGTACTATAATAACAGAAAAATCAAGACCATGTTTTGACTTGGGATTTTATCTTTAGAGCTCCTTGCAGAGAGGCTTTTTTCAATACCTGTGTGTGGGTTTAGTTTCTTCTTCTAATGCTTTCTTTTCTTGTCTACTCAATCCTTACAAACTTTGATAGTATTTCGTAAGAACGAGTATTATTCATAGAGGGAAGTCCATAAAGATTGTTGTTCATCAGTATTTGTCTTCAAACTTTGAAGTCTAATTGCAGGAAGATAGAGACATTAAACAATTACCTGAATGCTCAAAAGGGAAAGAACAAAGGAAATAAGGAATGATGTAATCCCTGAGGGAATCATGTTTCTCTCTCTGGGAGGAAGCTGTTCTCTTAAAGTTGGCACAACTCTTGGGATGCTCAGCTGTCACTTTCTTCTCACATTTATTCTGAATGAACACAATCCATCCATCAGTGCTTAAGGAGTTTTCTAACAGTACATTGACCTTGAATGCGGCACATTGATTTTCAGTAACGCATCGCAAATAGGGTCGTTACTGAGTCATCCAGCAGTGGATGTGATTGGGAACAGATTTCTGAAATTCCAATACTGTGCCACCTGCCTCTGATGATGGATCATTCTGCTGCTCCCCATCAATCCTCACCTCCCGCTAAAAAATGTGACACCTGTATGGAATTTATCATTATATACAACACGAGGCACAACAAACTGTTACAGTGGGGGCTTTTCAGCAGCCCCCACCCCTCTGGTGGGGATGGTTTACAGTGGCTTTTATTTAGAGAGGTGCCTCTTGAAAAAGGGCTGGGTGGCAATGGTGACAGATGTGAGCACTATAGGGAATTAATGCTGCAACTGGGACCAAGCAATAGATAAAAACAGTCTGGATCTTAAGCTGTTAGAGGTTAACACCAGATCAATTAGGGTGATTGTTCTGTAGATTGTAATGGACAAATATACGTATACAAAAAGGGCATTAGTGAAATTGGGGGAGGAAGAACAAATAGAAATTAACTGATGTTAAAGTAAAAATCAAACTGGGAAAGATTTTGTGTTCTAAAATGCCTGGCAGTCTGACTACGGCTGGGAAACAGATCTTTCAAAATGATTCTGCAAAAGTACAATTGAAACAAAGATTTTTGTGTTTCTTTGGTAAATTAATGACTATTTTTCCCACATTCTGGATATAAATGAAAAGGTGAGAACAAAAGCCTGGATCCTTAGAAGATTTTAGGTCTCTAATGTCGACTAAGATCTAGGATTTGGCCACCCTTTAGATTTCAGGTTTGTGACTTCTGAAGCAGTAAAGGAGGAGGAATAATTCTTCCTTTTCTTGCAACTGCCATTGGTTTGGAGTACAGTGATTCTGTAGCCAAGCACTGATGTTTATTCATCTAAAATGGCTAAGAATTAACTACAGCACTGAGCCAACTGAGAGATTAAATGGCCTCAAGTTTATAAAGTGGCAAACTTTACATTCCTCTCTATTTCACTTAGCTGCAGTGGATGCTAAGAATCTTGAAAAGAACTCAATTAAGTAGCCTGTTAATTTATACTCCCTGCCTGTGGGTAATTTTGCAATGGTTTCAATAAAAATATGTATAATATGTACTCCAAGAGCAGAATAAAACCTGATAGCAGAACAGGAAATAACTATCTGAAAATGAAATGAGGTTAATAATATTTCCTTACCAGCTATTATTGCTCCTCTCTAATGTCCAATTCTTAGTTACATTGGGAGGGCCTTATTGGCCAAAGTACAGTAAAGTCAGGCTGTTATGGACCACTGTGGAAAGAATATTTATTTTGCAGCTGTTTGATAATAAAACATGTATATCTTGCTCCTCTTCAATACCAGCTTCAGACCATCTGCTGATCACTGCAGGGGCAGTGGAGGTTTGAGTAAGTTCCCTGTGTTTTGGCTTTAGTTCAGATTTGGTCCAATCTTCCTGGGGTGCAAGGGGCTGATGCATGATGATCATCATCACTGGGCCAAAAAGCTCTTGGCATGTGCCCAGAGTGTGCCCCTGCCTGTGTGAACCCTGCAGCCCTGGAGTCAGACACTGTGTGGGACTCCTGTCTTAGCAGGAGTGACATCTGGTGTGGTACCCTAACCCAAACACCATCATCATCATCTAGATGGAATGATCAGACAGGTCTTCATCTGGTGTGGTACCCTAACCCAAACACCATCATCATCATCTAGATGGAATGATCAGACAGGTCTTCCTTTATCAAAGGAGGCTTTTTTGACATTGCTAAAAGTTCTGATGATTTTGCATATCTGAATGTGCGAATATCTAAAATCTTTGTGAGATCATCTTTGCTTCTTCCATCCTATTTATATTGCCCTCTTCAAGCTTTCTTCTTCAAAACAAACAAACAAAAAAGGTAGTTATTTGGCAGACAACTACATACTCTAATTAAGTATAGGCAATCCCTCAGGCAATTTTAGGTGGCATATGGCATATAGCTCCAAGGTGTGTGTGCACTTTCTGGAAACTCTGCAGTCTCTTGGACTTCAATTCTGGACCTATCAAACCCCTTGTGCAAACAGCCATGTTTTATTGGGTGGCTGCTGGAACCTCCCGCCCTGGGTGGAGCAAGACTGCAGAGAGGGAGAGGTCACCAGCAAGATTCAGATCCAAAAGTATTCCAAAGAGGAATTTTTCCCAACAAGAGTGTTTTGGATGCTTGTTTCTGGGTTTGGGCCACATCAGTGGGTTTACTTCTCTGAGCAGTTACCTTTGACTTCTACTAAATACATTATTATCTAAGTCTAATTATATATTAATTGCCTGGCTGAATTCACTTTGACTGATCTGAGTATTAAAATTTCTGGTTATTGAAATAAAAACCCAAAGTATGTGCTGATGTCAGGTTCAGCTGTCTGTGTATTCAGCTGGAGGATAATAACTTGGTGAGAATTAAGAAACTACCTATATCGTAGTGGTGAACAGGGACAGAAGACAGAGCTAGATTGTGTGCATTTATTTTGAATTATATATTTATATTTATATATTTTATATTTATATATTTATATATTTATATATTTATATATTTACATATATTGAATTATATATATATATATATATAATATATTGAATTCTATTTTTAACCTCCCTGACCTCTAGTGTTCGGCTACTAGATTATTATAATGCTTCCCATTTATCTAGGGTGTTGCTGGTTCAGTTTTTTGTGTTAGACTACTCTGACATCCTTCCATAAATGTTGCTATGAATTTTAAGGATGCAGATCATCAAAATAGCTGCTGGAAGATTTCTTATTTGAGATGGTTTGGATATACTTCTGCATGTACTATAGAAAGACCTGTCTTTTTTTAACTTCAGATATCAGAATTATGTGAAATCAAATGCTGTTTATTGTACTACTAATATTAAAATACTGAAAATTACTAGTTGAGGTACTTATATAAACCTCATTTATTTTTCAGAATGCTGTTGGTTGTTTGTATGTTTTCCCCAGGTACATTTTGCATAGATCTCTGGTCACTCTGAAGAAACAGCAGAGTTTTCTCCCAGTGAAAGTAAAAGTTATTAATACCAGAAAAGTTAAGTTAGTATTTGAATAATGTCTTATTTTTCAAGGCTATATAAGTCAAGCAGTTGAATTCCCTCTGAAAAACTGAAAGACTACAAATGAAAATGGTTTTAAATTCACATTTTATTTTATTTTAATCTTCAGTTCTGCAAGTTACACTTGCCTCAGTGATATCAAAGGGATGTTGCTCAGTTTATTTTTCAGTCTCCAAATGAGCATTTATTGTGCTGTAAATGTGTCTTAATATTCTGTTATAGCTAAACGTATATTAATACCCCAAATATTAGAGGTTGCAATGTAATTTTCTTCTTTTCCTTGGGAGTGGAAACAGAAAATAATGCTGAATGTCAGTGGGCTGTGGATGTGAAGGGGATAAATGCCCTTAGGAAGCCCTGGCTACAAACTCTCCTCTCTGGGGCAAGACAAAGTACTGTTCATTTTCACAGAAATGTCAGTGCTACTGCGGGAGCAAAGCTCTTTTTTAAACATTTCTTTCCTGAGTTGGACTGCTCTAAACCCAGTGCATCTTCCCTGCTGTGCCTCCCCAGTCAGAATAAATCCTTCCTGCAATGCCACTGCTAGAAATGAAGTTACTTCTCATTTATATTATTGTGAAAGGGCAACCTAGCCTGTGGTTTCTGGCCAGGAAAGGGTCTTATTTAAATGTATGGCTGCTTTAGGGAGTTAAAATTAATCCACTATACAAGCTGCTTATGTGTTTCTCTGAGGCATCTTGAGCTGATGCTGCTGGAGACAGGAGGCTTCAGCCCTTGAACTGCTGAAGTGTCAGTGCTTGCTGTGCCCCTGCAATCTCACAGAATGGCCCTTGGTCTCTGATTCCCTGGCTGGACCCTGGTTTCCCTTTCCTTTCTATGTGTGTGTATTCAATAAATGTCAGCTTGTTGTTTGTTCCTCGAGTAGACTTTTCATTGAAATCCGGCTCATATTTTGAAATATCAATTAAAAGTTGTCATTTCAGTGTTAGTAAGGTGGTGCTGACTGGTGAGCAGCCAGAGATCTCACTGTGTGCCTTACCTTGGCCACGTTGGCAATTGGGCCATCAATCCAGAGAATTAACTCCAGCAAGACATTAGTCATTCTTGGAAATTGCAGTGCTCATTTCTCTCTCTCTTTCATATTTAAATGGTAGGGTTTTCAAGCATATTTTTATGGACCTAATTAATGCGTGTGACAGGCTTCTGATGTAAGGTGGAAGAAATGACAATTAAACATCTTGGAATAAGCACATTCCAGAATGTGCACAAGTGAGTCTTTATGCAGGGCACTGTGGGAGAAAGTGCTCAGCAACAAAGCAGTGATGTGTTTTCATTTGAAACAACAGGATTGGAGTGAAAAAAGAAAACAATTCATTAGCATTTGTGAGGGAAGTTTGCAATAACCATCGATGTTTTGTAATCCTGTGGTTTTGTAGTCTTCTACAGGGGAACTTTGTGCTATAAAAAGCCTTATTTTAAGTTCTTACTTTGGACCCTGGAGATGAGGATGAGGTTAATGGTAGTGACACTGGTTAGCCACCAGCTTTTGTTTTGTTTCTGAAGAGATGCTGCGTTGCTGACACATGAAATTCAAGATAGACTTGAGTTTTTTCAGCATGCAAGTTTCAGCTCTTTTTCCATCTCCCACTGACGTGCCCTTGGTACATGGGCTGTGCTCTCTAAGCTCTCATGGTGCAACCAGTGCACCTTGCTGTGCAGGGCTTGAAAAGAAATGTAAATGAAACCAGAACTAACATTAATGGCAACATTCATATTTCTGGACATGTGGTCTGTGGGGGCTAACACTGGCAAAAAGATGATATCATAGTAAATAACAAAGTCAGAGGGCAGATTATGCCCTCTCAGAACTAGATTGTTCTCCAATCATAAAGGAATAAATGGGAATAATATGCAATGTTTAAATGAAACAGCTGCCTGAATTACAGGACTCTCATGGTATATATTGTGTCATAAAGAGGTAGCTATTATATTTTGACTACCCTGTTCAGGTATTTCAGTCTGTTCAGGGCTTTTGCTTTCTCAACTGTTGTGCAGAGGATGCCATGGGATTACTGTGAGGCTGCTAGGAACAAGATAACAGTTTTGGTTTTGTGGCCTGTGTTAGGAAAACAAGTGCAAAGGTCAGGCTCTCTTGAGGTGATGTCCTTGCTCCCCTGAAGGCAGAGGGAGCATCACCATTGACTCAGCCCAGGGGATATGCATGGTTTAACTTAGTCCAGCAGAGGTGGGGGATCATCTCCAGCTGCTCTGGGCCGATAGGAGCCAAATCCAGGAAATGTGTTTGTTGTCTCCCTGTCTCACTCAGGTATTTCTGCAAACTTCCTTGTGCCTGCTCGGCGATGGAGTTAGAGCAGACAGTGGTTAAACTGCATTATCTCCCTGTGAGCAGGCAACCACAGTGCTCTCCCACTGTTTACACTGGGAGATAATGAATGGATTTAAACACAGGGAGCTCTGTGATACACGTGCCTGCTGGCCAGGGCCCAGCAGCAGGGCTGGTTCTTGTCTGGGCTCCACGAACCCACCCTGCCCAGGAGAGCATCCTGTGGACATGCCCTGGGCTCCCCGGGGTGCTGGTGGGGACTGGGGGACTGCTGGTGCTCATCTCCTTCCCCCTTAACTGGTGGAATGGGAGGAATCTCATGCAGAGGATTCCACATCTGCCAAGGTGCATTGAATGCTGCCTGTAATGAGCTCTGGCTAAGGGATGGTTCCTGTATTTAAAGCTTGTATCAGCAATCAGACTGCACAGAAAACAAAAGTAGATGTTCATGTGGCTCTGAGACAAATCTACATCTTATTTAATCTCAGTGTGGAGATGTAACAGTAACTTTAACTTCTAGTACATGTATATACACCAAGTTGTCACTTTCTTGGGATAAGATTGTGCCTATAAAATGATTAGTGTTCTACTGATTGTTTTAAAATAACTCAAGCAGCATCTGAATTTATTTACATACATGATATTGCCTTTCATAAACACAGCTGTACGCAGAATGCCAGTTCAAGGATATTTTTGGAAGTTCATCCAACAGTTCAGCTGGGAAAAGAGCAGCTCACCAGCATAATCTTGTTTTCTCCCCAAGGGCTCTGGACCTGGTGTAGGTAGTCACCATCTCTTTGTTTCTGTGCCCTGAACTCCTAGAGACACGAAGAGGCTTGGGATGAGTGACTGAGCCTGCAGGGTCGCTGCTGCAGAGATGTTGGGGGACCTGATTGTCCCAGCTTGGAGAAAGAGCCACTCTGAGAGATGGAGCCAGCATCCAGCACCTTCACCCCTTCCCAAAGGGCAGACTCAGCAGCTATTCCAGGTGTCCAGGCTTGTGGCAACAGGGTCATCCCTCCCTGTGCTCCCTGCAGGAGGCTCTGCTCCCTGCTTTGTTCACACTCTGCTCATCTTTGTGCTGGGAGACTTGGCGCTGAGTGACAGCCAAATTATGGATATAGGTCAAATTCCATGAAGACCACACCTTTAGCAGCACACATTCACCCTCTGGAATTTAATGTTGCTCTTCGTTTAGCGATTTCCTTCTCCCCAGTTGTTTGCTTTTGAATTTAGGATAATATAAGTTATTATTTGAAGCAGGCTATTTAGAAAGCCCTGCACTGTTATTATTTAGTAAGCCAGAGTTACATTATCATTGGCTTCAATCTATGTTTGATGAAAAGATTTTTCCTATTTAAGAGGCAAAAAAAAAGAGGAAAAGTCTTTAATGGTTTTTGTACTTATTCCAAGATCATCAACATGCAGTATAATTAGAAAGTTCTTGTCTCGTTTAAAATCTTTTTTTCTGTCTCATGGGACTTCAACATTAAAAACGCAAGATTTATGTATATTATATAATTATTTATTTGTAACACAGCAGCACTTAGAGGTATCATTCAATCTTGGGGCCCCATTTATGTGAAACTCTGTACCAACAATACCACTATTGAGTCAGACTAAGAAATCCCAAGCTGAAAATGTGCTAAGTATTGTGCAAATATATTGCAGTGGTCACAGGCTGGAAGAATTTGTATCATAAGTAGTTAAGATGGACAATAATTAAGACAGGAGAGAGGAAGGATTACTCACCCAAGTGTGTCAGAGGAGGAATTGAAGCATAACACAGTCCAAGACCAGATTTAAGGATGTAGAAGGTTAAGTTAGAAACTTGAAGGTCTTTGTTGAGCCAGTCCTTGTGAGGATTTACCCGCCTTGCTCGGGGTGCTGAAGCTGGGAGCCTTGAGCCTATGGCAGTGCTTCCAACCAGAAACCCACTGATGCAGGTTTTGTTGCCTGCTTTTGTTTACTGTGAATTTTGTAGGTCTGTTGTCTGGCTCTCTAGAAAAAGACAATGAATTCCTGGCTAATCCAACCTGTATTTAACCAAGAAGGAATCCATGTCACCAGGCAGCCATCCAGACAGTTTTGAAAGCTAAATACTAACAAGATTTATTATGCCCCTGTGCTTCATTCTCTTTCTTGGAGTACTGAGTGTAGCAAGCGACTTTGTTTGATAATTCAGGCTATTTGCTCTTCATATTTTACATTTCTGAGTTAGGGTAACTCTTGGAAACTCCCACCATTTTCATAAGGGCTGCTATACATAAGGCAGCTTTTTCAAGGATTGGTAGGAATACAAAACAATAGGTAACTAGAGGGGGTTTATTTTTTGGCTGATTGACAAAATTAGAATGCTCAGGGACAGATAGTCCCAAGATGTATCTTTTTAAGATGTTCCCAAAGAGTGAGTAACTGACCCAGAGTCAAGAGACAGCTGCCTTCAGTTAAGTGCAAGATTTGGCTTGGTGGGTCCACGCACACAACTGAGTAATTTTAACTGGTTAGCTGGGAAAGGGAAATGCTCACTGGCTTGCTTGAAAATCTCTGGAGCTCCATAAAGTCTGTATCCATATGAGAGTAAGTCCTCCTTCATGAAAAAACAACTAAAAAGGGGGACGGGGCGGGAATCTAACGAAATGTAGCTTACAAATCTCATTTAAAGGTTTTTGGACTGAGCTTATCACTTGCATGCTTTATTTTAGCAAAGTTAAGTCCTAAAAGCTATCAGAGGGAATAGCAAATTGGGTCATTTTTTTCTTCTGATTCGCGTACGGTTTTTGGAATTCAGCAGCAGATGTCTAAATTAAAATACGTATATGTTCCTTGTATTAACAATCCCATTAAACCGTGCTGCCCTTCCCACCCACCCCCCTCTCCAGAAATATATCCTATCATTAGCTGCTATCTGGAATCGACAGCGGAGTAATTTGAACTCTGGCTCCCAGGGGCCTCCTCCTTTACTTCCTGCTCTAGGAATAAGGTGTGTATTGATTAGATATCAGGCTGTAATTGGGCTCCAATCTCTCTGCCTCAAGATATATGATGGAGATGACAGGAAACAGATACCCTGTTGCTACTTGTAAATAGTCTGGTTGAACAAAATGGTTTGTAACCACTTCAGTGCCATAGTCTTTTATTACCAGAATGGAGTTGCTTTATCACTTAGTTTGATGGCTTTTTGAAGGGAAATAATATCTTTCTTTCTGAAGGAGCTAAAATAATTTTAAACAAATTGAATTCCTCTTTTGAGGACCAAAAATAATTATCTAATAGTGCACAGCTTGGTATAATTATACAGTGAGCATATCATGGACATAAAATTAATTAAGTCCATAACCCCAATCTGGCATCCATTGACTATTAAAAAAAAAAAAAAAAAAGATGGTGTTGAGAATGAGGATGTCAAAAGAAGGTGTTTGTGGTAGTTGAAAATCTGGAATTATTCATGGTTTTTCTGTTCCAAGATGTTCTCTCCTATCTATCAACAGTACCAGGCTAAATATGAGTCTATTGGAAGCAAAAGTGCACAGTAGTGCAGATGTCTTGCTTCAGTAGGTCACAAAAGCAAGTTATTAAATATTGGTTTGAGGGAAGATATACACAGTCCATCAAAACTTCAATCGAAACACAAGCTTGCAATCTTAGGAGCATATTCTGTTCATGGGGCAGTTGTCCCACAACTTGAGAAAAATGCAGCTTTTACCATTTGTACAGAATACTTGGAAAAAAATCCAAAATGCAGACTGAAGGTGAAAACCCATGGCCTTTTGAGATGTAACAGACTTGGGTTTGTTTTCAGAACTTATCTTTTGGGCTTTTTTTTAATCCTACAGAAGAGAATCCAGAACAGATAATCAGTTTATTCTGATCAGTGATTTATCTGTGAGATTCTTAGAGCCTTGTTTCAGAGCTGTGGACCAAAGTAACTAATGTGTTGCAATAATATATTTAGCACATGATAAGGAACAGAAAAAATAGAGGAAAAGAGAAAAAATAAAAGCACACATTCCTGGCTGAGAAGTTATTGAATGTTTAAAGCCTGGGAACAGATAGTTTAGGGAGAAGCAGATTTCTATGACTTCCACTCTGTAAATAAATTGTGAAATCTAAAGCACTAGTACTTCATTTCTCTCTTTCAAGCATATTTTGGATTGCACTTGTATCACATTTATGCCCCAAACAGTGTTTGATTTTTGCATACAAGACGTTTATATTCTGCTGCTCCTCAGACTGACCTTAATGTGATTTATTGGCAAAAGAAGATAGAGTTATTCTATTTTTTGAGCAATAGCAGAAAGCAAAAGAAGAAAATATTTGTAATTTTTAATAAGCTCTACCATGCATACATATATTATCTGTGTTGCAAATTGCATACAATTCTGTTGTTATAAGAGCTGTAATTTTGTTTCCTTTTCTGTAGTGCCTGATTTTCTTGTTTGCCCCAATATTGCAGGGCTGTAACTCCACATGCTTCATGTGACCTTATTAACTTATTCTCTTATTAACTTCAACTCTTCAGAGAGATGTGTTCTTTTTGTCCCTTCCTTCTCCCATGTGTCAAATCTTTGCTTTTGGACAACACATTACATTTAAATCACATAATATGCCTTCTAACCAAGCCTCTTGAAGTCCAAATTCTTTGGCTTTCAGTCAAAAAAAAAAAAAAAAAAAAAAAAAAAAGAATCAAGGAAAAAATGGCTTCCACAGAGATTGATTTGTAGTAGTGTTAGTCCTGTTTATGAAAAGAGTCAGAAAGCAGTGCTGTGAGTTCAGAGCTCTGCTTTTAGATCTGAGGAGTTGGAGCAAGAGAAATCGATAGGAGCAGTGCTGAAGGAGGAGGAAATGAAGGGAAGGAAAAGCTTTTAGCAGCCATGAGCCTGGATCTCAGCACAAGGGTCTGACCACGGTGGGCAGGAGCAGAGCTGGGCACGTGGGGATGCTGAGCAGATGCTCTCACCTCCCAGCTTTTAATGTCCCTCCAGTGTGCCTCAGCTGCATTCTCTGAGTGGAAATGCAGTGAGGGGGTGTTATCCTGTACCTTTAGGTGAGTTCAGAGTCCTGACCCATATTTACAGGTGAGCTGGAGATGCCTGGTCAAGTTGTGCTGCCCTCTGTGTCACTGGGTGATGCTCTTCTGGGTGTCACTGCCTAAGTACCTGTGACAGATCAAATCACTTCTTCAGCCATCAGGGTTTGACTTGAGCACTTCAGCCCTGCAGCTGTGCCCCAGCCTCCCTCCCCCTGCTGCTCCCTGCAATAATTCCAACAGAAGTTCATCAGAAAAGGTTTGGCTGGGGCACTGCTTTAATTTCATATGTTTATAGCACTGTCAAACAAAAATGAAGCAAGACAAGACCCACTTCATCCCATAGCTGACCATAAAAGGTTAATATTTTGTGCTCATTCATGCAGGACATGGGTGCCTGAAAGAGGGACCAGGGAGTGAGCCATTGTATGGGCTTGGTATCCATCCTCTCACCCATTTTTTGGGATTGCTGTGGGATAATCAGGGTATTTTTCACTGGGACCAAGTGGAATGGTCAGTGCAATGCTGAACACACACACATGCATGCAAACACACCCAGGCAAGCAGTGATGGGTGTATTCCTCAGGGACAGCAGAAATGAGCCACTGTACTTCATCAAACTGCTGGTATCAGCACAGAGCCTTCAGAAATCCTGCCTGGACCACAGGAAGGGTAAGGCAGAAATCTGTGGAAAGAATATATTAGGAAACTTGGAACATGAGAGTCTATGGATGTCAAGGGTAATTTCCAGGGTTATAAATTATGGAAATCATGGCAAATGCAAGTCTGCTTTAAAAAAGAGCAAGTCCTTAATTTCTGGTTTGAGTTATGGAATTTGAGATTCTCACTTGCTCCTCTGCCTGACACTTAACAGAATTTCTAGATGATAGACAACGCTGCATTACATTTTATTAATATAATTACTCTTAAAGCAATTTGTCCCTTTCCATTTCTCCATCTCTGGGCAGTTTCAGGCAGTCAGCAGGCCAGTCAATTAGAGACTAGTAAAATACACATTTTATTATGAAGGATCCACTGAATGCTGTCAATATGGGATGTACTCACCTTACAGAATGTCTACAGAGCCTGGTTCTGTCACAGGTTAGCTCCAAGCCACTGGGGCATGAGCCAGCTTTGCTCAGGAAGCTATTTAGACACATTAGGGTGTGAATGTGTCTGAAGTAAAAAAAATTTGTCTCTCAAGGTGGATTTATCAGCATCTTCACATTTTTATGCTAACATGGCTCTGTGCCTTCCAGACTGGAGCTGACTGGTGATTTGGAGTCTGGACAGTTCTTAATGTGCTCCTGTTTGTGTCTGGGTGTAGGCACAGCTGTAATTCTTCTCTTGCAAACTTGGGTCTCTGTGAGTAGGTCCCTTGGCTTGATCTCCCCTAGCCTTGCAAATCAAGCTGAAATCAGCAGAATTAGGCAAATGTAGATCAGATTAATAAGCCAACACTCCTTATCCATTAGGACTGCTCACTTGAGGTGAGATGGTAGATATGAGCAAAGATTTGCAAGATAAGGTGTTTAATCACAAGAAACTCACATGGAAAAATCTGTTTAATCAAAAAGCAGAGAACTGGCTGAGGAGCCAATGATTCTAAATAGCTTTGATTCTTAATGGGGACAATAATTCTCTTTAATGGGAGTATCTTCAGATGATTTAATGTTGCTTTGGACCTTTTTATGTATCTTGATCTTATGCTGGTCTTGTTTGCTTTTCTACCAGGAGCATTTGATGGGTTTAATGCTATGATAGATGCAGGAGGGGCATGTGCTGGGGCAGCCCTGCCAGCTCCTGGCTGTTGACTTGCTCCTTCCTTATCAATCTCACTTGTCAGGTTGCCTTGCTAAGAGCTGCAAAGCTGCTGCTGGCTTTGGGCTGGAGAGGTCTGTGCAGGGAGTGGCTTTACCCAACTGCATCAGCCTGAGGAACATCCCCAGAGCATGGAGAAAACACTGTGAAATTGGTGTGACACCCATCTCTGTACTCTGTTCCATCAGGTGAGATGTTGATAAATCAATGAATGGGCAGTGGCACAATGTTTACATGAGGACAAGTTGTGCATCCCCGGAGAAAGGGAATGAAACAGCAAACCACTGAACAGAATACTAAATGTTGGCCTTCTTTTTTCCCCATCATATTCCCAAATATATTTAATGAACATTTTGTGTGCCTGTGAAAAGCCAGCTGTGCTGGAATAGGTCAGAAGAAAATAAAATGGTGCAAACAGTCCAGGTAAATAAAAAACTGAGCAGACTTACTGTCTTGGAAGAAAATCACATTGAGTGCACATTGCCACAACTTTGTAGATGTGCTTTCTGGCTTTGAAATTTGGCTGTGAATTTGCAGAATCCACAGCTTTTCTTAAATACTGGCTAAGGCAAAAATCCCAGAGATACTTCAATTTTGCAAATGCTCCAAACTCATCTGAAGCCCAAAGCTCAACTTCCCCCTCTGTTACCAAATTTCCTTAGTTTATCTTCTGGTGAAATGTTGGCTAATGAAAACATAACATGATTAAAGGAAGAAGTTTTTGCCATTCATCCTTCCTCTGCTGCCAGTTCCTTACTTTAAGAACTAGTCCTTGTGTCCATTATTGTATTTTATTTCTTCAGGACTTAATGGTCAGAGGGAGGAGCCCAAAGAATAGAACACATTGATGAAGTTCCTCTTTCAGATGCCAGGTTTTGGCTGGATTCTTGGAAAATTTTGCACTTTCTATTAACTGATGTGTAATTCAGAGTAGAGAGATATTGTGTGCTGGTTTCTGACCTTTGCAAATGCTAAATCATGAAAATATCTGATTTATTGAATTTCTCCTCCCTCACCATAATCTTGCCAAAGTGGTCATGACCACAATAAGTGAACTGAAATGACTTTGGTATTTGTATCATATATATAATATTTATTTTGGGATGTAGTTTGTAAAAATATTAATGTAAGATAGTTTTGGCCAGAATGAAGCTTATAAAGAAGTAACATTTAATCATCAGAGACTGAACTGCACTCAGGCTGAACAGTGGTGTTCAAGATGACTTCTTGAATCAATTTATTCTATTTCTGGTATTAAACTTCAACCTGGCAGGGACCTAGGATTGTCCATAATTCTGTAGGTAGTACTATGTCAGTGTGTTCTAAAATGCTGTCTGTAGCATTCTGCACTGGATTTATTAGAAAGTTACCATCCTTAAAGCAGGAATATTTTTGTTCTTACTTGGCTTGAATAGGTACTGGCATATTCTGGGAGAATGATATAGGTCTTTCTGTTCTGCACCAGACCATTAGCAGGCTTCTTTAATATCAGATAGTTTTAAAGAAGTAGAAACTTGCATAAGAATATTATGAATTTTGAATTGGGATATTATGAATTAATCTCTCCATGGAGTGAAGTCTGTATAAGTCTCCAACATATATTCTTTGATCTTTTAAGATATTAACCATTCTGGTTAATATATCTGGCCTATATGTGAGATGTTCTTAGTTTTAAACACATGTACAATTCTACTTGCATATCTTTTGTGCCAGGGACTAGCATACAGAATTGAATACAGAATACAGAAATTGGATCTTTCTCTGCAAAAGAAAATGTTTAGTGAAATTGTCACCTGATTTATGTGATCTGACACATAAAATGTGCAGTGTCTACACTGCTGCTTGATAAATACAATGCTAACACCATTCATACATTATTTTCTTCCCTTTTGCTACCCAGTGAATTCCAAAGGTAAATTTGGGATGGTTTGTTTGGGTTTTGACTAAATTTTGAAAGTTTTGCTTCCAAGGTTGCTGTGTTTTTTTAATCCCTGCAAACACCTACATCTTCCCCAGGCGTGGTTCTGTGTTTCTTTAGCAGGAGCAGTGATTTCTGCTGGGCAGGAGTGGACAGGGCAGGTAATCAGTAACTTTGGCATGGTGCTTTGGGTACCATGGAATAGAAATGGGCATCCTGTGTGTTTGGGGGAATGTTGGATTTGGTAAATGGGCATTGAAACTGGAGAGGAGAAGCAGTAACTGGGTCAGGTAAGGTTATGCATTGCCTGGAGTGACTTTCTTTTGCACAAGCATTGGATCATCCCTATTCTGAGGCTTAGCTCTTCTTTTTACCCTAAAAAACCTCCCTCTGTTGGCCTTTTGGAAAATGATAACGTCAGTGAGGTCATTGTGGAATTGGATGTTAGGCAAACCACTGGATGTTTTGTTAAATGAAATGGTCCTTGCCAATATTTTGCAATCAGTCCTTTAAGTTTAAACCACATATTAAAATTAAAATGTGTCTATGTCTATGGATAGATAAACTTGTGTGTGTATACAGCACAGCCTAATCCCCTCATTAATTATAGTTCCTTTTTCATTGCAGGGATCTTTAAAATAGATAAACAGCAGCTCTGAAATCACAACATGGAGGGTGGAAACCTTAATGTGTTTTGAAGTTACTTAGAGGGAAGCCTAAACAAGGGGCTGACTATTTCTTAGCAAGAAAAATACCTTTGAAAATCTTTCCAAGGTTCAGGTATCTCCTTCAAAACCACATCTGATAGGGGTTTAGTCTCTGTGCTCAATAACATCATCGTTAAACATTAACACATTACAAACAACAACATTTTTATCATTTTAACATTACTTTTCAGGATCAGGTTTAAATTATGGTCTATGGTCTCTAAAAGCAGTGTAAGTCCTGTTCTTTCTTTTTTTTTTTTTTTTTTTTTTTTTTTTTTTTTTTTTTTAATAAAGATGTATTTGCTTTCTATAAAATGAGTATTTTAATACCAGGTGAGAAGATGAATTGCAAACAGTCTTTGTTGATTTTAACACTTGGTGGTCATGACTCTGCTAGGAGAAAAAAGTTGCATGATGAAGGTACAAACAGAAAAAAATGCAGAGACATGACAGTAATCTGAAATAAAGAAGACTCTGCATTTCAGAGAAACTTTTACTTATTGTAGGAGGAGAAAGTTCCCAAGTGCCCTGCAGGTGACAGTGAAAGCTGTGCACGTTGTTGTGCAGTTCTGGGCACTTTGTCAGTGTGAGGTGATGCTCAGCTCTGTGCTGGCTCTCCTGGGGCAGCTGAAGGGCATTTCCAAGGCCAGGGCTGTTTCCCATGAGGAAGGGCAAAGCTGTGCTGCTGCTGTTGGGGTGTGCAGTCAGCCCTCTCTGTAGGAATGCCTCCCTCCCAGTACTGTGGTTCACTGTGAAAAGAAGCTCAAGAACATATCTTCTTCCTTTTCCAATCACAATAGCCAATATTAAACCTTGTGTCCAAGCAGGATGGAATGTCTGCAAGTTCTGGGACTTTCTCAACTCTCAAACTTAGCAGTGAGAGCTGTAGGTTGCCAGAAAATAATAAAAATAACCCCTCCTAGCTCAGCAAGAGATTTTTAAAGCACTTTTGAGAAAGTCCTGAAATGTAATTCTTTGTCTTGTTGAATTTTAATTTTTTTCCCGAGTAATTAGATGCTTTCAGGTAAATTTTGAGTCTGTCAGCTCAGCTGCTCCCTGTAACACAACTATCTTCTCTGACACCCCAAAGGCAGGGCTACAGAGCCTTGAGTGTTTTCATCTCCTCCTTCTGGGGCTGTGTGTTGGTTATGTAATGGATTGCAAAGGCCAACACAAAACTTTGCAGTTTTTCTAGGTGTGAAACACTCTGAACTCATCTGTAGAAGGTGGCATAAATACAGAGCTGTGCAGGGTGCTGCACAGGGAGGTTTGGCTCCATTGCACACACATGTTCTCAGGCAGAACTGAAGGGTTTTGAGGCTCTTGTTTTGCCTGGAAGACCTAAACATCCTTCTCTAAGTACCAGGCCTTAAAACATGTTTCTAATTGATGCTTCAAAAATAGTGATATATTCCAGGCAGTTCTGGTCACATATTTCTCCATTTAGAGAATGGAAACCTTTCTGAAGAAGGTCTGAGGATCATCAAGGTCTGGGCAAGCGAGATCTTGTCAAACTTTTACAGACAAATGTTCTTAAAATTGAATAGCTTGTTTAGTGGCATGAACCATTATTTCCTTATCTCTGGTTGTTTCTTTCTTTCTTTGCTAAGATATTGCTTTCCTGTGTCCTGTTAAATTCCTCATCCTGTTAGAATAAGGGAGGGAAAAGGCAGAGAAATATTGCACTGAGCTGCACAGACACATTGTCATTGTGGTTTCCTATGAACTTTCTGCTGATTTGTGCTTGCTTATCACGTGCTTTAATGTTGTGTTACACTTCCCAGCAGCAGTGTGTCTCTAGTGCTTTGTCTCTGAAAAACTAAAACTAACTGTTCCCTACTTTGCTGTTGTTGTCTTCCTCATGGAAAGTAGCCTTCTTAAGACCACAAGAACAACAAGGCCAGTTATTTTAATCAAATGATGTTTTTCAGGATCTTGAAAGGTTGCTATATCAGCCTCTGCTCTGACCTCCAAAACAAAATCACTTCCATTCACATTATTATCTTCAGCGTGTGGGAAACAGATGGAATCTGAATATTCTATTTTTCCTCCCTCCATTTTTAAATTTTTTTTTTGGTGTTTGCTTGACTCCTTTTGAAAATGCATCCAACCTATAAGCAAACAGCCTCCTCTGTGTTCATTCCCCAGCATTCTCCAAATATTCACATTCCTAAAATACCACCATCTTCCTTATTTTCTCAATTCTGTATTTGTTTACACTCAAAAGCCTCTTTGTAGCTGCCTACACTGAGCTGGGAAAACATATAGTCTAGTCCTGCTTTATGCAAATGTACAATAGATTGTTAATGTCTTTGTTACCAGATACTAGCAAGCTTTATTGAGGACAATCCATATGCCAGTGAAATTGTACAACATGAATGTTCCCAAATGTATGCAATGTTCTTCAGATTAATTGGATTCTATGGAACATATTCCCATCACAATGTGCAGAGGTTTTAAACATATAATTCTCATTAATGTTAATGGGAGTCACATGCTTAAATCCCAGCACTTCTAGATAGGAATAGCATCACTTTAAATGAAGCAGGGTCCACCTTACTGTGAACTATTACAAGTGATAATTGCAGTTTTCTCCTATGGATGAGAAGGGAACAAGTGCTACCAAATCATCTTTCTGAAGCATTTCATATTTCTAACATTACTCAATAAAAAACCTGTGCTGAACTGAAGAAGTAACTCAGTACTGGAAGTTTTGCTGTTATGTTAAAAAGTAAAGTATACCTGTTCAACACTCAGCCTTAAAATAACTGAAAGGAGCAGGAAATATTTTTTTGTTGTTGTTTTGGTTTTTTTGTTGTTTTTTTTTTTTTTTTTTTTTTTTTTTTTTTGTTGTTTTTTGTTTTTTTTTTTTTTTTATTATAGCAGAAGGAAAGAATGATCCTCTGTCTTGGTAACACATACCATATTTTTGTGAATTTGAAATTATACATAACCAAAATGTATATTAATTAGTAAGAATTCTGCTAATATCTCAGTGTAGGCTGTTTAATTATGTTTTTCCTAGAGAGAGCCAATACCTTTGGTGGTGATTTTTTTTCCAAGTATTATTTCATGTTAGTTCATAATACAGTTCTTTCACTGGGCTAGAAATGCAGCAGGAACTGGCATACTGGAACCTAAGGCAGTTCTTGAATAAAGTTGATGATTATGGACCATAAATAGAGAAGTGGAGAAATTGGACTTTGAGGTGGTTAAGGAAGTTTTTGATTACTTTATGTCAGTCTATAAAACTCAATAGTTAACATCTTTATCAGTTAACTAGCTGTGATGAGCCACAGACATCACAGTAGTCACTTGTAGAGGAACAAGTGACAATCTCTTGAGATATCAGAGTAGGTGGAAATAGGTGGGCTTGTGTTTTAAGTGAACATTTCTGTGTCATCCTGAAGCCAGTGTGAGATTTATTCTTATATGTCTTGTGCCCATAAGAAGCTGTGGAAAAGGAGCCTTGGAAATCCTGCTCTGGAGTAAGGAGAGCAGATTTCTGACATCCCTGAGATTCCCATGGATCCTGATTTTGCAGTCTCAAGGGTGAGGTTATGTTCTGCTTTCAAGAGGATGCAGTGGCCTGGGAAGAGGACACCATTTCTGTGGCAGGAGAAGATGTAATTGGCAGCCTGGTTCTCTACTCCTCACTTCCTCCTGGAGGGAAATACTAGAGTAGTGTTATGTAAGCATAGATGGGTTTTATATTCCTAAAACAACCAGACCACAAACAGAAGGGACAGAAAAGGACTAATTCTGTGTGACATAATTGGATATGGCAATAGGCCAGACTGTTTGATTCTTCTGGAAAAATCCCAATTACTGTGTATGGAAGCTGACTGTGGGAGGGAGAAGCTACATCATTGCTTGGTTTATGTGGCATATGTGTTGGGCAGGCAGAGGAGAAGGGCACAAAATGCATCTGGTCATCTTGAAGAGGTCCTTGATATCCATTTTGGAAGAAGTGCTCTACATCCAAACTGTTTTTCAGTCAAATATGGTCTGTCTAATACAGCCATGAGCTGGGGTGCTTGTGTGGGCAGTCTAAGGGAGGAAACCTTTAACCCCTAGAAATATTGTGGTTGACTGTCCAAATTTGAGTCTCTTCTGGTCAGTAGTAGACTTGTTGTAGCTACTCCATTTCATCCTCCAGCACTGTTGCTTGGTCCATTCCTCTGTTCCTCAGAACAAAGCCACAGGGATGAGCAGATCTGGTTTGCACAATTGTACCTGTGGAAAGCACTCAGAGGCTGGGAGATGGTTATCGTGTGTCATGTCATGATCACATGTCAACATCTTCAAAACTCATTTCCATATGAGTAAACTGTTGCTCAAATAAAGCTCAATTCCTTCCTGCTTATTCAGTGCTTTCCTTATTACACTAAATTGCAAGCTTTCTATCTGTGATGTTGTCTTTCTTGTGCTGGCTTCCCTGAATCTTCTGATTCATTTACGACTCAAAGCAGCCATCTCTGCTCCTGAGTATCTGAGAAACATCAAGACTCAACACTTGTGGAAACTGGAGGCATTACACAGTCTTTGCTTTTCCCTTCACTTCCTTTTCCACTGTCACGTTTTTTACTCATTTCCTCTTCTACCATATCAATGCTTGGAAAGGGCAGAAACTTCTTTTCTTTTCCTGCCACATCTTTCCTCATGACGTCTCTGCATCTTATTGATGATTGATTCATATGTGTGAGTCATGGCAAAAATGGAGTGTACCTCATCTCCCTAACCAACCACGTCCACCCCCGTTTTTGTCCCCTCTCTCAGCCCTGCCATGCGAGTGCCACTGGTGATTCATCTCTCTGTGTGTTACTTCATTCACACAAGTGGTCAGTTTTGTTGAAATGCTTATGCCAGGATAAGGTTGGTAGATGGAGAGGTCACTTTCCATTAGGTTGGACTGTTCCAAGAGCTGAAACAATCCTTCTTCAGCATCTTTTCCATCAGATAGTCCATCTAGCTGATGTTAAGATGGGAAGAGATTAATTGAGGTGGTTTGGATGATTTGTCTGGTGGCCAGAAAGGACACTGCACAAGGCCAGAATGTGCCAGAGTATTGTTTGAGTGGAAGGAAAGACACCAAATTATTTTTCTTCCCTTCACTGGTTTGGCATGCAGTGACCCAGAATGAGTGTGTCCTTGTAGCCCAGCCACATGCAGAAATTTCTTCCTCTCACCATCCTTGCATAGACTGTAAGAAAAGATATCAGGAAGAGCAGAGGTGGACTTGTAGCTGCCCAGTGTCAGTGGTAATTCCATAGATGCAGTTCTCAGCTGTGGATTTAGTGTTTCTGGGTATTTTAGGAAATGTATTAACCTAATTTATCATCTGCATATGTAGCTGGAGTCTGAAATGAAAGATGGGAACATTGATTGACCTTCTGCTAGCAAAACCTGAGAAAAGACATATTTCTTGGCCAAAGCTTACTAAAGAATTTTATTCATATTCTGATTGGCACTGACCAACACTCCTACTCTCCTAGTTTAAAAAACATAAAAAATGCACTTCCAGCTTAGTGGAATTCAGTACACTGAGAGGAATGATTTCTTTCAGTCAAAAGCAGAGAATTGGTTGTATTGAAAAGGCTTTGTAAAACACTATGTTTGCTTCACTAAAGTGGCCTAGACAACACATCCTGGGGATGCAAAGTAACATTTTCTTTTTTTATTTAGTCAAGATAGACAACTCAGTGAAAGACACTTGAGAGGAGAGAGCAGGTGTATTTCCTTCCCCTGGCCTACTGTTTGCTCAAAACCTGTCCTCATTTGATTCCCCTGTTGATAAAAACATTTTAAATGTAACCTAAACACAGAATTACCCAGGTAAGCAGTGAAACACCCACCTGAGATGTTTGGCTTGGAACATCCCTTTGGATCTGGGTAATCCAGAGATGAGGATGGATGCTATTTACTTGTCTATTTGGCATGGATCTTTATCACTGCCTTTAAACTTTCACAATCTCTTGACTAATATTGCTGGCAAACCAATTTGTGGAGAAACATTGACCATCATACTGAAGAATGTCTTGTCCTTAGTCTTTCCATTTCCTGGGTGCCTTCCACTGTACCACAGCTCCCATTGCTAGGCATTATACTTGGGAAAACTGCTTGCTTGATTTAAAACAAACAAAAAAAAAAAAGTGGGAAAGAATGAGAGGAGGAGAAAAAGGGCTTGTGAGCCTATGGTGAATTAATTAACATCACTGGAGGGACAGCAATAAAGTACTTAACAGGGCTGTAGTGAAACCTCGCAAGACGTGAATGAGTCAAAATATTATTGACGTATTCAATTATTTGCAGTTGTGGGGGTTTTGTTTTCTCTGACGACTCCTGAAAATAATCAAGCACTTAAAAGTTCCACTTTCACTTGGCTGACCCAGCAGCACAGTGTGTTACCCCGGGAGGGAGCTGAGCCGCCGCCAGCGCGGGGCGAGGAGCGCTGAGAAAGCAGCACACACAGTCCCTCTGGAGGGGAGCTGCTCACACTCATCTCCAGGGGCTCTTCCTGCCTGGCCTGTATTATTTATTTTACTATTATTAGCATTTCTGAGACACCAATCACTATGGTAACTGTGTGCCCATAATAACTTTGTGTCTTCGTGATTCTCTCCACCAGCGGTTTCCCTGTGCTTCGGGTCTGCTAATTGCTTTCACCCCACACTCATGGCCTGATGAACTCTCTCAGTTATTGGACCTGCTACAGATGGGAAGGCTGAGGTGCAGAGGGTAAAAGGGATGAGCCTTTATGGGTCTCCTCACTCCTGGACCTGCCTCTCCAGGATAAATCTGCATTTCAGCTTCTTTCCTCTTCCTAGAGCTGCACTGCAATAGGGACTTGAGCCATCAACCCCTTCTAGGCTTCATCTTTCTCTTTAAATTGTTCCTATCACTTTTCTTCTGCTTGCTGAGCCCTTGAGACACAGTGCTGGGAGCCAGGGAAGGCTCTGGCTGAATGATCTTGATGAAAATATTTCTCACAGCTCTTCAAGAGCACATTTTGCCCCAGCCTTGCATAGACAGACACAGTGGGCATTGTGACCCCATGGCAAGTATGAAGAAGGCCTACAGGATCACCTCAGTGGCTGTGCAGCTCAGCTGTGCCCCCTGCCAGCTTCAGAGATGCAGCCCCTTGGTATTCAGCACCAGAGATGTTCACTGGGGGACCACTGCAGTTATCCCCACAAACCTGCTGGTTAGGTTAGATCCCCCCCACACATCCAGATCACAGGGCAGCAAACTCATCCCTGCATTTGGCTTCAGTTTTCAGCAGCAGCCAGGACTCTGTGGTTGCAGTCACCCACTGGCACAATAGTGTCATTTTTAATCCTTTTAATATTTCTCTTTTTAAGAGCTTCTTAGCTTGGGGGCCACATGGAGGCTGAATGGCAGGAAGCCTGTAAGCTCTGGGGTTGTGAAGGGGAAAGGCACAGTCTGCAGCAGTGCCAGTATGCACATCACAGGAAGAATTATGGTTGATTTTCACATATATCTATAACATCTGTGTGGCTAATAAAATTGATGGAGTTTGTCATAATCAGCCTGTACTCTCCAGTGAGAGAATTATGTCTGAGCATTTGGAAATCTCATGCACAGGCAGTTACTGAGGGAATGCTGTGAAGATTAAGTTGTTTCTGCATGGCAATGAATGCCCACACTGAAATGTGCTGCCTGTTTCTGTGCTGCAGTGGGGTCCTCAGGAAGAGTATGCTGTTAAGTGGGACACTTGTATTAACTAGAAAAACATACTTTTATGTGTTACCTGCTGTCACAAGTGTGTATTTACATTCATGCTGTTGTACTAAAGCAGTGCATTTCCAAAGCAACCAAAACTAATCCCAGAAATATTGCATGGAGCAGTCCCAGTCCCCACTCTGTGTGGAAAAGGGGAGGTCTCCCCACAGCATAAAGGCACTGCTGTGATCTCTTACAAAACCCTCACCCATCAGTGTTCCTGGCATTGCCTGTGCCTCGGGATTGGCTTTTGGAAAGGCTTGAACTCCTGGGCTGGCTCTGGCACAGGGCGTCATGTCCTGCCCATCACTGCCACTCACTGCCTTGGGGATTTTGGGAGCCCAACACCCAAAATCCACGGGGGTGGAATGAGTTGAACCTGAGACATGCCTATCTCTCAAGGGCTGAAATGTGAGGAATGGGTGTTTTGTAAAGTTATGGTTTTTAGAGAATCATATAGTAACCTTTTTAAATAACAATACTTAGCATGCTACTTCCTTTGTTTTTGTTTTTATTTCTGTTGTACTGAAGAACTGGTATAATCCATGGTCTTTTGCTGGATCAAATGTAATCAGCTGATAGCTGTCAGGTTCCCCAGGAAAAAAAAATGGACAAATAATGCTGTGATGACAAATTCTGATCACATTCATTTTATAAGCGGAGATAGTTGAAATTTCATATGTGATTGATTGAAAAACACTACTCAAGAGAGATTCATACATTCTGTATTTATTTACTGCATTTTGTTGGCTGTGGGCTTAAACAAAATTGGTTTTGCATCCAAAATGTAATCTGAATGCCTGTGAACACAAGAAGGCAGATGAACACAAGTCATTTGGGGCATCCAATTCCTTTGCATGTTCATGCAAACACTTCTTTTTGAAATATCAGAGTGGGCAACATTTAGCAGTTTGTTAAAAATCCGGACTCTGATTTTTCAAGATGGTGTCTTGATTTGCTCTAAATCTGGAATATTTAATATTTATCTGTAATTCTGACTGTGGCAGTTCTGTACTTTCTGCCTCTTCACTGCCCTGCCGGCTCTGTGGCTTAGGAAAACTCCTGGAGTTGTGTGTGATACTGAGTAGAGAAAAAATCCAAACCAAATTAAATTCTTTGGTAAATCCTCTGCCTTTCTGGGGTGGATATAGCCATTCCTGCTCCACCTTTTTAAAGATTTTTGGGGTCTGACCCAAAACACATAAATGTCTGAGGATTTCAGCTCAAACCCACGTTTCTATAAGAAGTCAGTACTGTACTGCCATTTAAAAGTGAGTTCAAGTCTTTTATTGTTTTAGATCCAATGATAATAAAGACAAATGCATTGAATTAATAACTCTCCTACCTTGAAATTTAATTTAAAATCTCTTGTAATGTAATCACATTTGGGTGTGCCATTACCCAGATGGAGAGAAATTTGTTTTGTTGAGAAATTGCTTTAGCATAAGAATGACTTGAGTTTATTAACAGGGAAAAAAAACATGACTCCCCTCCCCAGCCACTCCCCATGCATTCCAAAAATAAGAAACTCATTTCAACATGGACATTACTGGTTAAAAAATAATTACACATAATGAAATGTCATATTTCACGCATACTCCCTGCAAACCATGCTTCTTAGTCTTCCCCAAAACACTGCAGGGTGTAACCAGCTCTTTCTTCCTCCTTCATGAAAAGAGTATTTCACAATGGAATTGTGTGATGACAAAAAATGGTGCTGGAAAGGCATCGCTACCCAGAGAGACATAAGGAATTGCCACAGGCCACTGCTTATAATCCCACACAGTATTAAGTAGTCATTGTATCTCTTTCCAGGGCTTCATTCTTCTTTTGTGACCTACAGCCCATACAAGAGTTTTTACAGAAATGGAACACCACAGAACAGCAAATTTGGGAACCCTGTTACTCGATTAAAAAAACCCAAAAATGTTTGGCTCAGAATGTTATTTTTCTTAAACGTATCTTTCAGCCACTGTCATTAAAATTGTTAAATAGCTTTAGGAACCTGTTTTGTCAATTACCTTGGGGACAAGCATGAAATACTGGGCTGTTAAATGTGTGCCACAAAAAATAAACTGCGCGGTGCGAGAGCCGCAGGAGGAGCTGGACACGCGCCGGCACCTCGGCTCCTCCTGGGCCCTCCCCACTGCTGCACCAGCTCTAATTAGTTGGGATTTGCTATTCCCAACTCAGGGAGATGCTCTCCATAAATATTTGTTTGCCTTTAAATGCAGGTCTCTGCAAAGGTTCTGGTGCTGACAGTTTCCCTCCAGGAGCACTGGCAGAGCGGGGATGCGATGCCCAGATGTGCACATTGTGCACTGAGGCCACTTAGTCAGCTCAGTTTTGGGTTATTTCTTCAAGCAGAGCTTTGGGGGCTGATTCTTACATTTTTAGATATATTTAGTAGGTTAAAAAATGTATACACCATTGTGCATTAAACTGAACTTCACAAATGAATTTTGTGCCTAAGAGCAAGAATATTTGGTATATTAATGCTGCTTCATTTCTAATTATTTATTTCTAAATATGGGTGAAGCTACATGTCTCTGGAGGGGGGTATTGCAATTCTATGAGCTTATGTTTGGATGGATAAAAGTGTTTTATTCCCACAATATTACTTTTAAAATAAATATTTAGTGATAAGCCAGTGACATTGCTAAGAAAAGACACTGCTGGGATTATGATTATCATAACTGTAGTGGACTGCAGTAATGGTGCTGAGTTAAAGTTCCTGTGGCAAAGTTTTTGCAAATTCCAGGGATTTTTCAAGAGAGCAAGAGGGAAATCAAAGATGTTTTTACTCCTTAAAAGTCCCTCTAGGAAAAAAAAATAGGTAGAAATGAAAGGAACGAACTAGGCAGGAAAGGAACAAAATGGGAAGGTAAGAAACTGATTGGAAACAGGATAGAGTGGTAAGCAATTTTGACAAAATATTTTTATTCTTCTCCTTGAATGAAAGAGTTATATGGGAAAAAATATGTCAATTTTAATTTTATGAAATGAAATTTTATCAATTCTCCCCATTTAGTGCCCCCGTCTAGTCTTGCTTGTAATTAACAGTACTCAACAGTAGCACTTATTAACCTCAGTAACAATTTGTTTAAAACAATATTTTTCAAAATTGCAGTCTGTTTTTCACTGCTGTGCATTGCTGCATGTCTGAGAGAGGTTCTACAGCCACCCATAACCCACTTCATCCTCAAATCCAGGCATACTTTACATTCAGAGCTTTGAAAACCAGCTAAATTTACACCCAGCTCACTCTGGAAATAAATCTGCTCATTTAGATGAGGTCTCATTTAAAATGGCTTAGCCCAATAATTAATCATTTCATTCTCTTTATATATTTGTGGGTGTTTGAAAGAAGTTTGATTAGTTACCAGTGATTACACTTCCCAACACCCTGCAAAGGAAATAATAAAATAAAACCCGTCAGGCTTTTGTAAAGATTGCTGGGGCTGAATTTTGGCTGAATTTAATAGCAACTTACTAACTGGCAATTATTTGTCTGCCTTTAACAGGAACTCCATAATGAAGGAGGATATCATCCAGGAGTTATACCCAGCTTGTTTTTAAGCCAGCAAAGGGAAGATAATGTGATAGATAGGAAGGTAAGTGGTGGCTCTCAGGTTCCACCCCAGGCACCAGGGCACAGTGGGGCTGTTTTGGATCACCTGAGCACA
Source organism: Muscicapa striata striata (assembly GCA_030060385.1). Lineage (NCBI taxonomy): Eukaryota > Metazoa > Chordata > Aves > Passeriformes > Muscicapidae > Muscicapa > Muscicapa striata. Next base: position 3,594,769 of record JAREIS010000073.1, read on the forward strand.
GGTACCACCAACCCACCCTCTGCCACCCCCCAGGACACTCATGCTCCTCCTGCCCATCATTTGGGCTCCTTCACTAAGTGCAAACAAGCATAAAAAATTCCAGTCACTGATCTGTGGTTTCTAAATGCACTAAATTATTTTAAGGAGTCCTGAGATTCAAGATATTTTTCTAATCTAAGGTTTTTGGCTTGTAAGGAGTTGGAGAGGGTAAAAGATCATGTTGGTGTGAGTAGATATTACACCTCTAAAGCTGCCCATGGTTTCTTATCTGTATTGTGGGCAAAGTGGATGGATGTCAGAGTTCAACACACCCATGCTGTTTAACCTGGTGCTATTATCACAATGACCTTAACCAGCTAGGCAGTTCACAGAGCAGGCACTAAACAGAGCATGAGATGAATTTAATGGATTACTAGGGAGTATGTTATTGCAAGGAGAAGCACCTGTGGAGCAACATATTTACCTCAGTTCCACTGAATGAGCATGTTGAAAGTGAATTGGCACAGCCTTCTGCTTTATGAAAGGAAGTATTTTGTCATTCTTCATGCTTTCATTAAGAGGATTTAAGGCAGAGGATGCTGAAATGGTTCTGTGTTAGCACCAAAAAAAATCACAGATTAATAGTGGAGCTTGAAAATAGTAAAGCATCAGATTTTTGCTTTTTCATCAACAAGCCTAATAAACCAGGATGAAACTATTAACATACAAATAGACAACCTTCTGATTAAAACAGCAGCAGCCAGCCCAGCCTCAAAAAGACCTCTTCACGCAGAAAGCAATTATGGTGGCGCGTGTTGTCCGATTCACTTCTATTTGCAACAAACCTAGAAAATCAGAATGTAACCAATCATAATTTTGCAGAAAACCTGGTGTTATTTAAAAATGAAGATGCTCTTGATTTTTCTTATCATGATTAGCATTTTAGAAGCCCCCAATGCACTGCAAGTTTGTACTCCTTTGCATTTCTGCTCTAGGCATATACTGTAAATAAGAAGTAAGCCCTCAGGATAAAGTATTGTGGGAAACCTCCCCAGAGGAAGGCTGGATATTATCCTAGATTGTACTACTCTAGTGTACTTACCTTCATTTCCTGTATGTCCACTAAGATGGTCATCTGTGGAAAAAAATATACTTAATTACTATTCCATCATTTAACCATCTACCTCCTGGTGATGATGATTGTAGCGTAAAGAATTTTCCGATTTTAAAGGCAGGCCATGACAGCTGATGCCACTCAGATGTCCCAGCTTGGAATTTTAGTTTTGGCATGGAAGGAATGGCTGCCACAGAAGAGTTTTCCCTCGTGCCAAGGCAGACCTGGCTTCCTGTTTCTGAGCTGTCGTGGAAGCGTGTCCGTGGCGTGGTCACCCCTCGGAGCAGGGAGCTTTTCTGTAACTCTCTGCTGGCTAATTCCTGTTTATGCAAGTGGAGCATAAGTGGTACCAAGCCCTAAATGGTTTCTTCTTTCCCCCATTCAGAAAGGGTGTAAATAGATGCTCAAATCCCTCCTCATTCAGTGAAGTGCAGAGGCTCATCTGTAATTTAAGGACGTGTTGTAGGACTGATTGTTTTCTGAGAAGAACATGAGTATGCTGAGATGTTTATTTTTTTTTCTCATGTCTTGAACATCAATACAGACTGTTCATTTTGGAGAAAGGGGTCAAGATGCACTTTTCCAGGTAGATGTAGGAGTGCCTGTAGAATTATCTGAAGGAATCCATTTCATCTGAGAGACACATAGTTCTCTTGGATGTTTAGAAAAGATGTCTTAACATACAAATTGAAATGTTGAGACTTTTTGGTATCTATCCTAATTTTGATATTGAGACAGGTGTGCATTTACTGTGCCAGTGAGCTCATCATTATGTTTTCCTTTAATTAAAATTATTTTCAATATTACATTCCTAGCAGAACATAAAACTGGTGGCAACCACTTGTTTAGGTGGTCCAAGCTTGAGCATTATATATAGGAAAGAATTTGGAGATTGACCATGCTGGAAGATGATTTCTGCATCACACAGAGTTAAAAGCCTAATTAGACAGCTAAAGTAGCCTCCAAATATGCAGACACTCTTTTGCACTCCAAAATCGTTGCATCAGCTATCAATCAAGTGGATAAATGATGCAGACAGGCAACTGAGGGTTTTCATTTGTGAGTAACATTAATTGTGGGTGTAAAATGAAAGATATAATAAGTGATGAAGGTACCACTCAATACTTGGATGAAACATTTTCTGAAGTTAGCTCCAGATGGGACAAGATGTTCCAAGTGGGACAATTGTATAAACAAATAAAGCTTGGCACTGACCATTGTACGTTCTTGAAAAAAATTATAGAAGTGTCCATTGATTATTGTTCTCCTTGATTTTGGTTGTCCAGCCCTGTATTCTGGCTTGCTGTTCATTAGTCTAGAGTAATTGGGCTGGGGAGAGGAGCATTCAGACCTCAGTTCAATATGCAAGACAAATGAAATATGCAATTATCTGATACAGAGTCACAGAATTGCATCAAATGGAAACAAATAGTGCCAAATGAAGACAACATGTTTTTAATAGGATTATGAATTTTACTGATATGCAGCTAAATTCCATCTATTTGCAAATAATTGAGGAATTTGAAAAAGTCCTTTTGAAGATTTTTGTGAATATAGTAATTGTAAAAACACTTGCCAGGATTTTTCTGAGGTCAGTGTGCAGGAGTCTGAAATTCAGACAGAAATTACTCTGTTCCTGGTAATCCTCTCTGAATGGGACTCCTGATTGCCCTTCAATGGGGTCTGATCATTTCCCCATTGAAGACTGGACATCTGAGCCAATGCTTTCAAGCAGTAATTAACCCCATGAGTTTTCAGATAAACCTTTTTGGGATTTTTTGTAAATCAAGCTCAAATGAACCATTCTTCATCTAAAATCTGAAAAATCTCAGAGATGCTTTCTGCTTCCTCTTTTAAAAGTTTTTTAACAGCCCATTTAGGCATTTCATGTGTCTGCAGTAGCTTGACAAAGGACTTTTATTTTTTCCCTTATTTAGATACTGGACAGAGCTCTTCACCTCACGTCTGTCACTGAGGTCTACATGTGGTTGCTAAGCCTCCCCTATCACATGGAAGGGTGGAGACAGGGCAGCAGTTTTCTCTGGAAAAGAGACAGATAATCATGCCAAGTTGTGGAGAAGTACTGGCAGTAACTTTCTTGGGAAGAGATTGAGACACCCTTTTGACAGGAGCCAACACCCATTTTGAGATGAAAAACGTCCATCCCACCATCTAAGTCTACAGTGTCCTTTCCAGCAGGAGCTTCTCTGGGAAAACACCCACTGCTGTGTCTGGGGCCAGTGGTGATCCTGTGACCTGCTCTGCAGATCCTCAGTCAGCACGACCGACCCTGCCCATCCTCATGCTCTCTTTTTATTGCATTTCTGCCTGTACAAAATGCTGGGAACAGCTAACTGGCCACAGTTAAATGTGAAAATGTGAGTCAAGCAGGTTTCCCCTGCCTGCTGTCTTGTTTCCAGAGACTTTATGGTGGTGTCTTGTTTGTTTCTGCATCGGTCTGGTCATCATCTTCTGCTGTCTGGCAGTTTAGGGCTCAGTGTCCCATGTTCAGGAGTCTGACAGGGCTCACATCTCCCCAGGCTGGTGTGGGAGGGTTCACAGGGAGCCTGCTGTCAGTATCTGTGCAGCTGGTTCAGGCAAAATGAACTCTGCATTCACAAACAATATAATTTTGGCTAAATTCAAGCCCAAAGGAATCACTACCTTGTGCTTTTCTCTCATGTGTGTATCTTTGACTAGCTACAGTTTGGATACTAGCTTGCATAAATCCCATTTTCTTGGTGATTTGGGTTTTGGTGCCTGGGACAGGGTTGTGTAAATCTGTTCATTCAGATAAACCTGAATTCAGACAGGTCTGCTACAGAGACCTGAAGCACATACCCAAGATAGAGCAATTCCCAAATCTCACTGACAAATGCAAACAAATAAATAGTCAGTTTTAAATCTTTTGTATACTAAAGATTTTTATAGCTAAGCCATTTAAAATACATTTTAAGAGTGCAAAAGGATGAGAGAATATTTCCAAATGCACACTGAAAAATAAGACCTTACAGACTGCCAGAAATTTTTGGAAATTGAGGAGATAGCAGTATCTCCTATTTGGATAACCATGCAGAAAACAAGTGCTGTGATCTTTGGAAAGCCTGTGGAGAACAGGGATGGGATCAGAAGGCAGAGGTAAGGGAAGGGCACTTTGTGGGCTTTATTGTGTCCCAAGACTGCATCCTATTTCCTACACTAAAGGAACACATCGTGTTGGGTTTTCTCCAACAAGCAGGATATTGTTTAAGTCCTTTTTCAACCAAGTATTATCAAGTTTATTTGGGTTTTTTTTTGTTTTGCTTTTAATTGGGAGCAGCAGCAAAGTTCAGAGTACTATAGGCAGATGTTACAGGGACACAAAAGTACAAGATAAGGTGCTTCCTACCACAGGAAGGCTATTTTAATAGTTGGTTTTTAAGCTGATATTTAAGAAGGAAGGAAAGTCAAAGGCAACAATAATTAATGTCATCATTATGGTGCTGATTTGCAGAGAAACACAGTGGAATTAGGAACTCAGTCATTTCAGCTTTTTGGAAGACTTCAATACCAGGTCAGACAGCAATTGAAAGACAACACGCATCAAAATCTAGGTGTTACTGTCTAAATTTTATGTGAGGAACCTATATTTATATAAGTATATAGATTGCAGGTGGAAAAGAGTATTAACAAAATGGAAGGTAAATTTACAGGTCTCACCATATTCCCTCATTAATGGTTCTCAGCAAAACATGCTGAGCTTTGTGACTTTTTATTTATCATTAAAACACAATTTTTGTTATTTGCTGAATGGTTAAAATTTCTTTTCCTGATAATTTGGGGAGGTAGCTGTTTATCATATGGAATGATAAACAAAAGCTGCAAAAGTCTTTTCAAATGGGTTAGTTTGCAGCCCTATAGAGCAGAGCTTTGTGAGTTTATTTGCATCGTCAGGAGAATCTAAACTAATTCAGCTCATGGTGGGGAGCATATGTTAATGACTTCTCTGGGTGGAGGAAGGTAGTGCACACCTCCCTTCTAGCTCTGGTCCTGATCTCCAAGCAGGTCAATAGATCAAAACCACATGCTGCCTCATGGTAAGAATTGAATTCATGTTCTCCTTAGATGCTTTTATACACCACAAAAACCACTGGTGTGTTTGCTACCCCATCAAACTGTCCAAAAATTGAATTAGGCACAGGTGGGATGGATCCATGAGCAGCCTGAGCTGGTGGTGGCACCCCTGCCCCTGGCAGGGACATGGAACTGGATGGTCCCTTCCAACCCAAATCCTTCTGTGATTCTGGGAATGAGGTGCTGCTGGCCAGTGGGAGAGGAAGGGAGGGAGCTCTGCTGTGAGCTGAAACAGCATTTCTGCTTTGCCAGCTTCCTCCCTTGCAGGCTTGTTCTGACTTAAAAACTCTGTGGCCTTCACAGGCTGGAAAAACTGTATAAAGGAACCAAAAGAAAAGGTATTTCAAGGAATGAAATTAAGAATCTTTGAATAACTAGTGTTTTCAAACTGGGTTAAAGCAGACTTAGAGTAATCTGACATGATGTAATCCTAGTGAAGTTGCAGGAAAGCAGAAATTAAGTATTTATTTGGTATTACAGTGTCTAGTATAAGATATTGTTAAGTACTGTCAGTAACTCATTATATATTTATTTTAAAAAATAAGAACTTAAAAGAAAAAAGAAATTTGAGATTAGAATGTGGTTGCTGTACATGCATTATACATGCTTCTCCTTCTGTTCCACTAATGGATCCTGACTGCCAGAACAGCGAAACGAACCATTGAAATTAGCGGAACTAAGACCCAGATCTATTAGAAATTTTCATTTGCCTCCAGTGTAGAATTTCAGACAGATCCCAGATCCCTGCAAAGCATTTCCAAAGTATCACAGCTATGCTGTAAAATGAGTTTTCTGTCAAAGGGAACAAACGTGGTGGTAGAAGGCGTTGAAACTTCTGCTTCCTAATGACCACACTGCAAAGACATGAGAAGGATGAAGCATCTCTAATGGCACATCATTAATGCTGGTGGCAGGCTGAGGAACTGCTGGGGGAAGAAACAGCAGCAGAAAGAGCCTGAGATGAATGAAGCTGGAGACACCAGCATGGAAATGCCACCTTAATTAAACCATGTTCTGAGAAGAACTAAAGGCAAAACCAAAGTTGAAACCAAGAGGCATAAGCCACCCATTCACTACCTGATCTCACCAGGGATCTCACAAGTCACTGCTGGAAATAGAACCTCCAACCTGTCAGTCCTGGTGATCTCCCACTGCTGGAAGAGTGGCTAATCCCAAAATTTTCACATTCTGAGTGAAAATTAGAGGTGAAATGTGACTACAGTTGGAAATGTAGTTATAGGTCGTCAAACAAATAGGGTATGGAATGGAATTTATGGCCCACAGTAGTTACCCTAGTAAGGGGAAAAATTCTTGTGAAAATCATGTTAAAATACACTGCAGAAGTGTCAAAAATCTAGTCTTCAGTAGAGAACACTCATCAGAAAACCTCCAGCATTCAGTTATGCTTCGTTTTAATGCTGCCCAAGCATGCTCTGCTTTTGCCAAAATAATGGAACTCTGAGCCTTGCTGGGACTTTCCATATGACTGTGGCTTTAAGTTATATCCTTCAATTTTTTACTTTTTTTTTCTGTTTTGGTAATGGAATCGTTAGTGCCTGGAAAATTTGAGACACTGAAAGAACCTAAAAAAATGTATATGCAGGAGAGGGTTTGGGTTTCTTGTGAATCCTGGTCAGACTCTGGAAAATAGAACCAAACCTCAGAACCAAAAATTCCTTCAACATTTCTGCTAATGCTGAGTTCCAGGGTCTGGTTTACATTGGGAAACCTTGACTCCTGGCTCCAAAGGGTTCAATTAGTCAAAATGGTTGGCAGATGGAAAAAATAATTAAGTTCCATCCAGTGTTTTGTACAATAAAAATAGACTCAAGACACAATGGCCTTACCTTGAACTTTGCAGGCCAGCGTCACATAAAGATAAAGAGGGAGTCAGCTTTTAGGAGCTGGATTATCTACCAGCACACCAACAGTGTGAAGCTGGGCTGCAAGGGCCAGAGGCATCAGAACAGGCAGGCTGAGCACATGATTATTGCCTTAATGATTTTTTTAGCCCAGATCGAAGATGCAAATTCTGGCAAAGAGAAATAACTTGACATGGATATTATGAGATTCCCAAAAACCTCATGATAGCAGTAATAACAATAATCATCTGTTATTTGAAGAGCTGCTGAAATGCATGGAAATTTTAAAATATTATTCTTAGAAATTTTTATCCTAAATACTTTGTCTTTCCTGAAAATGACAGAAAAGTAGATAGATAACACTTTTGTCAAACAAATTTTCTTATGCTTAAATATAGCATTGTGTGCCCAACTTCAAGAACTTAAGTTTGAAAATAAAATTATGGACCAGGGACATAACCTGTGACAGAATTTGACATCAAAACTATTTTTATTTCAGCTATCCCATCAGATTTGTGGGCCAAAGAATTAAATCCCACATTATGCACCTGATAATTCTGAATAATGAATATATTCACAAAAAACAAGAGGAATATAGGGTAGATTTGCAAATTGGGAAATGTGACTTACTACACAAATTATTTATTATAAAATAGGTTGTAATGAAAATTTTATGGCCAAAGCAATGTTTTGGATAACAAATTATATTTAACAGACAATAAAAAGTGGACAAATTCCCCACCATTTTCTATTATGGTAACTGGCAGTACATGGCACATGGACTTTAGAGATTTATCTCTGAGTATAGAATGAAACCTCCAGATTACTAGGGCAGATCAGAGTTGTAGGTTGTAATATTAATAAACTTTTCCAGAAAGTGTAAGAGTTCCACATAGTCCACACCTGCACATCTATGTTTTTACATCCTCTCTTGGCTGTCACTCAGGGCTGGATGCAACTGGGTGTTCAACATCTAAAAGGGATGGTGAAATAAATTACACAGATCTCTGTGCAAGTCTGATCAAGCTCTGAAAGGTGAGGTAAGTCTGCTTCCTATTGCTCATGTCCTTCCTTTCCTTCCCTAAACTTCTAGCAGGTACGATTGCCATCTCTTTCTCTCTCCTGCATCCCTGCTCCAAGGCTGCCCTGCCCCATGGGGCTGCTCCCACCATTGCCACCCCAGGGTTTTGCACAGCAGTAGGGTTTTGTTAGGTGTGTGAGCAGCACTGGGGAGCCAGGGTGAGGACAGGAGTACAACGGGAGGCTCCTGATGGGATATGCAGGAGTGTTTTGGCAGCACGGGTGTGGCTGAATTGTGTGACTGGTGCCACGATTCCAGCGCTTTAAAGAAGTGATGTCTGTGTGTTTGTGGTTGTTCTGATGGCCTGGGTTCCTCTGGGGGTGCAGCAGATGGCCCCCACCTTTATCTTCATGGAGTGTCTGATGTTTATTTGTGGTGGTAGTTCAGAAAAGCCACTGAATCTATCCCAAATCATATGGTGTTTAGAGGGATAAAGATGTTCAACTAGGCCTGGGAATCATTAGGTGGCTGCCTTGGAGCCAAGCTGTTTGGATGGGTCTCAGTTTCACAGCTGGCAGAAGGAGGAGAATCTTTTTCTCCTTCAACTGCTGAGACTGTCAGCAGCAAACTTGCAGAGCCCCCTCCCAGTTCTTGGGGATTCATGGGATGGTGGAGTGGGTGGATGTACTGTTTGGTGAACTCTAAATTCATTTTGTTGGTGCATGTGTCTGGGAATGTCTCTAAATCTGGAACCTGTTCTTTATTGTTTTGTGGTTGGGATCCAAGTACTGGATGTGTCTAACAGTCTCCTTGGGATAATAGTGGTGGACCTTGGTATTTAAAGTAGGTTATGGCAAAGGTGAAGGGTCTCAAGGGTCAGAATTTTTCCTTTGAGTCATGACAGTAGTTCACTCCACCTGAACCTCTAAGTGAGCATTCAAAGCTCTGATTTCTCCATTGGCTCAAGGGCCAAGCCTCTGGGTTCAGCCTATCCCAAAGCACATGCTTCTGACTTGACACAGCTGTCCTTAGAGGCCAGGAAAAATCAATGTACACTGTTGTGTTAGACCCAGTGAGGATTAGCAGAAGGGATGTGCTAATGAATTCCATGTGAATATGCTGCAGCAGCCCAGTCCTACAAAACACAGAAATAATTTGGTAGAAAACCTGCCTGGAGTGATGGCTGAGCCTTCTCCTCCCTGGAACCAGGGCTATTTCCTGGGTTGCCACTGGCATGGCTGGGGTGGTGTGAGGTGTGGTAGCCTGCCTGGCGTGGGCAGAGCTGCTGCTGCACAGATCAGAGCAGGCAGCACATCTTGATGTCTGCTGCGACTCACAGGGTGAAAGCTTTGATGTAGGTCCAGGACCTGGCCCTGTGATGCAAGATGGACTGCAAAACCTGCTTTTCAGGGAGCACATGGGATCTTCAGAAACAAAATCTCCTCCATCAGGAAGCCTGTAACAGTGATCAGTCCTCAGGACTCCCTGAAGAAGAGTTCCTTGTCCTAGATCTGACATTAGTATCCTCCACCTCCGGGGAAGACCAGGCCTGTCTCATACTGTTACCTGAATTACCAAAGCAAAGGCTTTAGGTTTTGCTTCCAGCTCAAAAAAACTTCAGTTCCAGCATCACTGCTCCCACTGGAAATGCTAAAATACCTATTTGTGTGATGTTCTCTAATTGAGTTTAGTTGCAATACCTCAGAAATACACTGAAAACCTCTAAGTTTTCACTAGTGGAGCAGCTACGCCAGCTGGCTAAGAGAAACTGGTGTGATAATTCCTCTGCTTTTTCACTCACTTCCCTGTACCTCAATATCTTCACTTTTACTTCTTTTCACCAGGCTGGCTCTAGCTGTTCTCTTTGGCAGTGCTCCTGTGCCCACGTGCACACACAGGCTCGGGCAGGTATTCGTAACCTGACTTCACACTGCATCCCTCTCCCTTCTTAATTGTAAGAAGTGGAGGAAGAATGAAAACAAAAGTGTTACACAGAGAAATGAGGCAAAAATAGAAATGCAATGGTATAGTGGTTGCAAGGGATGCCCAGAAATTTCCTTCTGGAGTTTCCTTTAATCATCTCTCATACTTTGCTTCACTGCCCTTCTTTCAGCTGCTCAGACCAGGTTTCTTGGTAGACTCTTACTGCCAAGTGCTATTATAACCAAACTGCTCTGATCTTTAGCCAAATCTTAGGCAAGAAGTGGGTGTGCTGAAGCACTGGTGAGCTGGTGAGGGAACTCTGTACCAGGGCTGGAATGGCAAACATGACTGTACAGATGAGAGCAGCGTGAGCAGGGCTGCAGGGCTGCCTGGGCTCTGCTTTCAGCTGCTGCATGCAGGGAACAGCAGCCCTGAATGCCTAGGATATACAACCCTTTGAGCAACAACCACCCAGGTGCTAGCACACAACACAGATATCAAGAGCCATTTTAAGGTGCTGGGTACCTGAGACAACATCTGGGTGTTGCTGACATTTCCCCAGGCTGTGCTGGCAAAGTGCAGATCCCCAGCAGGAATAACTGAGGCTGCACTGAAACTTGTGCCCAGGCCATCCTGGAGAGGAATCACCAAGGAGGCAGAAGGGCTCTCATTGGGCTCTCAAGGCTGCATCTCCCCTCCTTGTGGCTCAGGGTGGGCTCCACAGCTGTGCCTGGCCAGCTCTGGGCAAAAAGTGTGGCTGGAGTGTGAAGACAGGCAGAGCTGGGAACACAGATCCTTTACAAGTTCATCCTCTGAAGAAGGGCTGAAACACCACTTAAACACACTAATTTCTCTTAAATACCTTTGTCCTATTAATTATTAAAAAGAATCTCTGAGTGAAAGACCAAAAAACCTCCAAATTGCTATGGACAAATGCAATGAGCTTGCAGGTTCCCAGTGCTTACATCAACTCTGTGCCATACATCTGCAATAAAAGAGTCTCTATTTGCTTAGCAGATGTGCTGGAGTCATGTAGAGTTCAAATTTACCATACCCATCAAGATGCAAATCCCAAATTTCGTTTAGCATTGTCCCGTTGGTAAGGATGTTACACTCAGGTCAGGATTCCATCTCCCCCCAAGCCCTTTAGATGTGTTTATTCATTCTGTTTATTTTCATTTCCCAGTTTCCACATGTCGCTCAGTCAGATTTTCTGTTAGCAAGGCTGAGAGACGGATAACATATGTTACCCCACAACTGACCTTGAAGGGGAGCTGAAGGAACCGTCTTCCCTAGGGCTGAGATGTAATTCAGACACGAGCCTGCTCCATAGAGGTTCTACTCTGAAAAGACACTGCCAACTGCCTGGAAACCTTCCTGCCTGCATCATAGCAGAGCGTGGAGTATGTACCAGGGGGATGCTGAGGATTTAGCCTTCTGTGCCATCCCTCCCTCGGTTCTCTAATGCAAAGCAAACAAATTCTTTGTGTCTTAGAAGAATCGGATAATTCAGCCAACTTGAGTCCTTTCCTCGCAGGCCTGGCTTTTCACCTGAGGGACGAGGTTTGCTGATCCTGCCCAGGTTAAAGTGACTGGAAATCAATGTGGTTTGACAGCTGTGGGGGAAAAAAATAAATAAATGGATGTACAAACTGTTGAGTAACAAAGACTCTTCAAGTGGATACGAAGTGAGGCACAAAAAGAAATGTTGTCTCTGATCTTCCTTACAGGCTGTTGATTCATGGCACTCTGGCCGTCACAGCCAGGAGTTCATATAACCTGCCCCCTTTTTCCCCCTGCATCATTTCTTTCTTGGGGGAATGTGATCACTATTTCCTACAGCAATTCAGAATTGAATTACATCTTCTAAGCATTTGGACAGCATTCTCAGTCCCATGGTGTGATTCTTGGGGCTGTCTTGTGCAGGGCCAGGAGTGAAGATTTTTGTGGGTGCATTCCAATTCAGGATATTCTATGATTTTATGATTCTCCCTGAAGGTTGAGCTGTCTGGGAAGGGGCAGTCTGGGTGAGCAGGTATCAGGGGCTGCCTCATCAGCTTGGTGTCACCCTCTGGTGAAATCTCAGACCAACACAGAATTGCAGCACAGAGAGTAGATAAATGTTACATTCAGCATGACTTGCCAGTTCTGACACACAGGAACACTAAACATGTACCCTGACAAAATCCTAAAGTCACGCCAACTTGAATCCAAAAACCTGCCTCCTCAGTTAGTGCTTAGTAACAATTTCATATCATTTTCCTCATGTAATTAAAATGTCTTTCCTGAGCCAAAAAAAAAAAAAAAAAAAAATTTCTTTGCAGCAGGCAATTCTTATGTAAAACTACTTTTCTCTTTAGTTTCTGTTAGTTTAATGAAAGTTTTTCGTTGTGTTTGGAATCATCCATTTGTGGAGTTATGACATTTCCTATCCTGGTGCTGTGGTTGTGGGGAAGGAGGAAAGTAAACTGTGTGCTTGGATTTCAGCTGGACCCAATATCAGCTCAAGTTCTAGATTCAGAAAGTGTTTCCACTGGTTTATGGAATCTACCTATGGCTGGCAATGGATACAGGTAAAGTGGCACTAGGGAAGCTTTTGGGAAGGTTTGTTAGTGCCCATGGCAGCCCAGCAATATCTCCTGTCATGGCATCTGTGTTGAGGAGAGGTGAATGGGGCCATGTACACATTTTATTAATATTTTCGTACTGTGGGTTTGATTTTGCCTGCTTTTACTTTTTTTAGCTCACCCATGACTCTCGCTCTCTAGCAGTGCTCAGCAGTTCCTGAGAGTCCTGGAGCTTTCCATGGCCATCCCCTTCTGCCAATTTGGGGTTTAGACATCTTCCCCTTGTTCCTTTCTCCCTTCACTGCTCCTCCAAAGAGCTGCATTTCAGTTTAGTGCCACTTTTGGACATCTGGGTTCCCATATCTCTCAGATGTGCCAATGGGCTCACTGGCATTACAGGTCAGGGTTTCTGTCACCACCCTAAAAATGGACTTATTGGCAGAGGAACAAAGCTCAGAAAATAACATTTTAAACCTGTCAAATTTGATTTACAGAAAGCTTCCATGATCTAGAAAAGAAACAAGCAATTATTGTATTCTACTCCACCCTAATTTTAATTATAAAAAATGCTAGTATAGTTTTCCAGTTGACATCCCTGTATAGGAAATAAGTAGAGTTGGAGTAAATCTTCCAAATAAACATATTTCTCAGACATAAACATGATAAATCTTCTCTTTTGAGAAAGATATAAAGAATGGTTAACTTAAAATATGCATATAATAACATATTACCCACAGCTTCTCATGTTTAAAAAGATTCCATATGCTGGGAAAACCCATAAAATAAAACCCAAGAAATGCTGCATCCTCTTTCTATTAATTTGAAACAGTCACTTAATGGGAAAAAAGGAAAACAGAGAAAAAAATAAAGAAAACTGGTAGAACAGAATTATTTTATTTTTTCTTAGAAAATCCCAAACAAATCAGTAAGTCCAACATTCCAATCTCTTCATCCTGTTTTTAGTGGTGTATTAATATGTAAACTCAATACTTCTGTTGAAAAATAGCTTTGGGTAAGGAAAAAATGGTAGCAAATTCCAGGGTGGCCTTACTAGCATTTTTGATTGAAAAAACTTGGAAAAATGTTGTTGTTTTAGGATGATGAGAAGTGCTGCCATCTCTTGTGGTTTACCCAGGATTGTCCCAAGTTTGACTGTTGTCTCTGGTTTGGTTTAAAACCTAAAAAGAGGCCAGTAACTCTGGCTCCCTCTCTTCCCCATTCTTGCCCCCTATTTAATGAATAATTGATTTTAAAATAATCCCAGTGAAGAAGATTTCTGTTGAAGTACCATGGATGAAACAGTCTACTTTTCCTATTTTTTTTTTTTTAAGTGGAGTTTATATCCAAAAAGGTGTATTCCATATGACTGTGGACTGCAGAGCTGGGGTGGTGGGAGCTGGGGAATGGGCTGGGGATGGGACTTGGGCTCTGGGCTGATTATTTTTTGACTTGGTTTATGAATTTGAGAAAACAATTTGTATTTCACTTCATTTGTGATGTTGTCAGCCCCATTTTGTCAGATATTTTCACATGGAGAACACTTGATAGACAGATGCTGGTCTCTCCCTGGCAGGGACACCCAGAGCTGTTCCTCCAAGGAGCAGAGCAGAGTCCAAGACCTTTCAAGATACCAGCATGGGCATGAGGCTGTCCTGTTTTATATCACAGCCCAGTGGTCAGGGCCCTTCCTTGCAGACCTGTTTTCAACTGTCTGCCTTCAGTTTGGGTTATTTCCACTTCTCATACATCACTGTCCTGTGAAACTTTTGATGTTGACCAATAGTGGATGCCCCATCTCTGGAAGTGTTTAAAGGCAGATTAGAGCAACCTGGTGCAGCAGGGGGTATCCCTGCCATGGCAGGAGGTGAACTAAATGAGCATTAAGGTCCTTTCCAACCCAAACAATTGTATGGTTTTGTGCTATTGAGGCTTTTGGCTTTCCAAGGGTCAAAACTCCCACCCAGCTTCAAATTCAAAACTGCTCATGCCCCAGAGAGGCCATGAGCCAGGCAGGGAACGTGGAGCTGCACAAACCCACACCCTGTGCTGAGCACCTGCAGTTAAACTGGGTTTAACCAGCCCAGTGTCAGCCAGACAGTGCCTTCCCAGTGTGGCAGCCCAGTTCCCCTCTGTGCCTGAGAGGGGCTCACCTGTGGCTGGGGTGGAGGGGTTAAATCAGCCTGGGACAGGCTCCAGCTCTGGGGACTGGGCTGGGCCAGCTGTGAGTTCAGTGTTCCCCCCAGGCAGCTAGAAAAGGGCTGTGTCTCCTGCACTGGGATTAGCACAAAGGGGAGGTGGGGTTTTATCACAGGGCAGGAGGTGGAAAAAAACTGTGTTTGACTGATTCCTTGCTGAGCAGTGTCTGGGGAGGGTCTGGGCTGTGCAGAGCTGTCCTGAGAGGAGCTCTCTTGGCAGAGGGGTTAAGAGAAGCCTGACCTGCTGACTTCTTCACTTAACATCCAGGCTGGGGAGATGCTTGTTTAGCCCAAAATCTTGGGTGAGTCAGTCAGCTGGAGTTCAAGATCCAGGGACTTAATGTCCCATGACTGAGTGTAGCTTGTTTGACCTGTAGTGCAGATCTTGAGAAGAGGGAGCAGGAGTGTTTTATGGTATGTGCTGAGCCTGCTCTCCCTGACTCAAACACCTCCTGGAAAATGAATAATTGAACATACATGTGACTATGTATAGACCCTTCTTCAAACAGAACCTGATTTGGGGTGGAATATCTTCCAACTTCATAGACTTTTTCTCCTGCTAACTGCACAGGACTGGCCATAAAATCTTTAGGGACATGGCTGTATAGCAGGGAGCAGGCTTTTCAGCCCACGCTTTTCAGTCTGAGAAGTGGCCTTCAACTCTGAATTCTTTAAGCTAAGCAGCGTGGTGTATTTCTGCCTTCAAACTGAGCTGGAGTAGAAGGAAAAAAACAAATTAATTCAGATTAGTTTTTTTAAATATCATTTGCCAAGCCACACTGCTCCCTGCTAAAATCAAATAATGTTACTATTGGCACAGTGGGTTTAAACTCACTACTGGGTTTTGCATGTTTTAGTAAAGGATGAAACTGATTGAATGAGATTGTCTATTAGTTGCAGTAGATCAGCAGTTTCTTCTTTGTAGTGGTGCAACTGATTGTTTGCCGAATAATGCAGTGAGAATAAACTCAGCGTGCAAGCCCTGTAAACTGTCTGAAGAAAAAGCACTGTCCTTTTTTTTTCCCAATTGCTTCCAAGCCAGTAGCAGCTTCTAATATTCCTGTATCCAGTGCAAGCCCAGTGCTGTTCAAAACACACATCTACTATTTGTCAAGAGCTGTAATTGTTGGGAGAAAAGGATGTTGAGGAAAGCAGAGTGGAAACAATACAGGAGGGCTGGTTGTGGAACTCTTGGGCTGCATTTTGGGGCAGCTTGGTTTGATTCCTGTCTCTGCCACATCCTTCTCTTGTGACCTTGGAAAAGTCTCAGCCTGCTCAGTCTCAGTTCCACACAGGTGTAAAAAGAGGCACCATTTATATGCAGTATATACCAAAGAAATGCCTACACTATGTATTCAACACATTCCTGTATTAAGTGGTAAAGTGAGAACCAATTCTGCAAAGACTTGTGTGATGCCCAGGACATGGGGTCCTGCTTTCACAATGCAGCAAACCCCAGATTAATTCTGTCCTTCTTATTCTTCACAATGTTCATTATCTGAATGCTGAGTTTAAGTGGATGCTTATTTTTAGCCTGTGCATTAGTGGGTGAGGGAATGAAAGGGGAGGATCTCCCACACCAAGCTTTTTTATTTTTTTCAATGTCAATACATGTCACATAACATTACGGACAAATAAAGGGTTCTTAGCACTCATAAGGTGTTATGGTAATCCTTCACAGAGTCCTTTTAATGAATAAACCAGGGATGCTGCATGAGTCGTTTATTAAGGGTTAATGATGTATCTTCTCTCCTTGGCATCATTCCCAGCCTAAATCAAGCCTGCTTCATCTCATATGGATAGGAAAGACAAACTGTACAGATTGAAAACATCTGTATACTGAGTGAATGAACCACATGGCAGCAGTGTCATGCAGAGATTTACTTAAAACTGTCCCCTTTTGTTTGACTTTAGAGGAACAGCACAAATAAATACAGTAGGTTCTGTTTAAACAAAGAGGACTCTGATCAATAGAGGTTTGTATAGCTTACGACCTTCAACTATAAACAAAAAATCGGGGTAAACCCCACAAGTCTCAGGTCAATTGCCATCTTATTTACTTTATTGCACCACTAATGTTCTAATCTCTCTTGCATATAAAATGCTTTATACAAGCCATCTTGCTTTGCTTCTCCATTTTCACAAGAGAGAAAAGGGAAGGTTGTGTTTGATTCAGAGCAACCTGTGAGTGTGGGTATGAGTGTGCTGTGAATTTGGAGTATTGTGAACCTACAGCAGAGAACACAGACAAACCAGTTCAGGCACATTTCATGTTCATGTAAATTTTGGTTGAGGTTCCTAATCATTTTTGGTGCTTTTTGAGAGGGTTCAGGAATTCACAAAGAAAAGCAAAATGGTTTGTGGCTCACCATATCCAGACCTGGGCACAAGAAGCATGACAGAGGCAGTGCCATATAGAAAGTAGTTGAATCTGTTTTGGCTGTGAGCAGGGATTATCCCTTGGAAACACTTGACAACATTTGCAAGTTTCTGCTAGGGACTGACCCTAGCTGCAAGCCTTTATTATTATTATTTTTGTTGCTGTCTCCCAGCAAGATTAAGTAATTCCAAATACTGAGGGGATGACACTCCTGCATGAGTTCTGCCCTCATATCTCCAAATAGCTAACTTGAATTGTAATTACTTTTTTTTTTTTTTCTGGCACATTTTCTCATTTTCTAGAGGGAAGAGACTATTATCTTAATCTGTTTCTGTCCATTTTTATCTTCCCTGGATAACTTTTAATCCTTTTGGTCAATTTTAACAGAAGACAAAAGAAGAGGAAAAATGTGCCTCTACTGGCTTGTGAATATGAGCAGCAAGGTAGAGGAGAAATATTCCAGTCATGCCTTTCCCAATGGTTGAATCTAGAGCAGGAGCCTTCATGAGGCATCAGAGGGGCCAGTCAAGACACACAAAGCCAGGAGAGCCCAGATTTATTTGCCTTGCTGCTCAGTTATTCAGATGTTTTTCTTTGCTGAGGACATTCCTGTTCCCATTGACTCCAATGTTTTCAACTTCAGCATTATCTGCTCTAATCTAGGAAACACTTCACTGCTGCTTCAAGTGCATTTTCTTGTGGAATTCAAATCCTTTGTGGGTAATGTAGGGATAAGTCCCACTGGGCACATGTCTTTCCTCAGAGATTTGAGAGATTTGGGGAGATACTTCTGGATGTTGTCTGGTTTTGAATTTATATTGTTTTTTGTATTTTTTTTGTTAAAATGCAAAGAACAGCCAGGCACTGCTTGCCTACCTTGTTCTCATTCCAGGAGCCAGGTGACTTTTGCTCCATGGAGCCACATCTCAGCCTCACACCTCACTGGGAGAAAACCTTCCAGACGTCTCCGTTTTGCAACTGAGCAGTTGTGCCCTTGTCGTGCTTCCAGCATTTCCTCACAGCCTGCACTCGGGCCCAGAGACGAGAGCTGCAAGTCCCAGGCTCAGCAGGAACGTCTCCCCCATCATTAAATAATTGAGCTAGTCCTGCAATCTGGAGCCCGGCAGCCGGAGACGCTACCTCATAGCTGGTGGGTCGCTGGCAGCAGGTTTGACAAAACCCTTTGGGGATGGCTACTGGAGGCTCTTTCCTGGCAGGTCCCAGCTTGGTTTGTTGGGTCAGTGGGGAGACAGACAGGGCTCACCACGCCAGGCCCATGCCAAGCCACACTGGGCAAGATTGGCTGAGTTTTGGCTGTACCTTCCAGCACAGCGTTAGAAATACTGGAGAAGGGGTTGTGGTCCTTCGTTAAAGAAAGGAAGGAAATTTAGGTATCTGAGTCCTTGGGAGATGCTGTTTTGCTGCCCTCTAGGCAGAGATTAAAGCTTAAAATGTGGAAACTGCAGAAAATGCTGTCCTGAGCACACCAAAGCAAAGCAAAGGGTTGGGAAAGTTGAAAGGCTTTTTGTGGGACTTCATTAAGGTGTGAGTATAAAATCTGTAGAAAGATCTCTGGGCTCAGATGAGGAAGATCCAGTGGTGTACAACAAAGAACTATCAGTAAAGGCATCATAATTACAAAGTTCTTTTATATTACAATGATGTCATGTAATAGGTTGAAGAAATAAATAAGCTGTGCAGATCTCCTTTATCTAAATAATTGTTTTCTTAGGTGTTAGGCTGAAAACTTCTCATATAATTCCAGTCCTTTAATGATAAAAATGTATTCAATAAAGACTATGAAACTATTTTAACATTTCAGTAGTGTGCCTCATCTAGAGAATCCCAGAGTGCATCACTGAAATGCAAATTGGAGAGAACCATGGAAATAGAGAACAGGATATAGAACGAGGGCTTAATGGGGAGTGTGTCACCACAGGGCTCTATGGTGAATATATAACCTCGTTTTAAAGTGTAAGAACTATTGTATGGAGATTTAGATATTTTTAAACTAAAATATATAATTGTATGACTTCAAGTGTTGAGTATTCTCTTACAGAACCGTTCCTCGAGGATAAATCTTCATTTCTCTCATGTGAAGAACTATGCTGAGATCTGCCCGTGGAAAATTACTTTCTAGGAGCAAGAATCACAAAGGACCTTTGCTTTCAGGCTTTTGTCTGAGGTCCACAGCATAATGAGCAAAATGGAATGAAGGGTATTAACCTTTGGAAGATGAAAGGTAATGAGGACTGAACCAGCGCTCCCCGTGGTTAGACCACAAGCTCTTATGAAAGCTTTATGATTGTTCTGTTTGTGTATCTCAACAGTTCCTAGGGAGACATTTCCATATGTCATATGCTATTGGACAATATATATATATAATAGTTGATCCTGAAGTGTTAAAGTCTCATCTCTTAAACCAAAACAGATATAGTGACCTTAGGAACAATTGGCTCTTGACTGCTACCCACACAATGCAGAAAATATTAAGGAGGTGGAAAATGAGCTCAAGTTTCTAGTTTCTATTATTTGTGAATCAACACATTATTGTGCTGTGAATGTTTGCTTCTGTTTTGTCTTTGTAGGTGAAAGATCAAATTATTTTCTTGGTTTATCAGGATTGAAGGGACGCTTTGGAGGTAATTTGGAGAGTATCACCAGGCAATAACCTTTCCAACAGGGCTTCAGTGGTTTTTGTGCTGGTCTAGGGCACAGAGGCAGCTTTGCTGTGAGCTGCAGGAGGGCTGTGAGCTGTGTGACCTTCCCCTGTTTGCTCAGTGGGGGCATGTCTCCTTGCTGCTGTTGAATCTTTTTATCTGCCTATGCCACTGGTGGCCATGACCCCCCTTCTTTCTCATCTGGCCTCAACACTGACCTGCCTGATCTGAGCTGCATTAGGGCTCGTTTGAGTCACTGCATTTCCTTGGCTGCCAGGGCTGGGATTCCCTTTCATTCAGCAGTGCTTACCTCAGGCCACAGCCGGTGAGCAGCTGTCCCTTCTCTCCTCCTGTTATCTGCACAAGAGCCCTCCACGTCATTTGTAGTATTTGTAAGTTTTTCAGAGCTTTCAGTTTGTGCAGAATCTTGGAAAGTATTTATCATTCCCTGCATTTTTCTGAAAATAGGACAATAAAATGTGCTCTTTTAGATATCTGCTATATCATGAATGAATTCATGTGTATCTACATTTTAATTTGTCCTATGGCTTGGTCACATTGTTTCACTGGGTAGATGGATGTTTGACTGTGGTCTGGTGAACCAGAGTGCACTATGAGAGCAGGAACAGGTTGAGAATATGGCTGGTTTTCACTGAAGAGAAAACGGATATTTACTGAATGCACATTAGTAAAAGGATTTGCATAGCAAGAATGAGATTAGCCTGCACTTTTGGAGTGTCTGGGATGAAGTAGGTGTCTCCTTAGGGGAGAATATGGGATACACCTCTGAAATACTGTAATGAAATCATATTTATCCAGAGGTTCCTCTCAGCCTAAGCTTTCCCAAGAACTGGGGTTTGAAGTTAATTCCCATCAGAAGTGTTAGATTAGGCAGAGAAAGGAAAGCATTCAGGGAGAGCTGCTGGGAATGCAGAAGAGTAAATAGTCACCCAATCTTCTCACAGCTCCATAGTCTGAAGTCAGAAAAGGTCTCCCCTAGCAGGAAAAGCCCGTGTTTTAATAGATGCACTACCAGCAAACAAACAGTTTATGAGCCCAAACTCACAGCCACAGTTTTTAATAAGGAGCATCTCCATACAGATGCATAGGAGAGTTCCTGGGGGCACAAGCATTAAGACTGTACCCTCAGAGACTGAATTCTCTCCATCTGCACAGGCTGACAGTCCCCAAACACACAGGGGCAGCTCTACAGCTTCTTGACATATCTTTAGACTTTTCCTCAAGCCCTTACTGTGCTGGGATCTATATCAGCATTTGTGATATTTTTATTGACACCAGATTTAAGGTGTGAGAGTATTTCCTCCCTTATGCTTATACCAGACTCTCATGGGCTGGTTTCATTGCTAATGATCCCAGAATGGCAAGACTTTGAATGCTGGTAAGGATGAGTTTAAGGAAAGAAAAAAATAAATAAACAGAAAATTTGGTATCTCTCAGGAGTGGTGGCAAGTAAAGGCAATGGCACACAGTATTTGCTTTTTTAGCTCCTCTAGATGGTTTAAAATTTCAGCAAGGGGTTATTGCAATGATGAGACAGTTCAGTCCAAATTGCTTTTACCCTGACAAAGAACTGTTTATCTCTTTGGAAGAGGACTCATCAGTGCTGGAAAGATTTCATATACCTGGCCTCAGGATCTCTTTCCCCTCAGCTGCTGGAACATGAAACCTTCCAGCTGCCTCTCAACACACTTTGCTCAGAGAAGAGAAAATATTACGAATGAACGTTTCTAAATCCCTCATTCAGTGTACTGAGGGCCAGAGCCTGAAGTAAGACTCCTGATAAATATGGGGATCCAAATCTGGCCCGTTGAGAGCTATCATCCATTACACACGAGCGAAGGAGCGGCCTGATGTAAAGATCTGACTGCTCATTGCAAAGCTTATTTTGTTACATCAGCAGGCCACAAGGTTCAATAAACTATGTGGCCTTTATCCATTCCATATGTACTGGCTGCCTCCTGTAGTTTCTATGTATTTACCCTGTATATGAGCTTTAAGGGAATCTGATGCCTTTAGACAGTAGAAATGCAGATCATTCTCCAGTTTGTAAAACTCCATTTAAATTTGATTTTGCAACAAAAAATAATGCCAGTAATTGCAATTTTTGTTTTTGAGATACAGGCTTCCAGAGGGGCTTGTGACTCAGAGGATTTTATAGGCATTGAAATTTGATGGATTAATTGTTAATAAAAGTTAGATTGGGTAAGTGAATACAAACATCATACTGAGTTTAGTGTTTACATTGGCTCCCAAATGCTTTTAAAGGGCAGTTTTGGACTGAGATGCCTGACAGAATTTTTGAGTTTTGTACCTAGAAAGTTATTTAACTGGAGAACAATCCCTGCTGACAACACCAGAATTTTCTTCTAGTTTTTTTGTTGGGCTTTTTTTTTTTTTCTTCATCATGTTATCACTATCTCCTATCAGGATCTCACTGTACAATAGTGACCTCTGATGTAAAGGAATCAGGAGTGCCACTTGCAAGCCCAACCATACAGCCTTGCTGAGCAATTATCAGCCTATTCAGCAACAGCTTAAAGGGAAGGGATGTGTGCATACCCACACGTACACACAGAGACAACTGGAAAGCTGGTGATAAAATAAAATTGAGGACCACAACACTAAAGGATCTGGAGCTGTTAATTTTTATAGCTGATACAGATACTAATATTTTATGAGGGTTGGAACTATCAGTATAAAAAAATAATATCTAGCCTTACCCTTTTTGTTTTAATACAAAGATAAAACTATCACTCGAATAGAGCAGCATTATGGTTAATAGACCTCCTCTTTATGGACAGACCTATCTTCCTGTTTCCTTTTGTCAATATTTATAAAAGCAGGAGGATATTTGTGCCTAATCCTATCCAAAATCCATGGGTTGGTTTCTTTAAAGAAGCATCTCCTCCGCTCATTTATATCTCAAGGCATATTTCAGCTAAATAGCAGAGCTGGACTGATCCTAGCCAGATTTTATGTGTTGTAGTTTGTGAAATGGCTCCCTTTGCATCAGTGCAAACTCTGAAGTGACACTGGGAAATTGAATAAGAGACTTTCCCATGCAGAATTTACATGACTGCAAACATCTGAACTCCTCAAAAGTGCTGTGTCCTTGCTCTAGGGACAGACCAGGGTGTCTCCTTTGAGTGCTCTCCATCCTCTCATCAGAGAGCTACCCCAGAGGCAGCACTAGGTGTCTTTGCAGAGGCTGCAAGATAGTTCTTGAGATCAGGGGAATGAGTTGCAACAGGATGGAAGAGAAACTGGGGAGAATGCTGGTCCCAAGTTGTATGAGAAGTCTATGGCCATGACCCTTTAGAAGAAACAATAAGTATTATACCTTAGGAGTAATAACACAAATATTTATATCCATCTTACTTGACAGAGGATGCTGAAGACATAATACTTGGAAGAAATGTGATATTATATTGGGTGCAGTTTTAAGAAATGTGTTAATATACTGAGAGTGTCTCATTGCTCTACACATTACGTGCAGAGCATTATTTTATGTGTAGAACATGGGCAATTTCAGAGGCAGGGTGCAGAACTGGTACTCAGGTGATCCACAGAACCTCAGACTTCCTCTGTGACTTTATTTATCCCTTGTGACTATTTGACAGCCTTCATAAATTTGAAAAAAAAAATGTTCTCCACAGGAAAGTTTTACTTCAAGGCACAACAATTTGAAAAGTTTTCAAGTATTCATGTGGTGGAGGTCATGCAAACGTATGGTTCAGATTCCTGGAAAATGCTACTCGTTCTGAGTTGGTTTCAGGACATTAGTCATTACCTAAAATGTGCCCTAAGCAGGAGGACACAGAACAGTCAGAGCTCTAAACTGTCCTCATGAGATCTTATTATTTATATTTTCTCATGGGATTTTATCAAAACTGCTAAAAGCCTGAGAAAAAAAAATATTGAGAAACAATTAATGTCTTTAAAACTTTCAATGGAATAATCTCTGTTTTCCAGTTTCTGGAAAAGGAAAACCAGAGTTTTCCAGAGTCTTTGCAAGCCCAGCACAAACATTTTGGAAAAGCACATATGTTCAGGAACTACTTGGATGATCTGTAAAGTTGAGTGACTTCTTCAATTCTTCAATTGAAAGAAAAATGTGTATGCTTTGTAATCTGAGTCCTGGCTGGGCATCAAGCTTCCCATAAGGCATTCTGTCCTAGCAGCAGCCAAGAGACCTGATACTAATAACACTCCAAGAATTCAAGGTGTTCGTTAATATTCAGCTCTAATGAATGCAGCATGTGTTTTGGAATAAACTACATGCTTGAATGAGGACCTCTCATTCAAGAAGGTGAGGTGCATAGTGGAGTGATTAGACTTGGCAAAAAGCAGTTGTTTTGTGGGAGTGACAGCAGCCAGGTAATTGTCGATGCTCAGCACGCGGCTCCTGCGGCGTCACTCGCAGATGCACGAGGCTGAGCTGCTTGGATGTCCCAAACCACGGTCCCCTGGTGAGTCCCTGGGAGTGCCATGACTGAGGAGTCCATTCAGGCTGGCAGAAATCTGCTTTGAGTTGCAACATGGTTGTTTCAGGCTTGAAACACGGGTGCTTTTCACTCTGATTTGTTAAAATT
Source organism: Muscicapa striata striata (assembly GCA_030060385.1). Classification (NCBI taxonomy): domain Eukaryota; kingdom Metazoa; phylum Chordata; class Aves; order Passeriformes; family Muscicapidae; genus Muscicapa; species Muscicapa striata. The sequence continues at coordinate 3,619,196 of JAREIS010000073.1, forward strand.
ATACTTGCTTCCAGGTTTTTGGAGGCCGTTTGAGCTTCAGCTACACCAGGTCAGCCCAGTAACCCACAATGACAATGAAAATCTCTGAATTTCTTACAGCAGGCAGGGGCAGAGGAATGGAACCTAAACATTTTTTCTTGTAAGACCTAAAAACCCACCAAACTCAAAAATGGTCTTCAGTCTTTAAAGAGAGCAGGATCTGTTCTGCAGTAATCACTTAGATTCAGCTGCCCATTCCCAGGGGTGAACATGCAAGGGAGGTGTTCCCATCTTGATATGTGCAAGTTTTGGGCCAAAATGTCTTCAGTTGCTTAATGGGATATTTGGGTGGAGGCCCTCATTTCCATACAGTTGAAGAGAGGAGATGATCTCCATACAGGGAAGTGAGATGTTCTAACACTCTTATCTTACCTTGCATAACTCCAGATGTTAATCATTAAAAAAAAAAAAAAAAAAAAAATCCAACCCTTTTTAATATTAGGGAGTGAAATGATAAGGCTTGACTCAATTTTTCAATTTTGCTTTGATAAACCTTAACTTTAAGAAGCTGCAGGAGGTGGATTCACTAGAATTCTTGGTAACCTCCAAATGTAATTACATCAGCCTAAATCTATATGTTAATATTTTGTCCTTATTAAGCACCTTTGCATTAAATTTAGAGTGGAAATTCTTAAAGAATTAATTGGAAGAAAGTATTTGGTGCTCTATTTTGGAGGAAGAAGGTAATGTTTTTAAGAAATAGTAGTCTGGAAGAATAATCAAAATATATTCATAGCATTTAGCAACAGTTTAATGAATTTTCAGCTTTTCCATTTCCTGTCAACCAACTTCATCAGCCACCTATACTCCTAAAAAGTGATTTGAAGTGATTATTTGCTTTGGTGCTATTAAGAGTAGAGAAAATGCTTCTGAAATCAGCATGGAGGGGATTTTCAAAGTGAAACTTTTTTTTTTTCTTGAAGTATGACTGCATATCTCTATAAAGTTGCTTATGGTTCTACTTTCCACACCCTATAAATAATAATAATAATAATAATAATAATAATAATAATAATAAAATAATAATAATAAATAATAACAAAAGCTTCCCCCTCAGACCAATTTACTTCAATTTTCTTTTCACAGCATCATTCAGTTTATTTAATCTTTACACTATCTCTGACTTGCCTCTGGATTTCAGACACATGTATGCAGATAATTAGCATAGATGCAGATATTGCACAAGATGGTCATGCTTATCAGATACAGGCATGTCTAATCTGTCAGCAATTTATAGTTTCTTTTTAAATTTCCACTTTCTAATAACAGTGGAAATTTTTCAGGGGATATACTCCTGGTGTCCCCTCTGCAACTGTGGCAAGAAAATTTTAGGAGATGAGACCTAACTGCAGAATGAGCACTTCAGAAAAGGCTCTGATCTGCATGCCACACCTCTGCCCTCTCTTGTATACAATGAAAAGCCCATCAATGTTATTGTAAATCACGATGTCTCCGTCCAGAGAAAACATATTTTGCACCTCATCTGGTCTAAATATTGAGTTTACGAGTGAATGTTGCTTTGCATTATGTGTTATAGATGCTTTATGTTTATTTAAGAACTCAGTTTGCAGGAATGTTTTCCAGACATGCGGTTTACCGCAATAGACAGTTGTTGATATTCTGATCCCAAGAGCATTAGAATATGTTTAGAAATTGCGACACTTTTAAAACCAGATGTTCTACATAAGCTACACAAAAAATGGGGGTGGGGGAACAAATAGAACTGTAATTTGGCATGAAAACAGCCTGTGTTAAAGCAAGGGCAAACACATACCAAGTGAAATAAACGTGGTGAACTGCCCTCAACCCTTTCCTCCTTTTGTAAGTAACTATTTTAACAAAAGATGGAAAATCCTATCTCCCAGATGGTGTGGGAAGGAGAAAGGAAGGCTTTCAGATCCAGGTTTGCATCTGAAAGAAGCTGCTGCATCTTGTTCCTGGGATGGATCAAACCAGACTGACAGAGCTAGGCAACTTCAGGCGAGGAAAGAATGCAAATCTGAATTCAACGCCCAGCTCAGAAATTAATTTTCTGTTTCTAAAGGTAAACGATCTTCATTGAGGAAACAAAGGTTTGCCCTGCATAGAGAATTGCCACAGAGCAGCTCCTCCAGCAGCCAGAGACAGAGTCCAGGTGTTGCCTTCTGCCCTGTGCTCCAGTGTGATTTGACAGAGATATTTGTGTGAGCAGGTGGGGGATCATCCCGCACCAGGCACTGTCTCAGGGGCTGGAGTATCTCAGACTGGCTCTGCCCTGGGTCTCTGCTGGGAAAGCATGGCTGGACAGCTGAACAATCTGGACTCAGCCGTCATCAGCTGATGATAAACTGCCTCTTTCCATTCAATCTGTTGCTGTTTTCCCTTCTGACTTTGAGCTCTTTCCCTTGTTTTTTTATGAAGCAGAAAGCACAATAGTTTTGCATACACCAACCTTAAACAAGTTAACTCGAGACATATTACTCTGAGTTATTTTTCCCCTCCTATCACAAGTTAACATGCATTGGCTAATCAGTGATAATACTATAGAATGGGACCTATAATAAAATAAGACCAACTGGCAGCCAAAAAAGAAAAGGTAACTAAGGCATCTCTGCTTTTCTTTACAATGGAATCATACAGCGATGGAAAAGTTACCAGCACATCTGAAGGAATTTGCACAAAACACGTTGGTTTAGGGAAATAAAGCAATGCATGTTTGCCCAAAGGCTTGAAATATTATATTCGTAATATAAAAGTAAAGCAATGTCTGACAAACCTCCTTGTTCAAAAGTAGTTAAAGGAATGCTGCGAAGAAAACTGATGGGCAGCAAAGTTTTGCCATTAGATTTCCTGAGCATTTAGACTCAGAGCTGTTTGGCCTTTCCTGTATCTCTTCCAAGCAGTAGCAAAGCTGCTCTGTACATAGATGCTCTGCTGCATAGGAAACAACTCATTAATGAGTCTGTGGTTCATGGGAAGGCAATTTACCTACATTAGTAAAAGGCCCAAACTGCCCTCCCAGCTTAGTCACCCTGCCTTCCTTCACTGGACAGAGGGCTCCTGCTGCCTTTCAGTGGATGTTGGACCAGTTTGTTAGTCCAGTTTCAAAGAATTAATGCAGCAGTAGGATCTGCCCACTGATTCATTCTGCTCCTTATGAGTACCTGAAAAGCCAGCTCTGAAACTCTTCCTGGGTCTGCCTCACCAAAGACAATTTATGGCGGAAGCTCATGTACATATTTATTTTGTTGCTAAAGAGTTTGCTGGCATACTTCAAAGTGTGGGCTATTACCTGTTCAGGTTTATTGCCTGCTCAAGTGAATTATTGCCAACCTGAACAGGCCTGCTGAGCAATAGTTCAAATTAAAACGTGTCATTTATCATGTTCACACCAATCCAAAATGACCACAAAACCCAAGGTGTAATTATTGCCAGGCTATGACTGCAGAGCTATCATAGCTGACACTCAACCAGTGGGGAATACTGGTTCCTCTCTTCAAATGAAATCTGCTTCCTTATTCATAATGAACAAATCTGACCCTACCATTAACAGCAATATTGTTTCAAATGCTGATATGCACCACGGAAACTAACTTTGAAATATAGGGGAAGAATATGACATGACTTCCATCCAAGATTAGTTTTTCAGCAAAGTGCAGTTTTAGACCTAACACTTTTCACTAAAAATTTATTCTAAAAGCAAGTCTTGCACTTCTCAACAGTATCCAGAAAAGAGGTTGTCACACAGTCTGGAATGGTAGGGCTTTTTTTATTAGTGTCATTATTATTATTGCTACAACTATTATTGTTTACCACAACTCAGAAAAAAAAAAAAAAAATGACAGCAGATCTCTGTACCAGCGTGGGCTATGGATGCTTCAGCTTGCCTCAGCTATAGCAAGCCAAGCCAGTACATCCATGTTCTGCTCCATCCTCTGTTCTCCCAGTTGCTTGCCATGTCATCTTTCCACATTCTTTGATATATTCCAGGGTTTGTGTTCCATTTTAACCTAAAACCTGTAGGACTGCAGCTGCCTATGGTTTGTATATGACAAACAGTGAAGAAGTGACAAGCAGTGAAGACCAGCAATATATATAGTCTGTTGTTCCCTCACATCCCTCCCAACCTTTCCTGGCTCATTTGGGGCTTTTGAGGTTTTTATGGATAATGTAAAGCTCCTGAAGCAAGAGAAAAATAATGCTTTTTGTCTATGTCTTTACAGAAGCATTGTAAATATATGGCATAAGTCTTCTGTTTTCTTTTATTATTGTAGGATGTGAAACAACAGGGAAGAATCAAACAAGACCTAAATGGAAAGCAAAAATCAGAATATCTGCTTTAATGAAAGCATGCTGTGATATGTGTTTCTTTTTGTTTGTGTAAACTTGTAGGTGTGCATAAAGGGAAAGAAAGGGGGAATTAACCCCCAAAAGTGACTTTAGGCTGATCAGAAAACTCCTCTGGGGTGCAATGTCTCGTGCACTGGGATTGAAGATGGACCAGGAGTGCAATGTGTGGTCAGGCTGGCCATAATTCATATGCAGACTTGGTTCTGAGTATCCTGATGCCTGCCTCACTTCTCCATGAACCATTCCAGCTCTCTGCAGCTAAACACTTCCCAAATTATGGAGTTTGCATCCTAATCTGAATTTTGCAACTCAAGCCTACCTGTGGTTATACAGTCAGACAGAAAAGCCAACAGCCAAGAGCAACGCCTAGTCACTGACTTTGATCTAGAAATGGTTATTATCCAGCTATCTCCATTACAAAACATCCAGTTTGCTAAACCTGGGTTATCTACTGATTTGGCTTCATTTGATAGGCAAGAGCAGGTCTAGCATGGGAGAGCTTCACATCCCCAAATTATGCATCTTTCACAAAACTGATAAGTGATAAACCTTGCAAAACCCGTGAGTAGGAAATGACGTTTGTGTCCACCTCCCAGCTGTCTCTACAGTCAATCCTGAACAGCACCACTGGCAGCCCTTGCAGATGAGATGAAAAAATGAGCAAATTATTGCTTCACCCTACAGAGCTGAGAGTCTCCAGTGGGCAGCAAGAGGGAACAACAACAGCAGTGTGGTTGTGCAGAGAAGTTCAGCTCTCAAGATACGAGATTACACAGATTTTTCATGAGGGTAATTGACTTATTTTTGCAAAATTTCTTTGAATTTCTTTTTTTCTGGAAGCATAGTAGGAAGTTACTTAGAAAGGAAGTTACTTTGAATTCTCTTCACTCCGGATTAGAAAAAAACTCTCTATCTGAGGAATGAATTAAGGTCATGATGTAGTAGCACAGTCCTCATGCTGAATAACTTGCTGAACATGTGGTAGTGTTTTGTGACATGGTCTATGGAGTGGGAAGTAGGCTGAGCTCACTCAACCCATCTCATTTATGGCTTTGCACAAGTAAATAAGTATGATTTCTACCACTCAACACAAGAATGGCTTGCAAATTGCAACCACCATTGCCTGGCAGGTCAAAGGTTAAGCTTTTCAACAGGTCAGACTACAGTGCTAATTCACCTCAGCAGTGAGTCCCAGGCAGTCTGTAATGCATATTTGTGGTGGTTGTGTTTGTATAGCATACACATAAAATGAAAACCGTATGACAGAGGTTAGTCCTCTTAAATGGTTGTCACATTGGCTTGGGTTGCTTTCATACAGTTATCCATATACTAGCCAAGATTCTGGTGGTATTTTCATATGAATTTTATTGACGTGGTGAACTAACTTGGGTAATTTCATAGCTATTATAATCAGCCAATGGCCCAAGAAATGCACTGCTTTATTTATCTCGAAAATGTTGCTAACTGGTCTGGCCAGATTCAGCTTCCAGTGGTGGCCTTCTTCCAGATGTGGAAAACCCCTTTTTCTGACATAGAGGGTTCAGACAATCCTTGTGGGCTGGTCCACAAGAGCTGCAGGCTGAGGGCTCAGCCCCTGTTTCCAAATGTCTTTCCTGAGTGTTACACAAAGAAGGAGCCTGCAAGGGCTCCTTCACTTTGGTTCACAGCTGGCAAAGCTTGGGCTAAGGCCTGGATTAAATGAAATGTCTAAGTTAGGAGCTAAGTTAGGCATTTAAACTACCTTATATATCCAGCTGGGAGAGACAGACAGACCCAGGGATACCCTGGGGAAGTGCATTTGTCCTTCTTGTGTGCGTGTCCACTTCATAGGGAGCCCGAGGTGACAAAGATCCTAACACAGGGATCTTGGCTGGGCACAGGTAGTGCTGGATAGCTACACACCATGTCAAAAACTGCCTCAAACTGCTCCTTCTAAGGGCTTAGATTCTCATCCAACCTTGTGTGCTACTCAGTGACTATTACATGCAGACATAATCCTGTGGATGGAAGTGCAGCTGTGAGTCCAGCACTCCAAAGATCTCAGGCTGAATGACCAAAAGAAGTCATTTACTGTCTTTTGTTGGCTCAGAACATTAAAATTTCCTCCTCCACAAAGCAGGAAGAGCAGACACAGCCCTGGACTTCCTGCCCCAGATCCTTCCTGACCAAGATGCCCTGCTCCAAGGGAGGAGCCATGACCTTCCAAGGCTGTCTTGGCACACCAGGTCACGCTCGTGTCCACAGCACACGTTCCTTGTTCTGCTGCAAAACAGGTGAAATAAAAAATTTACCACATAGGCCAGTCTTAAGAGATTTCTGCTGAAAGGTGAAAGAGCAAATAGAAGAGAAATGCATGAGTGCATGTGGCAGGAGACAAGTGAGATGTTTTGGGAAGCTCCCATTTTCATCTCTCAGAGTTCCTCTACATCCTTAAGAAAAGAAGATGAGTGCCCCCCATCTTTGATGAAATGCTTGATGGAGCTGTCAATAGCATTCCAGTTTAACACTGACTATAAATGATGCTTACATTTCAACAGCATTTTTTAATAATATTTTTCATGAGTATAAGCTAAAGGAGTTCCTTTCCACCAGGGTCATTGAGAGTTCACTAAATGCTGATTCTGTATTCTGTATTAATGATGCTAAGCTAACTGCCTCACAGAAATGCCAAAGCCCTTTATTTAAAGGAATAGCACTGTATTTCACAAAAAAAAAAAAAAAAAAATTAAAGCTTTCCTTACTGATAATTTTTCTAAAGAGAGACAAATCTAATTATTTATGCATAATCTGAAAGGTCCAATATGCAATGTGTTCAATAAGATACATGCTTTATTTGAACATACATTTAGAGCACTGTGCTACACAGGTCATTAAAAGATTTATTTTTATTTAACATAATATCAGCAATTAGCTTTTGCAGCTAATTATTGGATTTTATAACCCAATTTTTATAATAGTTTTCTGACTCTTCAGGAACAGCTACAAGGATTTGGTTGAGCCTTTATACTGAGCTCTGGATCAGAGTTTCCTCATAGCAAGAGGAGAATTGCTGTACAGGTCCCAGTTTCTTCACTTCACAAGGGGAAAGGATTTGCAGCTCATCTGCTTCAGTTCACCCACAGCAGCAATGTGGGTGACAGAGCTGGGATTTATCCCTTTACATGGAACAGTTGTTTATTGGGCCAGAAAGTAGGGTTTTATACCTGGCTGCAGGTAAAGTTCTCCCTTGCATGGGTAATGCAAGTCAAAACCCATCCTGGCTGGTACTTGTGGAAATTCCACAGTGGTGGTGGCTTGAAAAGTGGGTTCAAGTTAAAAACCAGTTCTTGTTATAGTCACAAATGTGAAGTGGTCTTAAAGCAAATTACTGGGAAAGTGGTGTAGGTGAGATAGGGAAAGAATCTCTAGGAATAGTTTCTTTTTTGTTAACCCAGTGCAATCCACTGAAACCCACATGGCTGCCCTGAGAACTGGCTCCTTGACTCCTCAATGGAGAATGAATCTGTAAAGAACAATCTGCTCACGCTTCTCTCCTCCCGTGTCACATTTGAAATCTATACAAATGTAGAGTAGCTATTTCTAAGCAGAAACCCAAAGATGATACCAAAGAATCTCTGCTTCTTTCAAGTCTTCTGTCTACTCATCATGGATAGATTTATCAAGCTGACAAAACTTGCCATTGGAGTGTGAAGACCATGAAAGTGTAATGTGTAATACCAAGCTAACCAAAATGACTCCTTTAGCTCTGACTATTTGGTTCAATGATTGTAGCAAGAGTGCAAACAAATTTTCAGAAATACACTTACTGTACATCCCTCTCCATTAAGGGCTGGCACCATGGCCACACCCTGGCAGAACTGAGCTGGCATCCAGAACCTGTGATATCTTAAGAACTGCAGGTTCAGCTTCTCAGGTGATGCAGTGGAAGGTATTAAGGGCCATATTTAATGGGAAAACAATTCCTAGGACACTCACCTGTTTACTTTCCAGTGTGTGAAAACTGGTTCCAGCATATTGCTTTATTGTCTGTGCTCTGCCTATCTGTGTAAGATGGCATCAATTGACCCTAAACAAACTTGAGCTGAAGTATACAGGGAGAGGATTAATCAGTCAGGCACTTAAGCATAAGCCTAAGGTTAAGCATGCAACATAATGTTGAAGTGAAGTCAGTGGTATTATTTGTATGTTCAAAGTTAACCACTGAATTTATCTGTAGTACTATATCAGTGCCTAATGGCTTCTGAACTTACTTGCAAATTTTAGATACTTAATGTGTTTATTCTGGACTCTTCCTGTTGTTGTGCATCAGAAACTGTTGCCCTCAACCAAGCAGGGTAGTCCAGGCCTAGAGCCCAGCTCTTCCTCAGGCAGGGACAGAGCTGGGCTTGGGCAGGGAAATGCACAAAGCAGCTCTGCAGCAGCTCCAGCAGCAGGTCAGGTTTTCCAGAACCCTCAGGCAGATTTCACTAGTTCTGACTTTATCCTCCAGGGCAGCAGAGTTAGGCCACTGCTGAAGGTTGGAAAGTTTTTTGCTCATTGGGCTGGGAATAGAAAGAGAGGAACAAGGTGGTTTCCCTGCAGCTGTCCCAGACAGAAGAGCTGAGCTCTGGCCTTTGTTCACTCGTGGATGTTCTACATTTGTGCAAATGCTCCCACTGCATCACTGCTCTGGGGATGGCTGTATTCTGCCAGCCCAGCTCCTCTTCTCTGTGCATGCAAAGGTGACAGACCCCAAGAGATAGAGACATGAAACTGCTGTGGAACAGTGCCCTGTGAGCTGGACCACCCCACCTGGCTCCTGGACTGTGAGGAAGGACAGTCTGGGGAGATTTAGGCAATACACCAATATGGAGATTTAGGCAATACACCAATATTCCCACCCACTAATAACCAGAAAAAAAAAAAATAGTTCTTGAGTGATGTGCTCAGCACCTTCTATTCTCACTGAAATAGTTCCTTTGGGACTACTTTCATGTGTCTTTAGGGAATGTAACCAAATTACACCACATGAGAGCTGGTAATTTTAATGTTATGCTGTAAGGGGAAAACTATAAACATAACAGGAAAGACTGGATGTTTTCCATTCATATTTTTAGAAAGGTTGCTTCTCATCTGTGCATATTTGCTTTTCAACATCACTGGCAAGATCTAAATGAATTACTTAACTGGAATTGAAAAGCAAGTCTTACTTTTAAATTAAGGTGATAAAAGCTGTTGTATTTTTTTAATTTTTGGAGTATTACTGTAGAAGATAAAGATCAAAATCAGACCCAAGAGGAGATAAGGCTAACAAAATACACAACCTCTAACCTCATGGCAGGAGATGGATTATTTAGAGAATGACTGGTTATGATCTGAAGCATGGTCTGTGGAGGCTGGGGGAATCCATGAGGTTTTAATCAGAAGCATTTCCACGTGGGGTCAGTGTTTTGTGGCTGGGAGAACAGGGTGTGCAGAGCTGGGAGTGGTTCAAGGCCATGTGAACGAGCTTCTGCTGCAAGAACCACGCCAAGTTCTGTGCAAAACACGGAGAAAAGCTGAGAATGGGCCTCATGTTGAAAGACTGAAATTGGAATTTCAGTTTCTTCTCCCTGTCAGTGAGAAATGTGTAAAATATGGTGAGCCAAAACACAGCAGGAGATTTTTGGTTCAGAAACCAAAACCAGCCTGGGAAAAGCACTCAGATGTTGGGTGACCTCTGCTCATTCCATCAGGATTTGGCCAATTTGAAAATGGGGATGTTTTCACAAGCTAAACTGACCCCTCTGAGGGCAGAAACATGGTCTGTGTTGTGTGAGAGGTGCTAGCACCCACTCCTTGCTCCACACAGCTGAAAACTCCTGTTTTATTGGATGAGGCACAAGGTGGGATCTGTTTTCTGTGAAAATCAGCAATCTGAGTTGTAGGGCAGGAGAGTTTCTGTCCCCACACCCACCCACTGAAAAAACTCTCCCCAGTGTTTCCATGCTTCCCTTTTTGCCATTAAGACAAGATTTTCTCCTGCAACTGAACAGTAAGTGCTTCATAAACAATTCCTCCGTCTGCAAGTGGACCTTGAAAATTGATTATTTTTTGTTTGTTTCTTTTAGTCTCCAAATGTTTCTGCCATTATGAGGCAGGCAGTTATTTTGCTAGGAAGGAATGTGAAGAATTAGAAAAGTTGAAAGCGATTAGGACTCTGTCTTTTAAGACAGAACCTTTCACAAAGCCTGGCATTCAGCCTGCTCAGAGTGAGCATCATGAGACACCCTGAAGCCTTGAAATCCCTCAGTTTTAAACCCCATGGGGTGGCTTTTGCATTATCAGGGAAGAGATGATATTGCAAAGACTATTTGCTTCATATTTTAAAGGCCTCTGAATTAATATTTATTCTAAGTAGATGTTTATTTTTGGAGAGTTTTATTGTTTATAGGGAGGCCACAAAGAGTTCAATGTTAGGGAGAAATGGTTACTTTGTATTTATGGTTAGCGAAACATAAGAAAAAAAGAAAGTTCTAAACAATCCTGCCCCAGTTCTTTATTTCAGGAGACAATGTACTTTCCACCCATGCACAGGCAGTGCTTTACAGGCTGTATAATAAAACGCTGTTCCAGATATTGTCTAAATAGAAACAGATTTAACCCTGCTGTTGTGACTTGCATTGCTGGGTAATGAAAGTTTTCAATCTGGTTTTACTTTGTTTTATGCTCGCTGGAGAGCTGCACATCCACAAAATCCTGCCTTATGCACAGAGACCTGTTGTTCCAATGCCATCTGTTTGTATATAAAAGGTGAACATCCCCAGAAACAAACAAACAAACAACCCCAGGATTTGGCCTTTTCTGATGTGCAATGAATTGCAATTCAGCCCTCAAAGTGAAATTTCCTGCAATGACTGCAGGTAATGGAAATGAACCCAGTGGTTTCAAATGAGACTTGAAGGTACTTATGACAAGGAGGTGGTGGTTCCTGTGCCTTCCTGACAAAAAGTCAGAAACCCATAAAATTTCTAACCCTAAATCTCTTTGAGAGTGAGTCAAATAATTTACCTATGCAGTGATTCACTAATGGCACACTCAAAACTGCTGAAAAGACTTTTTAATTTAAGTTGGCTTTGAAAATTACCCATTGCTGCGTTACCTAAAGCAACCTCCAAGTGTTTCTCCACAGGGGAAAAGCCCTGTGATAAGAGATAGTCCCTGAAGATCTGAGAACAAAAGATGGGCTGCAGCATCTGCATATCAGGAAATGGTCCATTACTCATTAATTGCTCCATTTCCGTGCACCAACGGGGGTCACCCTGTTACTGAGGACCAGAAAGATTATAACAATAATCTAAATACCGCTTTATTTACAATTTTGCAAGAAAACAACTTTCCATGTTTGTTATTACACAGAGACAGGGGGTTTTCTAAGTTTCCACAAATAAAATACTCTTGGAGGACAGTAGGAAGTTTGTAATTTGAAGCATTTTGCTGTGGGACTAAAGGCATATTTCCATGTGTCACAGAGCCACGTCCAGCTGTTGGGACATGAACTAAGGACTAGGAGGAACCAGATTCTCCTCTTTGCTCCCCTTCCCATTTCCTGTATGACCTTGAACAAGTTACTGAGTTTCACTGCCTGTGTGTACAGGCAGTACCCTGTTATTCTTCCTTTTATAATCTGTGATACTCTCTTTTATACTCTTAAGTATCTTAAATCCAGAAATGTGACTCTACTTTGGGTTCCTGTAGCTTCTGGACCTGCTAGCTGGGGTCTGTGTAATTCCCTGCTCCAAAGTGGTCTCATCCCTGAGCTGGTGCCAGGGGAGGATGGAGGGAGGGTATCAGTGCTCAGCTGTCCCAGCACTGTGCCCTGCCTGGCAGGGGCTGCCTGGCATCTCCCTGGTTTTCCCATCTGCAGATCAGAGGTAACAGCAATCACCTCCTGCATGAGAAGCAGGGTGGGGGTAAATACCAGTGACACTAAGAGCAGGCACTATTATCATAATGTGTGTCTTACATGTGCTTGAGGTAGTCACTGCAACAACATCCCCTAGAATTTGTGTCCACTTGAACTGCTCTGTCTGTGTAATCACAGAGCAAGAATGGGCAGGTATGACTCTGATTCTTATCATGGAGGATTAAAACACAGCAGTCACCCCAGCCCACCTCTTAGTATTCATTTTACTTATTAAAGCTTCCCAACAAGTCTCTGCAGTGATGTTATCTGCTAAATTGTGTGAGGTTTCTGATCATTAAGTGGATTGGTCTTCAAAGAGCTAAATGAAAATGAGCAATAAATATCAGTGTTACTTAGGTCATACAGTGCAAAATGACAAGGAGACCGAAAGACCTTCTGGCAACTGCAGAACAAACCAATATGAAATAGAGTCACTAGCACTTTTTGTGGGTTTTTATAAATTTTCTCAATTTTTAAGTTATTTTTTTAAAGCAAGTTAAAGTCGAGAAGCAGATGTCTTAAAGAGCAGGAGCCCCTGAATTCCCCAGTCTGTTTTGTTCCATTGTTGTGACCTGAAGTGATGTATTTTTACTCCTGCTCTCACTTTCTTCTCTGCAGAAGGGACATTGTAATATTTATGTATGCTCTGGGGAAGGCATCATTATTATGGCAATTTCTCCAGTGCTTTGCACATAGACAGATGCATTTAAGAAGGTGAGCCTCCCGCTGGTGGTGTAAACAGGAGCTTGGAGTTCTGCACCTGCAATTGTTTCCTGTATAAAACTGAGCACTTGTACCAGTAGCAAGCTGACTGCAGAGATAAATGAGGCAGCAGCAGTTGCAGTAACTCCTGCTTGTATCTGTGTTTTCATTCATTTGGAAAAATAACCAGCCACAACTGTTGCCAGGGCAGATTGTTTCCTCAACCCAACACTGTGAAAATCTTCCACTGCAGTATTAAACACTGAACGATTTCTTAGATAATGTTTTAAGGACTTTTTTTTTTACTCAGTGAAAATGTAAATTAAAAAAAAAAAAAAAAAAAACAACCAAACATCAAAATGCTTCAACTTCTTATGTCTGGATTACTCTTTTTTAGTCCCTTCCTCTAGTCTAAAATTTTGGCATTATCCAAGGTGAATGGTAGGTTTCTCCTTGATAAACAGCCTAACCCTGTGAATGTTGCTCTGGTGAAGCCAAAGGTCCTTCTTTATAACAGGAAGAGCTCTGAGACCCTGATGAATCCATGCACTCCAGAAAACCAGGGACAAACTCCTCAACCCACTACAAACTCACTCACCCAGTTCTCAAAGGCCAGAGTTTTGCTCTAGCCAGATTTTCCCTATCCCTTCACCAGCTTTTCTCCTTCTGAAGAAGCAAAACTTGAGAGGGGGAATTTATCTTGTAATAAAAATAACAAAATTTAACTGTACTCATTTATTTGTCTCTTCTACTGTCTTAGCTGCTGGCATCTCTTTTGTGGTGATTGAAGCACTCTTGAGTTAGAAGTGGGTTCAAAAAGAAAGAGGAGATTCAATTCAAACAGGGTTGAAAGACTGAGGCAGAGAGAAATGGAAGGAAGAGTCGATTTTTGAAGCAGAGAAGGAAGGCTATAACCCAAAAACCCAGCCTGAAGGTAACAGTCATTTCCTATTTCTGTGAAGCCTGTTGGGGTTTCTCTAAAGGAAGTGGGGGGTGGGGAGAGAGGACAGTTCCTGGTATTTTCCTCAGCTTAGAAAGCAGACAAAAGTCATCAGGCTTCCTACGTTACTGAGAGATGTTACAAAAAATGTGAATTCACTGTTGCAGGGTCAGGTACCCAAGTGAGGGCTGTCAGCACTAGAAATCTTTACTTGTGCTTCACCCTGCAGTGCTGCTCCCTGAATATAAGGAAAAAAAAGTCCAGCTGGGGGCTAAAATGATCCAGGGAAGGATTGGAAGGTCCTTGACTCCATTCATCCTGCTGCTCAGTACTCTGAATCCTTCACACCAGAGTGTGCTGCCCTCTGCACCTTCTCAACATATCTAGGCCAGGTCTGCCATGTGGTGACACAAATACACCCAAACCCTTCCTCCAGCTTGGTGAAATGGTCATTCCCAAAATGTGCCAGCAACAAAAGAGTCAAATGAGATGGAACACATGTTAATTGGTTTCAGGAGATCTTCAAACAGCACTCAGAAACAAATCAAAGCCATGCAAGGTAGCTGTAAAATTTATTGTTCAAAATTAAATTATGGGATACTTGTTAAACATAATATTTTAAACTTCTCTGGAAGCATCATAGGGCTTCTAAATTATAACTGTGATCAAGGCATGATGTGAAATACTCTGGCTCCCGTTCTGCAGATGAGTAAATCAGGCACAATGCAGAGGAATGAAGGCTTGGATGTGTTTCCTGGGGATGGGTATAAGGACACTCATCACCTGGGCTCTCATCTGACTGATGGGTGTCTCCTGCCTCCCTCTTCCTGGTGAATGCAGAGATCATCCATCTGCACAGCAAAGGGAGGGGGGCCAACTACAGAGGTTTTGGTTGCTCTTATGGGATCAGATCTCTAGTGCCTTGGACAGGGACACAGAACCGAGTGGCAGCATTAGGATTAATGCCAATGGATCCTGCTCCCATTTTTCAGTTAATAGGTATTCAGCTGAGGAGGGCAGTTTTGTGCAGGGAAAAATTCATTACATAAATATGTACTGAGGTGAAGCAAACCAGAATGAAGATTACAAGGAAGAAAATTCTGGTCTTGGTTCTCAGCTCCTGAAATATGAAATTCTAAAGCTGAAATGGTTTGCCTTGTACTGTAGCCTGGTGTGAGGGGCCCATGTTTTTAAAGATGTCATTTTGCATTTGTTGCATCAGTCAGGATTTACATAGCCTTCTATGAAATCGGGGCCATAAATGTTAATTTTAAACAAAGACATTTCCATAGGATCTTTATTGTCTGTGTAGTGGTAAAGTGCTATGAATAATTTTTCCCAGGTGCTTAAACAGGTGGTGTCTTCAAGGGAAGCAGGGCGTCTTTCATGTTCTCTATAATTTGTGCTGTCTTAAGCCTTCATTGTCAATGTCTTGGGTGAACATTTATGGCTGCCTGAAATGTTCTTCCCCACAAAGATGCTGGATACCCAGCTCCATGATTGGAGTAGAAGTGTTACAGTTATTTATTTACAGGGAAGGAAATAACACAGTGGCTCTATTTGCTATTCCTAAATTTATTTTCTCTTCTTTTGTGCAGCGTAAAAATGTTAGTCATCTCCAATGGCCCTTGGATATAAGCTTTCCAAATATATTCTCATACTCTATATAGATGCACTGATGACACTCCAGCAGTTCAGCAACAGGAAATCTGAAATAGTGGCACTAAATGACAAGGAAAAAAAATCACCAGGGAGAAAACTCTCCATAAAAGTCTGAGGATTATTATGGAGCATTGGGAAATGTTGCCAGTGCTGGACTGAATACTCGTTGAGCCTTCATTTCTCAGACATCATTGATTAAAGGTGGATGGAAAAGTGCCATACAAAAGAGCAGACTCACAAGCTTCAGCTTTGCCTGTTTCCATCTGCTTTGGGGCTGTAAGTGCAAATCCATGTAACAAAATTGGGATTTCTAATATTGTGTTTAGGGCCCAAGCAAAAGTGGCTGCACTGAGGAGGGGCTTTGTGGCCACCATAAGAACATGATGTTCATGAAGCTGTGCCCCCTTCATTAGGAACTTCATTCAGAAATGGGAAGCAAACTGCAGCAGCCAGGTTTGAAAATGGGGATTGATGTGACTGCAAATTTCCATCTCTTCATTTAGTTTTTTAAAAAGCCATAACACTTGCTTTCCTAAGAAACATGTCATGGACTTGGATTTATCAGCGTTTTTAAAAGCAATGGATGTGTCTGCTTGCTGGGATCCATCAATTATGAGGGCACATATAAGATGTTTAAACATTTCCATGTGGTTTTGGGGTCTCCCTCAGTGATGTCCTATGTCCATCCTGTCCATGCTTATTTATTCTGACACACAGAGAATCCACCATGACTGATGACACTGCAAAAGTGAGTGATTGACCTTTCCCTGGTGAATATGTGCAGAGGTTACCCATCTGCACACAGAGGGAAAATGCCCATAGGTTTTAGTGGGGGTACCTGATAGAGTTCATACTGGCATGATTCAAGACATTGGTTGTTCAGCCAAAGAGTTCAAAGAAAGAAGCAGAAATATGATAGTATATGAAAATATCACCTCTGCTTCTCCAGCCACATGTAGATCATCCCGAGGATAATACTGCTTATATATATTTATTTATATAGAGTTGTATTTATGTGTGTATATATGTGAATATAAACTTTTTTCCATTAAAGAAAAAGCTGTGATTAGGGCATGCAAGCTGAACCAAACTACTGACTATCTATTTTGTTCAAAACTCTGGAATAATTTTTTTCCTCTTGCTCCTCGTCATTTTTCCAGCCATATGGATTTGCCAGTTCACTGCATCATTGCATGTTTATAACACAGCATTTCTTCAGCAGCTGTCACTATCTCATAATGCCATAGTACATCTTGTATACCGAGTTGCAGGCCACAGTGAGATAGAAAACAGCTTACACTTAAAGAAAAAAAAACAACAAAACCAAACCTTGACATCCATTTGGATGCTGGTTGTGAATATAGTGTGTCCATTGTTCCAGCTTTGTGTCAGGTTGCTAATTCACCATCAAGGCTTGACATTAGTATGATACAGTTTAGGGTACATAAACCAGAGACCTCTCTCCCCTTGGCTGTCCTGTGTCATACTGCCTGGGAGCCTGACTTGCTGACTACTTCTATGTCATGTTTTTCACTGGAAAAAAGATGGGTGAAAATATAATAAGTGCATGCCCACACAAAAGCTGTGTGCACATTTTGGAGGTTTCAGTGAAGTGGATGAAGTCTTGGCCATAGGGATAGTTCAGGTAACAGCTGAGATACCAAAACCTTGATTGATGTGTGATCTCCCTCCCTGTCCAAAAGACAAATTATCTGGAAGAGCTGAGTTAAAATGATGTTGTCTGGAGAAGTACTGAAGAAGTACTGCTGTGTGGCACTGCTGTTGTGTTCCTTGCCCTCAGACATGCTGAGATCTGGAGCAGTTTCTGCCTGGGCTCTCCTGTCCCTCACCCACAGATCTGCTGAGCATGTGGGAAATGCTCCCCTGGCTGTGTGAGAGCACATGTGGGTTTTGGGGACTCTTTTGTCCTATTTCTCATGCAATCACAGAGAATTTGAGATTCATTGTGATGGGGCTACCCCAGCTGAAAAATTGCCCACACAGGCTGCATGTACTGCAGATGTTCAGGCTGCTCAAACTTTTTCAGAAGTTTGGTGTGTGTGACTTTCAGTTCATGCTTATCATTTGACCATCACCAGAACAGGAAGAAAGGTTTGGTTTTTTTTTTTTTTTTTTTTTATTGTTGTTGTTGCCATTTTTCTTATTCATTCTAATGACTTTTGTGACATGATATCTTGAATTATCAGAGTATCATACAGTGTGCTGCAGATAGTGGTTTAATGATGTAACATCCCTTCACAGAAAGTAACCCAAATACCTGGTAGTTAGATTGAATGTGATCAGATAGCTCTAGGTCACAAATTGGCCTTTCTGGCTCATCTCATGTGAGCCTGTGAGATGACATTTTCAAAAACTAAAATCAACAGAGTAACATTTCTTCCTGTATTCAGTCATTAGCAGAGAAAGAGCAATTGTACAGTACTAAGATTATCCAGCAGTAGGAAGAACATCCTAATCCCAGACATGAGAGACAGGATGTCCATTAGGAATGGTGGCCACTGATCAATAGTCTAATTTAGCATAGAGAGGTTTTATTGCTTTGGGAGCTGGAAGGAGAAGAGGGAGGTATTGCAGTGTCTTCAGTTCTAGCTCTGCCTCTGTCTCTGATGCACCCCAAAGAAACACTGGCTGACTCCACTGCTTTTCCACAGCCATAGGATCAAGCAATAATTTTAAACCAGCAGACCATTATGTATTTTGAATGTGTATTTGATTGTGTATGGGGTGGCATAAAGCAAGAAAATCCATTTTTGACAATGTCAAGAGTAAGCTGACATTTGCCTGCCATTTATTTCAGATCAAATCCAGCAAATTTCTAGGCCATCAGCAAAGAAAATAACTATGAAAATCTTTTTTCAGGCATTTCATGCTATATCCTTCTTTATAATAATTTTAATAATAATAATAATAATAATAATAATAATAATAATAATAGTAAAGTATAAGGATAAAATTCCAAAGCAGAACTTAAAAAAAAACCACTGTACTTTTTAAAAATATGCAAACATTTTCTACAGGGATTTTTAAAATGTTTTCAGAACACCTCTGTCCCCCATTGCCCTCCCATGCTTCTCAGAAATGAAGCTTCAAACTGGGAGCTGGTGAAGTGCATCACCTTCAAGAGTGATCTCAGCTGCCAAAGGTTTTTCTAACCAGATGAAGGGGCAAAAGTTGCTATTATTACATGAACTAGCTAATTAAGAGTGAGCATGACCAGTAAAACCTTCCAGTGCTGGAATTTCTCTGGGAGCCAGGCAATCACATGAGTGGGAGGTGGCAGGCAGGGTGCTGGCACAACCTGGCTCTGGCTCCTGCTCTGCCTCCTCCCAGGAATTGCTTCCCTAAAGCTCAGGGAGGACATGTGGAACTTCACACAGGGAAAGTGATAAAATGCTGGTAGCAGAGCCTAATAGATTTTCAAGGAGATTGAGCAGGAGCCATGGAAGGCAGCAGTGAGGCATGGAAAGCAAAAGTACACCAGGCCTGGTTTAATTATCTTTTTCACACTGCATTAATCATCACAAAAACAGGATTATGCCTATTTTTACATCAGTGTTGGAGGGTAATACAACTGTCATTTTGTGCACTGTCTGTCATTAGCAACTGTTAAATTAAAGGTTTGAAAAGTAAAATAATGAAGTCAGACTGCTCTCTTGACCTATATTTCACCAAGAACTTTTCCCCCTTTGACCTCTGAATCTGGATTTCCCTTATCAAATCATCTTGCTTTTCCTGCCCCTCACAGCCACCTTGGTATTTGTTGTTGCCATGACCTGTCTCTTCAGCTGTCTGGCTTTTTTTTTTTTTTGTGGTGGTTTGACACTGTGATGTTTTTTTGTTTCTTACAGCATCCCTAACTCTTCACCACAGAAATCTTCCTTCTTCTCCACTTGCTCTTCCACCACAGGTTCCAGGTTTCCTCAGTGCCTGCTCTGGGGCTCAGCTCAGTGACCATGGCAGCAGCCTTCATCCCTCCCTTGTACCCACTACCTGTTTATGTCTCTGCTCCTTGTAGGTGTAAAAGGTCCCTTAGGTGCACATTCCTACTTGTATCTCTACTTCTCTTTACTTCTCCATTCCTATTTTTCTCTCTAATTTCCTCACTCTCCTCCTCCTCCTCTGTCCTGCTTCCTCCTTTTTGTCTCCAGCCTTGAAATAATTTAAATCACTTTTTTTTTTTTTTTTTTTCTTCCTGTGGTCTCGTTCCAGTTGCAGCCATGATCTGGTGCTTCTAAAAGAGGCACAGAAATTTGGCTCCCTCTGTGCTTAGAGTGTGGTTTAATGATGTGGGATCCTTTCTCACCCCCACAAGGGCAATAAATGAGTTATGAAGTTAAATATACCTGTTACTATACTTGCATATTCTTCCTACACTCTGAGAGGTAGAGATTCTGTATTAAATTTAACTGTAACAATTGTCTCAAGGATGTCTCAGGCTGACTGTTGCAGCAAAACATGAAGTTTTTAGTGTTTTAAAAACTGACCTTGCACTTCACTGGAAATTCCCTTGCTCTAAATTTATGGGACAGGGCTGAAAAAAAATAAGTGCATATGTCCTCTTGGGTGGGATTTATCCTAAGTTTTTCCACTCCTTATACTCCTGAATCATTACAAACCCTGGCATCCAGCTCACCTGCACACACCTGTGCTTGCTCTGTATTAGCTCTGCCTTGGAGGTACAGAGGTGTGAGAATTGCAAAGTTAGGCAAAATTCCAGGCTGATGTGTAAGATGCTGGGTTTTTTATGGGGGTGAAATGATAGGACATAAGTCTGAAATCCAGGCTATGACAATTTCCAGTGATTTAAGGGGACAAAATGAATCAGATCAGTCACAGCTCTGGTTTCAGAGGAATGTGCAGGAGTATATCTTCCCACATTAACATCCCCTGACTGTGATCAGTCTTTATCACCCAAACCTCGACCTGAACAGTGGACAATCGACTGCAGCTGTTTCTACTTTACTAATTTGATCTACCTAAGGAAACCACTCTTGCAGGAGCTCTAAAGATGAAAAATAGCACCAATTATATTCTCTAATACAATTGATTTCTTAGTGCCCATGTGTACGGTTCTGATTCTGTACAATTCTACTGCCAACTCAGTAAGAAGGGATTTTATGATGATCTGAAAACTTTCTTTCCAAAGACTGTGTGTATGAACACACTGCAAAGCTATGTACATAGGCAGATACCTCACAACTGAATAAATAAGATTAACTGTATTCGGATCCAAAATTTTACCTATTTTTGCAACAGTGGGTCAAATAAATGTAGCAAATCCTCTTTTTGGTTCCTGTCTTTTCCATTTTTGTGTGCTCCCATGTGCAACCTTCACTGCAGTTGGCACTGAAGGCAAATCTGCTCTTCTGCTAGTGAGCCCACAGCAAAGGCATTGGGAAGCAGCTGAGATCTCTCACAAAACAACAAAAAAAGCTATATTCATACAATAACTAATAGTACAGTGTAAAACCCAGCATGTTTTAAGGTTAAGCAAAGCATTTCCCTTTCCATGCTATTGAAGACTCACCTCTGGAACTCACTGACACCTCAACATAAATTCTGTTGGGCACAGTTACACAAGGATGTATTATAACATTAAAGTTTCTAATTCAGTATTCTATAAAGGACCTAAACCTTGCTGTTTCATTCAGGAAATCAGTATCTGGTTATGCTCTGAAGAAATGCCTGTACAAGTAGGTTACTCCATCGTGCCGCTGCAGCAGGTATTTTTCACCTTGCTCCAGAGAAGGGTGGGAGGATCTAGCAGCTGATGAAGACAGGATAGCAGACAAGACAGAGCTTTGGCTTGATTCCATATGATAATTTCAGTGTAATTGTTTTGCCTTCAGGCTGCTGTATCTGATTAGACCAGTCTCTCACTGATCCAAGGTTAGGAGAATGCAAAACCACTGTAGTGTTGTGCTAAACACAATGCAGCCAGACCAAATAATCTGGGCCAGTTACCCATGCAGATCTGCAGATAGAGGCACACATGCAGTTTTGCATGAGGAACATAACACACAGTAGCTCCAAATTTGGGAGGAGGATTAATGATTTGTTAAGATAAAAGTTGTGGTCTCTAGAGTAGGTTGGGTAATCATATAAATAAATGTAAAAGTCCATTTTAAAGCAGACTGCTTTTAATACTAATTGGATGCAAAAATCTTATCACATTAGTAACCTTCATACCTTTATAATAAGTCTTTTATTGTATTAGCCAGCTTGGTTTTCACTAATATGATACGAAAGACTTGTTAATATATAAGGAAAGTCACTAACACTATTAATTTACTAGATAAATTACTTCTCTATCTTGGAACTTTAAATGAAATGGAATTCACTAATCCTAATTGGTTTGCTTTCTACCAGAATTATTTCCCATTAGTTCAGCATGTTTTCTTTTTTCATACTTGAACAGAAGAGATTTCTTAAACTCAAAGCCTTGGGGTACAGTATATGGGTTTATTAATTATCAGGTATTCATTCAAGGGGGTTAATTAAGCAATAACTTTCCATTGACTGGAATATACAAAGGAATAAAAGGCTTGACTTGTCCTGCTGATTAAAGCACTGAGGCCGTTGTGTCATCATTTTGCTCCATTTGGTTGTGGGGGAATAAAGATTTTTCCACTACATAGCACAGAGCTAGCAGCCCCCATTCCTTATGTATAGAAACTTTGTTGGTTTGTTGATTTTTGTCCTTTTTTCCTCCCCCATCTCTGCCTGGCAGTGAGGGTTGTGACCTTCCCCTGCAGCTTGTGGATCTTGGTGCTGTTACCCACTGCAATGCAGTAAGGGCAGCTAAAACCCTGGGAAATGAGGAGCTGGCGCTGAAGGCAGCATCCTGCTGAGTAAGTTGGGTATCTCACTGTAAGCACATGACTTCTCTGAGGGGTTGGTACTTGGCTGTGTATTGGCTTCCAGGCAGAGTTTATGGTGTTGGCTTTGACGTTTGGGCCTAATTCAAACCTTTTTGGAATCAGTGGAAGGACTCTCCATGTACTTCAATTGATTTTGGGTCGGGCCCAGCAGCCTTGGAATAGCTTCTCTGTGTGAGAGACACCCTCTCTTCTCTGGGGATGTTGCCTCATAGTTTGAGAGGAGCAGCACATCAGCTAGAACAGCTCCTTTTGGGAAGGGGTTGAGCTGCTCTCAAGTGAGGACTTGAGACTCTTGCAAGGGTTTCTTTGGTCTTGGGCTCACCCTGCAGGAACTGGAATCTGTCAGCTTTTAAGACATACCTTTGAGAAGTGGGTCCTTTGAGGGCATAAATTAATATATTGGAATAGGTGGAAGAGAAAGGGGGTTTTCCTAGAGCTTCCCTAAGTCTCACTGAACTCCATTTCATGTAGCAGCCTCCCCGTGACAATCTGTTTTAATTAGAGCTGTCTCTGAGCATCTCTTGATTATGCTGAGGCATGGGGCTCCACTGAGAGAATTCAGCTGACCCAAGCTGTGGGAGCTCAAAGGCCATCGTTGCACAGGCCTCCCACGTCCCCTCATTTGCACTGTGTGAGGCTCCAGCCCAAGCCAGCTCGCTGCTGGCCGGGCTCTGGAATCCATTTGTAGCAGCCTGTGGTTGTGTCTGCGCGTTGGTGAATGCACACGATGCCGGCTGGGGCTGCCCGGAGCTGCAATCAGCCCTGCATCACTGAGTCAGCGCTCCCCGAGCCCCAGCACGGCTCTGCCCAGGGCACAGGCTGCTCCCACCACGCCCAGCAAGGTGGGGGACCAGCCAGGAGCCCACTCGTCCCCGGAACAGAAAGAGAAGGAGGTGGAGCTGCAGGCTGGAAAAGTGGGTGATACTGGAGTGAGTGACTGCTGAGTTTATTCCCCAACAAGCGTTAGCTTGCTTTTTCTTCTTGATTGTTTTGGTGATTGTGGTAAAGTGCAGATGTTATGCAATGGTAGGACTGGTAACACTGGCCACTGCCAACTGTAGTGCCAGGAGTCATTTATAAGCTTCCCCAGCAATGAGCTCTGTCAGCACATGCTTCACCTCCTCGTTGCCATTGCAGGCACCACTGCTGAGCCAAGCTGTGCTGTGACTGACACCTCTTCCACACCAGTCTTCTGGGAGAGGAGCTTCTTGCCCCCATGATACCACTGTGCTGTGCCCTTGCCATGCTCTGTTAACTCTTGCAGATGATCTCTGCAGCCCAGCTTGAGAAGCCAAAATTCCAGCATCACCTTACCAAGAGGGACGTTTTGGTGAAACGAAAAGGTTTCGAAATCCCAACAAGAAAAGCTGTGAGATTGCCTTGAGTGCTTGAAGTAATGTATGTGTATATCTAGGTATACCTGTATAACTGCATGAGCCAAATGACTTGCTTTGGCTTGCTTATCATTCTAAGACATAAAACAGGTAATCTAGCTTTATTTGACACCTACAATAATCATCCAAGAAAATGAGAGGCTCTGTAATAGAGATCTATAAACAGGTCTTGCAGGTCATTCCCACCAGCTGGCTCTGCACACCAGGGCTCTATGGAAACGTGACTATAAACACTGTGTTGGATCAAGAGCTGCTCTACTGACAGAAGAGACGAACACTAAAGCAGTACAAAACTGAGTAAGTCTCAGAAAATGATTCACTCTCTTAATTAATTTTCCATT
The DNA here is from genome assembly GCA_030060385.1 of Muscicapa striata striata. NCBI lineage: Eukaryota > Metazoa > Chordata > Aves > Passeriformes > Muscicapidae > Muscicapa > Muscicapa striata. The sequence goes on from JAREIS010000073.1 coordinate 3,643,429, forward strand.
TTGGTTGGTGGAATGCCCTTAGGTGGCTGCAGTGGGCTCGAGTTTCTTCTTTCGGGGCAGAGTTCACCTTTGCACAAGGACTGGGAAACTCTCCTCTCCCACCCTCCACGCACTGAGAAGTCCAGGCAGGATCCTTTAAGGGAATATTTTCCTCTACCCAAATAATTCTGAATCACACTAATTTCTTAAGGCACAATCACATGTGGCTCAGAGGCTTATTTAATTGCCAGTGCAGTGGTATGCTGGGAAGCCTGTAGCCTTGCTTTGTTAAGCAATGCCCCTTTCCCATCTCATGGAAAGTATCCCCAAGTGCAATTTTCTGTCCTTACAGCCCCCAGTTAAAGCAACCCTGTGTGTGAGCAGCCCTTCTTGTGAAAGATGCAGCATTCCCAGCTGTCTTGTGCTGGGATTCTTCATTCCCTGAGTGGACCAAGCACTCATAAAAATAAGGCAGAGCAGGGAAGAAGAGTTGGGCATGCATTCCTATCCTTGCAGGATCCTAATACCTGTGGTCTTCCATCCTGTACCAGGACAGCCAGGGTAAATTCATGCAGCACCTCCAACATTTGCAGAGTGCTTTTGTGTCAGGTTTGTGTGGTTGTCCAGGTTCAGTAGGAACAGTTTGCTTACTTTCCTTGGAATAAGAACAAATTGAAGGCTCTACTCCAGCTGTTTCTTCCAGGATTTACAGCTACATCCTTAGGCACAGTTTTCCCACTGAAATCCTTTGCTCACATCAGGAGACAGGATGACAGCAGTGGAAAGAGCCCCCATGTCATGCCCCAGGCCATCCCAGGGAGGGGACAGGCAATCCTGAGCCTTATCTCTCCCAGGTCTTCCCCTATGATGTGCTTGGAGAAGTGACTAAGCTGGGGAGAGGAGCTGGAGCAACATGAGGTAGATGTGTAGGAGGTTGCCATTGGGGTTGTTCCAGCTTGTGCTGGGAGTCACCTTGACCCAGAGCTACAAAGGAAATGTAAAACTGAATTTCTTCTTTCCATTTCTGCCCCACGAACTGCAGAACATAAAATGTATCACTTTCGTATTTTCAAATAGCTTTTCTATATGCATTATTAATGGAACTAAAACCCAAACCTTCAATTTATCACTCCCTGGATGCTCACACTTAGAAATGTGTGTTATATCATTGTCTGTTTAGAGATGGTGTTAAGTCCTAGCTTGAAAAGAAAGGTGTGGTGTTGGGAACTGCATCTTTCCTAAGAGGACACCAAATAAAGTGGCTTTTTTTCAGGACAGAAGTGTGTAACAGTCTCCCTTGATATGGGTGTAGGGGGACATCAGGATAAAGAGAGGGCATGGCTCATTTTACTCTTTACCACCAGGCAGGAGCTATAATTTGGCTACTTCTGCCATTGAGCCTGCATTAATGTGATTTGATTTTTCCTCCTTCTAGTATTATTTTACTGATAAACATCAGTTTAAAACCCAAAATAGCCCATTAATAAATCATGGATATTTTGTCCTATCATGCTTTCATCTGGTTAAGCCTTAAATTTCTACTGCCTTGAGGAAGACTTTGATTAGGGCTCTGTATGGTACCAGAGATGGAAGGTTCATGCAGCTGGGGGTTTTTAGCAAACCATCAGAAGCTTTAGGGTTTCACTTTGCTCCTGAGGAAAGCTGATGGCAGAAGAATATGTTCTAGGAGCCAGACTAGAAAACTACTCCAACACCCCTAAGAAACCAAGTAGGACTGCAGGGAGGATTTTAATGTGAAAGTCATTAGGGTAGTGATCTCACAGGCTCCTCACAACCTGTCTTAGATGGATTTGAGCAGCAGATCTCTGCTATAGGGGAAGGGGGACATGATTCTCTTTCCCTCTGAGGAGAAGGTGCAGAGTATTCAGCTGTTGGTTTATCTACAGCTTGGTGTGGCCACAGGGCAGGGACCAGCCATTGCAGAGACCTGTGAGGGATGTGCCACCTGCCCAGGCATTTGTCCCCACGAGGGCTCACCCTGAGCAAGGTGTGCAGCAGTGCAGTGACCTGGAGCCACCAGTGCTTTGGAACTCATCATGGCTCATGCAATGCAAGGGTGGAGCCCTTGAGTCCCAGTCTGGCTTCTGCCAGGTGGGAATGAAGGTGAGGATGGGAGCAGACCAGTGTTCACATACCCAGCTTGTGCAGGTCTGTGCCTTCAGACAGGAATCAGACAAGATAGCTGAGCTGAAACGGGAGAAATTGCTCCTGTGGTAAGGGGTAAGGTTTCATTTCCAACATCTAGAACCAAGCTGCACTTGGGAGAAGCTGCCTGCTCAACTCTGGGCACTGCCAGCAGGGCCAGGATTCACCTCCCAGAATCAGCAGCCAAGTTCAGGACAGGTGTGCCAGGCAGCAAAGGGGTCCCTTCTCCAAACATCTGCCCCCAGCACCCCACTAGAGGAGAAAAATATGAGCACAGGGAATTAAAGTGACAGCCCCTGTGATCTGGCATATGTCACTGCCTCTGAGGCTGATTTAACTGGGCAGCAGGTAGAAAAGACAAATATACACTAGAGGAGCTGGAGAAATGGAGGCAAGACAGAATGAGATAAAGCCTCTTCGAGAGAGTGTTTTACAGTGTGGTTCCTTGGGGGGCTGGGAAGGAAGGAGAAAGTTCACCATAAATGGAAAAAGGCTTGGACTGTAATTAATTTACCTTGTCTGGGCTTTTTACCACATTTCCATGCATGAGAAAAAAATGCACCAAAACTCACATGTCATTATTTTTTAAGTACACAAGAGATAACTAGCTCACAACAGATTAATTTGGCTGTTTATTTGCCCGGAGTATGGAAGGCCTTGTGATGGACTTCTGCTTCAAATGAAATAATCAACCCAGACTGAAAGGGCATTTATTGGAAAGACAATATGAAAAAACAGGCTGCTGCTGTCTGAACTGCTTGGCTCCTGCAAATTAACGACCGAAAGGAGAGGTTTTCTTGGGATTCTGTAGGAAGGAGCTAAACTCCACTGCTTGCACTGAGCCAAATGGGCTTCAGAAGCAGTGAAGGCAGCACCCTTCCCAAGGCTGCTGGTCATTCAGAGTTCATCTGGGATGTGACAATCAACCCACCGCTCTCTCTGGATCATACTTTGCCAAAAGGAGGTTGGGAATCAGTCTAAATTTACCCTTTCTAGCACCAGTTGTAGGAGATGTGTGGGTTCTGCAGCTAAATGTATGCCTGTACCAAATGTAATTTGTCCTCTCAAAATGGTGTCAGCAGCAGAAGAGACCCTGAAAGATTTGATCAGCCTGGAGCTAGAACTCACATAATCACTTTTGCTATGTAGAAACTAAAGCTGAAAAAAATGACAGGATTCAAGTGAAGGCCTGAACTGTCCCCAGGTTCAAGGATTCTTGGATTAAAGGCTAGAGTCTGCTAGGAAATCGAGGTTAAATTTTTTTCTTTCTCTTTTGTAGTGTTGCCTATACAGAAAAAAATACTTGGAAGGAAGCAAAGTGTATGTATACTTCTGCAGCCTAGGAGCTGGTTTCAGTCCTGCATACTTTTATGTAGAACTCAATAAAATGCATTTGCAAACATAATTACAGATGCAGCAACGTCCTCTAATAATGGATTATATAAAGCATGTTATGGAAGGCATTCATATCAACTTCTAGGCAAATTATATTACCTGTTATAACCAGGTGTTGTAAAAACAATTATGGTTCTATGGGAATTACTGACACAAACTGTGTACCCTTTAAAGAAAATACAATTTCAGGTAGCTGTGAAAGGTGCTGTAGAGGGTGGTGAAGTTATTTTGGACATGCTGGAGCCAGCAGCACAGAAGGGGAAGCCATTATTGGGGAAAGCATGGTGATAAATGGCATTTCAATGGGCATCAGCTGACTCTTGGCTCAAGGCTTACAGGTTAGTCCAGCTGCCCTTGTGTGCCACAATATTCCTGGTTTGTAATCACAAATTCCCATGAAAATGTGGAGCTCTTCACTCACCTGAGTAATGAATGAAAAATAATTGAGACCCTAGTCCTGAATTATTACCAAGAGTTTATGAAGTTGCTTCAATTTGCTGGATTTCCACATGAAGGCTTTATTCGAAGCCTTTTCAGTTGAATGGAAATTTACTGTTGAATTGGGCAATCTCTGGGTAAAGTCTTGGTTTAATTTTGTGAGATTATTTCTTTAGGGCAGAAGGGATGTTATTCTGAGTTATTAGGTTGTGTATTTTGCTGTGTCATGAGAAAAACAAATGGATTTCTTTTTCTACTTCCTCATCACTAAAAACAGCCTCTAGTAAAAGATAAGCAGAACCAGAACAGATAAAAAGGAAGCCCCTTCCCTTCTCTCCTGGCACTGAACCTTTACCCAAAATCTATTTTTTTGTATGGTTCCTGTTGTTGTTCATATATTTCCTAGTCCTGCCCAGGACAGGGAGCACAGTCACAACCACACAAATTCCCATCATCTTTTTTTTGCTATTCAGAAAAACCTTCCACAGTCCATTTTTTTTTTTAATAATGGATATTTGGGCCACTTGAGAAAGCAAATAGTGTATGAACCATGGGTACCACATCAGTGAACTGCAGCTCTGTTTAGGAATGCAGCTGCAGAAACACACTCCTCAATGCATCAGATGCAAGTTTTTGAGGATGAAATGCACTATACAGCATTTCCCAAGACAAAGCCCAGCTCTCTGGAACCAAGAACCTGCTTGCAAATGAGTGAGATGCCCTTTCAAGCTGCTATTGTGCATATTTTCCATATGAAATCCAAATAGATTATGGTGCATAACCACTGTTATGCAGACATGAGATTGGGATGCAGCTGGGACTTATGCTTAGACACAGAAATTGAGATTTATTTCCATGTAAGCAGCTACCCGGTTAATTTGCAAGTACATCTTTCCTCCAAGGACCTGAAAGCACTTCACAAATATTGTTGGAGGCTCAGAATGTTCTTGCACTTAAGTAAACTTGTTCTTAGAGAGGTTAAGTGATTTATTTGAGGTTTCTCAGTAAATCAGAGGTAGAGGTAGGAAGTGAAACAAGATCATGACTGCAAATGACATCCTTTAACCTTTGGAGGTGCTACTGTGTACAAAGGCCTGACCCCACCAGCCTCACTCACACAAGCAGTGTCTGAAGTTAATGGGATGACTGGCGTGAGAAAAGGGCTGCAATATTTCCCTCTTTAGGCCTTTCTCTGTGAAGTGTTTAATATTTCCCCAGAGGTATGTTTGGCTTCACCTCCTACAGAGTGTCTTATAGCAACAACAACAACAGCAACAGAAAAGTCAGTTCCATTTTCTTCCTTTAGTGCTTAAAATCAGGATCCAAGGCGAGCGCTCTCTCTGGGCAGGCGCTAAGCCACAGGGACTTGAAGAGAGTTGGTGTTTCTTGGAAATGGGCTTTGACTTCTCTGCATTTCTCCTTCACAGGGAAAGAAGAGATTTTGGGATACAGTATGGACCTGCACGTTTCTCAGCTGGTAAAAAAACATAGTCCATATTTCTTCTCAGCAAAATTTGGCGCTACCCCAACTTCAGCAATCACAAAGACTAATATGTATGAAAGACTGCACTAAAAACATAATGTAAAAATATCTCTTCAATAAAGTGAGACCAGAATTCCCAAATTCTTTCTTCTTCCTCTGCAGAAAAAAAAGGTTTGTGGCTACAAGCCACTTTTTGCCTATTTAGGTCTCTGTGCTTCTTATTCCACTTCTTTAACAGGCTTGAAATGAATGAAGAGGTAGCAGACGAGAGAGTGACATAGGCAGTAAATTATGTAAGTTCCATAAATGCGTGGCAGTGGCAAGCAGGTTTCAGTGCTAATGCAGCCGGCAGAGGTTTCTGTGTTGGGGAAGAAAAGAGGGAACCTGCAGCAACTGAAAAGAAATGGGCTCACTGACTGCTCCAGCCTGCAGAGACCGAGCCTGCCACATTCAGGAAAGGGGAAACCACTCCTGAAACCTGCCCAAGTGACAATTCCCCGTGGCTTGAACTTCGGCGACAAAGGGAAAAGAGATCATTAACTATGAGAGAGGAGACTTTGCGGAGGAGAGAAGAGAAAAGGAATTAAAAAAAACAAAAAAAAAAAAACCAAAAAACCCCGCTCTTTAACTCTGGAGTTTTTAAATGTGCCCTTGTCTGCTTTCTTGGCAGAGGAGCGGAGCGTTTGGCACCCATCCTTGGCAGGTGGCCCAGCTGTACGAGTGCTGGGGTTGGCCCTTTCCACGCTGTTGCTAAGCCCATGGCCCAATAGCCAGCGGGGCTCTCCACACCCACCCGCGCTCCGGCCGCATCCAGCCTCCAGGAAAAGCTCCTTTTCTCCCACTTGCTAACAATAATAAAAAAAAAAAAAGAAGAAGAAAAGAAAAGTGGGGAGTTTATGCAAGCAAACCCTCCCTGGATCTTGCCAGGGGCTGAGCAGAGGGGAGCTGGGAGCACCAGCCTGTGCCCAGCTCCTGCTGGGATGGATGGGGCTCAGCGCTGGGCTCCGGTCAGACTCGTTCTGCACTCCCTCCCTCTGCTCCCACAGCCTCAAGGTATAGGGCAGAAACAAAGGGATTTTTCTCTCCCCCCCACCCTTCTCCTTTTTTCTTTTTTAATAACTTTATCAACTCCGAACCCCAGGATGATTTGTGTGTTTCATACTCTCTCTGTGCTTTTACTCTCGGTTAGAATTTGGATCCTTTCCATTTCTCAGTTAAAAACGCTTTTTTGTAAAATTTTTCTTTTCTTTCCCCCCCCCTTTCTCTTTCCCCCCAGTTGTTTGTGGTTTTGCTTGAAAGGGCATTGTTAACTCCTTCACCTCCTGGTTGGAAAGGGCTCTCTTGGCTGAGCTATTTTAGGTATTTCTGGAGCAGCAGAATGAAGTGCTGGGTTTCAAAAACACAGATGTAAAAAAGGAGAGCAGGGATGGAAAAGATTTACATTGAAACTGCTACTGTGGGATAACCCCAGCTAGACAAGCAGAGTCCCTGTTATAGATTCACAGGAGCCTTCACCACTTTTGCAAGGCACAGGATGAGGCCATTCCAAGCTGGTGCTGAAAAGCATCAATTTCAGGGGCAGAAGGTGAGAGGTTTGGTAGAAGCACAGGAGGAGGTGACTGTCCTGGCTGCTCCACAATGGAGAGGGGAGCCAGGCCACCACGTGCTGGGCAGGGCTGACACCCCTCCCTGGCACAGCGTGTGCACAAAGCCTTGCTTTTGGGTGAAAAATTGGCAATTCTTGGCTTCTTTGCTGCCTAACTACAAAAAAAGGGAAAAGGTACACTTCTGCACCAAGGCTGTGCTCAATGCCATGTCACACTTGCCTGTGACTGAACATGAAGTCCTCAACACACCAGGGACACACATAAATCGTGGGAAAAGCTGGGCAGTTTCTCACTGGAAGCTGTAAAACATAGAGGATTAATTTTCCCTGTAGTCCATAGGAGGTGAGGGACTGGGGAGTTGGCATCTTTCATTTGAGCCATTTTCCCCCTCCCCATCTCCAGTTGCAGCTGCAGACAGTGGGTATGGTCTCTCTCCCGTGGGGAGGCTGGGCTGGGAGCACATGTCTGTGCCTGCACTGCTCCAAGAGCTTTCCCAGCTGAAGTCCTGGAGCTTTGAGGGAATGCTAGAAACAGAGATGACTTCAATATTTGGCAGCAGATAGAATAAGTTATCTTTTTCCTTTTAAATACAGCATGTTATGCAAGCAGGTTTTATTATAATTATGGGTATTTATTATTTCTGTAGATTATAAAATAATCTTCTTGCAACCAATTGGAATGTAAATTTAGTATTTCATGCTATTTGTGAATTAAATAGCACAACATTTCTTGTATACCTGCATATATACATACATATAAAGCACATGAAAAATCCCCTCTTATATTTGCACACTCTGTTGTAATTAGCACATACTATTTTTCCCTTTTAGACTTAAAAAAAAACCAAACCCTTTTGTATTGGTTAAAACAAATGAATATTTTTTCCAGCATCCTCTCCACTATGATTGCTGTTTGTGAATGTTTCTATGCATGTTAGCATGTATGTTTGTTTTGCCTGTTAGTTCAGTTTTGTAGAACAAATAGAGAAAACGAAAATATAGATTTTTAACCGCAACAAGATTCCCTGCAGACAGGATTTTTTTGTACAGCTATAGAAATGCAGCAGCTCAGAGGAAGAGCACAGCATGTAATTCTACATACATCACAGCCCTTTTTTATTACTCTTACCACAGCAGCTGAATGGAGAATTACAAAAACTATGTCCCTGACTCTGTAAAGATTTTTAAAAGAGGCTTAACTTTAGGCATACAGGTAACTTCAAAGGGAATTAAGTGAAACTAGGAGATGTGAGTATTTCATGACAGATGAATGCATTAGAGAAAATGATCTATACAAAACTTCATCCAGAAGTTCTGGAACTCTGTTAATTGACCTCGGTGAGCCAAACAAAAGCTCGGTCAAAATTATTTTCAGAATTTAAACCCAAGACTTTTGCAAAATACAAGCCAGTGTAATGGATATTGCTATGATTGCATATCCGCTGGTTTTCTATAGGCAAAGGGTGAAATCCCAGCACTGCGGAAGGGAGTGGGAGCACTGCCATTGATTTTATTGATGCCAAAATTTTGCCCAAAACACTAACACTTCCTCTGGCTCTGAGTTTTCTTCTATCAACTCTGACATTGTTTTCTGCACCTCTGCTGTCACATTGCATGGGGTACAAGAGCATTTTAAAATTAGCAGTGGGCTTGAGCTGCAGAGCACAGCTCATTGATCAAACCTCTGAATCCCTCTGACAGACCTTGATCAGGTGTTTGATTCCAGCCCTCTGCACAGACACACCCTTCCCACACTCACAATTTTGTTGGCACACCTGTACATTTTGTACATTTAGAAAATCCCGGTCGAGTGGGGAAAATTAAGTATCAATTTTGTTTCACCATGTAGGAGCAAGCTACGTCAAGTGCTGCACATCACTTTATGATCATGCTAAAGCCACTGCGACAACAAGCCACCTCAGCAAGCTGTCATTTTAATGTTTTATCCATTTTCTCTTGGTGTGTGTTTGCTCCACATTTCATGAAGCCTCATCTCCCCTGCCCACCGCCATCGGCTACAGAGCCCTGTCTCGAGCATGTCACAAGGAATGAACCGGGAAAACTCCACACAAAATGTTCTGATCATTTTTCCAGAGGAAAATTCCCTGGAAGAGAGGAGGACAGGAGAGGCAGAGTAGGTGACACCTGCACAGGGGCAGCACTCAGCCAGCAGCGTTATCCTGGTGGTTTCCTGCAGGGCAGGGATGTGGTGGGAGCCCCTCTGTGCCTCACTGCCACAGGGGTGCCCCTGCCCATTTAACACTTCAAACCAAGCTGAACAGCTCCACTGTAATACTGCAAATTACAGGCCTTCTAGATCATAATTTTAAAGCACTTAAGCTTGTTGTTCTCTTTTAGCTTTTTGTTCATCTAACTAGTTAAGGTTCTGAAGACCTAATCTAGTTCCCATAAAGACAAAGAAAAGGATTCCTTTCTCTGTGAAGTGTTATACCCCAGGAAGCCAAAAAACTTTGGTGTCTGCCTTAGACATGTATATCTTACTGGCATTAACAGCTCAACCTATAGATTTTTCTACATCAGTGAGGAAGTTTTATTCTTATCCTCATTTTACAGGATGAAATCTCTTATCCAGTAAAGTATGTGAGCATGTGCCAGTTTCAACAGAGCTGGTGGAATCTTTCCAGGATAGACAGAATTTGCCAAAAAAGCAATTTGAAATGGAAAACTATTCACAAATTCTGGTTGAATGTAATGCAGGAAGAAAATCAGGGGAAATACTTTTCTCAAGGAAGTTTAAATGTTTCATTTCAGTATTTTCAAAATAAACTATATAAATTTCACCCTTCTTTTACCACTTAGATTTCAAAATTAACCATTTTACTTCATTATTGTTTTGAAAATAATCTGGTCTATTGAATGTTATACTCCTCAGTAAGACAGTGAATTGCTACTGCTCAAAGTTTCATTTTGATGTTTTGAAATGGAGGGTTTTCTCAGCTAGAATATTTGTTGGTTAAATTTTGTGTAAAAACAATATGAAAACTTCCATTCTAGATCAAGCAATGCAATCTGGGCTGACCCAAAATGAAACTTTGAGGGGGCTTTTATGTCTGTTCTGCCAACACTTTGTGTGTTTCAGGTTGAACCTCACTAGAATAATATTTCCAGTTTGCTGTTCAGCCACCAGACCAAAGGGAACACGTCCGTACAGCTCCAGCAGTTTAACAGCTCTATTGTTTTCACTTGACTCCTGTGAAACTACCTGTGCTGGGAGTCAGCCACGTGGCTTCCAGTCTCCCTGAATCAATGCCCAAACAAACTTTGGGAAGTCAAACCAGGTGATGGGCAGAGCCTGGAGGGGAGCCCCGGAATCCTGGCTGGTCCTTTGGTACTCTGAGTTCTGCACCCTTCTTATCCTCCAGGTTTGCAGAGCTCCCTACAACACATCTGGCTTAGGAGAGAAGGATAGGGGCTGAAAGGGGAATTATTTTCTTTTGCAGCTTTCAGTGCTTATGACCCAAATTGGGGAAGTGTGTAAGCTGAAAGAAATGCCTGGGTGGATTTGAAACTGAGATCAGGGCTACATTTTTCAGTGGTTCTTATATTAGTTTAAAATGTTCTTTTCCCTCTTATGAGCATAACTTCCTTTAAATAAATACACAGATAACTTCTCCTAGTTGCCAAGAGTTTTCCCATCCTCTTATAATAGCTCCTCATAATAATGCAAAATAAGCGATAAAACAAAAATGAGTTGAAATAATTTTGCAATGACTACTTTAACAATTAATCTGCTCAGGGAACAGCAGGAACAACAAAGGCATAAATTTAAGCATGTACCTCTAAATAGCATAATTACCTTTTAAGTTTCAAACTGTACACATGAAAAAGAATTCCAACCAGCCAAGAGAGAAGGAAACACGATCCAAAGGATGCTTGCTACACACAAGAATATTTTCCACCAAACTAAGTTTTATGAACTTCCCAATGCCAGGCGATATGTATCTGCAGCTCACTCAGACTGCCTTAATTTGTTGCTCTGTGTGACAAGTTTTAGTCTGATCTAGCCTGACATGCCACGGTATGCACAGCACACATATATCATGATAAGACAGTTGAAAACCAAAGACAAACAGCCCCAAAGAGAGAGTTAAATAGCATGATCCAGCAGTGGCCTGCATCCATCAGAGACAGGGTATTTGAAATGGCACACCTTCCCTTTACAAGTAAATAAATACTGATTGCATGCTATGGCTGGCAGTGAACGAGATAACACGGTGTTCCCACGGACAACTTTGTTTCTTCTCCTACATGTGTATCAGTTACATTCTTTTAACGACATCCTTTTTTATCAGTGTAGTGAAAAAACAGGGTGTCTTGGACTCCTAAACCCCACTGAAATGAGAAGATGGAATCTTCTTGCTGCTCACAGAAGAACAAGAGGATCCCAGCTGCTGCTGCTGCTGCTGCTGCTGCTGCTGCTGCTGCTGCTGCTGTAACACGATGCTCCAACAGTGAAGATCTTCTGTTCTTTATTACACTGGTAAAAGCACCAGGAATTCGACTGGCTTCGTTTCTGGCCAATTGCAGGTTCCTCTTTTAAGGACACAAAATATTTCTGGGCTATAACTGAAGTGGTTTCATTGTCCAGGATTCCTCTGGCGAAGGGAATGGGCTCTTCAGTGTTTGAGGTTCTGAAACTACTGCCCAGCTGAAGCAATGATAGCTGCATTCCCATTACTAAAAAGCCCAGTAGGAAACAGGTGACTTTTTGTCATTTAATGAATGAAGGTGTTAGTAATTATGACAAAGAGCTCACTTTGAAGGGGTAGTTATAAAACACCATAACAAAAACTTTTCTGTTTTACTCCTCGTGTCTCAGATATCACATCTGAGCTGTTTCTGAGGCCCTGGGATGCAGAGGTTAGAGCATCACACAGATCTGATTTTCATGCCTAGAAAACTGACACACACTAATACAATGGCTTTTATCACCTTTATTTGAGCCACAAAAGAGTATGAGAACCCAGGCAAACACGGTTGTAACTCTTAATGAATTTTCAGTGTTATTTTTATAAAGAGTGATGTTTTGATCAAATGAAAACTGCCTTCACTTTGGTCCCTTTGAGTTCAGCATTGCAAGGGTCTAGCTGAGAAGCTGAGACCATCAGTTTATCTTAAAGTTTATCTTAAAGTGCTCTTAAAGCTCTGTCTGTGGTGTTGTACTGCCTCACTTTGAGGGACTAGGATGAAGAACTGGGCACATACTGCATCTGCTTAGTGTTTCTACAGACTGTGCAGGATGATCACTCATTCAGAAAGAAACACCTTCCACTCTACATGAGCATCAGTGGAAATGCAGATAGTTTCAGAGTAGTTCTCTTTTTATCATAGAAAAGTGACATTCTCTGTGGACCTGCTCCAAAGCCTGATCGTGTCAGTGAAAGGACTCCCACTGAATTCAGTGTGACTTGGAATGGTTCCTAAAAGTGGGAACAAAGCAGCAAACTTCATAAATCTTCTGATGTGGTCCTTAAAGCAAGAATTCAGACCCCATGGGGCAAAGGTTTGCGATTAGAAAGACAATTTGGCCTCTCTTTCTTCCTGACCTGAACCATTCAGGTCTCACTGAAGATTCATTCTTTTAGAAATATCATATGCCAGTCAGCACGAGGGATTGTCGGTCTGTTAAATGCTACATTATGCCTTTTACTTTTCATTATGGTATGAGATTTGATTAAGGCAGTCAATGACCCTGTGCTTAGAAGCAGAAGGGGAAAAAAAAGGGAAAGAAAAAAGCTAATGGAGCCATAGAGCTAAAATATATTGCTGAGAAGTGAAACAATTGAAGGTGTGGAGGAGAGAGGAATTATCACAGCTCTGTTGGCACTGAAGTGGTGTTGGGAGGCTTTTACCTGCCATAAAGCATATGCTGGCACTATTTCATCCTCCACCCTGGCCATAATGCAGCCCCTGTTTGTGTAGGAGCCTTTCCCAGCATGGGAGCAGAGGAGCACACGGATGCCCACACTCCAGAATCCCAGGCAATGCTCACCAGCAGCCCAGGGCCAGGTTATGGCTATTTCCCTACACCTTTCCTAGGAAGGTTTTAAAGGTGCTTTGGAAAATTAAATTAGTTTTACCTACACGTGCCTTTTTGCCATTGACAGAAAACCACTTTTATTTCCTTTCCTCCTCTCCCTTTAGACCTCCTGCATGTTCCCCAAAACATGGTGCTTCACTTGATGTGTCAGAACCCATTGGGAAGGAAGGACTGCTCTCTGCACAACTTTCTGTCATGACTCTTTCAGCATTTTGACTCAAGGTAGTTTGGGTTTCTCACTGCCTGGGTGCACTGTAGGTGCCTGTCTCCTGAGACTCATGACGTGAACCATGTTGATGTCTCTTCTCCAAGCTGCTCTGTACAAGTCATTTAACCTTTTAATTTGATTAGGAGGTTAATTTGCATGGTGCTGTGTGTATCCTTTTACTGGAATATATACTATAAAATGTATGATGTAAGTTAAGCCAAAGCTAAAGAGGCCAATAAAAGCCAGTTCCTTGAGGAGGAAGAAAAAAGAGCAGAGCTCAATGGAAGAAAAGCTTGGTCTCAGTCCAGAGTCCTGACTCATTGTAAGCCTCCAGAGCGTCCTGACTAGCATCAACGTGTCCTGGAAGCAATGTGATTTTCCTACTGTATTAATGAAAAAATAATAAAATGTAATGCTAAAACAATAGGACATACCAGAAAAATTTCCACTGAGGAATGGGGCTCTGTAATAAGCTCATGTCAGAATGATTTCCATCCTGTTTGCAGAATCTGGGCATATGGTGGAGTGACACGACTTTGTGCAGGCTGTGGAGAGGGGAGCAGCTCCTATAGGTGTGTAGACAGTTTCTTTTATACCAAGTGCTTCAGAAAGCTGGGAAACAGAATATGAAATATATTTCTATTAATGGGAGCCACCCAGTCAAGAGAGAGCACTAGGAATGTGCTGTATAGCTGCAGAGAAGCATTAAGACCTCATGGAAATGTGAAAAATGCCTCAATGGCTTTCTACCCATGTCTCTCCATAACTATAATCTCATAAATATATACAATTTGGAAGTGACAGCGTCCTGGAAGCTTGACTAGTGTGAGCTCACAGTTATCTTTTGCTTGATCCTGTGAAATAAATTATAAGCAGCAAATCCCAACTGCAGATAAATTCTTCTCCATCTGTTTTCCTATAAGAGAAAAAAATGTAGAACTGCTTTCATGCAACAATTGCACAAGCAAGTCATGAGCTTAGAGATGAAGGAGAAAAAAGCTAGAATGCTTTCTGGTTTATTGCCAAAGATTTTTAAGATAAAAATTCTCTGAAAGTAACTGCAATAAACCAATGACGGTTGAGCTTAAACAAACCTCAAGTCAAGTTACATTCAATTTCACTTAAATATTCCTTAGGAGAAAAAGAAAACATAAATGCACAAACCAAAATTTTTATGTCTTAATTGTCATCTTTTTCCCACAATGCCTCCTAAACTGAAATGAGGTCATTTGGATTTAAGTAACCAGTCCAAGTACAGTGCAAAATATATTTCAAGGTAGAACAAGAGTTCACATCCCCAAAACAAAGGAGTTAGCAAAAACATGAAACTGCATGAGACTGAATGCACTCAATGCCTAGGGAAGTATAGTTTTACCTGTCAGAAAAAAAAAGTTGGTCTGCATCCATTCCATAGACAAAAACTAAACTCAGCAAGGGCTGCACAACAGCTAAAGCCTGAGAAAATACTGGCTAAATTTAGCAGAAGAGCTCCTAAATCAGAGGGTTTTTGTTGGGTTTTTTTCAAATAAAATTTTGCTACATTTAAAAATAAAGCAGGTACAGTCCTGTGTGAATCAATAAAATGTGTAGTAAAAGTGACAAAAGATGCTTATGCAGTTATAATTACAGCTTGCAAGTCACTTAAATGTCTTGCATGGACAGTCCATAAAGAGAATATGACCAGGCACAATGAATAAGAGCCTGAATAAATAGTAAAGATGTAGAAATAAGGCTAATGAAAAATAAACATTCCTGTTAGGAAGAGAGAGTGACAATAAGAATTAGGGTGATCCAGAGTTTCAGGAATACAAGTGAGTGAACATATACTGCAGACTTTGCTTATAAATATCAGGAAGGGATCTAGAAAACAAAAAAATTTATTGTTTGGGAGTTACATCTGTCCCTCTTTAATCACAGCATGCTTGTTTAGGACTTTGTAGGCAGTGAAGATTTTTTTTTTTTTCACTTTCATATTTGTTTTGTTTTTTCAGTCTCTATTAAATGTCTATCAGAAGTGCTCTGACCTCACTCAAAATCCAAGTCTCCAAAATGCATGAAGGGAAATAATCCAAATGTCAAATGTAACTATGAGCAGTTACTCAATCCATCCAAACAAAAGCAATCAAATCACATCCTTCTCTTTCCTCCCTGGAGACTCATGTATATCTAATAATAACCCACCATGGGCACTTTGAGGAAAGGGAAGTGAGGAGGAGCTGTGAGTTTTGACCCCATTCTAGAAAACAAATTGTCTCCAGGCATTTTGGTGAAAGTGCATCAGCTGGTGACACCCCAGAGTAAAAGTTGATGTGAATAATCTGAATTACACCCAGAGATCAGGTGGAGTACACAGTGCCACTTGCAATGTGTTTGAGCAGCTTGGGAGGCTCTAACAGCCCTGCTCTGCAACCTCTGAAGTTCCTGCTGTCCTGCAGGAGTGTGTCCTGCATGATTTCACATCAGGTTGGTGTTGACATGACAAAACAGGATGAGTTTTTCTCCTGGTAAGCTCATGATCCATGGGCACTGGGTCTCTGCTGCCCTTGCCCACGTTCTCCCCAGCAGCGAGGGATGGTGACAGCACCCATCTAATTCTCCTGCACAACAAATGTGCTTTGGTGGGATGTATTCAGGTGATGGGTTTGGGGAGAACACTTGATTTTCTGCTGACAATCCTGCACCAAAGACCTGGCAAGATTAACTGGTGTTTAGTAGCCACAGAGGGAGGAGCCATGCACTGTCTGGGGACTTAGTCTGGCAAACTTTGTGGAGATTATTAATGCCCATGAGCTGACCAGGGCTGCTCTTATGAGTGAAGTTAAATATGTTCCTGCTCTGCAGGATGAGGGGCTTTATGTATCTGTACCTTGTGTCCTTGAAAGATCTGGCTTTCATGTGTAAGCACTTGGTTAATGTGGCTTATTCCTCTTGCATGCTTCCCCTGAATGGGAATTCATTATGAATCTACCTGAAATTGTCTTTTGCAAATGTGTTGGTTTCAGTTTGTAAGAAAGTTGTTCCTGTTTGTACTGCTGGGCATTTCTTTTGTTCATTTTCCCTTGTTGGAGGCTGAGAGCACTGCCTGCAATTTCCATGTGATCATTCCTGAAATTGCTTCGTGCTTGGACAAATGTGTAGGTGTTCTGTGCAGCTTCTTTAAATAGTGAGTGAAAACAGTACTTCAGGAATAAAGGAATCTACCACAAGATTCTGCTTTTTCTGCCACTTTTGTCTCAGTAATTTAATGAGTTTATTTTTACCCCCTGTCTTTCATCCCTCACTCTGTATTAACAAGTTTTCCCTTGATTTCATTGATTCTCCTTGCCCACAATGGCCTTTTTTTAATAATTTATTCAATATGTTTATTCTTCTGAAAGTACAGGCTGCCAAGAGAGGTTGTGGAATAGTCATCACTGGCTCACCTAGACACTCATCTATTAGGGATTTTTAAGGATAAGGAAATCAATCCTTCTGTAATTCATGGGGAGGAGGGGATGGATCAAATGACCTGGTAGAATAGTTCCCTCTAATTTAAATTATTCTGTTTTGGGTCATGTTTCTTTTTTTGTTGAATTTGGGGTTTTGTTTTTGTTGTTGCTGGCTTTTTCTCCTTTTTTTCCTCTTCTTTTTTTTTTTTTTTTTTTTTTTTTCTAAATTCTTTTTGATCTCAATTTCCTAATTTTCTTTTTTTTAAATAATGTTCTCTTGTGTTCATGTTCTTTGAAAGTATGGAGAATTTGCATGAACCAATTTTTATTAGTTCCCTTGAGAATGTTAAAAACTTCAATTAGGTCACAGTGAAGTCTCTTTTCCAGAGTGAAATTCCTTAATCTTCCTTAATAACTTAAATCTTTGAGAAGTGATGTTGTTCTGCAATGCATTTTCCTCAAAAGTAATTATATACCAGCTAAGTTGCTACATAATAGTCAGTGCTGTGTTGTGCTCTGAGTATAATCAGTCCTTGGGTTTTGTAGAGCCTATTAGCCCTGATGGGCTGGAAACACATGACTGTCAGGACTGGCTTGCAGACTGGGAGATAGGAATTTCCAGTATCCAAGAAACTGGCATTTTCTATTTGCACAGGAGCCTCTCACAGTGTAAGCTGATATTCTGCCTGAATTTCTTAGTGGATCTGTTCAATTGTAATTTTGGGATTATTTTAACAACAGCAGGCAAAGAAATCCACGAGGCAAATGTGAGTTAACAGGCTGAGGAATGATGCAAGCTCTGCCTTTTGCTTCATGCATGTATTATCATCCTTGTCCAGTGTTTGCTATATTTTCTAGTAGAATGCATCAAGCTGTTTAATACTGTAAGTAATCAAAAGCCAAAATCCCAGTATTGATCCTGGGGCAGTAGGAAGCCAGAATCTCTCAAGTCTGGGAGAGACTCCCCTTTGTGGCTGCCCTTGTGCTGTTTCTTCCTTCACTTATGTCAGCTTTGGGGTCATTGCATAACCACCCCAAAACACTTCTACTTTCTGGAATTAAGGGGAAAGAGCCATCCAAATCCTCTTAAGAAGCTTTGAAAGAGCTGCTTGCTTTGCTGTGTGCAGCAGTGAGCCCACCCTTAGTGCATCATCAGGGGCCCAGGCAGCTCTGCTTCACTTCCTTGGCCTCTGCTCTGACCAGGAGCTCAGTGTGCTCCAGTGCCAGCCTCCAAAGGGGTGAAAAGAGACTCACAATAAAGTAGTGCCACCATGGGTTGTTTCTAGAAGAGCTCTGGTGTAATATCAGGAACAGTTTCATCTCACCCAAAAGTTGTATAATGAAAATTATGGAGGGCTCCATGCTCTATATGGATTCAAAGTTTCCTTCCAGCTCTGTTGTAGGAATTAAGGTAATCTGCTTGGAAATCTGAAAAAAAAACCACATGAGGATTGGAGATGTTAGTAAGAGGAGTAAGGTGTAGTGATCAGTAAATGATCAAGTTTTCCCTTGCTTGTCTCTTGCAGACTATATTCCTATTTCTGGTCTATGTGATCTTAAAAAATGCAATGTTGAGGCAAAAATATCATGGACCAGACACTCTCCAACCTGAATGGCTGCCATTGAATAGTTTCTTGTTTCTTAATCCTCTAGTTTTATGAGTTCATTTCTTCCCTGGGTGTCTTCAAAATGTTTGCTCATTTTATGGACAATGAGATGCAGATGTTTTGCAATTAAGAGCATAAACATTCTGCTTGAGCAACAAGAGTTTATAATAGCTCTTCATCTCAGCTTGGTTGATGTTTTTCATAGGCACAAGGTGGTTCATGCTAAAGTTGCCATCTTGGTTAGCCTTTTCCTCATTCCACACACAGTAGATAAAGTTGGGGTTTTTTTGAGAAACATGAGAGGTTTGGTTAGTTTCCTCAACTACTTCCA
Organism: Muscicapa striata striata; assembly: GCA_030060385.1. NCBI lineage: Eukaryota > Metazoa > Chordata > Aves > Passeriformes > Muscicapidae > Muscicapa > Muscicapa striata. Next base: position 3,662,131 of record JAREIS010000073.1, read on the forward strand.
ACTGAAGAAAAAATCAGGGGGGTTTCATAAAACAGCAAAACCTGCTTCCTGCAGCCACAGTTTTGCTGGTGCAACTTCTTTCCCTCCTCTGCATTCTCCTGATGGTTTTTGCCACCTCTGGAACATTGTCTCTGCTAATAAAGGTACTTCTTTAACTCAGCTGTTCATGAAGTCATGATGAGAAGCCCTGCTCTTCCAGTCCTGCTTTTTTTTCTGGAGTAAAGACTCTTTAATCATTCTGTAATAATTACAGCAATGTTTTCCCTTGGCCCTATAGGCATTATTTTGAGGGCAGGCACTGGTGTGGCACTGACTTTATGGATGTGTATGATTTGGCAAGGAGAAGAGGTTCAAACATTTCTCCTGTCCCTCTGCTGCATTTCCTGTAAATCTCCTCACTCCTCATTTCTGCTTTGCAGTCTGTGGTCAGGTTTCTCCACACATTCAGTTACAGCAGCCTGGATGTGGCACAATCAGAACTGCTCTTGCCCCACTCAGCTCAGCATGCCAGTTTTGGACACAGAAGTGACACCCCTTATCTTTCTGTCCCACTTGCTCCCCTGAGAAGGAAAGGACACTGAAGACAGGATGGGACCAGAGGTGTCTCAAATGTCCCATTTCTACACCATGTCACCCTCTGATGCCACTGGGCTTGAACTCTTCTGGGGGTTCAAACCTTCTCCTGCACCAGCAGGTGCCTGTCTAGGTGTGTCTGGGTCACCCTCTGATGAAACATATTCTTGTGGATAAAATTCAGAGGTGCAAGGAATGGTTCAAGGACAGCATCTTCAGACTTTGCTTTGTATCATATCAGGCTTCAAGTATTATATAGTCTTGCACTTCCAGGATATTTTTACTGTCCTAGAGATTGGAAACAAAAAAATATTTTGCCTCTTGGCTGGAGGATGTGTCCATATTTGTTTCAGCTTAATTTAACTCTGGTTGAATTCAGTACATCCAGTTTCTAGGCTTAGCTTAACTTTGGGACATACACTTATTCTGCTAAAACTCTTTACTTTGAATATTGTGCTTTAGCAAAACATTCCTTGTTTGTAATAACTGAATAGCTGCTTTCTTACAACACCCACTGAAAGGCACTATGGGAAAAAAAAGTCAGATTCACAGGGAATTTTTATTATTATTTTTGTGTTTTAATCTGGCAAAAATGTGAATTTTAAATGTTTACATTATAATCTTTGTTAAAGTCAACAATAGCAAAGTTCAAAGCAGGAATAGAAGTCACTCAAATTAATATTGTATGGAAATGCAAACTACTTAAGAGGCCTGTTGCACAGCAGTGCATTCAAGTCCTTAGCTGGAGTCTTAAGGGTCAAGTTTCTGTCACTATTAGTCATGTTATTTATATATGCATGGACACAAATGAATGTTCATATACTGCCTGTGTGCACACACATGCACCATGGCCATTGCTAGACCCCAGTGTTGCCCAGTCTGGTGCAGATTTCCATGGAAATTGAAAGATCATAAAGGCAAAGGGGAAGGAGCATGCTGGGGAGTGCAGTGTCACTGCACATCAGGCTTCTGCTTGTTACAAGATGTTTCTGTTTCTGTCTTGCCGCTGAAAGAGAAATAAAGTCGGAGGAGGAAGAGGCAGCATGTGAAGAAAGGATCTTTCCCATAGAGGTACTGTGATTGCTGACTTCTGAGTTTCAAAACTATGATCCTTGCATGGAGCTCTTTCAGCTGAGGAGACAGAAATTCACAAAGGAATGGCATTTTCTGCCTTTGGCAGGAATAGCTGTTCACCATGCAGCAAAGAAGGGATAGGTGTGTTGGTGTACAGACCTGCTTCCTTCCAGGTAGCAACAATGCCATGCCTGGGCACTGCCTGCCTGTGCTCTCCTGAGGTGAGGCCACTTCCATTCCAGCATCCCCACAGACAGAAGATGATGAGCTGATGATGAGCTGGGAGTTCTGCAGCCTAACAGAAACTGACTGCAATGGGTGATGTGGAAAAAATGAAATTGTGTCAGGTACAAGGTTATCCCTGTTGTTTAAGAGGTAGAAAATGACTGTCTTTTTTATTTCCCTTGATATCTAGGAGGTGGCACACAGAATAAAAATGCTCAACTAGGATTCACAGTTTTCACAGCAGGTAGCTTTGACTCACCGATGGCAATACAAGCTTTGATTTGGAGGAGGAGGATGAGGTCTACAAATGCATGAGATGTTGGCTGCCCCTAATGAAGACCTTCTGGCTGAGCCCAGCTGTGGTTTGTGTGTGACTCCTGTGAGCCTGTGCTCAGGAAGGACTGATCTGTAGTTATCCTTTATCCAAACCTTCCATCAGCAGCTTTGGTACCTCCTGATCTGATACTGAATGGCTGTAGAGCAACATGATACAACCTAGTATAATATTTGGGAAAGAAAAAGAGGGTTCTTCATCACATCCCAGTGTTACTGATTATGTGTAACCAACAGGAGCTGCTTAATCCAAACCATTAATGACCTTATAACGCTTTTTAAAGCCAGTTCAGTGCCACCATTCTTATTTTGCAACATTTTTATGATTAAAATGTTAAGGGAGGCAAGCTGATTACCCAGATGGTGTTTGTTGAGTGGGTGTTTGGGGTGGACAGTGGTGTCAGGCTGTGTGCTCCTGCTGGGCTGAGCCTCTCAGTGCCTCCCAGCAAACAGAGCTCAGCTGAACTCCCAGTGACCCACTTGTCTGTGCTAATCACTCGCTGATTACTGGCTAATCACTGCCTTGTTTAGAGCAGCCAAGCCAAACCACTCTGCTTTGCTGCTCTTGGGAAGTGGGATGTGTTTTTTGGTCATCCCCAGCACCATGCCATGAGCACAGCCTAGGTGGGTGATGGATTGCAGGCTTGTCCCACTTGTGCCCTGCAGCTGGGGACAGCTCAGAGGTTTGAGACTTCCCCGGTTCCTCTGCAGCCCCATGCAACGGAGAAAGCCCCATTTGTGGTGTTATGTGCCTCTCACAAGCGCTGGAAGTGAGAGGACAGAAGCACCTGCTGGGGTTGGTAAAACAGAATTTATCCACTAATCATCTCAGTACAGCAGACCCACTCCAAAGTTGTGATCTTGGTTCTCCCTTGTCATGGAGTTCAACCCAACGTGGACAAAAAGGGGCAAGGAACCCTTCATCTGTATTTCTTCAAATGTGTCATTTAGTAGATGCTTTGAAACAAACAGCACTGCTGAAGTGTGAATTTTATCACCAGGTTTTTTGTGCAGGCAAGAGAGGGAAGTTACAAACCTTCCCCTGATAGCTGCCCCGAGAAAGTGATCCCATTTAACAGCATGCTGCATAATTCAACAAGAAAAATATGGCTTTAGAGGCCATTATTATCCTTGTCCTTGGCCAGAAGGGTGCAGGCAATGGCTTGGTCTCTTTGCCAGCATGTTTATTAAAGGGTTAATCAGCCATATAAGGTTAAATTTCACCCTGGGGATTTTTAGTATGGGCTTTCTGGCCAAACTTATATTGCTGTCAAACAAATACCTGCAGTTTTAAAACAGGAAATAGAGATTTTTTTTTTGTGGTTTACAGCTTATGATGAGGGACACACTCATGAGCTATCCTGATCTTGCTGATTTAAAAAGTAGTGCAGTGACAGCAAGAACCAACGAATTCATGCAAACCTACTAGTTCTGACTTTTGAGGTCTTAAAACTTGATTTTGCTGTGGATACATTATGATCTATTGGATATTTTTTAAAGAGTGTAAAATGTGTTTTTGTTTTTCTTTTTTTTTTTTTCCTTCATTTATTACTTTGCTAATGCAGATGCAAGAATAATCTACATTCAAAAGCAGAATGTTGTGTTCTGTGATAGCCCAGGTTAGTTAATCTGTGTTATACACACCTTAACCTTTAACTTCTTTAATCTACCTGGAAAGGCTTCTCTCACATGGGAAATTTAGTTTAATACACCACATTGCTTAAAACACTATGCCTTCTGATCTTGCCAGCACTTTCTGTTCATTTGAGGTGCCAGACAGGAATGACAAGACAAGAAGTGAGGCTTATTAGCAGGGATATTGTGCATTAATAAAGTGATCAACCCTCAGATGGTTCTCCCTCACCAGTTATCATGAAAGTGAGATGTTTTTTCTGTGTGTATATCAGAGGAAAAGTAAGTACCTGATGGTTTGAAATACATTTAACTCTGGTTGAAAACACCATGGTCCCTTATTAGATCTCTAAACCATGGATTTCCATGGACCACAGGGAGTGAAAAGTGGGGCTGACCCAAAAAACCTGCAGACTTCCAAGCTGGCCAAAATTCTGATGGATCTGCCAGCCCTAAACTTGGACACACATCCATTCATACATGTCATAAACAGAGAGTATAGAATAGCAGGGCTAAACTTTGTTTGAGAAACTTGCTATTAGAAATATGCCAGAACTTCACAATAAAAATGTATTGAAATTTATGAGGTCTAAAATTTCCTCAGAAATTTTAAAGTAGGCTTGTGTTTGCTTTTTTGTCTGACCCTGCTCACCTTTGCCAGTGAGAAGGAGCCAACTTATGAAGGAAGTTGGCTTTTCCTAAAGGAAGATTTGAAATTTCATGCATGATGTTAGAATTTCCTAGCATTTCTCTATGCCAAGAAGAAGTCTTTCCACTCAGTTTCCCAGAAAAAAAAAACAAAAACCAACAACCAATATTCAAGGTACATAGTTTACAAAATGTTGAGATAATTCAGCTACAAATATTTGCAACATCCAGCCCTGGTTGTTAAAGCAAACATTGCTCAGGAAATGGATATCTTTGCCAGGGACTAGGAAGACCAGGGTATCTAAGTCCCTCATTCTCCCTGACCATCTCAAGGAAATCCCTGCACCACTCTCTTATTTATTGAGTTTCTTAAAGTGGAAGATTAAAAGTTGCTTTTTGTTATGTTTATCTTTATGATGTATTGCATACAATAGGCCCAAATACCACTATATTTTGTACTTATTTTCATGCTATTCAAGAGATATCCAGAAATTATACTGAACAAAAACAAAAACTGGACTTGAATGCACAATGCTTTTTTCCAAAATTTCTTCATGTTTGAGTTTTGCTCCTTGTCCTTTTCAGAAAGATTTGATGGACTACTTGTACTCCTTTTTTTATTGGTAAATGAATATTCTTCCTCCTTTGGTGTTAGAAACACTTCTTCTTGGTCCTGGGAATTCATCTGTTCATCTCATCCTAAAACTCTCACAATGTGGAGCAGATTGTTTGATAGTGCAGGGTGACACACGTGCTTTTTTAAAAAACTGCTGTCTTTATTCTTCTGGCAGTAAATGCCACTGCTGTCAAATAAAGTAAAATTGACTCCCACAGGGAAGCTTAAGGAGTCAGATAAGCCATCACAAATTCTGGCATAGACTGCTTGGAAACCCTTTTCCTCTTGTTTGGCAGGACAGGCTCAGTCCCTGAACATGCTGCTCAGGAGCTGTTACAAAATGCAGAAGACAATAAATACTAAGCAAGTTAAAATTTTATCTGCTTTGAGAGATAGGGGTCTGAATGTCTGAGACAGGAGAGTTCAATTGACAAGAGCAAGAGATCTCACACCACTTGTAAATGAAAAGCTGTTAGGCAGGCAGTACCTTCCCCAATGTCATGTTTTTCTTAGAACTGGGGCATACATTACACACAAATTTGAGATTATCTCCAACAATTATCTAAAATTAACTGTGGTTTTCTGATGAAAAACATTTAGAGGAGGATCTGATAAGCAGTGGGCCTATTTATAATGCTTGCTACGAGAAAGAAAGGTTTGCTACTCTGGGTGAAACCAAAACGCACCGTGTGTCAGAGCATGAAAGAACACTGGCTTCCTTTCCTTTGCTTAATAGCAGCAGAACTGGGATTTTATCACATCTATCAGTGGTTAACTGAAAAAGGCCAGCATGAAGAAGAGGTGTTCCCATTTCTGTTTCCTTCAGTGTGGTACCAGCTGCTCTCTGAACACTCTGATCCCACAGAGCCTTTGCACACCATGGCTGTGACACAGGGCAGATCGGAGCTTTCCTGGCAGCTTTGTAACCTCAGAAAGGGGCAACCAGAGCAAGTTCATGTCTGCTTGGTCCTGCACCTGGGCAAGCCCCATGAGCACCTCAAGGCTGGTTAGGATGGGGCTGCTCCAGCTGCAGCTCGAGGGCATCTCTCAGGAGCATCCTGAACAGCCACCATCACCTCTGCTCACTGACACGCTGGAGATTGGGGGCTAAAAACACCAGCTCCTCAAGAGCCACGGGGCCAAGTCCTTCTGTAACACTACATTTATTTAGGTGTGACTTGGCCAAGGGAGCCATGCTCAGGTTTGATTGAAAGGACTCCAAAATAAGTGTGGAGTCCAGCTGGATGTGGTGTTATTTATTCCTCATTTTGAAAGGCTGCAGCAATCCCAGTGTAGGAGGCTCAGAGGGAGAGGCTGCAGCACAGGGACTCTCCAGGTCAGCCCCTCTGAATCTTTCCAGCATGGAATGGCACAGAAGCAAGCAGTGCTGCTACATGAAGTGTGTTTCCCTCAGTCCATGCAATGGGTGAGAACAAGTCACTGAGTTTAGGGACTCCTCAGGCTACACAGAACACAAATTACAGGGATGGTTTTGTCAGCAGACAGTATCAGTGGAGAGGCTTCTTTTCCCAGGCCACAAGGTGTTACAGGTCACAGAGTCTCCAAAGAGGTGCTGTGGTTTCTCTCTTGGATTTTTGCACATCTTGGACTGCACAGATCTGAGTTCAGGGATCTGATTCACATGCTAGAGTTACAGTGAGGAACATTGGAAAGCTCTGATTTCTAAAACCACCTGAAATTTGGCAATATCACTTTATGGGTAATGTCTACATGGACATATGTAAATTTTTTCTTCCTTTATGTGAACCCAAAGAGAATAAGATTCACAAAAGTTCTGTCACCTAGAATTCACACACTGAACAAATTCACATGCTGATTAAACAAAAAAATACAGCCATTCCACTTATCCAAGAGAATGATGGATCTTGACAAACCTTTCAATGAACCCATTGTGGCTTGTCATTTGTAGGAGCCACAGAAACCAGGTGGATTTTGTTGTAAGAAATTTTCCATAGTTCTGCTTATCAGTCATGTGAGCATGGGCAATTATTTTCACGTCATGTTTGCTAGTACTGATTTACTTTGAATTTGACTGGTCTTAAAAAAGAAAATCTTTAATCTAAACCAAACAACCCTTAATGCAACCAAATGTTTGGATGAAGAAAGGGCAAATGTCTGTGTGTTTGTGAAAGCAGCACCAATAAAAATAACACAGGCACCATCTAAGATTGTAATGCCAGCAGGCAATGCAGAATAACTGAAAGGGCCAGTTGTAACTTTGCAAGGTTGAGAGAAGTTCCACTATTTCTTTAGGATCCTGGCTTTAACTGGAGAAGAGGTTTACAAACTTTAAAAGCAGTCTCTCCAAAAAGTTTGCAAATCTGACTGCTTCTTTTGTTTGTCTTCCATTTTTAGAAAGAGCAACTTTTTAGAATTTTCTGCATGAGAAATGTTTTCTCAGCTGCTAAAGCTAATTAGGAGACACAAGGATCAGTTTTGTTATATTTTCCTCTGAATAGAAGTGAAGCTATTTCATGCAATTTTTTACCCAACTCTGCTGTGTGATGGGCTGCATACAGAGCATTTTATTTATACCACTTTATCTCACACCTGTTTGGATACTGGCTGTTTTATGGTATTTAAACATACTATTTCTTGCCAATTGCTTTATCTCCACAGTTCCTGCTTTTGCTGCAAATGTTTCTTATTAACTCTAGAAGAAACATCAATTGCTCCCTGTGCTTTATTAGTGAGGACAAAAATAACACAATTGTTAGTTACTTCCAACATGTTATCACTGCAGACCTATAAAGCAGACATTCTTTCAAAATACTGTAGGGGCTCTTTTACTCCATTGAAAATAAATAATACATGCTTTAAGGACTTGTTATTTCACTCGAATTTTGTTTTTAAATGGAAAAAAAAAAATAACAATCCAAAATTCACTAAGTTCCACTGCTGTGCAGTGTGCTTTCTGAGGTATTTTGTTGAGCACACCTCTCTAGCTGCAAACCTAGAACACAATGTCAGGCAAAGCCCCACAATGGGGGCACACAAGATTATTCATGCAGAAAATGTGTAATCCTTCAGGGATGCCTTGCTGTGGTTTGGGTATTCCTCCCTATAGCCTCGCTTTGTGGGTCAGTGATTTCCAGCCCTGCAAGGGGGAAGGAGAGGGGGCCACCCCTCTGTGGGGCTCAGGAGCACTAAAGGACCTTCCCTGCCCAAAGCCCCTCTGGGAGGGCCCTGCAGTGTCCAGGCTGAGGTGATGTGAGTCACACTGAGTCCCTCACCTGGCACAGATTGTTCTGGGAATCTCAAATCTGTGAGTGCTCGTGCTTCTCATCCCTTCACCCTGTCAGCTGCAGAGCCACGAGCTGAGCAAGCCAGGGCAGTGGTGCTGTGTGCTGTCCTTTAGCAGGTAATCCCCAGGCAATCCCCAGTGCCAGGACAGAGCTTCCAGCTTGTACCAACAGCCTGGGCTGGAGCTGAACACTCAACCTCTATTAATTGCCCATAACCCCATATTGTATTGCTGTATTGATGGCTAGATGGAGATCAGAAAAGGGGAAAAGAAGTGCTGAAGTAGGTGTCCCTGGCTGCAGAGGTCTGGATCTTTACCTCAGCATTTGCAAAGCCTGATTTCAATGCAGTTGTCAGGCAAATGTGCCCTGATTGCAGCTGGGACACAACAGGACTGCCTGGAGAGAGGAGTTAACTTTCAAAGCAAACTGCTGCAGCCAGGATGCCTCACTTCATGCCTGCTTTCTGAAGTAGATTCTTTCATCCACAGCCAGAGCACACACCACCCTCCATCCTTCTTCCTTGGGTGGTGTTTTTACTGGAGGCATTGCTGGATCTGAGCTTCATTTCATCCTGCCTTACTGCTACTGTTTAAAAACCTGTCCAACTTGAAGACACGTGTCAATGTTGCATTTAGGGCTCCAGCTTATCATCTCTTGTTCCTTTATAACCAAAACAGCACATTTTAAATAACCTACATACCTGGTAATGAAGGGAGCTCTACATAATCTCTTCACAATGAAACTTCCCTTACCAATCTGGGATTGCAGAAAAAGCAGAATTTCCAAAGGACAGAATTTCTAACCTGAACTTGCTTGCCTTCAGTGATCCTCAAAGGCTGGAGTTTAGTTCTGAAACCACACACTTAATAGGGTTGTTTGTTGGCTGGATATTTTTGTCATTTCCTTTAGGCTTTGCTGTATCAACATGAAGCTCAAAAAGCCCAATTTGCATTTACACTCAGGTGCATTTGCACTCCCCTTTGTTAAAACAAACAAACAAACAAGCAAACCAGTTTTTCAAAGCTCATTCCCTACAAGCCTAATGAGAGGTTTCTTCCACTGAAACATCTGGTTTTAGTCATTGCTGGTTGCAGTATACTGACAATTCATCTGTTCTCAAAATGCAGGGAAAGCAGTGTTAATCCTGGGCCTGGGGAGCTACCACAAGCCCAGCCAAAATAGCTCTTGTGACTATAATCATTCATTGCTCTTAGATATTTTATGGTGCATCAGAAAATGGATTCTATTTATATGAGCATTTCTTAAACTAACAGTGAGACTTTTGTGCAAGTGAGAAGTAGGCTCCAAACCTGCACATTAAACAGAGATGTGTGACTGATGAATCACACAAGAGCCAACAGTGCCTGATTTCATTAGCTTTATTAATTTCTGTAACACAAGCCATTTAATAGAGGCCTCATCTTCAAGGAAAAGTTTTTAAAGATTTGCAGAGGAGAAAATGAAAGTTAACTTGGTTTGGATGTGAGGTGTGCCAAGCTACCTGCAAAGCACAGTAGAGCAAAGCCTCTGCTCAAAAATGCTGTAAAAAGGTTCTCTGGTGCACTGTGTGCTGCTGCTGGTAAGACCAGACCTGTAAATCACACTTCAGCCACGAACATTTTCCAAGTACTTTCCAACAATATATCACATTGCTCAACATTTTAAGACTGTCTGACAGGAGACTGAGTATGCTGGTAGTGAGTTAAATAGATATGGGCTGGTGACACAGGCCCATCATCTTTCCATGGTTCAAATTTAAATCTGTTTTCTCACACTTTCATGGTGTTTAAGTATATTTTTCTTCCTTAAGTTTGTTACCATTAGGCAAGAATGACCTAAGCTAGATTTTGAAATCTGAACTTTTTTTTTCAAGTCACTTCAAGCCCAGAGGACCATTTGTATATGCTATACATAAAACCTCATGAAAACAGGGATTCTTAGATGATTTTAGCCAAGAGAATTTAAAGATTGAGATTTCTCTGTGGTTAAGTGCAATCCTTGTCTTAATTTCTCAAGTCAAAACCCAGACTATCCCTAAATTGAATCCACCTCTAGGCATGAACATCTTTCTGACCATTCCATATTTTATGCTGCATTTATTTTTGACATTGATTAAAATCTGTCTGTTTCTTTGGTATGGACATTCCTGTCTGATTCTAAAGTGTGCACTCAGTGGTTCACTTCTGTTTTAAAAATGTTGCTCAACCCACCAAACAATAGATACTCAGGGAAAGAATTCCAGTGTAGAAGAACTTGTATATTCTTTACTATCACAGTGAAGATTTAAGTCCCACCTCAGTGTTTTCATAATTTTACACAGTTGCTGCAATTGTTTATCTATAGCCAGAACTATAGCTCTTGTTTTACAGCTTAATGCTTAAAAATCCTTAACAAGTGTCAAAGCAGAAATGAATTATGTTTTATCTATTTCAGAGCTCATAATTAAATTGCTTTCACTTGCACTAAGACAAAAACAGAGAAAAAAAAAAGCCAAACTCCTACCAGGAACACTCACCAATTGCATATTTCCACCAGCACACTGCAGAAAGCAAGAGCAGTTAATACAAACCTGGGTGTAATTATTTACTGAGCAGTGTGCAGAGCATTCCTGCCCACTCTGTTTGTAAACTGGCCAAAGCTCTGACTCACGTAGGAGACACATGGAAAATGCTGGATATCTGTCCTATAGAAGCCTTGCTGTAAATAAATAAGTCTATGTGGGATGTCTCCCACAGTTTACACCACATCACAGCCCCTCTTACACAAGAGATCTGTAGGCACAGCAGAGATACCAGCGTGCCCATCTGCACCTTCATCATCCCTTTATCTCAGGGCTGGTTGCTGCTCTCCTCTTTGTAGGCAGGTAACAAAGCCAACACGAAATTGTCTGTTCAGCTCCAGCACTGAGCAGGCAAAACCATGTATAAACCACCTTGCTCTTCAGCAGGGCAAGCAAAGCTCAGCTCAGCTCAGCTCAGCTCCCCTGGCAGATTTACAGCCCTGTGTGCTCTGCTCAGGGGCAATGGGGAATTCCTGCAGCATCACCTTCAGAGCCCCCTCTTTGGAGAGCAGATGGAGACAGGAGTGCCCTGGCTTGTGGAGGAGCTGCCATCTGTACCTGCAGCTCAAGAAGCAATGCCACCAACCAGCTGCTGATGCTGGGAGCTGAGTGCCATGGAGGAATCCTGGTCACAGCAGCAAATCCGTGCAGTCCCAGCTGGGAGCATCCCACCAAAGAGCTCAGCTCTGTGCTGGGCTAATGCTGCCCAGAGATGAGGAGCTGAAGGTGCTCAATTCAACAACCAAAATTTGTTTGGAAGTGTGGTTGAAAAGCCACTCAGATGAGCAGTGTGACCATCCACTGGCCAGCCTTGTGGGGCTGGCTCACACTGGTGAGAATTGGCCCCCTCCCTTCAGACCCCTTTGGCTCACACTTTGTGTCTAATGTTTCAAGAGCTTCACATATTTTTAGAGTGTGTTCCCAACTTTGGGAGGTGAATTGCTGGGAATTTGTTTCTAATATAGGTAATTTAAACCAACTATACAAATATGAGACCTCAGAAAACACTGGTGGATTTTGACATATTTCAGATTGTTGATAAGACTGTGCCTAAAAAAAAGCAAAACAAAAAAACAAGACCAAAAAGCTAAGAAAATATCTCCTTCTGTTCCTGTTTATAAACTGCAATTATGAGGCAAAAAACCCCAAACTTGTCTCGTTTCTTCCTTTGTTGACATACTAGGTTGGTCACTGAAGGAAAATGGACTTGAAACAAATTCATGACCCTTTTTGTTTCTTAAGGGGGAATTCCCTTGGGAATATTACTTTTCTGGAAGCCTGCTGCAGACAATAGATGTGCTTTATCTCTTTAATGATGGCTGTTGTGAAGCTCATAGAAGAGCAATTGCAAGCTACACTGCAGCTTCAAAAAGTTGTAGTTTAACACACCAATTACTATTAATGAAACACTTGGAAAAAGATTTACAAAACCAGGCCATCTCTTTAATTATTAGCTGTGCATTTTTTCATTCAGTAATTTTCTCCCTGACCTCACTGATATTTTTGGGGAAATAAATTAATTCTGTTGAAATCTGTGGAGCTCCATTGGTTCATATAAAACTGCAAGAAAAAGTTTCTCCAGAAAAAAATAAAAAGCCACGTTAAAGCATATTTTAAAAGCATACTTACCAGAAAGAGCTTCATCTCCATTAAAGTCTATTTTTTGGTCCTTTATGATTTTCAAGTCTTTAGTAAGAACCAGATTCTATAGTAAGATTAGAGCAGTGCATCAGTTTCCAATTGATTGCTTTACAGATGTTTAAAAGGAAGTATGTTATCAATAGAGATTATTATCTCTATCAAAATATTCAGTGAATGCTAATGTTATTCTTTTCTCATTTAAATATAAAGATCAAGCCAAGACCCTGCTTGCTTGAAGTCAAAAAACTCACTATCAGTTGAGCAGACTGCTCCATGAATATTTTTAACAGATTTTAATTTTTTTTTCTTGTGCAGAATTCAGATGGGATCTCATGTCCTGTTCTAAGATCAGTCCTTGGAATGAGGACATTGTTTTCTCACATACACCTAGACCTGAAAAACTCAAATATCTAGAAAGAGAATTGATTTACAATTATCTTTCTTGAACTTCTTTATTTTTTTTTCTGAAGTATTTCTAGCCCAGAAATCTACTACTCTACAGCAGTTATGAGGGAGATTGGTAAATAACAATGTATTTAAAAATGGTGTAACAAAATACTTCTTCAGTCAAAATGTGAGTGCTTTGCCACCAACATTTTCAATCAGTGCAGCCACGAACATTAATCCGGAAAGAGCTACCAAAGACATTTGCCACAATTTCTTATTTTTTCTCTAATTTCACTTAGAAATGCCACTTTTTGTGGCATTTTTCAGACCACTGATGGTCAATAAACCAGATCTGATTAACACTGCTTTAGGAGGTAAAAGTCTAAATAGCAGAGCCCAGCTGAGCTCACCATGTATCTGACTTGGCCTCTGCACAAGTCAGCAGGGGCTTATTCCTCTGCTGCTTGTGACTTCTCCAGACCACTTTGCTAACAACTGCTGCAAAACAGAGCCAGTTTTGAAGGGGAAAATAGAGGGAATCAGGAATATTCAGAAAAGAAAATTGGTTTAGTGCCCCATTGGTGGACTGAATCATAAACCTCCCCTTAACCCCTCAGATTTTGTCTGTGCAGCTTTGCAGAGGGTGATGGCCCAGGAAAGCACAGCCCTGGAGCACACCTGGGGAGAGAAGAGGCAGGGCTGAAATGAGGAGCTAGAATGCCATGTACCAAATATGAGCACAACTGTAAAGGTGGTATTTGCACCACTTAGTTAGTGGCTGGTCTGCAGTTTTCTTCTGTCTTCACTCAGAGTCAGGATTAAGAAACATGAAGGAGACAAATTTTCTCATGTTCAGGCTTGGTTGTTTATTAAATATTATCTTAAGTAAAGAGAGTTCTGCAACACTTCTAGCTACCAGCTAAAAGTGAGCAAAATGGAGGTGAACCTATCTAGCTCTCTTAAAGCTAAACAGTCCAATAGAGAATTAACACCTCTACTATTTATACTTTTGACCCAATAACCAAACTCCTGTGATCTGCAGTGCAGCACTAACTATCCAACCAGAAACTGCTACCTGAAATCATGAAGAAGAAGGAAGAAGACAGAAAGGAGACAACACCCCAAATCCTCCATCTTCTCCCATACCTATTATTACATTATAAAAACCTCAAATTTGAAACCCTTCACCATGTGAAAGCACACACTTCTATTTAACTACACATCCATGACTTTATCACTCAAATTTAGAAGCCTTCAAGGCCTCAGGTCAAAAGCAATGTTCTCCAGAGGGTCAGTGCCAGAAAGCACAGAAAGCTCAAAAATTCCAGGTTTCTGGGGTCCAGCACACAAGCTTGCCTTGTTTGATGCTGTGGGATCTGCTGAGCTCTGGAGCCAAGGAGAGGAGCTCTCAGCTGATGGCACGTGGGACTTACAGACCCAGGATGGGCAAAAGGCACCCGCCAAGGACTCCTCATGCCAGTCTGTGCAATCTGATTTGCAATCAATTGCAAGTGATTGCACATTGTTTATCATCGATTGGCACAAGGAATCCTTGAGAGAATAATGAGCTGCAGCTGATGACAATCAGAGACTACTGTCTCATTGCAAGTTTGATTGCACATCCTTCCACTGGTGCAATCGAGCACCCACCACCACCACAAAGCACCACTGAAAAGAATAAATAAATAAATAAATAAATAAATAAATAAATAAAAAATAAATAAAGGATGGCACCAGAAAGCAAGACATTAAAAGCCCTTCTGAAAAATAAAGGCTGAGTGGAAGTTATTGAGTGTAATGTTGGGTAGGTTAACATGGTTAGAATGCTTTGGGTTAGAAATACAATAAAAAGGTTTCAGTAGATCTTCCAGCTTCTCTTTTGATGAAATAGAACCTGGACAGCAAGCAAACATTTCTTTAAACAAGCAGGAGAAATTTTGGACCAAGGTATCTAAAGGAAATCTATTATTTTGAAATAAAGCCAACAGCCAAATTAGAAGTTTAGAAAGAAAGATTAAAATTTAAAACAATTTGCTAATAGCTCCTGGTTATCAGAAACTCACCTGCTTTTCTCAACATGGGCTGTCTTTCTATTAACAAATGCACAAAGAGCAAAAGTAAATTATTTTATCCTGCTGGAGCTGTGAGCTTTATCAATTCAGTGTACAGCTCTTTGCAAATGAAATACCCAGGCCTGTGTGGTTTAGACAACAGCAATTAAAATTTCGGTGACCAGCAAGTCATGACCAATACTCTCATAAAGGGGGGCTCATCCCTGGCTTTATGTTGTGGTTTAGGGACAGGAGCCATTAGGGATGGTGTATTCATTTTGTGCCTGGCATGGTGCACAAGGTGATCAATGCTGCGACAGATCCTGAAGTTACAAATTTACTTAAAAAGTAGCAGCAAATGCTACTATATAAGACAAATCATGTCTTATATATGTCTCAGTGCCAATGATTATGATGAAAAACATACAGGTCTCTTCCTTAGGGATTTAATTTTTGAAAGTTTACATTCAAGTCTTGAAAACTTTTTTACTGTCCCAGCAGGGTTGGCAGGAACTTTGCCATTGCCTGTGCTGGAAGTGAGATGTTTGCCTTCTGATCTGTAAATCAGCTCTGTGAAAATAAAGAAAAATCACTACTTTGAGATCTTGTGTTTCATGGAGCTATCCCACAGATCTCACTGGTGGCCAGCTGTCCAGCACCTCCCTGTGCAGCCCAGCCTGTATGTTCTCCAGGATCTGAGACTCCTGTTTTTAGCATTTCAGACAACACAGATTCCAGCTGGGTTATCTCATTTAGGTGATTATTCAAAAAAGCCTCACTATTGTGCAATATTTTGGAGTAACAATCATTTGATGGTTTAATCAGGTGCCCAGAGATCTCAACAAATCTGTGGAAATGAGGAGATAAAAATTGTTTCATTTCATGCCAGACAAACATCCAAGTGACCAGGTTTCACTTAGACCTTGTTTTCCATGGGTGTCTCCAGACCATGCTGCTTCAGAAACCCTCTTTGCAGCCCTGTGGGCCCTAAATAAAATCCTGACACTCTCATTTAACCTTCACCCAGTCACCCAGGCAGAACAGAGCCAAGTCTAGAGGCTCCCCACTTCACAGTCTAAACTTTAAATACACCCACAAGCTCAGAACTGTCCAACAAAAGCCACCAAACATGACTTAGCCCTCTCCTTCAGTGAGAAATGTCAGGTAGAGCTGTACCAGCTTGTTAGCATAGAATACAATGTGCCTGGTCTCAAACTGTTAATCAATATTTCTATCTGAGAGGTGACATTTCAACAGCTGTGGAACGCTGGAGCCTGTTAGGATCTCTTTTTTTTTTTTTTTTGTAAGTGTCAGATTATAAACTTCATAAATAACTGATGAGCACACCTCTAGCAACACCACGTGTGTTTGTGTGTGCCTGTGTCAGCACCTTTCTGGATGCGAGCACGGTGACCCTGGAAAAAAAAAAAAAAATAGAATGTACTGGTTTACACACTTACCCTGTGCTGTAAAGTCTTAATTATGCACTGACATACCCTGAGCCATTTAAAAACCCCCAGACTCTGGAGAGGTGAAAGGAATCATGGAAACATAAGGTTGGAAGAGATCTGGAGGGGGTGACTGGTTCATCCTCTTGCCCCAAGGACAGACGTAGGAAATCCCCAGCACATCTCTGCTGAATTCTTTCCTTAAAACCATCTTGAAATGGAGCATCCACCACCTCCTCAAGCAATCTGTTTCACTGCTTCTAATGCCCAAACTATCAAAGAGGATTTTCCTAATATTTAACATGATAAACTTCCTGGAGTTTAACCATACAGAAAGAGAACCAAGCAGGATGAGGCAGAAATGGCTGGGAGAAAGGGATTGGTGTGAAAAGGGGAGCTGGATGATGAAAAGAAATATGTTTAACTGGAAAATTTACTTGAAAGGAAGTGGATGTCAAGAGGAAAGGCCATGCAGAGGAGGACATGGAGGTCCCTGCACAAGGCTGTAAGAAAACATTTTCTGGGGGGAAAGGAAGAGAGCCTCTGAGAGTAAGAATTTTCCTTTCAATGTTTTTCCTTTTCCCCTTTTATGTTCTCTATACCTTGTTTCTTTTGCATCTTTCCATGCTCCTTAGTATTCCACTTTCTCTTCTATAGGTTTTATTGACCAGGCAATGTATTAAATTGTCAGGGTGCAGCATGCCCAGGGAATTTCTGAGGCCAAACCAGCCCCAGTGACTGTAGAGGAATACATACTCCAGTAAAAAAAAAAAAAAATCAGATTTCTTTCTCTGCTCGTACATATTAATATCTACTTAAACATTGTGAAAAGCTTTGGAAATTTCTAACCAATCTTGCATATTTCGCATACAAACTTGCTTTTGAAAGGCTTTTAAGCATTACTTTCTTAGCCATCCCAACACCTCCCTGAGACATTGGCAGTCCTTCTTCAAATGAAATGGTAAGAGCAATGCAGGTGGATATAAAAGAAAAAATGAGACACAAAATTAAATCAAAGAGAAAATGCTACTAAGAAAATATGTCTTAGTTTGTTGTTTTCAGGCTTGTGATGTGAGACAAAAATAAAGTTTGTTTATGACTTTGACCTCTCAAATGTTGCAGTGACATTGTAATTTAATCATAAGCTAATAATTTACCAGTCCTCCACTTTTGAGTAACAGAAAGCCATTGTGAGAACAGCAGTGAATTTTCAGCTCTACTTGTGTCTTCATCAAGGCTATAAAAACTTTTTTCAAAAGACCACAAGAAAACCAGTGAGGTGATCACACACAATAGCAGAGCTGAAGTTATCAATGGAGTAATTTACAATAATTGTATTTGCAAATTGAACATCATTACAATAACAATAACTATAAAATCCCAAAAAGATACTTGATGCTCTTGAGTAATTACATGCAATTAATTTGTATCTAATTCCAGACTCTGGCACGCTCGAGCCGAGCCTTTCTCAGAAATACTTGCTGGCAATGAAAAAATAAGATGCTGCCCAGGCCACCTCTGCTGGGAAAGCTTTATGTTGTGCAAGAAGGGTTCAGTTTTGGCAAAGAGAAGCAATGCATCTGCAGGGAAACCTCTGAAGGATCCCAGTTTGTCCCTTGTACATGTGATAACAGCTTTTAGGAGATTATTCCAGTCGAGGACTTTGGCTCCACCTTCTCACATCCCTTCTACTGGCTCGTGCTGAGCTGTGCCCCCACAGCAGCCTGGACACAATTATTTGTCACTGGCCAAACCAAGGCAGGGAGGAGAAGACCTTCTGCAATCTGAGCTAATGTTTTCCTTTCCCACGCTGGTGAGTGAGGAGCAGGAGAATTTGAGCCTCCTCTTCCCCAACAGTGGAATGTTTGTCACCAAATAGTTTATACTCCCACATCTTTGCTGAAGAAAGGAACTAAGGATTATTTCTGTCATAGCTCTTCTTTTGGTGAGTTGTAGGAAGGTTTGTGCAGACCTCTGGAGACAAAGAAAACTAAACAAATAAAACAGAGGGAGAAAGGAAGAGTGTGGGGACTTTGGAGAATGTAAAGATTTTGGAGTCCAAAAACGCAGGGGCTCAGTTTCATGAACATAAATTTTTGTCAAATATGTATTATTCATTATTAATCTATATGTCTTGGCTCAAAGTTCTATGTTATATCTCACTATGGATATTGATTTTCAGCTACTTTGCTCTGTACATGATCAGTTTCAGCTTTTTAAGGAAGAAAAGGATTTGGGCAGAGAACAGTGAAATGAGAAAGAAGGTAACAGACACTTTTGCTGCTTTGTTTCATGATACACTGACCTGGCAATGGCTGAAACAATCATACATTAGTGTACATTGATCATTTTTTAAAAATTCAACTACTATCAGACACAAGGAAAAATTATATGTCTCTGTGAGCAGACAGATATTCCAGGTGTACCAGTGGACTGGCTTGGTTAGTTTTGGGAGTCACTGCCTGTGCAAGAAGGTAATGAAAATCTATACTGACCTACAGAAACTCTGGAAGAGAAGGACTTCTGCCAAAAACAGAGGGACTTCTGCTAGCCCAAGTAGGAGGAAAACAGGTTTCCCTGGGGCAGAAAGGATGGTACCTCTGCAGGCTCAGTGCTCAGAGTGGGACAGGGCCCTGGGCAGGGCAGTGCAGGCAGCTGCCTGTCTTTGCTCCCCGTGTGGATTTCAATATGAAAGGTGTGCTGCAAGATCCAAAATCACAAGCATCAGTGGTTTGCTGTTATTTTAAACAGCCCCTGCTTTTCCTTTTGGGCAAGAGTGTGTGTGTGTATCAGTGTGCATACATATATATATAAATACATATATGTAGAGGTATGCAGATCATATAAATAAAACCAATACCATCTACAAGCTTGGCTTTGATGTTAACACAGTGAAACAAGGCGTTTTATTTGGAGTAGCTGGTGAATAAATATTGTTGCAGGCATCACATAACAAGTGAACTTGAAACTACTGAGTGCTGCAGCGTCGAGGCTCTGGATAATTAGGTCAGTGTTATAGCTAAGGGGGGAGGAGCCTGCCCTGAATGATGCAAAATCCTGAACCTTGCAGTTAGAGAGCTTTTTCTGTGGGGTAACCAAGCATCACCTCTGTCTTCAATGTTTAAGGTTTTTCTGGAGGGATTTGTAAAAGACAAAGCTGCCATTCCCTGCTTGCTTGGAGTAAACCATCCAAAAGCACTCCAGATGCAGAAATGACTGCTTGAGTGGAAGAAATGGTGGGTAGAGGGTAAATCTAAACAGAGAGCAGTTAACTGCAGCAGAGCATCAGCTTGCAGGTTTTTACACTTTAGCATATGCATTAGATGCTCCTGGGAAGGGTGACACTCAGAAAAGAAGTTGTAATTATTTGTTTTGGATATTAAGTTATGTGTTAAAGAACTCATGTGCCTTGGGACTTCTTGCTCTAACAGCTACTTAAGTTTCAGTAAACAGAGTGAACAAATGAACAGAGTGAAAATGAGAAGGAAACTTCTGACTCACATCCTTTCTCTCCTGACTGTAATAAGAAATGTCTTGAAAGCAAAATGTATTATTTTATGTTATCAATAAAGTCCCCATAGAGTTTATTACAGAGTTATTTACCTCCATCTGAACGTTAAGGAGGGGTTGGGGACAGAAAAACACACAATTTTTTTGGGATGTTTCAAAAATTTGGTTATGTGCAGATCAGAATGAAGCTGTGCTAAAATGAAACAAAGTATAACCTGAGAGAACATTAATGGTAACTGCGTGACTAGGGAACTAATTTGGCAGGTCAGAGACCCAGACAAAAATCCCCAAACTACTTGCAAAACCTTTGTCTTGAAATTCATATCTTTTGGCCAAAAGTTGTGATTTTGACAAAGCAGCTCTTTTCAGCTAAGGTATTTTAACCAGCTGACCAGCATGCTAAATTCCCCTCTTCTCATTCTCCACTTGACTCCCTCCAGTGTTTTGGGTTGCAATGCCAGAACAGCAGCAATCAATAGCCCAGAAAATTGTAGTATTGCATGTCACTGTAATGACTCCAATGCTGGTATCTGTGTTCCCTTCTTATCTGGCTGTGATGATGCCTCCTGATTGGAAAAGAGGGGCACTCAGAACAAAGCTCCTCTGAAATTATCCTCCCAATGTGTGCATGAGGCAGCTGGGAGCCTTGTGATAACAAGCAAGTCAATCTTCACTTTCTCATTGTCTTTGTTCAGGGAAGTCTGTCACCTGCCCAGAGGACTTGGCAGAGGAGGTCTCTGCACTTGGTTCTAGAAAAGGGGGTAAGAGGGACAGGGCTCTTCTTCTATGTTAGGAAACTATTACTCCACATTGTCTGAGGGATTTTTAAGTCCCATCCATTTATTCTGTGAGATGGAACATATTGAAATGCGATTACCTGGAGACTACAATGAAATGTGAACATGTGTGAAATGCACAGGTAAGGTTGACTGTGGCTCCTCATATTTTCCTGCTAGGTCTTGCAGATGCAATAGAGTTTATGGTGGAGTTCTCTCTCTGAATAAGATCTCTTTACATCTCTGCCTCTTGAACTACTCCATTCCCTGGTTTCCAGTTCTGTATTATCCAAAAAAAGTACAGTAAGTTGTGCTGCTAATCTCCCAGACCTTAGATTTCATATAGCTCTTGTGGATGCACAGTACAGGGTATTGAGAATGAGGCTCCAGCTCAGGGGAAAAAAGGGCTGGGTTCAGGAAGTTTGTTTATCAGGAGAAGTGAGTTTTCTGTCAGGAAAAGAGGGAACTTGATGGGACAAGGAAAATAATTGTTTTTTGGCTGCATTTCCAAATTTATATGAGCATACAAAGGGCAGCAAATGCACAGAGAAGGCTGTTTAGGGGATTCCTGGTGGAATAGAGTAATGCTACTTATTACTGTGGGTTAACAGTGGACATAATCAGCCTGTTAGCAAAAGGGGCATGTATTGTTTAAGGGATTCTTCCTCTCTTCTCGTTTCCCTCAGGTTTCATGAGTGATGACAAAGGTATTCTGATAAACTTCTTACCAGGAGGAGAGAGAGAAACCTGATTTATTTACTTTGTATACTGCTCTGAGAAGTGTTTTGTGGTGGTTGAATAGGTTAAATGGTAGAGGTCATTACAATTACTCTTCTTTGCCTTGTGCTCCCCAAAGTTTTGGGGAAGGAGCATGGTGCAAATGTGGTGCTTGGTGTCCCTGCCCCTGACAGGTCTCTGGAGGAGGTGAGGCAGCTGTGTAAGTACTGTCCAGTGCTTTTCAGAAGTAAAAACTCCCTTCAATGCAAACCCAGGCCAAGGTCCTGGGCTTCTTTCAGTGGTGGAGATGGAAGATGTCTCTAATCAGACCCCCAAAATGTGTGTGTGTGTTTTCCCATCCCAGCTAAAGCCAAGTTTTTTCTAGAGCCCACAGTGAATGCCTGTGGGCTGAGGACATCATGCATGGTGTGATGTCACCAGGGCAACCTTCTGAGAGCTAGAATGAAAATCTGGTGAGATCAGATTAAATCATATGTCGTGCTTTCAATAAAGCACATTTTATTTACCCCAAGTTTGTCTCTGGAGATGACAATGAATTCCTTTGATACAAATGAAGAAGGAGCAACTTCTGCTGAACACTTTTGTAGGATCTGTTTTTTCTTCTTTTTTTTTTTTCTTAATCTGCAAGAATCCCTCCTGTGCATGCAGCTCTCATTACATACAGAGCTCTGCACCCAGCATAGCTGAGACACAGCATTTTAAAGCCTGCAATCAGTATTTTTTTCTTTTCAAGAGGGTGTTAACAGAGGGTTACAATTATACATACATTTTAATATGTAACCCTCTATTGTAAGCAATTCACTCTTAATATGTCTGGCTTTTGTTTGCTATGAAGTTATACATTATATCTGGATAAATGATTCACTTGGCTGTATAGTAGTTTCTCCATATAGGTACAATCTCACTCCAGTCATCCTAGATTATTTTTTAACATAATCTAATTTAAAAAGAAAACCTCCTCCCTGTTTATAAAAATATTATTTGTTCCTGGCTTTCATACATATATTTGAAGGAAAGAAATGAGTGATACTGAATAATGACTAGCACTCAGTCTCTCTAACCACAAATTATGCACCTCTATTTGCAATTTATTCTAAATGTTCATTGTTGTTGGGGTTTCTCTTTGTGTGTTCTCTCATCTTGCCATGCATATTCATGCTCATAGCTCCCCTGAATCCATATGCAGAAACACAAGTACCTGAGCTGGATTGTGGAGTGTGAGCTCCTGTAAAGGCACAGACACTTCTGTGGTTGCTGTGAGATTGGGTTTAGACACAAAAACCAGTGGGTGGAGAAAGACAAAGACCAACTATTGCACCACCACAGCACAACCTGGTCCATATAGAAATGGGGGCAGAGGTATCTGCTGCTGAAATTGGAGCAAAGCAGGAATAGGGAGGAATTGTTCCTGTGCTGCCTCAGAATGGAATATCCTCCTCCCTCTTTTTCCTGGGGTGTGTCCCTGAGATACCATCTAGCTCTGTGAGGGAGAACACACAATCTCATCTATAAATAACACTTATTTCTGTAGCATAAACGCAGATGCCTATCTGAATAAGATCCCTCTTATGATAAGTTTATTATGTAGGAGAGGAACCTCTGGATGGAAACACTGGAAACACTTCCCAGCAGAGGAAAGCCCTTGCTCAAGATGCTCTGGATGCCAGGTTAGGGTAGTGACAGCAAAGGGCTGTGGGGGTTTTCCCACTCAACACAAGCTATGTGGGTTTCCTCAGTGTTTGAGGAATATTCTAAAAACAGTGCTCTCAGTGTCCCCACTAAAGCAGCAAAGAAATGGAGACAAACCCTCCCTGGCTTTTGGACTCCTGCATTTTTGTCACTGATGACAGTGAAATGGGAAAATGGCAATCCAAATGTTAAAGTTTCTTGGTGAGAATGCAGAGACAGGCATTGGGGCCACAGAAATAGGTTTTAGTTTGCTTATTTAGAAAAGGGCACCGTTTCTAATCCCGTAGGTGTTTCTTTCATGGACTGTAGAAATAAATGTGCTTTAAGAAGTCAGCTCCTTGGACATCCCTGGGTTGGATCATGCAGAGGGATGGTCCTGAATAGCTTCACATTCAGGTGTCTGAATTCATGATTTTTTGATTTGTGAGCTGACCGCTCCAGAGAAGATCCAAGCTGGATGAGAGGAAGAGGAACAGCACCAGGCAAAATTCTGTCTCCCCTGAAATCAAGGGCAGCATTCCTCAGATAACATCTCCCACTAGTCCAGCCTCCCACCTTCCCTGTTCCCTCAGAACTAATGTGAACTATGAAATAAATCAGTTCTGCTTAATGGCATTCTCTGGTCAACCATAGATCTAACACCTACAGAACCAGGAACTCTGAATACAGAGGTTTATCAGTCATGAGGAGGGAAATGCAGCTCTTTCTTCCCAGACAATGCAAAAGACCATTTTTTCAATGCTAATTCCCTATGTCGAGGTTTTGCACAGGTATTAATTAACTTTAATACACACTTCATACACGGCTACTAATCTACTTTCTGTTCTTTCTAAGCAAGATAAATAATACTTTCCAACTCTAGCCTCTCAGAAGATTGCAGGCCCAACATAATATTATGAAATGGAGAGGACTGTCTCTATTTTTTACCCAGAAGTAATATATAATGTACTGAAGTCCAAAGCCAAGTTAGCTGATGGCATGGAAATGGGAGGCAATACATTGCATTAATGATCACCACTGGCTCCAGAGTTAAGCAATTCCAGCATGGAAAGACTCCAGGCAGCTCTGGAGTCCAAATGAGGAGTTTGTCAGCTCGGGAAACACAAGCATGAGAGTTTATGGGACTGAGATGACCTTTCATAAGAGCAGAGTGTGGTTGAGATGAATGTGCAGGCTCTGGGTTGTCTTTATCTTCCATCTGACTTCCCTGCTGAGGAGCATCAACCTACTGTGCATAGCATAAGCTCTGCCCTGATGCTCCTGTGGATCAAGCTAAAAAGGTTTCAGCTAATTTGGGACTGTCATAGGTGGATGAGAGACATGTTAAATGCTATTTAGGGTAAAAAAAAAACCAGGGGAAATGAGCCCATACAGCTAAAGGCCTGCAGTTCACAGGCACTAGAGCTGAGCACAAACAGGCATGCCCAGGCAGAAAGTGGGGATGGGGAAACAAATCCCAGAATTAGGGATTCAAAAAGACCCAGGGCAAAAAGGTGACTTAAACACAGCCACAGACACATGGACAGGAATGGTTAGTGCAGCTTCCTTGTGTGCTAAACTGAGACAATTCTCCTCATGAGAGTTTTCAAAATGTACTGAAAGTTTTTTATTCTTAAACAAAGGAAAAATATTGCCAAACAAATTAAGAGCTTTGTTCGTTAACTTTTATGTTAAATACATTAAAAATGAACCTTTCAGTATTTACTTTCACTGGGAAAATGGGTAAATTAGGTATGGCTATGATGGTAAGTGAGAAACAAGAGCACTTACCTGGCTTCTTCCCTGCCAGTCTGGTTCAGTGAGAGCAACATGAGGCTTTGCATTTCTGAAAGTGAAGCCACTTATTTGAAAGAGTTGAATAAACAAGTTTTCCTGCATCTGTATCTCGAGTGCCTCCCTCTAAGGCCCATGCACATTCTTACCCTGCTTTTCATAGCCTCAAAAGATAAATGAACTGTAATTACACCTCAAAGATGTTTTTTTCCTCTTGTGGATGCTCTGTTAGGCAGCAAGTCCTAGCAGCCTGACTCCTCACCATGCTACTCTAGTATTACACTTTGATAAAATCCATTGGATCAGTGGTCTCAGGAGTTGGAGTAATGGAATGAAATTATTTCATCACTGGATATAAAAATCTTTTGAACCCTCTTATGCTGCTGTCAACAAAGTTGTTGCCTCCAGTCTAGTTGTTTCCATTTTCTGAAGGCATCCAAAAATCCTCTGCAATTTTTTTTTTTTTCCTTTTTGCTTTCAGGCATATTTCACAGAATGGTTTGGGTTGGAAGAGACTATAAAGATCACCTAGTTCCAAACCTCTCTCAGTTTCATTTGTTCAAATTGAGAACAGGTCAAAATTCTCTCCCGAGGTGGGAACCCTGAAGTATTCATTTCCTGAAAAGTTGAGCTTTACTAATCACAATCAGACACTACCCAACAAAACAGGTCCTCCTGGGCTTGTAACAGCCTTCTCAGAAATCTCACCTCCCATCTCCTGTTATAATATTATCTTGATGGTGGCTTTGAGTCATTTTGGTGGATATTTACATGGTATCTACTGAATTTCCTCCTGCATTTAAGGGCCTCAACCAAAGTCCAGTGAGAGATTTTCCAATGCCTTCAAAAAGAGTAAGATAAAGCACTTGAAAAGATCATTAATTTAGAAAAAATAAGTTCACTTTGCAAGTACTTACATGCTGCTGGGATTGAATCTTTGCTAAAGGGATTGCAGGCTCTACAGTGTGTGTGTGAGTCATGCTGGTGAATCAGAGTTTTCCCTGGTTTTCAAACTGTGGTTTTCTTTGTAATAAAGCATACATTGTATTTTCACAGCCAAAGCTCCACCATCACATCCTTTTCACAGATGTACATGCTAAATGGGAGGAGCTATCCATGGGCTCAAGTATCTCACACAAATAAAAGGGGAATTACCAGAATTATACAGAATTATACACTTTTTTTTTGTTTGTTTGTTTCCAAATGGATCTTTTTAAAGGTGCAACATCAGTTTCTTTTAACGGTTTCAAAATACAATTAAACTGCTATTTTGGGCAGGAGCCAGGCATTTCTGTCAGCTAAGTTACCTTCTGTAAATCTAACTTCTCTGGGGAAAAAGTGCACCCATTTTTCCAGGGAGTAACTCACTGCTACTCTGTGATGAATGTTGAGTTCAACAAAAAACATATTATATACTGCATAGTGCTAATTATCTGATATTTTGCTGCTCTGTCCTCATCCCTCTCTTTACAATATTAATCCTCTAGGAACTTCTGTTGTGGAAATGGTCTTGAAACCATAAAAACAAATGCTATTTAGGATGTTGGGCTCAGCTCCCTGGTTAGTGTAAATCAGCCCTGACCAAAGTGTATTTTTATTGCTATCTGTCTCCTGGAAATCCTTCTTCTGTTGGCCTTTCACAAGATGACCAAAGTCCTGCTTTCAGAGTTAATGTGAAGCCCCTCACCATGAACCCTCCAGATACTCATGCATTGATGGGAGATGAACCAGATGTACCTCTAGCTCCTTTCACTAATGGATATTG
Organism: Muscicapa striata striata; assembly: GCA_030060385.1. Classification (NCBI taxonomy): domain Eukaryota; kingdom Metazoa; phylum Chordata; class Aves; order Passeriformes; family Muscicapidae; genus Muscicapa; species Muscicapa striata. The sequence goes on from JAREIS010000073.1 coordinate 3,688,836, forward strand.
AGATTCATCAAGTTTTTAGCAACACAGAATTAGATCACACCAGATTAAAAATTTTAAAAAGACCCAATTGCCTTAATCACTAGCAAGAAAAAAAGAGAACAGAAATAGAGGAGAGAAAGATCTGAAAAGATTTTTGAACAACAGTTTTTAGGGTGTTTGATTTACTATTCAAGTGTGCACAGCTGCTGCTCGGGGGGGAAACGGCACCATGCCAAGAAGGAGAGACAAGGGTAGAACAGTAATGAGAGAGGAGAAGATTGTTTGCAGACTGGACTATTAAATGAGCTTGGAAAAAGGTCCCCTCATTCCCCCCTCCATAAAAAAATTGTCTGCTTCAGTGCTCCAGTAGCTCACAGATATGCCACTGAAGCATTGTTGATGCCATGAACTGATGGCAGGACCAGAATCCATCCTTAATCCCTCCAGTCTGGGTTTCCTCAGAGGCAACATCAGCTGCAATAAAAGCTCCCTTATTGGTAGCATCTCCCTTGTGCTCTCCCTCTCACATTTTCAAACAATCAGCTTGAGTGGGAGATACATAATTATTCATTTTAGTGAAACAGCAGCAGTCAACACTGCGTGTCCACAGCAATTCCAGCTCTCAGTGTGGCAGCAGCACCATAGGAAATCATAAAGCTGCAGCCCCTGACATCTGATGGGAGCAGTCCAGGTATGGATCAGAAACCCTCGCCAAAACTGATCAAAGCAGCCACTTCCTTACTTTTCAACAAAGTGAAGGATGTCTCCCTTCAGACCCAGAGGTTTGTCATCATTCTAGCCCTGCTGTACTTGTACAGTCTGAATGGCATTGATTGTTTCACTCAGGTGACACCCACAGCATGGACTGCTACTCCTACATCCTGCAGCTCTGCCATGGGCACCTGACGTTTCCCTGCTTCCTTTGATGCTATTTTTGTTGTTCCAGTCTCCTTTTTGCTCGTGTTTTGCGCTGCTGGAAGGTTTCACCACTCTGCTCTCTCTGTAAGGCACCAGGGCACGGGCAGCAGGGGCAGGTGCCTTTCTGTCACTGAAGGGGGCTTGACCCAGATTTTCATGTGCTCCACACTGACCAGTGTTCAGCAAGGGTTTCTGTTACTGGTTTGGATTACTTTGTTTATGAGAATCTCGCTTTTGGTGATTAATGCCTGTGCACTGCACAAGAGTGGATTCAAATTTCTCTTTGAAACACGGCTCTAGAAACCCTGCCAGATGATATTTCTTCCCAGGCAAATGGTTCCTTTCTATGGAAAATGGGAATGCTTTGTTGGTTGCAAAAGGCCCTAATATGGAACAAATTATCATCTTATTTACAAACACAGCCTCTTTGTTCCAGTAAGAGGTAAGAATACATTGTTCAAGAGCTGGACTGTTCAAACTTACCATAAAATAAGCAGGCACTGCCCTCCCAAGTGACCAGTTCAAATGATTCACCAAACCAGCTATTGAATTCCACAGAGATGGCTCTGGACACAACATCTGCTTCTGCCTAGGCTTTGCTGGTCACAGCCTTCTGATCTTCAGCACTCCCTGGGGAACAGGCTGTGGATGAGCTGGAACTACTTCAGTCTGACTTAACAAGATACATTTTTTTTTCCATCCCTGTGGTATGGTTAAAATTTCTTTTACCTTTTAGAAAAGAAAATGTTTTAAGGAGACATTTATTTAATTCCTAGTCCTACTGGATTTTTGAGATTCAATTTATTGTGCTCAGTGGTCATGACAAGCACACTGTATCCAAGTGCAGGGAGAATTATTTGAATGCAGATTGACATGAAGGAAAAATTTTCAGAGGAGCTTATGTGACTAAGGTGTACAAATCCCATTGACTTTGAAGTTTCTACTAAATATCTTTCTAAAGATCTTAAGAGTCCAGTTTACTAATTACGAAACCAATTCTGAAGCGTTTTTCAAATGGGACTTAAATTCTTAAGTCACTATAGAACTGCAGCTTGTATGTTAGTGAGAACCTTGGTTTTAATTGAACTTAAAAATGCATCAATGTGATTAGCAGACAGGTCAGCTGAGAAACTGTGTGTTAGGAGCTTGTTTTCATCCAGCTGCCTGCTGAGGTGGTGTTGGTGTGTGTCTAGGTGGTGTCTGTGGGCACTCAGCCCCAAACAAGTCACATCTTACTTCCATCCAAACCACTTGGCTGTAGTCTCATTGTCATCTTCCTCACACTTTGTATGGTGGTTTGTTTAAGTTGCTGCATACTATTTAAACTTAATTCCTTATCTATGAAAATATTACCATGTTAAAATTCCGCTTTTCTTTGCCATATTCTACCAGTATTAGAAGATACTCTTGAGCTTTTATTCTATATACTTTCAAAAGGCCCTTTTGCTTCACTTCCTTTTGAGGATGGTTGCTTGATGTAATATTGGCTACCACTTCAAATTTTACACATTTTCATGCAGAATATTTTAAAATTTAATTTGATTTCATTCTCCATCTTCCTCTTCTTGAGTGACTCCCTTTTCTTCAAAGCTGTACAAATTAAAATCCCACTTAGTCTGAGTGTAGCAGGATCAATGGTTAAGTATGTCCTTGGAATCAAGTCTCTTGAGACTTTTACCCACTAGTATTGTTCCTGCAGACATCCCTCAAATTTCTTGAGGTACTCATGCCAGTGTTTGAGTAGATGCAGTTCTTGGCTGACTCTTTCATCCATGGCAAAATACCCCTAAAGCCCCAAACTGCTTCTCACTGAGACTGCTCTGGGGCAGTTTGACTACAGATGCTTTACAGCAGGGTAGCCTTTTTTTTTTTTTTTTATTCTTTCTTTGCAATCAATGTATGGTCATTTGGCTGGTTATCCTTTCTGATAGAGCAATTCAGTTGTTCTGACTGATCTGCTGATTTCAAACAGCCAACATGACATTAAAGGGTGAGTCTCTTTGTGAGGTCGTCATTCTATATTTGGGATTTAGAAAAGAAACAGTCTTCCTAATAAAAACTGTGGTTTTGGACTTGATTTTCTTTCCCTTTCCAATGTGACATATTTTTTTCAAATTTGTATAAATAGTACAGCAGACTGAAGGTACAGCAGTTTTCCTCAGAAGTTACTCATCTTCCTTTTTTGTATGCTTACAGGTAATTACAGAAAACATTATCCTCTTGAAAATTCCCTGAATTCTTGGAAATGAACTGATAACCAGTATAGCCTTCTCCTTTTCTGTAGCATTGATATCAAATTCATCAGAACAATCCAAACACTGATTAAAACAAAGTATTAGTTGATTTTGGTTGAGTCATCCTTTGTTTTTTATCCCTTTCCTATCCGGTATCTCAATCTCGTAATTGCTTTTAAATGTCACACATGGTACCAGAACTGAAACACTGTTTGAAATAAAACATGACCAATTATTTGCTTATTTACTACTAAATGAACATTGTCAAATGAAAACATTATCTTTTTTCCACATGTAGCGAAGCTGAAGGGAAAGAAAACTAAGGGAAATGATCCAAACTCCTTTTCTGAAGGGATTTCTGAAAAGAAACAATTTCAAATTATGTGAAATACGCATTTTTCCCAATAGAAGACACAAAGACATTTTATAATGTAGGAGTGTTGTTAGTATGCAGCAACAGAGCTGAGCATGTCCTTTCATCTGTGATTTCTAACTGGTTTACCAATTCTTTGTTTTGGAACTGGGTTACCACCTTGACCTTCACATTCAAAGCTTTTCTGCAAAGATTTGGTTTCTTTAGCCTGGGACCAGCCCCACAGTAGCCTGTGGGGGAAATATTATGGAAAATATTTGGACTAAATAAATGGGCTAAATAGTTTATTTGTTCACCACAAAGCAGAAAAGGATAGCTGAAATCCAGGTATCTCTCCCTGTAAGATTTTGGATATAGCTGAAACTTGAAAATTAAGGAAAAAAAACATGTCTTGCAAGTTACCAAAAATTTTAGTTGCAGTCATGCAAAACTCATCTCAAAAAAATCTCATGCTATGAGATACCACAACCAGAGTGTTCTGTACTGGATTCAGATGAATTTCCCAAATTAACCCACTCCCAAAGGATCACCTTGCTAGGTCCAAACTGTGAAAACTTTTTTTGACTACCCAGACTGAGTGAGCCAGTCAGCTGAGCTCTCCTTGGGACAGCTGTGAAGCCATAAAACATACCTCAGTGGTTTTGGGGGCAGGCAGAATTGCAGTGGGACTTCTTGAAGTGCTTCAGTGCATCTGAGCTCACCAATAGCCCTTGTATAAGGGAGCACAAGGCTATTAAAGGGAGTTTGATAGTGTAGAAGTGAACCCCACATTAAACCAGATAGAAGCCACATATGCCTACTTCATTGCAACTCAGCTGCACAAGCTTCCCTATATAATAGGTATCATTCTGTGTGTAGGAAACCCTTCCCATAAATGCTGTTAATCTCATTCTAACCATACTTTTGTAAATACACTGACATGGTCAATGGTCCCTCTGAGACCACATTTCCCAATAATGAGGGAAATGGTATTTACAGGAAGGACTTAAATATTTCTTTTGTACTGGAGCATGCATTTTTGCATGTAGTGTATGAACCCCCAATACAACTATGACTAATGTACCCATCTAATTAAATTTTTACAGCATTCCAGCGTGTCAACGTCAAATATTTGCATCCAGTTACCCTTCTCATAACACTGTCAAATAAACTTCTGCTTTTTATATTTAGTGTCTGCTTCCCTCCTTCTTCACCGTGTGAAATAAAGGCATCATCATCATCCTCTTGAAGACAGGAGAACTGCCTCCTGCTTCCTCTTGTCCCAGCAGTGACCCCTAAGCTTTTAACTTGCCATTTCAGAAATGCTGTTCTGCAGGAGGATCCCATGCACTGTTATTCAATGCAAAGATTAGAGTTTGGAGTTATAAGATTACATGCATTTGCAAATAAAAAGAAATAAAACATATATAAAACTTTGTTTCATTTGCCATTTTCCCTGTAGAAAAGTGAGGCTTCCCCACTAACCAGATAGCTGCTTGGAAACAACTTGAGCACAGATAAAACAGGAAAACAACAAGCTTAAGGCTGGTAACTGTTAGGACATCAAAGCCAGGTGAAAAGGTCCATAAGGCACCTCTAGCTTATACCCCTCTAAATAACAAAAAGGTTTATGTTTGGAGATAAAGTGGGATTACTCCCCCAAATCAGATATCACCAGAAAAATATGGACATTGTTTAGTTCAGTCTGTTTAATCTTTCCTTACAACACAGGCAGGTCATCATGCAATCTCCCTGAATCCCTAGGTAAGCACTAAGTTGTTGCCTTTAATTAGTCTGCAAGTTATAGTTTAAATGCAGTGGCCTGACATCTCAATTAGGTATGCAAGATAAGATCCCAATAAATGATTTCTCAAGTCTAATATTCTGCAGTGGGGCCTTCTGGGGTGCCAACACAATGGGTGTTCTCCTGACCATGCAGCAGATGCAAACAGGGCTCTGTTGTAAAGGAGCACTGCATAGGGCTTTAATCCCTTAGTTTAAATGCTTTTTATTTGAACAGGATCTAGAAAAGAACCCTTCATTAATATCATGAGGAACAGACTGGGGCCAAGCCTGTTAGCTGCCTCTTAGCTGTAGATATGGTTGGATCTACATGACAATAAAACATTGTTTGGGGGAGGTTATCAATCAACTGCAAATGAGCATTTTGAGTTCAAAAGTTTCTTCAGCATCAGATTTTCAGCAATGAGTAAACCAAGAGGAAAACCAGAACTTCTAGTGATGCACATTCCCGCCTCCTCATGGAGAAAATCACAAACCAGGTTTTGGTACAGATTTGAGCTCTATGCGTCAAGGCTTGTGTTTTGTTTTTAGAGAATTTGGGACATTTGTTTTTCTCAAAAACTGTGCTTTGACACTTAGAAGAAAACCACCAAGCAGTGACAAAGACATCTATAAGTATGATGGGGCTTCTCATAGCAGAAAATGGGAAAAATGTAATCTGAGAAATTATTGCAAACAATAATACAGGTTTATCCTGAGGAGACTGAAGTATTTTGTCCCTTGGACTACAAAATAAGGTTTAGGTTATGTGAAAAGATATTCAGATGTAGTAAAATATTTCCTAAATTCAGGGTGCTGAATAATCCTGACTTTGGTGCCTAGGTTTCCAGGTGAGGTGTCTGCAAAACTCTCAGAGCCGGAGAATGAGATTCAGAGGAGGACAGTCAGCAGGGGACTGCCTAAGGGGTCTTACAGGGAAAGACAAGTGAAGTTTTAAAAGGTTTAGGTGCCTTCTTCAGGACCATACAGAGAGCCTTCCTTTTTCAAAAAATCCTGGTTGTGTATCTTCCATGGACATTTGAAACTTGAATCTTTCCCCTAGAAATGGAGAAAGGAAAGCTCTTCTCTGCTCTGCAACACAGCAGAAGGGAAGGTGGAACCAGCCTGGGATGCTGAAAACACCACTTTCCTCCTGACCTCCTCCTCAAGGCATTCAAACCCACAGCTCTTACCTTACTCTGATGAGATTCCTCCCTACACCATGGTAGGACTCGAGTCATTTACTGCCCTCCCTGTGGAAAGTGCTCCCCTTCACACACAACACTGCAGCCTGTTGAGAGGAGAAAACCTGTGCCAGGACCCCAGCAGGCTTTAGCTTGCTCCAAGATAAGGAGGGAGAAGCACAGAGAATCTAAACCAGCAGATGAAAAACCCAAATGCTATCTGAGTTTCACATTTGGTGATTAAGTCGTTGGGAGAGAGAACCCGCATTGCCGTGTCAGTGGGTAAGCAGTAAGCTGGTTCAAACAAACAAGTGCTTTTCAGCAGGGGCTTGCTCATAAAAAATTTCATATCTCATTAACCAGTTGATTCTGCAAACCTCCCCCACCCATTAATTTTTTTCCCCATCTCTTTCCCTTGGCATGCTTCCTATTTCTCACAGCAGCAGCTGCGCACAGTTGAATAGTAAATCAAACACCCTAAAAACTGTTGTTTTAATACAATGTCTAAGATTTCCCAATTCTCTTTTCGCCCCTTATTTTTCTTGATAACCATTCTGGCTCATCTTTGTCTGGTAGTAAAATAACTAAATCTGGTAGCAAAAGCCTGACCTGTATTTTTATTTTTTGTAGAAATTATTGGGTAGGTTAGTAAGTGAAAAGCAAGTAATCCACAAGCAGTTTAGATAAGAGGATATTACAGGCTTGTGTTGTTAAGTGGTATTAAATACATTTTTAAAATTACATTTCAGTAGCAAATGACTTTTCTCATCAGACTCTCTTGTGGCAGAGCTATTTCTTTCTTCATCGTGGTTATAAGTCTTTGGAGAAATCAGTGTATGCATCCCCCGCAGCCTTCATTTCATCCTCTCCCTGGGCCGTGCCATCTGGCAGTGTCATCTTTCTCTAAGTCTTCAGGTGCCTCTGTTGGCCTGAAAAACCTTCTGAAAGCTGGCTGAGCTCACCACGTCTGAAGAGACATCCTCTCCAGGACAAAAGCACCTTCAAGAGCTCCTGGAGGTGTTTGGAAGATTCCCAGCCCATGGTGCAGTATCAGAGGTGGCTTCCTGGCTCGAGCAAGGCTGAATGAATCCCCCCTGGCAAGGCTGCAGCTCTTTGAAGCAGATTGTTCAGAGTAATCAAGTGCTCAATCTGCTGAAGGAGTTATTGAACTTTTGTTATCTCTGTACAACTTGGCTTGTCTAGCGTGGGATGTGCAACTTCTGGGTCGGTGTTCACTTCCCTGATTACACAAAACACTGGGGTTTTTTTCTGTTTTGGTTTTAATCTGGGCTGTGCAGGGGAACCAGCCAATGGTAAATCCATCTCAGTGACATGCTGTCTGTTATGAGTTAGGAGGGGAGCTGTTTTGATTATTCCTGCGATGTGCAAACCACAGATGACACTGCTCACTGCCAGGGACACCACCAGAGCACTAGTGGGGGAAATGTCCTTCCCTAAAAAGCAGCCTCTGTGTTCTCTTCTCCTGTGAGAGGGGGCTGTGAACACTGCTGAAGGCAGAGGCAGAGCTGTACACCCAGCAATCACGTATTGAGCTTTTTCCAGTAAGCCTCCAAGAGCAGATTCGTTGATGGAGTTTCTATTCTGCTATCAGTGAAGGCAAAGTCAAGACCACATCCTTGACTACAGCCATTCAGAGAAAAAAGACAGATGACAAGACTGAGAGAGGGAACACCAGCCTTTGAATAGGTTCTTACAGATTCTGTTGGTATCCTCAGAGCTGAACATGGCCATGGCCACAGAGAGAGCAGAACTGCCATTTATTGTTTGTTTGCCCCTGTAAAACAGTTCTGGTGAGGTTAGAAAGGGGTTCCCAGTACTCACTGGAAGCAAAAGTTTTCTGCATGATGACTTGGAGTCCTCACTGTATTTCTGTATCCCCCAGTTGAAGCTGGAAACCCTTAAGGGGAGCTGGAGGAGCTCTGGGAACTGAGAGAAGATGTGGAAATGTATCAGAAACCTCCTGGCTGCCCCTTCTCTCTTTTAACAGAAAGGAATCTGGGGAAATCACTACTACTATCTCTCTTTGTGCTCCTGCTCCCTTCTTGTGGGACATTGTGTTTCTTGTGGCTTTTGGTCTTTTGAAGTTAAGTTTGTTATACAGTGTTGGTGAGTGCTTTGTGGCTTGTGGTGGTGTGTAGGCGAAGAAAAAGGACAGAGCTGTGCCGAGGGCAGTTTGGTCTGTTGGTAGAACCTGCTGCTAAAATCAAAGCCTGTTTCCTAAGCCATCTTTAAAAACCACTCCAGCAAGCTCTGCTCCCTGCTGCTCCATGCCCCTGTCTTCTGAAAGCCTCACCACCCGTGCTTGTTTTGGCAGATTCTCGCTCTCCTCCGCCTTTCCCTGCTGAAGCCGTAACTCCAGAGCCTCCTCCATGCCTTGCACTGGTTTCTGCTGCTCTGGCAGCATGGCCAGCAATAAAAATGGGGTTGGGAAAGGGCTGCAGACCTTACTGGGCTGTGCACCTGTTATGTGGGACTGGGCTGACTGACCAGCCCTGAAGTACCTGTGTTAACAGCGTTCAGCTCTGGAGCCAGCATTAATGATTTGTGGACAGACCATAGCACTGCAGCTAGCCAGATTAATGCCTCACCTGGTACACAAACTTTGTGTAGCTGTACAAGTTGCACACTGTCCCCAAAAGACTGTGACAACCACTCTAGAGCTATTACCACCTAACTAGCAAATAAATATTTGGGCACACAGGCTCATTTGGAAATGTGGATTATTTCCTGAGTGGCTGCAATGGCTGCTGTAGGTAAACACCAGCTCAGGGCAGCCTCCACAGCAGAGTTTTGACCTGGTGGACCTTGGCTGGCAGGCAGGAGTGTGTGCCCAGGCAGCGAGCCCCAGGCTGGGAGCAATGTCTTGTTTCATCACATAATGTGTCCTTCCCTTCCCACCCCATTTCTTATTTCCTTTCTATTCCTCTTCAGAGGAGACAATGGTAATTTTACAAGCAAGGAACAAACAATGTAAGTGTTTTTAAAATGGTTTTTGAGTTTAAAATTAGAGTTTTTCAAATGAAATCTTAAGAAATTAAATACTGGTACTCCTTTTCCAGAGATGTTAAGTTTTGTTTTGTATTTAAGGGTGGTGTTTTAGTGGACAACTAACTTCTTCCACCTCTATGTTGGCCTCCAAAAGGCCCTTTCTCTGTGCTCCAACTTTTTTTCCCTCAAGTGCCTCCAAAGCACATTTCCAAGGCAAAGTCAAAATTAGGGAAATCATGTAAGCATTATGCTCCTGTTAGAAAGATGGATTTGGTATTGAAGCTCCCTCAGATATGGCTTTGGTGACTCATACCCCAAACCCTGATGATGGTTTGGTGACCACATTGACATCAGCCAGCTTCAGTCCCCTGTGCTGGAAGGTGTTCATGTTGTAGGATTCTCCACCAAAACAGATTTCTTTCGGCTGAAATATGCCTTTAAGATGAAATCAGAGTTCCTGGCAAATGGCTTAGCACTGTCCTTGTTTCCATCTGTACCTGGGCGAGCAACGTTTTTGCCAAAAGCAAAAAACAAAAATGTAAACCCAAAAGCTGAAGATGGTTTTGTTGGGACAGGTGATGTTCAGACATGCTAAATATTCCATATGGTCAGCACAAACTGTATTTGAGACTCTGAAAATCAAGGCACTAGATTTGTGTCACTAAACATGGAGATTTAGGGCTTCACTTTGAGAAGAGGTTTCAAAGATACCCAGAAAATCAGGAGCTTATTTTAGGCAATGTTAAGTCCTCACTGCTCTTCTGTGGTTTTTAAAAACTTCCCCCATCTCCCCAAATTTGAAAACATTTTCTTCAAGTGCTGTCAAGCTAGAGCTACTCAGTAATGCTAAAATCCACTTGAAAGAATGTATTTAAAAATGAATACATTCAAAGATTATGCATGAATTCATATGCATGGATTCAAAGACATTGTCTCATAGACAACAGTGGCAGCATATTGAATCTCATATTGGGGAATCATTTCACAGCATTTTATTGTGTATTTTAGCCCTATCTCTTTGTATCTTTATCAGAAGCCCATATATGTCATCATTCATCTCTCTCCTTGAAACAGCAGAAGTACAGAATTTGCTGAAAAGTGTTAATGTAAACTGTTTTTTTTTTCCTTTTCCCCCAAGTGATCCCTCTGGCTCTGGCAGGAGAAGGGACCTGTGTGAGGATTTGCCCTTTGAGGAAGGTGAAGAGTGCAGCTGGAATTCAAAACCATCTGGATTTGGGCTTTTTCAGGTTCTCTGTGGGCCTATGAAGGCACAAGAAATCTGGTGGATTAATCTGCCGTGGAGGGGGACTCTTTGCCACAGATACCAGATACACAGTTGTGCTCAGGATGTTTTTTGTTATGGGAGCTTAATCTCTGCAGGGAAGGGGAAGCAGAGGGAGGGGGACTTTGAGCAGGGGCAAGCACCAACTCCCATCAGAAAATTTAAGTCTTTGCAAATATCCTCTGCATCCCTGCACAGAAAGTGTTCTTGGGGAGATTTAAAAAAAAAAAAAAAAATCCACAGCAAGAGTCTCTTCTCCCCAGCAGTATTTCTTGATGATGACAGAGCCCCTCTTTCCCTTCCCCCCTTGCTATCAGCTGGCTAATCTGCCTGCACATTCTGACACACAGCTGCGAGAGATGAAAACTGTACTGTTGATAGATGAAACTTTGGATAAGATTACATGGTTTTGAATATCTTGATGACATATTTGTCTGAAAAGTCTTTTAGAGGACAGCCTAATATAAATGCACGGAAATGTTTCTAATGACTAGCATTTGTCTACGTACTTGGTTTGGAAGATTAACATTCACGTGTTCTTCGACTGTCATTTGCATTTGTATGTGGAGGCAAACTTTTCAATAATCACTTCTTCATGCCGAGAAGAGTTAACAATTTATTCAAAATACACAAGGCCAAATTAGTCCCTTCTGTGAGCTTTGGTGGAGCTGCACCAGTGGTGGGTTTGGCTTTGCTGCTCTCGGCAGCAGCCACAGCTCCGTGCCCAGGAGACCTCGCCTGTGGCAGTGACGAAAATCCTTCCCGAGGAAAGCACAGCAAAAGGGTGGAAAAAACCCACCACCCCAGGTCAGGACAATTGCATCTTTCATCTGTTTGGCTGCACTGAACTCTGGGTTGTTTTCCATTTTGCACTGATAAATGAATGCAGTAAGATATGTTTTTGTTTTTGTTCTTATTTTCAAAACACCCTGATGGGGTTGGACATCCAAGTCCCATTTGTCAGCTGGGGAGAGGGAAGAGAGCCCCTGATTTTGACACATATTTCACAAGACCAGTCAGAGTGTGGAAGGCACCTGGGTGTTTTGAAACCCTGCCCTTGCCTAAAGTTTTCTGAACCTTAGGAGCTTTGTTCCCTCAATCGCTTTAGACAATTGATCTTCCAGACTCTTGAAGAAAAGAAGCATCCATTCCTAAAATATGGAAATGCCTATGGAAACCTGGTCCCATTCAGGTCACAGCAAGCAGGTATCTGTATCCCTCTACCTCAGTTTTGCTCTGATGTAATAAATGCTGATGGAGGAACTCCCTTGCTGAGGGTCAGAAAGGACTTAGGTGGACCATGTGTTAACATGCGTCTTTATATTGCCACTAATTAAACACAAAATAATTAGAGCTCATTTGTAATGTGAACCCTCTGCCTTCCTCCTTCCTGCATGCAGCATAAAATGAAGATAGTCCTCCAATCTGGCCTCTATATGATACATTCCAGATGTCTGGGCTAAAAAAACGTAACTCAACACTGCAGAGCTGCACTCCTGAAATGGTGGGGTGTCCTTTCCAAGAGCGTGCAGGAAACAGGGCTATGGGAAACCTCCCTGTTCCCAGCACTGGACAGAGCTCTGCACAGCTGGGAGAAGAGGCAGCACGTGGGAAGGGGAGGTGCAGGGCTGGATATTTTGTGAAACGTGGTTGGGGTGAGGAAAGACAAATACTTGCAGAGGCTGGTGGAGCTGTGCATCCCTGAGGGCTTTGGCCAGTTGCTCAAATATAAATGAACCTTTCAATCTGCCTTCAGTGATCTCAGATGATGAAATGAGTGGGTACCACCCTCACCACCAGCACCACCTGTGCACTGATGCCCTGGTGCATGTGGTCCCTTGGTTCCAGGAGGAGACACTCCCGGGTTGCTGGCTGCTCTCTGATCTGCCCACAGGCTGTGCAGACCCTCAGGAGAATCCTGCACCCTCCACTGACCAGGAAAAGGCAGGAAGGAAACCTCTCAAGGACAGCACTGGACATCCCAAGAGATTGTTCATGTCTCCTCTTCTTTAACACTGTGCCCCTTTCCAATGACCTGCTCTTACTATGGTGAGACTTCCTGTTGTAGATCAGGTATTTTAAAGAATTTATTTAAATACTCCCTAATGCTTGAAAATATCCCAACTACCTGGCTGCTTCCTATTGAATACTGCCCATGCCTCTTCAAGGGCTCCTGGGATAAGCATATCTTTGTCCAGCAGTGTTGTACAGCCACAGACACTGTGTCATTCCTGCTCCTCTTCTCACACCACTGTGTCTCTGCAAACTCACACTGACACTCTTTCCCCTTTCAGAAAATGTTGACATCTTGATGTCTTCTCCATAGACTCACACTGACACAGTGCTAGGGACTATGTGATGACACCGCAGCCCACGTTAGTGCATGGTGAAATAGCCCTGTCACAAACTATATCATGAAATATCAAAACTGTTTAAAAATGTAGTTTTCCAGAAAAAAAATAAAAAAGGGAAAAATCCCAAAGGCCTTAATCCTACCTTGAGGACTGCTATGCTCAGTGATACAAACATTGATGCTCAAGTAAAGCATTTTATCCTATAACAAATATAAATGGCATATAATGTATATGTATGTATAGAATGGCTGCATGTTATCAAAATTCACAGTGCCATGTTCATGACTTGTGGGCACACCTCATGATATTTTTCCAGTGCAGGTGCTTTGAAACTCTGGCTGGACAGATACTTGACAAAAAATGTTTTTCCTTTTTCTTTATGTGAAACACAATGACCAAATTTGGACTGCCACAGTCTGAGATTTAATTTTCAGTTATAAATACTCTTTATTACAAATAGTAGAATCAACTATTATTCTTTTTGGAAATGGTGGAATAAATTACTCCAGTGCACTTACTTAATTTCTTTTCAAAATGACTGTAATACAGAGTATTAATTTCTGCTGAAAATTACTTTGTAGCTTGACAGGGCTCTGTCAGGCTTTACCAGTGAAGGCCTCACTATGTGTGGCAACAGTTGGTTTCTCTGTTTCTTTTGACAGTTGTGAGAATCTGAAATAGGTCAGGTGAAGATGTGTGAGATTGCTGAGGTCTTACTCATTTGCTACTCTTTTTAACCATTAACAACCAGTACAACAAAAGACTGAAGAAAATAAAAGCTTTAAAATAGGTGCAGCTGTTACAAAGAATTTTTCCGGTTAATATTTGGGATAGTCATTATATCTGGGAATGAGATAACTTGGACAAATCAACAAGTTAAATAGTTTTGATTTCTTTGTTTGTTTATGGAAAAAACACACATTTGCTTAAGAATGTTGGAGAGGTGATTTTGTCTCTTGATCCAAAAAGTGATTAATAGTAGGGCAGGCAGACATACAGTTGGAATTTGACCACACAGGACAGAGTTCATGAGACAAATTCAACCCTGCTTTAAATATTGCATGGTCTAATGAGCCTCAGTATTTAGTTATTTTCTTAAATGTCTGCCTTGCAGACACCTCAGATCTGGAGTCAGAACATCCAGCTGTGCTCTTGCTGCTTCTCACAACACAGTGTAATTAGAACGTGCTGATAACTCGGTTGATGCATGAGAGATAAAAACCCATTCTACCTCATGCTGGTGGTAAAAACGTGGTTTCATCAGGAAAGAGAGCAAATATGAATTAAAAACACACTGAAGACAACAGTATCATTTTCACCAACACACTCCTCTGACATCACTGACACCAGCATGTGCTGTACTCTGCTGCTTTATCCCAGGCATGGCATTGATCTCAGCCATGAGTCAGGACTCGGTAGTACCAGGCACTGCAGAGAATAAAAAATAAAATATTCACAGCCCTGGAAGCCCTCATGTTGAGAAACCATCTACCCAGTGGCTCCTGCAGCAGAGCAATTCGTGAGGAGCTCCTGCTGCTCCAGAGTCAAGCCTCTAATGGAACTAATTTTTCTCCTGCATCCTGGGACAAACTTGTCACACAGCTTTGTTTTTATGAGTAGGGGACATGACATCTAGTCAAGTTTTCCATGCTAAGAAATTCATGTTACATATTGTTAAAGATGACTGAAATAGGTTATGTACACATCAAAATGAGTGAACTTTTACCTTTTCTATTGCAAGTTATCCGTGACATCCTTGGAAATCATTGACTTCTCAGCTATTGACATTGTTGGGGGAAGGGGAAAAAGGTTCATCTTGCAAGAAATGCTGACTCAGAGATTTCTCAAGAAAATCTACTTTCTTAGCTGGAGAAGGGAGATTCATTCTGTGCTCATCTTGGTGAAATCTAATTGTGATATTTATATTCTGCATTAATTTGATTCAGTAAAGATTTCCAACATAGGCAAAGAAGCCAATCGTAATAATTTGTTCTGAAGCTTTTATTACTATTGTGTTTTGAATGCAGGTATTAAAACAGCAGTGGAGCAGTAGATGCTATCCCTTGCATATTGTTAAAGATGCTACCTATGCAATTCCTAAAAGCATGAGCCCTTCTAATGGGAGGAAGCAGCAAAACACCCATTGACTTCAGCTGGTTATAGATTTCATCAAGCAAATATGGGGCAGTGCTACTTGCTGGGGAACAAAGTCATTTGCATGGAATAGTTCACAGTAGCTTTTAGTTCTCCTTTGTACTTTTTACTTTACAAAATAGTGTTGAATTCCACATTTTAAAATAACTGCTTTGCATTAAAAAAAGTTTTCCTTTTAAGTTGAACAAGCCTGCTTAAAACGAAGAGACATTTGGTACCAGTAGCTGTGACTTAGTGAATATTTTTTCTACTTTTTCAAGTACTCATTACAATTCCGACTTATTTTATAGCAATATCACACAATAAACATTTCTTTTCTGATTAAGGGATTGAAGGAGAACTGAATTATAAACAGTATTAATATAAGAGGGAATTTCTATCCTGTTCTCTGTAGGCCTGAGTTTATATGACCTTAAACAATCAGTCTGAAGAAGTGACATCAGCTGCTGTACACATTCCACATTACTGAGGAATTAAATTAAGCAGCTTTAATATCTGTGAAATGGCACAGGCCTGAAAGAGAATCGTTCCAATTTATGGACTTTGTATCTGATTTACTAGTGCATGTCTAGCAATTTCAGAGCCACCAATTGCTTTAAGACCACCTCCAAAGTGTTTTTATCACTTACAGTAAATGTGCTAACATAATGTTTTAATTAAACATTTAAAGTGCATCAAACAAATTTATTGATGCTGCCAGAAAAAAAAAAAAATGGAAAGAAGAAGAAGAAGAAATTCTGCTATTTGCAAAATAGAGCAATCTCCACACCATTTTGTGACCCTGGCAAGATTGGTCTTAAACATTTCAGCTAGAATCTATAAATTAACAAAAAGATTCCCCTCCCCTCTAGTTCCCTCATTTTCCATCCCCAACCCCCAAATCATACTTTGTGCATAAAAACATGGTAAGAGCTTTTTGAAAGCTATTCAGCCATAATATCAAATGGTTGTGAACACTGCATTTATTTTTTCTCCTTGAACATAGGCCTGATATTGAAAAGATATAAAAGTCCCAGCAGCACTTTATATTGATGTTGGCATTAAAAATGCTTTTTCTGTTAGAGAGAGAGGAGTTCCCCCTTAAAAAAATAAAAGCCAATACCAGGCCTATCAAAACTTTATCATCCTGTTACCACTTTGGCACTGTATTAAAATATTCACAACCGAAGCTTGTTTTCATTAAAAACCCTTTTCCATCCTGCACAGGGGATCACAATCCTGACACAGATCCAGAACTCCTAAAACCCTTTAAAAAGGAGAAAAAGCAAGCATTGCCTTGACATCACCTGAAGAAAGCCACATTCAGATTTGGTCCCAGCTTGCTCCCAGTTGCAGAAGTGATGTGTGGTGGCAGGGGCAGAGGTTTCTCCTCGCCACCTCCTCCAGCTCTGCCCATCTCCTGCAGGAAGGTGCACCTCGGGCACTGGGGCACAGCAGCTCAGTGCACAGAGGCTTTTTGCAGAGGGCTAAATTGTGATTTATGCTTTATGGCACCAAAGCGACAGGCATGTTATTTGTGTAACATAACATAGCTTAGGTTTTCCTAGCAAGGGGAAGAGTGTTTTGTCTTCCTGAGTAAGCATTCATTTTAGAGACAGATAATCCTGGCAGGTTTGCTTTCCTACATATATTTTCTTACATACATCTGTCGTTGTGTATGAGAGAACAGTAAATACAGGGGGTCATAATATGAATGGAAAGCATCTTTCCATACCAAAGAGACTCAAGGATTCTGGTGCCTTGAGATGGGATTCTAAGCCATTCTTGTTAAGGTCAGTACTGCTGCTAACAAGCTGATACACAAATGTAGAATACATTTCATGTATATTATTGTATTATATTATGCTGTATTACATATCATCTGCAATTCAATTTGCTCTATTTGCTCAAACATGGTAACTATAAACATCATGTGGTTGGAAAGGAAATGAGCAAGGAACCCCATAAACATTGGAGCTGCCAGAAAACAAAAGGCAAGGCAAAATGCCATGGCAGACCTAAGAACTGGCTGTTACTGGGAGACTAATCTTACCTTTGTTAAGAAAAAAAGAGAAAAAAATTTGAAAAAAAAAAAAAAAAAAGAAGACAAGTGAGCTCATCATGTGGGATCAGAAGCCTCATTTTTGGGCATCATTCAATCATGGGTTGCATGAAAGCTGTTGTGTCATCTATCATGATGCAGGATAATCCTTTCAGTGTGGTAATTCAGTGATGCGAGAACCAACACTAACCCTTCGTCCTTTGTGTCTTTTGTCACGCCCTGAGTCACCCCAGCTTTGCTTCACTGCACCTCACAAGACAAATCTACTGCAGGCTCATGGTAACTGTGGCTCATGGTTACCTTGTGGTCCACATCTATTTTTATATCTGTTGTCTCCTGCTTTATATTTAGCTCTTTGGGCATTCTAGAATTTAGCATAATGGAGCCCAATCAATGATATGAGCCACTGAGCAGCGACATAGTGAGACTGTGAAGAAATAATAATTGTGGCTTTCGGCATCAAGGTGGAGACATTTTTCTAGAGAAAAGAAATAAAGACCTCAGAAGAAGGATGCAGCATTTCTCTTCATATCACTTCATCATGCATGATTTACCATTGTGTTCTAGGGGACTGATTTTCAAAAAGAATGAATTTTGCATTAAATTCTGAGTATGGTTGCTGCAGAAGATATGATATTTGCCTATTCAGATGATGAGCTGGGTGCATAAGTGATCACATCAATGGGTAATATGCACATTCAGTCATGAGAAAAAATTTGCATGCCCTTTAAAGACCTAAAAGTTGAACATCTGGCCTTTTCTGTGGCGCCTCAATTTTTTATCAATGTCTTCTCTTCTTTGAAAGGTTTATTCCTAAAACAGTCAGATCATCACAGGCTTGATACAACATTCACTGCACCCTGTTCACAAATGAGCCAGGCTCAGTTGTGAGAATGCCTTTAATTGTTCTGCATTACAGAGGTGGTGTTTACCACAAAGTCCCTGAATTGCACATGACTGGACACTCATGAGTGCTGCACTTGGGACAGCCTGTGTTCTGTCCAAATGAAAAGTTTCATTAAACCTCTGTAGCACGTGCTTTAGGTAGAGCTGACAGTCAAAGGGTGACAGCCAAAGCCAATCAGATGACATTTTTTTCCTCCTCACCCAGCTTTTGTGTTTTCCAGAAATATATAGTTAATTTTCAGTATGAACTGTGAGGAAAGAACACCTAAAATGGGATATAACTACTTAGTACTGCTCATTTCCTCTCAATTTTTCCCACTCCCCTAACTGATGTCCCATCCCTGAGCTTTCTGCTGGGGTTCCTGGTGAGACCAATAACTTCACTTCTCCAGTACACAGTATATTTTTTTCATATCTTCCTAATTTGGACACATGGTGATGAAAACTGCTCCTAACCAGAAAGTCTGATGTACTAAGCACTTTTCTTGTATCTGTTTACAACTACCTGGCTGGTGATGCTGGAGAGCATTGATATGCTATGAGTGTTCCCTCCTCAGAGCAAGTCTCACATCTCATCTTCATTTTTGTAATTTTGCCCTTGCCCCAACCACTCCAAGCCTGTAAAGAAGTTTGGATGTGGGCTGTGAAGCTATGAGTCATAGCAATATTTTCACACATCCCAGTATATTAGTTAGGGGACTTGTGAAACAGAGGAAGGACAGAGCATTATTAGCTGAAATTCCCAAATGAAGGGCCAAACATTGAAAAACTTCCTCTGGTTTTATCCAGCCCCAGATGAGACAAAATTCTTTATGTAGCACCAATAAAGAATTACCTGCTGAGTAATGAAAGAGAGTTTTCTACCACATTCTATTTGTCAGACTTTCAGTCTGGGTGGCGATGTTGGGGCTCATGGCTTTTGGGTGCCCTGCCTGGGGTTTGTAGAACTAATATCCAGGACATTTGACCCCATCTTTATTCTTCAAATTATGAAGATAAGGAAGCCCTGCTTCTACCCCTTGAAGCTTCCATCCCAGTCCAAAATAAAGGAGGATTGCCCTCTCCAAACCTGGGTATTGTTAAAGCAGGTGATAGGGAAGATAACGAGGGGGTTTAAGTGTCATCCTCTCTTAGACACACTTTGCATGCTTGTACTTCTGACCCCAAGATCAAGTTCCAGATAGTGATGCATGCAAAGGTTAGTTATCTTTCAGAGAAGCCACCAGAAGCCTAAAACTGAACTTTTTTCCCCCTCCATGAGGAAATCCTGTAGCAGGCCTTCTCTACTCTGATAACTGCAGCTTTGCAGCACCTTTGCTGTGAACAGGCATCAGAGGAATTCCTGCTGGTGTCTGGCCAGCAGGCAGAATGAAACTTCTGTGAAAACAGAAGAATCAAAAAGAGGGGTCTGGGAATGAAGGGACGTACACTTGGGAACTGTCACCTCCACTGAGCTGACAACAGTTTGCCCAGCTGAGGCTTGGCATGAAGTGTTTACTCATCTGCCTTAGCCCTGGAAAACACAAAGGAGGTTAAAAATTAATCTGTGCAGCTGGCAACTGCTGGAGTGGGTTGACATGGTGGTGCAGATTTTTTCTAATAGCAGGAACACTATGTAGCAGCAGAGTGACCAGGCATCAGGGTTCACATGTGCTTGACCCGTGCAACACAAGGCACTACATGACCTTTGTGGAGTGAAGTGCCCTTTTTTGTACTGACCTGTTTAATTTTGGTGACACAAAGGTGTGGGTATCCCGATTCTTCTGAGATGGTGCCCACCCAGCTACAGCTAGCTTTTCATTTCCAGCTGTACTTGCAGAATAATGTGGCACAATGGATATCTTTCCTTTAAATTTGCAAGGCTAGATTTACTAATGGCAGGCTCTTTGAGTCATCTGGAAAACTACAGAAACCTTATGGTGTATCACCTATTTATTAGTGGCTCCTAGAGCTTGATTTTGGATCATATCTTGCAAAAGGACTTTGCCAGGTGCTGCTGGAATCATTCAAGGCTGAACCTTGAATTTCAGGCAGATAAAAAAATGAATTCCTGTTAGAAGAGACTGCAGGGGATGGAATCTAAACCTGCTGGGGCTAAACTAACACCAGAAAGTGCTAGCCTGCCACTGCAAGAAGCCAGTCTCTAAGTAGTTTGGTAGTTACCTTAACAGCTATAAAAGGTGTAAATCTGTAGAGAGAAGAGAAAGAATAAAGAGAGAAACTGCCCTACCTGTCTCCTACTCCACAGGGAATAACACAAGCTACATTCACAGTAACTGATCCTAGTAACTGCTCTAAATGGAGAGGAAAAAGCTGTGGCTGAAATGTCTGTACAAATTACAGAGAGACAAGCCTGTGTCTCCAACTCTCTCTCTAATTCTTGTGCTGCACCACTGCTAAAGAACTTTAAGTCCCTTTGTATGACATAGGAAATATGCAACTAAACAACTTCAGCCTTAGGAAGACCTCTTCAGCAGCACCATGAAGTTATTACTGCCTCCTAGAACAATGCATGCAGTGCTGTGTGATAGTTGTGTATTGTCTTAAAAACATATCAGACTTCACATTTAGAAGAGGCAAGAGACCACCTTCTTTGTGTTATGAATATAGGTAGTTGTAGAAATGCGCTCACACCCTGAGCAGATGGTTCCTGGGGCACAGGGAATAGTTTTTTGCTTTTCACAAGCCAAGCTGGTCTTGACAGCAGAGGAGAATGAAGCTGAAACATTTCAGCCACTCGGAGCATATCACGGGTGGCCATTAGGGCAGGATTAAACAAACATAATTAGAGAAAGTCCTTCTGAAAGATAGTTCTGCTAAAGGATTCGAGTGCACACCTATTTTGCGCCCTGCTTGAAGTCCTAATGCTGCTCCACTGCTAGAAGCAAATGCCTTTTGAAGGCAGCTCAGAGCCACCGAGCAGTCGCTTAGCTTTATAGTTTGCTAGCTGCATGTCATCTTTGAAGGCTGGGAAATTGCAGAGGCAGTACCGTGATTCCCAGCCGAGTGAAGCAGACACTTGACACATTTCATCCCTTGCAATTAAGGGAGAAAAGCAGAATCAGGGGAAAATTCAAGCAGCATTTTAGCAATAGACCACTCCCTTATCAAGATGAAGTATAAGAATCACCCACAGATATATGCAGGATGTATGCTAAGCACAGACAGTAATAAATGCATATGAACTTTGCATTAGAAAGCCTCACACTTAGAAGACTTCGTTTATTGCTCTTAGTCATTTACACACATCCTTCTAAAGCGGGGAAGCTCAAACATAATCAAACCCTGTGTGCAAATTACCAAGTCAAATGCTGTTGTTCTGTTCTGTTGTCTTTTAATAACAGAGCGCAAACTTCCCAGTGCAAAAATACCATCTTGTGATAAAATGACTAATACATGACTAAAGCCAGTTTCCATTGTGCAGGCATAGCTCTGGGGATCATTTGTTTTTCATGGTAGATCCCTCAGACAGTGAATTCCTCTGGTGGTTGGGATTATATTAATGACCAAGACTGTTAGTCACCTCAAGGGAGCTGAAATAGGATGCCACTCTGGTTGCCACTATTAATTCCAACTGCAGGTGTGAAAATTAATTTCATGGGTATTTTTATAATTTCCTTTTAGTTCAGGATTAGAGTTTCCGAATGACCCAGACTCCGGATGGAGACAAATCTGAACCAGGTCTGCCCAGCACTCCCATAACAGTGAACCGATTCTGATGGTGTAGGAGGGGAAAAAATGGGGTATAAGGCTTTCCATCCCTCGCTTGAAGACAATCAGTGGCACTGAAAGATATCAGATGTCAAAATGACATACACTTCTTTGCACCAAGACTCTGTAAAGCAATACAGTAAATCGCAGGTTGTTTTCATTTCTGTGAAAGAATAACACATTTGCCAATCGTGGGAGAAAAAAAAAAAAAAAAAAAAGAAGTTAAATATATCAAACCAAATCAAATGTAGCTGATTAGAAAGCTACAGTTTCCATTTGCTGGCACAGGTACTGTTTTCACATAGATTTTCTGACAGATGCTGCTCTATCTCCATAGTCAAGGCAGCTCCAGCAGCCAAGCTCCTGCCTGGCGTCCTTAGCCATAGGTGGAGTTGGGCTATTGGATTTGGGGAATGGGAGGGGAGTGGCTGGGAGGGGAGCTGGCTCACCTTGGCTGGAGAGGGCAGTTTTTGGCAGATGGATGCGTTAAGGAGAGGCAGACTGGGAAGGAGGAAACCCGCCCCCCCCGACATTCCCCCTCCCCATGATTAAACCTCAACTCCTGCCAGTTCAGCTGGCAAAGGTGTTGGCTGCAAAGCTGTCCTGTATTCACCGACACCTCCTCCTGCCAGAGCCCCGTGAGTAATGCTCAGAAGATAAGCAGGTTAGGCCAGATTCAGGTAGATAATTAAGGCTTGGCGGTAATGTAAGATCCTTCGGTGCTTTTACATACATACTGCTCATCCGGGGCTTGGATTTATAACTCGCTGTGCTCAAAACCACCTTCCATCCGACAGCTTTCCTCATGTCTGGGGCATCTTTGCCGAGCGGGCAAGCACTGTGCCTGCCCCAGAGATGGACAGACAGACAGACAGACAGAAGCCACGCCCGGGGATGCAGGGCTCGCAGCTCCCTCCCCTGTCCGTGTCTCCATCTCTCTCCAAGTGTCTGCTGTTATTGCTGCCGTGCGAGGTCTGATCCGTGTCCCCGTGCCCCTCCCGGAGCCGTTTCCAGCCCGGCACACGGGCAGGAGCTGCCGCTCGGAATTGGCTCCGCTCTGCGCTCCCTCCCTCCCTCCCCGCCGGGGGACCCTCCCCGCACGGAGCTGCCAGAGCCGCGGGGCTCGACGCCAGCCCTCCTCTGCTATAATGAACCTTTTTAGGTCATGTAAGCCAAGAACCTTGCGCTGCTAAAGACCCCATCAGTTACTTTAAGCAGTTATCGTATTTTACTGTTTACAGGGAGTAAGTCCAGAGCATGGCGCTCAGCCCATCGCATGCAGCACAGTTTATCACCAAAAATTAATGAGTTTGTGCCATCTCGCACTTCAAGACATTAAATCACGGATTTGTTTAAAATTTACTGAAGTTCACAACTTTTAATAAAGACCATCTCAACCTTCACAGTTACACGTCAAAACATCGTGTCAGAATCAAGCCCTCCTCACAGTTTACTGACGGCTGACTCCAAGAAAGAGATAGTATATAAAATTCACTTATTTTTTCATGCTGCCACTCTTACTGTTGAAACAATTAAATGCAGAGCAGAAGGGAAAAAAACAGCAGTAATTTTTCTGAGCTTAAATAGATACAAGTGCAGTGTGCATATTGCAGGACATTATCAGGATAGCTCAAATACCTAATATTGATGTAATCACTTTATTCTCTCCCCTTAACTAATGCTAGTTTTCCATTTCTGTAGAGTTTTCAGTTTAATTTGTGCAAGAGTTTTTACCAGGTTCTCCATTTACCCACTTCAGCTAATTTCAGAGAAAACATTACACGGTACAGTTGAACATGATCACCCAGGTTATAAATGATAAATTCCACCATAAAGCTTTATAAAAATCTTTATTGCAACTTAAGTCTTTATTTCTTTTAAATTAATAGATTTTTTTAGCATCAAAATGTCTCCATTGATTTTTACATTTAGGCAAAAGCTGTTCATGAAAATTAGTAAAGTAAGACATGCATCATGGAACAAGCACAGTGCAAATCTGGTGACACCAACCTTTAGCCACGTCTCAGAGTCACTTGCAGCTTTCCAGTCACACCTCTGTGCTGCCTTCCCTTCAGAGACAGAAACTGCTTCTAGATCATACAGTGTTATTTGCAATATTTCTAGCATTTTATGAATGTTTTAAGAGAGCAACGAAAATATCCTGATTGCTAAAAAGCCATCACTTAATTTGGACTCAGAGTAGACAGAGCAAACTCACGCACTCAGGTGTAGTGCCGATGCTGCATCTTCCATATAGTGACTGTCAGGCACTTCCAGGGGAATAAAATCGAAGCAGCTGCTGAAACCTCACAATTCCTAGAGCTAAAACATGAGCCCTCTTGGATGTGACACAAAAGCAACCAAAATGTGTGTTTAAGCCTGTCTTCTCAAGCTACTTTTTTTCTAATTTAGGAACAGAAACTTTACAGACAAATGAAAAGAGGTTGTGTATTCATGATCCGGGCAGAATGGACAAATAGGAAACTGTATAGGGAAAAAAATATATATAATTTTGTTTTCTCTCCTTCTGCAGCTTTGAAATGCAGCAAATCTGGTGGATTTGGTAACACTAATACAAAACTGGAAAGTGGAGAGAGGAGAAGCAAGTTTCATTAACAGGGAGAATTCTACATAAAATATACTGGAGTTGATGGAGGAAAGGAAGAGACAGCCAAGATGTTCAGCTGCAAGTGGAGTCCAATTTGATGCTCAGCATGAGTTTAAAGGGAAGATTTTCTCAGCCTTAAAATAAAAGAGCAGTATTGGCTGCGTATGGGGCAGAAAACTGTCGTCACAGAAATGGATTGTGCCAGGCTTGGGAAAAGCGAGAGTGGCAAAAGTAGCTCATTTTGCTGTGCTACATTTATAGATGTGCTCATTTGAATGCTCCCAGGAGGACCAGCTTTCTGCATCCAGAAAAAATTATACAGGCATCCCACCACGCCATATCCCAGTGCTAAAACCTCAGCATAAAGGACATCCACCATGGCTTAGCTGGGAATTTTGCCTTTGGATTTTGGGGAGCAGACCTGATTTCCTGCCAGCAGATCTGCTGCTGTCTTTCATTTCTTATAGGATCAGCCCTCTGACATGAACAAATTGCTAACATCAAGGACCTGATCCTGCTTCCACTGAAATCAATACAAGTTTTGTCATTGGTTTCAATGGGATCAAGGATTCAATCCCACCATTTTTGAAGTCAATAGGGTTGGGGTTTTCTCTGAATAAGCAAGGTTGTGTTGATACTGCAGAATGGGCCTAAATTATATTGATTATTTGGATGTAAACCCAAGCATAAAAACAGGATTAGGGGAAAAAAGGGAAATGTATGAGAAAGTGAGTGTAGAGCAGCATC
Source organism: Muscicapa striata striata (assembly GCA_030060385.1). Taxonomy (NCBI): domain Eukaryota; kingdom Metazoa; phylum Chordata; class Aves; order Passeriformes; family Muscicapidae; genus Muscicapa; species Muscicapa striata. Next base: position 3,714,097 of record JAREIS010000073.1, read on the forward strand.
CATTTGCGGCGTGCAGCAGGTCAGCAGGAGCTCAGCCAGAGCAAAGGCTGCAGTGGCACAGCACCAGGGAGCCACTGGAAAATTTTGGGGGGAAGAGAGAGGAGAAATTCATCCTGGAGATCCTTTTTCGTCTGCTCCTTCTAAAGTAAACCTTTGCATCACTCATCCTTTATTAAAAATAAACAAAACATCGACAGAAGAAATTATTGTCACATATACACACACAGTAATTGGTTCTGCTTCTTCGCTGCTCCTTCTTTTCCCTCTTCTCTGATACAGGGTTGTTCTGTGTTTCTGTAACAACTAGTGGCAAATCAGAATTTATTGTACATATGTTTGTGTTCCACTTAATAAAAAATATACTTATATTTTCAGATAAACTTTGTTAGTAATTCATGAGGTAAGTGACTATTTATGCTAATAAGGGAGAAATATATTCTCAAGCATAATGCATTACATAAATTTGAATGCAAAATGTTCAATTATGAAGTAAATACAGGTAATGCAAACAGTAAATTACATCCAATAAAAATATATAAAGAATGTGTCTTCAAAGAGAGAGAGGCTTTTATTTGCATCTGTGAGTTGTTTAAAGAGAAAAGAATTAATAAATACTGAATTACTCTTATGATGATTTAGCTCATAATTCAGCAATCCATAACGACTCCCAGTAATCAGACTGTTGTTTCATACCCTCCAATATAAGGCAGGACTGTTTCCTCAGCAATTTTGTCCCTACCAGATTATCTCGTCTGATTCTATTAATTCTCTCCCATAAATCTGCTAACAGTGATATGTGATTTACTTACCCTGTTAACTGATCTGAAGACTGTTAAAAGGATTTATCTAGCACTGCACCTAGGAGCAGTTTATGCCTTATCACTCTGTTACCCTGAAGAAGTCTTTCTGAAATCAATTTGGCTGGTTTCATAGTTAAATTCAGCGGGCACTGTTTAGTTCTGCACCATAAAATAAGACACTAGATAAACAAAAGGAGCAGTAACTGTACTTAATGTGTTGGTCTTGATACGTGTTTAAGTTATAACAAATTACTCAGTGAGTCCACATAACACAAAAGCTGCACGCTCGCTCCTGCTGGATGTGGTGTGTGGGACAGGCACACGCGCTCCAGCAGCGCAAGTTCTGCCTCTGCTGCTGCCTGCTCTGCACACACCGACCCCAGAGGCTCTGGAGTTAATGTTTCACGTCCCCCTGCATTGTCTGTCAAGAAAGTCTTCCACAATAAATATACATTAGTTTGGAGGCTCATGAACCAGGTCAGCAGCACACTGGGAGCGAGCAGGGCTCCGCGGGTGCGTCGTCGAATGGAGATGCTCGAAAACAAACCAGAGCAAGAGGCTGTGAGAGGGGCAGAGGAGTTTCCCTCTGCCTGGCTTGGGGCAGGATTGTTATAAACAGTGCTGGGAAAAGGGAGCAGTCTGGGGGAATTGGCCTGCGATAATTGTGGAAAAACTGGAGACTGAATAGCTCTAATTGAAATGAAAGTGTGTGATTGTTATGGAAGAAACACTGTTAATAGAGGACTGTAAATGTTTAGACACCCATTGTGAATAGCCAAATAATAAAGAAAAATACTACTAAATCGAGAATTATATACTGTAGGGAGGAGAATGTTTCTTCTGAAGGTTATCCAAAAATTGCTAATAATCTTTTTTCTCTGCTTCACTGAACAGTAGAGACATTTTGGTGCAGCAGTTCTGTGTAACAATCACGCAAGAACAATATTGTACAACTAATAATTTTACTCACTGTTCTGGTAGGTCAGAGCTTCAATTAATTTGCAGTGCTTGCTTACATTGGTATCAATTAAGAGATGGTCCCCATTAGCTCACACAATTTCATACTCTTTGTCTAGAGTTCAGAGTTTACTCAGGAAATTTACTCGTTTGCAAATGTAGCACTTTGAATCTTCACATCCAAACAAACTAATTTATGGGGCTGGAGCCACATTTCCGAAGCCATCTACCTCACGGCCTAGGGAAATACTACAACCGTACATCCTGAAATGCAATAACCTTTTCATTTTAAAATATTAGCACACACTTTGTCTCTCTTTGTCTCTCACAGGTAAGCATGTTAAGGGATATATAGTGCCACATTCATCTTGCTCAGGAGAAAAAAAAATACAGGGAATTGGCCTATCCTGGGGGGATTTATGCTGTGAGCCTGAAGTTTTGTTGATTCCAACAAAGTGAAGAAATAGGAAAGTCAGCCCAAGCAGTTAACTTGCATTAACTTTGTCATGGATCCACATCTGTAAGATAAAGCTGCAGATGTGCACGGCTCTGTGTGTGCGGGTGTGTTGCGGGACAGTGCACAAATGCATTTTAATTTTGTTAGAAATGTTGGTAGCATTTTTTATCTTTACAGAATTGCCACTATGACAATTTCTAGATCTAGTTATCTTCCTAAACTCGCAGTATGCCCTACCCCTTTCAGCTGCCAGGAACAGTACATGCTGTATGACTTTCAGATGTTAGTACTGGCACTCACACTGATAATGGCACAGTCAGAAGATGTTATCCATTCGTAAATCCACTCGCCAAGTGCTATTTCCTAAGCAGAGATTCTTTGGCTATTGCAAATGATGACTTTCACAGTCGGTGAAAAATCACCCAGAGCCCTGCCCGCACCTACAGAGTGATACCCTGAGCGGGGATATAAATAGCAAACTGGGGGGGGAAGGAACCGGGCTAGGGGAGAAGGGAGGATTTGAAGTACAATGTTCAAGAAGCAGGTTTAATATATGACCAAGTGTCAGAAGTCAGGTTTCTGAGAATTACTTTTCAGATAAACAACTTTATAGCACCGCACTTAATCTTACTTACTAGAGACATCTCATTTATCACAGAATTACAAGTAACTTTAATTCTATCGATATTCCCATAAAGCCCGGTCGGAAAATCGAGCCTGGCAGCCCCGGAGGCTGCGGATCGCCCCGGCCCACGATGGGACACGGCGGGCGCAGCCGGGGCCGGGCGGACGGCGGCGGCTGCGGGGGCGGGCGGACACGACGGGGGTGCCCGTCCTGTCCTGTCCCGTCCCGTCCCGTCCCGGCCCGGCCCGGCCCGGCGCTCGGCACTGACCTGCGGACGAGAGATGGCGCTGTCGAGGTTCGAACCGAGCCGCTCCGCCGCTCCGCTCCGCTCCAGCCGCCGCCGCCGCTCCTCGGCCCCCGGATTGGCCCCAGCCCCCTCCCGGAGGGGAAGGGGGCTGGGGGAGGGGAGGCGAAAGTAAATACAATTAGTTCTAAATGTATTAAATTAATTAGTCCTGGCCGGCACGCCGAGTGCGGCGGGAGGGGGTGCGGGGGGAGCGCGGGGTTTGCAAACTTGCGGGGCTCCGGGCGGGCGTAGGGGATGGAGGGATCGATGCCCCATCCCCGTAACAAAATAATAAGTGAGCGGGGCGCTGCGGGGGTGCGGAGCGATGACCCGCGGCCGCCACCGGGGCAGGGCCGCCCGCAGGTACCCGCGCCGGCCTCGGCGGAGCCCCGCGCTGCCTCCGCGCTGCCCGCTCCTCCCGGGCGCTGCCGGCTCCCCGCGGTACTGCTCCGGCGCTCCCTCCCCGCTCCCGGCCGCGCGGAGCTCCCCGCGCCCTCGGGTGCCGGGCCGGGCTCAGGATCAGCTCCCGGGCACTCCGCCCCGGGGCAGAGCGCTCGGCTCGGGCGCGCACGGTGCGGTGCGGAGCGGTGCGGAGCGGAGCGGGCGGGCGGTGGCCGAGCCGAGCCGAGCCGAGCCGAGCCGAGCCAGGAGCGGTGCCGGCGGCCAGGAGGGGGTTAAGCGGGCGCTGACAGTCAGCTGAGCCCTGACTGACAGCCCGCAAAGTTTCCCTGTCGCTAGACTCCTATGCTAATGAGGCCGGGCGGCGCGCGCCCATTGGCCCGGCCCGGAGCCCGTGTCCCGCCTGACGTCACGGGCGCTATAAAACTCCGCAATGCTTTAAACTCTCCTGCCGGATCAAACCTTTAAATATTTTTCATCTTCTTGCTGTAGCTTTGAGGCCGAGTTGGTTTTTTTTTCTCCCTCTCTCTCTCTTTTTTTTTTTTTTTTAAACTCTTATTATTATTATTTTGGTTGCGATACAGACTTTGATTTTTTTTTTTTTTTTTGCCTTCGCTCTCTTTCCCTCCTCCCTCCCCGATGAACCTTTTTCCTCGCTCTGCACTTTGCACGAGAGAGCCCAGAGGAAAGGCACCATGAAGTGTTAAAAATAACAAAACAAAACAACAACAACAACAACAACAAATTTACTCGCAACAACACCAGCTAACACTTCCAGCTGCGGTTCGCGAGCTGCGAAAGAGAGCGAGAGGAGAGAGAAGGGAGGGAGAGAGGAGGAAAAAAAAAAACAATCCTCTATGCAAAAGGCGAATAGCGAGAGCCCCGCGCTCTGATGCATCAGCGGAGCCTCTGCGAGGGATAACGCGGAGCGGGAGAGGAGCCGCCGGGGCGGACCGGAGAGGAGGCAGAGCAGGAGAGCGGAGCGGAGCTCGCCAAAAATCAAGCTGGCTCACCCGGTGGCGACTCAGAGCAGCCCCCTCGCTCCCGGAGCGCACCCTTTCTGGAGGACTCTCGGCAGCAAAAGGATGGCATCAGAGCTGGCGATGAGCAGCTCCGACCTGCCCACCAGTCCCCTGGCCATGGAATATGTTAATGACTTCGATCTGATGAAGTTTGAAGTGAAAAAGGAGCCGGTGGAGACCGATCGCATTATCAGCCAGTGCGGCCGCCTGATCGCCGGGGGATCGCTCTCCTCCACCCCGATGAGCACGCCCTGCAGCTCCGTGCCCCCGTCCCCCAGCTTCTCGGCGCCCAGCCCCGGCTCCGGCTCCGACCAGAAGACCCACCTGGAAGACTACTACTGGATGACGGGGTACCCGCAGCAGCTCAACCCGGAGGCGCTGGGCTTCAGCCCCGAGGACGCGGTGGAGGCGCTGATCAACAGCAGCCACCACCCGCTGCCCGGCGCCTTCGATGGCTATGCTAGAGGGCAGCAGCTGGCCGCGGCCGCCGGCGGCTCCGTGCCGGCCGAGGAGATGGGCTCGGCAGCCGCCGTGGTGTCGGCGGTGATCGCCGCGGCGGCGGCGCAGGGCGGCGCGCCCCACTACCACCACCACCACCACCACCCGCACCACGGCGGCGGCGGCGGCGGCGGCGGCGGCGGCGGGCACCCCCACGCCGCGGCGCCGGGCAGCGCCGCCCTCCTCCGCCTCCTCGGCCGCCGGCTCCGGCTCCGGCGGCGGCGGCGGCGGCGGCGCCGGGGCTGCACCACCCGCACCACGGCGGCGGCGGCGGCGGCGGCGGCGGCGGCCTCCACTTCGACGACCGCTTCTCCGACGAGCAGCTGGTGACCATGTCGGTGCGGGAGCTGAACCGGCAGCTGCGGGGCGTCAGCAAGGAAGAGGTGATCCGGCTGAAGCAGAAGAGGAGGACCCTCAAAAACAGGGGCTATGCCCAGTCCTGCCGCTTCAAGAGGGTCCAGCAGCGGCACGTCCTGGAGTCGGAGAAGAACCAGCTGCTGCAGCAAGTGGAGCACCTAAAGCAGGAGATCTCCAGGCTGGTCCGGGAGAGGGACGCCTACAAGGAAAAGTACGAGAAGCTGGTCAGCAATGGCTTCAGAGAAAACGGATCCAGCAGCGACAACCCTTCCTCTCCAGAGTTTTTCATGTGAGTTCCCACAGCCTTGCCACCTTAACTAAAAGTTCTCCGTGTGAGTTGTTGTTGGGGGCTTTGCTAGAGCCACAACCCCGCTTGCCACCTTCTATTACCTTTTTTTTTTTAAAAAAAAAAAAAAAAAAAAAAAAAAAAAAAAACCTCAAAACAATTTTAAAACAAAGTTGTTTTTTGGGTTGGTTTTTTGTGTTTTTTTTTTCTTTTTAAGGTGGGCTGGCTCTGTGTTGGCCAGTCTAAAGTTCTACATGAGTTTCCTTTTTGTTTATTATTATTATTTTTTTTTTTTTGTGGGGGCTTGCTGTTGTTTTTTTTTTTTTTTTATTTGAAAGATTCAACTCGCCACCAACTCAGTTCTTCATATGAAGCTTGTTCTTCTTTGAAACCTGCCATCCACATTATATATATATATTTTTAAGTTCATGAGGTTTTTTTTCTTTTGAGCTTGCTGTGTCCAAAAAGTCAGATTTTTTTTGCCATCCTGAGTTCTTCATATGAGATTTGAGCTTTGCAAAAAGAAAAATAAAATTTAAAAAAATTTAAAAACTAAATAAAACAAACAAAAAAAATCCAATGTGAAAATTTTAGACTCCAGCTTGCTGAGTTCCATCAGTTTTTAGCGTTGTTGTGCAAAACTAGAGATATGCCTAGATCAACCTGCCAAAATCAAGCCTGCATCAACCTTCGGTGTGTTCATGTGAGTTTTGGCCTTAATCTGCCAAATGTGAGACTTTAGTCTGCCATTAGAATCCCATACTCATCTCATGCATTACGCTTGCTATTTTGTCTTAGCAACAATGAACTATAACTGTTTCAAAAGACTATGAAAAAGAGACATTATATTAATAAAAAACCCTGCATGCTGGTCATGTATGGTATAATTATTTTTTTTTTCTTTTGCTTGGAAATGGACTTTTGGAGACTATTATGGCATGGCATTCATCCTTTTGTTTTATTGCCTCATCACTTTTTTGGGTTGAAAGCAAAAAAGTGCAACCTTTGATCTTCCTCCTCCTCTTCCTCCCATTAAAGTTTGCATCTGCTCTAAAACTGCTTTGAGTTACTCAAAACTTCAGACTTCTTTTTAAATGCACTGAAGCATTCCCTCTCAAAAAACCTGCCAGAATGGATTTTGGTAACCTAATGTGGCAAAAAAATAAAAAAAAAAATAAAAAAAACAAAAACCCAGAAAGAACTTTGGAAAGATGTTAAAAAACAAAATTCACATCCCACTTGGGGGGACATTGAAACCATGCTGTTGCCTAAAAACAGTCTAAAATTAATTTTAAGTGATCTGCCCCATTTTTTTTTTCCTTTTGCGTTTGGTCATTGTCAAATGTGGAATGCTCTGGGTTCCTAGTTTATAATTTAATTCTAGTTTCTGTCATCTGTTAGCCCAGTTAAAATGTATGCTACAGATAAAGGAATGTTATAGATAAATTCGAAAGAGTTAGGTCTGTTTAGATGTAGATTTTTTTTTTAAAGATTGATGCACTAAATTGTTTACTGTCGTGATGTAAAGGGGGGTAGAATTTGCAACGGGACTGTTTTAAAAAGTAGTTTATGCAGCATGTGCTTGCAACTTAAATATAAGTTGGGTATATGTAGTCCTTGCTATACCACTGACTGTATTTGAAAACCAAAGTATTAAAAGGGGGAGGCACCCCTGTTTATATCGATAGGGGTATTTTACATTAAAAATGTATGGGTTGTTTTTTTTTTTTTTTTTCAAAATTGAAGTATTTGGGACTGAATTGCACTAAGATATAACCTGCAAGCATATAATACAAAAACAACAAAAAAAAATTACGAACCTGTTTAGAACGCTAATACAATTTATGCAGTTATAAAGATGGCATTACTGCACAGTTTTAAAATGATGCAGATTTTTTTACAGTTGTATTGTGGTGCAGAACTGGATTTTCTGTAACTTCAAAAATTCCACAGTTTTAAAGGCAATAATCAGTAAATTTTATTTTCAGGGACTGATATCCTGTCTTTAAAAAAAAAAAAAAAAAAATGGAAAGTAAATCTTACCACAATAAATATAAAAAAATCTTGTCAGTTACTTTTTCTTTTACATATTTTGCTGTGCAAAATTGTTTTATATCTTGAGTTACTAACTAACCACGTGTGATGTTCCTATGTGCTTTTCTTTCATTTTCAACTCTATGGTTATATCGAAAGAGAGAATAATCTACAATAATAAACTGCATTTTTTTGATTCCGTACTCAGTTTCTTAGTCTGTAGTTCAAAGTTCCATAACTGCGAGCGCAGTACTTCAGCGTGCTGCCTGCCGAAGGGGCGATGCTGACCCGTGAGCTGGACTCAGTGATGTTCAGCAGGGGAGGAGGAAAAGGATAGCTTCGTGTAAAACGGAAAATTGTCACCCGCTAGGACTCAAGTTCTCTTTCAGGTAGATGAAAAAGCGTGAGCTTTCAGGTGCTGCTTCTGACTTCTCAGTAGTGCAGTGAGGGCAGTTTCAGTGACTCAGATCATCCCACCAAGTTCTAGGAGATCTCAAAGGGGAGGTTTGTGTAAAAACCTGATGACATGATATAGCCCTGTATTTTGATTGTTTTGTGATGGAGCGAAGTTAAAGAGAAGACTTCACATCCTCTTATTATCTGATCCCAGCTAAGCATGCCTGTCTCTAGAAAGAGATGACACTGCATCAGGCTTGGCTTATCACAGAGTCACTTAAAGCTAGATTGAAAGATTTCATTTTGGTCCATACTGCCTCCTTTTTTTCTTTCTTTGCCTTTTTACCCCTCTTTTTTTCTTTTGTTTACCCTGTGGATTTTTTTTTGTTTTGTTTTTTTGTTTTGTTTTGTTTTGTTGGTTTTGTTTTGTTGTTGTTTTTTTTTTTTTTGCTACAGGCCTTAGAAAGCCCAGAGAGAGCTGAGGAGCGGAGAAAAAAAAATCCAAAGGACTTCCTTCAGCTTTTGAGAGTTATTTGTTCTAAACAATCAATCCCAAAGGTTAATGTGCTAGAAACATTCAGGTCTCTGAGCCCCTCTTCACTGCAGTTCCCCATGTCAAAGGGCATTTCAACTTTGAGAGGCTCCTCAGACACTTGGCCCAGTTGTTTAAAGCCACCTTTCCCTGAGAGCCTCCAGTGTCCATCAGCAGAGTGCTGTCCTGCTCTCTGAATGGGATTATCTGCCCACTTTCTGTGAGAGGCAGAGGCCTCTCTGAAGGATGCTCCAGCCTCTCCAGGATGGGGGCTTTATCTCCAGACCCAGGCTCATAAACTGAATTCTTTTTTCTTCTCCTTTGTGTTTTTCCCCCCTGCTGCTGGTGCAACTCCTTCTCAGCAGTAAGGTCATCCCTCCTGGGTGCTGGTGGCCCTGAAGGGACAGGACTTCTTGCCTTCCCTCTGTCCAGCTGGTCCAGGGTCGAGCTGCAAGGTCAAGGTGTGGCTCTGAGCCCCCCTGCAGCACCTGCACCCCTGACAGCCTGTGTCAGTGGGCAGTGGCTGGTGCTGGAGGTCACTCTGCTCCTGCTGAGGTCCCTTTGGTGGGGATGGACACCGGACTCTCTGCTGGTGACAGCAGAGGCTTGGTCTCCGAAGCCGATGCTGTGTCTCACCCCTCCTCAGTGCCGGGGCACCAACCTGCCCTTTGGCATCTGACCTGCTGTTACACCAGGGTTTGAGTAATGGTTCAAGCTCCAGATTCTGGTTAATTTGAGTTCCATTTTCTGGTTAATGTGTAATCTGTGGGTAAACTGGTTGCTATTGGCCGAGCTGGGAATTATCTCCTCTCATAAAGACAGGGCTGCTTGTTATTTTGTCTCCCAGCTTCTCTTCCCTGACTGAGCCTTTACCAATGCCCAGGTGTTTTTGCAGGGGCTTGCTTAGAAGCTTTGCTGCTGCCCTTGCTGAGAGCAAGGAAGGGAAGGCAAGGGTGCTGCAGCCCCCAAGGGAGCACAGAACCCCAAGCTGCCCAGAGCAGGACTGCTTCTGGTCCAGCCTCATCCTCACACCCCGCTGTCACTTCAGGCTTCTTTGCAGGCAAAGTTAGGAGCAGTCAATAGAATTTCAAAAGTACTGTGAATTGACTGAGTAGTGAAGAGCGGGAGAGCACTGCTGCCTCCCTGAAGTATCTTCTTTCACAGAGGAAAAAAACCAAACATCCTATTTGAATGATTTGAGAGATAAGAAAAAACCTTCCTAGAAACAGACTTCCTAGAATGGGGTGACAAAAGGAAAATTCCCATCACACCCCCAACCTGAGAGGGGAGAAAAGCTTTCTTCCAGTTTGGCATTGTGATGGCAATCTTGCTTTGCAAATTAAAAAAAACCAACCAACCAACCAAACAAACAAAAAAAAAAAAAAAAATGCAGACTTCCTTAGGCTGCACTTGAATTTCAGCCTGAAACATGCCAACTGGCCAACTGAAGGGGAAAAAAATTAGGTACACGTTTTAATATTCACTGAAGCAAAGTGACTATTGGGGTTCTCTGTATGAGTCATTCCAGGGGAGCGCCCACCTTTGCTGCAGGACTGCTTGCTGAGGACTAATTGGAACCGCTCTGCTCTGAATAACCTACATTCATTAATCACCCCTTGCTTGACTCTGGCCTCAATCCTGCTCCCATTGAACTCGGAGGTGCAATCCCTGGAGATTTCAAAGGGGAGCAGGATCCCACTGTTCTCCCACAGGTAAAAAGCAGGTGGAATGCTGCCCGAGCCAGGCAACGGGGTGTCAAAAGGTGTGCATGGTCTTAATCTGCCCATCACTAACAGCATCCTATTTTTCCTATAGTGCTATAGTGCCTTCCTATTTATTAAATACATTACAAAGAACTTTCATGTGACTGGTGTGGGGAGATACGTGCACGGACAGTGGCCCTTTGCTAGCTGGGAAATGGTGTGCACTGAGGCTCAGCTCCCTCCTCCCTCACCAGCCCACCTTGCCCCTAAGCATTTTTTCCACCCCCTAAAATGAAACACAATCCTCTCCTGCCCAGCCTTCAGGCTTCTGCTGAGCAGAGGCTGAGAGTATTTTTTTGGTTTTGCTACAACATTTTCCCTGCTTGAAAAAATGCTATCCTCGACTGAATCCTAAAAAAAAGACGGGAGAAGGGAGGGAAATACCCCAGTCACACCAGTGCATATGTATTTCTTTAACTATTTCTCCCTAGGCATGGGGCGAGAAGTGCCCATTTGCAAACTGAGTGGGGCCTCTATTTATTAGAAAGTCTTCTTCGCCCTTTTAAAACAAAAACACCAGCGCTGAATCAAAATGTCATTTGAAAACTCCTCCCACGCAAAACATGGCAGCAAATTTTTAGTTTAAAAAATGAACTTTCCCAGCTCTTTTTTTCTTTTCCCTTCCGAAAGCTTTTGTGCAGCTGTTTCCTCCCCCTCCCTCTGCGTAATGTGTAGGAAGTTCTTGATCTAGAATCATTCATAATTTTAATACCAATTTCTATTTGACATAATATACTAATATCAGATAGAGAGTGTAGCTGCTTCCTGGATTTAGGGAGGAAATGATGCATATATCAGAATTATCTGCTCAGATGCCAGAACTACATTGGTGTCATTTCAGCATGTGCTGTGTTGAAAGGAAATCCTCTATATTTATTACTCCGATCATCAGAGGAGCTAAATGGACCCACTGTTTCTGACACCTGTTCAGATGGCTGAATTTAAAATTTCATGCAGGGAAAAAAAAATCCTATGTACTTCAATGTTAAGAATTAAGGGTTTTTAATACAGTTTTTCCCTCCCTCTTTCCAAACCGCTGTGTTGTGAGCGGCTGCTATGAGGCTCGGGCATTCCAGGGGTAGCTATGGAGAGTGGGATAGATTTTGTTTGCTCAGCTCTGACAAAAACCAATTCTGCTTGTACACACACACACACACACACACAGAGTAACCAAATGCTTCAGATCTCTGTTTTAAGTGCAGGTCTCAGTAGGAATAACATGATGTAGCACACCCCAGAACGCGGCAGAGGTGAACGGCCAAGAAAGAACTCGTCTTTTTGGGAGGGAGCTGAGCACTGAACCACTTCATAGTTTTAAGGCTCTTCTAATGAATTTTTTTGGGCACAGCAGGTACAAATCAATAGATTAAAATACTGTACACTTTGCTGCATCTAATTCTTGACTGCCTGAAATTGCGGGGGAGGACCGAGAATAACATTTGTCACTCTGAGGGCTGAGTGCATTCAGATTTGTGAGCTCTAAGCCAACACAATGCAAAAATAGTCCAGGATGTGACTTAACTTTTCAAGTGAAAAGCAAAAGGCCAGGGATCTGCGAGGCTGTAGTTGGCAGACAGGCAGCTCCATCCCGAGCTATCTATCACCATATCAGGTTGACCTGGCACAGTGTGACAACATCTCGGTGCCCTCGATGCACGCTGCCTGTATTTCACTGCTCTCTGAAATGATCATTTTCGTTCACTATTGCTGCACCCACTTTTTTCCCTCCAAATTCTGGCTTTTAAAACTGTGTCACTTGCGACACACAGTGAAGTGTGGAGGCCTGTAATCGTGGTGCCATGAGTGACAAGGGCAGAACTTGCCCTGCCTTTCTCCTTGCTTATTTTGAAGCCCCGTGGATTTCGTGAGATGATTTTCTCTTTTTTTTTTTTTGTTTGTTTGTTTTTTTTGTTTTTGTTTTAATTAATAAATGTCATTGTTTTGTAATGCATCTCAATACAACGTCTTTACATGGAAGGATTCAAAGCAGGAGCAGAAGTTTGCTAGAAGTGGTGTTTCTCATCCATGCAGAAAAAAAAATCCCCAGTAAATAAATCGAGCAGTGTCCTCAAGTTTCCAGCGGGGGTAGAGGATGGAGTGTCGCTGGGTGCTGTTCTCAATTGTTAATTCATAAAGACCCACAGTCCTGAGCAATGTTGCTCCAGCTTGTCCCAATACAGCAGAGACGCTGATGGCTGCGGACGGAGGCGTCGAGCCTCAACCCCCTGCTCCATCGGAGGCTCTGGTGTCTCCCTGACCCTCAGTCCTTGGGGTTTGCATTACATCTGGGTGTCCCCGAAAGGCTACAGGGTGTGGGGACAGCGGGGTGTCGGCAGAGCTCAGTGCCCGCAGGCCTTTGCATCTCTGCCCGGCACCTGTCTCGGCTGGGGGAGCAGCAGCACTGGGGAGGGTTCTGGCGCGGATTTTCACATCCCTGCTTCCAGCAGCTCCTGAACGGCCCGGGCCGGGGCTGTCTGTGCAGGGATGCAGCCCCTCCCTCCTTGTCCCTCACGGCACCGGGGCCGCTCCCGCGGGGTCGCTTGAGGGGCGGCCGGGCCCCCTCGGGGGCTGCCCTGAGCCCGGCCGGCCAGGCCGCCCCGTCCAGGGGCACAGCCGGGCACAAACCCCGGGCAGAGCCTGTCCCCGGCACAGCCCCAGATCCCGGGCACAGCCACCAGCCCTCAGCACAACTCTGTGTCCGGCACAGCCCTTTGTCCCTGGCACAGCCCCCGGCCCGGGCACAGCCCCCGGCCTGGACACAGCCGTGTCTCCGCCGCAATCTCTGCCCCGGGCACAGCCCCCGTCCCTGCCCCTGTCCCTGTCCCCATCCCTGTCCCTATCCCCGTCCCTGTCCCCGGGCATAGCCCCGGCCCCGGGGCTGCGGGGGCTGCAGGGGCCGCCCGGCCCGGGCCCCACCTCACAGGTGGGGGGACAGGCCCCGCCGCCCGGGAGGGCGGGAAGGTGAGGACCGCATTTGCTGTTTGTTTGTTTCTTATTTGTTTCTCTCGAAATCCCATCCCTGCAACAAAAGGGGAGTCTGGGCGGAACTAAGGATCCGTCCGGCCGCGCACCCAGAGCGCAGCTCCGCTTGTCACCCGGCGGCTCCCGCGGGCCGCCCGGCCCTAGGTATGTCCACAGAGCACTTCCCTCGGTTTTGGTCACAGTGTTTCAAATTTTCTTTTCTTTTCTTTTCTTTTCTTTTCTTTTCTTTTCTTTTCTTTTCTTTTCTTTTCTTTTCTTTTCTTTTCTTTTCTTTTCTTTTCTTTTCTTTTCTTTTCTTTTCTTTTCTTTTCTTTTCTTTTCTTTTCTTTTCTTTTCTTTTCCTTTCCTTTCCTTTCCTTTCCTTTCCTTTCCTTTCCTTTCCTTTCCTTTCCTTTCCTTTCCTTTCCTTTCCTTTCCTTTCCTTTCCTTTCCTTTCCTTTCCTTTCCTTTCCTTTCCTTTCCTTTCCTTTCCTTTCCTCTCTTTTTCCTTTTCCTTTTTCTTTCTTTTTCCTTTTTCTTTTTCCTTTTCCTTCTCCTTTCTTTTTCCTTTTTTTTCCTTTTCCTTTTTCTTTTTCTTTTTTCTTCTCTTTCCCTTTTTCTTTTCCTTTTTCCTCTCCCTATTTCTTCTTTTCTTTTTCCTTTTTCTCTCTCCTTCTTTTTCTCTCTTATTTTTCTTTTTTTTCTCTTATTTTTTCTTTCCTTTTTCTATTTATTCCTTTTTGTCTTTTCTAGTTCTTGATTTTTTTCTCCTTTTTGTGGATATGCCTCGGAATGTGTATATGATTAAGCTTAAAGCCCTCTTCTGTAAGAAAGCAGGCAGATTCCCTTTCCTGCAGCCTGAGCTCTGCTTCTCCAATTTTGAAACAAAACTTCTTGCCAAGGCCTTGGCAGGGGGATGGCACTGCTGAAGGGGATGGAATCAGGGTGTTGGTATTGTCTTCTAAAGCTGAGGTGTCTCTACTGCAAACAGCCCCTGCTCCCTCAAGCACTGAGAGCCGTGGCAATAAAAATGAGCCCAAAATTGAACAAAACAAGACACAGTATTTTTTTTTCCTTTCCCACCCCTTCCCCCTTACTTAACTGCTTCCAAAGTCCCCAGTGTAAGCATTTTAATATGTAGGAAGAGCTGCTGGAGTCTGCAATGCGATTCAGTGTTCTGTGGTGTAGGATGAACAGATTTTCCTTTCCGTAGGGTTTCCTCCTGCAAAGTCATTGTAGAGGAGGGAATACTGTAAGATTAAATCTGGTTAAAATACTATATTCATGTCACACCAGATACAGTCTCCAGACTGTGCACAGTCTTTCAGCTTCCTTTATTGTGAAATCCTTTTAAAATAGCACAGTATAGTGTAGAGAACTTATTGAAGTATAACTGTCTTACACCAACTCTGTCAGATAAAATGAAGGAAAGTGATCAAGCTTCTTAAATTAATAAATCTGCTTAGTGTCTCTGGTTGCCTTCATGCTCTCTTACTGTCTTTGACTCTTTCCTTATTAATAAATTGATAGTTAAATAAAGCTGCTAAGTGAAACAATGCACCTTGTTGGTGGAAGAGGCTTGGTGCCTCCTGTCCCAGGTCTGCTATGCTGGGAATGGGTGTGGGTTTAGGGTGGGCATGGCCACAGCAACAACTAAAAGCAGGCT
The DNA here is from genome assembly GCA_030060385.1 of Muscicapa striata striata. Taxonomy (NCBI): domain Eukaryota; kingdom Metazoa; phylum Chordata; class Aves; order Passeriformes; family Muscicapidae; genus Muscicapa; species Muscicapa striata. The sequence goes on from JAREIS010000073.1 coordinate 3,729,136, forward strand.
GACCACATCATTTTCTAGATGCTCCTCAGGTGTGAGGCTTGAGTACCTGTTCCTCTCAGCCCCCTGCATTAATAACAGGATGAATTAACCGATTGGCATGAAAGGAGAGGTCGTCCTGAGGAAAATGACACCAAAGGTCCACAGGAGTCATTTGCTTTAGAGATCCCGGGCCAGGTGCCAAGTATTGCATTTATGGAAGCATCATCCCCCTTCTCAAAAAAAAAAAAAAAAAAACCAGCAAAAAGCAAAAACTCCAAACCTGGAAGAAAACAAAACAAAACAGAAAGGCAACAGCCTTTTCAGTGGCATGTGGGGTCTTTTCAAAGAGGATTTTTTTTTTTGAGCAGGGACCTTTGGGTGGGATGTGGGACAGGGATCATTCAGCTGGCTCTAAATGTGCTGCCCACTTTTGTTTCCAGAGCTGCAGAGCTAATCTGGAATCAAAATGCTGGAAAAGCGCCTATAGTTTGTCTTGCTTTTTTTTTTTTTTTTAATTCGAGTCGATCAGGCTTGTGGTTTATTCTTGCTCTGATTATGCTGCACAGTTACAGTAAATGTATGGAACTCAGGCATTCCTGCAGGCACTTCATAGGAAATGTCTGTGTATGTCTGTGCACTTGGGGAGAGAAAGTTGATTGTAAGGGACACAACAAAATATCCATATTTAAGAAATGTGGATTGACTTCACTGACTTATTTCACTTATTGTACAGATTCACTCTATGTTGGTTTCTTCTTTTTTAATTAGATTTTAAATATGTGTTGACAGGATGAATTTGTACAGTGTGAGTAACTGCAGGGGGAAATGACAGCTCTGCTTTTGTTATTAAACTTCTGTCTTGAAAATAATGGAGTGTGTACAAAAATTGATTATTATTTTGCCAATTACATTAGTGCAGCTAATAACAATCATTAAGAAAGAAATACAGAAAGCTACACACTTTCAGACCTTAGAAACTGATATTCACTGGTGAGGCAAAAATATGTGATGTTAAGGTAATTTGTCAGTAAGAATCTCCTGTTATTAATGTGAAGTAAATACTAGATGTGTGAGCTAGAAATGTTTCACTTCAAACTGTGTTCATTTATTCTTCACTCAGTCAGAGTTAATAAACAGTACAAGAGACTTTCTAAATTTAATTTAGGATTTGCATATAAAAGGTCCAATTCGATAAAATAGTGGCACAACAGACAGGCTTTATGACATTAAATATTCCTTTTAATAATAGTTTATTTTAATATATTTACTAAATTAGGTACCCGAGAGAATCCTCTACAACGGTGATGTGAAAATCCCTGTTACCTGAGGTCAAAAATAGAAGGTATGTTTTCCTTTTCTTTAGCAATTTGCCATATTTCAGCAGGGGTGGTAATTTCACTGCTTTGTTTTCTGCTGCTAAGATGGTGCTTTTTGCTCAGCCCCGGGGAGCTGGTGACAGGCTGTGGTGCAGTTTCCTGGGCTTTCGGGTGAGGCTGATTTCAGGTGCCTACAAGAACCACTTGCAATGATGGGGCTTTGTACTTTTGTCAGCCAGGCAGCTCTCCCGTGTCCCACACCTCATATATAATCCTTTGCAAATGTTTTCTTTCTTTTTCTTCAAATGCTAACGTTCAGACATCAGCTACGGGGATTAAGGATGGGTCTTCTGAAGATCTCCCTCAGATCTTGATGAAAATCATGAGTCTGTGTTAGATGACTTCAGTACTTACAAATTACAATAGAGTTTAATTCACAGCACTGCTTTCCTCTGGAAATTCACATTCATTCAATCTGTCAACATTGACTAGAAAATATGCCGCTAATGAAAATGTGGGAATTAAAACTTTCAAACCCTTCCCCTGCTAGACTCAAACAGGCACTTTATTTTTTTTTTCCGTGGAATCTGACTTTTATTGACCTTGACTATAAAAATACTAAGTGGTTTAAATGAGCACCAAGGTTGCATGACAGATTTCTGTGTGAATTTTTTAATGAAACCTCCTATTTTAGTTAAGAACACAGGCTGCCATACAGCCTGCCACGCTTTGATCAGCGGTTAAGTGCTGTTAGAAACAGCTGAATTTTATTACTTCATGGAATTAAGCTTGTTTAAATAGTAGATTTATTTTATCTTCTAAAAGAAATGTAAATAATAAATTAAAATAATAGATTTGTTAATTTTGAAAATAAATTTAAGTAATAGATTTGTTATTCAAAATTTAAGTGAGGATGGGGAGGATGTAATTGGTGCTCTAGCCTGTACATTAAATGGAACTGAGAGGAGTTTTTGATGATTATGGGCTGTAGGAATAGGTTTCTCAAGGAGCACTACAGGACCTTCATTTTAAGCTTGATGCTCCTCTTACTTCCCTGAGGAACACCCTGGATAGGGTTTTGCCTGCATTGCATTTTTTTTACTTTTTTTTCACAACTGTAAATCAGAAGGAAATAAGACCACTCGGGTTTCTTTGTGAAAACTTAGAGTTCAATATGGTTTTTTTGCAAGAATAGAGCCAAGTTGCTATCAGCTGAAGTAAATATGTGAAGCGTGTATTTTAATTGCAAAGGTGCAGCACCTTCGGCTTGCTCCTAGGGAAACATTTCTAATTTCAATAATCCCATGGGAAAACCTGCCATGCTTCCTGTAATTCATATATGTGACTATTAGATGTATATAAATTAGTGATATTTATTCTTTTTATCCATTTAATTAAAAAGGAAATCTTTTCCCCTCTTTGACATTTGCGATCTCAAGACTTGCTTAGCCTGCTGTTCTCGGGGACAATTCCTTGTGTCTTCCTTTGGTATTTTGTGGTTATATTTTCACATGTTATAGACAGAAAAAACCAACAAAACAACTAGCATCAAAATCTGTTAGTTTTAAGCAAATAGCTCTTGGGTCTCAGAAGAGTTAACAAACTTTTACGGCAAGGTTCAGGCAGTTCTGACCCCTATGGTAATATTTCATCTAAGGTTACTGTTGGGAGAGAAATCAAATTTCAGCTGTGAACATGATTGACAGGTGAAAGCAGGAGAGAGAAAGACATCTGGTCAGATGGGGAATTTGGGCAGGAGAAGGACAATTCAGGGAAGTGTCTCTGTGATATTAGGAATAATAAGCTTAGATATGAAAACTCCGATCCTCCATGCTGTCTGAAGGACAGCTCACTTGATATTCATGGAGGTGGCTTGGTTGGGGGAAATTTAAGACTGTACATTTATAGTAGTGGACAGTAGTCTCCATGGTCTGACTTACTTACTTGCTTGGCTCCTTTGAAGGAATTATGTTATTTCTGACAAACTTTTAGGATCTCAAGGCCGTTTGTTTAATGACTGTGACTGGAATATTTGGTGGTTGCTGGTTAAGAGGTTCTTACCATGATGTGCCTGGCAGGTCAGGCAACAGCAGGGGTGGTGGAGGCCAGTGCTGGTGTCACTTCATGTCCTCCCACTTCTGAGAGCTTTCAGACTATGCACTGCAGGATGAATTTTGTGTTTGTGATATACACTGTTATACCAGCAAAAGAATTAGTTGCTAGCCCATAAAATACCACGAAGGATCCATTGTGGTGTTTTACAAAGCAACTGTTATTTTCCAAGGGCTGTGTTTTGTCTTATTCCAGCTCCCAGCAGCACCAGCTAAGGTCCCTTAACCCCAGGTGTATTTCGCTGTGCTTCAGTGTATTTTATTTGGTGCAGAAGAGCTTTTCCATCTTCCAATGTCATGGAACCAACAGGAATAAAACATCCCTCTATTTCCTGATCAGCATAATGATGTTGGAAAGTAGAATTTGCTTCTGACATAAAAAATGTAGCCAGTTTTTTTCTTTAAAAGGGGCAAGAAAAAAATCTGTTGTTTTTTTACTGCTGTGCATAACAATGTTTCAGTTTTCCAAGAGGCTCTGAAGGACTTTTTAGAGTTCCAAGGGCAAGATGAGGCAATGATGGACCTTGGGATCTAAACTGCATCCTACCTACATCCCAGGTGAGAGGAGAAATCCTGGATGGGCTTCTGGCCCCACTGAAGCCTTTGGTAAAATCTCCCTTGAATTCCTGGGTCCTGCACTTCCACCACAATGGAATATCTACAGGGGAGGTTGTACTAATAAAAAGCAAAATCTGAACGCATACAGAGGTAGCTAAGCTGTGAATTCCTGGGATAGATGCTCTTATTTGGGAGTCAAGGTGGATTTCCCCCTTCCCCAGTACAGCTAAGCTGCTTCCAAAATAAAATAAATTAACCAGGAAAATCCACTCTTATTCTAGAGTACGAGTGTCCACCCAGGCAATGAATAGCACTGCAGTATAGTTTATTTCTTAATTTCCCCATATGGATGAGACCTAAACTAAGGGGAGAATAAGGAGCAGTAAACAACAGAAATGTATTTTCTGTTCCTTTTCCAGTTTGCCTCTAAGACCTTTCACACAGGGGAAATCATGGCACTCTGAAAATACACATTTACTTTTCACTGCTATTCCTGCATTTGCACATGCATTTTTAAAAGAGATTTGTGTTTTGTGCAAGACCTTTTGCATTCTCATACTATTCACACGTATTTTTGATGTGCAGTTGAGTCTATCTATTCATGATATCATTTTTCTTTTCATGGCCATGGCCTGTGATATCAAACTACCCAACTTCACTGCAAATTAGATCTTGTTTTTATTCCTAGACTGTACATCTGATAAAATTGAAAATTAAAGCTAAGAACTGTAAAAACAATCAAATTTCTTTGTGCATGAGCAAGTTATTTTTAACTTTACGTTGTTGAATTAACACTCCCTGTAAAATGTCTTTATTTTCTGAGGCTGATATCAAGATAACTTCCATGAAATATTATTGGCAAACTTCCCACAGCACTCAATGGGAGCCTTGTATGTATTTTTCAAGCAGATGTGCTGTATTAAGCCTAAATGAGAATCTTTTTTTTATCAAATGGGATGCAATATGTTATTCTTGATTAAAAAATTCAGAGTAACCTCTCCCCCTCCCTTTCCTCTCCCCAAACATATTTAGTAGAATTTCCAGATCATTTTACATAAGTAAAAAATAAGTTCTCTAGTGTTTAAAAAAAACAGGATTTTACTATGCCTCAAATGCCTTTCTAGCTTATTCCTATGAATTTGAAGTTTGAAAATGTTTCGAATCTTTATGAGTGAAGAGAAAGTTTATGCCATATGTAACAGCTTTTGTTCCCCTAAAATACCCAGGAAAGCAAATATAGTATTTTTCCCTGCGTTTAGAGCAAGCTCTAAAATATTTTCTGGTGATGTAGTTCTTGCTGTTGTTTAGTTCTAATAAAGGATTTTAAGTGCTAAAAAAAAAAAAAAAAAAAAAAAAAAGCAATATTTTTAACATCTCTCCTGGGTTTTCTAATTTGTGCCACTTACCAAATGATTCGCACTGTACCAAAATACAGGAGATTGATGAGACAGGAAAAGTACTGATTTAACATCCCATGTATAAAATTACTTCTCAGGCTCCACATATAGTCACAATGTTTAGAGAGTGAAGAAAACAGGAGTTGGGAGTCAAAGACTGACTCACTTGTGAGACTTTGACCCACTTATTTGATTCTAGATTCAGCAAAATACTGAAGCACTTTAAACTTGTTATCTGAGGTTTCTAAAGGTCTGTTACCGTTGATCTCTTTATATCTCAGTTTACACAGTTATAAACCTAGATAATTAATTCTTACCTTCTAGGGTTTTGTGGGAGTTAAAAAATAGCTGTAATGTTCCTTGAAGCCCTTTAATGAAAACTGGTTTATTGAAGTACTTGTCATTTGCCTTACTTCATACTCTGGGAAGAGAAATTCCTGGTGTTAGCCAGGTCCCACACACCATTTCTATTGGGATGGGAATTTAGTTTCCTCAGTGCACTGGGCCAGGATTACAATGATCAGATGCTTTGGGAACTGGTCATTTTCTGAATTACACATAACTTTACCCTGATTTTGAGTGTGCCAAAATGTAGGCAAAATCAGTTATGTGCCCCCTCTCTCTCTTAAAGACAATATATCTTTAATACCTCTATGTACAGAATAGCTCCTGTGCACCTGCAAGGCAAGCAGAGGTCACACTGTCCTTGTAATTCCTCCCCTTCCTGCCATTACCTTTTTCTCCCAAGGTTCGAGCCATTATCATTCAGCAGTTGTGCAGCTTTTCTTTTCTTCCATCCCCAAATTATTATTATTTCCCTCCTACCTTCTACCCCTCCCGAACCATAATGGAGTCCTCAGCTGTAAATTTGCTAACTATAAAGATTTTTGCTTGAAATGTTTTGAAAATGCTGTGAGAAAAAAAAAAAAAAGAAGAAAAAAGAAAGCCTATGAACAACACGCTGTGCCATGCTCCAGCATTGCACTTCTATGGGAAAGATAATAAAGATATTAGCACTCATATAATTTCAGATAGGAAATGAAACCAGACATGAAAGAAACACTAGCTCCAGCTGTTGAGTGGGAATCAAGCTAGCTGTGGGAATTACAGGTATTGTCACCGGAGACAGCCTGACTTCTGAGAAATGACCTCAGGTGTAGGAGCTTGCTGTGGCCCCTTGCAGATATTAACACCTAATTAACAATCTGCAAGAGCATCCTACATCTTAATCACCAGTGAGGTGAGAATGACAATCACAAGGAGGAGAAGGAGAAGGGAAATGGTAATTTTTCCTCTGCACGCATCATCTAATAACCATGGTTATTCAGATGCAGCTAAATGCGATTTCCTTTTAGTCATTTCTGTCTATTGGAAGGCACAGTAAGTTCATTTACTAGCAGGTAGGCAGTGGAGGTGAGAATTGAATTGATCTGAGATACTCTGAAAAATTGACCCTGAGGTCATTCCTAGTTTAAATTGGGAAGTAAGGCTGAGCTCATGTCTTCCCTTTCTTCTCTCCCCTCTCCTACTCCCCCTCTTTTTGTGTTTTCAGGCATATTAGTCTGTACGGTCTAATTACTTAAACATACTCTGATGGTGGGGAACCTTGTTCCCTCAAAGTTAATCAAAATAAAGAGAGCTTTTGTTAGCAGTGATAGGTAATTAAATCTCGGGTCGGCGTTGTGCAGGGCCTTTGTGCCGGGTTATTGACGGCAGGGCTGGGCTCCCCAGCCCTTCTGCAGCACCACAGCCCAGAGCAGGCACCAAGATTCAGGCCCAGGCTAAATTTAGGAAAGGGGATGTGAAGGCATGGAAATTTTAACCAAGCCAGGCTGTAGAGGAGAGGGGTGCATGGCAGTGCATCCCAGGTCTCCCAGAGGAAGGGTGATTTCCCTGGGGAGAGGTGCATGTTTTAAAGAGGAGAAAATCCAAGGTGGCACTTCTCCTGCCTGTCTGCAACCTTCTGGCTGTGGTTTTTGCCAGCAACAGCTGTAAATGTGGATAGGAACAACCTACTAACCCAATTTCAGCTCCAGTGTAGGCACCTAGGGCCAAATTGTGCTTCCTGTTACCTGGTGTAAATAATAAAGAGCATGGGGGCTGATAGAGAGGCTCTTGGCTTAGTCCCATGACAGAGGGCAGGTGCTGGTAAAAAGCAAGCAAGCAAGTAAAACAAAGACCAGATTTACTTGGTCCCACCAAAGCCAAGGCAGGAGTCACCTCCCTGGGATCTGTGGTGGTGCCCCAGCTTGCTTCTGTATCACTTGGGCAGGATCCAATGGAGTTGTAATGTAATGCCTTTTAATGGTTGCTTTTATGTGTGCTTCCAAACAGCTTCACTTTCAAATGTCTTTACAAGAGAGTTAAAACGAGAGGCAAGCAGGGAATGAGGAATAAGCACGTGAATACATTTTGTAGTCCTCAACCTGCAGTGGCTCTACCCACAGCATTTCCTTGCTGTGCTCAGGAACAAACTCTTTCAATATTACTTGGACACAAATTATATTCGAATAAAGAGAGAATGGCAAAGTGAAGACAGCATTATATTAACCATTCAACTTCCATGGAAACTCCCATCATTTTCTTTCCCATGACAAGAGATAATCTCTGTGTTTTTTGTTATGCTCACTTCTTTGACTCTTTTAGCTTTGTTTTCATGTGTTGGCCTTGCACAAAAAAATAGAACTTGACATCTTGTGTCTTCTCAGCTAAAAAGGTATCAGTTCCTGGACTTAATGTCAGCTGTACCCAGATCAAAGGCAAAAAACATAAAAGTTGACATATATTATTTATTTCATGGTTTACATCAATGATGCTTCTCTCTATCCTTTTTTGTTATTATTGCTGATGTTTTGCCCATAATGTTGCACTCACTTCTCAAAAGTGTTTGTCCCCTGCAGACAAATATTCATATTAATGTAATCCATCAGCAGCTAACAGATGCCGGCTCACTTCAGCATTTCCCGCACATCCAGAAATCCCATTGTTTTTGCAGGACTTGGGTATGCACAGAATGCAGGATTGGGCCCAGGGGTGGAATTTTGGAGCTGGACATTTCCTTCCTCATCCCCAGCAGTGCCTGGGGCTGGCTGGAGCAGCAGCCTGGGGCGCTGGAGCAGGGAGTGGGAGACACTGCATTTGCTCCCTGCGTTGTGAGCTGCTGCAGAGACGAGACAAATGTCAGGCTTTCAGGGGAGCAAAAGCTCTAAACAGACTTCTTTTTTTTTTTTTTTTCCCAATAGTTTTTTTTTTTTTCCTTCTACCTTTTCCCATCTTTCTTGCTTGCCTTTGGAGTCCTGAGTGAGTAATACAGGGTCTGTCCTACAACTGTGTCCAGAAAACCATCTGAGATCAGTCAGAAATTCTGCTCCAACCTGTGCTTCCCTCAGACTGCTCCATTTAGTGTAAAACTTTCCTTTTTTCTCTCTTTGTCAACAACTGTGGCAGGTTTTACTTTCTGAGTTAGAGAACCAGCTGAAATGCTAGTGTCTGATCTTGCCCCCTACCCTCCCACGAGCTATTTTTTTCTGCAATGAAAATAATAATGCTTGAGAACCATCCTTGACTTTTTTTTTTCTTTTGTTTAGTTTGGTTTTATTTTAAAGCTTGCTGACAATTGTCAAATGTTCATTCTAGCAAAGAAGTCCTGGGAGGGTCTAACCCCGCTGCACAGCCGGCAGGAGTAATTTGCAATGCTCCTTAGAGCTCAGCTATTCAGCCAATGTGTGTCGCTTTACTATTTCTTTAAAATTTAATTGGGATCAGGCAATCAAGTGTCTCCAAATTTTTTGCCTCTTCAGGCTGCAATAAAGCCACTTATAATTTATAATCAAAGTTTGCTATCGTTAAACTAAACTGTAAAATCTACTTCAGGGCTTCAGTCGTAAAATAAGTATACGATAAATATTGCAGTGGGGCTTGAGTAGCACAGCTCTAACAAGAGCACGTGAATGAATATACACACACATATTTCACACTTCTTTTTTCTTTTTTTTTTTTTTTGAGTGTGCGTGCATACGTTTAGTTCCAGAGGTAAGAAAGATGTAAATAATAGATAACTGACATGTATTCTTTCTTGGAAGGATTGAAGCTAAGATAGATTTATAGCCTAAGTAGTTAATTTAAATGCAAAATGAAGTGTTAATTCATTAAAGTCATTTATGCATCAACATTATTTTTATGTCTTTATTTATATTTTCCTGTAATATTCAGCAATGTAGTATTCATCCTGGGGTTTTTTCTGTCTGTTGACTGTACTGCTCCTTTCCTTAGATTTTTTTCTAACAAGGCAGCTCATTTAGAAAGAAATGTTTATGTGAAGTGCTTGTCAGTTGGCATTTTTACTGGTGTGCTAACCCAAAGGTAAAATATAAAGGCACGTCTTTTCCTTGCTGGCTTGTTGCTACTAGAAGGGTTCCTCCCTTGTTAGCTTGATAAATAATTTTACTAGCGGGAATCTGCTGAATTTTTATGCTTGCTGTCTATTTTCTGCTTGCTGCAAATAAATTCCAGCACTCAGAGGGCACTAAAACTCCAAACACATGGTATTTTCCCATTTTGTTGCTGGTTGCCTAAAATATTTATTTCATCTTGTGTTTTTAATTAAATCTTTTTTTTTTTTTTTTTTTTTTAATGTAGGGAAAAATCCCTCAAGTTATACAATTATTTCCAAATGAATATTTTGGTCTGAATTGTATCAAATATAAAATCTTTAGTTTAAATAACCAGGTATACTAAATGGGTAGTATTAAATCAGTCATCACTCCAACTACCTATTGCTTTTCAGATTACGTGCAAGGATTATTTATTGTTATATTATCCCTTTAAGCATCTCTTGCAATTTATTTTATACTTTTAGTTTTCCCAGTTTGTAATCAAGAAATTTAATTTAATTTGCCATATAAAAATTCAAATTTGACAGGAGAATGCACCAAAAAGCTTTAGATTATGGGTTATCACAGCATGTATGGCAGAAAAAATTTTGCAAGAAAATAAACTGGAATGGCTAAAGTGGAAGAGTGATTGTTTCATGTTTTCATGCTTTTTAAAATTTGATTTAATTCAAGAAAGCAAGAGTCAAACCCAAAAACCTCTCCTTCCTCCACCACAGCAAACTCTGCTTGTCAGAGGGTGTTTGTCACACATCTGGAGACTCACTGCTCCTTGGCAGCACATCCCCACTCAGTGTCCCACGTGTCTCATTTTGGGGGTTTGCAGCCTTGCATGGGTTCAGGAGCTGCCTTTTGCAAGGTTTGCCTGCAGCAGAGCTGGTGTTCAGGTCTGCCCAGGTCAGCTCCTCCTGCCATGCCTGTGGGTGCTGCTGTCAGAGCAGCAGATTACTTTGCTTCCAGCAGCAAATCCCTCGCTGTGGCTCCCGTGGGGCAGTCCCACCTCTTCCCAAAGTTGCAGGGATGCAGCCAGCATCGATTCCTTACACACCTGCATTTCAGGGAGTGAGCAGGGGAAGGATCTGGATGCAGGCTGGGACTGCTGCCCGTGCCCGTGCCATGCCCACGCCGTCCCTTCCAAGAGAGGGGATGCAGGGCAGCCAAGCAGCAGGCCCTGTTCAGATTTCCACTCAAACAGCAGAACAATAAATATCTTTGAAGATGACAGGCAAATCCACACGAAATTGTACAATTATTTGCATGTTTTTAGCACAATTTATCTAAAAGTAAACCTCGAACTTTTGGCCCAAATTCTTGCATTCCTACACCAGCCACAATTCATTTGCTTATTGCCATAAGAATTAGGTGATGGATCTGAGTGGTGTAAGCACATGCTGCTGCCTGGCTGCCCTGCAGACATCAGCCTTTTCACTTCCATGAGCACATCCCAAATCAGGTAACTGGCTGGTGGGAAGAACTGATGCACCAGCCCTGAGCAGATCTAGGAAAAGCTTGGGCATTGGGGCAAATTGCCCTTGGGGACTCAGCCATATAAAATCACAAGTGGAACAGGGTTACAAGGAATCTCAGGAGGTGATGTAAGCTATCCCTTTGCAGGATCAGGTGAGGCAGGGTCAGGCAGGCTTACATTATCCCTGATGGATATTTGCATAACCTGTTGTTTAAGCCCCCCATGGAGACTGTGACACCTCCCTGGCAGACCGTCACCACTGTCCCTTCTCAAAAGCATCTCTCCTTGTCTCCACAGCTCAGGTCCCTCATGTCCCCACAGCGAGGACAGCCCATTCTTTTTCTCTCTGCTCTGACCCTTTGCATATTTGAAGGCTGTTGTTATGGCTTGCAGCAGTGTCCTTTTCTCTAGACTAAACAGTGCCATGTTTTCTAGTCTTTTTCATAGGTTATGGTCATGACATTGTTATTTAATATCTCGTCTGAAGAGTCTGCATACAGTAAACTTGCTGGAATTCAATTTACCTGTGTTGAAAAGGACTGTGAGGATGCTGCCTGGAGGCTTTACAGCATCTGAAAGGGGAATAATTTAATTCTCACTCTGATATTCTGTCTTTTGTAGGATGGAGGGTACAGAGCACTTCTTTACCTGGGAGTGCTAACTGCAGCCTCCCCACGAACTTTCCCTGGTAACAGGAATATTGTAGTGCAATGTGCAGCCAGAGTGTAATGACAGGCTTTAGGAAACATGTTTTAACATTTCATAATTTTATATATGAAAGTAAGAATGGGAGATAAGTTTCAGCCTCTGTGGTTGTAGGTAACACCTTGGGGTGCTTAAGGTGTTGCATGCATAATCTGTCCCACAGGTTTCATGAATTTCAAAAGCAGCCGAGCAGTTACAGCCATCTGCACACCACCTTTCCCTCTGCTGGTATTGCTGCTCAGCTCCAGTTTGGGTAGATCCAGATTTTCCATTGTGACAGAAGGAAGTTTGCCCTAAAATGCCACAGATGAAGGTGATCAAAAGAGGATTTCTTCGCCATCTGGATGGACTTTGCTCTTGGCTTTAAATTTCTTTTTTGAAAAATATATTTTGTGTTTTTTCAATGAAGAATCTCTTTGCTCTTTGGGGAAAAAAAAAAAAAATAAGGGGAAACATAACCTGCTAATTCTGTTTCTCTCATTGACTTCCAGTGTCTTGCCTGGGAGATTGGTAGGGAGATATGCTGGAACAAACCAAAAGTATTTACTTGTGAGTAAATATTCCTCAGGGACTTTTCTTTTCAGATGTGCTAGCACAAGTTGCTCTGCAGTGGAATTAATCTGCATGGCAGAATAGCAGGCAGTATCTTCTGGAGATGGGTTTAAGTTTTGAAGGATTTTGGCTTCCTAACTGAAATCTTAACCAAACTCTGTCTAGAAAAGTGCTAATGGATGTGCACACGCTGCTACCTCACTCAGACAGACCAGGTACCAGTTCTGGAGATAAAATTTGACAGATTTTGAAGGGTAATAGTTGGAGTGTTCATAACATACTTTTATGAGGGGAAGATAAGAATGTCTCTTTATGATACAAATATCTCTTTCTTCTTTGAGGTTCTACCTCTGCTTTGCATTGTATACTTCCCCTTTCTTATAAAACTGCTTTGGACATCCATATGCCACCAGTGATCACCTCATCAACTTAAAAAGTCTCATCTAAAAGTATGAACTTTCTGTACACAATGAGAGCGTATGCAGAATCAGGGAAAGTAGCAATCAAGTCAAGTAAATATTTTACCTCAAGTATTTTCTAGCTCTAAAGGAAGATCTTGTTGATAAATATTCACAGAACTCTGTTACGCAGAAAGCAAAACGAGAGTGACCTTGCTGAGCCATTGGCTCAAGTTATAGATGTAGCAGCAGAAAAGAAAATATAGGCTTCCTTCCTTAAAGAATGGAGTTAGGGACCAGCTCTTACCATTGGAAAGAAGAGAGAGGGAAAGGTATTGTCTTCCTTTCAGTAGTTCATTTTTCTTTGCAGAGTGATTAATGCATTACTATCGCGAATTTATTGTATAGCCTGATTATCATTGCCTAATAAATCTAAACAACTGTGACTGTCATGGTGATAAGGCTGGCATGATTTTGTCTCTCTTAAAAAAGGTTTATAAGTTAAGCTTAACTTTGAGCTTTCTGTATTTCTGGGATAAAATTTATTTTGGCCATTACAGCTCTATCTGTTTGAAACTGCACCAAAAGGAAATAAGTTTTCCAAAAGGATGGTGTATTATAGGAAGAGTTTTACCTTCACTCAATTTGTGAAAGAAAGTGAACATCAGCATTAAAATGGAAATGAAGTTCAGGAGAAAATAATAACCCAGTTGTTTAAAAAAGGTTTTAACATTTAAAAGAGACTTTGCAAATATCAAGGATGGACAACCCAATTAAATTAACTGCATTACAGTCACAGCTGTTAACACCTCGGGCTCAGCTTTTCTCAGGCTGAGGAGTTTGCTGAGGGCTTGTCTATGCCTGAATGAGAGACTTCCAGGGAGCTGCAGGAAGAAAGGTTTGTGATAATGAGAGCCATTTTCTTTGAATCACAGGGAAAGTGGTGCTCCAGTACAGGTGCTGTGACTGTGCTGAACCAGAGCCTGAGCAAGTGCTGGGGCTGGGAAAGATCTCTTGGCCACACAGGCACTTCCCATGCTCCTCTCCAGTCTGTCACTTCAAACATGGAGATCAGCTGTTTCCTTCTTTATGCTTCCCTCTCTCCCTGAACACATGTGAAAGAGCTCTGCACCTCTGTGCTGCAGTAGTTCACATCTGTTCTAGCTGAATGCTGTGGTGAGGGTCACTCTCCTGAGAACATCTAGCCTTTGGAGGGTGTGATGCAGAAAGAGATCAGGTTCCCAAGTGCAGGGATGTCCATTTAAACCCTTCTTTTCCCATTAGCCATAGGATTCCAGTGCAGGGCAATAGCAGGGTGTGTTAGTGGCAGGGGAGCTTCCATGTCCTGGGTTTTCTACTCTTTCCCACTTCCCTGGCTCCTGCCCACCACCACTCACAGTCTCTCCCTCAGAGCAGCACTAGCTGCTTTTGCAGAAGCAGAGATCACTCGTGCATCTTTGTACATCTTGGTCCACCTTTGCTTTGAATCGAATGTTGCAAAAACATCAAGGCTTGCATGCAGGCCTGGCAGTAGCTGGTAGTTTATATTAAAAGAAGTTGAAGGTCTTTGCCTGATTAAAGCCCCTGAACTCCTGGCATTTTTTTCTTCTTTCACGTTTTTCTTCAGTTACATTGTAGATTATCTTGAAGCCAGCAGAGTTCAAAAGGTCTCTATTTAGATATGAATTACTTCATTCAGGAAGAAAGAGTAAAAAAAAGGAAGTTGCTTGGTACAATCTGGTACAATCAAGTATCCTGAAGGGGGAAAAAAAGCCTTAAGCTTTTGCATAGGCTTTCAAGGGCTCAAAGACTTCTTTTTTCTTTGGATATGTTGAACATCTTGAAAATAAACCAGGGTGTTTCAAAAGAGAAGATAGATGTGTCTGTTCAAATAGGCATTGCATTTGGAATTGGTGCCTCTGGTTGTTAAACAGAATCCTTGTTTAACGTCCTCATTAAGAACTGTGACTTACCACCAGTTTTATGAAGATCAAGTCATTTACTTTTAAAGTAAATTAAAGCAAATTTCTCTGTGGTGACAAGTCAATAAAACAATGGAAGGCTCAAGTTTTTCAATCACCCAACATCTGTTCCTTGTTTTCCTCTAGATGTAGATGCCCTGTGTTCAGCACTAGGTGAGCAGAGTGAGAGCCAAGAGCTGTAATGGTGGGGGCGTTATTTTAGATTTTTTTTTTTGTGGATGGTATGGGTTGGATTTGTTTTGGGTTTTTTCTTTCTTTGTTTGCTTGTTTTTTTCAACAAGGTGTTTGCTTAACACCATAAGATCTGTCCACTTTTGGAAAGGGTAATTTTGTAGTTTCCCATGGCAGCATGTTCAGAGCTCTGTTGACACCTGAGTGGTGACAGCTGATGGCTCTGAAGCTGCATTTCTCTGCTGGAAACACAGTAAGATATTGCAGGGTGGTGTAAGGGGTGAACCACTTCTCAGAAGCCCAGTCAGCACAAATGAGATCCCGTCTTTTGTCCGAGCCACCCACACCAGCAGCAGACACCTCTGAAGCTGAAGCATGTTCTCGGAGCTGTGGTGGGAACTAGGTTGTGTAAAAACCTCACTGAAACCACTTCCATGCTGTAGCCACACTTAACCTCTTTGTCTTGAAACGTTGTCTCAGAGAGAAGCCAGCAGATGAAACCCAAGGTATCAGGTCCATTTTACATTTCAACAAGTGCAGGATGCGAACGGCGCCGTGTTTGTTTTAAGGGTTCTGGAGGGTTTGGCATTTGCTGGTGTGAGAACTGGCTCCCTGCTGTGTGAAACGTTCACATGTGGATTTGTGCTGTGTGGGAAACACTGGCAGAGTGGAAAAGAGAGGGGAAGCTCTGCTGGGAAAGTAAGAGGGGGCTGAATATTATTCACTTGGGGCACAAGTCTTTTCCTAGTTCCTCTTAAGAGGGTAGTTTGTCTTGGACAGCATAGCATTGACTTTTGGAATGGTTGAGGAGGACAGGAAGTCATTACTGGATTCATATGAAAATTAGGGAGCTTAAGATCATTTTAGACATATTTAAAAAAAAAAAGATCAGTGAAAGTCCAGAGGCCTTTGCTGCTGAAACTATCACATCCTTTGAAATCTGCCTGCTCTCTCGCACATGGTAATGGAATCCATCTTCTGAGGTGTAGGTATGTCTTTTATCTCATCATGTCTTCTTCTGAGCCCTCAGGTTGAGGACATTTGGTGGGAGTGATTTGCCCTCATTCAGACCTTTATTTGTCCAGGAAATGGGCTGCTCTACTTTATAGGAAATGAGTAATGAGTCTCACCAAATTCAAGGTGCCTGGCTGTGGGAAGCAGGCAACTTCTCCTTTGAGTTTTTCTAGAAAGAACTGACAAATTCTTTGCATGCTTTTGTGATGCTACACTAGATTTTAATATACAGAAGCACATAGATTTATTGAGCAGTTCTTAAATCTCTGTTTAGTCCAAAGGATGAGTAATGTGACTGTATTACTATACTTAAAAATATACAAAAAACCCCAACCAACCAACCAACCAACCAACCAACCAAGAACCGACACCCAAAGCTCAATGAGTTTTGAATGATAAAAGAAATGGTAACATTTAGTCAATCCCAAGAATGGTTTGGTAATTGTTGCCTATTTGCAGTTTAATAACTGAATAAGGAAAAGTACAGATTTAAATTGCTTTCTCTGCTTTCTTGTCCACATAAAGTGGTGCTGCACTCAGTCAAAGGAGGAAGCAGATGAATCAAAGCCAAGATGCAGCTTTCTGGGGTATGAGCTGTCATGACATGGGGGCTCCTGCTCAGCCCCTCTTTTCCATGGTTTCAGTGGGCTTTGGAAGGATCTGTGATCATCGTGCTTGGACTCATGATATGCAGGAGATGTACACCTAAAGGCAGTGCACAGATGCCTCTTTGTAGGAAAAGTGTTTCCTGGGAGTACAGACCCATGGGGATCTGCAGCCAGCACACAGAAGGAGTCTACTGTGGGAAGGGTCATGGACCAGTACAGGAACAGCCATGCTGCTCCCAGTGGGGACATCTTGGCAGCTTCTTGCACCAGGGCTCTGGCAGAACCGAGGTCAGATCTTTTTAAGGAAGCTCATTTAAAACTGAGCCTGTGTTTTATTTTTTAAGTGTCATGGTGGTTTTATTTTTTTAAGTGTCATGGTGGTTTCTAGATGTCAAGAGAAACCAAGGGGATCAGGCCATTCAGTGCCAACTTCCTTCCTTATGTTGATGATTGATAGAGATGAATTGCCAAGTGCAGCACAGATTGATCTTAGTGCAGAGGTCTGTCTTCCACCTAAGGCCAGCAGCCCCAAGTGTTCCTGCCATGAAATGTCCTGTGAGAGGTCAGAAAGGGGATCTCCCCACATTGTAACAACAGGGTGTTGCAGCAACAACTGCCAGGTTTTTACTCCTTATTGTCAGTATCACTACTACTATTTTATTTATTTGGCAGGGCCAGAGGTAGGGACATACATCCTCACTTTGACCCTGACATCTCCAGGTCATATTCCTCTCTATCTCTTCCCTTCTTACTTTTAGTCATGTAAATAGAAGGAAACTGTGTAAAGACCTCAGAGTCAGCCCTGCCCACTGCAGACTGCTTCTTCCATCTCTCCTTTCAGGATTAAATCAAACTTTCACCAAACCCAGTGGAAGATCTTCTTTTGACTTTGGTGATGGTTGTTCTCAACTCTTACCACAACCATAGAAGTGTCTTAAAGCACAAATGGATATCCCTCAAAGGCATCCCTGTTTTGTGAGCATCTCCTGCTGCATGAGGAGCACTCTCCATTTCTTTGGGGTTCAGTGGGATGGTTGGTGCTCAGCTCCTCCTGGGAGCTGTTCAACCCTGGGCAGGATGGGACCATGTGTGGGGCTAATTCTGAAATCCATTTGTGTAACTGAATTCCCAGGTCATACCATTCATGTAGAGATCTGCTCAGAGGTGAGTGTGAAATAATAGTGCTTTACACTTCCTGGGTGTCTTTCATCTTTCCAAATATTTATTAAATAGCCCTCAAAACGCCCCTGTGAGGCAGATAAGAGATGGATGGATATGGCTCCTTTCACACACCAGTGGAACCAAGCAGCTGGCTGGTTGCTATAAAACAACCCTGCCCCCAGTGTGGGGCAGATTAGGAAGTGGATAACAAACATGTATCTTGTTGAGGGTGCAGGGAGAATTCAGTTAGGTGAAATTTAATTACCTGTGCTGGAGCTTGGCCAGAAAGTCGAGGCTCACCTCCCTCCTTTCTTTGCTTTCACTGTGGAGTCTGTGACTCCATCAAGTTCTCGTCCTGTTTGAAGTTTGATCTTGCACCTTGTTCTGGCTTGAGTGGATGTTGAACTCAGACCAGGGAGCCCTTTCTGGAACTCTGCACCTGTCAAAGATTTGCCCCTGTGCCTTTTTTCCGGACAAAGTTTTTACATTAAGATTCCCTCTCTGATATCACCAGGGCATTCTAGATGCACAGCACGAATTCTCTTTTGTTTGCCTTTGCAACGTGTAACTCTAGAGCATAAAATATTGAAGCTAGAACTCAATTTTTCCCTATTTTGTGTTAAGGTTTTTTATTAAATCTCCAGACTCTCTTTAAAGCTTCACAGAGAGCAATTTATTGCAAAGCTACATTTACCATATTTTATGTCCAGTGTAATTGCTTGTTTCATCTAATTCAGATTATACTGGCATATAAGAAAGACTATCCCAAGATAAGAAGAGATGAATTATTAATCAAGAAAGTTTTGGAATTAAGATTTTAAATGTACATTTCAGATATATGTGTAATATTTAGAAACAGATCTGAAAGGCTTGTGTGATGTGCTTTTATCAAATTTGAAAAGAAAATAACGCATACATCAAATGTTAGAAAGGAATTCACCAATAAGTCAAATCTGGAAATGGAAGTGATGGATAAATCAGGTTTAAAAAGGCAGACAACCAATATGTCTAGTGCACAGTGTGTTTATTAAAGTAAGGAATTGCTTGGATGTGAACTGAATCTGTGTGCTACAATCACATAATTAAATACTTGAAATCCTTCATAGCAAATGATATGTGCAGGTGCCTCTATACATGTGCTTCTATACATGTACACAAAATAAACACATGTATTCCTTTAGAGTGCTTTCAGCCACACTAACAGGACATTATATTCTAGGTGCACCCAGGATTTCAGTTTGAAATGTCTCTATTTCAATATTCTCATGTTACTGGACCTGAACACCTCATGTTTCCAGCTTTTTTATAAATAGCAATTGCTAGTATAGCCCAGATTTTAAAAATGATGGGACATGCCTTGTTCTGAAAGCTTTCTGCTTTTGTTTTCTGATTCTGATTGTACACTAGCAGCAACATAAACTCCTTTGGCTAATTCAAAGTGTTTTGATAGACAGCTTGGGCCCAAAGCATATTTTCAAGATCAAGACTATAAAAATCTCACTATGGAAAAATCATCATTTGCCTCACTGACTTTGATTTACATCTATGTTACAGAGCCATGAAATTTAAAATAAGATGATCTAAATTGTCCTATAATAATGTGGGCATGAACGTATACTCCTGGTGGCAGAGTTTCCCTGTCACTATACCAAATGAAATCTAGTTTTTAGTGCCAATCAGTTAGGCATCATTAACCCTTTAAGAATGTTATTAACATTCTCACAAAGCTTTTCATCAGGTAACAAATGTTTTCAGACTAAACTTATCGAGGTCAAAGAATCCAAGCCAGAAAGATTTAGGACCTTTTTGTCCTCTGCAATATTATGTATACACTCTCCATCACACCAAATATAAATTATTAGCAGTGTTTTTTAAAAGCTTGCAAAAATGTAGTATTTGAGTTAAAAAGCAGTCCTTCATAAGCTGTCTGCATGTGTTCCTCCCCCTCATCCCTTTTTTGCTGCATAGTAGAAAAATTGCTCTGTGCATGCATCCTCCAGGATCTAGGAATGAAAATTGCTTTGCATTTGCTATTACATTATGGTGCTCTCCATTCTGGCTTTTTTTTTTTTTTCTCAGTTCATGTTGTTCTTTTTGCAATAAGTGTATGTTTGAATTGAATTGAAGAGTAGCATATTAAAGAACTGGTTTTCATAGCTGTTTATGTCCTTTCATCCAAAGAAGTGTGAGAAAAGCAATCAAGGCTTTGGATTGACATGCTAAAGCAAGAACTATCAGAAAAAGCATCTTGCTGCTGGAGTGTGGAATATTTGCATATCCAGTGTGTTTGTATTAGATCAGATCAAACCAAGGTATTTATAGAACCAGCTTCAGCCTGTGGTCAGGCCTATAATGAACAACTGATTTAGTTTCAGGTAAAGTAATTATTAATCTGTTCCCCACAACTTTATGCCTCTGAATGTGTCAAAATGTAGCATCTATAACCCTGACTCAGTGTATTATTCAGACTTTCCATCACTCTGTTTTTCAGCAGATGGCATCTAGGTGACTTGCAGTCTTATGAATGGGATTTATGAAGTGAAATAGAGAGAAGCTTAAAAAGTAATTGCAGAGAACAGGAGGAAAAATTAGAAATTAATATCACTGTAGGAAATGGAAGCAGTGTCATGTGGAAGTGAAATTCTCAATTGGTAGCTTTTACATCAAAAGAGGTGCTTGATTTGTATTTATTGCAGTATAAATAATGTGATGCAGGCACTACTATTGTGTTCAGTAATTTTTCTTGCAGGCATTTGGGATGAACTTCCCATGAAAGACAAGTGAGTAAGGAGCTGTATGACTGCTACTCCTCTGCTCACAGAGAGCACTGCATCTTTCAGCTGAGATTTTGGAAAAGATGCTGCCTGTGCAGTTCAAGTAAAACATCCTGTATTTTTTGGCTCAAAATAGCTCACACTAAGGTTTTGCTGATGAATCGATGTGGCCCGTGGAACAACCTGAATTACTCACTGAGACAATGTGAATGTGTGTGAACTCAGGCTGGGTAAACACTCAGTTTTAAGGGAAGGATGAGAACTTAAAAAAATCAAGAGTACTGTTCCCATGACTGGCTGAAAGATATGTTTGAATGCTTTTGATGAATTTAAGCAATATTTAGAACAGCTTTGCACAGCAGCAATAGTACAGAGAGCAATTTTCTCTGGAAAAAGGGCAGTGGCAGGGGTAGCACAAGGGATCAACATCGTGGGTTACAACATCTCCACTGCTGAAATTCAACAGAAATAAGTGCCACATTTTGCTTAGGAGAAAGTTTAAAGCACCACTTTCTTTCTCTGAGGTGCCTATCCAGTATGAATCCTGTGTCACCAGTGAATAGAGAATCATGGCCAGCCCCAGGTAATCTGCGCTTAGAGCCCTACGGGAATTCCCATGGGGATATGTTAATCTGGACTTGCTGTATGTGTGCAAGTGACTGACTGTGGTGCAGTCATGATTTTGAAAGAAAGCATGGATATGACGGGTGATTTGTTCTTTCAGTGCTAGCTCTGCAGGTTTTTGGGACCAAAATCCCCATGTAAGTACAAAATTAACTTGATCTCCAGCTTGTCTGATTTGAGTCGGACTCAGCTGTTTGTGCCTAAGTGTGGACTTAACACTTTAACGAATCAAGATCTAAACTCACATCTTCCTAAGATTAATGCTCAAGAATGAAGAGGTTATTTGTCTGTCCTGGTGGAATCCTTTTTGGTATAACATATTTGACAGCTCTATGTAAATTCACAGCAGTGTACGAAATACTTTTCCTCATCATATACTGTCTTTGTCACCACCTTCTCTTAACCTTTATTTCAGTAGAAAAGAATATTTAGAAAAGCACTCTTGAATAATGGGCACTAAAAACTTACTGCTGGAAAACACAGAAATTGTTTTAACTAAATCTTTTTGAGGCTTAAGGAACTTCAAAAAGAAATTTGGAATCATAAAAAATACTGAAGGTATTCCTTTTTTTTGTTGTTGTTGCTTGAAGAATGAAAGTAATGGCTTCAAAATATGTGCACTGAAGAGAGGCTTTTATTCTGACAGCTTGTACATCAAGTTTCAGCATTAGGGGGTTTGAAATGGTAAAAGTTAGAATTTGATAAAACAAGCTTTTGGGGGTTCTTTCTCTAACAGATTCCTGCATGAAATATGAATCCAGAAAAAAAGATCATGGAAATGGAGTGGATGTTTTTAACTGTGTGGAACTGTTAAGAAAATAGTGTAAGATGTGCTTTGAGATAATATAATGGCAGGAATTTAGCAGTTGTATTGTCACTGTCAAAATCAGCCTATTTGTTGCAGTTCTATAGTGTTTAGGTGTAGGAAAACATAGAATTTCAACCCTTTCCCAGCACAGAAAGGAATGGTTTTGAAGTTTGATTAGTTTCTTTTTTTTTTCTTCAGATTTCCATTTTTGTACTCTTTCTACATTTCTCAAGCACTGTGACAACACCTGATGAAATGCAAAAGGTTTTTTAGTGTTTTTGGAAGTTTTCCATGATATTTAACATTAGTGAGATGAAGTACATTGCCATCAAAAGCAGAACTGGAAGATATTTTTCCCATATTGGCTGTTATCATGCAAGTCCTGTGTCCCAGAGTCTGGGACAGTGGATCTGTGGGACTCCAGCCAGAGAAGCAGGTTTGGATTTGCACATGAGTGGTTTCTCATGAAGAAGCAGTGTCTGAACATGGCTGAGGAGAGTGTGGTTGAAGCTTGAAAATTTGGCGCAGGTATTTCGAGAAGCAGAGCTGTGATGCCCAGCAGGAGTGTGGAGCTGGAGCAGGGATGAGGGGCAGCCCTGCTGTGAGCTGGGAAAGCTCCTTCTTCTGACTGGTGCTGAACACTTGGGTGGAACAAAGGTCAGGGGACATCCCCCAGCCTCACCTCAGGTTGAAAAGAAGGTGTAAAGAAAGAAAAGCTGCTCTCCCTTCCAGGATGATCCAATCTGATGGGTTGGGTCTTTCCCTAAGAGAGAAAGAGCAGAACCTGAATTTCAGGGAGAAGATGGAAGAGGTTGGAGCCATCGAGGCGATATCCATATCCCCTTCTTCTCAAAGAGCTTAGCAAAACAAAATAGAGAAAGAAAAGCCTCCAGCAGCAGGGAGTGAACGGCTGGAATTTCCTTAATATTAGCTGAGCTTTAGGCAGCAAGCCTTAACGTGGAGAATTATTTTTAATTAATAGCTTTTCCCCTACTTTGGAGCTCAGCGGGAGGATCTTCTTTGCATTGCACAAGGAGGGGAGATAGGAGCAGTCCCGGTTTTGTAACTGATAACTATTTCAGGCCAACTGCATTGCCTGGAATAACTTTGTATTCAGAAAAAAAAAGAACAAAATGTTACATCAAAAGATACCTCCTTCTGGTCCTTGGATTTAAATTGCCTCTCTCGATAAACCCGCAGCCTGACCAGAAATGAGTTGATGGATTTTTAAGAGTCTCCAAGCCAAATTATTCCCTCTCTCATTTTCTTCCCTCCTCTCTCTCACCTCTGTGTTATCAGTATGGCATTTGGCCCTACGAGGGGAACTTCTGAGGATGCTGAGTGATCACAGCTCTGCCAGGATCTGAGGCTCCGGGGCATGTGCTGGGTGGCAGGGTCCTTTACCCAAACTAGTCCAGATCCAGATGGAAAAAGAGGCAGGAAGGTGTTGTGAATTTGTATTACTTTAACACAATGGGTTTGTTCAGAGACAGTTTTCAGGCAATAAATGGCTCCTTTGTGTTCCTTCCCTCCCCGTGGTCGCTTTCAGAGCTGTATATGTGCATATCATTTTGCCTGTGTATTAACAAGCAAGAAGGCTCCCTGGCTTCAGGCTCCCTCCTCCTCTTCCTCTCCCTCTCCTTCTCCCCAGCTTACAACACCCTCTGGTCCAGCACACAATTAAAACAAAATTAGCAAAATAAGTACAAGTTTATGAGGTGGAGGGAACAAGAATCCTTTATTTTTGCTTCTCTTATTTGGAGGATTGTAAGAGGCTGAAGTGCCTCTTTTTATGAGCGGCTTCCTGGGAGTCGGGACATTTGCTTGTTATACTGTGGCACTGTAAGAGGGTGATCGTCATGGACTATAAAGTAACGGGAAGTCTCACAGCCCCTCCAGCTCTGTAACACAGTAGCTTGCCTCACACAGGAGAGAGGGATTTATAGCACTGCCTGGTATTTTTTAACATATTTTGTCTGCTTTTTATTTACGACCCAGCCCAACAGTTCTTACTTTGTCCCCTGCCTCCCTGCCCTCCTATCTTAATTCTGCCTGTTCCTTGTAGTGTATTGAAGCCCCAGAATGGTACAAAAAAATGTCACTTTAGGTGGAGAAGCAGCACGGATAAAGGTTGAACTTTGAGGCGAGCACATCCCCCCTCAGGCACTAAGTGCAGGATAAATATCTGCTTTTCTAGACTGTGGGGAAGAGAAGGTGAGGATGGAGCTGGGAGGAAGAAGGAAGAATATGAAAAAGAGTGTTTTCCTTGTTATCAAACTTGCCAAGCTATTTTCCTTATGAGCTTTTGTTAAAGCCCAGTGTCTTTCTCTTATTTAAATAAGTCTAATCTCTGAAGGAGTTCTGAGTTGCTGCTTTTCAAAGCAGTGGGGTGTAGTTCCGTTTTATTAGCTGTCATTGAAGATCTGATGCAGTCATGTCGGAGGCTATAAATGCCTTGATGCTGTCAAGCCAAAGCCGTTGTGAGCGAGGGTGGGTGCCTGCTGTCCCTGGCACTGCCTGCAGAGTCAGTGTCTTCCAGCTGCTGGGGCTCACAAGCAGCATTTCCCAAATTTTGGCCTGGATTTGGCAGCATTCACGGGTGGCCATGCCCTGGTGGGGTTGGAGCATTAGTAAATCAGAATTAGTATTTACGAGAAGAAGGCAGAAGATTGTGAATGATGCAGGCATTGCCTTGATAATTAAGTAGCTTTTGGGAGACCTTGTCTCTCTGTTAGAATTGGATCCTGGTTCCAGGTCTCTTCCATTTGCTCTGATGAAGCAGTGTGGCATCATGCTGCTGACCACGACTCGGTTTTGGGATTATCTGCTCTCATTGAAACAATTCCCTCAGAAGCTGCAGCGATGAGTTAACCATCTGGGGTCAAGAAGAGGACATTAAATATAATCAGCAGCTCCCTTAATCTTAAGAGGAGAATCCTCATTTGCTTAAATGTGTGTGCTGATCAAAGCATGATAGAAGCCAGGATGTGATACAAGAACTGCTATTTCCCAGGAAGGATTTTTTTTTGCTCCTCTTTTTAAGGGCAGAAGGGAAAAGCACCATGAATTTTGAATTGTTGGGACTTTTTCTCTTGTGGTTCAACTAATGCAGTGAACCAACTGCACTTGACCAGTGCTTATACATGTTAACTATCAGCTAACATAATGTGAAGCCCTAGGAAAATAGGTTGTAGCACAGATGTAAGACACTGAAGGAAGACAGTAATTTTTTCCTGTAGATGGGAAATGCATATGTTGCCTCACTCACTTGTCATTACTGAAACTATAGGTAGGGACAAAAATAGAAACTACTGACAGCTTGATTTCTTCATGCTGGCACTGCTACAGCAGAGCTCTACAAGACCCTATAAATATGCAAGCGAAGGGAAATCCTACACAAGTGCTATCATACTGCTATAGGACTGAATAGAATTAGCTTTATTGCAACCAAACAGTATGGATGGAGTCTGCTTTTCAGAGCTCCCCTATCTCACGAACAATGTAAAATGTGAACCAAAGGCAGCTAATCTGGCCTGTTTACTGGGAACAGTTCCAAAATATATTGTTGGAAATGACTAGAAAAAGCTTTGCACTGCACAGCCCTTATGGAGCAGCCCTTTCTTCCTTTTAAAGTGAAATGTCCTTGCAGAAATTAAACACTATTTAATTAAAAAAAAAAAGGGGGGGGCGGGGAGGAGGCTGTGGGGGAGAAGGGATCACTGTGGCTTAAACCACTTACTAAAATTTGTGAAAGATTCAGCATGCATTGAAAATGCTCCCCCTCCCCCAAACCTAAACCAACAAAAACAAGCCAACCCCATGAATAGCTCTTCCTAGCTTCCTGCACATTGAATATGTATGTTAAAGGACAAGAAGCCAAGAGTCACTCTGTTTTGCTTTGCTTAGAATATTTTTTCTGTGAAAATATTTCATATTTCATTTTCATATTGCTATTTTTGATATGTCAAAGTCAGGGGCCATGCCAAGGAGAGACTGGCAAGCTGGCCATGGAGGAGATTTCTGCACAGTGGTGCACAGAAGCAAGATGTGCCCCACTGTGTAAATGATGCTCCCTGCACCTACGAGCATGGTTCAAAGGGTTTTACACAGCAAGAGCAGAAAATGCTGCTGCTGGGTCTGGGAGGGGAGTAGGTGGGGTAAAATGAGTCCAACAGAATTCAGGGTAAATGGACCCCCAAAATTAGGAAGTACTCATTAGGCATGAAATCCTGGAACTTTTCTCAACAGAACAGAAGATATTACTTGTGCCATCTTGTGAGCCCTGCCTAGTGTGTCTCCCCTCAAGAGGACTCCATAATCCTCTTACTTTCATTCACATCTCTAAAGTGGCTCCATCTCCCTCATTTTTCTAAGCTGCTGTTGTAAGTTTGCTTCATGATTTAGCTGCTCTCACTTTTTTTTTTTTTTTTTTTTGGAAGGTGGCAACTGATTTGTCCTTGTTAGAACTGAGCAGTGTATACAACTACAGAGTAAACATTTCTATCTTCCTCCTGGTTCAGGAAAAAAACCTTGACCCCCATGCCAGCAGAAGTGAAATGTTTCCAAAACACACAGGCAACTGGAGATGTGACTGTGTTTAAAAGCCTCCAATTTAAACACAGTTCTCCAGGAAACCATAACCAGGGGAAGATGACTCGTCTCTGATGAGAGGTTTGACTCTGTAACAATTTGTTGGCCCACCTGTACATTATTTTATTGTCTGTACCATGGAGCACTTTCCTCTTAATATGTCTGATAATAAAAATCCCACAGAAGTTTAAATTAGCGTGAGGCTCAGCAATCAGGCTTAGCTGTGATCTGGGGTCATTGACTCTCATATCAAATCATGTCATCTTCATTAATAACTGAACCATTGACCCTGAAACTCAAGGAGCTTTCCTACGATTTCCTAAAATCTGGAGTTTTTATCCTGTCAGCCACAAACTCTTATGAGGCAGTGAGATTCCCACTGGCTGGCACTGTCCTCCTCCCAGGTTCTCAGCTCTAATCTGGCTCCTGGCATTTTTCACATTGTACCATGTAGTGGATACTGCACAACTGCCACAAGCTGAGGCCATGCAAGGGTGAGCACCAAGCAGGCTCCTGCCTGTCCAGGTGCAAGGTGTCCACTGAGGGGCTGCACATTTTCTTTTTTAGAGAGCTGACCTTCTAAACTGATCTGATTACTGCCAGTATTCATAGCAGAGAGAACAGAGATGGACCTGTACTTTCATTGTCCTGTCCCACACCGAAATCTCCCACATCCCTCCCCCAAAATCTCTCCAAAGCTGCTAGAAGTGAAGAGTTCAGTAGTTTAATTTTCTGTTGTCTTGCCAAGTTAGAATGGGATTAAATGCTCTCAAGGTCTCTGGACTATCACTTTACCCAAAACATCCATCCCAAGCATTCAAAGAGGCATAGAGGCTCTGCATAGCTATTTATTTTAAATGCCTGATTAAAATTTCATGAAAACAGGAAGTCAGGGGAAAAGAATAGATTGCAAGAACGAAGAAATCCAGGGCTTTGTCATTTTTAACTCAACACACAACATTGAAGAAAAAAAACCCAACACCCAGCACATTCAATTGTAACTGAGAAATATTTTCACAATTGTACTGAGGCCACTAATAGCATATTTTGTCATTGACAGGGGAGTTTATAACTAAGAATTAAACTAATTTTTTTACTTAACTTATAACACAATTTTGATTCTGTTTGTAAATTGTCACCTTAAGGTAACCTTAAATTGCTGTACTTACAACCTGCAAACTTTAAGATTTTTTTGGATACTCCATTGTTTTTTCCTATCTCAGCAGCAATAAATATTGCAATAACACATCCTTAGCCGAGCAGCAGCTCTTTTGTCCTGGTATCTTTCTGGTTTTCCATTCTTAAGCATATCTAATCATCCAAATGTATGGTGGGGCAGAGACAAAAGACTGATTTTTCTGAATATTAGTCACATGCAAAAGACCTTTATGATTTTTCTAGCTTCTAGAGTTCATTTTTCCTGTACGTAGCTTGTATGTTTTTATATTTCCTATATGTCCTTGTTTTGCAAGAAAATATCCTCTTTGCTGAAAACATATGAATCACAAACAGTGTTTAGCCAGGCTGCATTACAAAAGGATTTAGAGTCTGTTGAAGTCTTCTTGCCTTTTTTTGCTGTGGGAAGCAGGACCCCCATTAAGAGGCTGCAAATGCCCCTTAGCCATTTTCCAGTACTGCTGTCACCTTGACTACCCGTAGGTAGTCGTGGGGTACTTACAAACCATCAGTGTCCCAATCTGTTCTCATGTACCAACCCCATCAAAAATAGATGGATGTTAAAATTCTGTATTAGCCTCTCACTGCAAAGGCAGCATATGTAGGTTCTCAGCTAGGGCATCCGGTGGCTCTGGATATGGTATAATTATGATAGCTTAATGACAAAATAAGTTTTCACTTGCCAATGTCAAATTAATCCTGTCAGTACATACGTCACTGCAAGTGCATTGCTCAGTGTACCCTTACAATATGCATAATACCATGTCTCCTTGCTTCTGCTTCTCATCATGTGGTCCTCTTGGTGCAGATGCTGTTCAGCCACTTAAAGAGCTGTAACGCTACCAGGGGAAAGAAGAAAAAAAACCCAGTATGTTATACTGGAACAAATATAATGAGCCTAAAACCTTGGAAGCCTTCCTTTGTTCATCATTCTTTCTGCAAACAGTCACAGCCTTGTGAATTTCTCTATTATTTCAGCTGTAAAAATCATATTGAAATTTGATGGGAATTATTTCTAGAGGTAGTTAATTGGCTGACTAGGTGTATATGTGAGGAGAGGTAGCAGGGAGCCCATAAATGACCTTTTCCCTTGTTAGATTGCTCCCTGGCCAGCTGGACGTTTGGTATCCTAAGGTGAAGAGTTTTGTAAATTATAGTTTCACGGCTTTGCCCCTTTACAACAATTTCTCTGTGTTAATTCACCATGTCGAGAGGAGGAAAGAAAGTCAGCTGCTGCAGAATATCCCTTATGCTTTAAGAAAGCATGGCACTAATTGCTGGGAGACTTTTGCTAAACAAAATCCTGTGTGGCTTGGTCCACGCCTGCACACTCCAGTCGTCCCCGCTCCGTGCCAGCATGTCACAGGTGCACACCACAAGGGACAATGCAGCAAATGTAATTGGGAGGCAGGTGGCAATAGCTTGGACTCCGTAACATATTCATCCCAAGGTGCACTCGTGCATCTGTTAGAAAGTGAAGTATTTTTTGTACATTTTTTTCCTGTAATTCAGTTGATCTAACAAAGATTTGAGCTGTAGGAAAATATTTCCCATCTCCTGAACACAACAGTGAGAAAGTTGCTAAAAGTCCTTGGTGATCACAAGCGAGGTGGGGTGGAGGCTGCTGATCTTAGGGAAAAAGCGAGGGGTTGTCACTTTACATAGAAGTGGGTCAAGTGTTTTTAAGACACTTGAGAGGGCTTTTTCCTCCTTTGCTATCACTGTAATATCAGCACAAACTTTTCCTTTCTAGATACGAGCCTTTTGTAATTGCATTAGTGCTGTGTGCTCTGGCTGAGCTGGTCACTTGCCTGTGCTCAACCTTCCCTGCATCTTTCCAAGAGCCAGAGCAGAGCCTCTCATTATGGGAACCTTTGTGTTTCTGCTCTGAGTCCTAACAAAGGGTGTTTATTCCCTCTCTAAAACATAGAAAGGACCCCAAATTCTTGCACTCTTAGAGGGAGCCTGAAAGCAAATCTTGCTGAGCTGAACTGCAGCAATCTCTGGGGTGGAGTATAACAGCTATAGTGCAGCATACAGAATCCCTCTATAGGAGAGAGAGGCTGGTGCCAATTCGGCAAAACTGTGGGGAATGGGATTCAAATGAGCACAGATGTGACATTGCTCACAGATAAAAACAAGCAGCACAGTGCTGCAAAAATGCATGTAGGTTTTAGTAGCCTTTGGTGGACAAAATACTGCTTTTCTATGAAGGATACCTAAACAAGGCAAACAACATAGAAATTATATCACATATTTTGAATGCCACATGCTTCCTAATCCCTAGGGGAGTATTTTCCCCATCTGTCTCAGTTCCTAACTCCACTACTCAACTCTCCTTTTTATCTGGAGTTGGGTCCAGCCATAATCCAGAGCTCTTTGGGGTGATTTGCATGTGAAGCTGCTGGGAGGGTCCCACTGCTCCTTTCCCAAGGTCTGCTCCAGCCTCTCCTGGCGGTTTGCAGACTTTGTCCTCCTGCTGCATCTCTGGCTCTTGGCTGGCGGCAGGGCCAGGTTAACTGAAAGTGTGAGGTTTCGATAACCTGCAGCAAGTGTTTTCCGTCTCCCAGGAGAGAGCTGCGCTGGAAAACAATTTGCAGAAGACAGGACAGAGATCTGGTGTCATTTTTGGTGCAGCTACTACAGTTTCTTGCTGTGAGCCCTTATCAGTGGAGCCCTTGTAGAGCTGCTCATCAGCAGAGATCCTGCGGGCGAGTGCAGCATTATTGCTTCGTCCCATGTGGCTTTTTTTATCAGTGCTGTTCTGGCTTCTAAACCTTCTGTTGATGCTGTAATTGGGTACTTTGGGGTGGCTTGGCTTTTTTTATAGCATAAGTTAAGTTTTTAGGCTGGGCTTTAGAAATAAAATAAAAAGAAAGCAAAAGAAAGCAAAATAAAAGCAAGTAGAGGAAAGGAAATGAAAAGAAAGTAAAAGAAAGTTAAAGGAACTAAAATGAAAGGAAGTGAAATAAAATAAAATTAAAAAGAAAAGTAAGCATCTGTAGTTAAAAGGAAAGAAATGAGGTTTAATTTATTTAATAAATAAATTCTACTTCTATTTCTTGGAGTGATCTAGGACAGCTGATGGAGATTGACACTCTTAAGTTACATGAATGTTTTGAACGTGTAAAGAATCCTATATAAATTCAGCTTGGTTTGCTGTGATACACTTTCCAAATTAGGATACTGTGGAGCAGATTGTGAAATGGTGATTTACATGACTTGAGGATTTTGCTCCTTGTGATTAAACACAATAGCACTTCCTTTAGTTCCCTTTAGAATGCATTTTAAAAAATGTATTTAAATGTATGTAGAAATGTATTTAAAATGCACGTTATTTCCACAAATATAAAAACATCAGGCAAAAAAGTGCATTATTGAGTGCTGTGTAAACTACAGCTGAGCATCTCTAGAATTGCAGCATTCTAAAGGAGGAAATAAAATTACAACCATATTCAAAGTACCTTTTTTTTTTTTTTCTGGCAGGAAAGTGAAAACATGGAGTTTTGTTGGCTCATTCTTCCTTTTGCAAAGGATTTAGTGCTGAGCTTTTACCTCGCTACATGATATACTGCAGTGAAATGCACAGAAATTTGGGATTAGATATGAGTTGTAACATCGAGTAAATTTTATGTTGAGAAATTTAGAGCGTGCCAAGCAGCCAGCTCCTCGGACAAAAGACTAACATGAATAGGTTAGAGAATTATTAGCCTCTAATAATAGATGATATACTATATATCAAGTAATGACTACTTACTATCCTGCATTTATCTGTTACACGATGTCCTTTTTAATTATCTACCCTGCCGCCACGGGGGCTGGCAGCTGGTGCAAGAAATGCTGCAAAGCTCATGCCTTCTACCCTCGTAAAATGGAAATATCTTCCCAATCTGTGCCCTTGCAGTTGTTAAACATGGGTTTCCTAGGGAAAAAAAAAAAAACCATCCAAAGCACATCTTTTTCGGACAGTAGTTTTTAAGGATGATTGTGTTACTGAAGTAGTTTTTCAACACACTTCTATCTAGTGGAGAGCAAAACTCTACCCGACTGTGGCTCTTCCCTTCAGATTTTAATCCCTTCTGCTGCTTGTCTAGGTGAGGAACGGATAAAAATAGATTGTTAGATGAGGCTGTTGCTTTTAATTATATTCATAATGAGCATTCACCATCCTTAATTCAATAGTGCAGTATAACGGGGAGGGCAGGGTTGTTTAACCTCATTTCCTAAGGAAATGAGGCATAGAGCATCCCACCACCCACCCACCTGGACTCAGGCGTCTCCTAACAACTTGTGAATGCTTTCTAAGTGGGCTTGAAAGGGGACAGACATCTCAAAGGTTACATTTTCTCACGGAAATTGGGATGAGTGCAGAGAAAAGCTCCACATTGGTGTGCCAGGCAGGTAAGTTCAGTCATTATCCCTGCTGATGGCAGCCCGTGGCCAGTGACATCCCCTGCCTGCTGGGCAACAGCAGGGCTGGAAGAGCTGGGTACCAGGCTTGCTGCTGGGGCTGAACATCGGGATGGGCAGCACTGGGCAAAAACAGAGGCAATTGCTTTTACTGGCAATTTGGTTTTGGGTAGGAGCATAAATTCTGGGAACCTCATTTGGCACATTCTCCCTGGTGTAATGTCAGTGCAGGCAGCCTCCCAGTTTTGGTGAAATCAGAGCAGAGTGAGGAGCTGGTTTGCTTTCTGGGAGCAGGACAAAGCTCAGTGAAAATTCACCACTGTGCTTTTGGACCTGCAGTGTTGCAGGGGACCTTTCCCACGCTGTACCCCCAAAAGAGCAGTTCTCCCCCCTGCTTCCCTCCCTCCATCTGCTCCCACACCGACTGCTCTTGGAGCTGGCAGCACATTAATAAAAAAATGTAAGTTTTATGGGACAAAGTAAATAAGGCAATTCATATATCATTCCTAAGACACACAGAAAGGAGGCAGAGAAAAATAACCAACCGATATTTTATATGAGGATATTTCCATGAGTCAGCTCATTTTCCCATTTCTGGGCTTCCAGCTGCAAGCTCTGCTGTGTTGGCTTATCTTCTACTCGAGGCCTGGCATGTGCCAGAAGTAGCTTATAATTGGCTGTGTTTCCCCTTTGTAAATGGTAATAATAGAGCCTTTATCAGCAGAGAATGGCTAAAAATTTGGATGTCTTTAATTTCATCACAACTTGTAATTTTTTTCAGGTCTAATATTACACAAATAGATCTCAGAGCTCCTTGTTCAGGTTGCAGGGTTGAGAGCAGAGAGGCTGATTTTGTAGGTGGGATATTGAACTGCCTTCAGATGTTCCCTAGGCATGGCCATAGAGCTAAATTTATCCTTTAACCTTTGTTGCAAGAGTTTCATTAACCCCTTGGCTTAAGAAAAGTCACAGTAGTTGTGGCTCAGCATGGCTGGGGGAGGCTGATGCATTTCTTGTGGCAGCCTTGGTGTTTATTGCAGGGCAAAAATGCAAGGTATTTTCAATGTATTTTAATTCATTTGAGGTTTTCAATGAACTCACCTCAGCCTCCTGAACTCCTCCTGAGATTGCTTCCTGTGGATTTCAAAATGACTAAATTTAGCTGGCTGGGGGGGGGAGAAAGCAGCTCATTCAATATGATTTCTGAAGACAACTATGCAAGCTTTATAGAAAATGAATTTTAAATTTCTACATGGCAGAGAATTTGGTTGATCATAGGCATGGGAAGGATGTTGCAAGATTTATTTGGCCAGTCACAACTTGAATTTTGAATAAATTCTGTCAAGCTGTTAAAAAAAATATGAAAATACATCACTTGACACATTTAAATCACAAATATGTTTGAGGGGAATTGCAATCTGCTCAGAGATGTCCTGCGAATAAAAAAGATTTCACATGTGTTTAATATATTCCTTTTTGAGGAATTAATTGTCCACCAGCCCTGACAAGCATGGGGGATGGAGGAGCGGAATGGGAGCGATTTGCAGTTCTTAGTGGGAATTAGTGGCATGACTATATTATAACAATCATAATTAAGCTTTGTACTTGAACAGTGCCTTTCCTTGGGGAATCTCAAGGCACTCTGTCAAATTTATGGGGAAATCCCAGGGAAATAAGTGATTTCCCTGCAGATCCGCAAAAATTCAGTGGCAGATCTGTGAGCAGACCCCAGGTCTCCAGTGTCCTGGAATCTGGCTCCAGCTCACAGCAGGAGCTGCCTGATTCCTCTGTCACAAACAGGGCAGGACTCAGGGGCTCCAGGAGCATGGCTGGGGTGCAGGTGGGTGCTGGGGGCTCTGGGGACAGCAGGGACAGGCAGCTCACACCAGACAGCCCTTCCAGCAGCACCCTGAACCTCAATAAAAATAACAGTGGGAAACCACATTTGGATGTTGCTGTACGCTTGGGAGAATCCTGACTTCTCCATGCCTCAGATTACCCACCTCTACAGATAATATGGTGGCACTGTGGGAGGACTTGTGGTGGTGGATTTTTCATGACCAAAAAAAAAAATAAAATCAGGAAATCTTACGTAAGGATGTGGTGCATTGAGCATCATTTGAAGTTTTTCGTCAAAGCTGAAGTCCTTATCAGAAAAATGTGCTCTACTTTATCTTAAAACTCAGGGTTTGTGCAAGAAATACACAATTTGTGTCATGAAGAAGACTCTGATGAGATGGTCACAGGGGTCTGTTCTGTTTAAAATCCCTAAGGCTAAAATTTTGTACAACTTAATGTTAGAAACATTGCTTTGAAACCTTCAGAGGCAAGGTCCCTTTGGACTCAGTAGGATGAATTGGCCTCCTCGAGTAAGCTGAGTTGAATTTTGTGCGTAAGACGAGGAACATGTTACGTTATGGGTTTATTTGCTCCCCTGGCTGGTTTCACCAGTTTGTGCAGCCTCATGAAAAAACCAAACAAATTCACCTGACTGCACAGACAGAGCAAAGCTGACAGTAAGTTTTTCATCTAAGTGCCTGCAGAGGATAACAAAATGTTCAAAAGACAACTGGACTTAACATTATAGAGAATGTTTAAAGTAAGCAGTAAAACATTAAACATTGATTTGTTGTCTTACTGGAAGAAATAGAGAGATTTAACAATAGTGGTTAGATGCTGAAAAGCACAGCTCCAGTGAAGATGCCCATATTTGCTCTGAATAAATCATCTCCCTCCTGGGAGCAGGCTGAATGTAAAAGGGAACAGAGTTATTGGCCTCTTTTGTTAGGCCCAGGCTACTCATTTGGCTTGGTGATGGGCAAAAGGATGTTTTTGGGTCTGTGTGAAGGAGCCTGTCAAGGAGCAATGGGCAGTGCTCCCTGGGTGGGAGCATGTGGTGCTTCAGAGGGAGATGAGTTGTTGATGCCATGCAGAGAAATCCCTCCCCTCTGCCCTGGGGCCAGGGGTCATGGCAGTGGCCTGGCAAGGGGCATCTCCCTCCAGCAGCACTGCTGGCAGCTCTGCAAGCCTCGGGTCAGAGGACCAAGGGTATCCCACCAGAACTGGGACAGTTGGCAATCCTTGTTCTTGTGCAGACTGTGTGAAATGCACACCATTCCCCAGAGCTTACAGGCACAGTTACAAATGAAGCAAAGATGGCAGGAATGACATTCCCTTGCTAATTATAGTGTGGTCCCATCTGTATATTTGGTGTTATGTCACCAACTCCAGCCTGCTTTTTTCTAGCAGGGAAATACTGCTGCAGGTCGAAGCTCAGCACAAAAGGCTCAAGACCTCTAGTAAGCTATAGTTGCTTGTTTAACAGGGGAGAAACTCTATTTTTAAGGGCTATCAGTTGGAAATCTGAGACTGCATTGGCTAAGGTGCTTTTTGGGTAATTCAACAGCCCATGTTTAAAAAGCACTTGGGTGTGGATAAACATAACAGAGTTCAATGGCTGCACATTTCATTGAACCCCACTGGCTCCAATGGCACCTTGTGCATGGCAGCAAAGCTGTGAGCTCAGGTCCATCCCTCCTGCATGGAGAAGGTGGGAGAGCAATTATCTCCCTGGCCATCAGTGCTCTTCTTGGCTGCAGACTTTTTGGATAGTAGATAGTCTGTGAAGAGTTTGGGCTGTGGGACCTCTGCATTACTTCTCCAGGAATTCCGTCAGAAAGATACGAGGACAGACACCACCCCACTGGATCACCATGGGGTGTTTCCTTTCAATCCTTTAGAGCATCTCATGTGTCCTTTTAGGGACCCAGATACAGTTCTCAAGTCCATGTCCCTGTTTCTGTTGGTGGAGTTTCCTGGCTCCTTCTTGTAAAATGGTCGCAGTTAGGACCTTAAATTTGCTCATGGAAGATGCCATTTGTTCCTCTGAAGGAGCCCATGGGGTGCTTCATTCTTGCACGTGGTACTTGTGAGCAGTATTGGTGAGCCTCATGCTAAATCATACAGGACTGAGATTTTTAATTAGGCTAGAGGTGGGAGCCTCCAAATCTCATGTGATTAGAGAGTTCTCATAAGTTTTACATTTATTATATAGTCCAATTAGCATATTTCTTACTTTAATGTCTCTATTGCCCTGTTCAATGTTGAAAATCCAAAAATAAAAGCACTTGCTTAAACATGAAAGCCATGAAGTGAAAATAGTCCAGAAACAAAAGTAAAAATGGATGTTCCTAATTTAATTCACTGTTTGGACTAAAAACAATTAATGAAACTTTGGCAAAACAAGAAAACACCATAAATAATGACAAGGAAACTAAAATTCATCCACCTCTCCCCCTCCACTGGTTGTGGGAGAGGCAAAAGGAATTTTAAAAAGTCAAATAAGGCTTTAAGCCATTCCAAAAGCAGGCTTGTGTGAGGAGGTGGAGAAGCACTGTGCAAAGATGAATCTCTCAGGACTTGTCCCGTGAGGTTAAAGCCCCTCTCTGTCCCCTGGTTTGCTGACACATCCCAAGGGTGTTTAGTAGAACTCATGTGCAGGAGGGGAAGCAGATCCTCAAACAGCTTTATGGGTGAGGAGCTGCCACATGAAGGCCACGGTGTCTCTAAAAGTCAAGGAGAATTTGTACCAGCAGAAATAGGCTCTTGGTTTCTTGTCATGCAGGAAGCCGTTGGTGGAGCCGGAATTTAACAAGTTCACAACTTAACAAGTCCCAGCCTAGTGTCTGGACTACCAGAATAGATTTTTTTCTCAAATACCCTCAATCGCTCAGTGCTTTTGTCAAATTTCTGTCTCTCTATACTCAGTGTCAGCCTCAGCTTAACAATGAAGGCAGTCCCAGAAAACTCCTCACAAATAAGCAATCTATGCTCCCTGTTATGAAAGCAACCCCCTACTGTCTTGTATATTAATTCTATTCTTGTGGGGTGCTGTAGAGGTTGAATTTTCTCTGCCTAGCATGGTAACTTCCATTCTTTCATTTTTTTAGGAACCTCAAGTTTCTGAAAGGCTTAGAGTGAGCCATGAAAGCTCCACCTCTTTCTTGGCCCTGTAACCTGTGAGCAGTTCAGCTGAGGCTAGGGGATTTGTGTATAATGATTTGGGAAAGTTGTGAGTATAAATAGTAAGGAATTCGAGATGTTTTTCCCCTCTGTAATTCAACACTCAATAGCTTCCCCTTCCACCCTGCACATAAGGTGCTGTACCAAAACCATGGAAAGAATTTGTGGAGCTTCAGATTAAGGAAGTTCATAAGCTTGCAGGCTTTTTTCTTGCTTGCTCTTTTAAAAAATCTTATAATATCATCTCCTCTGAAGAATAGCAGAGCTAGAGGACTTTACAAATTTTCACCAGATCCTCTCACCAGAAGCATGTGCCCCAGGGTAGAGGCAGACAGCCCTCAGATCTCTTATGCACAGTGTGGTAAGGGCAGGAGCCTAGAATAAGTGTTCAACCTCAGCTTTTTCCTTTCTTTTTTCTCCTTTCTCTTTCTGGTAGCAGCTATTGCTGAGAGAATGTGTTCAACCTTCTCTAAGCTCCAATCTGAGTCTTCCTTCCCCTTCCACATCTCACTGGTATACAGGGTCAAAGTATTGGGCTGTAGCACACAGAGTAACAGAATAATTTAGATTGAAAAAGACCTCTCACATTATTGAATCCAAGCTCAAATGACCAGGGTCATCTTGGCCCCAGCTCTGTGAAGCAATGCCCATTCCTGGAGTCCCAGGACAAGATATTCCTGAGCACAGAGGTTGCCGTTGCTTCTGGAAGCAGTGCTTAGAGCTGGGGACACCCTGGCCTGGACATGTCTGTAATGACAAGTTTGCTTTTAAGTGCCCCACAGGTTCCTTTTATCTCCATAGACACCTTTGTCTTAATTTCTCCTCTGCTTTAAACCCTGCACAGAAAATGTAATGTAAACCTCAAAACAACCTCATTTATTTGAACAGAAATTACATCTCTGAGCAGTATCAGTGCAAATTCTCTGTAGCCCCTGTGATTTTAGCCCAGAGATGGGTCTTAGCTCTGCACTTCATCCCCAAAGCCTGATTGAAAACCCCTGGTACAGCTCTCCAATTATACTGACTTGGGCATAGATGACAGACAATCACAGCATATATTCGTGTGCATTCATAGCCAGGCATTTGATGTATGGCTTCATTTTTGAATCTTGACTTTTGACCATGATATTTGAACATGCAGATTTACAAATCAGGCCCCGGCATTATTGTTTAAAGAACCCTCAATGCTTTTGGTAAAAACCTGAGTAAGTATTTGTTATATTTAGAGGCAATTCTGCTTATTGTCTCTTCATACCATAAGCTTTTCACTGACCTAGATTTTGCTATTTCATTTTCCATTTGCTATCCCACAGTACATTTGCATGGAAAGAAAGTCTTTTGTCTTCTAGTGTTCTCTTGCACTTACTATTGCATCCACCAGCCAAAATCACACTCACTGCCCTGTGATGGTGTGAGGAGCTTCACTGGAAGTGATTGTGTGGCTGAGGATCCTGCCTTCAAACTGGAAGTAAAAAGCTATTGCAGCTTTTAGCTTTGTAGAATCCTTGGGCTGAAGAGTGCTGGAGGACCAGCCCACAGCAGAAGAGCGTGCAAAGAGGAATGGTTTGTGTGTTTTCCAGCAGTAGCAATTTACAGAAAGAAAATGGACAGAGTCAGAAACTGGCTTCCTTTCAGTCGGAGGGAATAGTTCTCTCCCCTGGATGTATATTACAGCTATAGCTAAAGACACAAAACAACATCTTGATTTTAATTCTGGTTTCAGTTTCAGCATGTCATTAAAGAGATACCTGTATTGACAGGAAGAGTTGTAATGCTTTTGGGGAGTTGTTATTATCGTATTACACGATTATGGTGTTTATTGCGGTGGTGCCTTAGGGCTGAATTTACAAACGCTGCGGATGGATTACATGGGTATTATGCTGCACTCAGACATTTTGCTGCATGTTCATGTTGAAATCCTGTGAACTGGACAATGTAAACAAATTAACATTATCAGGGAAAACCTGTTTTTTAAGTGAACTTTCCCTACAGACTATACTTGGCCAAAGGACACTTGCTCTTGCTCTCACATCTCCTGCATCTCAACCACGTTCAAAAATGTTTTTACTAGCACATGTTAGCCAAAACCTTATCTTTTTCAGAAAAAAAAAAAAAAAAGCAGGCATGTTTTAAAATGCATTTGATCCAACCAGCTAGTATATTTTTAAACACGACAGTGTTATGTTTAAGAGTGTGTTAGCATATGTCAATTAACTTGTTTCTGCAGAGTGCTGACAGAAGTGCCCCCGTCGCCGCCAGCCCTGAGGGGCCCTGGGGCTCAGTCGAGTCAGCAGAAGGGAGCCTGTGCCCACACCTCCAGCCCACTGAAACTCAGCACTGGCTCTTCTGGGCAGTATTAGGAAGAGGGCATGGTGGTTTTGAAGTCATTCCTCCTTCTGCTGGCTGTGGTGTGCAGGTAACCCCCATGGCTGGGGAGATGCACCAGGGCTCCTCTGTCAGCATCCCAAATGATATCTCCTGTGAGCACACACGTGAGCTGAGATGCTGTCACTGCATACAACGCCCTTCCAGACAGAATAAATAGAGACTTCTTCTCACACTGTCAGAAGATCACACCCCTTCCCTGTGCCAGATATAGATGAGATGGAGGAGAGAAGATGCACATGCACGTGCATGTAGCCCCTAAGTCTCCCCTGAGCCCAGGACAGGTGGTGAGGATGGCTGTGTGTATCTGAGGTGCTTCATGTGCCGAATCATGGCCATGGCCATGTGTGCTACTCACCTCCCCACTGGCCAGTGCAGAGGGAGCACTTTAATCCATTGTTGGAAACAGCAGAGACCTTTCTGTCCGGAGACTGGCATGTGCTTCAGGATAAAGCCCTGGGAGTGTGTGAACTAACCAGTCATATCCTGGCAGAACCCTCCTGTGTATCCCAGCCATGAAGTTGTGCATGATGAGAAGTGGAGTGATGAGCACACAGGTCAGGTCTCAGCAGCAAAGCAGGGATGCACACTGCTTTCCTACAGGGATGTGCAAGTGTCTGTCCATGCATGGCAGATGCAGAGACACCACTGGGAGTTTGACAGGGCTTATCTGTTACTGCCCATGCAGAGGGTATGGGGAGGGCAAATACTTGAACAATTGTGGCAGAGGAGGTGTCCAGAGTCTGTATCCCCATCCCCATGCTGTGGGCTGCATGGTGTATCCATGTCCCAGCCAGACTGAGAACAGCCCCCAGGCATACAGACCCGCCTCTGCTGCTGTTCCTCATCCAGGGAATTTGGGCAACCTTCATTTCTCATTTCAAGATTAGCAAATGCATGAATGATTCCCATGTGTTCTGGGACAGTGTAAATGGGAACAGTAGAAATACCTAGAATAAGCAGTGTCCAAAAATAGGTCTCTCGTCCTGCCAATGTCTTGCACATGTTCTTAACTTTCCTGTCCTGGGAAGCAACTCCTGGCACCCTGCAGGGCAGGAGAGTTTTTCCATTCACTTCAGTGGGTGCGGGATTTCATTCTGCCTTACAGACCTGTGGATTTTAAAGGGACTGTCCCTAAGGCACACTCGAGCTCATTGCAGGGTCGAAGTGCTTTATATTTTTAGCGCTGACATGATGGTCATGAGGGAAAAGCACGTTTTTGCCCTGCTCGAAGGGCATGGTCAGACATGCTGCTCTGCTGGGGCTGCTTGGGGTCAAGTTGTTACTGGCCCTGAACCATTTCTTCGGGTGCTGCACCTTCCTGCTCCACAGCTTGGCTGCCATAATTGGAGCCGTGGAGCTGACCTACACCAGCCGAAACATGTTAGAAGTGGGGTTTTATAAATAGACTGTGTGGACAAAGGGTGTCTGCTCCAGGGTGTTTATGGGGCTGGGGAGAGGAGCCTGGGGCAGGGGATGGAGCCTGACAGCTCCCAGTGAAGCAGCACAGCCCTCTTTGCAAAACAGGGAGCGCGGTGCTGGCAGAGCCTGCGGCAAGCCCTCGGCACAGGGAAGGATGGAGAGGCCACGACCCGGGGTGTGGGTGCTCAGCTATTTTCTCCCTGTGAGACTGGCTCCCAGGCCTTTGCTCATGCAAACCCTGACAGATCCCATCTAAATGAGTAGTTGGAAATTATGTGCTCCCTCCCTGGTCTGGGCTGGAGCTGCATTTTGCTACCAGTCTCAGAGCGTAGCTTTTGCTACTGAATGCAATTAAAAGAACTAGAACTTGGCACTGTGGGATCTTGCCCAGTGCTGGTAGTCAGGGTGATTGACACTGAATCCTTTGATTTCTCCAGAGGCATCATAACATTTTAAACTTATTATTAATTACAGGTGTATTAATCTCCGAATAGTATTAACAGTATTTCAAAATATAATTTTATACTATCCAACCCACTGGGGAAAAAAAAGGAGTTTTGGATGAACTGAACAACTTTATAGACACTGTGCTTTATAACCAGATAGATTTTCCCTAGTTAGTTCCATTTCTATCTAATATTGGTAGAAGATTAAAGATATTGAATCAATGGCTATAAAAGCTTACATTAAAAATTTGCAGTAAATGAGAAGAGGAAAATTTCATTAGAAACATAAATTGTAGTAACTGGAATGCCTGCAACTTATTTTTAGTATTCTACCGACAGCCACACTTGAAAGCCTTTTTTTTTTTTTTTCAAATGTTTTCTTTTCTCAGATTAAAAAAAGAAGAAAATGACCTCTAATATTTTGAAATATAGAACTAATTACAGTACAGAGTGATCCTGATCCCACTGAAGTCAACTGCGGCACTCTTTATGACATTGCAGGATAGTGCCTCTATTAAGAAATAGTAAGGAAATGAGATACTTTAAAGAGAAGGGTTTAAAATGAACTGGCTCTGTTGGCCTCTTTTGTAAAAATACCTTAGAGCCACTTTTATCAAGTCAAAAAGTTCATTGAAAAGAGAGAAATTAAAAGATGCTGCTCCTGGAGCCTGGCAAAACATGAAGTTCGCAACAAATATCTCTCCAATCCAATTATAACATTCAAATCAAGGAGGAAAAAAAAATGAAATATAATGAAAGCTTTCTTTCTACTGAAAAAGTCTACTTGGAGGTGTCCAGACCTAAGGGAATTACCAAGTCAGCATTATAGTGGAGAAAAAATGTAATGTAAATGAGAGTGAAATAATCAAATTTTTCTGGTGGAAATAAGTGCAGTTGTTTGATGTAATTTTGACACACAGCATAATTTCAGCATCAACAGTGAAGTTTAAAGGATCAGTGTGTCTTCATGAGATTTCTATACAGAAAAGCCACTCAATGGGAAAATATAAATCAGACTTCAGTTTGCACATTGGCCCCTCTATGAGAGAAAACCCTGAATTATTTTAGTTGCAAATAGAAAAATAGAGATGACCTCTTTTCATTAATTTCTAGGCATCTTCTCCTCTTGAAAATCCAGCATGATTGTGGCACATAAATCACAAGAAATGTGATGTGTGACTGTCTTTTTGCTCACAAAAATCGAACTTTGGTTTATATCTCTAATACCAGCACAGCCATTTAAAACTGTACAGTTTTCCAAAGTGAGCTACAGCGGACCCATGTCACCGTGTTTCTTGCAAATGTAATTATTCAATATCATGGGGATATATTCCAAACAATTAAAACAATTAAAGCAGGCATGTCTTCAGTATTTTACTCAATCTCGTAGTCTATATGAAATATATTTGTAATTTTGTGTTCATTTCCAAATGGAGACAGATTCACACACCCTCACAGCCAAACTCAGGACAAGAATCAACAATTAAATGAAGCCTGAGATCCAGTCCAAAGCAGGCATATACTCAATTTAATTTTTAAATAGCCTAATTAATGGTTTCAGTTAAAGCAAAGAAGTGAAAATGGGTCAAACTATGTAAACATTGGTTAGAAAAACACACTGTCCAGCCAAAGCATTGTAGAACTGCTTTTAAGAAGAATAGTCTTTAAATTTAATTTAAACATGGTTTTCCAGCTTAGGTAAAAGCCCAGTTCAGACAAGGCCCAAGCCACTTTTTGTGCCACAAAGAATTACCGAGCTATGCTGCGAGTTTATTTAGTCTTTGCCTGTTCTGAGGCTGTGTTTCACCGAGCAGTCATCATTTTCTCCTTGCTGTCAGCACGTTGTTGCCTCTCAGCAGCTCGGAGCTGACCGTGGGGAAGCCGCTCCGAGCCCCCGCCGGGACCTGAGCGAGGGCTGCAAAACATCTCCGCAAATATTGACCGGAATTTTGAAATGGGCTGGGAGACGCTGCTATTGCACACCGAGCGCTTGCGTTCTGCAAACAGCCAGGTTCAAGTTCTTATTGACACGGCTGTGCTGGGTCCCTTACATAAGGCTCAAGGCCAGGAGGGTGATTTTGCTCCGCAGTTGTCGGGGAGGAGAAGCAGCACGGCGTGTCTTGTCTGACCAGGCATTGCTCAGCAGCCCTCACTTCATAGGAACATACACTTGTTAATTTCTTGGTAGTTCCTGGATTCCAGAGGGGCAAAATCATCAAATGCAAGCAATTTCCCTCAATCTAGAGAATTACCGTAATCCAGAGAAAACAATGTTCTTTACTAAAAAAAAAAAACAACTTTTTTTTGCAAAATTTTCCCATGATACTTAAATTTCAGTTTAAATGTCATGAGGATGTCATTTGAAAGGGGTAAGAATGTTGTTTTTAAAAATCCTTTTTTAATTATACAGTAGCACTTACATGACTCTATATATTTGTAGTTTGAAGTTTCTGTTACAGTGAGTTCTTTGCAGATTTGCTGATTTACAGTTAGGTTACAGGATCCTAACTTTTTGGTTAGAATAACTGAAAGGTTTCTGTTTGCTTGTGGGGCTTTGGTTTTTATCTGGCTTTTTTTTTTTTTTTTTTTTTTAACTTTAATTTAATTTTATTAACTTAGTA
Organism: Muscicapa striata striata; assembly: GCA_030060385.1. NCBI lineage: Eukaryota > Metazoa > Chordata > Aves > Passeriformes > Muscicapidae > Muscicapa > Muscicapa striata. Next base: position 3,773,225 of record JAREIS010000073.1, read on the forward strand.
ACAAGAAAAAAGAATAGAAAAAAATTCAAATTATAAGTACCAAGACTGGCTCTTGCATTGCTTTAGGAAGATGTCACTGCCATCCCCTTCATTGGCACTTCTTATTGGTATGATAAAGTTTGGGAGTTTGAGCTAAACTTTGACTAAGTTTTATCACATGAGAATTTCCCCCAGTTCTTATGTTTCACCTTGATTTGTGCAGAGCAGGTCCTGCAGCAGAAGTTGGCAATGCCTGAAGGTGTCACTGCTCTTTGCCAGCCATCCCCTTTGGAGTGTGAAGTCAGGTTTGGGGGAGGAAATCTGTGGTTGGTGGCTTTTTGTGGAGTGCGTGGCTGGCGGATGAGACTCTTTTGGCCTTCCTGATCTGAACACTTTTGTTTCCACTGGAAAGGACAACACAATCTGTGCAGGCAACAAAATCCAGCTGGTTCTCTCCACCTGCAGAACATCTGCAGAAGGAGAGGAATGTATCAAAGATCCTTCTAATGAAGGACAGTTTTTATTGTTTATGTTCAAAAGCAAAACCACAACAGGAGACAACGTTCCTTTCATGAGAATGAAGCAAACAATCATTTTGGGCTGGAGAACAGGCTGGATGAGCTGACCTACTCAAGCTTGTCTGAAAAGTTAAACATGTCAAAGGTTCTCTGCCAGGCAAAGAGAAGATGTAGGAGAGGTTTTTATAAATGGCAGTTGGGCAATTAATGTTAACCATCAATATCAAAATGGCTTAGATTACATGATTAACTAGTAAGAGTTTTGAGCTGGCTGGTAATTTTAGATTAAATAGTCAGGCAGCCAGTGACTTGAATATTGATGAATATATCCTGTGTTTTATTAATATGCATTCTCTATAAATTAGAGGCTTAGTACACAAAGAAGAATCCTAATGCTCTTGCTATTTTTCATTGCCACAGGTAAAGCTGAATAATTCATAACAATTAATTTATTTCACTGATTTAGCCTTTTGGGGCGGGGGGAAGGTAGGGGGGAAGCTGAGCACAAGTAGTCTGCAGGTAATTTTTTCCATGTTTATTTATGGTAAATAACTCACCAAACACATTTGAAGACTAATTCTTGGTTGTGGGGATTTTTTTGTATTTTAAATGGGAGAAATTGGGAGGAATATGGGCATAAGTGCAAGCAACCTGCCAGTCAGTACAAGAACCCAAATGAATTTTAAATTGTAAAAAAAGGCCAGCTAATTGCAAATACAACACATACAGGGTCAGGCTCATGTTGATTTGTATTGATTGGTGCAATGCTGGTTACAGTGCATATCTCTGCTCCTCATTTAATTGATTCTAGTTCTTCAGGACCAAGATATTCTTACAAATATTTCTGTGGGCAGAATTTGTTGTCTGTATTTAGTCCCTAATTCATGGGTGAAATGCTGCCCCTTTTGCAGTCAAGGGAAGTTTTTCCCTTCATTCTGAAATATCCAGGATTCTACCTGCTGATGACAACACTCCTGAACATCTTTTTTGATACACACTGAGCAATAATGCATCCAATGCAAATGACACTTTATATTTGTGCAAAGTTTCAGAATATCCATATGCAGATTTTTAAATTTATGTTTTAGGCACTGGGAGATGGTGCCTTAAATACGAGACAAAATGTTGCAGCACAAAGATCATTTGTCAGTCCTGCAGCTCAGGGAGGCTGCAGCCCTGTCTCGGTGTCACACTCAAATCCTGAGCAGGTAATATCCAGAAACACACAAGGAGGAGGAGGAGGCTGGATGATTAGTGCCTCTCCCTTTCTCTGGTTCTTACAATGCACTCACAGCAGTGAGACTTGCATAGCACGCAATAAATCATTGCCTCATTATGCTCCTTCTGGAGGTTTGTTTAGGGCACCTACTCTAGTACTGGCTGCAGAAGATTATTTGTTCTTCCCAGAAATTCCTCTCAGATATAGACCTCTGGTTTGATTTGCACACAAGGAAAAAAAAATATGTGTCTTATTTTTGAAATAATTTCTTAGTGTGCAGAGCAATTTACATTATAGGACTGCCTGAGAAAGTAATTTCAGAAATGTCTGGAGGGAATTTTAATTTGTAGGTGGGTGATTTTGTTGAGAATGGGCAAAGGTTAAAGAAGGTTTTTGTGGTTTTGTCACTTGTCAATACGAAGTATTAATAAATGAAACAGAGGGTCTTCTACCCCTCCTTTCTTCTTTTCTGCCTTCTTGCCTACCTTCCTTTTTGCTTTCCCTCTTCCCTTCTTTCTTTCTTTTGTACATAAAAGCTGTTGAACCCTTACCTAGCCAGATTTTGTTGAATTATTATAAAAGAAGCCTAAGCACCTCATTAAAAAAAAACATTGTAAGGTCTTCATTCACTTTTTCTGTATGTATTTAGCCAGCCCTAGTTCACAGCTGGTGCAGGAGGACACTGGTCTGATTGATAGAATAGGAATTTTAACACTTGGTTTTGACTTAAGGAAACAAATTGTCCTAATAAAAGGTGTGCATTAGTCAGCCTAACAAAGAGCAGTATTGCTGATTTTGATAAAACAGTATTTATTTAGCCTTGCACCAAGTGAATGCTGGAATAACCTACATTGTACCTGCAATGGATTTGAACGGCCAGAGCTGAGACTTTGGAGAGCAGGTGGGTACACTGCAACACGGCTGGGTTCTGCTGCAGTGGGACAATGTGATCTAGGATCCGATCCAGGCTCCTTGGAAATCAATGGAAATTCTACCCTTGACTTTACTGGGCTTTGGATCCTGCTCCAATTGTGCCAGGATGGAAATGAAATTACTCCATCTCAGGGGAAGAATTTTCTGGCTTAACAGATTCAGTGTTTTGTGTTGATGGGTGTGTTTGTGTAAGGGGTCCTGACTTCAAGTTTGAGTGTTTTTGACTCATGCCTTGCCATGATCCTCCCTCCTAGTAACAGTTCCCTGAAACACAATAGATTTCTCTTTTGTGACCACTCATAGACATCCCAGATCAACAATGACATTTCATAGATGATTGTAATGTGAAACTCAAAATCATTGTAAGCCTTCTCAAAATGTGACCTGCCTTCACACAAAAGCTCCCCAAGCTTTCTGAACCTCACAGCAAAGCTAGATGTGCTCACAGCCATAAAGAAACACAAAGCTAAGTCACTTTGGTGCATTTTGGGGTTTCACTAAGCATCCTCCTGCACCATTGTGACTCAGAATCCTGGGTGTAATTCTCATTTGATCTTAAACTCTTACAAAGAGCCTGGGGATAGAAGATGTGCTGAGGTAAGGGCCAGAAAATACTTTTTCCAACACCCACTGCAACCTGAGTCCCCCACAAACAATCAGGACTCAGCGAGAATTGTACCCAACCTTTTTTGATGGAAGTGCAGTGGTGACCTTCTAGATTGATTAAAGATGTGACATTGATTGACTTTGAAGGGAGCCACATCCACCCTTCTTCTGCCAAAAAGGCAGTGGCTGCAATGTGAAGCCTCAAGAATGGGGCATTGCTCTTCCAAGTACATGGAAGACATCCAAGGGTAACGGGATAATGCAGATAATGGGATAGGGTTTCTCCCCTCCTCTCCCTCAAATACCATATAGCTAGATTTTGGCTATCCAGCCTCATGCCTTAGAAGACTTTTCTCTGATAGCTACTTAAAAGATGAAATAGCTCAGGAAATGAGCTCTTTTTGTAGGTTATTTAGGATGTTTGGTGGTTGAGAATATCAAAAAGGACTGGTGATGTTGACTCTGCAGGAACCTTTAATGGTGGTGGGTGTATGATGCTGTGAGGACAGTGTCAGTGGAAAGGATGGTGTCGTGGGGGAAAGCTTTATTCTTCTGGCCAACCCACCCCTAGGATTGTTCACACTGTCACTTTGGGATGTCAAAGAGAGATGCTAAAATGACCCTATTTGCCAAAGATGCAGAGTATCTTAACAATATCAGCTCTCTTTAAAGCACCTTGAGTTGGCACTGAGGAATATTGGCCTCCAAAATTACCACTTTTAAAAATCTAGGCCACTGAACCTGATATGTACTATCAGAAAGCAGAGACAAGGGAGCATTTATGTTGGAGAATGTATAGTGGCTTGAAAACTACAAATCAAAATAATTCACCCTTTTATGTGCAAATCTCCTTCTCTTTGATACACAAATTGAAAAGCTGTCTGGTTTCCTTGTAGTTTCCGTAAGCAAGCAGTGTGTGACTGCACCCTCTAGAATGCTATTTAAGTGTTACTGAAAGTGCAGACCTGTTAAGGTCAAGCAAGCTCATCTGTATGCTAAAACTGAGCCCACCAAACATTACACCTAAAACCAGCAGGCAAGGGGGTCTTGAGTTCCACGGCTCCCTCGTGACAAGGGCATGGTGTGATAAACACTGAAGCACCAAAAGATCAAAGCACTTTTTTCAGGCACAACAATAAAATCAGAGACAGAAAAACACCAGGTCCTGGTGCAGGTGTCTGCTCTTCCAAAGAAGCCTTTGTCAGGTTTGACACAGCCAGCTCATGGCAAGGGGATGCAGGCAGGAGCTGCACACTGGCAGTAAATAAACATCAGCAAATGATCATCCTGTGTGGTGCATTTCTGAGCTGGGAGAAAGGCTGGAGAGTCACTGCATGAAGCCCACGTGGAAGGGATTACTGGGACACACTGAATTTACTGTGAGTTCATTGGAAACTTTTCAATGTAAGCATGAAAGACAGTGTGATGTGTTTTGCTCATATTCCAGAGTTGTTTTCCCTGGTCGAGCACCTCAGTGCAGGTCCTGTGGAAGTCAATAGCTGTCTTTCAGAAGGATTATGCCCCTAAATAGCTTTTTTAGGAAGTGTACTTTACTTGGTGATAACACAAAGCAGAGGGTGGATGATTAACACCAATTAGGATTATTTACAAGAACCTAGAAAACAATAGGTCCATAAATCATTGTCTTATCAATTGTAGTTCCTCTTGAGTAATTCAGTCATCATTGGGCACACTGTGTGTTTCAGGGTTCATTAAGTACAGATCATTGCTGAAGGGTGTGCAAATGTTGAAGGTACAATATGACCTAAAATAGCACCATGTTACCAAAAAAATCAGATTGTTTCAATATCTTTATGTTCTAAATCCCCTACAGTTTTCCCCCAGGTATATTGAGTGAATTTAAGACAACTGACAGTAGCCTTGTTTCTCTTAGGTTATGCTTCAGCTCTGTCTACACTTGTGTCTCCATTTGGGGTGGTTTAGCAGTAACCCCCTGGCTGTCTCCATTTGTTGGGCACTGGTCCAGGTGCAGAACAGCTTCAATGCACACATATTCCTTCCAGAGGAGAACCAGTGGGGAGCTCTCTCCAAAAGCAAGCTAGGCTTGGTGGGACACACTGCTCTGATCCAAGGGGCAGCCACACTACCACAAAGTCCTTCAGGGTGTCTGTCACTGTGCTTGCAAGAGGAAGGATGTCAAACTTCCCAATACCAGCCTGGGGCTTGTGCTTTAGTGAGGGTCAGCTGCTTTTTGTGGCTCTCTTTTTGCTGGTGACTGGCAGCTCTTAAACCACTTCTCTTTCTTCCACCAAGGCTTCTCCTGGCTCATTATCCCTTTTGTTTTGTAACTGCCCGGTCTTCTGTAGCTGTTCCTCCTTGCTGCTGATCTTTTTTACTTCGACTTTTATCACTTTTTGTGATCCCTTTTCCAATTTCCAACCTTAGTCTCCCAGAAGACCCGGAGTGGTGGCGCCTGGATGCAGAGAAGACCACACTGCTTATAAATCCGCACCATGAGGAGGCCAAAAGTTTCTGCAGCAGCAGGAGGTAAGCCAGGACTGCTGGTGGGTGTAAGGAGCAGAGAGCAAAGCCACGTGAGTTTGAGAAGAAGGCAGCAGCACCCTTGAGGATGGAGACTTTGGGGCAGTGTCACGGTCCTGTACAGAAAACTTGAAGAGACACTGAAAACTTCAGGTGGGAACACACCACCCAAACAGCTGCTTGTGGGGTTTGGTCCATGGACCTTTGGGGTCTGCACACCAGAGACTGAAAACTCTTGACTTACTCTATATTTCCTCTTTGTGGACTTCTGATGTAATAGGAATGACACAAAAATATCCAATATATCTTCTTTGCCATAATGTTCCCAGCCTGCTAACTTTCCCAGGACTACTTTCTGCTCAAATTACTGGAACTTAATTACATGAGGTTTAATTTCAGTTGCTTGGCCAGCTTTAAAAACATATATTCAAATGTGAACCACAAGGACAGAATTTTGGGAGCCTCTTTGTCCTCTCACTTTGTGTTAATTTAAATGAGGAAACTGTGCCTGTGGATCTCTGCTTTACTTCACCTATTCCAAGTCAGTCTCAGTTCTGGAGAGACATCCCTGTCTCCCAGCAGTTTAAGGGGGAGCACAAACAACCCCTTATGTTATAGTTTATGTTTTCAAAACTGTGCAAACAGTAGATATTTGTCTCCTGCTTATGTATTTTCTTGTAAATAAAATGTATTGAGACCAGAAATGGAGTTACACTACTTTACAGCAGATACTGTATTGACATTTTACGAACAGTGTTGTATTATCCATACATTTCACAAGTAGATCTTACAATGTTTAATTATAACAAAAAAAAAAAAAAAAAAAAAAAAAAAAAAGTGGAAGGAGAATCAAGGGAGGGACATGGAGAGAGAATGCAAAAGAGCATGAATGGGAAGTAGTGGAGTTGGAGGAAAATAGCTCCTATCAAGGCATTATCTGAGAATTCTTATGATTAGGACTTATCTTTCTGGCTTCATTACTTCATTATAATCTGCTGTTTACCTGATAAGTAATAAATGGCCTTCAAATGTTATTGCATTTGCTCACTTTCTTCAGATTTTGCATCAGTTTGTTCCCCTCTTAAGATCTTATTTCTGTTAAGGAATGAAGATTTTATGGTTTTACTGGGGTTGACTTTTTCCTCTGGAACTTCAATGCTGTTATTTAGGTCCCACAGCAATTCCTGGGATAACACTTCCATCTATCACATTGGGATGATCAAGGATACATTGCAGCTGATGTTCAAACACTGTTGTGTATCTGGAGCTGGGCACCCACCTCCAACTCAGCAGATACAAACCTCTCCAAACAAAAGAGGGCTTTTTTTAAACACTCCAACCCGCTAGTGGATTATCCTTAATGGGTTGGCAGCATGCCCCTTCCTTCCTCTGCAGGAATGCTGGCCTGGCTCTGCAGCCCTGGGTTTGGGCTTTTGGTGGCTTTGTTTTATTTTTATTTTTATTTCTCTGTTACAGCATGCAGAAGAAATAAAGTCTAAGACGGATTTGTAATAGTTCATGGCATTTGTTTTTTCCTCTGCAGCCTGGGATTAATTTATTTACCTGCCAGGAGGCAAATATAGCTACCAGCACTCCTCTTTGGGGAGTGACCCTGCCTTGTCAGCATGGTCCTGCAGGAGATGGCTCCTTGCACAGGCTGGCTGATGTTTCTGGGAGCTCATGGACACACCTTCAAAAGGTTGAGGGTTCAGCTTCTTCTGCGTGAGAGGGGAGAGGAAATGACCTTCACCCAGCTGAGCAGGGAACAACAGGAAACCCTCACGGTCCTGCCATTTCCCACCCCCAGGATCCGGAGCTCAGGGACCTTTTTGACAAACTGTCAGTGTTTTTGTCAGGGTTTAGCTGCTGCAAATATATTACCCAAGTATGCTGATGATTCATGGTGAAGTGGTGTACGCTGATTTAAGTGATGGACTAGCCATTCTGTAATGGATTTGAGAATTCCCAATCAGATTGTACTTAGTTTTATCAAGCAGGAAGCTGGCAGGCTGTGTTTTAATCAACTGATAGCATCTCTTAGCAATTGGCATCCAGCTAGTGGACACAGTACTTCTCAAAGACCAGCTCACTAAGTGACAAACAGTCACAGCCACTCAGATCTCTCAGCTTTACCTCCTATTTTTTCTGTTCAGCCTGTTTCTTTCCCAAATGAAACTTTCAGCTGGAAGTGCAGGAGGATGCAGCACTTCTATTTCTCTTTCACTGATGTTTTAGGGGGAAGGGATGAGGCAGAATGTATTTGCTTCATCCCCTAGAAGCTATGCTGAAACAAGCTCCTGTATGCAGCATAAAATGCCAGAACCAGACAAATTCTAGGATTTGGTTCTGGCACAAGTTTTTGTGCTTACATTGCATAAGTATAGTAAATATACCATGGGCCACACCAGGTAAGACGTGGCCTTTTCCCCTTTGATTAGGCCATGACTCATTATTCCATGACTCATTATCTATTGTGTCACCAGAGACATACCTGATGTTCTGACCTGTACCAGCAGTCATCAAGAATAGTTACCTTCCCTGATAAAACTCATCACTCTATTTGTTACTTCTGGGAGAGATCAGCTTCTGTAGAGCATCTTCACTGCACAAACCCTCAGGTGCCACATCTACCTTAAATAATTCCCTACTCAGGATTTATGTCTTGTCACAATTATTGAGCTGTGGAGCCATCCATACTTATGGAGCTGTGCTCAAGCACAGCATCAAACCTGAGGAACTGGTTTGTTGTGGCTGGCTCCTATGGAATAGTTACTGTACTTAGCAACCCACCTCCAATATAAATATATCTGCTACTCTGAAGAGCAGGCTTTGAAAAGCACCAGAAGGGATCACTCCCCCATAAAGATTTTTTCCAACATTGCAAAGCTGTTGGGACTTTCAGAGAGAAATTATTTTCCCAGTTAAGCATCCCAGCCAGAGGGGTGAAGATTTCACCACAGGATGACAAAGCTCTGGTGCAACCTTCTGTGATGGGCCATGAGCCCCCATTTAAAGCTGGGTCCTGTCTGAGCTGCTCTTGAGCCATGCAGGCACAGAGGGAGGTGCAGAGCAGCCATCCATGCAGTTGGGATTTGGGAGCCATCCATGATGTCTTTGCACAGGGGTCCCACAGCACCATGTGGAAAAACAGCACCCTGGTCTAAGAGCTGAGCCCTAAAACCACATGGGTTTGAAACTGCTTAAGCATTTGGAATCCTCAGAAGAGGCTGATGATTGAAAGGCTGTAAAACAATCATGCTCCCAAAAAGTAATAAAAATGAAAGTGAGGTGTAAGGAATAGAGAGGAGTAATTAATCAGGAAGTTGTACTCTTGAGATTGTGTGACAAATCCAGGGTGAGGGAGGAGCTGTGTGCAAGCATTTAAGGGCCAGATCCTGGTTTGTCCAGAGGAGTTGAAGATCCAGTGAAGATTAACAATGGACCCTGTAGCTGAAAGGAAAATTTTAACTTCCATCTTAGATATTTTCTGTTGACCATTACATGAAAATCAGAGAAATCAGACCCCTGTTTTCAGTGAAACCCCATGAGGGTTTCAGCAGACAATGATCCCCATGACCCCCACTGCAAGAAATTAAGTTTCCAATACCAGAACCACCAAACAAAGCTGAAAAATTTCTTCTCTCTCTAGGGTGGAAATATACGATTTCCACAGGGTTGTTTTCTGTGTAAACATTCAATTTGTATGTTTTACAGATTAAAACAAAAATGTGTCTTGCAAACGCATTCAATAAGTCAATTTTAAAGCAAGTTAATTAATGTGTCTAAGCTTTATCACAGAGCATAAGTAAGTGGAAAAAAATATTCCAGCCAAATGTGAAGAGTCTAATCTTGATTTTCTCACTCTTTGAGTTCATTTATTACAATGTTTGCTCACTTTTATAAAAGCCATGCTCATGTAATAATCTAATTTCTGAGAGCATCTCCAGGGACAGGAGATCACATTACAATATCTCACATTATGTGTCATTCAGGCAGTATCTCCCAAATCCTAAAACTTTTGGAAAAGGAATGACACTCGAATAGCAGATTCCTCCTCCTTTTCTTCTTTCTTTTTCTGAGCATTTTTTTTCCAGCCCAGTGCTCTCTTCCTTATAGTGTCTGACCTCATGCACCCAGGCTGGTCATCGCCATTCTGCAGAGAAACAAGCTGTGGTGCATATCTCTCCTTGCTTTACCTGACCACCTCATCCTGTCTCACATTGTCTTTCATGTCGTTTGGGATCTCCCCTTCCACTCTGGGCTTTCACTTCTGTCATCTCACTGTCTGTCTTTTGTGCCTATGGGTTCTGCTTTGTGAACTGATGAACTGGAGCAGAGAACTGGCCTTGATGACAAAAATGTGAAAAAGCCCAGGTTTCAGATCAATAATTCCCCTGGTCTGAATCATTTAATTTCTATCCAAAACTGTCCTAACACGACAAGTACAGAGAGACAGGACGTCTCCAGCTGCTTCTGGTGCCAACTTACAGACCCATTGCCCTGCCATTTTCATTTCTTTCAGCTGTTTCAGGGATCTTGATAAAGACCTCAGGGGAGGCTTATATGGTCTTAAAATGTTTAATTGATCCATTCATGTCCACATAGTCCAGGGCTTCCATTTTTAAGATTCCTTCTCTATTATCATGGAAACTGGCTAATTACAATAGAAGCCTGTTAGGAACTTGCTTAAGACACCAGTGTTGGTGTGGCAAAGCACTTGCAGCTTGCCCAAATCTCAGTGTGCAAAGCTATGGAGTCCTTGGGATGAAAATAGGTTTTCTAGGAGATGATTCTGCTGCTCTAGATATTATTTTAACATTCAAATCTAAGGTCACAACCTCAATCCTAGCTCATCCAGTTGACCACAAAGACCATAATCAATTTTGTTTTTTATGATACATCCATTGCAAACTACCACTCCCATTGCCCATTTCTTCATGTAGAAGTTGTGCATGAAATTATCTGGTCTGATTAATACCAGGTTACTGTGCCTGCTAGTGCACTTACAACACAACTTTGCAATGGGAAAATAATCCTGGCCTTTTTAAACAGAGAGATAAGCAGAAAAAATGGCACAACATCAGGATTAAACCAGTTCTGACAATTTCTCATTTCCATTTATTCAGAAAAAAGTCATAATTGAGACTTAAGGAAAAAAAGAAAAGCCTTCCATGCCTTTAAGTGTAAAATCCATTTTAGTAGCAGGAAGCTGTTATATGGTTAGAGCAGTTATTTTTATTGTCTGTCTGGGTATAGTTTTTAACTGCAGGCACAGAATAAATCAATAGTGTCATAAAGCTACTCTCACCCTCTGCCCTTTCTAAAGGGGACATTGTTCAGTATCTGTGCTGGATGTGACACAGACTGTGCTTTGATGCACAGAATTATGCCTCTACTCATGTTCTGGGGGAGAGATCTGTGTGACATCTATTTACCTGTATCTCTTTGTCCATATCATCTCAGAGTCATCAGATTAAAAGCAAAATAAAACACAGATATACACATAAAAATGCACAGAAGCTTTTCATCAGAAGAGAGGCAGTTTTTCCGGTTATTCTCTTGCAAATAATATTTTCAATTAATTTGTGCATTCATAAATCTTCTCAGGTGTATTGCCAAGATTGTCTGAGAAAACCTGCAATGATTCTTAGGGCAGTCCACAAACTTAAACCTGACTCTTTAATACAGTGAGGAAGGACAGAGCAGGATCTGGCTGCAAGAAGCTGATGCTAGATAAAATTGCCCTGAAAGTGTGCCTTTTTAATAGCAAGAATAGTTAATGGCTGGAACATTTGGCTTAGGAATGTGGTGGATTGTGCGTTGCTTTCAGTCTCTAAATCAAGAGTGAGTGTCTTTCTAAAGCTATGCAATAGCTTCAGCAGAAGTTAGGGCTTTGATGCTGAAATGAGTGGGTGAAGTTCTTCTGCTGTGTTACATAGGAAGCAAAACCAGATGACTGTGATGGTCCTTTTCAGCCTTCCTAATCCATTAAATCCTGGTTTGGGGCCTTTCACACGCTGGGGTTTAGAGCAGCCTCTCAGGTTTTCCGGATGGTTTCTGCAGGCAATACACGTTCCAGAGCTGGATCTGACAAACTCCATATAAATGGGTGTCCGGAATTGACACACTTTATAATTTATATATAAATCACTGCCTCTAAATGCAGTTCCAGATCCATTTCCCCATGCAGCTGAGCTCACTTTGTCTGTTCTGTGCAGTGGGGATTTTCCTTTGCGAAGCAGATATGCATCTGAGCTGAAACACACACCATGTGCTGCTGGAGACCTCAAAAACTGCCAGCCCTATCATGGACCACAGAGAAGCAAACCTTGATGGACCAAATTCTTAAGAGATTTATCAGCAGCAATTCCTGTTGTCAAGTTAATTCATCGCTCCTCTCCTTGCTTGCTCATTGCAACTTCCCCAGGTTGGCACTTCTGACAGAGGCATGAAAATTGTACTTGTGCTGCAAGTGGGAGGTGGAGACAGCGAAAATCTGTGCCCTGTCTGTGGGACTCCATGCTGAGACAGCTCTATTTTCACATCTAGTCACAAGCCAATTGGTATTACCTCAGTATTTGTTTTGAGGACGGCTCTCAAGAAATGGAATTGGAGTTTGGATCTGGTAAGATTAGAGGAAGTAAACCCTGAAATAATTCAAGTGGTTTCTGAAGGCAGCACCACTCACATATAGCTTGGTGCTGGATGGACAGAGAGGCAGAGAATCCACAGGAGCCTGCACACTCCATGGTGAGCGTGGCGGGTGCCACTCACCTGGGTAACTGAATATTTGTTTTCCTTCTCTCTGCAAAATGCTTAGTGCTGGAGTTTTATGTCTATAAATACTGATTTGGATTTCCCTTCCTTCCCTCCCCACTCTCTATTGAAAGCAAAGACATCTCACCCAGCACCATTTGCTGACTCCTTCCCTTCTGCTCTTCCCCATCCCCAGTACGTGAGCGCGGTCGCGTGCGGCCCCTCGGTTTCCCCTCAGGACACTGGCACTTGGGAAGGAGAATAACAGATGTTGGGGAAAAAACAACACCCTGCCAGGTATAAAAAACACTTTAGTAAAAAAAAAAAAAAAAAAAAAAAAAAACAACTATATGACCTTCCCACTTCTCAAACTTTCTCATGAATAGCCAGTGGCTGCCGGAATAGCAGCAACGGTAATAATAAATTACAGTAAATATCATCCTGTCATAAGTGACAGCAAACCAAACCCACTGCTGTTCAGAAATGAATTGGAGAAAATATTTCTTAATCTCTTTTTGTGTTATTCAGTCAGCTGTAATGATTTATAGTACTCCCAAGAAGTTGTGGTACAGAGTTGTTTCTTAATCATCCATTTCAGCACCTTGCTATTACCCACATGTGTCTGTGCTTTGGTGGGGATTCTGCTGGATGCTGCAAAATTCTCAGCCCAGGAATAAACAGATTTAATACAAGGGACCTCTCACCCTTTCTCTGGGATCCTCCTGCCTATGGGGACAAATCTGCTACAAGGAGGAGCAGTGCTGAGTTAAGGGCAGCCCCATAACAGTGCCTTGAAATAAGGTTGTTTCCCCAGAGCCATCTGGTTTGAGCCTATTCAGCTGTAAATAACCCACATGCAGTGGACATGGAGGGCTCTGGTGCTGGAGTGCAGCAGATGGACACCCCACAGATGGGGCTGTCCCCCTGAGAGTCTGTGAGCACACGGGATCTGTGGGAAAATAAAATGGTGGGGGATAAATGAATCTGGGAACAGGGTATCAATCGCTTCTGTCTTTGTCTACTTATTTCCAAAGATTTATACGTGACAGTGTGAGGACTGCTCAGTGACACATTTTAATTTAATTAAATTTCCTGTTGGATTGATGTCTGATCAATCAATAATGTTAATGTTTTTGCAATTTAGAGATTAAAGCTTGGATGAGCGGATATTGAAATACTCTCACATCCAGCTGCCTGGGAATGTCTTTTTCTGCTTCCACTCCTCAGAAAACCCATTTTGGGTGAGAATGCATCCTGAGGCTTGCCATGAACCTTCACCAAGGCTGGTAGCTTTGCCCCATTCTAGCAGAGGGTGAGGGAGTCATTCAGGAGCAGTGTCACTTCTTGGAGAGAAGGACTTGCAGGCAGCTAAAACCTGGGCTGTCCAAAACCTGTGAGGCTCTGTATATTTTCCCTCTGATGTTCAATATAGGAGAAAATTTGAAGAATGGTGCATTGCAGGTGTGACAGTTCCCTTTGTTACCTGCTCCTTGTTCAGGAAGTCTTCAGTGCTGAGGTTGCACCTGGGGATTTGAACCTGATCACCACCAGGGCATCAATTCCCCAGGTGTTCTTCATCCCCTCTGCATCCCACTCACTTCTCTGGCCAGCACAGCATCCTGCAGCCATGAGCTCCCCAGTTCAACTGCTGCTTTCTAAGCTGCCACGCATGGGACAGCAGGATCTTGGTCTGGAGCTGAATTTCATACTTTCTGAAGCTTCTTGCCTGCCCAAATTTCTCACAGATGAGCTAATTGTGCTCCACCCTCTCCAGGCTGTGAAGATAAAGAGATGCTGTAGCATGTCCACAGAACCTTTTTTTTTCTCTCTCTTACGCCTTGTTTCATTTAGTGCCTCAAATACTTTAGTAGTGAGGTCAGGAGAGGCTTTAACATATTCAGGGGAGTTATTCTGCACTGAGTTTTCTGTGAGGCCTTGGAGTCTTAGGCAGTCCTTTAAAAACTTATGACTCAAGAAAAAAAGTAATCCACATTTTCAAGCTTGTAAAAAATGTGAATCCAAATTTCATCTGAGTCTCAGGTATTGCTGTAGTCTCAATAAGTCAAAGTAATTTGTCAGATCTTAACACTGTCAAAACTTGGACAGTGAGAAATGCCACCTGGCTAAAGTCAGAAGGATCCAGTGTCCATCTTTGGTCTCCAGGTCCATCTTGAGTTGGGTCTGTGCTATTTGGGGTGCTTGTATTCTTGCTGTATTTGGGGGAGCCTTAAAAGAGCCAATTTCTTGCCTAATTCTAATTTAAAATCTGTAAAATCTGTATGTTCTGTCCCTTAAGGATGTTCTGGGAGCACTTTGCTGTGTACCTGTCCCTCAGACAACCCCAAAGTAACACAGAGGGTGGAAGACAAAGAGAGAGAGAGAGAGAGAGAGGAGGAGGGGGAAAGAAAGAGCAGCTCATTTTCCACTTTAGCACAGACACCTGAGGGGTAGAAGTCAGCAGTTTTTTTGACGGTACAAGAACTTGGTAACTTAAAACAGGAAGCAAAAGAAAAACCACGACCAAATAACTTTGCCTTGACCTCCTCCTAAGAGAGTCAATGACTTTAAAGTAAACTGGAACTTCTTGCTGGAATTTATTTGGACGTCGGCTGCTCCTTACCTCATTAGCACAGCAATATTCAGAAATGTGCCAAAAGATTTAGGCAGGCTGGAGGATGCAATGAAGTTAACTTTTTTTTTTTTTTCCTCAAGGGAAGGCTTCAGATATTTGTGTCTCACTATCAAAATACTCTTTGGTGCAAGACTTTCTTCCACTGAAATCTACAGTGTGCAGTGGGTTTTGTTTTGCCCTCTGTTGTTAACTCCACCAGACCCCACCACTCTGGGTGAAAGGGCAGCGTGCCCAGGGTGCCCACCCATGCTTGGGGTGGGGGTGGTTGAAGGGTAGGAGAATGCCAGTGTCTCTCTGGGTGTGCAGGAGTGTGGGGAAGGAAAAGGAAAAAGGGGAACTTGTTCCTTCAAAGGGAGGGAAATAACTTACTGCTAAACCAGTGATTTTTGTAGTAGATCAGCATTTTTATGCTCAGTCCCTGGTATACCATGTTCTTTAAGGCTGGCTTTCATAGGTAGGACTGCTGTTAGCTGGTTCACCTTGATTATTGACCCTTCCTTCCTTCCTTCCTTCCTTCCTTCCTTCCTTCCTTCCTTCCTTCCTTCCTTCCTTCCTTCCTTCCTTCCTTCCCTTCCTTCCTTCCTTCCTTCCTTCCTTCCTTCCTTCCTTCCTTCCTTCCTTCCTTCCTTCCTTCCTTCCTTCCTTCCTTCCTTCCTTCCTTCCTTCCTTCCTTCCTTCCTTCCTTCCTTCCTTCCTTCCTTCCTTCCTTCCTTCCTTCCTTCCTTCCTTCCTTCCTTCCCTTTCCTCCCTCCCTCCCTCAGCAAGCACCTGCACAGGTAAAAGCACCTCAAGACATTGTTGGAATGGGCAGTCTTGGCTGTTTGGGGTTTGCTGTGCCCCCCACATTAAAAGGAGGGGAGTTAATGAAGGAGTTTTGTTTGGAGGAGCTGGGGCTGCTCTCTCCATCTCCCAGGTCCAAGCTCTGCCAGCTCATGTCTGTGCTGGTTCAGCTAAGCTGTTTCACAATCCAAAAACATGATGAGCGCTGAGAAAATGTCCCAAAGGACAGCCCAAGCTTTTGCCATGTTCAGCCATTGAGAGTTTGGGATCTAGAATTCCCATTATTGTTCATCACACCACCTTGCTCACCAGAGCAGGCTGGAGCAGGCTCTGGCCAGTTGACCACTTTGGTGATTTAACCTGTCAGGAACGTGGGAGTACAGAACAAAGCCACACCATAAATCCCACACTCCTCATCCTGCAATGAAATTCATTTGGACAGCATCATCAGGCTACTTTTTAGAGTTGTTCATCTTACCCTGAACAGTAAATTGCTATAGGAAAGTAATTTATGATCTGGGAGGGCTGTTACTTACAAGCTAGTAAAATAACTTTAGCTGGACTTTTACTACCTTCAGCAGCAAGCATCCGTGCTGAAGCCAGGAACGAGCCTTTTCTTCCTAGCTGTGATACTGTGTGATCTATCACAGAGCCACATGGACTTTTGGCTTGCATTCATCTTGTTTCCATGCACTATGTTTAAAAAGAAATCACTGATTTCTGCTTGCAATGTTTACAGTCAAGTCACGTTATTTCAACAACTGCATGAGCTTCCAGTAATTTACGCATGAGTAGGATCAGGGTGGCTTCTAGAATAGCTTGGGCACACTGCTTGAGACCTGTTCAGAAATCAGCAATCTCTTGCATCCAAGTCATCCAGGATCCCTCCATCTTTGGGTGGCTGAGTCACCCTTTTGAGGTAGTTTACTCTTCTTTTTAGCTGCAAGTGGAGTTGTACCTGGTGCTTAATCTTTAGATAATCAACAAATGTCATCACAAGTGTGTATTATAACCATCATAGCTTTTCTGCAGAGGCTCCTACCTGACTGTTCCTCAGGCACTGAGTGGTGTTGGGCATCTGCTCCAGCATGGGAATGGGCTTAACAGGTGCCTGGTTGTGGATCTCATCACATGTTTTCCACAAATAACTAAAACCATGGAAGCACAGCCCTAAGCCTCCCATAAGAATGATGCAAATAAAAAATTGCTGAAACACATGCTGGTGCCAGTCTGATAACAGGGCAGAATCAGTCCCATTTCATGCCTTATAAAGCATTCCTCAGGGGTGCTGAGCAAGCCTTGGCTACAAATTTCTGTTCAAATTGAATCTTTCTAACCCTTAGAGGAAGAAAGCTCCTGTACCTTTTACCATATTCAGCATGAGAAAGGACCTTCTCCAGTTCAAATATTCATGTGCCGGTCAACAATTAAAATCCAAATTATTACTTTTATACCACGATTTTCCTGCTCTGTCTCAGGCCACAGCATGTGTGTGGGAGCATACAGCAACATTTAGCACTTGAATGCTGGCCATGAATAGCCAAAGCATTTGGGATCTGTGTTATGGGTAAAAAAAAAAGTAGGTCAAAACCCTTTTCAAGGATCTATCCTGTCTGCAGGAAAAACCCCTGGTTTTAGTCTTTACATTCAGGAGTTGCCAGTTGGGCCCTGAAAGTCATTGCTTCTGTGATTATGCCCTCAAAAACAAAGTTTTGAGGAGCTGTGTGCCCTCCACTGTCTTGTAAACCATGCTGGCACCTCTGAGCTGCCTGCCAAGGCTTGTGTTGGGCTCTGAGCAGGTTTTGCTCATTTTGCCTTCAAAAACTCGGAGAGATAAAAGCAAAAATGAAGCTGTAGAGAAAGCCCCAGCAAAGAGGGCTTCAAGTCCCATACTCAAGGGACAAAAACTTAGGCATTAGGTTCAGATCAGGAAGCTCAAAAAGTGGTGTGAATGTTGGAAAAAAATAGCTAATTTCTCCAGAGGAAAGAGATAGTCCGGTTTTGACACTGAGACAAGAGGTCTGGACTTCCTAGGTGGAAGAGAAATAAAAAATACCAGATATATGTGGGTTGAGCTTTCCATGTATATTTTTAATTATGGCACATCTATCATTCTTAGCACTGCCTTGAGCAAAGAAAGATAAAACAGCAAAGCAATAGCAGGATTTCCACACATGTAGCCAGTCTCAAAATCAATGGGAGTATGGTATCTAAATACCTTTAAAAATCCTGATCAGTTGTTCCCTGAGGCCCCCCTGAATATCACAACCCTAAATCCTGGAGGATGTGCTGGCATTGCTCAGCCTGTGCAAAGCAGAGGGGTGCACTCAGGACAGCATTAAGTTTGTAATGTGAAGGGCTGAAAAACTGTTAATTTAAGGTTGTCTGATAATGAGAGCCATACACTCTTATCCTTCAGCATCTCTTTGGTTACAGGCAGTGTGTGACTGGGTGCCAGCAGCCAGTGACAGGAATTTGGTGACTGTCTCCAGGTGTTTTTTAGGAAATGTTAATTACCCCCACTTTTAAATAATTTACTGGGAAAATGCAAACCTTCACTAACTCTTGGTAGGAGAGAAGGAACAAAGGATGTTTACCTTATTCTTCTGCATACAAATAAAACCAATAAATATTCAGGCAAATTTAAAAAAACAAAAAGGAAAACTGTTTCCAGTGAATATGAGGGAACCTGCTGATTCCCACTTTTGCCATGTGGTTGGATCTGAGTGGGAATTCTGGCCATGCCTCCCTTTGCCTCCTGCCACACTGGCACCACTGCACGCGCTCCTCTTGCTGCTGCTCACCCAAGGTTAGGATACAGCAGAGACTTGCTTAGCCAAGGTGACTCCTCTCGTCTGTTACATATCCCAGGGTTATAAATAACAGAGCAACCTCTGTTTGATGGGGGGATGCTGACAACCCCTCCCTCCTTCGGGATGCTGAAGCAATTACAGGCAGGAGGAAGCCACAGAGCCCTCGTGTTGTTGCAGCAAACAGAGGCTTTGGGTTGGTCTTTGCTCCTCTTTAATTAGAGTTTATTGGTAAAGCAACCCCATTTTTCTGCTCCTGCAAATTCGGGGCTGTCAAGGCCTAATTCCTTGGGCCTATCAAGTGTGAGATATGTTTACCAAGTCTCTCCAGGATTAGCTGGGTTGCTATCAAAACTGAGGAGTGTATTTCTATCAATGAAAACCGCTATGACAAGGTCTGTCCCCTGAGACAAACGGCCTGTTCCATGGAGGCTTTAAATAGGAGCAATAATGGTAGTGAGCAGCACTGAGTTGAATAATTAGATTGTTCTTCATAAATCCTCAAGTGAAGACTTCCAAGCAGGTCCATTATGTGTGTCGTATGTTAGCACTGAGCTTTATGTGGTGTGGACACCGCTCTGTGCCTGGCTGCTGTGATGGGTGAGTAAATCACCAAAGATTGGGACAGGAGGAGTACAGCTCCTTCCTCTCCTGCCTTTTCCCCACAGAGATCATCTGCTCTGAACTGCAAACACCCGCATTATTTATCTCATTGCTCAAAGAATTTTTGAGAGGACTAACTGGAGTAATTTCTGAATATTTATGCTTTGTTTGTTTATATTCAGAGACTGGAAAACACACATATTTTGTTCATGTCCCCAGACTGGTTCATTTACTGATTCACTTAAAACATCCTTTCAGATCCATTGAGAGAGAACTTTTTCCTCAGAGGATGCAGTGGTATAATAGCAGCTGAGTATTATCTCACTATATTCCTGGTAGGATTTCCTCTTGCCAACTGAGAACTGTTCTTTTTTTGGGGTTTTTTTGTTGTTTTTTTGTTTGTTTGTTTGTTTTTGTTTTTTGTTTTTTTTTTTTAAATAAAAAGAATCTTACTCCCTCTTCCCCTTTCATTTATTCAGGTTTTCTCTCTCTTTTTTGCTCTCTGTGCCAGTTACAGAGAGAAATCTCAGATGTCCAGAATGTCATTTAACCCTAACACTGATTGGTGATTTTTTAGGCACTTTGTAGGAAATCCGGGGAGGCAGCAGCATCTGCAGGCAGGGATGTACACCCAGCCAGTGCATGATGCAGGTGCCTGCTCAGGCGAGCACTTCTGCTTGACTCAGCTGCACTTCATTCTTTCAGAAACACATTTGTCAGACCTGGTTAAACAATGCTGGTAAAAAGAACAAGAAATCGCATTATTCCCCCGAGAACTGTGTATACACCTAACTATTTTGCCTGCCAGTAAGAATCTTGTGTCACTGTAAGGTTTATAGGAGCTGACTGGCAAAGGATGCCCTGATGATAAATAAAATACCTCTGTCCCATGTGCCATGACTCTGTGCAGCTGAGCAGCTGTGGTGTCCTTTTCACTTACCTTGGTACGAAGATGTGGCATTTGCCTTTGGACCAGTTGTTATGAGCAGCTGATGGGGTCCACGAGGAGACACATCATACAACAGGGCCAGGAACAAGCACCAGCTGTGAACCACCCTCTGATAAAGCTCTAGGCCTGCTGTCAAATTCTTCAGCTTGCACTCAAACCCTGGGATGAGGTCTGGGATTGTGATCCACCATTCTCCAGTACCGACTGCTTTGCTGCCAGGTCATCCTGCACTCAGCCATGGTGGAAAAAGTTCTCCAGTGTTAAACCACTGCCAGGATAAAGTGTTAAACATTTTATAAGGCAATTTAGGTGATAATCATCAGGGTAATAGAAAAATATTATCCATGTTCATTTAAAGGTGTGCTGTGCTTCCCTTCCCGATTAGCGTACGAAAATCCTTGCCAGGCTATGAAAATAAAGTGACTGTGAGAATTTTTAAAGGCACATTCCTCCTTGCATCATAAGAGCATGAATTCCAGGAATTTCCTATCCACAAGAAGTTTGCATTCCTGGGACAAAGTGATTGCACCCTTGCACACAAACTGCCCTGATGCTGCAGCAGACACCAGCCCTGCTCCTTTCTGCTCCGCCTGGGCAGCTGGAGGAATGGGTGCAGAGTTTCTTAGTTTGACCTGAGCTGCAAGCACTGAGTGTGGCCAAGAATCAGCCATATCCATCTGAGGATGATTTTCAGTGAGATACCTGGGAATTGATGCATGACTTTATTTCCTAAATGTGGCCTTTCATTCCGCTTGTTGTGTTCTGTGCCGAGCTCCTTGGAGCCAGGTGTGCTTTGTGCCCAGTGAGCAGAGCCAGCAAAGTTTCTTCCAGTGGGTTTGTCCATATCTGCTCTGAGAGGGGACCAAGTGGCATTTGACCCTCAGGCACAGTAGTGATTCAGGTGATAATAACAGTTTATGAATTGATTTATTAGGTGAGAAACCACCTTTAAAATTCCCCTGTAAAAAAGCAGCTTGAGATATTTTAGTGTCCCAGGTTCTGACCTGTACATTGGTGAGGAGCCATTAAGCAGAGCTCTGGACAGGTGTGGGGGCTCCTGTCCCACCCAGGGCAGGTCAGAGCACACAGTGCAACCCCAGAATCCTGCACCAAAAGAAATGTTTTACAAAAGTGGAGTCCGGTCTTCTCAACAGGGTCTGGTCAGGTAAAACTGGTCCCAGTTTGGAGACAGGACTGAGTCAGCAGCCCCAGTCCCTGCTGAGCCCTTTGCTCCTGGCACCGAGCTGCTGATCTGTAATGCAGCCGGACTGAGGCACCCAGGACACTCAGAGGAAATGGGAAATGTGTCTGGACAGTAGATGATTCACAGTTGCTGGCAGCTGAACAGAAGTTTTCTGGATTTCAATTTTGAAGTCAGGCACCTTTATTCCACCCTGTTCCCACAGTGGGCACCTCCATCCTCTTATGAGCCTGGGCTCAGGGCTGTGTTAGTGCACAGCACCAGTGGCACTGCCTGCCTCAGAGGCATTCTGAGGAGCCAAACAGTCCTGAAATTGGGGCACTTCGGTTTCAGGACTGTGTGAGCACCTTAAATACATTGATTTCATCTTCCAGAGGGTAGTTTTCAAAGGGTCTTGGGAAATCTCTCCTAAGCCAAAATCTGGTTTGACCACCACCCAGTTTCACTCTTCCTTCATGCATCTGCTGGCTGGTCTGGTACCAGGCTCCCCCAGTGCTGCTATCACTCCTGAAAATAATGTCAGTTTGGGTTTTCTACCATCAAATACCCTCTCTTTTAAAATCAGGAAATATTTGCTACAAAAACACAAGGTGTTCTTTGTTCTCCAAAATTACTTTACAAGGCTCCAACACATCAGACCCAAAATGTTTGTAGATTGAGTGAATTTCCTAAAGTAGGTTTAATAAATAAAGACTCAAGACTGAAAACATTGTCTGTTTGCAATAGGATTTCTCATTACATTTCATGTCTATTGCAGCTTTATGAGGATATGCTGGTTTAACTCCTTGCTGATGCAGTTTCTTAATACAAGCAGATTTTCTAGATTAGTAAAGGTATAGGAAGCAAAAACCTGGAATTAGATTTGCAGAAAATCTGTTATTTATACTACATAATGGACATTAAACCAAGACAAAAGAAATTCACTGTCACAATAATAAATCCATTTTAAAATCCACTTTCAAAGCAATCAAATCACTGCAGAGACCCAATGACAAGTATATAACAATAATGTATATTTATGTAGCAACTTTCACCCCAAGGAATCCAGAACCTAGGGAAGCAGCAGTGTGGGAGGTGGCTCTGGGATGGACAGATCCCAGGGAGTGTCACAGGGGTTCTGGAGCAGCCCTCCCAAGGTCACTGGAACAAACTTGCCTTCATTTAAAAGACCCCCACATCACAGGAAATGTGAGTTATGCTTCCAGTTGAACTGCTGTGCCTGTGGTCAGCACGCACGTGAATGAGGGCTGAACTTTGCCTCTTTTTGCAAAGGGCTGAACAACAAAAAGAGAACAGTTTCCCCTTTTAAGGTCATAAACAGGATGAAAGTGCTGCTTCAGCTGATGGTTGTCCTGCTGCATGAGGCTGCCCTGGCTTTGGGTGCACAATCAGAGTAGTTTTGCGGGGGAATTTTCACAGCCCTTTGAAAAACACCAATATTTTTGCTAAATGTTAATGGGAGCTTGACTTGAAGTCAGCTTGAGTTGCAGAACAGTGCTTATAATAATGATTTATGTATTAAACGCGGCTGATCTGTTATTTTTATTATCTTGATGTGTTTTTGATGTTCAGTTTCCTGAAAAACAGCAGCCAAGTGGCACTGAAACCAGCTTTGAACATGTGCATGTGTGCATGCCTTAGCAATGTATGATGTTGCAGTCAGGGCTCTGAATAATGGGGTGCAAGAACGAGCAGCTCCTGGTGGGATGGCGTCACTCCATCAGCCTCGCTGTGACACAGTCATCTGCACTCAGGAGGCTTTCTGTGTTATCTGCAGGAGCTTTCCTGCCTTATCTGTGGAAAATTGATCCATACAGTCTCTTTAGAGACCTACATCAAATATTAATTTTGCCTATTTGTTCAATGTAATTAGCAGGTGTGATTAATCAATTAATCAATCTGCGATTCCTATCTGCAGCGCAAACAGCTGTGCTCGGAGGGGACACTGGGAGCAGAGATCCCCCAAACATCTCCTGGTTTTTGGGGCTCTGCAGGGGCACCCCTGGCCCCAGGTCGAGGTCTGCAGTCACCCACTGTTGACTCTTGCAGTGCAGCCAAACCCCGTGAATGGGGACACTGCTGTCCTTGTCCCCTAAGGTTGTGATGGCAGTGCCTTGCTGGGGCTGGGGGACAGCAGGATGCCCCTACATGAGGTGTGGTGGCCCCAGTGAGCCCCTGGCTATTGGCCCCCTCAGCAGTCATGCTCCAGGCAAGGTCTCATTTTGCCTGTGCCTGGAGGGGACACAGCACAAAAGAGTTGCCAAAACTGAGAACTCTTTATGGCAGGCTTTTGGTGGCATTCCCAACTCGATTTTTCTGGTTCAAAGGATGCAGGTAAGTTCTGTGAAGTTCAGGTAAAAATAAGTTCTTTTAGAAATGCCAGACTTGCTGAGCGTGCAGCTGACAAAATCCCAGCCCTGTGCTCAGGGACTCAATAACTTTTTTAAGCTCCTGAACTGTTGCTGAAATTCACACAGGGTGGGGAGCTGGATCATGTTTCATGAGGAATTGAGCACCCTTGGGTGTTCCCACTGCCTGGGGCCCTTATTTGGGGGCAGAGGGAGGGGTATGACCATGGGTATTACAGGCAAAGCAGAGACATGTCACTCTGCTAAATTGCCAGGTTTGAGACTGCATTTCCTGGTGGCAGGAGGTGAGGACCTGGCAGAGCAGCACTGCAGGACCCCAGGCTATGCTCTAGCTGAGGGCAGGAATTTGAATTAGTGCAGGTACAGGAGCCTCCAGCCCAGGACGGGCATTGTCAGAGGGTCCAGAGTTTATAGGGGACATACTGAAGGACTTTAGCACAATCTCCAGCATGCACAGGGTTTCTTCCAGCACTGTGACAGCTGCTGCTCTGCTTTTTAGCAAAAGTGGCATGACTCAGGTGCTGGATCCCACAGCTGAAACCTGTGTGAGTGCCCTCTGAAGCACTACCCCTTGTTCAGTGACATATTCTGTCCATTCTGTTCTTCCTGGTTTTCTCTGCTTTCCTCCTCCTTTTGGGAGAGTTCTTCTCTCTTGCACCTGGCTCACCATCACCCTGGAGAACCAGCATCCAACTGCTCATATGTTGAGATAAAACAGGAATTTAATCCAGGAGAACCCAGGGATGCCAACTGTTGACAGTCCCATTCAAGGTCTGCCTGAAGTTCTTTCCTGTTCTGTGACCTTTTAGCTCAGCAAACCCTTTTGCTGTCATATAAATCCCTCTGGACAACCTGACCTTAGCCTGGCCTAGGGTGGGGTGCTTCTTTCTCATTTCTTGGGCTCATTGGGCCTGATTTCATTCCCGTGCACTGAATGCTTTGCTGACCCAGGAAGATTTGATGTTCCACAAAGGCAAATGCCCCCAGAAGATGAACTGGTCTTGGTTTCAATGTGATTTTTGGATTAGAACTGCCCAGAGTAGCACTTTCCTCAGAACACTTTTTCTACAGAGTAAAAAGTATGTCTCCATCTGATGCCTTGAACTGTCATCATAATAACCTCAAATATAGCTGTCTTCACCACATCACCGTCCTCCTCTCTGACCCATAAAGTTTTACCATTACAACCTGCCCTTAATCACCTAACCATTTCCTTAGTCTTTCAAGGACAATGGTTTTTATGCCATACTTGCTAACCTTACGTATTAGTCTACCATCCTGGGCTGCGTTTAAATGTCTTTTCTGAAATCTATGTGGATTAGCTCCACTGCTTCGATCCTGCATGTTTTCCACCTTAGCTCCTAAAACAAATTCTGCCAGATTTGTCAGACAAGATTTACCCTTTATGGAGCTGGGCAGATACACTTTTATCAGTTAATATTTCTCCACATGTTGGGTGATCTCATTCCTGCTAACATCTCTAAAATCCTGCCTCTGATTTAAAAAAAAAAAAAAAAAAAAAATCCCATTCTGCAGGTTTGGGGCCAGACTTTCAGCTGGTGGGAGTGAGTTTTTGTGTATGTGTGCACCAGATTTCATGAGCATCTGTATTGGCAAATATCTATTGCAAATATGTCTTGATTTCTACCTATCTCTTCTCATAGATGCTCTAAGATCTTTGCTTTATATCAGTTTCTCTTTACCACTTTTTAACTCCTAAAAGTGACTCAAACACCCTGTTACTGGGCACTTAATGTCTCCTGCTGTTCCATTAAGCAGTGTGGGCTAAAAGTACACTCTGCACTCAGCCCTGCCTCCCTCCCCACGGTATGAGTTTGCTCTGGTGATTATTCATGCTCTCAGCATTTCCCTGCTCGGCTGTCACAGGAAACTTTGCTTCTCAGTCCCTCTCCCTGTGTTATTAAGCTCTCTTGACCACCTCTCAGTGGTCTGGAGGCCTCCTCGTTAATCTTTTCTCCTTTACCTATTTAAAAGAAATCTTTTATTGTTTTTATTCCCCCTGTGAGCCGTTCTCTCTCTGTCATATTTGGTTTCCTAATCAGCTTTTTTACATCTTTTCAGCTTTGCTTTATAATTCCTTTCATCCCCTTAATATTTGCCTTCTCACCCATGTCAGCTGCATCTCTTGTCCCTCTGATAGCTTTTATGACTTCCTCAGTGATCAGCCTCCATCAGAAACAGGCTGACCCACCCCTGCCTGACAGAAATCGCTGTTTCCAAGTGCTGCACTCATTTCCTGAGTAGAGTTGCTGTGTATGTAAACGAGGGCTGGGTGAATAGGCACTGGTGCCTCTTATATTGACTTTTATATCTTTCTTGCTGCTGTTTGCTCATGAGCAAATGGCACTATTCTCACATGCACTCATTGCTCCAGTTTGCTTCTGAGGAGCTTGGTAATTTTACCTTTTTTTCTTTGCAAATGGAAGGCACCCCAAGCAGAGAGTCACCTGTACAGGCTGCCACGGATCTGAGAAATGTGTAATAATTTTCTTAGAGGGACTTTAAATACTGTGGGACCTTAGCTGGGCCATTCTGCTCTCAGAATAGCACTAAAATCCCCTTTGCCATTAACACAACTCAAAGCTCTTACAAAGAAAGTCAGAGGTGGTGGATGGAGCATAGGAAGGGAAGCAGTGAGTTAAATGACTTGCCTAAGGCCATCCAGCAGGTAAGTGGCAGAGACAAAAACAGACTCCGCTCGTCTGCCCAGGACTGTATCCACTGAGCCAGGATAATTCCTGGCAAAGCAGCAACAGTGAGGCCACAGACTCAGATCATTACTCATTTGGTTTTATTTGTTCCAGCACTAGGTGATGAAATGCAAATGGTACAGGCAGATGCACAATTTCAAATCCTCTGTGTGTCACGACTCCAATATCGGAGCAGGCTTTCTCTGCCTCTGCAGAGATGTGCTTCTGGAGCTGCATGGGGGCATGGAAAAGGGTGTTCGATGGGTTCATGTGCTCAGGAAAACCTGAATTTGCAGAAATTCCTTTCTCAAGCAGATTCACTCAATTGTAGTGTGAAAAATGTGTAGTTACACACACACACACTCACACACACACACACACACACACACACTTATAAGCTTTAAGCAGTCCAGGTTCCAGTCTCTATTGTAGACTCTTAATCTTCAGACTGAGGAACTGGGGAGAGGCAGAACAGGAGGAGGATTCAGGGAGATGTGCCCTGCCCCACACCCAGTCCAGATGTGCACATCTGGCAGCCCCAAAGCAGTGTGAAGGTGGTGGGGAGAGGGAGGAGAGGGGCACACCTGGTGCATGGCCAGCCTTTAGCAGGGGAGTCCCCTCCCTCACCAAAACCCTTGGGCCAGTGTCGAGCAGAGGGCTCAGCAGTGGTGCTTGGGCAGCAAAGTGGGTTTTTAATATATAGTAAAAAGAAAGAGTTGGCACAAAGAGAGGTAGGAATGAGCTGCAAGTGTGAGAACATAACCACACCTTGGCTCTCCTAATGCTCTTTCCCCTGCTTCATGGTGATTAGTGTTGGTCAAAAACTTCATGCTATTTACATTTTTGACAGATAATTTTTTTGCTTTCTTGCCAGGTTTTCAGGCTTTTTCACAAAGAAAAAAAAAAACCAACAACAAAACAAACAAACAAACAAACAAACAAACAAAAAAACACTCCCAAGCCTATACAGCCTTAAGATTTAATAAACTATTCTGTTTGTTGGGGTTTTTTTCAACTTTTTTTCCAGTTCTTCAGCACAATCATGTTGCAATCAGAAAGAAGATTGTTCAAGAAAAGGCACTAATTAACATTTTATCGTTATAATTATTTCCATCATATTCCCTCTGCTATACAGGTCCTCTCTTTCATCATTTATTACAGTGATGTAACTATACAACAGGGCTTGTGTACAAGACAAAGACAAAGCTGAAGGCTTAATTCAGCATCGCAAGCGGGATGAAAGGAACAAAGGATGATGCAGCTATGCCCTGATCCGGCAAATACTTATGCACATGGATAACTTCACTGCCAGGAGTATTTCTGCTCGCAGGAACTGTGCACTAAAGTGTCAGCAGACTTTAAGTCACAGGGCCTCATTTAAGCTCTGCCCGAGTCGGTGCACAAACTCTGACACGTTTCAGCAGGGACTTTGCCAGTACTTACTTAGGGAAGCATTTTAGCGCTGCTGAGTTTACTTGCAACCTAATCCTGAGCATGCACAGGCTTTTCCGGGCTCCGAGCACACGCTGCAGCCACCAGACGTGACAGTGATTGATGACTTGATTCATCACTGCTCTGTAAAATTACCTCTGGCAGGCACTGCCAGGTGGAGCAGCTGGGCTCAGCCCGGCAGTGCCAGCAGCCGAGCACCGCGCTGGCCCCGGGGCAGGGATGCTCAGGGATGCTCAGGGATGCTCTGCAGAGCCGCCTGCCTCCCCTGCTTTCGTCCTGGTCTTCTCCAGAAACCACGTCTGTGGTGAAAGAAACTCCCAGGGACCACACTCCCATGCCAGATAGGCATTTTTCAACGCTGGGGGGGACATTTCTACACTTCAATTAGCCCCTTAATTGAGCTATTTGCAGGGGAAGGCTCAAGGGAGCTGAACACCTATTTCCTCACAGTTTAACTACCACCAAATCTCAAATCTCTTAAATAGGAACAAATATATAGTGTCTCCAGAAACTTTGACACAGTGAACTGCCTAATATTTTCATGCCATGGTAACATTAGTATCATCAAATTGTGGTATGAAGAATATTCAATTAAAATTGAGTCTTGATTTAATGATATTTTAAAATGTATTTTTAGACAAAACAGTTAGCATTCCCTCCAACTACTTCTAAAGCAAGGAGCTAGTTGAGTTTTCAGACCAAATATTATGGACCAAATTCTCTCTTTGTGTCAAGTTTAAAAATAGTACAATCACAATGCTTCAGTGGTATAAATTTATGGGGGAATGAGAAGGACAACATTAAATCTACACTTAAAACTGTAACAGGATGTGTACCTTACTTGCAAGTAAATATATCAAGGGGATATCTGGAAGTTTTAGGCCTAAGTTCAACTGGACTTTGCAAGCAGAGCTGTTGCAGAGCAGAGTGCAGCCCTCAGCCCAGCCTGTACTCCAGTCCCTGTTGCAGAGCAGGTGATGGATATGCAGGAGACAACAACCCCAAATGGAATTATAGGCTGTTTTGGGTTGGAAAGGACCTTAAAGATCATCCAGTTCCAACTCCCTGCCATGGGCAGGGACACCTTCCACCAGGCCAGGCTTCTCAAGCAAAATATCTCCTTCAGAGCCAGCACCCCAACCTGCACCAAATCAAACTACACAGAGCAAATCAGGTGATTAAAACCAGCCCTCCACAAATGTCTGTGTGACTGCCTCAGCAAGAGGCCTGTCCTGAGGTCCTTGGTGTTCCCTGGATGTAATATTTCTTTATGGTCCTTCCCACAGCAGTGGGACTGTGACTATAACCCTAAACCTGAGCTGTGACTCTGAGCTTTTCTTTAGAATAATTCCATCAAGTGTTGTCAAAGCCAAAATTAGCATAGCTATGGGGCCTCTGCAAGTGACTGCCACAGTGAAGCTGAGAGGCTTTTTTATGATTCTTCAGTAAACCAGACCAACCATGCATTGAAAGCCATCCCAAAGGCAAATTATCTTTACGATCAAGGGACTTCAGTTGTTCTGGGCAGTTTTCCATCAGGGCCTTACAGGGAAAGCTGCTGCAATGTCTCACTTCTCTGTGGGATGACTGGACACAAGTAATAAACACCCGAGACTGGTGTTTGGCCTGATTTTCATCTCCTGGCTCCTGGTTGAAATAAATGTGCTGTCACATGATAGGAGTAGCCCATGAGACTTATGTATTATTATATCCAACTTGAAAATTAACTCTAATGCAAGTTGCACACAACACCAATGAAAGTAACCATTAATTGTTAATATAAACTATTAATGAAACACCAGGATGAAGGTCAAAGTGCATGACTGAAACCTTCCAGAGAATGAAAAGATTATTTTGCCTTTTGCTGAGCATAATTATCATCAGAATTTCATCGACTTTTTGATCAAACCACTTCCCTCTGCACTGACCTGTTCCACCACTGTGGTAAATCTGCTCGCCAGAACTGGTATTTGCTTTTCCCTGTCCACCAAGGTTTTTATTAGCACAGTGGATGTCTGTGAGAGCAGAGAGCTGGCACCCTTTTGCCTTTGTTCCTATGGGAGCTTTTTTCCCCCTTTCCATTGTCCATTACTCACAATAAATTTGCATTGACCTGGCTCCCCATAAATTATCCTGTCTCCTGCTGGTACGTCCTTTAAGTGTCCTGGTTCACATGTCACAGGGCCATGATGTGGTGGACACACCTGAGGGCAAGTAGCCTGGAGTGAAAGCAGGCCCCTTCCCACTTTATACAGGTCAAAACATCAGGGAGATGACAATCTGGGAGGGATGTTTTCAAATGACTGACAATTTTTTCTTCCTTCCTGGATATGACAGTGAGATCAGTCTCTCCCCAGAAGTTTTACTTCAATAATTTCTCATACAGACTTGGACTGCTCAGGTACTTTCTGCTCAATTTTTATTTTTTTTACACACACACACACACACACACACATACAAGAAGTCTCTCCTCAGAGAAAAGCTTATACACTTTCTTTTTCCATCAGAAGCAGGAATCCTAGCAAGTGAAAAAGAGTGGATCTGAGGGTAGAAATATTCTAGTGGGTTTTGTTTCTGACAAACCCTAAAACAATTTTTAGGTGTGCAAGAAAGATGTTCTTTGTAAGTAATCATTACTTTGAGGAAATCTCAGAAGTGCTGATCTGACTCAAGATTGCTTAGCAGTAACATCTCTGGCTCAAAGGTTTGCTGTTACCATCTTGCCCAAGCTTTAGGTTTCCTTGGAGCTGGACTCCAGGGACACTGACCTACCCCCATGCCCTGCTGGGCAGAGTCTTTGGCAGAAGTGGAGCACTTGGCTCTGTGACCACCCAACAGTGCTTGTCAGGGATGAGGGGATTGCAGGGGACAGGGGTGAGGCCATGCTGGGTGGGCTGAGCCCAGGTGGGCAATGCACAGCCAAGCCAGGCTGAGACAGCAGCTGCCAGGACCCAGAGCTCTGAGTTACAGGGGTGTTAAACCCATTCCTGCATTTGCATACATTTTAGGTATTTCTCTGAGTTTCCTAAGACAGAAGTACCTGGGATCAGTCAGTCCCAACAGCAGGGGTAGGTGTTGCTCTTGAGCAATGTCACAGCTGTTGGTGGGTAGAGGTACTCCTGAGCTGGATGGGAGTTGTATGAATTCCAAATGCCCAGTAAATAGAAGTTCCCATGGCTGAGATTTATTGAACCAGTTGATTATGGTGGTTATGTTGATGGTTATGTTGATGGTTATGTTGATGAGGACTTCAGTAGGTCCTTATTAATACATGATATTATGCTCAGAGTGCTCAGATTTTCTGTGAAGAGCATGGACCTTTCTTGGTTTGGTTTCTTTTTATTTTTACTCTGTATGCTTTTTTTTTTTCATTTATTTTTTTCTTTTTCTAAGGAAGCAAGAGTGCAACCCTTGGGTTGCCTTTACCAGGGGAAAATACTGTGCCATTTCTGTTAGCATGGGCATGTGTAAGTTGCTCCTTTGAAGAGAAGGTCCTAATATGTTAAGGTATGCCAGGCTGTGACAAGCTGAAATCTCAGCTGAAGAGCCCTGTCAGATCTGTTCTCTCATCCATGCCCTCCCTCCGTTCAGACCCTGACCTTCCCCATCAGATAAGCAGCACAGATCTCGGCCCTGTTCCCTCTGCAGTCTCAGCTCATTAAAAATTCATTGCCTAAAGTGAATCTATTCTGTTGCTGCTGAAGTGTTATTTACCTCGGCCCGGATTTCCTCAGGTTCTGACAATTAAAGAGGGTCCAAGGAGAGGGCTGAGTCATGGGATTAAGGCTTGGGCAATAATTCTCTTGTAGCAAGAGATGATCATGTAAAGCCATAATTTCCCAGCTGCATTTTGGTTCCTCTTCAGTGCTTCATTAAAGGTGGTGACTCAACAGAAAGGACTGAGGCACAGGTTAACAAGAATCCCTCCTTTTGTGGGATTAGAGCCCAGCATAGCCAGGCTCTTTCAAAGGCAGGAGATGTTGTCAAGCATCATTAGGAAGCTGTTTTAAACAAGAGTCATAAAGCACCCTTTGCGGTCAGACAAATTTATTAGAGAGGCGAGTGAGTGGAGGCAAACAGGGTAGGAGAGAAATAGATTAACAATTTGCACGGCATTGATAACAAAGCAGTTCACCAGATCCAGAGCTGCTACCATTAGAACAACTTAAAAGGATTTTGCAAAAATCCCAGGGTGTTTTTCGTTCTGGATGAAAGCGGACACTTTGTGGATGGTGCTGGCAGACAACGGCAAGTCTTGAAACCCAGGTTTGTGTGCAGGTTAACTGTTTCCCAGCCTCATGGTTGTTCCTTCCAACAAGTAAGAATGGGAAGAAACTGGCCTCTTGTTGTGCCCCAGTGATCCTGAAAACCCCCACGAACTCCAGCTTGGATGGCCCTTCACAAAAGCCGAGCAGCTGGGGGAGTAACCTGGGGCTTTTCCACAGGAGCCCTGGGGTAGGAGTATAACCTGGCTTCCTTTGGGAAGGTGAAGTATTTGCAGCAATTTCTCAGACAACTTCTGGAAATATTCTCCAGCAATGTGTAGTTTGAAGGGCTGTTGGAGAGACTTCAAACATTATTGGATCTTTGATACTGTCTGGTTTTGGAAAGAAAGCAAATGCTCTTCTTGGGTTTGATATGAAGGAGAAAAGAGGGAAAGAGGGAAATGAAAGAGGAACAGATGAATAAAAGCTACTTGTTTGGAAGTAGGTAAGCAGCTTTATTATGCAGTTAGTGTGATGGACTATGTACTGTGTTTGTTTATTGAACCAACGGCATAAATCTAAATGAACCAGTAGCTGAAATGTAAACCAGCTGTGGCTGAAGGTAGAGGAATGCCAGATACTAATCATCCAGACAGCACCAGTCCTGGCCATGGGGTTTCCCCACACCCCCATCATTGTTGAGAAATGTGCAGTAAAATCCCATTTTCTTTGTGTGATGCTTGGGCCACACAAGCCCTGGCTCTGGCAGGCTGATGTGAGCCCCATGGAGAGCCCCATGGCTCCTGTGGGCATAATTGCTTTGCTGCCAGGGGAAGGACAGGGGCTGGCAGTGGGACAGAGAGGGCAGGAGTTTGGATGGACTGTTGTTTCTGGAGTGGTTCCTTCCACTCTGTTTAGAGGGCTCTTGCTGGAGCATGTTTGGAAAGAAGCAATGCTAATGTTGCAGAGACACGGACAAAGGAGCAGGGTAATCACGCTGTCTCTTTAGAGACTGAAGGGTAGCTGTTCGTCAAGAGGGAGGTTCTTTGGAGTGGAAAACGGTGGTCAGAAGTACATCTCCTGGCTAGGAAGGGGTTTTTATTTTGTATTCAATTATTCATATGTGTTAGCTGGTTTGCAGATGAAGCTGCATCTCCTCCTTCCCTCCCTCCTTCCCTCCTGCCAGTGCACACCAGGAGTCTGCAGTGTGGGGACGGGAGCTGGGAGTGCCCTGCCTGCTGTTCTATGCCGGGATGCTCTTGGACCAAAACGATGTTGAAACTGGGGTTTACAATTTTGGGATCCCTAATTTCCTTCAGGGTTCTCACTCTACACATCCTTCCACCGCATTTGCGTTTCTCCACCAGAAACCTTTCTTCCCCTCCTCACTCCAGAGCCCTTCGCAGGGAATTCCCGGATGGGTGCTCACAAATGCCAATGCCTTTTTTCCTGGGCGGCAGCAGAGGGGAACAGCACACGGCTTTGCACAGGGAGTTTGGCAGAGCCAGGGAGGGGACCCGGAGCATTGTCTGGGTATAATTTAGGCACTATAAACAGAGGCAGCAAGGGGTCACGCTTTCTATTCTCATTGTACCCCCTGCAATGTCTCTGCTAACTGGTGCATACAACTTGAACTCTTGTAAAAATTAGCAGAGTGCACGGGACCGGTGACAGAAAGCTGAACTTCTCCAACAGCAGGCTCTCAATTCGCTGTGTGTACTGAATCCACTTAAACTTTAAAGAGACAGCCTGCTTCCTATTCTTTCCACCGCTTAGCTTGGAAATGGCTGCTGCGCTAATTAACAGCGAGTTGTTTAATCTCGTTGCGTCAGGAAGGGAGTCCCTTTTCGGGGAGGATGCTCGTGGCGGGGCGCGGGACCCCGCGGGCTCAGCGCCGGGCGAGCGCCGCTCCGCAATTCCCGATCGCAGCCGGAGCGACCGCGGCCGCGATAACCGTGTTTGTGTTGACTCGCTGTATAATAATCCGAGCTTCCTTCGCCAGGGAGCCGCGGGCGCCGGGCTGCGGCGGCAGGGATGTGCTCCTCGCCCCGGCGTTACCGAGGAACGCCGGCACAGCGCTCGCCTGTTCCAGCCCGGCTCGGCCAGGAGCATCGGCGGGTTTAGCTCTCGAACCCCAAAGTCTGGCTGAAATCTACCGGGAACAACAAGTGCTTCATCCCCAAATACCCCCAGAGAAAACTCCTTCCCCCTGCATCCACCAAAACTTCAAGCTGAGGCACTTTTCCTCACATGGAGAAGCATTATTTATTTATTTTTTTCTGATGTTCATATCAGCCTGCACTAATGATTTCATATGACCTCAGCATAATAGAATAGGACTTTTTTTTTTTTTTTTCCCCAAGTTTACATTTGCACGCAAGGATGTGTAACAACACAGAGAATTGATTTCTTCCCCTGTATTATCTTTGGATAACATGCATACCATCTTTGCTGGCTAACAAAGAAATAGGAAACCTCTCTTCTTTTGCTTCAGGATACCCATATGACACCCTGTTCCTGTATTTACTCTAAAGCAGCTGGGCATTGATAGCAAATTAACTAAAAGCCATAGAAGAAATCCATACCCATTTTCCTCCCTACCATGCATAAGGAGAATGAGTACAATGTACCTTTTTTTAGCAAGATTTTTATTGAGTTAGATAATATGTCAATGGTTTTAAATTTAAGTCAATTGTGGCAAGGCCACATTTTTCCTGTAGCAGGCCGGAAAAGAAAAGTGAATAGAGAAAATTTAAGTCACTGAGAATTGGAGTAGGGTTTGCTGTGTTCAGCTAAAGTCCAGCGTAAACTGATGGCATTTTGCATCAATTAAGAAACTGTTTCATCAAGGCAGAGAACGGTGTGAGGGTGGTTGGGGGCAGGTGCAGCCTCTTCTCCATCAGATCCCTGTAGGGAGGGAGGTGCCTTCAGGCTGATGGCTGCTGTCCCTATATATCTGATTTTGAGGGATCAGGGCTTTCTTGAGTTTGGGTGACAGCTGAGCCTTGGCACACAATGCCTTCAATATCTTTGTGTCATCAGCTTAAAGGATTGGGAGAGCTTTGTAGCTCCCTAGTGGCAAACAGGACAGCAATACTTCTGGATTTTAATGTTGTACAAACAGCACTCCAAGTTTCCATCCCAACTCTGTGGGGAGGCCCAGGGTGTGCTTGGCACAGGACATTGAGGGGCTCCCCTGGAGGTCCAGGATCAGCAGTTTCCCAGCCCAGCTGGTTCAGGAAGGACAGATGGCAGCAGGAATCACACCTCTAAGGTAGGAGGCTGCAGGAGTACCAAACCAATGTTCTGACACATGAAACCTGCACTACCAGACTCCTTTTGAGAAAGATCCCAAATGCAAATCAGAGGAAGGTGGCTTCCCAACAGCTCCTTGGTACAAAGGCTTTGTTGATTCCCAGTGTGGTGTGACACACTGCAGCAGACCTGGCATGGCTATAAAGGCAGGGCTGGTGCTCCCAAAGCAGGTCGTGTGTGGCAGGGCAGGTCTCCAGAGCTGCTGTGGTGGCCAGGTTCCTACATGTTCTCTGCCAAGAGACTGCTGGGTAAGACCCATTTTTGGCTGCTTCTTTTGCTGTAAGAGGATGAAGACAACTAAACTGCTTTGTACTGTGACCAGCCTTGCAAAATGGTGTTCTGGCTGTGACAAGGGGTCTCTGAGGCGCAGCCCATGTGGGTGTCACTCCAGTAGTGTGACTGACATGGTCTGAGCTGGATCCTGCACCAGATTTGTGCTGATGGGATTCCCTTCACCTTGGTGTTATTTTAATTTACAACAGTGTAAATTCAAGCCTGACCTCACTCAGTGGCTTGGTGTGTTTTTCTCATTCCCTGTGTAAAATGGAGATCTTTCCAAGAATTTGGTGGCTGTAAGTCTGGTGTCCAGCTGTTTCACACAATATCTCTGGTAGAAAAGCTGAGCATCGTGGATTTTGCTGTCTGCACCTCTTAGCAGAGGAAGTATTAGTTTTAATGGCTAACAGCCTGTGAAATAATAACTATGTCTTCTTTTATTCGAGTGCTGCAGCATCCTAATTACGCTTAACAATATTATAAAGTATATAACGTGAATCAAATCAGATATTTTGCCAATTTCAATACTTTTACTTGATAAACCTGAAGCCTCTCCTGTTTAAATGCCTATCCAGAAAGGCTGAAGTCAAAGCAATGTTAAAACCATTGTAAGAGGGAGGGAGGGAAATGAGGATTATATATAGACTCCTTAGAATTGAGTCCTTGGTTATTACATTGTGTGTTATTTATGCTCCCCTCTTATAATTCTGTTTTACACTCCTCTTTTAGTATCTGTGCTCCCACTCTGTGGGTCACTGTATATCCACTGTAGAGTACCCTGTGAGCACTTGTAAATGCATTGACTCCCACACTTATAATTTTTTCATTCCAAAAGAATCCACAGCAGAGATGATGATTTTTCTTATTTTTCTGCATTTCACATCTTTAAACAGCAACTTGGTGACAGTATCTGCTTCAAACTTTCCAGAACTCTGCCATAAAGGGAAGATAGTCTATTACTGTAACAGATTTTATGTTCACTCTGTTTGCTTTGAAAGGGTGTGCGGACATGTATGCACAATGTGTGATTATAAGAAATTCTCTCCTACGTTTGTAAAGCCCCAGACTTTTGTCTGTTTAGTGATATATCATGGAAACAGAGCAAACCATTGCCTCGTGCATGAATGACCCTGTAGTGTTTGTGCTGATCTTTATATGTTTTTTCAACACGTGAAAAGAGAAGGCTGTGAAAAGATATTTTTCATTTCCTGATAATTGTAGTAGGCAGTTACCCAGAGTGAATGAAGTGAGCTGTGCTTCAAATGCGCATTTTCTGTTCAGATACAATCTTTCATAGCATTAGAATGGGGCATTGCTGCATTAAATGTTGCTGTTGTAGATGGCAAATGTAGAGCCCTCAGTGCTGATAAAGAGCAGGGGGCCCATGAAATGCACGATGCAGTGACAGGAGAGGAGAAAACAGATGCACATGAACAGAGGAGTTATTGCAGTGCTTTGTGATGATACAAACATAATGGAGGGACTATTTGTGACTGTCCTGTGTACTAGGTGACAGGATTGGTACTTCTGAGTTTCTCTGTTTTCATTCAAATACCGCTGATTCCCAGACCCAAAAAGAAACCAAGTTGAGGCAATGTGGGTGACCAGCAATACCAGTTACTAAAATACTGGCTGTGAGCAGTCTGACTAAAGACAAATTCAGAAGTCATTCAGAAACTGCATCATTTCACAAGGTCCAGAAGAGAGGATCTTTTATGGGAAAGATGGGACAAACTCTGCCTTGATCCACTCGAGATAAAATACAATACTAAAATAGGTATGTAAGACCCTCAATGGGTACAGGCTGGCTTAACTCATCTGCAAAGCAGTGCATCAGTTTCTATCAGCTCAATACTCTGGTTTCAGCAAAGGTTAGGTAGAGAACTTTCTGAGACAGCCACCTCTGACAGTTAGAGTATCAATGCCTACATTATTTGTTAAAGGACCCAGACCTTGAGTTTCCTCTTAATCTGGCAAGTTTAACACTTCTGCTCAGGGCTTTTACTGCCAGGGCCTGGCACAGGCTTTCACAGCAAGAGCTCCCCTGGAAGGAGCAGTGTCCCTTTCATTGCCCATCTCTTTCTGCAGGAAGCTTGCTGCAGTGCCATGCATCCTGCTGCTTACTCCAGGCTCCCTTGCACCCTGGCTGCCCAGTGCACTCTATGTCCCCTTGTGCCATTTTTATTTCTCACATACTTTTATGTAAAAATAACCCTGCCAGCCATCCCAGAGCTCTGATCCACATCTATAGATGGTGCAGCTGGCTGATCAATTTTATTGATTTCTTTCAAGTGCCTCTGTCAAAATGATCACACAGTGCTGGGCTGTTTTCCAAACCTGCAGGTACACTACTGGACTAATACATTCTTTTGGTATCTCTGCATATCTCCTCCTTTTAAAATTCTTTTTAATGGTGTCATCTGCATTTATTTTAGTTTTTTTTTTTTGTTGTTTTGTTTTGTTTTTTTAGAAAAAGGAACAAATCTGTTTGGATAGCAAAGAATTGATTATATCTGTCAATTGGACTGACTTGTTTGTACACAACAGAAGTCTATGTAACATGATCTTTTAAAATAGTTGTTCAGGTGTCTAAGTCAAGGGGTTGGACTATCATCAGGTGTAAATCAGTGGTGGATTCAGTGGCTTTTAGAAGGTTCTGTGAATGACACTGTGACATTACAGCTCAACTGGGCAATTTATTTCAATGTTCTGTTAATGATAGGTGGAACAAGGTTGCTTTCAGCACTTTACCAGTACTGTGCTTTCTTCTGTGGAGATTATAGGCTTAAGGCTTATGTTTTACTTTGCAAGAATTTGACAATTACTTATCATTATTATTCTCATGACTTGTGTTTATTTGCTATCCTCCTCCTGTCCCAGGGAGTTGGATGGTTTGAGCTGACATTGGTGGTCGGGAGAGCAGATGGGAGTTGGAGAGGAACTGTTTTTCCCCTGCAAGGTAAAATATTGCCACTTGCAAAGGCAAAGTGTGTGTGGAGGAAAATACCTCTGGGAAGGGAAAAAGTTGAGCACAGAGGTGCTGTGCATGATCACAGCTGTCTGTGAAGAGGATTATTTCCTTCCCCTGATGTCCAGCTAATGGTGACAAGGCCTTGTCCTTCATTAACACCCAAACTACCTGTCAAAGACACCACCACTGCTTCTACCCAACCCAAACTCTTGACAGATTTTTCACTTCCTCTTGTTTATTGTTTTCACTAAATCTCCTTATTCGTGGCAGTCCCGATGTAAGTGAAAGGTGAAGGCTTGTGACACTGAAAACCGTGGCAGTGTATCAGAGAAATGTGATAAAGCATTTCCTTCCTTTAAAATGCACAAAGGCTCAGGCAGGGCTATCTCCAGAGCCTGGGTTGGGGAGCTCTGCTCCCCCCCAACCCACGGGATTCCCCTGGAAATGCAGAGAAGCCACCTGGGGTTATTGGGCTTTTTGTTAGCACCAAAGCTTTTGTGTCTCCTGGAGAAATGCTGTGGATGCTCTGGAATTTAACTTAATAAATACAGATAATACAGTTTCATTAATGTATCACAAAAGAGCTGGAGTAGCTCATCTTAATTCTTTAATTTCCTGCTTCTCTTCTTGCCCCTTGTTTGTCTTGGGAAGGGGATGGAAACCATGAATTTCCCTGTATGTCTTGGCCCATCCCTGCTGCTACCACAGTCCCTGAGCTTGGTATCTGTGCTGGTGGCCTTGCTGTGCTGAGACAGTGTCAGTTTACACCTTCCTATCCTGCAGGGAACAGCCCTCTGCGTGTTTGCTTGGGATATAGGAATATGAAAAATTGCTGATCATAGATCATCTCCATAAATCTTACAGACAATAAGTCATAAAACCTCGTGTCCTTACATATGGCAGTAGCCCAGGGACGGCTTCACCAGATGTGAGCAACAGCCCCAGAAACAAAAAATCAGTGAAAAACTTCTCTCACTGCTTACATTGCCTGAAGTTGAAGCTGTGTCTTTGGAGGGCTGAGGCTGGTGGTGTTACTTTTCCCTTTTTTTTGCTTTCTTTAATACCTCAGAGTTACATTGACATGTCTATTGCATGGTGAGAATTCCCCATACACTAATTAAAAAGCACTATCATTTGTTAACTTCTCCTTTGCATCAGCTGCAACAGGACAACAGGCTGGCAGGCTGTAAGGAGGCCTCCAGGTACTCCCAAGTTTCATCCATCTGCCCCACCCAGCATCCCTCCTCCTGCCTCCAAACACAGCACAAGTGATTTTCTCCCAGGCAGCTTAGAAGAAAGGCAAGTAGGTTATGGTCTGGAAATTGTCTTCTGTCAGTAAGAGAGACCTGCTTAGCTTTTTCCTCCCCTGCTTTGCATATCTATCAAGGCAAATTAAAGGAGACACAGGAAGGAGTCTTATTGTCTAATAATCCTGCCAGCTTTTAGATCTCTGTTCATGAATGGAACTGAAGTGTTCCAGCAGCAGCAAGCTAAACCCAAGTGAAGTTAGCAGGCTTTGCTCTGCATTTGCATGTAATGGTTAAGGCTGGGATTGTTTTACCCCTATGATGTATCTCTGCTTTTATTGTCATTCTCTTCCTTTTGTGACTCTGTCCACAAAAAAAAATATAATAAAATAAAATTAAAAAAAAAAAAAAAAAAAAGAATGTAAATGCAGCTGACACTTTACAATAATTCTCTGTGGGGTAAGGACTGAACAGAGGCACTCTGTGATTTACCATTTCAAAGTGCTAACGCTTCCAGCCTGAAATGAAATGCTGGAGCTTTATCACAGAGGGGATGTTGTCCCTGCCTGCACACAGGGCTGGAACCACCTTCCCCTGGTGCCTGCAGAGCAACCCTCCCTCCTC
The DNA here is from genome assembly GCA_030060385.1 of Muscicapa striata striata. NCBI lineage: Eukaryota > Metazoa > Chordata > Aves > Passeriformes > Muscicapidae > Muscicapa > Muscicapa striata. The sequence goes on from JAREIS010000073.1 coordinate 3,813,883, forward strand.
ATCTGCTCTGCTGGGTGCTGCAGGAATCCCATGGCTGGTGGGAGAGACAGGGATGGAAAATGGGGTTTGCAGGTTGTGTTTTCTTCCTGCTGCCTACCCTGTAAGCCCAGGATGCAATTTCCTTTGCTCTCAGGTTTTTGCTCATCCCCTCATTGCTTCATGTGGCTGTGCTAGTGTGGGAGGGAAATTACCTGTCCAAGGATCCAGAGCTCATCTGCCAGCCTGGGTCTCCCTCCTGCATCCCTGGGTTCAGAGGATACTTTGCTGCTGTAAGAGATCAGAGATTCCCCCTTTTACTCTGGGCAACAGTAAATTAATGCAGGAGAGTGGAAAAAATTCCTGATCTTGGTAAACATACAACTCTCCCCTTTGCACTTTGCAAAAGTGGAAAAGGCAAATTCTGCTTTGGTGTGCCCCTGGAAGTGCAAATTTTAAGGCTGACTGAAACCAAGTGTGTTTTCTTGGTGTCTGGCTCCTGCTGATGCCAATGGGATCTGAAGTTGAAGCCCTGATACCCCTGGGCTGGGGCTGCAGTTTGGAGCACAGGGGTAAGAGGTGCCTCCCTGACCAGCTGGTACCTGTGTGTGACCACTGAGTGTTAGACCCTCACTGTCTGCTGCAGGGCAAGCAAAAAAAAAAAAATACAGCCCTTGGAAGTGTGATGTGCTTTGGTGGGAGCCTCTGCAAAGGAGCCTCCTTTCTCACCAGCTCTGCTGCCTTATCTGTTCAGTCACAGTAGCTGATTACAGTGCCAAAAAGAACTTTTTAGTACACTTTATTTCAATGAAGAGAGAAGGAGTAGGGAAATTGGAGGAGGCACACCTGCAGAAGTTGGTGGATGGTGTTATGGGGGCAAACATTCTGTGCTGCAGGTGCCCCCTGACCACAGCTCAGGCAAAGCAAGCAGCACTCTTCTAAGCTGATTGTTCTTTGAAGCTTTTCTTTGCAGAAGCTGGTTCACAGAGAAAACAATACTGAGCAGAGGTATCAGAGTCCTGGTACTGCACCAGCCTCTTATTTTCTCCCTCCTTCCACTTCCTCCAGTAATTGTATTTCCCCTGTGCACTGACAGCAAATTGCAGCTGGGTGTTAGAGGCACAAATTAGAAATACATCAACCAATGTAACAGAGACTCTAACATTTGTCAAGTGAAATCTGTTATCTGTTATCACTCAAGTATTATTTGTTGCTGGGTTAAATCAGGTTGTATTTAATATTGCACAAGCAAGTAAACCTAATTCCTCCTTGCTCTTTTTATAAAAAACCCCAAAAATCAAACAAACCCTTGTCTGACCTTTTTAAAGAATTATATTTATTTATCTTATGGAGGATCATCTGATTTGGTCCTAAGCCTTCTCAGAAGGGACCTCAACATGTGCTGAAGTGTTGTTAAAAGTTTTTACCCCAGTTAGCAATGAAAGGTAGATCTTAAAAATAGGTGAAAGCCCAGATGAACCAGCTTTTGGCAGAGGGTGGGAGAGAATGGAAGAATTAGTATTTGGATGCAATGGTTGAGCATTGACTAGCAAAAAAAAAAATCAAGATTTGGACCCATGAGCACTTTACTGTGTCAAAATCTTTACAGATTTTCTTTGTCGAGGTGAGGTTATATCCTTTATAGCAACATTTGGTAGTTGCTTTAAATTATTAAAGGTATTTCATAGGGCTGTAGCTCTTGGAGCATTAGTTTGCAAAGAGGGCCCCTGCCTGTATTCTTAAGGTAGGTTAATGATGACTTTCCTAGTGCAATGTGTCCAGGACACTGAGGTTAATAAAACCCGTAGCTCTTCTTCATGACTATCATGGGATATTTAATGTTCAGGAGTGTGCAAGACCTCAGCTTAATGTTCCATATGAAGAATAGTGCTGCCAAGCACTCATCATCCCTAGTGCCAGCACAGGACATTAGAGGTGCGAGGAATGGGCCGAGCACGCTTGGGGAGAGCTCAAGCACCTCTGAGCATGGTCATCCTCCTTCACAGAACTGGAATTGTTTAGGAAAAGGCCTTTTAAGATCACAGAGCCCAGCTGTAACAATGGTGCTCGGGGCTAGGGGCTGGGACTGGCTGGTGGGGCTGTTTGGCTGGTGGTCCGTGGCCCCTGGCTGGGCTCAGGGGTTTTGCTGCAGAGGGACAAGCCCCAGCCTCAGTGCAGCACAGCTGATGATTCATTCTGAGCTGGCTCAATTAGAACATTGGTTTATTTGATATAATCTCTTTATTTTCATCTTTTCTCATCTGCTGCCACCCCCATTTGAGAACAGGAAGGAATTTTTTGGGGGCTGAGGAATAATGAAAGATTCATATGGCAGGGCAGAGTTTGCTCTTGTGAAAACTCTGAAACAAAGGAAGAAAGAAGGTGGGTGTAAGGGGGAGTTAATTTTTCCTTTCCTCTTTCCCCTCTCTCCAAAAAGAGCTTGAGACTTTAAAATAGTCCAGCATTGTTCTGGGACTTAGAGGGCTTTTCTAGCTGTGAATATTGCAGCAAATACCACAGCAATGACAGTATAGCACTGTCTGTATTCTCTCTGTGCGCTGGCTGGACAGGGATTTTTCATTTCATGCATCATTTACAGCCTTCTGCATTGATCTACAAAGTCAGAGCGTGTTGCTAGCACAAAGGGAGAGAAGAAAGGGAAGAGATAGGCCTGAATGACAAAGTTCAGATCTGAAATCAAGTCTCTGTTCAAACTTCCCCAAAGCATGGTTGTGCCTTACAGTTTACCTCATGCTACAAGAAGGACAGTTCACATGACAAAGATCAGATACAGATTTGAGCCAATTTTTAAAGCCCCTTAAACTCCAGAAAATTTGAGCCAGCGTTGTATCATAACAAGGAAAGGTCAGAACCTTTGGCTGGGATTTCAGACCCAAAAAGTGGTCAATGGATATCTGTCTATTGGGAAATGGTTGTGTTTGCCATGCTTGACACATTTTTCCTGTAAGTGAAAGCAATGGGATATTTCAGAATATTATAAGGAGTTTTTCTTCATGTTTCAGTCCACTTATGGTGGAGCTTCTCTTATGCTGCTCGTCTTTGAAATAAAGTTATAAAAACTAAAGAGAGGAGAGCAGGACCAGTCTGCTTGTTCCATCTAGGGCTTGCTTTTTTTTTTTTTTTTTTTTTTTTTTTTTTTTTTTTTTTTTCCCTCTTCACAGAGAAGAAGCAGAAACTGAAAGAGAAGCCTCTTTTGTATTTTTTCGTACTTTCCAGGTGTATTTCATACCCAGATCCCCTCCTTTGGCAAAGTCATGTCTACCAGCACAGAATTATTTTTATTTCAATTAAAAAGGTAGCGTTTTGTGATGTAAATTTTTTTAAAACTTCTGTCTAGGCATGTTTCATACACATGCAATTTTGCTTTATCATAGTAACAAGCATTCTAATCTCTCCCATCTGCTTTAATGAACTGCTAGTATAATCTTGTCATTTTGGTTCACCATACCTTGCCATTCAGTGAGGTCTCATTTCCCCTGCCAATTGCCTGGGGCTATTAGTCAGCAGCAAAGCTCTCTTACAAAACCAACCCCAATCAAAAGCAGCCATGCCAGGAGGTAAAAAGTTTGTCTCAAGCTGCTCCTCTGGCTGCTGGGCGAGTTGTGCAGGTTTCTGGGCAGGGCTGAGCTGAGAGGACCTGGCTTGGGAAGGAGCAGAGTGTCCCTGCATGGAGGTGGCTGGGGCAGCAGCTGGGCTCCCAGCACACTGCCTCTGCCAGGGCAGGAGCTCTGCTCTGCCTGGAGTAAGGTGGTGGGAAAAATGGGGGGCTTGGATCTGGTGTCAAGATCAAGAGGAATGAGGAGCTTTAGGTGCTGCAGCAAGGAGACACATGGAGTATGTTGGCTTCCTGTCCTCAAAGGCAATTTCCCATTTGGAACAAGAGAGAGAAAATTGTGGAGTTATAAACTGCAAGAAAATGGGAGCCCCCAAAACCCTTTGGCAGAGGAGGCAGGAGGAAGAAAATGCTGCCTGTGTCATATAATCAGTAAAAAGCAGGCAGGAAAAGAAGCAGAGGTCCAAGATGCTCTGTGATGTTGCCCTGGCAAAATCTTGTGATCACCTGGACAAAGGCAAGGACACTCTGGAGCAGCCCCATGGCCCTGCAGCAGTGGGCACACCCTTGAAGGGCTGGGGATTCAAGATGAAATCATTCTCCCTCACATGTGCACCCCAAAAAGCCCCAGGCTCATGGGGAAGTGCCAGCTGTAAGGAATCCAGATCTCCAAGGAATGGCTCTCCCACCTACACTGTTCCCTCTTCCCCAGCCTTGGGATTGAGCAATGCTTGCCCCACCAGTTAAATATAGAAACCAGGAGGAGATTCCTAATCCACCCACCTTTGGGTGTTTTAGGAAGTGACTGGAATGTCCTCTAAAGGTACACCCCAAACTTCCCATGAGAAAGCTGAACAAGGTGTTAGGGGAATTCCTGCTGGCTGACAAAATGCTCTTGTCCTGGGATTTGCTCTTGGCACCTGTGGTGTCTCTGCAGGCAGCTGGGTGGGCCATGGAGCTCCCCTGCCCACCCAGCCAGGTGCAGCTTCCCCATGGACAGCACCTGGGCTCTCCCTGGGGACCTTGGGCTGCCCTTGCAGGGGCCACAAAATGCTACTGAGTAATGCCAGGTGGCCTCAACCTTCTGGTTCAGCAGAGAAGACATTCCAGGCAGCTTTTCAGTCCCATCATGTTAAAAAACTTCACTTCCTTCTAATCCACACAAATTTGGCCTCACAGGGTGTTTTCTGCTTTTCTTTCTTGAGCATCAGTAATGTCACCCATAGTGGGTCTTTCTAGGTCATTGAGAATTTGCCTCCTAAATTTGGAGCTAGATGACTGGAGCTAGGCTTTCAGGTCTGCAGGACAGTCTTTGATCTGTGAGAAGGTGGCCTTTGCCAGACAGAACAAGTGTTTAGCATTGTGGTTGTGGGAGTGAATGAGAACAGCCTCGTTGTCCTCAGTGCCTCCCCAGATTGCTGGTTGTGGTCAGCTCAGAGCCAATATCAGGTTATGTCAATCACAACTGCAGGAAATGGGCCCCTGACACAGAGCAAGCCCGTTCAGTGGCTTTCTGTACCATGACTGATCTGCACACTTAGGATAAAAATGTACTGGAAGATGCAGAGGGTCCAACAAACTTTATATACCCTGTTGTCTCCTCCTTCTCATCTGATGAAGAGAAATTTTCTGTCCTTTCCCTCTTCATGTGCCTCTGGTGCTTTTGTTTGTGGTACAGCTGTAATTACCTGTTCCATTCACCACTGTTTTGAATGCAATCTCACTCTGGGTGAATGAGTATTCAAACAGAGATTACAAGGTTTAGCAGATCTGGAATCCCAAATGAGGCAGCCTCAGAATCGTTACCCCAGGAATATTTTCTGCATGGAAATGTTGGTGTCTGCTTTGCTGAGTGATGCAAGGCCAAAAGTGGTTTAGGGGGTTAGCTCACCTTCAGGCTTAATCTCCTCAGTGAGAGTTCTCTTTTTCAAATGCCTGGGCAGTAGGAGCCTAAAAAGTCTCCTTGAAAGGTTTGCAAGATGAAGATGGAAGGATTTAAGACCTGGGAGACCAGAATAGGCTCGGAACGGGGCTTTGGAACTGGGCAGGGTGAGTAATTCTTCTGTGTTCATCCTTATTTTAAACTTTTAGTCAAGTGTCTTCCTAACAGTGGTACTAACAAGAAATTATGATCAAACTTGATAATTAAGGTTGCTTATTCCTACAATCAACGACCAGCTTCTCTCAATCCACTAAGAGATTTCCTGTCTCTTCATGCTCAGTTCCTCTCAGGTCATATTCTGGATGAAGTGGGAATACTTACAAGTAAGTTGAGCCAGTGTTTGTCTCCTCAGATATCAAAACTGACTCCCAGTTAAAAACACTGTACTGTTAAACATATTGCTTTGGATTTTTTTTTTCCATTTTGAACCACTGTTTCCACCTTTGTCAGTGACACAGACACATTGCCATGAAAAACCAATAGGAAAGCACAGTTCTTATCTGCTGTAATCTAATAAGCTGTCAGTGTGGAAAAAAAAAGGAGGTCAGCCAAATGCGGCTCCTTTCAGTTTAAATTTCTGAAAATGACTCACTCCTTATTTAGTCTTATAATGAGCTCCCGCCCACTTAGGGCAAGCTTCTAATTTCAGTTGCTCTGGCATAAATCCAGAGGGCTTCCATTGAAGTGGATGAAGCTCCCATTGATTTATAGAGCTGCAAAGGAGATCAGATCCTGGCCTCAGGTGGGTGCTGCTGCCTGTCTCTGGACAGAGCCCCCTGCTCCAGGATGGGAGGCTGTTTTCAGCCCAGACTGGCTGGGACATGGCCTCAGGGGACTGTCCCTGCTCCTGAGAGCTTGCTGAGAAGTTTCTGATTATGCTGTTGATGTCAGAGTAACATCATTTTTGTATGTCTCTATGTATGGCAGTATCAGACAGCTCAGTTCTCTAAGTTTATTATTTTTCTCTCAAAAGCAAAGGGTACCTCATAGAATTGTCAAGTGTTTCAGAAGTGAACATGAGCAGCACAGCTTCTCAAACATTACCAGTTCAGAATGACTTGGAGAGACATCAACAGTTAGACAGAAATTTATTGGCTAAGTAATCTTCACTTTCTAGCTTCACTTGCCTGCTAAAGGGAATGAAATTTAATCTGTCTGTATTTTTTCAATCATTTTCTCTCAACACTCCTGTACTGTTCCTCTGTCTTGTTTCCTGCCTTGTCCCACTGCTATTCTGGAAAATAAACCAAGGGTGTACTTTAGATGTCTGACAGAAGTGATGCAGAGGACACTGGGCACTGAAACTCTTGAATATTTGTGGGAGGCTGCTAAGGCTTGGTGACAGGGACTGCCTGGGGCTCTCACCAAAACCTTGTCCTGGAAGAAGTTCTTGGAGGGCTTTGTGAGTCTCTGAATCCTTGAGGCTACCCTGGTTAATAAAGATACTTCCCAGCAAATCAGAAATTGTTCATATAAATGTCAATTCCCTTGGCTTGGGTTAAGAGACAGCATATACCCTCAGGTGCTGGAAGGGGATCAGGAGTCATGGTCCTTCATACCTGAGTGCAGACCTGTCTAGGGTAAGACAATGTGGCAGGGCAGAGAATCAAGACCCTGCTGGACAAACATCAACTGCACCTTGTACATCCAGCATTGTGGCAGGAAGGAGAAAGTGCTTCCCTCCAGATCAGAACTTCACTGAAACACTTGTGTTGAGCAGCTGTATGTTTGAAGAGAACAAGAGAAGATGCTCCCACCAGAAACCTTTCAGGATTGGAGGTGGTCAGGATGTCAGTTCTGTATCCACAAGATGACACCTTCGGAAGTGCTGAGAGCACATGGGTTTCAGTGTTGACTCAAATGAAAAGTGCCACCTACTCGAGCACTGTGACATTTCCTGGGCTCCTGGCCTGCCCCTGGCCACGCTCGTGCCAGCACACACTGCTGGCAAAGGCAGTGCTGCAGCACATGCACAGCCTCAAATACTCTGTTTAACGCTGACATTTTACCTCCTGGAGAAGTGTGGTGGAGATTATTGCCTTGGGGTGGCTTAGTGAGACCTCGTGTGTGAGACTGTAAACGTCCAGGATGAATCGTGTTCAGGCACTTACAAGCACAGCCTGTCACAACCTGTTGTGATTTATTATGATTTAATATAATTCCTAGAAATTATTCTCTGTACACATGTTGCATAATTGTTTCACAGAAGAGCTGTTCCTATTCATCTGGCAGAAGCAAAGTTCAGGCTGAAGTCAGGGAGTTTTGGGTAAACAGGACAATTAAAATATTCTCAAGCAAATTGGTGTTTCCATTATGTTCGGTAGCTTCTCATGGAGATTTTTCTATTAATTCTTTTTCTGGACTGTAAAACAGGTAAGTTGTATTCTGTGTGCAGGGCCAGATTGTTGGTAAGGCTTCTTGGTTCATTGTGGCCTGGGTCTGCTGCACAGACTGATGCAAGGCCATGTGCAAAGCTTCCTTGGGAAATGCCTTGCTTTGGCAGCCCCCAGATCTGCAGCTTTGGAGTCATTCAGTTTATTTAGGACAGTGAGATGCCCTGATGCTCTGAAGGGTCCAGGTTGCTGTCCTTGCTAGGGGTGGGTCTAAGCTGGAGGAAGAACAGACATCCAAAAACAACTTGGATTTTTTCAGAGTTCAGCCTGTGTTCTCTTACTGTTCCAAGAATGTTATAACATCAGAGAGTTTCAAAGGATGTTAACTCACAAATTTCAGTTTCAAACATGAGCTGCTTTCATGAGTGTTTATTTCATTCGCCTTTCCCCCCCTGTTTCCCCTGAAATTGATGCAGCTCTGAATGAGTACAGTTTTGGAAAAAATACAAAGCTGCTACAGCTATGAGTTACTGAATGTAGCACCATTTGTTTGCTGTTTCACCACAGCACCACTTGAGATGCTTTTGCAGTGCATATGCAGACCATAAAATAACATTTCTAAGCAAGAAACAGTTCTTCCCCATTGCAGATGTGACCGAGTATCTTTCAAATCCCATGTTCTCCTTAATTTGTATAGCCTTGAACCCTAAGAGCACTTTTTCCCCAGAGTACCCCCTGGCTCCAAATAAAGTAACTCTGGGCAAGGTTGCCATAATATAAATACCTCTAGTTCTACTAAACCTGTTTTTACTGTATTTTTTTTTTTTTTTTTTTTAATATCAGTGAAGAGAGCACTGGTTTCTTTTTCCCATAAATGAAGACTCAGAGGGTTACCCAAGCCCTTGGGAGGGCTCAGGCAGCTCTGCAGCCAGGGTTTGTTGTGAAGGTACCTTGAGCTGGTGCCAGTCCCATCCTCCTCCATCTGTCCAGCAGGGCAGGTGAGATGGCTTTTCCTGCCTAGAGAAGCCCCACTTGGGAGTTCAGTCCAACAATCCTGCTACAGGAGGCTGAACAAGCGCAGATCTCCAGGGCCCGAGTTGAGATATTTTAGTTCTTTTTCAACTGTTTATAATTAGACATGGACCAGGCTGGAAATTCCCACCATCTGCTTTGAACCTTGCATCACGTAGAAAAGACACCCTGCTCTGAGGTGCCTCTTGTCACTAACTGCAGATAACTTTTCCCTTTGTAAGCCTTCATCCCCAACTCCTTTGCAAACGTTTCTCTGCTGCTATTTTGCTCTCATGCCTTTAGCTCAGCACGAGTGGTGTCCAAATGAAACTGGAAGCCCAGGCTGGTTTCCTGGAGGCTTTGTCGAAGTGTTTTTGTCACTCTGCCAGCTGCAATCGGTCCCCAGGGCTGTGACCTGCTGCCAGCACCTCACTGTATGAAACTGGAGTTAGAAAACCCAGGGTGTATTTAAAAAAAAAAAAAAAAATACCCTTTTTAAATTAAAAATTTCCACATAGTTATCTTTTGGCAAATAATGATCCAAAATGACATGCCTGCTCTCCAAATCTAATTGCTAATTGGTCAATCGACCTCTAAGTGACTGGCATATTGCTCTGATCATCTGAAAGCCTTTTGGCACCGTTTCCCCAGCTCAGGTTTGCTGCTGGTACTTGTACAATCTGCTCACAAAATGTCATCGCTCTGAATCACCGGGGCCAGCGCCAAGCCCTGCGGTGGCCGGGCAAGGGTGGGAAGGGCTCCCGAGAGCCAGGCTGGGCTGCCAGGCTGGGGGTGCAGGATGCCCACACCATGGCACACCCCAGCTTGTGACACTAGATGCACCCTGATCTTGAGCAGCACCAAGCCCTTTATCAGATTTTAATACAAAACAAGGGCAGTTCATCTCTCCGCCCTTGTATCTCGCCGATCTTACAAGCCCTTTCAAAGTTTCTTGTTTCCAGCTCCTGCACGCAGGCTGTGGCACGGTTTTAGTTCAGAAATCTGTAATTCAAACTTCAGGAGGGAACACATTTCCCATGCAGGTCTCTTCATAATTGGTTTTTTGGGCTGGTCTGTGTAATTGTTAGCAGTTGTAAAAAGATAACTCGCATTTTTAAAAGCCTAACGCTTGCTCTGTGCAGATAAAAACTGTGACAAATTATGTTCCAAAAAAATCATAAAAGTGGAGAGGCATGTTAATAACCAAAGGTGAAGTTTCATCTGAAGGTCAGCAGGAGCTATTAAAGTGGTCAGTAATTCCAGGGTTTGCCAGCAGCGATTTGACCATATCACTTATCTACTCTGGTCCATGCTTAAGCATCTTCCTCAGTGAAAAAATAATCCACTGAGAGTAATACTGGAGGTCAGAGGTAACTATGGAGAAAAAGCAATATTGTCAAAATAAACCAGGCTTTCAAGTACAGACATTCAGATTGCCAGTCCATTAAAATATTGTGACTTTGACAATTTTACCACCCTGTTTGGACACATTCTTTAAAATATTGCTTTTCATTATGTTCAGATTAAAAAAAAAAAAAAAAAAGAAAGAACAGGTCAAGCAGATCATGTTAAAATGGCTGTAAGGTAAGGAATGACATTTAGCATTGTCCTGTGAGCACTGGGTAATAAAAAGCAAATTTTAGTTTCAGAATTTCAGAGATGCCAAAATGGGGCCAAATAATAAATGTGGATATAATGCAAATTTCATGAAGCAGGAGTTGGAACTGCCAAGCACTTTTGCAGTCAGCAGGCTGAGGGAATCCCTCCTGCCCAGCCAGTATATCTGCTGGGTGACACTGAAATGAGAGGAAAAGCCTAGTTTTGCTTTTTTAGGGCTGGCATCCACCTGGAGGTGATGGGTAAAGTCATGATCTTCCTGATGTCTGTGCAGGGACTTTGAAAGCAGCAGCAGAACCTGAGCCTGTGTGTAGCTCAGTCTCTGCTAAACTGGGTTCAGCAAAGCTGTGTTCAGCTCCTGGCTGCATCTCAGGTACTTTGGGTTAGACTGGGGGTATTGTTTGAATTCCTGGGAAAGGCACTCAGGGAACACAAGAGGAGATGGTTTTCTTTCCTCTGCTTACAGGCAGTGGGATCCAGGTGAGGTTGCACTGTGTGCATACAGCACCCAGACTAACAAAGTTTGTACCTCTCCTAGTTTATCAGACTTCTAAAGTTACCCACATTATCCAAAAACAGCCTCTGCTTCGTGAATTTCATTATAGGTTATTATAGTGAGTAAGCTTGTCCTGTCAACATTTTTGACATGGAATAGTCAGTGTGCAGGACATTTTCTGTGTGTTTGTGTGATACATCGAATGTGTTTGCCTGTGTTGTGCATATGTTATGGAGTATATGCCAGTATATTTTGGTGTAGTCTGTTAAGTATATTTCAGTACATTTTTTTGTTCAAAAGAAACTTTCTGTGGTTAAATGATGCTTTGATATGTTTTAAAGGGCAAGTGTTCACAAGAACTCATAATGCATATTTCATGTAAAATCCTGGAACAGCTCTGATAAATATGGATTATAGCTGGATAATTTACATGTTCAAAACATGTTCTCTCATTTATATGTGAGACTGCAATGGTTCACTGCTGCAGGCACTTTTTTTACATATTCAGTGTACTTAAAAAAACCCCAAATCCCAACACAAAAGTTTACTAAGTTTAATTTATAGCTCAACAAGGGAACACACAGTGAGGCATGCAATGAAAATGTCCCGTTTACTTCTGTCATTTTGAATGCTCTCATTTTCTAACACTTGAGGCAATTCAATAACATTATTGATTCACACCTGTTCTGTAACGCTGCCTTTGCAATGAGATCCAGCAGAAGAGAAGCCACACATCTGCATACACCTGAGACCTGCAGCATTTTGGAACTGAACCTGTTTAGTGTTTAGACAGATGCTCTCCAGCTGCTGTCTTTGAGAAAATCAAAGTACCTGCTATAACCAATACTGTGTTCATATACAATATGTGTATGTTGTAGGCTGTGTCCCATACATAACATTTAGCAAATACTGTGTATCATGTGCATTTATCTCTGTGCTATCCAGTAGAAAATTCCAAGCTTTTCTATTTTGTGGCAGGAGGGTGCAAAAATGAAGACCCTGTATTGCAAAACACAAGGAGCCCTAAACTGAGCCTAAGGATCAACACAAAAATTTTTGGGTGGTGTTCTTCAGCTAATATCTAAGCTATCCAACCTGCCCCACAAATCTGGAAAAGGGAACCAGCAATCTTGTCAGAACAGGCTTTCTCATCTGCTTCTGGCTACTTGCTCTTAGTGATTCCTGGGAAAGTCAAGAGCAGCCCCTTGATGCCGTTTTGTCTCTTACACTGTAATGCAGCCAAAAATCAAAGTACAAGAGGCCACACAGCCTCTTCAGGAGGTTTGGGATCTGCTGGGGACCTCAGTGGGGAAGACCCTGGGGAAATATTTCCTCCTTAATGGATTCAACAGCACCTGTATTTATTGTCAAAGCAATGTATTTCTAAAAAAACATCCATAGGAACAGTAAGTTCAGGTTGTTAAGTATCCCCTATCTATTCACTTAATTCCTTTTTGCTACTCTGATTTTCTTTTTTTTTTCTGTCCCTTTGCAGGGGTTACTGAGACACAGTAACTGAGACACTGGATCCAGTGGTGGCAGTAATGGCAGTTTTACAGCTTGCCTTAGCTAACCATTATCAGGCCACTCCGTGCACAGAGTGGAAGGCACAATATTGCTTTAATACCCCTCTGATTTCCTTCCTCCCAGGGGGCAAATGCTCTGCAGAGAAACCTCCACACTGCTGACCACAATTGCTGTAATTTGTTAGTCTAATGGGAAAATGTACACAGCCTTCTGAAACTGGAAGTATAAAATAATATTGTGTGATACTTTACATAAATGGGGCTTGTGCTTGGAAGTGCCTCTGGTTGAGCTCTTCCCTAGGAGAGCCTTGATTACCTGGATTAGCTCTCCCTGGTAAGAAAAGCACTTATTAATAAATTATACATCTGCAGTTAGCTGTTGCCTCACAAAAAAAAAGGTTAAAACAGCTGTAGGAGGTGGTGTTCTGCATGAGAACCAAATCTGCAGGCTGAAGACTCATTTAGTAATTAAACTCGAGTTACCTAGAAACAAACACTGAGTGTCTGCAATTCTTGGGCTCCAACTGTCCAAATAAAGAGAAAGTTTGGAGTTTACATCTCTGATCCTCTAGAGAAACTGTCTGATGGCAAGTGACACTGACTGCAGTGATGAGATGGGTGGCAGAGGCAGGAGGGGCTGAGCAGCACCTGGCCCACTTGAAAGCCAGAGCTGGGTGTTTGTTGGTATCCAAGCTGAATCTGTGTTTCTAAAATGAGTATTTAAGTTCCCAAGGGCAGAGACTGATCCTCTGCAGGGTTTCTCTGAACTGCCAGGGAGGACTAAGTCCTACACAGGCTTTTGTGACTGCACAACCCCGAGTTATGTACAAATAGTCCTGTAACACCTTGTCTGTGTGCTGTGGATGTGATCTGAAATTAATTTTCTTCTTTTTTGTCAGCTACTTTCAACTGATTTTCCCTGTGGTTTGCACTTCCAGCACTTCCCTGCCCAGAGCAGCATCCAGGTACCCCATCCTGGGGGCAGGACCTGTGGCTGTCTCCAAAGCCATGCTGAAACTTGGATCCTCCTGACCCTCTGGGTTAATTAGGGAGCTCAATTAGTTGCAGAGATGGATCCCTCAAGAAATCTGGTTTGCTGACTCAGTGTTTGGTGGACTTTTCTCTAGGTCTGTTTGATTTGTTATGAGGAAGCATTAAGGTGGCAGAACTGCTGTAACTATGAACAGCAGAATTACCAAAGCTGGCTGCAAAACAGCTCACTGTGAGCTCTTAGTTTTCCTCTTGCATAATTCCTTATCATCATCTTCATACAAGGGTTTTAGTTTTTTTCCCATGAAAACAACAATACAGATTTTCTGGGGCTCTTGCTCATGGTGTGGTGTGTGCTGTGGGTACCAGGTTGCTCAGGAGCAGGATGCTGATGCAGGTTCAAAAGCACTGCTGTGGAGCTCCCAGCAGCCCAGACAGGTGGCTGGGAGCAGGAAGGGCCAGCTGCACTTAAATAAATAAATAAAACCAATCTTTCCTATAGCTAATCAATATTAATAATGAAGCTGAGTGGCTGAACAGGATATATGCTTTATTCTGAGGGGAAAATGAGGGAAATAAAACCAGAGACAAAATACCTCTGCTGCTAATCAAGCCTAAAGTTTAATAGCTGCAGAATGATCACAGGGCTGCTGTAACTGCCTGCAGTTGTTTGAACAAGAGTCTTGAGTTTGCATGTTGTGAGTTATTGGAAAATCTCTCTGCCATTAAGTGCTTTGATGAAAGATGTACTTAAGGTCTAAAATGACCAGAGGAAGCAGAGGAACGAGCCAGTGCTGCTGCTGAAGATGCCTGAAAGATAGATTATATATTGTCATAGGGTATTTGATGCCTTAACTGGAAAATGTCTGAGCCAAAAATGAGTTAGACTAGTGAGATGCAAGCTCTTTGCAACTTCCCAAGCTTGGTTCAGGCTCAGGTGTTTCCAAGTTCAAGCACAGCTTATCCACTTTGTGATTGAATAGCAAGCTGAATTGGAAAGATATTTCTTCTTAGGCAGGAGGTTCTTCTGCTTTGGTTGGAGACTTTTCACAGGCTGGGCAGGAAAAGCATCAGATAATCAATCTTTTTGTGGTTCCTACTAGAAACTTATTCAATTCCAGCTTTCTGTGGAGAAATGGTCGGAAGAGTAAATAAAGAAAAAATCCCTCTTGCAACTCAAGGGCCATAAATCTGAGCATGAATTGAGAGGTGAAATAGTTGATTTCAAGTCTGAAAGTATAAAGAAGAAGAAGAAAAAAAATCAGATGATCTGCTTCTTAAAACTCCTTGTTACTAGGACATCTAGTTTCCAGTTTTTCTATCTCCAGGGTTCTTGAGACTGTTCTTTTCTCTCAAATGATATTTACTCAGGGTAACCTCCACATCACAAACACACTTATCTCTGCTTTATATTAGCCTTAGGGATTAGGAATATGGATCTGTTTTCCAGACTGACCGTCTGCCTTACTGACCTGAGCTTGTTCACTCACAAAGCAGCACATGATGCCCTTCTTGTCAAAACCACAATTAGTCAAAACCCTTTACAGGAAACATGAGCCCAATAAGGATGGATAAAATAGGAAATCCCATCACATGGCTCGTCCATAACCTGCTTGGAGCATGAAGGCACATGGATCTCTCCTGCATCCCCTTGCCAGCTGCAGGCACATCCATGAAGAGAGCAATGAACAGATTGATGTTTTTAGGGTATTTTTTAATCTTCCAAACTGTTTCAAACATTAAAAATGAATTTTCACTTCACACTTGGAGAAAATATTAATATTTTTGTCCATGCTCTTTGCTCATGGAGTGTCTTGGAGTCTCTTGGATAGGTCACCAAATGCCTGGATTGGCACTTGAGTGTGGGGTCCCTACTTCACTGTCCCCTCCTGACCAGGTTGGGACATTGCTGTCCCTGCTTTCTCTCTCCTGTGCAATCCTCTTGAAATTTTGACCTGCCCAACAGGCTAGTCCTGGGAATTAGCTGCAGACTGCCTGTGGAATGTAATGGTTTTAGAAGCCCATTTTCAGTGTGTCCCATATCCAGGGAGACCACAGGGATTTTACTGCTGGCAGCTTTGGTGTCCTAGCCCATGTCACAGGGCATCTGTCACTTATTAAACTTGGAAACAGAGCCACAGCCCAAAGCAAATTACTCCTTTTAGCACACATGGTGCTGGAGTTGGTTAAAGTCTCACCAGGGAATACTAGAACTTTTTTATTATTATTGTTGTTATTATTATTTTCTACAAACATAATAAAATAGCAGATACAGTTCTATTGCTGAGATGAAGTGTTTTCACATGAAAATAATAATTACTTTAAAAAGTAAATGGAGAACTATTCATGCTAGGGAGAGGAACACAAGGGAAGTGACATAAATACTGCAGCTTGAGGCAGATGCTTCACTTGTGCTCTTGAGTTATCCATCACCATGCCCCTAAAAATCAGAAAGGGTCAGTACATCAGTGTCTCCACTGGGAGAGCATCAGTCCTGGCATGGTGTTCACCACCAGAGCATCTCAGCTCTGCCCTGGGCAGGTTCCTCAGCCCTTTTCAGTCTGTGCAGCAGGAAGCTGTTGTGATTGCAGATTCAGGAAGGAGTGGAATGGATGCTGTGTCTTATAACTGGTGTCTAATCCAGCATGAGTTCCTGCTAAAAGTATTCTTACAGCTGGATATTCATTATCCCAAACCTTTCCTTAGGCAGGGGCACTGTGAGAGCTCCCTGCTACCTTGCCATAAGCTTTCAAATTCAGGACTGTCTCATACCTCTGAGCTCTGCACTTTTCTCCTGAATTTCTTTTAACACTGCCTTCAAGTTGAAAGCAGATGAGTGCTGGAAAGTCTGCACATGTTATTTGTTC
Organism: Muscicapa striata striata; assembly: GCA_030060385.1. Taxonomy (NCBI): domain Eukaryota; kingdom Metazoa; phylum Chordata; class Aves; order Passeriformes; family Muscicapidae; genus Muscicapa; species Muscicapa striata. The sequence continues at coordinate 3,830,215 of JAREIS010000073.1, forward strand.
TTATGTGTACCCAGGCTTGGAATGGCTTCACCTAACAGAAGAAAGAAGTGCATAAACAATGCAGGACTAGTTTTCTCTGCTTTAAAACACTCCTGTCTGAAGTTGGCTCATTTGGGTGAGACACTTTTGGCTGAGAGGTTTTTGGTGAGTGGTGCCAGGGGAAGGTTACTGCTGTTCCTCTGGCACTGCCATTTGGATGCAGACAATCTTCTGCAAAACCAAGGTGAAGTGGCAGATCCATTTGCTTTACCATGTCTCTGCAATGCAGAAAATTAAGGCATAATAGGATACTTCTCTTTGAACAGTACTGAAATTTGGTTCTCTGTCCTGTTCACAAGGGCTGGCTGAGACTGCAAGGTACCTCAGGACTCCAGCTTCAGCTCAGATGTTTTTCCAGAATATTTTTCAGGTGGAGTATGAATTCATAGTAATGCCAGCAGCTTTTCCAACTCTGTTTGCAGAACTGTGTCAAAACTGATTGAAATTTCTTTGACTGTCTCCTCAGGGTGTGTGCAGTTTGAGATGCTGGCTCTCTCTTAAATAGAAAAACTGTTCAATTGAAACAAAATCAGGATGTTGGTTTTTTTTTTTTTTTTATATTTAATCAGAACTTAATTAATATATGTGAGTGGACTTGGGATCTAGTCTGTAGTGGGATTTGCCCAAGTCCACCCAAAATATGCCTGTATTCCCAGCCCTGTTGTCATTGACTAACCTTAGAATGAAACACATGGGCAAAGGATCAAACCCACTATAGCATTTTACTCCTCCTAACTGTAATATGTTGCATCTCCTCTCCCTCAAATAGATACTTTGAGGCTTTACTGATTCAAGTTAAAAATTAATGAAAGCAGCCTTAGCACTCACAAGTAACCACACAAAAACAACATGGTGAGGGTGAGCAGGGGAAGAAGGGTAATTTCGAGAAAGAGTCTGACTTCTGTGCTAACTTCAGTGTGGCTTGTCTTTATAAGGGATAAAGTCATTTCATGACAATTATGATCCCCAAAAAATTATAACAGATCTCTTTGCCCCTGCTGTGACTCCACTGTGCTGTTGTGTTTGGAGGCTGCAAATGTGTAGGACTGCACCTATGTCCTCCTTAGACTTACATAATTAGCATGTTTGATGTCATCAAATTTGTCACTCCCAGTAAAGCCCCTTCACTCCCACTTGCTGCCAGCTGTAATGCTCAGTCTCACTGTCTGCCATGGGATCCTCGTGCTGCTGCTCAGTGCAGCAGGTCACCAGTGTCTGGGTGGTGTCTCCTTCCCTGTGTGATGTAATGGTTCATAAGACTGACAGCCCGTGCAATAAAGTTGTTTCAGATATCTATTAATATTTTAACATGCTTTTAAGAAAATTCAGCCTTTTGTAGTTCAGGTCTCAGAACAGACACGTGTAATGGTTAGTGATACACATTACACTCCAGAGCAGTGGTTCTGTAGGTATGTTCCCTTTGTTTGGACTCATGTTTTAGCATCTATTATTGCCAAAAAATCCTTGTCAGTTATTTTTTTTAGATTGTAGGTTGAATTAATGTGATGAATAGAATAAAATAACTCATTATTTTTCCCCCCTAAAAAGAAAGACTGTGATTAAGACCACAATTTGCTTTTTTTGTTCCAAACCCAGGCTTTACTTTTGCCCTCTGGTAGTTGCTCTAAACCAAAAGCAGCTGCACTGTGGGTGTGTGGCTGTGGCCCTTCAAGGATATGTTAACTCCAGATCCCAAGCCAGTGACAAAAGCTGGCAGTTTCTATTAACAAGATGGCTGCTTTCTTTAGTTTTTGAGATCCACACCTGCAGAGTCTCTCTTGTTCATGGTCATGAGTCTGTCCCCCACAGGGTTCCCACTTGGGAGCCACCCACCCCATATCTCAGATTTTATATGGCCAAAGTTGTCTTCCCTGGCTGAGAAGTTGTAGCCACACAAAAGAGAGCACGCAGCATGTTAATAAGAACCTATAAATTAATCTGTATATAACACCTTGTGAACACTTAGGTTTTATGGGTATTGTGAGCTGAAAGCTTTACCAGTCATTCATCCTTTATTGTGTTCATTATGGGAATATGACATCTCGATACCAAATATCTGCACGTATAATAAAGCACCTCAGTGAATTAACTGGGTGATTGGTACAGTATTTCTCCTTTCCACTAATCAGAAATGTAGGATGTATTACTCCTGATGAATCCTTAGACATTCCCACATAGATAAATTAACTAACTGGCTGTTAATAATGTTCAAGGGATTTGAAATAATATCTTTTCAGTCTTTTATAAGGTTGATTTAAATCTATAAGCTTGGATTGGGCAGACAGAAAGAGTGAAGGTGTGGCTGCACTTAGTTCCCTAAGAGAAAAAAGGGAGTACTTTTTCTTTTACATGTATTAAAATACTGGCCAAATGTTTTCAGTATTTACTACCCAGAGGAGATGAGAAAGGATTAGTGTTCTGACCACTAGAAATGCCACAAATGCTGATGACATGGACAGATGTTGAGGCCTGCTTGTTTAATCACATCTGGTAGATAACATAGTGCAGGTGGCATTTGCTGTAGATGACAAGGGGAGCTCATCCAGCTGCTGTGAGGAGCTCTCTGACACTGTCCCACATAAGGCAGAAACTGGGATTGTTCTGGTGCCAGATCACCCTTAATGAAACCTTCACATTTTTGTCAATGCCATGGTATTAATAGCACAAACATGGACTCAGCAAAGCTTGAAGGCCTGAATGGGAATGCTCTGATTACTGCACTGGGACCTGGGTACTGCATGAATTCTGTGTGGAATGAGATCCCACCAAAACAGATTCTTGAAATAAAGACAAAGTTTGAGTGTCTTCCTTTCCATTTTAGTTTCTTGAGACACCTCAACTATTTATACCAATCTTTTACACAGTTCTAAAATGCATTTGTGATGTCAGTGTGCACTCCATCCTAAAGATAACCTGCACTTCTATGGCAGATGAAGGGATCAGAGCAAGCAGAAACCATTTCTCTCTCACTGTGGTGAGAAAACTTTATATTTAACTAAGATTAAATTGATTTAAATTTCTATTGATATTCTCTTAATGAAGCATCATAGTTAAACTCACTTAAGTCCTGAATTGAAAGTGAGGTATAAACGTGTATTTGCAAGTTTGTCTCTGCCCTGCCTGCACACCTCTGCTCCCAGTGCCAGTAATAACATATGCTTTTCCTAATATTGAGAATATTAATTGTTGATTTAGTGTATACCCAGCAGGAAGTCAACAGCCAGCAGCCCCCATGTGCTTCTGACCACCTTCAGCTCAGTCATGGTTTTATGATGGCCAGCAAGTCTGACCAGAACATAGCCCAGGAAAGCTCAGTCGATTTCAGATCATTTTGAACCTATTTCCTGTGAATTTTGCTTTTGCTCTATACAATGTCTAAAGCTGAGACTCATTTACAAAAGAACTAAAGTTGCCTGGGTTTTGTGTTTCGGGAGAAACATTTTAGGATAAAACCTGAAGGCACAGTGAAGCTTAGAAACAGGTAAATTAAAAGACAAATTTTGTGTTGGTTAGTTTTTGGTTTATTTAGTGGGGGGGGTTTAAATATTATTTAATATAAAAATATCTCACAGTATTGTAATCTGTCAGTTTTTTTTGTTTTTTTGAGCAAGGGAGAACTGGGGCATGGTTCATACTCTGACCATTTGGGTTCAGCAGTACTTCAGACATGCTGAATTAATGGGAGAGGCAGAATCAGCTGCCATAATTAACTTTTCACTATTTGAAAAGAAGCACAAATATGGTTTGGATGGTGCAGCATACACTGTAAGTAGAAAAACCATTGTAGCAGAGGGAAAAAAATTATCAGGGAGAGGTGCTTTTGAGCCTGTCATAGCTGCTGTGGCTTTTATCCCATATCAGACTGACAGATGAGATAAACACCCCACATTTTAGTCAGATCCTATTGTTTTGTCAGAGTTACTTAAACGTATTTACAATCTCTGAAGCACTATTTTTATAGTAATGGTAGTGAAGCCCTTCCAGAAGGAATAAAGATGATATAACATTCTCAAGTACCTCTGTCTTCCTAATGGAATGGCTTACATTACAGGGGATATTGTTCTGCTGAGCTCCACTAAAATACATATTTACTAGTCAATCCAGTATTTGTCTTGGCAGTCAATGCCATGATATCACAGTGCTGTCTTTCACAGGAACAACAAAGCAAGCAGAAATTCTTTCTCTGGGACCTTTCTTCATCTCTGTTGATACTTCTATATTTAAAAGAAGCCACATCATTAAATGAGAATGAGCCACCTCTGCTACACAGTGCAGTGGTCATGTTTCTCTTTGGGATTTCATAGAGCAATAAAAAATAGGGCATGTCAGGTCAGGGCTGTTGTAAACACTGCATGCAGCTGGTGGTGCCCAGGTACCTCAGCCAGGGCTGCTCCCTGCAGAACAGGAACAGGGGAGAAACAGGACAAAATATGATTTAAACTGTTTGAAATGAATTGGAGACATCCCTTGGTAGGCAGGTACTCCATTCAACTCTTCTTTTTTATTTATTGTAAATACCATCACGAGATACTGTTAATCTCTGAGGAATAGTGATGGGTGATTGGGAGTCACATACCTGGATTCCAGTTTATGCTGGGATTTCTGGTCTTCTTTGAGGAACCTTATTCCCATTACAGCCAAAAGCTCAAGAGAAGTCCTGCCATTAAGGCTCTCAGGAAAAAAAAAAAAATAAAAAATAAGACAACTGTGAGTTTTTTGAGGGCACTTTTTGGGTTTCTGAGCTGAGAGAATTTCAACTGCCTGACACTCCTGTAAATGTGCCCCTCATCCTTGCACAAGGAAATAGTCCAAATGTGGGACAGTTTCTGCCTGCTCATATCCCTTGGGAAGAAATCCAGTTCAAAAATGTCTTCCTCCCTTATCAGCATTGCACCGAAAATCAACAAAACACGAGATAAACCCTCAAACACACAAAGGCAGCTCTGAAAAGCTTTGAAACCCCCCTCCCATAGCATTTGATCAGCTGTTGAAGCAGGAGACCATCACACCATGGATGAAGCAGAGGGCAGTTGTGACCACCATTTTCACAGTGAGACACCACAGCTGTTTAGCACCAGTGCTCCTGTCAGGATGACACCTTGGGAAGATTGAGCTCTGCCTCAGGCTCCACTCTGTGCTTTGTGACCTGGGGTGTGCAGGGCTGGGACAAACTGCTCCAGCACCCTCCAGGCTGTTTGTGTCTGTGTGTGCCTCTCTCTTGAAAAAAGGTGGGGAAGGTGCAGAGGGCTGAGGTCTCTGGCAGCAGGGAGGAGTGTGGGGGTCATGGGCACCAACATTCCCTCTTGGCACAGCCCTGCTCTGCTTCCAGCACTGTGTCCCCATTTATTTGTGGTTTATTGTGACTGTGTCCCTGTCAAGGAACACACATGAAAATTCATTAATAAGGAGAAGACTTGACAGGAGGAGGGGCAGACTGAGAGCAGTGCAGGCAGAGCACTCCAGCTTGGGAGGGAGATGGGATGCTCAACAGGGCCACAGCATGAAAACAAAACACCTTAATTTTGGCTTCAGCAGCTCTGATAGGTCTTCACTGTTTGTTTACCAGGGCAAAAAGATATCCCAGTGCATTTGTGGGGTCTAGACAGTCCTAGAGACACCACAGTTGGGGTATCTGACTGCATATGAGGCACACCAGGATTTCATCCACTTCCTCTGGTGTCCTTTTCCATGACAGCTCATTGATGTTTGTCCAGAACAGGAAAAGTTTTCTATTTTTGGAATAAAGAGATGTAGTTCAAGAATTTATATGGAGCCAAATGATTGCAATTATATAATTTGAGCTTTATAAACTGCTTAAAAGAATAGACATCTTTATTCAATGGAAAAGTGGATGTTTTCCAGAAACTGAAACACTCCTATTTTGTACCTGTGTAACCTGTGATTTGTTTTGGCAGCTACCTTAAGGTGCTGCCAGCTGTGAAAAAAGCTATTGCATGTCCCCAGCATTCAGTGTGGGTGAAATGATCTCTGTAGATGGAGCATGTGAATATCAGTTTGCTACATTTATAAAGAGCTTTAGGGTACTTCAGCATGAAAGGTCCCATAGTAGTGAGAGATATTGTTACTATAAAAACATTTTATCCTGTTTTAGTATGATGGTTTATTGAGTTTTAAAGTACTTTTCATGGCAAGCATATATATTAACAGCAGCAGCAGCAAGAGATGGGAATAAATGCATGTTTTCAAATGAACTTCCTGCACCAAATTCTGTATGATGTAAACATGGAGTAAGAATGTTTAACTTGGAGACAAAACCCCCATTTTTTTATAGATTGAATTACAGCCTTTTGAATTATATTATGGCTGGTTCCATATCTGAGTAGGAGTGAAGAAGCTCTCATACTTCAAAGCTGATTTGAAAGCAGTTTGTCCTTCTCCAGTGTTGCTGCAGCTACAGGCAAACACCTAAAAGTCTTGTTTGCCACTCTGTATAAGGCTTAACAGTGTAAGACAAACAAATTTAATAGGAGAAATACCAATGGATTGTACCCAGAGGAACTTTCTGTGTAGAATTGGCATTGAGATGCCAGAGAGCACAGAGGGGAGCATCAGCAGTAGCTCCTGTGTGGCTGAGCACATCTACAGCACCATCCATCCCCTGAGAGGAGAGTGGACAAACAGGGTCTGTCTCCACACCCTTGTCCTACAGGGGGGTGTTTGTGGAGGAGCTGATGTGCCTTGTACAAGTGCTCTTGTTGTTTATTGCAAACTGATTTTAAAGGACAAGCTGCTGCTCTTTCATGTCTAGCCAGAAGTCTATACATGGATTTCTGCATGTGCTGGAAAAACCCTCCTTGTGAAGCTGCTTTCATCCTTGCAAAAATACAGGGATCAGTTTTGTAAAGGCATGAGAAGAACATTTGCATCCTTTGCAAAGGCATTTATCTAATGATGATGTCTTTCAGTATTTCTATAGCAAAATAAATTTTTTTCTTGTTTTATATTTGCACTACTTTGTTACTACTCTTAGGTGAAACAATGCATTAAAATAAGACTGTGATAATGATACAGTGCTGGGGAAATATATCTGAATCTAATGTTGAAGAAATACATTGTACATGAAAAAATGAACAGAGCCTTTGACAAAAAAATAAATTAAAATGAAAGCAAAAAATCGGCACCTTAATGAAAAATTTAAGTTGCAATTTCTTCTCCTTCCCTCTGATGGCTCTGCATCTCTTACACCCATTCACTAGAAATCATAATGAAATTAATGCAAGTTATTCTTAGTCAAGCCTATAGGTGATATTGAGCATGTGGCAATGTGTATTAAAAAAACCCTTGATATACTATAAAAACCCCATCCCTACAAAAAGGTGACATAGTCCTTTAAAAATAGCTCTTCCAATCCATTGTGCAAAGACACTGACAAAGATTGACAGCTTTTAGAAAGGTGTAATGTTCCCAAGCCAACTGCTAGCACAGCTCAACAAGATAAAGATCAGTAATTCGATCCAGAGGAGAAGGCTAAATGTTAGAGGTTAAGCTGCTATGTTCCTACTACTAATCAAGCTTCAACACCTTATTTTAGCATCATCAGACCTCAATAAGGAAATGGTGAATTATTAAAGCTCCAGCATCCTGGTACACATTGATGCTCTTCTGAGAAGCTGTGGTTTAAAACATGCTGGCTGTCGTCTTAATTGACATGTGCTGGATCTTTCTGACTAGGTACTGGTGTGCTATTTTTTCTTTCTTTTGCTTGGATACTGATAATTTAAGGTTAAGATACTTTTAAGGTGCAGTATGCTGCTCTAATGAGGACTTAATGGAGTGGAACAGGGATCGTTTGTACAAACTACCCTGGACAGACACCTCCTGCATATCAAAATCGAGACACTACAGATCCTGACACTGAGCCTACTTTTGTCCCAGCCTCCATCAGCACATTTTTAACCTGGTTTCCTAACGAAATGGGGCTCAGGTGGCTGTGCTCTCCACCAGATCCCTTCTTCCCTGATGGCTTTCAAACTCTCTGCCCGATGTCAGACAATCTGACTGATGGTAAAGTCCAACAAGGGAAAATCAGGGCAAGGAGAAAGATCTTCAATAGTTGCCTCCTCTGTCTGACAGGGGGCACTGGGATAGGTCTCTGATGAAATTTTTCCTCCCTGTAAAAGAATTCAGCTGAGAAACTTGATTTTGAATGCTATAGAAGCTGCTATTGTTTACGTAGAATTGAGAAAAGAGCTAAAGTTAGTCAGACTTTTAAAATACTTTCAAAATTCACTATGAGCAAAAGTGCTTTGATTTATTTCAGGGGGTGTTGCCTCTATGTATATTATACCATAAGAAGCAGAGTGATATGAGGGCCAAATTCTGCTTTGATTTCCCACCAAATGTTCCATTTGAAGAAGACAGGTCAAGTTTCCAGGTTAGTTTTACATAAGAAAAGGGACACAGAGCTGTCAGCACTGCTTTAGTTGTTCTCTCCGAGCCTGTAAGATGTGCTGCTTGCAGGAACAGTTTCCTGTGCTGTGCTCAGGCCATCTAACAGGTCTGTTTGTATTTATTATCAGTCAAATTTCCAGCCAACATTAGGCCAAGTGTCATTATATTTAACACGGGGACACAAATTCCATTGATACTCTAATTTATACTAATGGTAAGTAAAAGAGTTAATCCAGAATTACACTGAGCAGTGCCCACTAATATGCCTAAAATATCCAGTGTGATCATTACTAGTCACAACCCTCCAAAGCTATTTCCTGGCATCTGCACTCCCCAGGGGCAGATACCCACAGCATTAGTCAAGCCAGGCTCTCCTGCTGCTACTGATCTCCAAAAAATACTGCTCTTAAAAAGAGACAATGATGATGTCTGTTTATTTGCAGTCACACTGACATGATAAACACCCCAGGGTTTTTTACCACCAATAAATGGGAATTTTGTCCCAGATATAGTTGCAGTACCTTTGGCATAAACATTCAATTTATTTTTTTAATAATGTTCTTTCCCAGTTTTTTTTCCAAGTTTAAAGTGACTTTTAAAGTGACTGGAGGAAAGTCTGCGTTTGGGGGGATTTTTGCTCACAAAAAACAGCTTCCCCAGCTCTGTAAGTATAGTTCTTAGAGCTGATTGCTCCAGTGCTAATTCCATCAATATGACATCCCATGCATAATTGAGATGCAAAGGGCAGCCTTGCAGGGTTATGCTAAAGGAAATCCTGGGAAGTCTGCAAGTACTGCACAGATTGGTGTGATAGAAATGCAGCCTCTTTGTCCTTGCAAGAATCTTTTGACACCCAAAAAAAAAAAAAAATCACACAAAATGTTCCCATTTCACAAATGAGTCCTCCTGGCATTTTCTATCCGTTCCTGTAAAATTACTGACATCTATACACATTTCTATAATATTACTTCAATCTGCATCACTAGGAAAACTTAAGAGCTTATTAAAGAGATTTATTCTTTCAGTCTTCAAGGTGTAAAGCAGTTTCTTACAAATGTGCCCCATCAGCTTGATGCATGTCTGTGGAAAGAGGACTCTGGCTTAAAATGGGTTTTAAGTGAACTCTGCTCACTGCATTCCCAGGTTGGTGAGCAGGAGGCACTGGGGCAATTCCCATCAGCAGCAGGTTTGTCATTTAATTCCTTAACAAATGCAGAGGCTTTAGAGACACCTTGTAACTCCACAGAAACCTGGGTACTCACTCTGGGACTGGTGCCGTGCCATCCATCTGCTGTTGTCACTTTTGACCTGCACGTGCATCAATCCAGAAGCTGTCTCTGGTGGTGGTTGAAGCAGAGGGCTTTGGTTTTTGTACTTAACAACAGTCACCTCATTTTTGATTGCTTAGATTTCTCAGACTTTTTTTTCAAATTTTTTTTTAAGTTAAAAAAATAGATAGGGATATAATCAAGTAGAGCTTGTATTTCCAAGCAAGGACATTCATTTCTCTTCCAGTAAGTGCAAGTCCCATTATATTGACAATGCCACTGAGAAATTAGTGGGACTCAGCAGAAGGAATGTTAGCAATATTGGTCCTGAAATGGCAGCTTGTTATGCACAGGAGAAATAGTCGTTTCATGGAGTGGTTCTTGTCCTTCTGCTCTCAAAGCAAAAGCAGTGTACAAAATCAACACAGATAGAAGCCAAGGATCTCTCAGCATTTTAATTCTATTTTTGTTTTTTATTTGAAATCTAGATTGTATTCTGTATTGGCAGTCTGTGGAGAGCTGAAGTCAGTAATTTACCAGGCTGTAAAACCCTTTGTAACTGGAGGTGCTGATTTATGGAAGGGCTCCAGTGCCCTTCTGCCAGTGCAGAACAGTGACTGCAGGCAGCTTGCAAGTGTGTTCTGTAACAGAGACCTGAAACATGCTCCAGCATCTATCCAGATCTGGGAATCTCCTCAGCAGCCTGGAAATTTGTACCAGCAGTAAGTCCAGGGCAGCCAGTTTGGGCTGCATGAGCTGCACAGTGACAATGTTCTGACAGGGAGGAGCTAAAAACATGCTCCCATTGCTAAATGGTTTAATCTTTTTTAATCAGTCTTGGAGTTCAGAAAGCAGAATGAGATTATCTTGACTATGTTGCCACCTAGAAATTTTCTCTCTACAAGCTCCTTATTTTCTAGTATTTCTTACCAGTCAGGAGGAAGACCCTGGCTCCTGCCATCTCTGCCCACCTCCCAGCCCTGATTTTCCTCTCCCAAAGTGCCTTTTGGAGTTGTTCCAGACAACAGCCCTTGGCTTGGAGGAATCACAGGGTGGGTGTCTGTACATAGCACATAAATCTGTTTGTCAGCTCCATGTCTGGACTCACTTTTCCCCCCCAGAAGTGTCTGCAAGTACATCCATGTGTATTTGTGTGCAAGTGTGAGTACAGACATAGGTGCTTTGACATCCTGCTCCTAACTGCAGCTTTGCCAGCCAGGTGAGTACTGTGGCTCCTAGGGATGGTTGCAGTGAAGCCTGAGTGAAATTCGTCATGTGGAGGGGAAATCATCCCAGCCTCACATCTCTGTGATTTTCTGACCCTGCTTGGACATCACAGCATCATCTAAAGATGAAGCTCTCTGACTTCACCTGAGCTTAGTGGTGCTGTGGGAAGAGGGAACAGCCAGGTCTGGGGGATGCTCATTCCTGGGTTAGGTTTCCCTCAGTCTTCCCAGCCCTAACAACAGTGACAGTATTTTTAAAAGTAACAGCTTCTCTCTCTGCTAAAAATCAAACTCTGCTCTGGCTGCGCCTCTTTTCTGTGCGTGCGGAGCTGTAACGTGAGGAAGCTCAGCCTGGGAAATAGACTGACTTGAGCTCTTTCCAAATAACGCAGGGGAAGCTGGTAGCGGCAACATGACACTGTCAACAAATTGACAATTCGCATTCCCTCATGTGCTGTCAAACAGGCGCTGCCGCGCTGCCCTGCGCTCGCTGCAGGCGGGTCCCGCCGGGCTGCGGCAGCGCGCAGCGAAAGCGGCAAAGGCAGCTCCAGCAAACCCGGACACCGGCAGGGGATTCTGAGTGCTCAGCTCACGGGGTCCTGGCTAAATGTTAGTAAAACCTACAAAACAGCACCGTCTCTGACTGCCTCAGCCACCCCCTGCCAAGCTGCTCAGAGGAGGAGCTGCGGAATGGGATGGATGGATGGATCCTCGCTCTGCTCTTCCCAAAGCTTTGTACAAGAAAGAGATCTTGGTTGGGGAGAGCCTGCATTTGGGGCTTGTAAAGCCATGGTGGAGAGGTAAATCAGTCTCTCTTGGTGATACTGAGAGCAGAGCCAGAGCTGGAATTAAAAATGTGTCTCCGATCTTATTGTTAGAGCCCTTCTGCACCTTTCGGAAGGATGTTAAGCTTTGCAGGGCTCATATCTCCAAATTCAGTCTCAGGAGCTGCCCTCCTGTGTTTGAAGTGAGATAAATGTGCCTTGGCCATGTAACTCCTGTGAGCAAACAGAGCCCTCACACCCTGTTACAGTTTAAAATGGGGATGGTTTGAAAGTGTCACCCCAAAGGTGAGAAAATGCCTCTGCTGCAGGTGCTCAGTGTGACCCCGAGGCTCCTCTGCCGCCAATGCACAGGGCTGGTTCCCCAGGGAAGCTACAGTGGTTCCAACTTCTTTTATGGATCTTTGAATCCTGTAATGGAAGTACAACTGGCTCCTGAATTGAACAGTTTAATTTTGTAGTTTTTCAGAGTTACAGAGTAGTCCCTTGCAGGTTTCAGTTTGATACAGAGACTGCTCCTCACTTCTGAAAGCCAGCCCAAATGCAGAACTCTAACTCAACATTTCAATTGTTAGAAAGCTTGGCTTTTCCTTCTCTGCTGAGAAACAAATTTGTGCCATTACAGCTGTATCCATCATAGCCCTTTGCCATTCATTTTCTGCCAATGCTTAACCTGAGGAGTTTGACGGAGGAAGTGAAACACAAGAGCAGTCACCAGTGGTGATGATCTGTCCCCAAAGCCTGATTCAGTGAATTGAACTCATCCATTCAGGGAACAGAAGCATTCAATAAGACATGTGGGCCCATCTTTTAAGGTATTTAGGTCCTTTAATATTAATGTTTCCAGTGTCTGCTAGGTGTTCAGGCACTTTCAAAAGCAGGATCTGCCTGGTCCATGAAAAACTGCTTGCTCTGGAACATTCAAGCAAACTTTTGTGGAAAAGCTTACCTCTGCACTTACATTGTGATCAATGATGTGGGTTAGGATTAATTTCAACTAATTTTGGCCATGGAAAAATCAAGTGTCCCATTTAAGCTACCCACCTCAGCTATCTCTACAGCAAAGACGAATCAACCCAGTTAATTTCAACATCTACCTCTGGGATTGGGTGGGTGAGTTGTCTTCTTGCTGCCTGAACTATAAGAAAACCTGGGAAAGCAGTTCAGATTAAACACCCAACTTTTAGGTGGCTAAAGTAAGGTGAAATAAATCCCTCTCACTGCAAGTACTTTTAGGTAATGAATAATTTCAGGGTATTTTAATTTGCTTGCAGACACTTCAAGAACGGAAAATGAGGTAAAATTAGTCATGTGGTTAATTCATTATGTATAATTCCCCTAGCTAGAATCAGGGCAGAAGCCTGCCCAATAAGTCTAACCTCATGATTCCCACTGACATTTTTACAATTTAAAGAAAGCAGAAAACTCCCCTTAATTGGCTTTTCACCTAGTCCCATGAATCCATTTAAAGTCCAAGATTGAAAGCTTTGAGCTTGTAGAAAGATTTAAACCAGAACTTTTGCTGTTTACATCAGTGGAGACAACCTTACTATCCTTATCAATGGATAATGTGAAATAATCAGAAAAGTATATCAAGAATGCACATGTGAACCACACACATCTGAAAATTCATCCATCCATGACAGGCTTGTTATAAAACTTTCTAAATGGTGTTGAAATAAATTAGTAAGAGGTAATCTTATCAGGAGTGAAGGAGGGAGCAAAAATCTTTTATTGCCAATCCAACTTCAACTTCTTAGAGACAAGCAACCAGTCTCTTGTTTTGGGAGGTGAAAGTCACTCAAAAATTTTTTGCACATATACACAGCAATTCCCTACAAAATATGTTTGCTGAGCTTGGTATGACACAGCAGCACCTGTTGGTCTCTTGAAGGCATTGGCAGAGCTGTTTCCCCCTTCCCTGTACAGGGGCTTTGGAGATGCTGTGGGTGACCTTCATCCTTGCTGCTCCAGACATATCCCAAATGCAGAACTGGATGTTCAGAGAGCCCCAGTTCTGGCTGGATGCCACAGATGGCAACTGGGATCCTCCTGCCCATGCTGTTTTATTTTGTGGCACTGGAGACCCTTCTGTGTGTGGGCAGCCATCATCTTCCAGGTGCTTAAAAATACACCACAAAACCTCTCTTGGTTTTGAACCTCTGTGTCTCCATTGATGAAGCACCCCCTTGGTCCCTGACCTGGGGTCAATGACTTTAAAGGACATTAACTAGCATTGACTGAGAGATTTGCTAAAGGTCAGGGCTTGAATAATTCAAGCTCCATAAAGATTTCACTAAAGTTGAGGCCCTCTGGGCAAGTACCTAGTTCACGTGGGCAGGGTGTCCATACATCCCTGACAAATGGGGATGGTGCTGCTCACACAAGTGGTCTGAGGAGGCTGGGATGGGAGCTGGATATCTCTGCTTTATGATCTTGCATGAGAAGTTCTAGGATAAAGTGGGTTGGCCAAAGAGAGTGGCAAGAGAGAAGGAGAGTTTGTTTTGTTGGCAGAAACCCGTATGCACTTTCTACATCCAACTTGTGCAGCTGTTATGATCTCTCTCACAGTGTCCCATCTCTGCTGAGCACCCTTTGGTTGGAGCCAGCACCTCCAGTGATTGCCAGACTGTTTCTGCACTAAGCAACTGCAGGATGCAGGACATGTTTTTCCTGGTCCCAACAAGATAATTCCACAGTTAGTGTTTAATTTGTATTCAGAGCATGCCTCAATGGGTGGGATGTTCTGCCTGGTGTCACCCTGTTCCTTTGAAAGGAACACAGCAGTGACTGGAGGGGGTATTTTGAGCTTTATACTGAAATCCAGACTGAAAATAGCATTGAGATGGAGCATATGTGTCTGGGAAGAGCCTGTCACTTCATCTGCTTAAGGAAAGACTGTTGACTTTAGAGAGTTACAGGCCAGGACTTAAACCTCCAACAGATCTGGGTGACACCAAACCCACCCTACATTGTTGTATAACTCCTAACTGGGGCTCCTGTACTTGGTCACGCTTCTCCCAGTGGTGCTGAGCCCTTGGGTCACCCTGGAGTTCAGGCAGCTGTCAAATGGACTTCTGCACAGACAGGGGAAAGATGGAGATCCTGGAGCAAGGCAGGCAAAGAGGATGCTGCTTCCTGAGCTGCAAAATCTCCATAGCAGCCTGTGCCTGCTCCAAAGGCTTCTCAAAAAATTGGAGAAAAAAAATCCCAGATTAGGACAGGCTTGCAGGTTTTGCAGGCACCATGTCTTGTCCTACAGTCCCCTCAGGTGCAGCATCTCTGCATGGTTATCCCGTGCAGGCAGGGCTGGCTCTGACAGGCACAGCCTGGAGACCCCACCTTGGGGAGAGAGCTGTGAGAAAGCTGTGGGTTAGGACGTGTCTGAAGGTGAGCCAGGCCTGTGCTGTCAGATGCAGAGGTGAAATGTGTCAATACTTTACCTTTCTCTGGTGGATGTGACCGGTGAGAGGCTTTTCTGTGTCTGCTTCAGGCTTTTCTAGTTCAGTGTACGATACAAACTCAGCCCACAATGCATGGAAATAGATCTACAGGATTCAATGAGACTATTCCTATGAGTAAGAGCTACTTAAATGAGTAATTGTTAGCAGTCTTTGTGTCTCTGTTATTTTAACTTTGAGTAATTCAGGAATGACTGTAGATGTATTCATATGATGACAATTGTTTCAATATTTTCATTCAAAGCTCTTCCGAAAAAACAGGTGATGCTGCCTAAAAAAGGGCATTTTATAAATGAACCAGACAGTCATTTGAAATTGTATTTCCTTTGTTTGCTGTTAATAACAAAAGTGTATCTCTTTATTTGAATTTTTTTTTTTTTTTTTTTTTCCCTCTGCTGGAGCACAGAAAGGATTCACAGGGCTTTGTGCTGGGACTGGGGCTAGAGCTAGCTCCAGCACCAGCTGGTCATAAAGCTACAAACATAGATCTGTACACTTTAAAAATCAAGAGAATTGCCTAACAATCATTGAAATAGCATTTGGTTCAGTTCCATGTTAAAAAATATTTTGAAAGTTTGACCTGGTGTTATAGGGACTTTTTTTTTCTTCAATTCTTCTAAGAGTAATCCCAGTTTACCATTTTTTCTTTTCTTTACTTTTTTTTTCCCCTTCAGGTTCAACCCCTTTTATCACACTAAAGTGCCAATCAATATTGTGAGATAGATGTTACATCTTAGGTTTTTATAACATTACTTGTCCCAGAAGGGATACTGTATCTTTAAGGAAATGGACCCGATATCCTGTTTCTGAAGGATTAAAACACTTTAAAGAGACAGAAGAGGCTGTAAACCCCTATCATATTCTTATTCTCTCTTCATTATCTTGTCCAGTATCTATCCCTGCTGAGTAAATCTGGTTGTGTGTTTCTCCAAAGTGGTCATAAGAAGAAATTTATTTACTTCTCTTTGCACTGGAGGGGCATTACTGGGTTTCAAGGCTCTCCGAAGTAATAAAGATTTTGCAGTGTGTGCAGAAGGAGCAGAAATTCAGAACTTCTTTTCCCCCTCTGAGGTCGTTTGGCCAGCCTAAAGGGGAGACACTTCTCATTTTCTGACAGGCTTTATTTCCGTAAGATTTTCCAATTAGCAGGAAAAGGTCACACTAATGTTAGTGCTGTGTGGAGGAAGGGGGATCCAACTATGCAAACAGAGATCTCCTTGAAAGGACAATATAAAAATACCGTGTTTTCCTTCATTTCTTCATTAAAGCTGGGAGGGGAGGGGTGTGGAAGCAGGCAATGACTGGCGGGTGTGTGGAGGGGATGGAGGATCCCTCTGGCTTGGGATCAGCCCTTTCATTTCCCCTACGAAACAGCAAATTGCATTCACCCCCTGTCTGTGTGTCTGTCCACCTGGGTGGAAAACAGGCAGATTGCCACCCTGCTGGGCTGAGGAACACAGCGAGCACAGAGCGAGGTTTTCCTCTTGCTGCCGGCCGATTGCGGAGAGGAGTCGCGAGTGGGGTTTGCTTTGGATGGTTGGTTTGGGGATTTGTAATCAAGCTGTGCTGAAAACAAACAACGCTGATGCAGGCTTTCCCTGCTCTCTGAGCCCTGCCAGAAGCATCTCTCTGTAGCTCTCTAGCTTTTGTTGCTCCATGCTGGCTGTGTGTCCCCACGCACGTGCTCGCCAAAAGCACAAGAACTTTTTCCAGCGAGGTGAAGAGCTGGGAGGTGTCAGGACTTGCTCACACTCAGCTTTCAAAGAAGCCTCACATTCTTCCTCCTCCTCACAGGCAAGCATCTGTCTCTATTTTTACAGCCCGGGAACAGCCGTGGCCCCAACTTGTGCCCCTTTCTCCACGGAGGGGCCGTAGCATTTAAATTTGGCTGCGGGCATGGGGAGAGGCAGGTGCACAAGTCTGGAATCTCTCTGCAGGCATTGAAGTGGTCCAGCTCCTCCCCAGCATATTTCCTTCTTAAACACATAGCTGGCTTTGCAGCCAGGGAGCTGGGAACCATCTCAGGAGTCAGTTTGGTCTTGAAGGTGTGGTATTGGGGCAAATGAAGCAGAGTTCCTGCTGGCACTCCTGGGCAGACCACTGTTGCCAGGAGAGGTTCATGGGAGATAAGAAATCTCTTAACTTTAGACTGTAACTTGCTGAAAAGCACACATGCACACATACACAAGTGTGTGTAT
This sequence comes from Muscicapa striata striata, assembly GCA_030060385.1. Taxonomy (NCBI): domain Eukaryota; kingdom Metazoa; phylum Chordata; class Aves; order Passeriformes; family Muscicapidae; genus Muscicapa; species Muscicapa striata. The sequence continues at coordinate 3,847,601 of JAREIS010000073.1, forward strand.
GTGTGTGTGTGTATATATATATAGCCACCAGAGAATTATTTCACAGGAAATTAAATATTTGCAGCTCTCCCACACCATTTCATATCTTGCCAATTCCCATAACCCCCTTTTCAGATCACCAATCCCTGCTGGAGCCCAGAAAGTGTCTATCATAACCAGAAGTTTATACACTGGGAAACATTTCTGCACCAAATCCTTCACTGGAGTAAGCTGGCAGGATGCCACCAAAGTCAGAGCCGTCGCAGTGATTTACACCAGCTGCGGATCCAGCCCAGAGAAATGTGAACAACTCAGTGAGCTTTGTGCATCAGGGAGTTACACGGCGAGTCCCTGAGATAGTAAAAGCTAAAATATCCTGATCTCCCAAGGAGCTGATCTGAATAGTACTTTTTTCATCCGCATTAAGCACTAGGCTTAGGCTGCACCATGGAAATCATCCCTTCCTTTTTGTTGAAAAGCGATGTTTTATCTTCGCTGAGTTTCCACTCTGACATTTATACCAAATGACAATTAACTTTCCTTTCCCATTAATCAAAAGTAATTCTCTTTCTGACAGCATTTGGCGCTGGTGTCTGGGCATGTGTGTAGCTCTGCAGCCCTTCCCAGGGAGGCACTCTGTATTTCTGCAGGGGGACAGACATCTCCCCTGGCATGTCCCTATGGCAAAAGCCACTGCAGGAGGGCAGGTTGTGGTGTTGGCTGAGACGTGGACCCACGGGAGCTGGGTGGGAGCATGGGGAAGGATGGTGGCTCCCCAGGAGCAGGGAAATCCAGCATTGCTGGCTTCCAGCGAGCAGCTTGCACTCACAGAAAACAGCAGTGGAGCAGAGAGACAAAGCACGATTCCCTTCACTGCCCTCCCCTCTCCCAGCAGAGCCACAGAGCAGCTGTCAGGCATTTTCCCACCTGCACCTTCCCCTTGTTCAGGCATCTGCATGTCTCTCTTCCAGCCCTCTCCTCAGGGATCAACCAGCTTTGGTCCTAGTCACAGGAATCTGGGCAACAAATCCCTTGTACTTGTGATTTGCAGGGTCTGATGCTCCTCAGATCCCCTGCAGAAACACAAGGTGATCTCTTGCTCATGCTGGAGTAGGTGGCAGTGCTCCCATGTGCTTCAGTGGCACAGGATCAGACTTCACAGGGGGATTCCAGGCAAACTATTTCAGCAGGGAATTAACCAGGGTCATATTTAGAAGAGAAAAAAAAAAGGGTTTTTTTTTTCTTTCTGTTTAAATATAAAGCAGCAACATTGTTTGATTTTTTTAAAGTATATGTGAAAGAAAGAAAGGTGAGAAACCTCTTTTTTTAATTGATTTTGCGCAATGTCCAAGTGTATGATGCATCAGTGAAACTGAGAAAATTGCATAAATGTTTTTTTTAACCTTAGAAATATAAGTTAAATTTCGCAATAGCCCTCAAAATAGCCCTGTCTGCTTTAGCACAGCTTGGAGAGGGGTAAGCTGACATGCAGGGATGCTTCATGAGTCACTAATTGAGTCAAGTGCAGAACCTCAAACCCTCATTACCAGAGTTGCCTGTAGGTTTGTTTGTGTCTTGAGGTAAACTGAAAACCTGCAAAAAAACATGTAAAAGTGCTTGTGATCAGTGAAGCTGAGATTACTGTTCTGCTTTCAATATTCTGTTCATATGCTGGCATTCATCCAGCAGCTTATGGTGGAGGTGAAAAGGTAATGTCCTCCAAAGGGGAGCCACCTTCCAAAAACGTCTGCATTCTCACTGATTCAATAAATCAGAAATTTAAACTCCAAAGGTGTTTGCTTAGGGAATACATTCTCAGGGACTGGCACCTACTCTTGATCTTGGTTTCCAAATTTGTACTGCTTACCTTTCACGTACATCAGCTGCATGCTGGCAACTCTTGGTTTGCAGGGATGTTCAGGAAAATGAATGTTGGGTAAAGAGCTGAGAGTTGTTGCATGGCTGTGGTGATTTGTGATAAGTGGCTGTGCTTTGGAGATAGATAAATTTAATAAACACTCAGGGGATATAAAATAAATTAATCCCTACTGTTTATAGGATAAGACATGGTGTTTAATAACATTAATGCTGTTGTACAGAGTAGTCAAGAGCATATCAATGTTCTGGTTTTATCTAGACCATTGGAACTCGTGGGTATTAGAGAGCACACATTTAGCACCAGATGTAGCTGTAGGGTGACCCCAAGCCATAATAATTGAATGCCATTCAGTCCTCAGGTGGCTGGATCTGGCAGTCAGTCCCTGGTGAAACTGGTGCCTTCCTGAGCTTTCAGGCATGAGTTTGCATTTTTACTTTCCTCTCCAAAATTCAGCTGTTTGTAAAGCTTAAACCTTGGCGCGTCCACCTGCTCAGCTGGCTCAGGCCAGGGCTCCCCTGCAGGGCATGGCCAGAGCCCACACTGAGCTACATCCGACCCAGCACTTGATGGGACATTGTTATTTAGCTGAGCTGGTGGTTAATAAAAACAAAGCCACACCAGATGTAGAAACCTGCTGGAGAACCTGGATCGTTTCAAAGATTTGACAGCTTGCAGGGCTGTGAGAATCCCTCTGCTGCAGGACTACCCCAGTCCTCTTGCACTGTGTGTAGAGCAGTCAAAAATGCATCTGACATCTTCAAGTTGTTAAAGCCATGCAATAATGCACTCTTTGCTTTTTTAATATGAGTCAGTGTTTTAAAGAAGGTTTTTCAGAATTCAAAGAACACATCAAAATCAACGGAGAGCAAATGTGTAACGACATTTTAAAAAGCAAGCAGATAATTTCTGCTGGTTAACTCAACATTGCTGGTACCACTTTGGGCACACAATATTAACAGTCACTTTACAAATAATTGACTTATCTGAACAAATATGAGAAAAAAAATGCAGCTAAGAAAAAGTATTTCTTGCTGTTATAATACATGCAAACAAGCAGAAAGAGATTTGCATTGAGTTGGCATTAGTTTTGTTAGGGCTGCCAAGACTGTGGCTCTCTGCAAGTGATATGTTTCACATTGCAGCATTCCTCTCAAAACTTGCAGAACTAAATAAATAATGGCACCGTGGATGAAACAGGAGGAAAATGAGCAATGCTCAAGCCAGGTGCCTAGAATTTCTATCCAGGCTGCCAGATTTTCAACAAATTAAACTTTTCAGATCCAATTCTGTAGTCTTTATGAAATTTTGATGCTAATAAAGCTTTGAATGGAATGAAGTTTTTGTCTTAACAGAGTGCCAGGGACTTAACATAAAGCATCTCAGCCAGCACCTGTCAAAACCAGTGGAGAGACTACTGCAGATTTTTATAAGCACTGATGAGGCCAATCTTGAGACCTTTTTGTTCCCTGCTCCCTGTTTGGTGGATCTGATTGCTCATTGCCCCTCCTGTCAGTGCTTGGGGCTTGGTCAGCAGCTGACCATGCTGACCATGGTTTTGAGAAGGTTTCTTCTGTTTCTGACTGTTTTTCTTTTCGTGAAACTTGTCATTTAATGTTTAATTACACAAGTGCTATTATAACAGTTTACTTATAATTATATAATGATAAATATAACAGGGTTTGCTCATCAGCCTTATCTGCAGTTAAAAACTGACTGCAGATAAAAACCTGCATATATGTCTTATAGTGAAAATTTAAATTTTACCTAATTTTAGACGCTTGCCTAAATTTCTTTAATGAATAAGAATCAGTTCTGGCATATCCTTGCAACCAGCCTTTTACCTACATGTACTGAAATCAGGGTGAAGTAAGTGAGCAGGTAGGAAACACATCCCTTCACAAAGCAGCTCCACACTCTTCAGAGAGGCTCAGAAGAAACTTCCAGCCTTGCAAAGTCTCTGTGGCTCACTGACCTCCTGGCAGCAGCAGCCCACCAAGTGTTGCTCTTGGCTGCAGTTCTCCTTGGTAATTTGGTTGATTGGATGAACAGGCATTCCAGTGACACAGTCTAGATCTCCGTGCAGCAGCCCATCAGATCCACTCAGCTGGCTCCTTTCCATGCACACTGACTGATGCTTGCATGGGCAAGGTTAGTGGATGGTTCCTTCTAAAACTGGAGAACAGGTTAAGTAACAGCAGTTGGATCTTGGCTTCAAGACAAAGGATTACTTTATTGCATGCAGAACTAGTATGATGGTGGCTCTTCACAATCTGAGTCATTCACTCCTCTGACAACACATGAAGAAATCTTGCTTTCACCTGAACCATCTCAGCAATCCCAGCAGAACATGTTCTAAGTTGTCATGTAGCCTTTATTTTCTTATTGGGCTTGAGTGACTGGACAGACTCAGGAGCTGCAAAATTCAGTTCCAGATGTCTGAGTTGAGAAAATTTTCTCAGTCCTTTCCAGACAGAAAACTTTTCCAGACTGCCTTTCAAACTTTATGAAAACTTCTTTGGTCCATAAAGCTGAATATTGTGAGATACACATTTTGAATGGCTGGCACCTGGAATAAAAACTGAAAATCTGAATTTGGCTTGGCTTAGCACAAAGGGGCAAGGAGCAGAGGAGATCTGAGCCCAGGTGAATGCAGAAGAGGAGTTGCTTGAAGGCACCATGAGCAGTTAGCTGGAGTTTCACCTAGAAGAAGATAATGAAAATAGAGTAGGTTTTCACCCCTTGATGTCTCTAAGGTGCAGGTGCCTTATTAAGAGTTTCAGGGATGCTCTTTGTCCCCAGTGTTGACAAGCAGGTATTTTAGTCTTTCCCTGGAAAGTGAAGATATTTGATCCTATAACCTATTCCTTGGTTTTCCCTCTTCAGCCACTGATCTGCAGGAGGTGATGTTTCCAGGGGCTTTGATTTTGGGTAATGAATAATGAATTCTTCTGCACAGAGAAGCCACCTAGCCAAGCCCATGTGTGGTGGACTAGCCCAGGATGTGGTGTAAAAGTTGCCTCCTTGAGATATGGGCTGCTTTCCTGCAGAGCAGGGTGATGAATCTGACCTGCCTACACACCATATGAAACTTTCAACCACAGTTTGGTACACCATGTACTAAAGAGTTCTTCTCTGAAGAGAAGAAAACAGTAGTTTGTTTGTGACTTGATGGGTATGTCAAGTACAATTTGAAGAATGACAATCAAATTAAGCTCCTCAGGAAATCCAGGCAATGGGAGGTCCTGTTTCTGCTAAAATGCTCAGTCTTCCAGGAAGGAGAAAGAGCAGAAGTGGAGAGGACTAGGAAGAGTTAGATCAGAAAATTATTTTAATGCCTCGAGAGCTCAAGAGCTTTCAGGCTCACAGCTTTGGCCTTAGGCACTTCATTTGCCTGTCAGGCACCCAGCTCTTCTTTTTGGGACTGATTCTTCCTAAATTAAGAGACAAAGTGCTGTAATATAAATAAATAATAAAATTAATAAAAAATAATAAAATTCAGTATTAAAATTACCATTGGGAAAACCAATAAAAGAAAAAGCCACCAACCATGTAATGGCTACTTTTAACCACTTAACATACAGTTTAAATCTCTAAAGAGGAATAATAATACATTTATTTCTGAAGTACCTGAAGTTGCCAAAGGCACTCAGGGTGCTCTGCGATATAAAACCGTTTCTAAAAATAAATTAGCACATTATAAAAAGGCTCTGTCTAGTGAATGTACTTAGTGAGCAGGTGAAACATTTCTGACAGAACATGTTTCTCTTGGAAGAGACTGGTCCACTTGAACTGGATCAGTTTGAGGGGGTTTCCAGTGTGAAGCTAGCCAGGCATTTCTTGATTTTTTTATTTTACAAAAAAAAAAAAATTCTTCCAGTGGTGCCAGCTGTGGGGCTGGAATGGAAAGCAGATGGCTGGAGTTGTTGTGGGGGATGGAGCCCCTTGGTAAGGCTCTGCAATGCCAGGGATGCAATGCCAGGGATGCAATGCCAGGGATGCAATGCCAGGGATGCAATGCCAGGGATGCAATGCCAGGGATGCAATGGCAGGGATGCAATGACAGGGATGCAATGGCAAGGGATGCAATGGCAGGGATGCAATGGCAGGGATGCAATGGCAGGGATGCAATGGCAGGGATGCAATGCCAGGGATGCAATGGCAGGGATGCAATGGCAGGGATGCAATGGCAAGGGATGCAATGGCAGGGATGCAATGCCAGGGATGCAATGCCAGGGATGCAATGCCAGGGATGCAATGGCAAGGGATGCAATGCCAGGGATGCAATGGCAGGGATGCAATGGCAGGGATGCAATGGCAGGGATGCAATGGCAGGGATGCAATGACAGGGATGCAATGGCAGGGATGCAATGGCAGGGATGCAATGGCAGGGATGCAGGATACGCCAGGCAGCCAGGGATGCAATGGCAGGGATGCAATGGCAGGGATGCAATGGCAGGGATGCAATGGCAGGGATGCAATGGCAGGGATGCACAGGATGCAATGGCAGGGATGCAATGCAGGGATGGCAGGGATGCAATGGCCAGGGATGCAATGGCAGGGATGCAATGCAGGGATGCAATGGCAGGATGCAATGGCAGGGATGCAGGGATGCAATGACAGGGATGCAATGGCAGGGATGCAATGCCAGGGATGCAATGGCAGGGATGCAATGGCAGGGATGCAAGGGATGCAGGGATGGCAGGGATGCAATGCCAGGGATGCAATGGCAGGGATGCAATGGCCAGGGATGCAATGGCAGGGATGCAATGGCAAGGGATGCAATGGCAGGGATGCAATGGCAAGGGATGCAATGGCAGGGATGCAATGGCAGGGATGCAATGGCAGGGATGCAACACCAGGGATGCAATGGCAGGGATGCAATGGCAAGGGATGCAATGGCAGGGATGCAATGGCAGGGATGCAACACCAGGGATGCAATGGCAGGGATGCAATGGCAAGGGATGCAATGCCAGGGATGCAATGACAGGGATGCAATGACAGGGATGCAATGGCAGGGATGCAACACCAGGGATGCAATGGCAGGGATGCAACTCCGGGGATGCACCAATCCCGGTGCCACCTTCCCCTACTCCATCCGGAGAAAAAAGCCCTCCCGGCCATCCAGAGCCCTAGGAGCAGGTCCAGAGCAGGTTCCTTTGGCAGCTGCAGCCCCCGGGATGCCGGAATGAGCAGGGACAGAGGCTCGGAACTGCCTGGGCAGAGCCCGCACCCGCCCTCCGCATCCAGCCGGCAACGACCCCCGCTGGAAAGCGAACAAATAAATCCGGGAGGAGAATTCCCGAGCTGTGGAAAGGGGAGAAGAGGAGGAGGAGGGTTTGTTGTTATCTGGGGTGGCTCCGTTTGTACCGAAATTGCGGCGGCAGCGCTGTCGGCGCTCCCGCGGCCGCTCGGGGATTTTGGATCCAGCCCCGGGGATGAGCCGCGATCCTCGGGAGCCGCGGGCTCCGGCCCGAGCCGCCTCCAAAACAGCTCCTGCAGAAAGTTTGGCTCTTGGGAAGGGCCTGGGAGGGAGCTGCGCTGCGCTCTCATCTGTGTCCTAGGGACTAATTGAGTGGGGTACAAATATAAACTTACAACAGACGCTTCAGTCGCTCTCTTTAGCTCCTCTCACAAAAAGCCGGTTTAATGATCTTTCTGAAGGCTGTTTCACTGAGGCAGCAGAAAGGCACCAGCTTTACATCATTACTGAATAGTGCATAAAGGAATTATTTAGCAAGATGTTCTGTTTGTTAATAGACCCAAATCACAGTTTCTTTTACCAAATACTGCTTTTATTTGAGGTCTTTGAATGAATTTCATTCAAACAATGCTAACATCTGATGATAAAAACCACTAATGAGAGGAAAATCATCCGCAGTTTTGATCTAGAGCTCTCATTAATTCCAAACTTTGCTTTTAGTTCGTTTTGCTGATCAAATCATTAGAACAGTTTTTATTACCACTTTGGCTCCCTCCAAAGAGAGTCAGCTTTCCACAAGCTTAAACTCAGTTCTCTTTGTTTGCCTTATACTGAGTGGCATCACTCAAACAGAAGAAAGTGGTCCAGAAGGAAATGTTATCCAATGCCCAGGAAAGAGACCCTCAAATCCAGACTCAATAAATACGGGGACAGCATTTCATTTTTTTCTGTTTAGGTCTTGGACCATACACCTCAACTGATATGGTTTTTGTTTATGGAAGAATTATTTTCCGGATAAAATACAGAAGATACTTCTTTGTCTAGGGACATCCAGCACCACACTATGGAAGTTTTTGCTCAATATGTGATAATTTCCATATTTGTTAACCCTGCTCCTTATACCTATTAGCACATGCTGTGCAGCCTTGAAAATTGTATTAATTGTTGTATAATTTTCTGCAGTAGTATCAAGCTGCAAGCTGTGCCTTTCTTTCTGTTTCTTTTTCTTTCTTTCTCTTTCTTTCTTTCTTTCTTTCTTTCTTTCTTTCTTTCTTTCTTTCTTTCTTTCTTTCTTTCTTTCTTTCTTTCTTTTCTTTCTTTCTTTCTTTCTTTTCTTTCTTTTCTTTCTTTCTTTTTCTTTCTTTCTTTTTCTTTTCTTTTCTTTCTTTTCTTTCTTTCTTTTCTTTCTTTTCTTTCTTTCCTTCCTTCCTTCCTTCCTTCCTTCCTTCCTTCCTTCCTTCCTTCCTTCCTTCCTTCCTTCCTTCCTTCCTTCCTTCCTTCCTTCCTTCCTTCCTTCCTTCCTTCCTTCCTTTCTTATAAAAACCTCATATTGCAAAGTTTGAAGATCTCTGAAAGGTTTTGCAGTGTTTTCCTCGTATCTCTGTCCAGGATCTTGAAGAGGGATTGAGGTGCAGGTGCATTGCACCAAATAGATACAGACAATATCCAGTGGTGATACCATTCCCTATCCAAATATTATCCAAATATTGCACATAAATCCTTGCATCCTTTTCCCTTGCACAGATAGAATTGTTAAGACATCTCTAGGAGCTTAAAAGCACTTGGAAAAAACAGCAAAATTTAGCAAAAAAAGGCAGATCAGCAAGGAAGGTTAAAAGACCCCCTGCCCTCCCACCCTGGGCTCCACCACAGTGCAGTAGGACATGGGTCAGGCATTCAGACAGACTCCCCAAAATATTTGCCCTCTTAAATTACCCCTGCCTTGGAGGGTGGAAGCCAGGCCATTGTAATACTTGAAATTTATGAAGATTAATGAAGAAGGCAGACAGCAGTTCTGTGCTAGGAAATCAGAAGACAATTCAAACTACATTAATGGCAAGAAACAGACAAAGTCATAAATGTAAGGGATAGAAGTGAAGGGTTTTGCATGCTTGCATTGTAAAGTAATTCCCATTGCCTTCCACTGTCCCACTAGCTGATTTTTTCCCCTTTAATTTAGAATCTGCTTATTATGTTATTTTAATGTCAATATAGATGTAGAACAGTGAACAAAAGGCTGTATTTAAGACAAATGGGGGAAATAAATAGTGTTGCAAAATCAGCTTTTGCTGGTGGTTCTCACCATTCTCTTTCCCAGATATTTCTGCATGAGTTCAGCAAAATTAATTTTTGTCTTAACTATAGAGTTGCTTTTAGATATAGATGGTTTACATCATGAGCAAGTAAACATCCAGAAATACGAAGAGAAGAGGTAAAATTAAAACAGAGTTATACCTGCCAGAGTTCAGCTGTGTTTGAGAGGTGGCCTGTGGGCAGTGCTGGCCACAGATGAGTGGCAGGAGCTCATTTCCAAGGGACTGCCCTGACTCATGTGGTTAAGTGGGAAGCCAAGATTCACAATGCTGTTACTCCAGCATTTATCTGTTCTTCTTTTGGCATCTTCCATCTGAATAACTTTGCTGCTCAACTTGTTCAAGAGTGATCCTGGCTTTGCTGAGCTGTTTGAGGAGCATAACCTTTGCCCAGCTGGGGAAAATTTTCTCTCTCAAATTCTAGAGTTTATGGGCCAGGTTCTCTTCATAACTTAGATTTTCTGCCCCTATAAGAACAGATGAGGTTTTTTGGATGCTTTTGTTGGCTCATTTTTCCCAGTGACCAAAAATCATAGGGATTTAAGCTCAATATCTAACGTCAAAGATTTTTGCAAAACCAAAACTATTTGGCTGGTGGGTCTTGTACTTTTGATCACCTTCTTGAAGGCTATGACTTCTTCTTTCAGTGTCCTCCATCACTCAGAGAGAGCTTCTCTCCTGCAGGAGACCCTCACAAGCCCCTGTGAGCAACTCCAGTGAGCCTGAGCTCTGTGTGAGGGATTTAAGGGGTGTCAAGTCATGCATGGACTAACTTGAAGTGAGACGTCTTCACTGGTGGGAATTTCATCCTACCCAAATTCCTTGCACTGGCAGATTTGAAAAGCTTAGCCTTAAAGGTCAGTTTAAGTTTTGTGTATATTCTAGCTGAAGGGAGGAAGAAAAGCTCTCCTTTAATTTAGGTTACTGCAAAGTTTTGTAAAAAAAAAAAAAAAAAAAAAAAAAAAAAAAAAAAAAAAACTTTTGCTTGAATTTTTTTAATTTAAAAAATAACTTCTGCAGGGAAGTGAGGCACAGGTTGGGCAGCAGGGGAAGTGAGTGCAATCCTCCCCTAGAGCTGCCCTAGCAGAGAGATGGGAGCTTGGCAGAGAGCAGAGCCCAGCTCAAGTGTGCCCTGCTCAGCTCCTCAGGCTGTTGCCTGGTTGTGTTTGTTAGACTGAACGTGGGTAAAGCTAAAGCAAACACTGGTATTCACTGGAGATTGATAAGAAAGAGGTCACCTCTAGTAATATGTAGTGGAATTATTCCCCACAGAGCTCAATTTTAATTACATCCTGGTTTAAGAGTATTACTAGCACAAAACCCTGCTACCTGTTTATGCTTCCAAAACCTAATGGAGTTGTATTGAATAAGTGAAAGGCCCCCAAATCACACTGACAACTTGTCTTCTAAACTCTGTTATGTTTTGTCTTAGCACAAGTGCCAGTGCTAAAGATTATTGATGCAACTGCTTGCTTTTAGATGCTGAATCACATTAGCCTCCCTCCTGCCCTCCTATTTCATTAAGAATCTGGCTGCAGATCAAAAAATGTAATGCCTTCTTCATGTAGGGCCCCATAACTTTCACAAGCCCTAAAAAAACCAACTGGCAGTGCATTTATTTCCCTCATTTTGTTCTTTTCCTTGTTCACTTGTGAGCTTTTGTTCTGTTCCTCTTTCACTCTTTCTTCATTCTTTCTCTTTTATCCACTGTCTACTTAATTCTCATGCTTTCTCTTCCACTTCCTTTTTTTTTCTTCTCTTCCTTTCTCTTTCTCTTTCTCCTCTACCCTTTTTTTTTCTCATGGAGTGGTGAGAGAGAAAAATAGATGTAGGAGGAGGGCAAGAGGTCAGCATGTGAGGAATTCCAGTGTAGCAGACAAAGCCAAAGCAATAATGTATGTATGTTCATATTTTGAATCTGGTATTTTTCTTATATCTACTCAGAACAGAGCAATTATAACTTGTTATTTTGTTTTTCCACTGACTTTTTTTTTTTTTTTTTTTTTTTCATTGCTGCCATCTTTGCTCCAGCAGAGCTTTTGGGAGATCCTTCCATACAGGATTTATTTTTTCTGAATGAAACTAAGTAGAGAGAGTACTGAGTTGTTCAAATTGAAGCAAAGAGCAGAGTGTGACCTTACTAGAAGCAGTGGGACTCTTGCCAGGGATTTGAATGGGATCAGGATTCACCCCTCAATTTTGGATTCCAGCCAGGGAATTAGGTCCCTCTGGCCTGTAGGTGCTTTAGGAGATGTCCAGAGCTCAGCTCTGATCTTCACAACAGGTTCAGCTTTTAGCCCAGGATGTGCAATGCTGCAGGACTGTAAGAACTGAAGGTTTGCCCAGTTATGTGAGGAAAAATAATTCCTGTGGAATCATAGAATGTTCTGAGTTGGAAGTTCCCAAAATATGACTGTGTACCCTGCCTTCATGTACCTGAGGCAAGCAGATGTGTCCACATGGCTGCACAAGCAGCTCTGCCAACACAGGGACCTTTATACCTTCTTTAATTGACTTGCTGCCCAAATTTCTCATTCTTGGCCATCCAACTGCCTTCCCTGAAACATGAAAAAAAATCATCTAAGTTTCCTAGAGACATAGTTTTAAGTTCTTGTTTTAATAGACTGACACATCATTTTTGACAAGATCTTGAAATCAATATTTCTCCCCAAACAGAGTCACTTGTGTATTCTTGATGTATTTTTTCTTCCCCCCCAGCATGTCTGTGTGTTTCCAGTCAGAAACAGAAAGCAGCCCTGCATTTATCATTTCACCCACAGCCGTGTTCAGAGCTAAAACAAATCAAAATCTTTGCTGAAAAAAAGTCTTGCAGTCACATAACACCCATGCTAATATCTTGATTTGTTACCTGCTGATTTTAAGGAACATGTTTGTTTATTTTTTGACTTATTTAGTGCTATACAGCCCAAGGCGTTTATTGGTATAACTTTTAAAGTTGCTTCATTTGGAATAAGTTTCACGAAAAGATCATATTAATTAGGTCCTACACCTAAAGTTCATCTTAATTAGCATTGTTTTTTTCCCTGAGGTTCTAGTAATTTGTTAGAATTCAATGTGGATATTCTGGAGCCTTACAGAGGGATAATTAGTCAACTGTTCCTATTTCCACTGCCTTTAACATGAGCAGGATTAGGCCTGCAAACCATGGAGTGTGACTTGACACAACCATGGCAATGCCATTTAACATTTTAATAAATCTCTCTCACAGAAATACCAATAAATGCACACATGCATGTGCATATCCAATCCCATTTATTCTGAATAAGGAGAACAACTCTGCTGTGGCAGTTGTCTCTCATGTACCATTTATTTTACCCATGTAAATTAATTTAGTTGTTTTTCATAACCATTCACATATTCCACTTCATTTCACAACTAATTTCTGGGATTGGTTTGACAGTCAGCTATTATCTTTTTGGAAATATGTACCTCCTTCTAATTTCTTGTTGCCATAACTGAGCAGTTCCTTGGTTCTTTATGTAATATTAAAACAAGTCCTATGTCCTTAAATAGGAATAGAAATAAAATAGGAAACTTTTAGTGGGAAAAATCATTCAGACTGAAGTTGTACGAGATCTCTGTGGGACCTGTATGAGATGTTATCATGTTTTTTGGAATTTGTTTTTGCTGAGTAGGGTAAATTAGCTGAAACCCTATAAGAGTAGTGTATGAAAGCATTTCCTATGACAAAGCACAGGCATTGAATACTTCAACATATGGCATCATGTCTTCCCTAGGATAATATTGAATAATTTCCAGACAAGTGTAGTACTGGATTGTGTGGAAAATATTAGGATTTTGTATGAATATGTGAAAAGCATCACTGGCTTTTACAACAAGTGCAGCAGCACCAGGGCCTTTGGACAGATTTCTCCAGGTGTCAGAGTATTTAATGCTGGTGGATGCACAGATGGCTTTCTAAAAGCACTCAGGAGGTTTAATACACTAAGTGGCTTTTGCAGATCTAGATGCATTCTGGACACTATGACAGAGCTGGTGTGTGAAGTGACCTGCTGACAAAAAGCACTATGCAAGAAAAGTCTGAGTTTTGGTTTAGGGGGTTTTTTTGTTTTCATTTTTTTCTTCAACATGAATTTTGTATCTTTTCCTTAGATACAAGGAGAGTATCTCCTTAGTGCCTGCTAGGCACTTAGGAGAAAGCAGCTGATTTTCCTAGGCTCATTTCCAAATACCTGAGTTCTGTATCTCAGAGGAATTGAGGTGTCAAGCTGAACTCTGCATGCAGGTACCTCAGTCAGATTTGCTTTTGTCAGGGATGGCTGCTGGGAGAGGGTCAGATTCGGGATGACAGAATGAGACCAGCTGAGGCAGCTGTGTGTGCGTGCCTGCTGCAGGCAGGGCTGTCCTGTCACCACTGGGGATGTGCTCCACATTGCTCTGGTGCTGCTGCTGCAGCCACAGCCACAGCCACAGCCAGGGTGCAGGGAAATGAGCTCCATCCTGCCTGAGAGCAGGGGGGGGTCAGTGTCCTTCCCTGAGTGACCACTGCTGCAGGGCACCACTGCTGTCCCTGTCCCTCTGTGAGTGACCACTGCTGCAGGGCACCACTGCTGTCCCTGTCCCTGTGTGAGTGACCACTGCTGCAGGGCACCACTGCTGTCCTGGGGCTGTCCTGGGGCTGTCCCTGTCCCTGTCCCTGTCCCTGTGTGAGTGACCACTGCTGCAGGGCACCACTGCTGTCCCTGTCCCTCTGTGAGTGACCACTGCTGCAGGGCACCACTGCTGTCCTGTCCCTGTCCCTCTGTGAGTGACCACCCCTGCAGGGCACCAGCAGCAGCAGCAGCACCAACCACACTGACCATACACTGACCACACACCAATCACACTGACCACACCCATCACACTGACCACCACACTGACAACACTGACCACACTGACCACAGACATCACACTGACCACACCCATCACACTGACCACACTGACCACACCCATCACACTGACCACACCCATCACACTGACCACACTGACCACACCCATCACACTGACCACACCCATCACACTGACCACACCCATCACACAGACCACACCCATCACACTGACCACACACCAATCACAATGACCACACTGACCACACTGACCACACCCATCACACTGACCACACCCATCACACTGATTACACAGCTACAGCACCAACCACACTGACCACAACAATCACACTGACCACATTGACCACACACTGACCACACCCATCACACTGACCATACCCATCACACTGACCACACCCATCACACACTGACCACACCCATCACACTGACCACACCCATCACACTGACCACACCCATCACACTGATCACACAGCTACAACACCAACCACACTGACCACAACAATCACACTGACCACATCAGCCACACTGACCACATCAACCACACCAACCACACACCAACCACACTGACCATACTGGCCACACCTACCAGACTGACCACACTGACCACAACAGCCACACTGACCACACTCCAACCACACTGACCATACTGACCACTCACCACATTGACCACACTGACCACACTATCACACTGACCACATGAATAAGTATGGTAAAGATGCAAACCTAAACATAATTTATTCATCTTTATTCTAGAGTTTAAATAGGCTTGTACAGATGCACAGTGATATGACAGCACAGAATGCTGAATGTGAAACCTCTGGGCTCATGTACAATGTGAGATCCCTCTGTAGTCTCAGTTATGTGCTTTTGAGTAGGAAAATGTAAGGCACAGGACAGGCTGAGAGAGTGCTTTTCTCCTCTGGTCAGCAGAGAATTATCATTTCTCTCACCATGATGCATTTAGCTCTTTAGTTTATTATGTTGAATCAGAAGAAAATGATGTGTTTCATTTTGTGACAAAAGTCATGTAATAGTTTTTTAAATATAAATTTTATTGGGGTGGCAGAAGTGAAACCTAGGTGTTTTATTTCCCCCACTTATACAATCTGAAAAGTCTCTTGACCATGGTTAAAATAGCTGAGCTGGTTTAGTGGAGCTTGGCACACATTTGGAAGAGAAGTGGCACTGCTCCTGCCATTTCCCATCAAAGGCCAGGAAAGATGGAGAAGGGTACAGCTGGTGCAGTTTCACTCTGTGAATTCAGAGCCAGCCCTGTTCACACCTCCCAGGCTCTGCCCAAGCCCTGGGGGAAGAACCAACCTGGGAAAGCTGGGTTTGGCCACTGAAAACCAAACTTCACCATAACTTTCCATTCCCAGTGCTGGAGATACAGCTGGTGTGGGGTACCTGGTGTTATCCTCACCATGGGGAATAATTAGGGATATTTCTGACCCTATCAGCCTGTTGGGGGTGTTTTCTGGCTGCTGAGGTGCTCTGAATCGTCAGTTCTACTTGCCAAGTCAAATAAACCAAGATTTTGTGAAGACAGTGGGCCATAAAGCTTCTGAGGTACTTTAAAGATTGCAGAGCACTTGCCATCACTGATAATAAGAACCTGGATAGTTATTCTCAGCTTTCATGTTTTCTTTTCTTTTTTATTTTTTTTTTCCTGTTTTAAACTATGATTTTCAGATGAATTTTTGCTTCCCATAGTACTTCATGGTAATCCATTCATGTGATGCTGGCTCAAGACACTCTAGAAATAATTTATTCCCAGACATATTAATTTAAGTCTGTCTCTGTATTTACCTCACTAAAACACAATCTAGGCATGTTCTCTATGAGGTTCTGGAGAAAGAAAAAGATTTTCTGGCAGAGAGATTTGGACCCTTTCAGTAGAATTGCACTTAAACACATAATATGGATTTCAGACTTGCAGACTTTGAAGGGTGGAAATAATCAATTTGCATGACAAGGTGAAGCCCTGGACCTGGGAGCTGGAACATGGCTCCAAAATGAGCAGAGGTTCTGTCTCCTGTAACCTAGCAGGCATCCCTGGATAGAAATGGAGAGGAAATTTTTTGGCTAGAAAATGAAGAAGTCAATGGAATTGTAGCCATTTGTTCCAGCAGAGAATTTGTGCTATAGAAGTTTTCCAGGAGCCTAAAGTGAAATGTATTGCACAGCAACACTAAAATAAATACCCTAAGGGTAAAGGTGGACAAGAAAAGTGACAATCTCATCATCCCACTTTAACTGAAAATGACAAAGTTGTCATTTAATTTCTTCTGTTTACTAAATTCTTCCTTGAACATGGCTTTGTTCTGCAGAGTCTTCTCCAAAGAAAGCAATATCTCCAGAAAAAATTATCTTCTGTTTACATCTGTTTTCTTGTCTTGATAATACAAGTTTTAACTCTCAAAAATTTTTGGATGGTGTTGAGCTTGTCAGTGTGGTAGGTGAGGATCTAAGGAAAGCAGTGGGACTGAGCCAAGGCAAGGATTGGCTGAATGCAGGGGATGCTCTGTCACTGAGGGCCCTTACAGGATGGTGCAGCTTCCCAAGGAAAGTCATGGAAAAAACCTCACTTGAGACAACTTCCAGCCAAACTGGACAAAACCTTTGAAAAGATATGTGAGGGGTGAACGTTTTCTTCTTGTTGTGCCTCCACACCCTGGGGCAGCACAGGCTCTGCTCAGAGCCCCTCACCCTCTTTGCCACAAGAGGAGGTTCCACAATTGTCTGGGTTTTGCTGGTGAATGCTGTGGAAGCAGTTCAGTGTGTAACCCCTGGATTTCCACAACTCTCCCCACTTTCTGTGAGAATGGGGGACAGAGATGCTCCATGGCATTGCTGCCCTGGGGTGGGAAAGGTGGATATCCCCACACCATGCAGGAAATCTGGGATCTTCCTGAGCTGAGATGGATTTCAAAGTCAGGAACCTGACAAGCTTCTGCTATTGCTGTACTTCCTCCTCCCCCTGTCCCTTCTCACACTGTGGCTGGACAGACAGATTGTTTGTTTATCCTTAGCTGTGAACCTTTTTTTTTTTTCTGAAACAGCATAAGTAAATCACTGCCAGATTCTTGCATTTTAAACAACTTCCCAAATTTACAGCAGGGGCAAAACATTGAGCATATATAGGTAGAGTGGATCCTGAATAATGAAAAATGCATAAGCCTAGGTTGGGTTTTTTTCCTGCCTTTAATACAGATCAGGTAAACTTCTAAATTCCATTTTCTTCCCTGGAGATTTACATACTGATTTTTTTTTTTTTAAGACAGAAGAGAGGGCTGTTCTGGAGTGTGTGGGTTTTGTGCTGAATGCAGTAATACAACGCTTCCCTCCCACCCACCCCCAAAAGCCCCTCCATAGCTCCAGTGTGACAGCAGATAAGCAAGCAGGCTCTGAGAGGTGAAAGCAAACCACTCCAGAGCCCCCTGGGAAAAATAACCCCTTTGGAGGGCATTTTGCTGAGCTCCCTGGTTAAAATCCCTGGCAGCAGCCAGCCGTGCTGCTGACACAGAGAGCTGGAGCAGTAACAGCTCATCTACTCAGCACCTGCCAGTGAACACTTGTTTCTGCCAAGAGTAACTTGGTACCAACTTCAATAATATCACAATGCGGTATTTAAATAATTTGACAAGGCTATTTGGATAACTACCAGGAATTGCTCAAGTCAGTAATTTTCCTTTTGGGAGACGAAGTTAGGGTCTGCGTTTTCTCAAAGATAATATTGCCTCGTCCCATCTCTGAAAGAATTTTAAGGCATGAGTACATATATATAGAGATAGATGTGAAGTGTTGGGTTTTTACATTGTGGGAAATGAAAGGCTCACAGTGAAGGCCAGAGCAAGGGGGTCTGCTGATACCTCCCTCCACCTGCCTGGCCTTGGAGCTGTTCTCTGCCCCTGTCCTCCTTCAAGGACAGCAGAAAAGAAGCTGTTACTGTGGAGACTGAGGCTTTTTGTCTTCAGAGCCAAGCCAATGTCTTGCTTTAATTCCTCATTAATCCATTCCAACATCACCTTGGGAAGAAGATCACAGGGTGGAGGTTGCTCTGTGCCTTGTGCTGGTCACACCTCCTCCAGGTGACTTGCATCTAACAGGCTAAAAAATGCAATTCTAGACCAGAAACCAGAGAAATGCATTTAATTCTAACACCAGGTCTTGATGTTTGCCAAAAGCTACTTTGCTATGAGTTTTCACTGTTTGTGGACATATTTAATAATGAAATATGAATTTAATAATGAAATTTCCCTTTGTATTTAAATGGAGGTGATTAGTTACCAGAATCTTGGAGAAAAACTCTCTCAAAACATGAGAGTTGGACTTTGTGCCAAGGCTGTAGGGCCCTGATCCACTTCCCACCCAGCTCAATCCTGGCTGTCCAAGCTATGAGACACACCTTGGGACTGCAGTGTTGCTGACTTGTTAACAGGATTGGTCTCATCAGCATTGGGCTGGCAGAAACCAGCCCAAATGCCACTATGAGATCATGATTTTGATTGTTTTGTATCTCATTTTTCTGGTTTGAGTGTGTGAGACTGGTGGTGTTTGGAGCATCCCAGTCCATCACATTCCCCAGTGTCCGGGTGCAGCCTGATGGATCTCCTGGGGGCTGCCTGTGACTTCCAGCTGTGGCACCAGGCTATTGACCTCAGGCTATTTGCATTATTAGTCAGTTTTCTAAATCCTTGGAGCTGTGTGTGGAGACAAGAAAAGATTTTCCATTTTGTTGGAGCTTCGAGTTGTCTGTTATGGATTTTACAAAGCACTCAAAAGGCTTTGCTTTCAGCCAATTTGCTACTCTGGCTATATTCTGTCTCATTTCTTCATAGAAAATTACTTGCTGCCAGCTAAATACAGTATGTTGATGACCTATTAATTTATGACATGCATTTGGAGCTGGGAACAAATTTATAAACAAACTTTAAGTTCTTTTTCCCCAGTGAATTGTACCAGCATTTGTTTTAATTTCCCAGTAGTCATGCTTAATGTGTCAGAAGCTATGTTTGACTGCTTGTTTTCCTCCAAAAAGAAGGAAAAAATGGAGAAATAACTAACTAAAGTTCAGCTTCTGTCAGGTATTATAAGCAACACTTTGAAATGAGGTATGAATCCAAATAAAATATTTTAACTCTGTAGTATTTTACCAAAATCTGGAGGAGAAAAAGTTTACTTACTAAACAATCATTTGAGCTGCAAACCTTAAAGTATTCACCAAGGTCCCTTAAAGTTAAACAGAAAATAAATATCTATCAGCACATTTTAATAGAAAGCAGAAGTCCTTACTAGAGAGTATACAAAAAAAAAAAAAAAAAAAGAAAAAAAAAAAAAAAAAAAAAGAAGAAAAAAATAGCAAAAAACCACAGCTTTTAAAGGTTCTTTTCTCAAGTGATGCAGGAAAAATTCCTCGAGCCAGTATGGAAATTAATATAGCTGCAGGTAATCTAAATTTTTGGCATTCATTTGATTCTACAGCAACCCTGGGACCAATCCTGGGAACCCTACTTCAATTAATATTACTAAAGTCAACAGAATTCAAGACAAGAGCAGCAGCAGGATGGCACAGTGTGGGGGCTGCTGCCTCCACCAGGGGCCTGGTCCTGCCCTGGCTCCTCTGCTCCTCCTGCTTCCAGGTGTGTTAAAATTGTTTTATTCCTCCTGCAAAAGTCTAATCATTTGCTCACGTGCTGTGTCCTCCAGGAGCTTTCCAGGAGGCAGGATTCTCACATGAGGAAAAATGTCTGGACAGAAGGGTTTTCCTGGCAGTTCCAGAGTTGTTCCCTTGCTGTACCCACCAGGAAGGGGGGGGGCAGCTGTTTCACAGCTGGGGATGAAATGGTATTTAGATGAAAACTGGTGTCTGGGCCATGTGGGACACAGGTAGGTAAATGGGAGAACATTCTTAAGTGGATTTTGTAGCTGGGGTTTATGTAGTGCAAGAAGTGCTTGTGGTCAGGGACTTAAGCATCAAAGTGCATTTTAAGCTGGCAAAACCCAGCATTTACCAGTCCTTGAGGGAGTTCAAGTCTTTGTCCAAGCCCTGCTTCTACCAGAGGAGCACCCTTAGCAAACCATTGTAGGTATGGTTAAGAGAAGGAAAGTCTCTCTTCTGTTTCTTTCATCCACTGAAGAGATTCATGACTCAATTTTTGGGGGGAATACTCCCTTTTCTCTTGTTTTGTCACAGGCTTTGAGGTCCCTGTGGGGACTGAGCTAGGTCCTTCCTGTCTCCAAGGCATTTCACACCCATCAGCCCACCCCCTGTCCTGGCCTCTTCCAAGGGGCTTCTCTGTAGCTCCAAACCCTCAGAGCAGCACATTAAAGCTTGGAGGGGAGGGAAGGGACAGGTACCCAAAGCTGGCCACACTGATGCCTACATTGCTGTCTCAGACCTTCAAGGGCCATGATTGCAATTCAGAGAGCCCTGTTGATGGTTTTGTGTTTGTTTTCAGCCCTTTCGACCAACAAAGACTGAGCCCTGCTGTTTTTGGACCAGCTTTTCTCCCCAGACTATTTTCCAGAGTGGAGGACACACTATTCTCAAAGCAGAGCTCTCAGCATGTCCACACTGCTGCACAGTGAACTCTGTGAGGGTCAAAGATTTAGCCAGCAGAGTTGATTTTTTGAGTCCATAAAAATGTTTGTTGTGAACTGTATTCATCAGGCAATTGGTTTTGGTTGCAGCCCATAATGGCCTTCTCAGTATTGCCTGGTTGGTTGTAGAAAAAATTTCCAGCCTACATATTTTTTGGGAGGGAACCATTTTGAATACCCTGTGTTGCCTGAATTTTTGTCTAAAAAAACAAATAGTATCACTGAAAAATTTCCTGCATTTCAAAGTGAGATTTTGACTCATTTGAGAAGACGAAAATTATTTGTCCATCAGTTTTTTAAAAGCACCAAGTCTTGGAAGTACTGTCAGAAACTGTTTTTAACAACCAGCGACCTCCCCACTTATGGTACTAAAAAAAAGAGCAGATAATTTCTATATTTCCTTACTTGACCATGTTCTCCATCTCCTCTTAGGAATTAATAAGGCTCATCTGCACAAAGTAGAAAACTCTCCAGGCAGCTCATTCTGCTCTGCTGCTGCTCAGTGAGATGGTTTTCACGCTACAGGTGCCCATTGCCATCCTGCTTCAATCAACTTTATCCTCTGTTACAACTTGTCGAGGATCCACCCTCACTTATTAAATCACTGAATACCACTGAATCATTCCCTCTATGTGTTAATACCAAACTATTTGAAAGGCTGGGGAAAAAAAAAAAAAAAAAAAAAAGCTAGCAGCTCATGGTCTGTCCTTCAAGCCTTTGTTAGTTATGGGCAAAAACAAACCCCATCCCAACCTAACCTCTGTGCTCTTGAAAACCACTCCCGAATTCCCTGAGCTGCCGCTGCCGCGCGCCGCCGTCCTCCGGGAGCTGTCAGCAGCTTTATTCATTGTGGAGCCCAGCTAATAGGAACCCTCCACCTGCTCCAGGGTGACTCCCTCTCCCCCCACTGCGATGCTTGCTGGGATGTGATCCTTGCCTGTTGTCATGACCTTGTTTTATTGGATGTTCTAATAGAAGCTGAAATGGATATTAGCTGTAATTACTCATTCCACAAGATTCTGTAGGTCACTCTTTGTACCAGAGTTGAGAACCTTCATTGTCTACATTGCTTAAATTACTGAACATTGTGCCATCAGTTCTGAATTAGTGCTCATTAATGAGCCTGTGGTTCAAGAAATTCCCTATTTATTATTCAGAGGCCAAGTATAATTCAGGCAGCTGCAATGCAACACTACTTGCCTGACTTTTGATCTGTGATGGAAAGGCCTGGGTTTCATTTTATGTTAGGTTTAGGGGAGTTATTTATGCAGGGGGGAGGCATACAGCAAGCAAAGAGGAATAGATTTTTTTTTATCTCCTAACATGAATGTCTCAGGTACCAGACTTTTTACAATAAAGCAAACCTAGTTCTTTGAGTGTACTAATATCTACTTGGTTACTGAGTGGATAATTCCAAGATCATATGAAATTTCTCTGTAATCCTGGAGATGACTGGCCACTGCATTAACTCCCTTGCATTAAATACTCGTTTCCTCTGTCTTTCACTTTTTCACCTGCTTCTTCTCTGTTCTTTCTCTCTGTCTCTCCTGAGCACACTAATCCCAAGCATTGACACATCAGTGCAGATTGCTGTTCCCCACTATTTTAAGATTAAATGATATTTTTTATGTTTCCTAACACATCCCCAAAAGGTGGAGCAGTGCTGAATTTGTCGTGCAGCCCTCCAAAGTCAGGTGCCACCCTATGAAGCCAGTGCTGACCATGCAGTGGCCATCTGAGATGGTCAGGGCACAGCTGCAGTATCATCCCTGGCCAGACCTCCCCAGGGACACTCTGGTCCCTTTGCTTTGCCCCACCTGCAAACAGACTGTGAACAACCTGATGGGGACAAGATGGCATTTATTCTGGGACTTGGAGAAGAATCTGGATGAGTAGGATCTGTTTTTCTGTGGGGAAAAAGGGAGTGCCTGAAGATATTCCGTGCTTTTGGGGGGTTTGCTAATCAGGGATGGCAGCACCCTGAGGGCAAGGGAGCCAGGAGGGAGCAGGAACCCTCCTGGCACTGCTGCTCAGCACAGCACAGCAGGGCTTTTCCAGGGATCTGCAGCCTATGACTGAGCATTTCTTGTGTCAATAATTAACAAACATATCAATGTGATAACAGCAGGGGTGGAGATAAAGCTGGCTCTAAGACTATAATGGCTTAAAGGAGCACACCCTGCAAGAATGCCAACAGACTGTGGTTCTTTGTCAGGAGAAAGCAAATCAAGCACCGACTGCCTGGTATTAGCCTGCCTCTGAAGAGGGGCTGAATGCTGCAGCTTTTTGCCAAAAAACCCTAATTCTGTGGGGTTTGAAATCAGAGCCATGAAATTCCCACTATACAAACCTCAAGAATATTTAACAAAATTGCCGTATCTCCACAGTTTCTTCCTGCCCTGCTCTGGCAATGCATTATTTTCATTGTTTTTTGACTTGAAAATGGACCACGCTTGTTTTCTTGGCCAAATCACAGTTTTGTTTAGGCAACATTTCACACATAATTATCTGTGGGGAATAGGGAACTTTCTGAGGAAAAGTCAAATTAGCGATTTTAGTGCTAGAAAATTCTTGCAGGAATGCAGCTTGGGTAATTGATAGAGACCTAATCTTTACAAGTTGTAGCAGTCTTTGAAGAGTCCCCAGCATATTTAACTTTATTCTGTAATTGTATGCTTGGGCTCTGAAGATATCTTAAGACTTGCTATTTATCTGCCTGGTGAGGCGCAACACTTTCTTATTAAAAACATATCTATCATGGTTAATGACTTGATTTTTTTCCTTTAATACAGTACAATGACAGGTGTAAAGAGAAGATGAGCATCAGATGCTTGAGCAATATGCTCACTGTTTCAAGACGCCTTGAACATCAGCATTCCTTCATGGTGCCAGAGGAAAAAAAAAGTATGCTGCACAGATTACACGCTTGTGTTAGATAGAAAATAGTACCATTTGCAGTTTCAGTTAAAAGCATGTTGAAGTGCATATGGAAAATACCATTAGGAGGAACTCCAGAGCGCCTGAGTAAAATGGGTCATTAGGCTTTCGTTTGTTGGAGAGTGTCTCCCATCTGACAGTGCAGAATGGTAGCATTTTTAGCAGCTTATGTTCCCAGTTACATTAAACAGACAAACAGATTGACTATTTTGCATTTCTCATTTGACAACAGCTTGTCTTCATTTGCAGCACACTGGTGGCTGAGCTGAAAGCATGGCGGATGAGTGTATCCAAGGTCCTGGTTTTGAATAACAGCAGATGCCAACGTTTAACTTCAAAATCAATCAATTCTTTTTCCTGCGAGCGGATAAAAGGTCTAGTGAAGTGCCTGAAGGGGGTTTTCTGCTGTTTACAGCTGAAAATATACTAAAAAAAATTTCATTACAAAACTTTCTGCAAGAGATGCGGGCGCTGGTGATTTTATAAAAGTAGGTATGAGAGAAAGTGTTTCTAATTGAGGGGTACCAAAAACATTATGTGAGGCCTTGTGAAGTTCAATCTTCCAATCTCTTATCTGGAAAAGTGCTCAATTGCTGTCAGGTCTTGGGCCAGACAACCCTGAGTAGTTTCTGGGTGATCACCCCCTGTTCTGCCTATGTTTCCCCATACCACTGCCAGTAAGTGTTGGAACTTGTGATCTGCAGCCACAGGAGTTTATAAATTAATTATTGTTCAGATTCCTGGAATATCTGGCCTGAAACAACTGTGGCACATAAATGCTTCTCCCCTTGGGCGTGGTTGGGTGGGGAAGATGATAGCAAAATGCACATGGGGTCAAATTTGGTGCAAACCCCCCATCCTGAAAGCAACTGGGGCAGGTTTGGAGCCTCAGTTTCTCAGGAGAGTTGTGATTTGTCCCTGCAGATGAGCAAAGTGCTGTCATCTTAGGAGCTGCCAAGTGCTGTTCATCTTCCAGCAATGTAGAAGCAAAAAACAGTGGTAGAGGCTGGCATTTACCAGCTATCCACAACTGGGCTCCTGGTACAAATGCAATGGCAATCTGCATTTTCTTTTGAAAAACAGAGATGGGGCTACTGCCTCCTCTGGTGTACACTACACCTGGTGACAGAACTCCCTGAGGAAACTGTAAGATGCTTTCAAGTGGAAACAACATCCATCTCTTATCAGCAAGATTTAGCACTGTCCAGATGTATGAAAGATTCAGGAGATAGTAAAATGTGAGCAGTATAAAGCTGATCCTGGTGCCTGGAGCATTTGGCAGGGGAGATGTAGCTCCAATTACAATGTGATTTTTAAGTCTTTTTTCTTTTAAGTCAAATTCTCCTTCAATCAGAGACACACAGCCCAGTAGCAGAAAAGACACCCAAACCCTACACAGGGTCCTCTCACCACCACATCAAAGCAAGGGAGCAGCTTGTCTTGCTGCTTTTTAGCATTGTTTGAAGACACCAGACACCACTGTGGATCCTCACCTTGCAGTGATGGCTGGGGATATGAAGCCTGAACTGAAGAAGTCCAGCCCAACCAACTAAAATCAAACTGCACAAGGCAAAGCAGTCTCCAGCTGCTCTTGAGGGGCTGCAGGCACAGGGCAGGTTTGGATCCCAGGTCTCCCAAGGCACTGTGTGTGAGCCTGGGGGCTTGAATCCAGCCTCTGATTGCAGGGAGTAAAGGCTAGACATGACAATGTGCAGCACTGAGCCTCTTCATCATTTTCTTTTTTTTTTTTTTTTTTTTCTCTTATTTAGCCTGAGGTCAATGATTTTCTGCAGCCTGAGGGTGACAAGGAGAGTCTCCAGGGACCTGATAGTACAGGGACAGGCAAAGCAGACCCGTGACACCCCTCAGCACTCCTGCTGGAATGGTCTCCTTCTCCCACAAGAAGTTCAAAGGTTTTGGCAACTGCAAACAGCCACCAGTTCAGAAGCAAGGCAAAATGTGTTGGGGGGAAACTTTTACTACTGAAATATTTATATCCTTCTCTCACCCATCCTCCCTGAAGATTTCCTTCTTTAGCAGCTCTGATCACATACACAGAGCAAATACTGTTCAGGACCCTGAAATAACACCTGCAGTCAGAAATCCCTTATTAGAATAAATGGTAGGTTTTCATCCTGGTTTTCCTAGGCACAGTGAAGAAACAATTTCTTGATTTTCTTTTTTATATAAAGATGCTGATGTAGTGCATTCTAAAATCCTTTGGATATGCTTATTTTGATGTCAGGTCAGTTATGTTAGATTCGTATTTGAAGACCTGGCTTGGCACTGCAAGAAATGCAACAAGAAAAACTAATTTTGAATCTGAAATAATTTTAGGAGAACACATCTGGGAAAAGATCTGTTGGTACCTAAAGTACACAGACTAGCCCTTCTGCAGAATAGCTTACATTTACCATACAGGCACATCTGGTACCTATAATGAGTCAAAAAACTTGTTTCTGCCTTTATAATTTCCTAGAGCAGTTTCCTTTCTGCTCCTTTCTTCACCACATTTAAGCATGAACCACTTAAGCATGATCAAGGCTCATTGCATTGATCTCAGGGCATGCTGGCATTCTGCACCCACACAGGTTTTCCTGTGCAATCTGGGATGATCCCACAAGCTGCTGCCTGCATCCCAGACATGCTGGCTTAGGACAAGGCTTCCTTTGGATCCCCCACCCTCCCAGTCTGAGCACTGATGCCAAGGGATCTGCCAGCTCAGCTGGACTCAATGTTCCTTGTGGGAACGTATCCTTCCAGCTCAGGATATTCTATGATTCCATGACTGGCACTGATTTCCCAGGGCTTTCACATGAGAAGAAATTCACTACGGATGCTTGGTGGCCCATAAAATGCAGTTAGGGTTGACTAGTCACTAACTAGTCCAAAAGGCTTGGGAATTATTGCAATGAGGAATTTCCAAATGTCAGATTTCTCTAAGGTGCCAACCTCTGCACTGTCAGAAGAAAGCCCATCAAAAGGGTCCATTACTCCTCTGCTGCAGTGGAGTTTTGGTAAATAGACTCTTGTATATATTGCCTGATATCCAAGTGTCCCTGTCCACTCTGCCAGATTCATTTAAACGAGTCTAGCAAGACAACAGGGCACAGCCAGCACGTGGCTGTGCAATGGGCTGGAGAATCATTCCCACTCCACTCCTGTGCACAGAGAGGCATGTACAGGGTTTAGCCTCGCTCTCTGAAAAGTGAGGCTCTCCCCACTGGAACATTTTTTATTCCATCTTCTTCAAGTATCTGGAGATTGCTGCAGCACTGTCTCTTGTTGTGACTGCGTTCAATCCTCTGCGTCTCTGGCCGTTCATAATTTGATGCTGGTGTCTGCAGTCTATCGTTATTCAGGGTTTGCAGTGATTAGAAGGAAAGAACAAGAGATTAGAGGAAACCAAGAGCTATCTGAAGCACACAGAAGGGAAAAAAAAAAAAAAAAAGACAGGGAAAACACTTTGAAGGCCACTGGAGTATGAGAGGTCTCAGCATGTGGTCAAAAGACATAAGCAAGGGAAAAGTTTGACAAAGGCCACTGCTTGGGCTGCTCGTATGAGTGTTTCTCAGTAGAAAGAGCATAACACTGATTCCCAAAACACTGTCTGTCCTTTTACCTACTGTGTATTTTGGTAGTCAAAAGTATATAGCTTTTGTGATAAAAGCATTAAGGAATAGCTATGGAAAGTACCACAGCTTAAATGTCCATGTATTCTTTCTTCTCACTCTTTTAAAAAAATTGTTGCCATTGCTAGGACGTGCATTTAGAGCTCTTTGTTGTCTTAATGGAGACTGAAACGTGTAGAGTTTGGCGTTTGCTTTTTTTATTCATCAGCTGAATAAAAAAGCCAAGCAGACAAAGCATTTGTAGTGCAAGAGTGGAGTGCAAATCCCTCCCTGTAAGCTGAACAAAAAAGCTCATTAAGAGGAGGTGGGATTTCCTGGTCACAGCTTTTAACTAAAGGGCAAAGGTCTCCTGTTAAGTACCATACAGTCTAAACAGGACTGCGTAAAATTATGGGGAGGGGGGGAGAGTCAAATATTTGTTCTTAATTCTCAAGTTAGTTTATCCAAAGTGGCAACCAGGGAAGTGTTGGGAATGATTAAATGGCTGCATTGAGGCTACAAATTGCCGCTACTAGCTTTTGTAGCTGGACTTGTTGCAGTTGAGTGATGTCGCCCATCAGTGCATTGTGTGCACAGTAAAACAGTCGAGCAGTGACAGATAGACTGAAACTCAGAGCTACTCCATCACAGCTGAAGGATCCTGCTCACTGGGAATTGAGAATGAGCACAAGCCACGCACGTTGCCCAGGAACAGCTGCTTTCACTCCAGCCCAGCTCCTCAGCTGTCCGGGGCAAGCAGCAACTAGTAAATAAGCTTTATCTCTGATCTCACCAGGGAGGAGAGCCAAACAAAACACAAGCAAAATAAATATTTTGGCAAAATGCTCTACTGATAGGCCTAGATGCTCAGATTGTAAAGTTCCTGGCCAAGAGCACTCCACATCAAGTGAGAAGATGATTTGCAAGAGGAGCCCAAGATGGCAGTGCTGGCCACCAGCTGGGAATGTGCACAAAGTGCCCCGACAAAGAGGCACTGAGACCACAGCTTGGTCCACCCCTCCCACGGCAGGGCAGAACCTGGGTTGTGGGGACTGGTTTGCAAAGTCTGCCTCTGACATGGAAATGCTCCCATGAAAAAGATGAGGAAAGGTGGTGGCATGGCTGAGGGTGAGGGCAGCGAGGAACTGAGGAAGTGTGAGCATCCCTTGGGAAAAAGTAAGATGGTGACCAAAGGACTTGGTCCGGTTTGAGTGTTTCCGTTCTGGCTCAGCCCTGAGCACAGACTCTTCAGCACAAGGTCCCTGTCAAGTAGGCAGGGCTTTATCAGCAGGATGGCTCAGGTGCTGTGCCACATCTCTCACCCAACCAGAGAAATTGGCACAAGCACCTTTTATAGCAGGTGCCTTGCCCAAATTTGTTCTGTTCCGCACTTTGCAACCTCGCTCTGCCTGTCCACCCTGGTGGAGGGCAGGTCCCTCCACCATCACTGCACCAAGGGGAGAGGGAGGATCATGCCCAGCATCTCCTCCCCACTGGTGTGTCTCTGCCTGTTTCCTCCTGCGGTTTCACACCTCTGCTCACCGGAGTGCTGCTCGCTGGGGCCTGGGGTTGCTGTTTTGTTGCTCTGTTGATCGGAAAAGACGACAGACAAACGCAATGGCCGTGCAGATGCAGAGGTTTAGAAGACTCAGTTCTGGGAAAATGTGTATTTTAGGCTGGAAAATAAAAGGAAATTTAGTTCGTGCAAATAGTTCTCACCAGCTGTAGCATCAGCAAATTTTATGTATGGGTTCAGCAAGAGATTGAAATGACCGAGGCTTAATATATGTTGTGAGTTCTAATTGAAAGCATTAATTAACATTAAAGCCAAATTCTTCCAATCGCATGCTAAACAGAAATCAGGGAGAAGCAGGTAGGCAGTGTAGATATCATTTGGCATTCTTTCTGAGACACCGATTAGCATTTAGAGTTTCCAATCCTCTGCAAAAACTCATTAATGGGCAATTAATTATTCTTTGCAATTTGTACCTACACTTAACTTTGTGCAGAGCAATAGAAGCTGCATTAAACGTTGGTACAAAATCAAAATAAAATGAAACCCCAGCAATGTTAGTGGTTGTGCCAAACTTGAATGCAGTGTTCTGTACTGAGGTCAGCTATCCTGTTTACCAGGATAACAAAATCTATCCCATAGAAGGCCTAGAGGAACTAGGCCTTCCATGAAGTTAGGAACTAGGCCTTCCATGAAGTCATGAACTGTACCCTGTAATTGTTTCATTTTGAGGATGAATTTTGGTGCTTCTATTTTTGTACATCTTCTGGTTTTAGTCATGAGTCAAGATGGTTGATGACAGGCAGGTACGTGCACTAATATCCTTGTGCTCTGAGCATCACTGCCTTTTATAGGAGCAGCCCAGCATCAGGATATGGAGTATTGGACAAACAAGAAACTGCCAAGTTAGAAAGAAGTTCCCATTCTAGAAATACAAGATTTTTACCTTTTAAAAATTTTTTAATAAAATCTGGCGCCTTTTTTTTTTCCTTCAACTTCAGGTGGAAAAAAAGAGGCAGAAACCTGAATGTCAAAGAGAAACTCAGAAGGTGAAATAACCTATGTGAACTGAAACCAGAAAGAGCTCACACAAACCTGCTGAGAAGCAAAACTGCCTTTTCTTAGGCACAAACCAACTCATTGCCCTTTTTTTGTTTTATTTATTTATATCTCAAGAGCTTCAGGAAGCCCAAATTCTTGCAGTCTTTTAGGTGCTTGGAAGTCAGGTTACAAAGGAGAGAAATTGAGAGAAGGATATCAAGGAGAGACAGAGAGCTTGTAATGCAGCAGGAAAATGGAACAAATTGTGTATTATGCTGTTATAAACAGGAGGAAGCTGAGAGTGGCCGCACAACCCAAGGGCAAACAGGATGTCTGTTAGGGTTGGGAAACAAACATGGGTCTCTTGTGTCACCCTGCTGAAACCCAGGGGTGACTTTTGAACCCAGATACTCAAGAGAAGAGGTGTGGATGTTAGAGCAGCAGGCCAGGTAGAGACAAGTGTTGGAACAACCTGGGAAGTAGCACAGTTTTGATGTGAGCTAGTGAGATAACGTGGATTTTTGAGGAGAAAGATTTTGGTGAAAGGCTTCCAGGCCTTGGCAGCTAAATGAACCACCCTGAATGTGCAGCACGTGCTCCTGGCAGTAGGAAGGGTTGGAGGAGGGCAAAGCAGCAGTGTGGAGGCTGGGAATGCACAGCTGGATGGCAAGAACTCAATGTCCTCCAAACCTTAAACTGAAGCTAAGGACAGCTTTGTGTCTTCTCTCTTGAAATAAGAACATGGAAATATCTGACCATCATTTATGGGCAGTATAGATCTGTTTATGGGCAATAGAACATCCAGTAATCACAGAGCCATGGAATGGTAGAAAGGCTTGAGATGGAAGGAACCCTAAAGATCACCTCGTTCCAGGGGTCCTGCTGTGACCAGGGATGTCATACATGAGACCAGGTGGCTCCAAGCCCTGTCCAGCCTGGCCTTGAACTTTCAGGGCTGGATCATCTACAGCTTCTCTGGGCAACATGTGCCTGTGCCTCACCACCCTCAGAGGGAAGAATTTCACCCTAAAATATAATCTAATTTTTTCTCTCTTAGTTTATAGCAATTTCCCCTTATCCTATCACTCACTGCCTATGTAAAAAGTCACTCTTCCTTAATTTTTATTACACCTTTTAGGTAAGGTCTCCCCATGATGAGTTGAAGGGATAAAGAAGCCAAATATTTTATCTGACCATGCCTGATCATCACCCAAGGAACTGAAGTTCACCAGTTTGGGTTGTTGCCTGATTGTCTCCAAGTGCAAGGGGCAGCAGAGCCTTTCATCTCTGATGTGTAACACAGCAGGAGATGAGCACCTGAACACCTTGCAGTGCTGTGGGCTGATGTAGCTCAGGGGAAACCTAACCATGGAGTGCCAGTGAGTCTTCTTAATAAATATGAATAATTCTGAAAACTAATTCACTGAATAAAGAAATCCAAGAAGATAGGCTAGATAATTTTTGGACATGAGAGAAAGTTCCTGATGGCTCCCTCAGGTAATAATGAAGGAATGAGATGATCAAAGGCTTTGCTGTCTTCTAGAGCCAGAGCCACTTACATCAACCTCCAGGAAAAATACAAAACAGGTAATCAGAGATTCTTGAAGAAAAAAATAATTTTTACAGCATTCAACTACTGACTTATTTGTAAGAAAAGCAGATTAAAAATTGGAAGTGGGAAAAGATTTTGAAAATATTTGAATTATTTATTAATCAATCATTATTTCACTAATGGCAGCCATCTTGACCTATAACTGATTGACCATGCACAGTGCAGGGATGGGAACATTTGAATTTGTATCCATGTTGGTTTTATGGAAGAGGGCAGCAAAAAGCATCATACAAATAGAAAGAACTTTCATCCTAACAAATATTTTTAAGTTGCAAGTAAATTCATCTTTCAAGGAAACCAGACACTATTTTGCAAGGGACTTCAACTGAGAGTGTTTTCCACTACATATATATTTTTGTCTCTAAACCAGAGGGATAACTTAAGATCTTTAGTTTTTCACTGGTGGCTTCACTGAGAGGTTTGCCATGGATCTGTGTCTTGGTCATACTCACCCATGCAGCTGCACATGTCCAGGTATCAGCTCCACCATTTCTGAAGCATTCCCTCCCTGACTGGCTCACATCCTGGATGGGCATTCAGGGACAGGCTGACTGGTTCTGGTGATCAGTGTGGTTTCATGGACTCTGCCTTTCTGCCTGACATTTTGGGGCTGGAGTGGATCTGAGCAGCTGCTGAGGGCTGCAAGTCTTATCCTACAAAGGCAAAATCTGGCACCTGCCAGCTCCTCCTCCTGGTAATGCTCACCCAAGAAAGTGAACACACACCTCTTTAGGATGACCTCCAGGGCAGGTCTTTATGATGACCCTTGAGGGTCTTTCTCAGCCCTTGCTGAATAGTTTTGGCATTAGCTGTTATGCACAGGAGCCTGACTCTATGATCACACTCCACTTTCCTATCAGCACTGCTTCTTTCAGTACAGAATTCTCTTTCCAGTTGCTTCTGTCCTGTTTTGCCTGGTAGCAGTTTAGGATTAGAAGAAAAAAAAAATCATGCAGCATCTTAGTGAAACTGCAGTGGCACGGGCTTTTAGCGCTCAATTAACCATCATCACAGATTTCTATGTATACAAGGAAAGGAAAAAACACCTTGAACTTTGGTGCCTCGAAGGGACAAGGGGAAAGAAATGGTTATTCTAGGCTTCATTCTCATTCTTTCTTAAAAGTGTTCTCCAGTAAGCTCAAATTGTAGAGCTGATGAAGTGATTTTCTGTGCTGCAAGTATTATGGGTACCAGCTAATTTAGCTATCATGATAAATACCTGCTAGGAGCCTATTTTCTTGAAAGAGCAAAGAGGAAAGGAAACCTTTTCTGAAAATGGCTAGAAATAACTGTATTTTAGTTTGTATGGAAAATATTTTGAGGGAAAATAACATCAGGTAATGTGGAACAACATGGGCTAAGGTGCTATTTAGGGAAAGGACATGAGATTCAACTTCTAAGACACGGACAAGGGAGGAGAGTGGCAATACTGTGTCCTTGTAAATCTGTCTGGTTGCTGGCACTTGGCTGCAGTAATTAGTGGAGCTGTTGTAAAAAGCAGTATGATCTTACAGAGGAAACTATATTAAGCAGCACCAAGCTGCTTGAGGTGTCCTGGGCTACCTGTGGCCCAGATGGGCTGTACAGAGAGTCAGGGATTTGCCAGACAGCAGAGACAAGTTGGCCCAGCAGTAACTCCACAGTCCAAGGGGTACCAGGAGGAGTGACAAGCCCATTGCTGTCCCACCTGAGGTATGGGGATCTCAACTGGTTATACTCAGGATGGCAGGGCTGACTGATCTTCTGTTAATTGGATATTGCAAGGCCAGGAGCCAGTCCTTTGTGTGATCTCACATTTCAACACTCGCTGTTTACCTCCAGTTTATTATGGAGAATTTTCATATGGCTCTGCCTGAAAGATTCCCACTTAGAGTTAGGAATGGCAACAGCAGAAAAAACAGGCAGGTGCAAATCAGGAGAGAAATCTGTTGGGAAATTATTTTAGCCATTTTTGTCCCTCTCCTCCATGTATGAGGACAGCCAGCCTTGGGTGTAGGCAGGTGGGCAAAAGGAGAGCATGCCTTGACTCCTCATGCAGGTTTTTATCCTTTTAACCTTTTCATCCTTTTTTAGGCTGCCATCTAAGCAGAACAGAAGCCCATGTTTGGCTTCTTTTCCCCTAGTTAACCGTGTCCCTGGCTCTGAAGATGCTTAGTTCTCCTTACACCAGCCCAAACCTCTTGCCTGGCCTCTGTCTGACAGAGATGCCAGGCAGCTGGGCACAGCTTGGCACAGCTCCCTCCTCAGCTCCATCACCACGGCAGAACCATATATAGATCTGAATGAATATTATTATAAATTGCTACTCTGAAAATGGATGCATATAAAAAGAAAAGTTAACTCTTCAGCTGAGCTGCTGAATCACAAGTTTTTGCCTCAAGCATATTTTCACAGCCCCTGCAAAAACAGAGGCATTAGTGGAAAGTCTGACACTGCATTAACTCCTGCTGTACTGGGAGTGGCTGCTGAGTTTAAAATGGTCCCTGAATGTTTTCTTCATCTTCATCACAAAGCCTCGTGCTTGGAAAACCACACATGACATTGGCATTGCAGGCTACTCCACTCCTTTTTCCGTGACAAATTGCTGTTTTAACTAACAGTGCTCCACTGCCAGGCCCCATGCTTTTAGCAGCCCAGCTGCCCACAAGCCCTTTTTGTGGTTCCCTTGTCTAGCTCAATTTAAACCCAATGTGACTCTGGGTAAGAGAGGCATTTTGCAATCACCTACCACAAAGTGATAAGAGACTGCTGCAGCAGATGACTTGTGTGCTTCCCCAAAGAAGCTCTTCACATTTAGGAAGGTCGGCCGTGTCATTTCTCTAATTTTCTAACCACAGAAATTTATATTTAGAGAAAAGCAAGGAAACTTCCCTTACTCTAAGTAATATTGCATAATGATGGAGGAGGGGGATTAATGTGAAGGTTTTTCGTTGAGGAGAATTCTGAGAGATTGGGAGCTGGAAAGCCTGAATAATGACTTATTTCAAATATGCAAAGCCAGGGCTTTCTGTGTGTTACACATCCATTCCTGTTTCAGGCTGGTGTTTGCTACAGCAGCTGTGGCCCATGTCTTACTCTGTATTTCTCTGCTGCTGCTCTCCTAGAGAGCCATGGTCCCTCCAGAATGCTCCTGCCCTAAGCCTTGCCATTTACCAGCACAACCTCCTTCCTGCCCAAGCCCCTTCCAGTCCTGCCAGCCACCCCTTCCCTTGCTATCCTCCCCACCTCCTGCCCCTTGGCAGGTTTTAAAGAAATTCAGGCACTGCTGTTATTACAGTTGTGCTACTGGGCTCATGAATCTGAAGTGTTTAGACACAAGTGCCAAGAATAATAACAAACCATCCTCAGTGCCCTGGGGCTGCAGCCACAAATCAGGGATGAGGTTCCAAACCCTGCATGGGGACAAGCTGTAGAGGGGGGATCCTCCTGGGCAGGATTTGGGAGGCAGGTGAGGTGCAGTGAGGTGAGGTCTTTGCACCAGCACTCTCCTTCCATGGGCTCATGGCTGTGAGACACAAAAAAGCCTCGTGGCTGCTTTTGGAGCAGTGAGGCTGGTGTGAGGTCACCTGGGGCTCATGGGGATGGACATGAGTATCCATGAAACCCACCAGCTTGGGTGTGGAGAATATACTGGGTGGCAGCTACCCACCAGCTGAGTGTTGAACTATGAATTAACCTCATCAATCTGCCCCTCTGGGCCTGTGATGCTTTGGGAAATGCAGCTGAAGCTCCCTAAAATCCCTGATTTCAGTACATACACAGAACCAACGAGGTTCCTTCCTCTCTCCTGATGCTGTTTTTCAAACTTGACCTTGCCACATCTAGCAAAAGCAAAGTTCTTACCATGATGCTTATCCAAATCTGAGAAACTCTTGCTAGGTGAAAGGCTGTGGCAATTAAAAGCCACAAATCCTCACAAGTGGTTGTACTGGACTCGTGATGGCTGGGGATTTAGAGGAAATATGTGGTGATTAGTCCTGGTTGGGAGCTGAACCATCTTTGTGTCAAGAAAATTAAAATGGTTTAGAAGTTATCTATTTTGCCTGGCCTGGCTCAGAGTATGAAGCAATCATTGGAGCAAAACAGACACAGATAGTTGTGTCTTTAGGAAAGGATGTTACCACTGCCTTGCACAACAGCCACCAAAAAAAAAAAAAGCCAAAAAAAAAAAAAAAAAAAAAGGCTGGTTTGGGAATGACTAATTGCAGCAGTGGGAGTGTGATACATGAAAGCAGAGCCTGGGATTGGGAACATTGTTCCAACCTTTCCTGATGGAAGTTTGAATTTTAACAGTAATATTGGCATCTCATTTTCAAACAAGATTCTGGAAAAATACTGTGAAACTTTCCTATTTGGAAGTGTAACTTTCTGACAGTAACTCAGCAGCAGTTTGTCCCCGTGCACAGCCTAATGGATCAAAAGTTCAATTTCTGCATAGTCTATTACTTGCATACTCAATAAAATAGGATGCACGAATGGCTTAGCCTTTTTTTTTTGCCTTTTTTTTCCCCACTAAATGCAATTTTTCCCCTCAAAGATTACTGAAAATTACTTTTGCAAGTCAGTATGAAGGCTTATCAGTCCAGTGGTGTTCAGATCCCATATTAACTGCCTCACATTACTGTGAACAAGAACTGCTGTAGAAACCAATGGACTAAGAATGTGAAGTACATACTGCTGATGTGTGTCCCTGCAGTAACCCTTTCCCAGCTTAGATACTTGATAGACTCTTCTTCCACAAACAATTATGTCTTATTTTGAAAAATGCTATATTGTAGAACTTAAACTTTCCTGATGCTTTGGGGCCATATCAGTCACAGATTCTGTGACTGATGAGCACAGAGAGCAAACACTCCCCACTAAGGAAACATGTAGAAAGATTGCTTTCACAGCATGCTCAGGGCATATTAAAAAAATTATGTTTCAGCACAAAAGGAAAAGAATTTAGCCTGTGCCTGTCAGGCTGCTTTAAATATTTTATTTTGCCTGTCTTCAGAATCAGTGTATCCCAGAAGGAGCCATCCCTTGGGGCTCAGCCCTTCAAGGGTATGGCATTCTTCAATCCCATTGATTTTAGTGGACCTTGAAGGCACTTAATACTTCATAGCTCAGTCCCATCCTCTGGAAAGGTTACCCTGTGCATGTTCACCTATTACAGCTGCCAGGAGATCTAATACCCTTTGGTTTAGCTGACAAAGGAAGGCAGGCAAATTCACAATAAAAACAAGAAGGTTTTTAATAAAGAAGCCACTCTTCCATGGGTTAAGTTACCAAAGGATGGATTCTCCCATCCTATAAAGAATGTATAAGTACACTACCTTATTAAAAAAACAAAAAACAAAAACAAAAAAACAAAAAAACAAAAAAACAAACAAACAAAAAAAAACTACAGGTTGCAAAAACGTGGATTGCATGCAGGAGCTGCAAAGCCAAAGTCTTCTGTCTGGAGGATGTATGTATGATAGAGTATCCTAAATGGTAAAAGCCCAAATGCAAATAGTTCAAAAGGATATCAGTGTTGAAAACTGAAGGGCTTAAATGCCTCAGCTTTGTTTTCTTGCAGGACTGTAAGTTGTCTTTCTTGTGTGGGTCAGTCAGTGTTTGCATCATCACCAGTCACAGGTTCTGTATTTCTTGCAGGGCACACGTAGCCACTCAATATTTATTTTCATTTTTATCCCTCAACAAGTGGGCACAGCCCTGATATAGAAAGGCTTCAGAAGCTGCAGTGCTCCCTGCACGATGTGTTTCCTTTCCTGCCCTGCCCTGTCCCCATCACACACAGGCTCCACAGTCACTACTGAACACATTTCACATTCTGCAAGAGGAGGAAGCTTGTAGAGATGAGGA
Organism: Muscicapa striata striata; assembly: GCA_030060385.1. Lineage (NCBI taxonomy): Eukaryota > Metazoa > Chordata > Aves > Passeriformes > Muscicapidae > Muscicapa > Muscicapa striata. Next base: position 3,885,006 of record JAREIS010000073.1, read on the forward strand.
AATGAGGCCCAGAGCAGTGAAGGTCAAAAGTTTCCATTTACTTTTGGTGCCCAGTTTGAGACATCTCTGTCATTTCTCAGAGCTCAGCATCACCTTTGCAGGTGGCAAAGGGCAGGGTGTCCCTGGTGGGCTCCTGCCTCCTGTCCCCAGGGCCAGGGAGCTGGGCTTGGCAGGCTCCACCCTCCACAAGGGCACTGTCTCTTGAGAATGACCACACACAGCAGGAGAACAGCTGCAAAATGCCAGAGCATCTCCAAAATACCCCTGCTGAGTGGATCTGGCATAGCATGCACAGTTCCTTAAACCATACAGAGTTAGCCTTTACATGTCAGTCAATTCCCAAGCAGTGCTCTCTGAGCTGCTGGTCTCAGCCAGCTGCTTCTGGCTTGCCATCTGCAGGGAGGGCAGGGAGGTTGTGCCAGTGTGGCAAATTGCAGATTGCTGGTGTGCATCATGAAGGACACCCTCACCAAAAGGCAGAAGGCAGGACAAATGTCAGAAGCTTGGAAATACCCAGGGATGGTGCAGTGGCAACACTGGGCTTGGTTCTCCAGGGAGCTCTCATTTCCACAGAATCACAGAATAGTATCAGAAGGGACCTTAAAAATCATCTCATTCCAACCCCTCAACCACAGTCTGCCTTCATATACACACCTTTTCACTAGACCAGGTTACTCAGAGCTTCATCCAGCCTGGCCTTGAACACTTCTAGGGATGTGACAGCCACAAATTGTCTGGACAACCTGTGCCAGGGCCTCCTCACCCTAAGAGTAAAGAATTTTTTCTTAATATCTGGTCTAAACCTGCTCTCTTTCAGTTTGAATCCACTCCCTCTCATCCTGCCCCTTCCTCTAAGCTTAGAGAAAAACAAAGAGCTGCCAGGTCCTCCACTGGATCTACTAAGTTATTAGGAGAGGAACTGAAAGCAAAACAAAACAAAATCTCCAAACTTACTTGGTTTATTCCTGATGTCTATGTAGGGTTTCTTTAAAAAAAAAAAAATATTAACCTGTGCCCTGGCACAGACAGTCATGAAAGTCAGAAGTATATAGAAGTTCTAAAATAAATACATTAAATTCATTGAGGATGTTAGATGCAGTGTTTGTGATGCCCATCCTTTTTAGGAAAAGCACTGCTCCTTGTCCCTTCTCCTTCCACATCCTCCCAGGGACTTGCACGTGGCCAGTCACAAAACCAGAGCCAGCCTGGATGAGCTGTAAGTCTGATCCATCTTGCAGTTCCCTTGGTCAAATATCAGTTGGACAATGCTAGTTGCAGCCTGGACAAAAAATACAAATAAGCCACGTGGAACAAGACATTGTGTATGCAAAGTAAACCAGTGTGCAGAAGCTACAAAATCAAAGACAAGCTACTGACTGACAATAATTTGCCTAAAATAAAGAGTAGGTGTGTCCATAGGCACTAGCAACATTCATTTTACCTTCCCTCCATCCTGCAGAGCTTTTTAGGTGAGCAGTGCTTGTCTCGCTCAGGCAATTTACATAAGCGGAAGTGTGACAAACAGGGACAGTCCCTACCTTGAAGTAACAGGCCACAGAAGGGAGGTTTAGCAAAAACAGGAGTCATTAATAGTCATTCTATCTCATCCAGTGAAGCTTAATTAAAGCACTGATATGTTTTTGACTGACCTTATTTTCATACCTGATAATCAGTAAACTCATTATAATTTTTTAAGCTTGGTTTTGAACCCAGCTAATTAGCACTCTGTGGGTCAGCATCTAAGTTTAAAAAAGACATCGAGGGAAACTCCAAGATCTGCATATTTTGGATGCTCCCTGCAAAGGTGAGTGGCCATCAGGTAACACCAGGCTGACCTGGCACTGATCTGAGGTGTTCTGAGGCGCTGGGTGAGCAGCAGCCACACAGTGGGGACAGGACCCAGAGGAGTTTCCAACTCTGACAATCAGGGCCTCAAAAATGACTCAAACATCAGCTTCCTACAGCTGAAGCCTTTGAAGCTCTGATCTGTAGCAAGCAGATGTGGAGAAGAGCAGGGCAGAGATTTCACACCTTCCCACTGCACTTGCAGGTGTATGTGGGAACTGAATGACAGGACAATGAGAGCACCAGTCTGCAGCAGTGGCATTTCCAGGTGGGAAATGTGACCTTCTCTGTGTTCAGTGAGATCCTCAGCTGCTCACAGGACAGGCCCCAGCCCAGGCTGGATAAGCTTTTCTCTTGTACCCAGCATCCTCCCAGCAGCTGACCCTCCTGGACTTCTGCTCTGAGCTTCCTCAAGGTCTCAGCCTGCACAGCTCAGGGAGCTGGGAGAGGTCCAGGAGGGTCATTCTGCAATAAACACCAGCTCCTAGCACAGGAGACACAGCTGTGGGCTGGGGATTGCAAAATCAGTGCTGCTAACTGGGATTTCCAACTAGAAAACTGTCAGGAGATGGGGACAAGCAGTACCAGGCAAGAGTTGCAGTGGCAAAGAGCCCCAACCACACTGGCCAGCCAGTGAGGAATGACAGTCTGGGCCACATGTGGTGCTCCTCTTGTGGCCATATCTGTGCTCAACATCCCCATGCAAAGCAAACTGCTCCCAGCCAGGAATCAAAACGGTTTAAATGCTGAGAAAACAAATAATTAAAATACTTAGCACCTGGCTTGCACTTTGCACATTGACAGCACTGCACAGCCATCAGCTAATGAACTGAATGAGGTGTTCAATTACACAATGATTGTTAACGCTCAGTTAAAATCTACAAAACTGAGCACCAAATGGTGGAGCTGCAATTTCAGCTGCCGGTTTGTAGGCACTTCCTTCATAATCACGGATGGTGCTTAGCAATAGTTAAAACAATCTATTTCTCCTCTTCCACCAGCTTTTCCTGATGTTTGTGTGCAATGGCCTGTTCTTAAATGAGCCTCTCCCTTTCTGGGAGCTTGTAAATCTTGTGTTGTAAGACCCTGTGCAGTCTATGTGAGGTATGCTACGCAGGCTGTTGATATTCTTGGATGAAAGCTCTGTTGCAAGGCTTTGCCAAACCCATGATACACCCAGGAAAACAAAAAACAAAACAAAACAAAAAACAAAAAAAAAAAAAAAAAAAAAAAAAAAAAAAAAAAAAAAAAAAAAAAAAATTAAAAAAAAAATAAAGAAAAAAAAAAAGACTGGTCTGTATAGCTGTAAAGTAACTAAACCATTCAGCAAACTGTTTCTATCTACTATAATTGAAACCTGACCAAGTCTTGATTCTTTTTTTATAATTTAGAATTTGGTCAAACCTTTATCCATGCATCTCCTTTATCCATGCAGACATGCAGACACATAGGATAACAGCCACATGATCAGCTGAAAAACTAATGGCTGAAGCACATGATAAATTGCATTTATTCTTCACCTCTAGCTGTTTCACCCATATGTTGGCCATCTCCTTTGCCCTGCATGCAGTGCTCCATCACTGTGGGACTACCTCTCCTGTCCTGTTTCTTTCTCCCTGCCAGAGCTCTTTTGTGGCTTTCAACAGCCAGCCATAAATCTGCTCCTTCCTTTTCATCCCAGCAAGATGACAAGAGCCCTCCCCCCCAAAGGCAAAAAATTCCCTGCCCCACCTATTGCCTCTGTGTTGCAACTGTTCCTAGGACCAAGCTTTTTGTCCTTACCTACCCAGGTCAGGCATGGCTGGCCCCACCATGAGGGCTTTAGTGGCCACATGGGCTCCAGGGGTTTCCCCAGCAGGAGCTCCCAAGGCTGCCCAAATCCTGCCCATGTTGTCCTGGAAGGGAGGGGCAGCACACCCACATAATTCTCCATGAGTAGGCTGAGATGAATTGCATTGATGCACTTTCTCCAGATATTGCTGTTTAAAGAAACACTTCTGTCTCTAGAAGAATCATTCTTACCCTGAATTTTATAACCATAATTACAAAACTGTACAGAAGTGTAACTTGCTGTTATTTCCTTCCCCTAGCTCAGTTTGCACTGAATTGACAATGTTTTCCCCTTTCTTTTGCTCTGGTTGCAGAGCACCCTGAGTACAAGGTCATGGGGGAAGCTTAACCAGGTCTATTTATGTGAAGAGGCTTTTTGATGCCTTGGGTGAACAGGAGCTCACAAGAGGAGATTTGGTGCCAGCAGTGTGGGGACTGTCACCTGTCTCCTGTAAACGACCTTTATTCAGATCAGCCATGGCATTGCACCCTGCACATGTCTGGTCTTTATTTGTGGATGTGGTGTGGATTTGTCAGATGTTACTTCAGCAGTTATCCTTAAGGGATTGAACAGATTTTACAGTTGTGGAAGGGAAAGTAGTAGGACCTGCCAAGTCAGAGAAAGAAAAGAGTCTAAACTTCTAAACTTGAGCTGCCAAATTTGAGGGCAGGTATAACAAAGTGCAAGTACCCCCTGCCTCTCAGAGAGGCATTGGCAATATTTATGTATTCCCATTTTTGCAGACTCTGAAGACACACAGAGCTGCAGTTGGACTGAGATATCTGCATGCATCAGAGCCCTGCAAGACCTCAAAATATTGCTGCTGTAGTGAAGTATTTCTGGCATTTGAAGTAAGAGACTGGGACAAAAAACTCCAGGGATCTAACCCTGGTCATGCTATGAATTATGGTGTGACTGAGCAGAGTTTACCTTGCCTCTGTGTGGGCATTCAGCTTGTGTGATTGCAAAGTGAGAACCACAGGACCCAGGTGAGCTGGCAGGGACAAGGATTTCATCAACAGGTTTGATTTATAAATATAGCTCTGGTAAATCATTCATTAATTAGTTGAAATTGCATTAATATCATAATGGAAGCGATTTTTTTTCTTTTCCTTTGGGCTGAGGGAATAAACAACTATCCTACAAGACTCTTTTATAGAACAAAGCTATGGAAGCAGCAGAGACAGTACTTTTAATGAAATGTGTGCATTTACTTGTAAAAATGCTCTACGGATGCATGTGCTGGGTTATAAACAAAGAGCTGAAAATCTGTGTGATCAGCAAGTATACAACTAGCTACTAATTAGGTGTATCTCATTTAGGAAAATCCACTCAGCTGCCTGGGTTTTGTTTTGGGGGGTCAGGACAGGAGAGCAGGAGAAGGTGGTGGCTGTGCTGGAGCAGCAACAAGAGCAGAGACAAAGTGAATTTGGAGAAAATCTCATCCTCTATCCCAGACATGCAGGCCAGACCCATTAGCATCTCTTTCTAATAGACTCTGGTTTTTTAACTTTTCCCTTCTCCATCTCAGTTTTTCCCTATCTGCTAGACAGAAACCCCCTTGGGAGAGGGGTGTGTGATCAGGGACCCTGCACTGGGCTCCTGAATGCAAACACTGTGGGGACAGGTCCAGCCCCTGCTCCAGGTCAAGGCACCAACACATTTTGGATACAATTGGAGCAGTTTTAAGGAAAGCAGCCCTGCTCTTGGCACTGGTGACAAAATAGAGTGCAGTCAACCACAGGTAAAGTAGCCCTTAAAAACAGAAAAGTGGTCTTCATAAATGAAACTTTCTTGGCTATGATCATTAAAATAAATGGAAGCAAAGAGATTAATAATGAAGTAACCCAAGCAAATCAGACAACATAGCCTGTCTCCCATCCATTTCTATCTGAAGTTCATTTTGGCTCATGCATCAGAGTCTGAGTGAGTTTTCCTGGTTGATGGATGATAGCTCACATCCAGGTATTATTATTTTTTTGCTTCTTTTTACACTCAAAGAGTTTTAGAAGGCATGGCTTTGGGAATACCCATTGTCTGAGCCCAAAAATATATAGGTGGTTTCTAAATTGATTTTTGTAGACAGATGCTATTTCCATTTCATTTCACTTGAGAAGAAGAAGTTATCTGTACTGTTATCTTACTGGCTGTGAGAAACAGCAAAATACCAAAGGGAAAAAAAAAAAAAACAGGAAAAAAAAAATAAAGAGTTAATGACAATTTTATACCTAGACTAAGAGATAAAAATAAAGGCATCCATCTATCCACCAAAAGGCATCTGGTTTGGAGAGGGCTGTGGGGCTGCTCCCTGCTCAGCCAGGGGGTGGGAAGGAATTCTGGGAGGGGACTCCTTGGCTGAATTCCTGCAGAAAAGCATTGGACTAATGTGGCTGGGAAAACACTGCTCCATTAAGGGTGTGGCAGGGTTTAGTGAGCCTTGTACAGGAGTCTTTTTATTATTGCATAACTCCAAATAAACTAAATAAATCATATCACTTATATGCTACTCTGGTAGGTGCAATGGAAAAAGCAAAGATGGATGGATAATATCCCATTTTAGCCTAACAGCTGTACGATTTCATGTTATATTTACACTGTTTGATATTTAGCTGCATCAGTATCAAGATATTAAATTCATTTTTTAAAGATCAATAATTAAACCCAGATTTCATTATTATTCAGAGCATACAAATTCACAGGTCTGTTGTATTAAACACAATACAAATATCAGACTGTTTGTAATTGTACTCACACTAATTGCACATTCTGGCACATTATGGGGTAATGATGCTTGAAGTTACCAAACAGTTCAAAGATTAAAGGCCATGCAGTCAAAGATTTTAAAATAAAGCTCCTGATTTGTGAATTCATGGTAATGTACTAAATTTGATCTTTCCCCTTCATCTAAATAGCTACATATAATTATATAATAATTAGCTTGTAGTCCCACAGCAATTACAGAGTTATTCCATGGGTATCTGAGCCCTGACAGGGATGGTGATACCTGGCATTGCCCCCTGCCTCCCACGCTGCATCTTTCCAGTTCTTGCACATTGAAAACATCCTGAGCCTTTTGTGTCCATTTTGCTGTGGATTTTTCCAAGGCTCTACTTTTACCTCTGGTTGCTGGTTCTGTTTAATTGGTGGTTTGCAGATAATAGAAACACAGAGGAATATTATTCATTCATCTTCAAAGAGCTGGAAGCAGAGAGTCTGGTGGGGCACCCAGGAAGCCTTGCAGTGGACTGAAATGGGAAGGCAGCGTTTTTATCACCTTCCTCATTCAGAAAAAGAGAGAGAGAGAGCAAGAAAGAGCAAGCAGCCTGACCAGCAGCCAAAAGGAGATGATTATGTGGTTATCCAGAGGGATTCTTTCTATTACTTGAAAAATCAGAGTGCAGATTTAGAGAGACAGGTTGATGTGCTCAGGAAGATCAATGAATATGAGAGGGTCATTGATGGCATATGCTGGGCTTTAGAGGTAAGTGGCAGCTCTGGAGGCAGTGACAGGAGGAGGGAAGGAAGCAGCTGGTGGTCAGTGGTGTGTCCTGGGGTCTGCCCTGTTAAACAGAGTCCCCTCCTCAGAGAGAAGAGGTGGCACTGGAGCTTTTAGAGTGAAGCTGGATGAGATTGCAGCCATAGGTGTCAAGGAGTGAAATTTCAAGAACAAGCAAGTGCAAGAGCAGCTCTGTTGGAGCTTAGGGCATGCTGCTGGTGGGAAATGGTGAGGAAGGGGCTCAGCAGTACCTGCAAAACTCAAACAAAAAACTCACCTAACCAAACACTCTCAGTACCCCATGGGGTGAGAGGTTTTTCAAATGTAAATGTTTACCTGCATGGCTCTTTCTTAAAACGCCTTGCAAACCCTTGTCATGAACAGTTTTAAGATGCTCTCCAATTCTCTACAGTTCTTTTTTTTTTTTTTTTTTTTTCTCCTGGTCTGTAGTGGCTTCAGCACACACACCCAGCCTGTGGTCAGGCAGCAAAAGCCCTTGGTCCTGCTTTTCAGCAGAAAAACCATCCATCTGTTACGCATTGATAGAGAGAACTGCTGAAGATACAACAACTGGAAATATTTTTCTTGGCAAGGAGGAAGAGTCTTGGAGAGAAAGCAAGTTAGGGACAATAAAGATAGCCAGGAACTCTGGAGCACTGACCTCCAGACGCATCCAGGGTCATCAGGGAAAGTATATCAAATGTTAGCAGATATCAGGAGCCAAGAACTAATTTTAAGGAGGGCTGGAAGATATTCTTGTAAGTTCAGTCAAGATTTTAAAGCAATAGTGGCAGTTTCTAACATTATGGAGCTTTTTGCCTGTTTATTTCACCTACTGTCTTTCGCAGAGGCATTCGTATTCCCAAAATTCAAAAAGCTAAAGTCATTGATCCTTAACTTAGGGCAATCAACAAACTCAGAAAATTTATTTTTCATATGGTTGGTGTTGTGTAGGAGTTTTTGTCTGTATTTTATATATGTGTGAGATATGGAGATATATGTAAACATATATTTATCTGCACATGTATATCCATATGTTCATGGACTGTGTCTGGGAACATAGATCTGTACAAAAGATGCCTTTAACTTCACATTCAGGAGTAAGGGCATCCATGTGAACAACAGATCTGCTGTTGAGAAAATATTTACTATTGTAAAGTGCCAAACCAGGGGACTGATTTAAAAATTAGTAAGGTTTCAAAAACCAGGGACTGAAATAAAAATTAGGAAATTTAAAGCAATCAAAGTATTCAGATGGAACTGTTGTATTTTATTCTAAGTGCAGTAAACATATGGATTACTAAGCCAATAAGATCAGTGAGGCAAAGACTGGCTCATGCTCCGGAAAAAAATGATTTCTTATAATTTTTTTGTAATTTCTACTTGTTCATGGACATAAAACAAATATTTATCTGACTGACTGACCAATTTGCCAGTAAAAGTTTGAAGTGCAGTTCAATTGATCATCATGGATGGGTTTTTTACTCCCTTATTTATTTTGAAGACAAATTGCTGTAGTTATTTTCTCTGTTTGTTAAAGTCTGCCCGTTTCAAGTGCTCCATGTGCAATTTACACAGTGAAATAAGCTCCTAGAGGGACTCATATAATGTTCTAAGCCCTGCTGAGCTCTCCTGTGGCATCACTCATTCCAGAGGTGCAGGAGCTCTGGGATGAGCATGGTTGGTGCCCTCAAATGCGTCTTCAGGGCTTGAATGTGGGCAGCAGTCTGTGCAATGGCATTTTTAGCTCTGTTTTTGGGCACTTAAGCTCTTTTTGTACTTCAACAAACAGGTCATTACCTTTATTTAGACTTTTGGTGGGGGGGGGTTGCCAGTGTCATACAGAGCAGGCACAGATGAGAGTTCATGGAGGGTTTCTCCCAAGAATATCTGGGCAGCAGGTCAGGGAGGTGGTGATGTAACCCAGAACTCTGTCCTTACCCCTTGCTCTGCTGACCTGGAGCAGGGAAATGCTGCCTTAGGAACTCCTGCTGTACCTCTGCCACCTGTGGGCACTGCCTGGTGTGCTTTGGCTCGGGGTGAAGAGGAGTTTGCCCTGGAAACTGCCTGCTGTGACCACAGGAAGGGATGACATGCTCAGCTGAGGTGCTCTCTGAGATTATCCAACAGGGGAATGGACAGGATTCAGCCTTTACTGGTGCAAATGAAGGTGGGAAATCCAGGATAAGTGTGAACCAGGCAGGATGCTATAAAGGTGCTGCAAAAGGGTTTTAAAAAAGCTGTCCTCTGGTTTATATGCCATGGTGTGATGATGCATCCATGGTGTGAAAATGGTGGTGAGGGGAGGCAGACTGACCTTTGTGGGCACTGACATGTAGCAAAGTGGCTGCAGAGCAGCCCTGTTTGCTCACCAGCACAAACCAAAGCCACGAGTGCAGAGGCAATGGCAGAACACGTGGGACTCTCTGCATTGCCTGTATTTACATAAAGAAATTTCACTTCAGTTAAAGCTTCCTTGGGAATACTTGGGAGGTGGGGGGAGCTCTTCAGCAGAGGATGCTGTCGCAGCCTTATATAAATACCTGTAGAATTGCTCAAATAGTTCATTAGTAGCTTATGAGTTTGTGTGCCTGCATTCCTCACTAGCTCTAATTGCAAGGATGTTGATTCCTACTGCATCAGAGTGAACAGATTCTCTGCTCTATTGCACCATTAAATGAGGTGTTACTGTGTTTGACTCGAGCTGAAAAGGATCCCTTCCCACTCAGTAAAGAGACCAGCTAGGGCTGACCTAGCTGGGGACAGATTTCCTTCCAAATCACAGAGAAGTACTCCTGATATGAGATGTTAATTGTGGCAGGAATTAAGGATTAAACAGTCATGGCTTCAGGTTACTAGTGGGAACTGAAATCAGGATTACAAAGGAAACTGGGCCATGCCCTCACAATGCTATTACCCCAGTTCTTGAATCTAAAAAACCTTAGAAACTCATCCTCAGTGACCAATAAAAACTAGTCTAAATTGTGCTTACTGAGGCCTGAGGAAAAGAGTCATAATGGTGCAGCCATAGTTTGGACACCTTTCACGGCAGAAGATAACATCAAGGGCAAAGGAGTGAAATTCAGGCTTGATTCATACCCTCTACAACCTTCATTAGGGCCAAAGCTCCAGCACTGGCCACAACTCCAGAGTCAGACCCCACACCAGAGCCAGCCACTCACAGCTGGAGTCCCTGAGGGGAGAGGAGACACCTTGCAAGAGCATTTTTCTTTGGGCAGAGGCAAGTGCAGCCCCTGTGTGAGTGCAGCCTGCAGGACTCCATCACCTCAATGCCCCCAGCACCCCCTGAAGGGCTCAGAGTGAGGGACACGACCCCAATTCACATCACTGGGGCAGATCCTCACATGGGATAAATGTTGGTGATGGCACCAAACCCAGCTCCTAACCCCCAAATACAAAGCCAGGGAGATGAATGGGGGGGGAAAAAGAAATTATGTGGATTAAATTTATGACATAGTAGCACATACTTAATAACCAATTAAAGCCAAGATTTACTGGGAGCTGAATTACATTTGTATTTTAAATAGAACTAGAATATACTGTTACAGAATAAAAGCAAAACATTTTAGCATTTAATATTGTAAAATACAAAGCAATCTAATGGACCCTAAATGTTAATGGGTGAAAAGATTTACATTTTAATTGCATTTTCAAGTCATCTTATTTTACTGTGCTCTTTTTTCTATGTACATAGAAATCAACAGTGTGCTGCAACATTATACTTAGTAGCAGCAAGACTGACTTAAGGAAGCCTATTATTATAGGCAAGATCAGTTTATTGTATATAAATCCTTGCAAACATTTTAATTGAAATGAGCAGTGGACTTTCACTGACCTTGGCTGCATGTGTGTGAGACCTTCATAGCAAATTAAGCTGGTGAAAAGTGTGTGTGAGAAGCCAAGAAGGGAGGGAGTGTTAACAAGACAATTTCTCTATACAAAGCCAACAAATAAACTGTATTAGATACAGCAGTTTGCTTTATGGCAGGGGAAAAAAAAAAAAAAAAAAGCCCAAAAAATCCAGCAACCCTAGCAAACGATGAAACTTGAAATTACATCGGATTGCATTATCAATTAATAATTTGCATTTATTTAAAAGTATTGCCAGCTACTATCTAAATTTGGGACATCTGAGGCTGGCATTTTAGGACTGCTTTCATAGCATATAGAAATGTCACAAACTTCCCAGAAACCGATTCCTGTGCTCATAAAATTTCTCTTCCAGTTTGTGTTACTGCTTCAAGATTCATCAGCTGAGTTACAGTTATGGCTGAACCTAACTCATATTACATTTGAAAAAATAAATGTGCACTAAAAGTAATTAAAGCATGTTGGTTCATGAATAATACACCATTTTACTACTATTTGCAGAGTATAATGAGACAAGCTACTAAATTGACAATGAATGCTCTATTATGTGATTGCCAACTGTTTTATAAGATATTGAACAGATTCATTTATTCTATCATCATGTGCATTATCAAGCTATTGCTTTTTAATAAATTAATTTCTCCGGTGTCTCCAGAGCCTTACTCTGAAATGTGGCTGAAGGCATAAATGGAATTAATTCTGCGGTTGGGTCTGAGCGGCGGTGCCGGTGCCCCGCAGCTGGCAGAGGGGATTTCTGGGGGTGGCTTCATTGTGTGGGCAAGGAATGGCTTTCAATAGCCAGGCGACAGAAAGAGTGGCCCCTGCAGGGCAGGGCTCTGTGACAGCTCGTGTTTATCAGGGGCTCTCCTCGCCAGACATCGCCGCTCCCCTGCCCTTCGCCCCACCCTCCAACCCGCCCTAAACTGACCCTTGAATTGCTCGGCAGCCCAAACCTGGTGACACCAGCAGGGCAGCGCTGAATCCCTGGCTGGCGATAGTGCCATTAGGGGAGTGATGTGATTGCGGGAAGGATCTCCCGTCCCGGTGCGGGGCTGGCAGGGGGGATTTTCTGCCAGCCCTGGTTCAGGATGGGCAGGCAGGGAGGATTTTGTGCCAATCCCGGTGCGGGCTGGGCTAACAGGGAGGATTTTGTGCCAGCCCCGGTGCGGGATGAGCTGGCAGGGGGGATTTTGTGCCAATCCCGGTGCGGGATGGGCTGGCAGGGGGGATTTTGTGCCAGCCCCGGTGCGGGATGGGCTGGCAGGGAGGATTTTGTGCCAGCCCCGGTGCGGGATGGGCTGGCAGGGGGGATTTTGTGCCAGCCCCGGTGCGGGATGGGCTGGCAGGGGGGATTTTGTGCCAGCCCCGATGCGGGATGGGCTGGCGGTGCGGGATGGGGGGGGATTTTGTGCCAGCCCCGGTGCGGGATGGGCTGGCAGGGGATTTTGTGCCAGCCCCGGTGCGGGATGGGCTGGCAGGGGGGATTTTGTGCCAGCCCCGGTGCGGGCTGGGCTAACAGGGAGGATTTTGTGCCAGCCCCGATGCGGGATGGGCTGGCAGGGAGGATTTTGTGCCAGCCCCGGTGCGGGATGGGCTGGCAGGGGGGATTTTGTGCCAGCCCTGGTTCAGGATGGGCAGGCAGGGGGGATTTTGTGCCAGCCCCGGTGCGGGATGAGCTGGCAGAGGGGATTTTGTGCCAATCCCGGTGCGGGATGAGCTGGCAGGGGGGATTTTGTGCTCGCATCTGCGGCCGGAGCGGCCAGGAGGGTCCGCACAGCGCTGATGCTGCCGAGCTGCTCCGCTCCTCGGTAAACAACTTCTAATTGCGGCTCTTGACAGGACTCACTGTGTGTAACTAACCTTGCTGCAATGTTATTATTTCTGAAGGGAGCCTTTCTCCGTATTTTTAACAATAAGTCTGACAGGTGTCATATTAAAAAACAGGCCTTAATTCTAATGCAACTATTCCCACCCGCCTCTCCCTTCTCATTTTTTTGTGCCTCTGTAATGCATGAATTTCTCCTGCTCATAAAGATTAAAGGAACAGCTTTGCTGGAAGGAAAATACCGGTTTGTTTGTAGTCCAGGTACATTTGAGATGGTCTCAGTACCGGCTCCCTTTCTCCTCTCTTTTCCAGCCACGCCGGCTCAGTGCTGGGAGAAAAGAGAGGGAGAGAAATAAAGCTTTTCCTGGGATGAGAGGCAATTCAGGATGCATTGAAGCGAAATTTCAGGCTCCCTTTGAGCTGTGACCCGCAGCCACCGTCCGGGCGCTGCGTGGCCTGTGATGCATGGCTGACTGCTGTCCACCAGAGACCCAGCCCAGGCCAGCAGCTCACTCACAAGTTTACACTGGGTTTAAGTCAAAATGCTAAAAACGCTGGTGTTCAATCACTGCTTACTGCGTGCTCTGCAGACAGCTCCCAGCAGACGCCGTGCCTGTAAAATCCAATGCTCCACGTAAAGTGAGGGTTTATGGAGGTGCAAGGAGTTCAGAAGACTTTTCTTTTCCCTGTCCCTACTGATGGTTTTCTGTGATGCTGCTTTCCAGGTGCTGGGATGGCTTCAGCTTCATCCCATCCCACCCAGCAGCAGCACAGAGGACTGCACTCAGACAGGCACTCCCCATTCCCAGCACCTTCCCCCGTGTGCCCTGCCCTTCCTCCCAGGCTGCCTGCAGAAGGCAAAGTCCATCTTAAACCATCATTTCCATGCTGATGTGATGACCAGCCAGGACCAAGGTGGCTCCCATGCACTTGCTTCTCTCTCTCCTCCCTTTGCAAAGAGCTTACACATTCCACACCAGCCAGCATCACTCCTCAGTCCTGGCTAAAAACATTACAAAGCTGCTCAAACTGCTGCTGTAAAAGGCTAACGCCAGCCCAAGGAAAAGGGTGCCTTCTTTGCCAGAAGGGGTCATAGAAATCCAGTGTACAAAGCCCCTAATTTAGCCTGTGCTCACATATCTGCAGGCACTGCACCAGTCCTGTGTACGGCTTCCACATGAACATGCGCGGTGCAGATCAGACTCAAAGCGTTGTGTAATTTTCAGTTTTTACAACAGTTCCTTTAGAAGAGTGAAGATAAGCAGTTTGAATAGTCTCACCAGGCATTTGGAGATCTCTTCTGTACCCCCTTAAGGTTTGTGATTTTCTGGGACTCAAAAAAAATATTATTTCTTCCTCTTTTTTTTTTTCTTTTTCCCCCCTGCATAAGCAACTGCCCAGCAAATTGATAAGAGCCCTTTTTAATTAGCTAGTGAAGTTGTATGGGTAATGTTCCATATAAAAGGTCTATAAAACACAGCAGAATTAATAAAATGACTGCTTCTCATTTAATTCAGGTCCTCCAAAGGGATCCATATGTCTTGCTTTGGTCTGTTTGTAGTACTTCTCTCCACCACCCAGCCACGAATTGATTAAAATCACATTCCTCACTTAAAACTGGAGCCCAGTTGGTAAGAGATACTGGATAGTAATTAAGGTCTGTGCACAGACACATGAACCCCCATTAAAAAAACGGTACCAAAAGGAATCATTGTGCATTGCTTGGATTATATGCAAGCACAGCTCATGTTGACAGCTACCTCTGGATGACTCCATCAGTACACACTTTATCTCCAGCTGTCCAAGTAATTTTCCCAGGATTTCGCCCCTCTTTTTCACTCCTCTCCACACAGATGGATTAGAGCAACAAACGGTTTACATGCTGCACATCATTAGCTATCCTCCCTCACTACCCAGCAGATAACAACTGGGCTCTATCATCAGGACATTCATAACACCTTGACACTTTTACAACTATGCTGTTCTCTGCCAGAGCAATCTTCTCTTTTAAAGCATGAAGCTAATTCACAAAACACCCCTTGGAAAGTACTCTGCAAACGCAACAGGGGTGGGGGAGAGAAGAAAAAGCACAGCCCAGAAAAGGCATCTAGTAAATAACACAGTTAGCAGTGTAGGGGAAAAAAAAAAAAAAAAAAAAAACCTCAAGAGAAAAGCAGCACATTCTTTCTTTCCAAGGTACCTCTCTCTTTTCCCAATTCCTCTGTCCCACAGTATAGGGCACAAACAAAAAGCCACCCATCTGTCTGCTGCATTTCAGTGCTTCCTTCACCGTGTCACCCAGGCACATCCCAAGCCTGGCATCAGGCTGTGCCTGATCCTGTGGCCCTGGTGATGCTTCAGCTGCTTCCCTGGTTTCACCAAGGACTCTCTTTGCAAAGGGGCCAGTTGAAGGCTTCAGTCAGTCCTGCATTTACTACTGGGTATTACTACTGGCTGTTCTAGTTTTCCTAAACTGCCTCCAGTCTCAGGGAATCTTGACTAAGATTTGTTAATAAAACAACATTTTCCCTCTGTAGGCTGGCACCCTGCTTCAGAGCCCACTCGTGCTCAGACATGGGTTTATATTTAGAATAAAATACAAAGCCACTGTGTGGAAGGAAATACACTTTAGCAGCATTTTCCAAGCTTCTCAGCATGCCCCCTGCCGCCCCAACCATACATTTTAATGTATAGTACACGCTTGTTTAAAAAAGAAATACATAAGGAGAAAGAGTAATTACCGTAGCTTAAATTCAGCCCAGTAAGAAGGGCTTGCACAGTCTGAGCAGCTGTTCCACTGCCATTCAGATTATGAAAATATAATCCTAGAGAACCTTGTCAAGATAAATACAGAGCATGAAATGTATAGGCAATTTTTCCCCAGCCACGTATAATGATCAATTCTAAAGCCACAAGTGATACCAAAGGACAAAATAAGATCTGTCTAGACTTTCTCACTTACAAGATATTGATCATTCCAATGGTAAACTGGTTAGTATAAATGTGTTTGGCTTGAAAGGTCATGAGCTTAACACCTGACAAGGAGTTATTCAACCTTGATATAAGTCAAATTATTTCAGTGTTGTTGGAAAGACTTCTCTAATAAAAAGCCCTACCTGGTCTGAGAATATCTGGGATCTGTCTCCCAGATGTCAAAAGAAAAAGCAGGAAGGAAAAATAAAAGAAGTCAAGATTTGGCATGGGTTTCTGCTGGTTCTCCTCTACCTGATTTGGCAAGCAGAGGCCCCAGCAGTCAGTGACTGTGTGGGCAGAACAATGCACAGCAGTGGAAGCTGACACTGATTCAAAAGGCACCTCCATTCCCCTAAAACCTTCTGCCTCTTCAATCCCAGCAAGGGACTCTGCTCGCTCACCTACATGATAGATACAGGGCACTAATACAGGATCAAAAAAAAAAAAAAAAAAAACCAAACCTATTACAGTGGGAAATGTTGACTTTGGAAGGAAAGCAGGGTGGAAAGGGTCAGACAATGCCCTGCAGGGTGTGGGTGGGAAATGCTCCTCAGCATCGCCTGCCAGCACCTCCCTTCCCAAAACCCTGTGGGGCCTGAGCCCTGCATCAGACACAGCTCCTCCTTTTTCATGGGGATAACTAGCAAGTGCTTATTAGGACTATTAGGAGCTTGATGTGAATTTGCTGGATCTTTTCCAAGAACTATAAATACCCGATCTATTTTGCTTTATTCAGTTCTTTTTGTTTTGCTGATATGATACTAGTTAAGGTTAATGGGGTTTGCTTTAATATTAGACACAGGATCACTTAACTACCTTTAATGAACACTGGAGTCAATGCATTGTGGAGTAATTCACACAGACATTGCCTCAGGTAAATCAACCGGAAAAATGTAAGCCAGTCAAATAAATAAATCTGACCAGCTGTAAATGTGCCAAATTTTACACCAAAATATATTTGAAAGCCAATGACTTAGGCACATCTAGGATATTAAAATGGAGGGCTTGGAGTCTGTTTCTTTTCAATTGCTTTTCCTTTTTTAATGTTCCCTGCACATCCCTCCTGTGCTGAAACCAAATGGAGTTTGCAAGAAAAATTATTTTCACAAGTGTTTCTAATAGAAGCAAGGACTCTACAGCTTGGTGTCTTGTTTTTTTTCATTTGGAAAAAGCCTTTTTTTTATACTGGCTATCTCAACACAGGAGAGTGAGAGACAAAGAGGGGAACAGGGAATGGAAGAAGGAAAATGGAGAGAGAAAAGAATAAAGGAGAGGGGGAAAAAAAAGAAGAATGACAAAGTGAAACAAAAAATAAGGAAGAAAGAAACAGGGAGTGAGTAATTTTATCTGCATTGGAGAAAATTATGACAGTGAAATTCTAGACAGGGTAATACACTGGTGTCAATAAATAATAACCAGAAATAAGAACCAGAGAAACCAAATCAACTCAGTGAATTTAGGGGATATCTTACCTCATACTAGTGCAAAACTAAACCTATGCTAGCATTAAAAGTGCTCTTACCTTATAACACTGACATAGAGAGGAAAAGCACACAGACATTCTTTGAAGGAAGGCAGGCAATATCCCTAAGTACTGAATTCTCATAGAAGCAAACAATATTTCAGCAATACGGAATGACAGGGGGTTCATTATAGGTTATTAATGTTTGCCTAAATGGAGCAGAAGGCCCAGGCCTTCAGGGGAGAGCAGAGCTCCTGGCTTCACTTAATTAGTGCCTCTCCTGAACCCAGCAATGCCAAGCTCCAGTGTAAAGCTCTGCAGTCACACACTGCCTGTGCTGTACCAGAGAGATTCTGCCTGCAGAAAGGGAGAAATAATGTGTGTGTGAGGGCTGTTGCACAGGTGACAGGAGTTAATCACTTTTTCTCCCCAGTTAAACTCCAGACAATACGAGGAATTTGGCTGTAACCATCACCCCAACTTGCAAAGCCTTCAACCCAGGCCATGAATTTTCAGACACTGCACTACACCAGCACCTGGTCTGTGTAGCAGACTGGAGAAAACTTCTAGGAGACAAGAAAGACTTTTTTTTTTTTTTTTTTTTTTTTTTTTTTTTTTTTTTTTAAACTCTCCAAAAGGCTGAAAAGAAGTGTTGTGTTTTCTGGAATAGCCCCTTTTATTTCTTTACTCCACCAAGTGTTTCGATGCAGGATGTGTTGCCCTTGGGGAAGGGGCTGCAGAGAGTCAGGGAGGAGGAGTGGGCAGGATTTGTTGTCTCCTGAAGCTGTTGCTACAGAGGTGGCACAGCAGGGATGAAAAAAGGCCACATATTCTCTACTGCTGCTTTAGGAAAGACTGTGGCATCAGGTAAGGAAGCAGACAAGGAAAGAGCAGCTGAGGCTGCACTTGGGTAGAAGCCTTAACTCCTGTTCAACAACTAATCCAATGTACTATGATTGCAGACAAGAAAAATAATGGAAGGCAGACTGTTAACAATAAAGCAGAAATAATAAGAGGATCAAACAAACTTATATTAACAATGTGTCCTTCTTTTTATTTGTTTATATTCTGTCTACAGAAAATGTGATGCTGGACTGAGGATGGCTTAGAACAACCTTCTGGCATGAAAACAGCTACAAAGCACAAAATACAAAAAAATGAACTCAGAAAGGAACAAGAAAAAACAGCGTTTTCTTGGCATCAACAAGAAGCTCTTTATTTTTCCTCAAGTTTTCTTTTCTAAAAAAAAATGGAACTAAGACAAAGACATTTGCAGAAATGAGACAAACTTTCTCTTCAGGTGACAATATTCAAGCAAGCATGTTGTTTTATTGAATTTAAATGGAAAGAAAAGACAGATTTGGAATGGGATACAGTATCAGGAGAACTAAGAAACTGTGAACTTTCAAGGAAAAAAAAACCTCCTTAAAACTGTGAACTGAGAAATGGATGGAAATACCATTTAAACCCCTGATTACACTCTGTGTGTTCTTAAGGAGACATCATCATCTTTGCTAACTCGACAGTACTTAGGGAATGGTTTACAACATATCTTTTATTGTAATCTTTTAAGAAAAACAAAAAACAAAAAACAAAACAAAACAAAAAAAAAAAATTAATTAGCTGTGACTTTACCATTACTGTTCAGATGTCTTCCTGCACCTTCTTTTTCTAGACAGCACAGATGTATTTGCAGCCAACAGCCAAGGGCAGAAAAGATTTCTTTCCTCAATAATCTTTTGATTCGCCACACCCAATAAAATCCTTGTAGGGAAAAAAGAATCAACACAACTACCATCTCCTAATCAATACCTGAAGCCTAACAGACAGTAATTATCAAAATAAGGAGGAAATCCCATACTGGGCCACGTACCTACCCATTAATCAAAACAACAGAAATTATTTGCAGAATTGCTTTTCTAAAATAAGACAAAAGATGCCTCCTTGGGTTACACTTTGAACAGGCTACAATCAAAAGAAAGAGAACCGAGACTAACTAAGCCCCAGGAAGCCGCATTGTCCCTTTAACCCACAGTATTCCCCACCTCCCATTAGTACTTAACATTTTTCACTATGTTGTGACTGCTATTATTTCATTTAACACTGGTTAATCTGTATCTGAGGTACATGGAAACCCTCTAGATGATAAGATTGGACAGGTTCCAGTGTTGGCAGTTTCCGAGCGTGCACACACTCGTGTGTTTTGATCCTTCCAGGAGCTCCCTGCTATTTGGCCTGGCTGCCAACTCGTTCTTGGATCAGCCTCTCACTCAGCTCCCAGAGGGCCGTGGCCGTGGCATCTCCCTGTGCCTGCTGCGAGGGCAGGCAGCGGCAGCAGTTGTTGAAGTACATCCCTCCCAGCCCCTCCAGCTCCGCCGCCGTGCCGCAGTACACAGTCGTGGCAGCTCCTTGTTGCTGCAATTAAAAAAAAAAAAAAAAAAATTAATTGAATTGAGAGAGGGAAAATTATAAGCAAAATTATATAAATAATTTAAATTATAGAAGCAAAATTATATAAATACTTAGACAGGTATTTTTTTCGTTTATTGTTGTCGCTGTAATTTCTACCGCAGCGCTTTGAAGCTGTGTCTGGTGTTGGTGAAAGCAGGGTGGCTGGCAGGGTCACCTGCCCTGCTGAAGGCACTGCCTCTTGGACATTTATTTACAAATCACTTCAATGAGGGCCTTTTTCTTTTCCTTCCTCTAAGAGCAAAAGAAAAGAAAAAGAGAATCTTGAACCACAGCTGCAAGCTCGGGTGTTTTGCCCCTTTTCTGTAAATGCCTGGATGGTTGGCAGGGCTGTCCAGGTGGTGTTTGACACCAGAACAGCTGAGCCAGGTTTAAAAGCAGCACCTCAAAATGCCCCTTTGCATCACAGAAATCATTGACCATATACCCAGGCA
Source organism: Muscicapa striata striata (assembly GCA_030060385.1). NCBI lineage: Eukaryota > Metazoa > Chordata > Aves > Passeriformes > Muscicapidae > Muscicapa > Muscicapa striata. The sequence goes on from JAREIS010000073.1 coordinate 3,905,232, forward strand.
CCCTGACCTGCAACACAGCCTGATAGATGGATTTGGTTTATTTGGGGTTTTTAAACCTCTTGTGCAAAATTAACCTGGGCACTCCAATTAAGACCTATCATGTAAAGTGCAGTCGGGATTGGTGCCAAACCTGCCCATGGATCTTGGATCAGGTCTCCCCATGGCAGTTGTCACTGCTGCCACGTGAGAGCATTTGTCTGCTGCAGGCAGAGACAGGGCTGGTGCTGCAGAGACATGGGGATTTTGGAGTTTTGTTCTGTAACAACCATTTCTCATGTCTTATAATGCTTTAAGAAATTGAGTGGACAGATTAGAGGTTTTTTGTGGATCAGAAGGGATTTTTAAAGTTTTCTTGATTTCTCTGCTTTTCCTTTCCTTTTTTTTTTTTTTTTTTTTTAATTTAAATACCAAGCAAACTTATATTTGAACAGGAAGAATGGGTTTCTGTGAATTGTCCAAACAGAAACCTGCAGATGGAGGCCACAGGACTGAGGCAAGCACCCTGGCAGGGGCAATGGACTATTCCCTGGCACAGACTAAAAGCACAGTGCCAGCACAGCTGGGGAGAGGGCAAGAAGCTATTTTGCTTTGTAAACTATAATTAAAAATAATAGGTGAGAGCGCATTAGCAAAACACAACACTAATTTAAAACCGATAGAGTTTATCTGGCATCTTATGATTATTTATGTACATCTTAGTCCTTTCTGTGGTAACTAATTATGAGCTGATAGGAATCAGAATAAAGAGGCTGCCAAGTGCAATTGAAAAAGTAAATGAAGAGAAATTAGTTGTTGCCACATTAAGATAATTTAATGGGAAAAGAGAATAAGCTTCAATCTCTTGTGATTTTCCTCCACTCTTTTTTTTTTTTTTTTTTTTTTTTTTTTTTGGCCTTTCATTGTCACAACCAAGGAAACTCAGGGTGCTGCTAGAGGGGTCAACCTGCAGAAGACCTCTACTTTGCATTCTCATCCTTCAAGGACAGGAAGCAGTTTAAAAAGCCCCAGTTCTCCTTATTTGAGGCATCTCAACTTTGTAGCAACAAAGAAGTGCATATTTGTTTGCAAGACATGCATTTTCCTCAGCAGATGGGATTAAACTGATAATGATGACTCTACAGCTTAGAAATGATCTCCCATCACAAGGTAAACCAAAACTGTCTGTATTAAGAATTTTGAAAAGCATATATTTATCAACAGACCAAAATATTTTTAAAGTTAGTATAATACATAGGAATCCTCTTATTAAACTAGTATCTTTTTTTAAAAAAAGAAAAAGTATCTTAAAGGTGGTAGCAGAAATGGAAGAGAGTTCTAGTAAAAATAATATTAATAGAGAGCAATAGAATTTCTGTGCTCATTTCAACTATAAAGCTCCACAGTACAGGTATGATCACTGTATTCAGCTGTTTAGAATATCTCAAAGCCCCGAAAGAGTATTATTAGTTTTTTGCAAGCAATCCAACTGGACTTTCATTAGAAAGGTAAAATTAAATGGAATTGCTCAATGCAGAGTGAAAGCCCTCAAGCTATTGCTGAAAAGCATCTGTCCAGCCAAGCTAAACTCAGGCTATCTCTAATAGAATTCAGCTAATTCATAAAATGGAAGTTTATCAGAGCCAGCTCAAAATCCAACCCAAACAATAATTTATCTTTTCAAACGAGTTGAATTTGACGATATTTAAACAAAATTCTCGGCAGGCAGAAAAACGTCCCAGAGCACAACAGCAGTGCTTTATACCTTGAGCATTGACACAAGCTAGACTCCAGAAGAAAACAGTTTTCCCTGTGTGAGCATAGGATATTTACTTTGAGCGATAAAAGATTGTGTGGCTGGAAGCCCAAAGCACTTTATCTTGCGATGCCTCCAGTGTTTTGCTGAGAACTGGATGTAAGCAATGTGCCATTTGCTTTTTGGCTGTGTGTATCCTTACTTCTTTCTAAATGCTTCAATCATGTTGGCTGTTTTGGAAGAAGAAAATTCAATGGTTCTATCATTGAAAGAAAAGTACCTTTCTTATTACTTAAGAGAAATGCAGTCATATTTATCCCTTTGTTGACAGAGGGTAAAGCTTTAGTGTCTCACAACTATGGACAGACATGAACTAGGGCATCAAGCCTAGGAGAATGCTTCAGACAGCAAAACTATGTAACAGAAGGTAAATCCCAGATTCTCAGAGCCATTTAAGCACCTAATATCCTTTGTGAGCTGGTTGCATTCAGATACTTGAGGATCTGCCTAAGTGGCTTGTCCAAGGACAGAGAGGAGTGAGCACCAGAGTCACAGGAATCAAATCCCATTTTGGGCTGGGAAGGGTCTCCAGCCCGGCCTCCTGCCCAAAGTGGGATGCCTAGAAGCCTCATATATGCCATGCTGAATGGGGAGGTCTCCAAGTCATAAATCCCTCCTTTGCATTATGATCCCACAAATCTCTGTGAAGAGCCAGAGCTGCAGATAAGTGCAAACTGCCTGCACTGCTAGCCAGAAACTGCTCTGTTTCTCAGCAAACATTGTTCATAAGGGTATGAACACAGTCCTTTGAATGACATCTTTATATGCTGGGCCTTATGACAGTTTAATAACAAGTTTTAATTTTTTGCTCATCAGCTTTCCTGTTCACATATCATCAGCATACAACAGCAGAGGATGTTAGGGAATCTAATTAGTAAACAATTCCATACTGCTGATACAAGATGAAACATTCTTAAACCAATAAAAAGAGCACTTTAATCACTGTTGAATGACTTTCAATGCCAAGCAGTTTGTGCCATGTCAGAACATAATTTGAAGAAGATTAGAGTACTATATAAAAGAATTAATGTTAACAACTTCGTTAAAAAATGTCTTAAACAATGAGCTTGTCAGTTGTCACAGACTCTCCCTGATCCATTGTGATTAAGGCCCCCCCTCCCAACAATTTCAGCTGATAAACAATGCTAAAAGCGTCAGGCAACCTAAACATTTTTTTCCATAGCTCCATCAGTTGTACAGGGTGCTAATCACCAGAGCTGGGGTCAGCCTTCTTTAACCTGCAACAAAGGCAGCGGGTTGCAATAATGAATACACAGGATAAAGAATTTGTGAGAAGCCCAACTGAATCTTTAATCATGCCTCAATGCCATTTCCGATCCAGTCAAACATTTGAAAGCTGCTGGGCAAGCACCACGCTATCAATCTTTCCAGTGCACGTAAAATTACCCGGGAATCTTGTTTTGGATTAAGTTGAAGAGTGTCTTAGTAATAAGGGTTCATCATTCTCTTCCGCAAATCATTTGTCAGTTTTGTAATACAATCTTCCTCTGCAGCAGGGTGGGATTTATACAGCAGTTGCTGTTTATTTATAGTTGAGGCTCAAAGATCTAAATTATCTATCCTTCTAAAATCCTTTGTTGAGTTGAAAATACTAAATAGCTACTAGTTACAGGCTTTTATTTCATAACTGCTAGCAGTCAATTTGTAACTGATAGCACTGGATGCAAATTAATACTGAATATCTTAACAGTTAAAGAAAAGGGGTTCTTGAGATACAGTACATGGCAAAACCCTCATTAATATATGTAATGCATCCATTAGCATCCTGAGATACCATTTATGTTCCTGATAAGGAAACATATCACACAGTTAATGTTTAGTTTTTAGATTTGTCTACCTTCAAATGCATGTTTATTTTCTAAAATTAGACTTTTGTTCTGAAGCAAGTTTACATTCCAAGCATACAAATAATAGAAACAAAGCCATAACTTATCTGTATATTTATCAACTATTAATGAATAGGATCCACTCTAAACTCTGTTAAGAGCACACAGCACTCTACATTGTCTGCCAGGGAGATGGGATCAGCTTATTTGAAAAGGAGGGGTTTATTTTCTTATGAAAAATTAAGGATAAAGGGCAGTTATCTTGGTAGCCTGAGGTTAAGTTCAGCACAGAGCATTTTAAAAGATGGTCAGTGGGAAGAGGTGAATTCAAAATGACATGAGAGGAGAGTATTTGTGACAAGGGCCAGATTCAAAGCAAGCAGCTCAAGTGAAATAAAAAGGCAAGTCCTTAAAACTCTTCAGGCTGTTCCTGTTATTCATATCAGGACCATTAGACAAAGCTAACACATCCCTAACAGTAAAAATATCAGACCCACACAAAGGCACTGTGAGCATACCATTTACAGCCAAATAACTCATTACACAGCAGTGTGAGGTAGAATCATAGATCAGGAAGGTTGGGGAAGATCACCGAGTCCAACCACTGACCTAAGCAAGCAACCAAGGTAGTATGAACATATTCCAGATATGAAACCAGTGGGGTGTCCCATAGCTTCTCTGTGCCTCTGATAAGCACCCTGAAGAGTTCATTCTGTTAGAGGGAAAAACTCCTCACCAGCTGGCTTCAGCAGTGGCCATTTTCCTGATTTGATGTAAAATAGAAAATCTCCTTGGAATAACAAACAAAATTATACAGAATTTGTTTCCACTGTGATTGGTTCCAAACCAAACCCTAAAGTGACAGCTGCAGTTTGACATTCCTCACCTGGTGAGGAATTATCACAGGTTTGCTGCCTTCCCAGAGGCTGCACAGATTGGAGCAGTGGCTGAGGATCTGCTGCACTGCTTGTTGCAACCCTGGTGTTGATGCTCAGGGAGGGCACAGTGGAGTTTTTGCTGCCTGGGGGCAGCTGGGAGAAAATTGCCTTCAGAATGGATTTGTCTCCTTCTGGTATTGCTACAACCCCCAAGCTGGGATTGTGGTGCAGAGCTTTCTCAAACTACATTTATTCCTTTTTCCTATCAAGCCCAAGTCCTTGTGAGCAACGTGGAGCACAATGACCTCTCCCAAAAAATATTAGAACATCTAAAATTCTCATGTCCTCATTCAACCTCCAGGATTCCTTAGTATCTGAAGCATTTTTAGGAGCAATCTTAAGAGCTGTTTGGTGATATCACCCATGGCTGAGGCCAGCTGTAGCTGAGGGAGCCACTTCTCAATGTCAGGCATTACTCTGCTCTTTTTCCTACTGGGATAACTCAGAGCTGTGAGGAACAGTCGCTTTTCCAACAATGCAGTGAACAAGTTTTAGTCTTGCCTGTGAGATGACAGAACTGCTCAGTTCCTGCTGCAGTCCTCTTACTCAGAGAATCCCAGATGCACAGTTATCTTATAAATAATGTTCAGAATACATGTGTGTTAATGTCCTGCAAGAAAACAGGATTCCTTGATTGCTTTTTCAGCAAGGAAATATGAAATTGAGACCTGTCTTTGCTATTTTGGGAGAGCGTGAAACTGAAATCATATCTGCAGCTAAAAAAAAATAAAACTTTGGAGCTGCCAAATATGATCTAAACTCCAAATTGGGCTCAGTTGACTTCAGGTCCTATTTCCACCCAAGTGCCAGCAGGAAAACGTGACCTGAACTGACACTGTATTTACAGTCTTTTCAAAGGTCTCACTGAACCACATCTAAACCAGAGGTTCTCAACCACCTCCCCTTCCCCCATCACCACAATTAAATCAGCAAAGCATCTCTTAGAAGATAATACAACGGATAAACCAAAATCTATAAGGTCTGCTTTTTTTCCCTCTGATGTATTCCTTTCTCAACTAATTCCCAGCTACAAAGACTCAAAACTCCATCAGCCTCTCAAGCATAGTTGGTTTCAAGCTGTAACTTTTCTTAGTGTCATTAAGACCCTTACACATTTACAGTATTCTTTACATACATTATAGGAGATAAGTGTGCTATGTTCTTTGAGTAAGGAAACTGCAGTAGTTCAGGAAAGAGGATTTGTTTTCAACTGCTGAGGCATTAAGACCTAGTGATTATTTCAACTATTCAGTATATGCAGCTATATTTAACTTACATTCTGGGTTTTAACTTTGCAAAAGAAATCATGTCCATTGTAATAAATGTATTTTGATAATGCACCATGTTGTTTGTGTTATGCAGCTCCTCGTATGTTCTCAATTACAGCAATGGTAGCACTTGAAAACTTCCAACCACCAACATCTGGTATCAAACAGATTTTCTGCAGTCATTTCACAGGAGAAAAAAAATACAATACAGGACATCAAGTCAGAAGAACTGTCTTGTCTTCCTCTTTTTGACTTTTCCTTCCCTAGTGAGCTTGGACAAGTCACCTCAACTCCATGTACCTCACTTTTCCCAGCTATAAAATGGGGAGAGTACACTTATTTACCCACCTCACAGGGGTGTTGTGAGGAGTCATTCAGATTTATGGAGTGCTTTCACACTTAATTTGGAAAAGCACTGTGTAAGTATAAAGTGTTATATTACAAACCATTGTTAAAATGTGTAGATGTAAAACCAGGTTGGCAAAATTGCTGACAAAAATGTAATTATATTTTAAAATCATGCCTATTTTTCTCTATTATATAAACTTAATTCTTTAACCTGTGTAGCTGTCTGCTACTCCAGGTCTTGTTCCAGTGTCGTCCCTCTCTCATCCAGTTCTTTTGCCCAGCTCACAGGAAACTTGGTAAAACTCTTACTAGCCAAAACAACAGTGAGCTATTAAAAAATGGATGCTTTAAAGGGAAACACTCCCTGAAAGGGTGATCCATGCACTCATCTCTCCCACCCTTTGCATATGCTAGGCAGAGCCACCATGGCATTCCAGGGGTGGGATTCAGTTGCCTAACATGGATCTTGAGACATCTGAGCTGCCTCAAGATATCCCACGTGCTCCACAGCTGTCTTTCAGAAGGGCACATATTTCCCATAGGTCTGGTATTGTATCAGCCAGCCCCTCACAGATATCTCAGCTAAAACCACACAATAGTTACAGCAACACCAGACTGGGCCACTTAAATGCTTTTGCCACAGCACCTGGAAGGGAGCTGGTTCCCACAGGCAGCACCATATTTCTTTCTTTTCCAGAAGCTTAATAAAGTCCACAATCAGCTTCTGAAAAATGTTTCAAGGCTGACAGAGAGCCACATTAAGCTCTAAAATCTATAATGAAGCCTGTGGCTTTTCCTTGCTCCACCAGCATTTCAGGGCAGGAGCAGCAGCACTCCTCACAGGCCTCTTTATCAACACCACATTTCCAGGCACATCAGTGCTGCAATTCCTTCTCCTGCCCACTGAACCCCCGTTCACACCTGATTTACACTTTTAAGACATCATTGCTCCACTGAAATGGTAGTTTTGAACACTGCATGCAAATGTCTACCATCTTTTCTTCTCACAGGCTGGTATAGAGCAGTGGAGTGATGCAGCATTCTTCTGCTCATTTCTAGATTTGGGAACAATCACTGAGGAAAATTATCAATTTTCAGTTCAGAAAGTAACAGGGTAAGGGTGAGATCAGGTTGAAGAAATGAGGCTGCAGTGCACTGCTTGCCCCCTGCCCTGTGTTCAGCACTGGCCAGTGGAGTGAGAAGCAAAGAGAAGTCAGGGACAGTCCCTGGGCATCCCAGCACTGCTGGGGCTGCTCACACCTGAACATCAGCTCACCTTCTGTGAGGCACATTTATACAAACACGATCACAAATACAAATTCTGTCACCACTTGTTGGCCACAGTCAAACTGGAAATCCTGTGGAGGACTGGAAATCCTCCTGAGACACATAACCTGCCAGGAAAAGGTGGATTCTTCTGGGCAAGGGCAATTTAAAGAGTTGAGCAAACAGGTTGTTGACACTAAACATATCCTGCCAAAAAAGAGAGATTAGATACACTGCTGCAACTAAATCATCAGAACTGGTCTGGCTGGTGTTTGGGCATACACAGATGAGAGTTCATTGAAATCACTTCTGTTATTAACTTGTGCTGAATTGAAATGTTTTATGGTTTTTCTGTACTTTAATTATATATAAATATACTTTATATAAATGTATGTATACATACAGTACTGTATATGCTGTATATATTTATATAGCTTTTTAATACTATTACTAGTCCAAATTTAGACTTTTTCATGTGCATTATTGCAAAGAATATCATCGCAATGCTGACATTTGGCTTCTTCCTTCATTGCACAGATAATTTTTTTAGACTGAATTTTATTTCAGACATGGGTGAAAAAGAAAAAAGCCACACAACACCCTGCATTTTAAGAAAGTGACCTTTTGGGACAGGTACTTACTGAGCTGTTTGTTTAGGTTTTAAAGATAAAGACTGTTCTTCATCTGTTGATACACATATGCACGTACACACACAAACACACAGTTCAATAACACAATGCATTGAAAAACCACAGGGTGTTATGATGGGGAAGTATCATGGTAAGAAAGTAACTACCAACTCTGTCTTCCAGAAACTAATTAAGGGAATGTATTTTGCAATAATACAGATCTAGCAAACAGGCCTCTAAAGTCTAGGCTTAGAGCTGTAAGCCAGGCACTCCTGTATTATGTATGTGTGATTTTCATAGATAGCCTGCTGTAAAGTGTGCCCTGTTAGTGCATCTTTCAGGCTCAAAGACACTGGTCTTGTTAATATTTCATTTAGTACATACTGTAGAGTCTCATTTATATTACTTCTATAATTAATGGTGATAGCTTAGGCACTGCCTTTACAAGGAGAGATCCCTGTATGTTGGTCGATGGGTAATGAGAAACAATAGATATTTCATTCACCAGCAGCTTGTTGCTAGTTAGTAGGAAATTATCGTGTGTACTGTTGCTTTAATTGCCAGGGTAAATAATGCCGCCGCTGTGTTAGTGAACATTTTAAAGCACTTGATGCAAATAGTCTAGAAACAAAACACAAAAAAAAATTTACCTTTATTATGCTATACCTTAGCACAGGGAGTTTAAAAGGTACAACTTAAAACATTTGCGTTCTATCATGCAAATATATCTTAATATGCATGTGCTGACTATTCAACTACTGTATTTTAGGAAATACAATTATGCTGCCTTTCTCTTCTCCTATGTAGACTGTAAATAACTGTAGATCTTTCTCTTGTTTTCCCATGTAAATATATGTAAATATTAACAAGCTATGCATGCTGATATTCTAGGCAATTTCAGGTACTTTTATAATCTGAAGGCATGTACTTGAACTGGTTTGTTAAAAAAAAAAATGAACTCTCTCAAATCCTTTAAAGCTCATTAGAAATTAAAGATTTCTTACTAGACTGGTTCCTTCACTCTCAGTTGTTTTTTTCTTTATTTTTCTCTCTGCTTTGCCAGGAGCTGTCTCCCAAGACCTGTCACCAAGGATGCACATTCCAAGGCTGTTTTCTCCAAAGTGTGGGGTCCCATCTCAGGGGGGATCCCATCTCAGGATATGATTCACTCCCTGACCCGGGATAGGCACCATTTAGATTCAACAGCATCCCCAGCTGTAAATCTCAGCAGAGACACAGAGAGGGGCTGTCTATCCCCTTCTCTGCCTAGTGATCACAGAGTCACAGAACCATAGGAAGGTTTGTTCTGGAAGGGCCCCCAAAGACCCTCTAGCTCCAATGCCCTGCCATGGGCAGGGACACCTTCCATTGGGCCAGATTTGCTGTTTTCCATCCCATTTTCTCACTCCATAATCGGTCAAGCCTGGATTTAATACCCCAGGTGCCAGGGCTGGGTTTGAGGGCAGATGCAGCCACAGCCAGGAGCAGTCCCCATGGCTCTGCTTGTGCTGCAGTCCTGCTGCTCACTCAGACGTGCTGCTCTGTTTCAACACACTCTTTATGTTTCTTTTCCAGCATGCTTATGACTTTGACAGACTGTGAAAATAATTTGATAAATAGCTTGATAAATTTCTCCATCTCCTCCCTTCCGTGCTGTAACACTGTTTGTGGAAGCCTTTCAAGTGAAGGAGTGTGAACAAAAAAGAAATTACCTAAAGCTTCTAAATCAAGTCACCTCCTGCATACAGATTTGGAGACAAGGTTTCAGCTTAGCTCTCTTCTTCCTTCTTTATTTTTTTGTTCATGTAGTAAATGAAGATTACTCTGAGGGAAAAAGTAAGAAGTTAAAAAAGATACATTTATCCCCCAGTACAGTAGAGGGGAGAAAAAAATCCCCTCTCCATTATCTATGAAAACTAAATGCAATGACAACTTTTTAATTGAAAGAAAACAGCTTTTATGTCTGAAGATGTTTTTTTCCAGAGTAGGCATATGAGAATAAACACATTAATTGACAGGATCCTCATGACTTTTTAAGTTCCTCAAACTTAGCTTGGCGTCTGGGGAAGATCTCTTTCCAGTCCTTGAAGACTCTTTTAAGATGAATGTTTAAAAAGCTGAGCTGACACGGGCATTACGTTCAAGTGCAAGCTGTACTATTCTTTAGTAGAGGGCATAGAAATGGTTCATAGAATTATTATCTTTCTACAGACAAAACCCATTACCTTCACACTAGGAGGGAAAAGCTAGTTTTTAACTTATATAAAACGGAATCAATTATCAATATCTTTGCATGGTTTCCCAGCTCTGCTGGAGAGCAGTCACAGAGCTAAACACACAGAGCCATTTGGCAAAAGGGCTCCTGCCTGTGCTGGGCTTCTTGTTACACCTTTCATTTAATAAAATCACATCTGCAGAAGCAAAAATAAGCAGCAACGATTTGTATGCAGGGCTTCCACCCTGAATGTCACAGAGGGAGATGGGAATCACATTTGCAGACCGATCACTGGGCTGCTGTTACTTTCAACTTCTTCCCAGTAAAAAGTGAACAAGCAAATAAAAAGCAGCCAGCGATGCAGACTCAAACACAGTGGTGAACAGCAGTGCAGGTCAGAGCATCCATAAAGCCTGTTGTCTTTGGCGTGGAAAAAAGTGCTCCTTCAGCAACCTCCACCATATAATCTGCACCATCCTGCCTCTGAATAATCCTTTTGCTGCTTTAACAGGGGCTCTCACAGATGCTTGTGCTTCCAGCGAGAAAAGGAAAGCTGGAAGGTAAGTGGTGACTTTTCATGGTGAAGTCCACAAATGCCCATTGCTTTTAAACTGCAACAAATAGCAATCTTATGTCTTCCAGAAAACAATGTCTAACCTGGCTCAACTCTGTGCTCCGTGGGCAGAGAGATGGATGAGGGCATTAGCCATCCTTTAAAAGCTGTGTGCCCAGGTATTTCACTAGCACAGGCAAACTCCGGTGCACACAGAGGTGCAGCATCTGCAAGGTATATAAAACATAATATTCTAGAAGCTGGCAGTGTTGTTGGGGAAGGAAATGTTCATTATTAGACTCTCTTATCTGTTTATCCCATTCACAAGATCTGCTTCTACAAAGCGCATAATGATAAATGGCACATTTGCAAATTATCTTCTGAGTGCTGATGAGAAATCAGCAACCTGCGAGTTACCGTGACTTTGAGTGAGTACACTCCACTGCGAGCCTCGTTTGCTGAGATGCCTGCCAAATGAGTGCATTAGTATATTAGGAGTCTAATAAATTGACTAACAAGCATTTGATGAAAAATAGCTGTTCCATCCGTTACAGTTATCATCACCGCCAACAAGGCTACTGGGGTTGGGATTTTGAAGGCACCAGCTGCTGATAAAAGAGTTGTTGCTGTGCCGTGCCACACTCCCAGCAGCATCTCCCTCCCTAACTGTGCATCTTAACAAACTCTCAGCAAGACATAGGACCTTCTTTGCTTAAGTTTTCCTCTGCCTCTTCATGACACTTATGAGGATTTGAACCACTGCAGTTTTAGTCCTGTATTTTCTCTCTACTTCAGAAAGGAAGATGCTGGGTTTGCCTGTCTGGGAAGGGACTGGAGGAGATACTGTCTGTTATGTGGCTCAGCAATGCTCAAACAGCTGAGATTGCTCACAATTCACATTCACAATCTGTAAACTTTTAGCGTGTTAATTTTTGCCACAAGCATCAGACTAAAGGACCAAGGTGGCTTTGGCTATAGTCCCATTCAGCAGAAAGGCACTGCATTATTTAATATCATGCAATCAAATAAGTTTCAGGAGTGGCTCAGAGTCCAAACTCAGTGTCCTCATAGAAAAACTCAGAAAATAAATCATACAACACTCCACTTGTGTCATTCACTGCTTCGCTGAATATTTAAGAAGCCCAGTTCTTTTTAGGAGTAAAACTGTTAAGCTCCCATCATGCAAACATCCTCCCTGCCTGGGAAGGAGCAAGCAGCCCCTATGTTCAAACCTTCAGGTCCTGCATAGCAGAAAGAGGGCAATTAAAGCTCAGGGCTGGCTGTGCAGAGCCCTTTGGGAAGGTTTGGCCGCTCCCCACAGCCCACCCAAGGCACTGTGGGTGTTTGTCCCTCCTCCCAGCTCATGGCTGGGGCAGCAACGCTCTGCCCTGGCAAAGCCTGCTCGAGTCAATTATGTCTTTTCAGGCTAATTAATTCTTGGAAGTGCAATATACGTTGGAGTTTCAGAAATCTTCTTCGTGCCGGTTAATTTGTTTAAAGTAGAGAGGAGCCCAGCTCATTACATGTCAGCCCGTTTATCTTCTGCAGACAAATCCCCGTGAACACTTTAAAACTACACACACCTAAGAGAAGCTCAGTCTGTACCTTCCCAAATTGCATTTCTGCTTTTACCTGAGACATTCGCAAGATCCTCAACTCTGTCAACAGTCGCTCTCCAGTTTTGTTTAGCTTATCATCAACAGACTCTGCTTTTGTGAGTGGACAAGTCATTTGAGTGTGCACCACAGTTATAATGGCCTGACTGACAGCTCAGCCAGATAAACACGAGAGAATAACAGACGTAGGAACAATCTGGGTATTCATTTTGTCCGTTCAACCGGGTTGAAAGGATTTGCCAGCCAAGGGCACAACACTTCAGGCTAATTTGCTCAGCCAAAGCACTGCCAGAGTGTAAGGCTGCAAGCAGATGACTGATGTTGGGGAGATCGGCGTCCCCGGATGAGGTACTTATTATTCACCTCTGCCTCACAGAAAATGAAAGTACTCTTTATTCAAAGCATCCATTTGAAAGAGGAAAACATATAGAAATGAACTTTGTTACAAAACTTGAACCCTTCTCACTGCTTGCCCACTTCTGCATTAATTCCAGCTTCTTGTCCTCGCCCATGTCATCCTGCAGCGTTTCTGTTTTCTTGCTCCTCACATGCTTTCCTTAGCCTTGTCTCCTGCTTTGCAGTTTCACCCCTATGGCTGACACAAGGTACATATTCTTTTCTGTTTATCCTCTATTTTTAAGCCATACTCAGCTCTGCAAACCTCAGAGGCCCAGCTCTGTTCTCAGTGTCTGGTGTAGCAGAGGGTGCCTGCGATATCCTGTGTGTCACAAGCCAAATGCACTCTGCAATCTTTTGGCCAATATCAGCCCCTTACTCCAACAAGAGCCATGTGCTGACAATGATCTGCATCAGTCACCACTCTGTTGTGGAGCCAAGGGACCCAGGGCCAGTGATGACAATGCTGTCCTGGTTAAGGAAAGTTGTCTCTTGAACATTTTAAGCACCCTGTGTTTAGAGTGACAGAGCTGCAAGTTCACCTGCTAATCACGTAAAAGTAAATGATGGGTAGAAGCCTGTACTAGGAAAAGGTAAACACTGCTCTGACATATTCCCTCAAGCAAGCAAGCAAAATAATAACAGTGTGATGTGGAGGTTTGCAAGTTTGCTCCCATTAATTAAGTTCCATTTTCCAGCATCTTGAGTTTTAAGATGTTTTCTCCAGGACTGATTTCAACAACTCTTTCTCCCACTGAAAAGCAAAGGCCAAACCTTGCTTTTGGTGACAGCAGCATGACTCTATTGGCTTCCTCCAGCTGTGGAGCCAAGGCACGACGTGCAGTGGGAAGGAGGGAAATCCCTGAGCATTTTTGGAGGGCAGTGTCCCAGCAGAGTGCCTGCAGCCCGAGCACAGCAGGCTGGGAACAACGGCCCTTGCAGAGGTGATGCACTAACAGCCTCAGACACATCACAGGAGGAATGTAAAGTGCACCTGACATTTCTTTTGATCTACTCCTAAGAAGCATTAAAAGGCACATTAATGTGCTGCTTTAGAGCGTGCTCAATGTGATAGCTGGAGACATAACTGAGCCTTTCACAAAAGTCTAATTGGGGAGAAGAATAAACTTATTGTTTCCTCCTCTGGACATGCACCCTAGAACATAGGCAGAGTTGACATTTGCATGAAGTATGTTGCTGTTTTGCATTTTAAATCCCAGCATGCTAAATGTAGGTTGAATGATCACTTTGACTATTATTAGGAAATCAGTACATGTCCAACAGCAGATCTACAGATGCAGGAACTGATATTTCCCAGCAGCAGATTATCCTTCTCCAATACTGAAATTCAAAAATGCATGTGTATATTTACATATTTATATTATAAATTGATATTTAAAATGTCAAATGAACACTAATAAGGTATCTGAGCTCCTACAACCACTTTTCATGCAATTGTCTGGTATTGCAGATGTGGACATCTGCATACACACATCATATTTACATCTGGTGGCAGAGTTTTGTGCATTGAGCTATAGATACTTCTTGACCTTGTCAGACTATGAAGCACCTTTGCATCTCTGTGCTTTCAGTTGCTATGTTGAAGTCCCTTTGCTCTTTTAGGACAATCACACAATAAATAAACTGCAACAAACCAAGTAGCAAAGAAAAAATAAATGTAAAAAGAGAACATCCATACCCAGGTTAATCAATAGGAGAACAAAGAGAGCAAAGAAAGTCAGGTCTAAGTTCCACAGTAGAGGTAAGGTCAGGAACAACATTACTGGGTCATCCTAAATTTTGCTGTAGCCTGCATATTCCTTGTTCCTATTTCTATCAGCTTAGGTGTGTGTGTTTGCACATCTGGTCAGACCTATGTTCTGCTGAACTCTAATTTGCTCTCTGTGCAATGCTCTTTCTTACATCTGCTCTGCTGATAATTTATGTGTCCCTGATTAGCTCCCTCAGTGCTTTATCTCTGGGAGGATTAGAGGCTTTATGGTGTCCTCTTCATTTGTCTGTAGCACCTCCTTCCAGCCTCAGCCAGGCTTCTTGGACAGCCTTCTCTGCTGCAGTACTAACCATGCCAAAGCTGCTATACTAAGCCATGCACCTCTTAAACTCCCCTGGCAAAAGACAGCCTAATTTGGGAGAACCATTAGCTTCCTTTTGTTGCAGCTCTCACTCAATCTAGCCACAAAAACTGCAGTGCAAGGGAGGAGGAGGCTGAGGAATGGGAGCTCAGAGAGAGCCCTGCTGCTCCGTGTCCTGGCACTAACAGAAAAGCAGGAACCTGCCATGCCAAGGCTCCCCAAGAACACAGCGTGTCCTGATCCAGTTAGGCAGGTAGTTAAAACAACTCCAAACTGCTCTGGGTACAAAACAGATGGATGCAGAGGTCTTCTGGATCATGTACCAAGCAATTCTGGTTTCTGTGTGATATTTATAAACCAGTCAGTTCTAGCTGGCACCAACTCAGGATTAAAGGAGCTCCAGCTCCAAGACCACACATGACACTCAATGCTTAAAAAAATTTGAGGCTCTTCCCATCCCAGCTTTTTTACATCCTCATTTTTCTTGACAACAGCTTGATGTTCTCATAAATAAGGAAACATCCTGCTCACCACAAAGGTGAAAGACAGGGATTTTTTTTTTAACTATTCCTCTGGTTGATGTTCAAGGTGAACTCTAATGGGCTCATCTTGAAAACTGGGGAATTCCACTGCAACTTCAATAAATTGTTTGTCCAACATGAAAAATTTTGAAATACAAAACAAATGTATAGAAAACTCCAGGATTTCTGCTGGAGACCATGTGGATTTCATGTGGATTTCCTGTTAAATGATATCATTAAGGTCTACTTTAAGAAGTGACCAACACTGGAAATTTAGCTTTTGTAATATTTGGATCTATATCCCTTTGCAAAAATGCAGCCAAAGCTTTGCAGATGCAAGACCAAAGGTGCTCCATCCAGAAGCCAGGGCAGAGGAGGGGGCTGAGCACAGCAGTGGTAGGAGGAAAGAGGACAATTCCCTGAGCCTGGGGAACCCCTGGGATGGGAAGCTGGAGCTGCAGTAACCTCCACAGTGTGTATGCACGTTTCTCACTCAAAGAGAGAAATGCTTGCTTTTGGTGGGATACACACATCTCCTTTCTCCAGTAGGAAATGGAAATGTGTCTGGTCCTTTCCCGTTGGTGCCAGTCAGTTGACTCTATCTCAGTATTTTTTCATTTGCTACATACAAGTAAAACTGATGCTGTCTAATGAGATCTCTATCCCCTGTTTTGCCACAATGCCATATCCTGCTAGGAGGATACTCTTTTGACAATAAATTTCTATTAAAGTGCAATATGCTCTTATGTGGCACAATCTTTTTCAGTTGGCAACATGTGAAATAGATGTTCTGTCCAACTGCTGTATTGGAACTGTGCTAACTCTCCTTACATACGTTTGAACACTGTTTTTTTCAGCCGGGTTAGATTACAGAAGGGAAAATCAGTCACTGGCATAAATGATAAACACCTCAAGGATATTTAGCACTTACTTTCCGACAAGTCCGAAAGTGAATTTGCTGCAAAATA
Source organism: Muscicapa striata striata (assembly GCA_030060385.1). Classification (NCBI taxonomy): domain Eukaryota; kingdom Metazoa; phylum Chordata; class Aves; order Passeriformes; family Muscicapidae; genus Muscicapa; species Muscicapa striata. The sequence goes on from JAREIS010000073.1 coordinate 3,921,682, forward strand.
ATGAACTTAAGTGACCCCTGCTGACTTCTCAAGGAATGACATTCCATAGGGAGTCCCATCTGTGAAACAAACTGCTCAGGTACAAAATCAAACCCTTTGTCTCAGCTTCTTGCACTTTTTCTTGGAAAAAAATTCTTCCTCAGAAAGTTACTGGTGGTCTGAAATGGTGCTGGGGTCTAGAGTTTTGGCTGGTCCATCTAATCATTGAAAAAAAAGGATAAAAGCTCATATTTGAACCCTTGCAGCAGCCAGACACAGTTAATTTGTTTTTCAGGAGTATTATCAGTTAGGCATAACTGGAATCTGAACATCTTATATCTGCCCACATATCTGGCTGGTGCCTTCTGGCCTTCTGTGTGATGCAAGGGGCTAATAAAACGTGGCAGCACTTGATGTCAGATAGTTTGTCTCTGCCTTGTTTAATCACTCTGAATGGAGTGATGCTCAAGCCCAACTTGCATTCACTATCGGTCTGCGAGAGGCTGCTGAGAGCTCCTTCTCAGCAATCAGCTTGAACCCTTGGCAAGACATCTGTCAAGTACACTTTAGCATCCCCACAACCTCGAAGTAAGAGAAGTGGCCTTCTCAATTTGGATGCAATATTAAAGGCAGTTGACAGAAATCTTACATCCCGCTGCCTTTTCTCTCTGGGTTGGCAATTCTGATCCCATTAAAGTCAGTGGGAGCCTTGTCATTGACTTCAATAGACCAAGCACTGCAAACATAGTGCTTGAGATGGAATAAACACAACTGGATAACTCTCAAACTCATTGAAAACCTAAAATCCCATTAGGTTATTGAGGTATCTTGACACTCAAGAGACACTTGAAGCTGCAGAGGCTCAGGCATTTCACACAAAACCCAGGATGCATCCAAACGAGGAGGCAGCATCACCATTGTCCTCATTAAACTCTTTAAATACAAGAATTAAGCTTTCAGCACAAATCAAGGTGTTAGGTCCAGTTGACTAAAGCACAAACTTGATCAGAACATCTACATCCCAAACAAAAGAATTGCAAGTTCAGATGAACTCCCTCAGACTTCTCATTACCTCATTTGCAGTGGGCTACTGGTTGATATGACTCCATTGCAAGTGTAAATGTTTATCCAGTTAAAAAACACACCAAAAGAAAAGAAAAACAGAAAAAGTGACCATCCAGCCTCATTTTGTGTGTCAGTGTTCACAAAACCCGAGATATCACATGTACTGGAAATTATTGGTGAATGTCTCACAGGATGTATCTATTAAAAAATCCCTTCACAAAGGCATACGCTACAAATGGCTTAAAAGCATCCAAAGTATTCTTGGAAAGTGCAATAGCAGATAAGCTCCCCTTTTAATTTGTCTTAGACTAGGTGTTAGTGCAAGTTACGACCAAGAATTTAGCACATCCATTCAAATTATACCTAAAGCACTAAATCCAGCACAGCAGTAATTTTCTAGTCTTTCATACTTCCCAACTTAATGAAAAGAGACGTTAATGTCCCAACCATAGATTAATTAGATGGAATCATTAAGAATTATTTCCCAGGTATCTGTTGCTAATACATGTATTATCATTGAACACTACCAACCCTGTGTGGAAGGTTAATGTTATTTTGGAAGAATATTTACAGTATCAGGGATTGAAAACACAATACCTAAAAAAGTATTTTCCACCTGCAGCTATCTGTCATCCATCCCACACAAACTTTGAAAGCTTTCCACTATCTGTCAAAACACAGGTTTTGATGCAATAAAGACTGTAATTATTGAGCATTTACAAGAAATAATATTTTCCCTCTGGTACAGGTTATAACAGTTGTTAACATGCAAGTATGAATACTAATGCTTCAAGCCCACCTATACTCTTCACAAATGATAAGGATTTTTTCAAATACTGATATAGAGGCAGGTATAATAAAAGAGCAAGATAAGACTGAATATAGGTTTTGAAAAGTAAATGTCAATCAGAATAAGGTTTTTAGAGGCATAAGAACTTGATTTGAGGTAGAGTTTGGAAATAAAGCTGACAATTAGATCCAGAGATATAAACAGCACTTCTTTTGTGTTGAAAAATAAAATGATCCTTTTGCAACCAAAATACCAGGCTACAAAGATGTGTGAAGGAAACAATACCGAGGATGCAACAAAACAGCTCTGCAGATGCCACACTAGCAGATGGCTTAAGCTGGCTGAATTACTGTATAAACATTTAACTGAGAGCTTGATTTTATAAGTGTGGAAATCATACAAAACAAAAGGAAATGATTCTAAGAAGCACTTAAATTAGTAATTTGTAATTTTCTCTGCTAAGATGGCCTAGCTCTGCTGCCTTGCAAGAGTCCATTGAGGAGGGGGGTTCTGGAATCTGTGAGAGAAATTGCACACCGTAAAAGGGAGCTGGTATGAACACACAGAACCAAGCGAGGCACTTAAAGGTAAATATATACCTTTCCACTGATGTTACAGCTTGAATCCATTCTAACTGCAAGTTAATAAAAAAAATCTCCCCGCCCCTCCCTGCTCTCCATTTCCTCCTTCATGTCTAGATAACAAAGGCTGTGTCTCTCTGTTTATATCTCAGTAACTTCTACAGCAACCGCTTGTCGTGTTTCTTGGGCTCAATTGTAATACGTGGGCAGGAAGGGCACAAGAGAAAAAGGCTCTTTGTGCATAGATATCTTCAACAAATACCAGCCAGAAGGCGGAAAGGCAAAAATATACAGGAAAAGGGAGAAGAATTTATGCAGAAATTATGTGGCTTCTTGCTACAGAGTGCAGTCGGGATAAAATAAGAGCATCATTGTTGAATTGATGGGTTTGGCCTGATTAATGCTTAGACATGTGTCTCAGATGAATGTTTTCTATCATTTTGCAAAGAAATAACAGGCAAAACAGGAGGCTGATGATGGGTACAGTGTTTTATCCTGATTTACTGAATGCCAAAGCAATCTGTCCTCAACATTTCCCAAAACAGGGACAATTTCTCCTTCTGCCTTTCTTGGTGAGCAACCAGACCCCAAACAATTCTGGAGGTGAGTGCCACAGCAGTGTCAGACCTGGCCCTGGAAACTGCCACGTTGTCACTGTCAGTCTGCACGACATCCTCCCCTGATGCTCCTCAGCAAACACAAGTGCTGCTGGTGCTGCACTTACCTACACCTCACCCCTCTGCAGGCCAGCTGCCCATCCTACATTCCTTGCTGCTGAAAAACCATAACTTGCTATTCCAGAACTGAGATGGCAATTACATTGGGTGCACATAGCTCTAATAAAAGAGTAAGTCATCTTCTTCCTCAAAACCTCTGTTTTTCCTGCTGTCTGCATTCCAAATTCTCCATTTGGGTTAATGATCAAGGAGAGCTAATAACTTCTCCCTCTAAGCAGTTTCATTGTGCCAGGAACAAAATAAATTATCATCCCTCTTACATTCTAATACAGAAGTTTCTCATAACTCTTTCCTCCTGATCTTCACTCTTTTTCTCCTCCCATGCACTCCCTTGCTTGTATCTCCTGTCCTTTCAGTTCATCTTTTCCAAATCAACCATTTTGCTTGGGATTCCCTGATATCACAGCATGGAGAATCTGGAAATCAAAGTGGTTTTGGAATTACCATGGTTGTTTAAATCCACCTCATCCTGGCTAGGCAGGGTTTTTGAATCTTACATCAAAATGTTTTTCTCTGTTATACCTGGTGTTGACATCAGAGCCTGAGAAAGGTGAGAGAACCCCTTTATTAACAGCAGCCCATGGGCAGCTCCAATTTCTGATCCCACAGCTGATTTAACTAATTAAGAAATCTACTTTGTCAAGCTTGCCTCATAATTTTCTTTTCTGTTTCCATTTTTTCTACAGCTTTAGAGTTTCCTCTCTCCATGAACCCATCGAGCCTAACTCCAGAAGTGGATTCATGGATTCTATTTCTCCAGCTTTTTGCTATGAAATGCAGAAGTTGGGGTCTGTTTTCAATGTCTTCATACTAAAAAATAAAGCTTTCTTTTAAATTATTTTAAAGAAAGCAAACTCCAACACTTGAATTCAATAAACCAAAAATCTATTTTAAAATGCAAAGAAAATTACATTTGGTTGACAAACATTGCAACAAAGTGATGAAGTTTCACAGTATTGTCCACATGTCTAATTAATATTTGATGAGAATATATTTGATAATAGGATGGACTTCCAGTAATCAAAGTATGATTGATTTAGAAACACACTACTAACAAAGCCCCTTCTCACATGATCTTTGCCTGTTCAATCAAATTATCTCTAAATAAACAAATGGTATGTAGACCTAAAGAAAACATTAACCTGTACATTACCCATCTACCTCTTCTCTCCTTGAGTGTTGACATAGTAGGGCAGAATTTTTCTTATGACTCAGGTCACCAATCACAATATAAAAAGAATATTTGACTGGAAGTCCAGGGATTCTGATACAAAGAGTTTAATTTGACATACTAAAAATTTATATTCTGAATGACTTAAAAATAGCTTCTCTAGGTACTTTTTGCCTGCTGGTGTACTGGAGAAGTGACAGAAATGGTAATGTGAAAAACTGAACTTAGATTCTTATGACCAGAATCAGGATGGTCATTTGCATGCACAAAAAGTACATTTAAACCTTTCTTGTTTCCTGAGATGATGAGACAAAGAAATTCAGATGAACTTTGTCTTTTGGAACAAGAACCTCCATGCAAAGCTCCCTCTTTTTTTTTAGGCTAATAGAATTTAGTACATTTCTTCCATCTTTGTAGGAGCTAAAATACATTATTAAAACCCATAGCTCAGTTACAGTGCCGTAAATCACCACTGCCACCCAGGTTCTAAATTTTAATTTCACTCCAATCAGAGTCAATTATGCCCCTTCCCATACCTGGCCTCTCACTCAGCCTGGGAAAGGAACATCAGCTGCTGCCATGGGCCCCCCCAGGCTGTGCCAGCACCCCTCCATCACACACTGCTGCAGGGAATCCTCCAGCTCCTGAGCCCATGGCCACAGACGGGGCTGGGGGAGCTGGCCACGTGCAGGTTCAGAGGCAGCACACGTGGGAACAGGCATGAGCCCAACCACAGCCTTGTGTGCAGTGACACCATGTACATGTCACACACACTCTGAAATCTCCTTTGGCAATTGAGAGCAATGAAATCCTGCTGTACAAGGTGTACCACCCGTGACAACTGAGATTACAAACAGCACCGCCAAGCTGTGCTCCGAGAAGCTCCTGTGATTTTTATCTGATTGACAGATGTTTACAGAAAAGATGTGCTTTATTCCTATGGAATGAAGGTCCAAGGTAGGAAACAAGGCCCTGGTGTCTCCAAACAATGCAGGCCATGGTTTAACAAGCAGAGTAGATGCTGGGTACAGGGCGCAGGCAATCCTGACTTGTGTTGGTTTGCCACCCACGCTCAGCTGAGTCATCCCAGGGGCTCTGCGTGAGTAACTGTTAACCAACACGAGGGCAGCAATGAATTCCTCCTCAGTTCAGAGCTTAAACCCAACTTATTCTGAAAGCAGCAGCTACGACAGCGTGGGAGAAAACAGGATGCCCACCACTCTGCCTTCTGTATAGCAGAAGAGATAAAGGAGGAAACCAATGTGTGATGAGATGATGCAAGTCTTTCATTAAGAAAAAGGGACCATAGCAACAGACTTTTAAAGATCTATTAGAAACAAGACAGAGCCTTAACCCAGCTGAAATGTATCTGGATCTGAACATGAAGACTCTTCTCAGCAGCAAGTTATGGACAGTGTATTCTCCTAACCACACCCTAGTTTCATTGGGGTAAGGTCTTCCATCTCCTCAGTGTCAACCTCCTGAGGCATCTTGATGGCTAATGCACATTTATGTTTCATGCTACCACAGAACAATTACCATGCTACACAGGAACAATTACCAGCTAAGGGTACATTTCTGTAGGTAGATGATGTGGCTGAAATCTCTTTGGGGAGCCAAGTTTGATTATGTAGAGTACATTCTGAAGTCTCTTACTGGCTCCTTCCATGTCAGTCCAAGATGTTGGAACCTCTGCCCCACATCTTGCTGCTCACCCAGCAGGCACCACCCTGCACTACCTGCATCCCCAGCTGCTCCCCTAACCAGTCAGATGATCCAGTTGGAGGTTGCCTTAGCAGAGACCTATTATTTAAGCAGCTGGAGCTGCCCAGGTTCTTTTGCAGAGCTATGTTAGGGCAGTGGTGGCAGCAGCTCTGTCAGAGCAGTCATGACGCGCCACTTGATGTGAGCCAGGGGCAATAATATTGTTGGCAGACACAACCCCCATCAGACAAGGATGCATGAACATGGCCTTAGAGCTTGCTCAGACATCTCTGCAGTATTAATGACAAAACCCAGCAATCATCCTGGTGGGATTGAGCACGTGTAAAAGCTCTAGTAAGTTAAAACAATAGGGGAAAAATTCTTGTTCAAAAGAGGAAAAATAAGGGAGCTCCAATACAAAGCATTGCAGAGACAATGAATTTAAAATAGAGTGGTCAAACTGCTGCAAACTCCTTGCTTTATCCTCACTACTTTAAATTATCTATTGCTTATACTATCTAAACTCCAGAAATGACACAGAGTTATATGGAAGTGGAAGACCTTCCAAAGGCTACACAGTCTATTTTCTGCTGTTGTTGGCTTGGGCTGGCAGAGCACAGGTAAAAGTTCAGACAGCTCAACAGCCCAGAACTCAAAGAGTCAATTGAAGCCATGGCAGAAACATCATCACCTTCTGTAAATGCTGGGCAAACTGCACCAGCATGGTTTGAAGTTGATTTCTCTTCCTTTCAAATAAAATAGCCTGTGAATTGATTAGAGGTAATAGAATTATTGGATGTTAGCAAGGAAGGGGATTTAAGGAAGATGTAATGACACCATCAAAGCTTTGTTGGGTTGCTTTTATTAGCCTGAATCAGCTTAGAGCAGTCCTGACACTAAGAGGTTAGAGGAAGTCTGTTAGAGGCTTGCCTATGGGATGAATGCATAACAAAATCCTTTCGTGAGGGGAAAAAAAAAAAGTAAAAACCCCCACAGACACGCACCAAAAAAGAACGACAAGTACAGTACTTTAACAGGGAAAATTTCCTCAGAAAGGAAGCAAGCAATGAGGCTAGGAGAGGAATAAATGGTGTAGAAATGACAATCGCTCTTCAGTCAGGGCCCATGACTGCACTCACTGCTGATAAGATCCAGCATGTGTCAGTTGTCAAGTGTCTCTTGTCACACTTCAATGTGAACTTTACAGCGAAAGGGGGACAAGAGGCAGTGAAGGGGAAAATGGCACGGCTCAGAAGGACTTGTGCACTCAGTGTGAAGCCATTTCAATTTTATATTCTAAAGGACTTTGTAGGTGATCCCATGAATGCAATTATTCTCACCTAATAAAAGCAACATATGCTAAGACAATTAAAAGATTTTATTATACATCTATTCATTGTATTTAGTTTTAGGCAGCAGATAAACCTATTTGAAACAAGATGTTTGCAAGGCAGGAAGCAGAAATAATCGTGGTCTGTATCTATAAGAATATTAGTGATTCATTATATTCTTTACATTAAAAAGGTGAATTAATAAAACCTTCCTTTACTAATGACAATTGCACCCTGCAACTGAACAACCTAATTATAAAGCTCTCATTAAAACAGCGTAACTTTTGACTTATGGTGTCCAGTTTGGGTGAGTGTACATTTAAGGGACTTTATTACCCATCAGAAAGGTCTGTTTGCAGGCATATTCCCAGTCTGACACAAACCTCACACACTCACCCTTTCACCAAGACAAAGGTTACCCCATCACAAATTAACTCCTCTGCTTTGGGTAGAGATGTGCTGTTGTCCTGGTGGCCAACAACCTGAGACTTTTATTATTGAAAATAAAATTATCAACTCTAAGAAACATCTGGGCTGGGCTGTAGTTTGCAAAGTGAGGAAGATTTTGTGCTGTCAGACCAAACCACAGCTTAAAGCTGCTTTGGAACAAAATCAAGGCTAAATCTGGAGAGCAAAGGAAACACTTCTGGGTCAGGGATAAGCTCATGGGTGAAGTTTCCTGGCAGACCTGGAGCAGCCAGTGAGTGTGGAAGGAAGAAAGTCGTGGGTAATTATGGCAAGATTTGCATATGACCGCAGTGACTCCCCTCGTTGAGGCAAATGAAGGGCACCAAGGGACTCTGCTGCTGGGAGCCACCAGAATTAAGCAGGAATCCATCACTTCACGCATAACTGATAATGTGTCACCTAAAAAATCCAATCTGCACAGCAAACAACAGTTGTGGAGGGGTTCAACCCGGATCAGTCCCACGTGGCCAGATGTCCTCACTGCATGTGAGAAACATCATTCAGAACCTCTCCTTTTCTCCCCTTGCCAAACAGGAGTGTCAGGAGACAGCCCCCCTGTGCAAGGCTCAGCCTGAAACCACAATCATGGCAGGAAGATTAACTGCAAACAAAAATGCCACATCTGCAGAAGGAATTTTTCCACTTCTTAAAAATCTTAAAACAAGGGAAACAGAGTCAAGATGACCAGTTGCATCTACAGCACCCAAAATTTCTGTGCAGGTTTATCAACCCGTCACAACTCTCTACATTCATGTGAGAAATACTGTGAAAATTCATTAAGAGTGAAAATAAAAAGGAAAAGAAAGGAGCATAGGGAACAAGAAGGTCAGAAAGATATTAAAATGGGCATTTCTTTGCTTTCCTCCAAAATCCTGAGTCAGGTATGAGTTTGGTGAAGCCTACCACCAAGCACAGAAATGTTGTTTGCCTAGTTGTGGAAGAGTAGAATGAAACATATTTTCTGGGATGGCAGAGCAATGACTGTTTTTTGTTGCAGGTACTTTATTTTCCTTCGAGTGAAGCCAGAAAAAGAAGCAACATACAGCAGCTACCCCAGCGTAGCTACTGACATGGATACCAGCTACCACAACCTGCCATTGGAAGGAAAAATGGGTTGAGATCAAAAATTCTTAAATCCTTATAATAATTCCTCCTCTCTAATGTAGCCACAGTGTGATTTACTGTCATGGCATCACACATATGAACCCACCACAGGAATTTTCTCTGAGCTGGGTAACGTTCACATGTGGAGATATTGGTAACTCGGTGCTGCAGGTTTTATATCATCCAAGCCTTTTTGCCTTGAGTGAGAAATGACAAAACACAGAGTCAGGAGAGTGCCCTGACTTGAGGAGTATCAGATGAAAGTTCCATCTCAAGAAAAGTACTGTAATTACTGAGCACAGGTTTATAAATACTACTTGACTAATGATTTAGAGCAGCGAAGCAAATGGAAAGTGTTCCTAAACCTGACAATCATCAGCTATTTTCCCACCAGCACTTGAATATCTATGAAGCAAAAATATCACTAAAGATCTGGTTAACATGAAGCATGACTCATTAATAATACAGATATTTATCAGCATCCTGTCATGGATACTTTAAAAAAAACCATGTGAATCGTGTGCAGGATAGATCCTTTGCCTGGCTGCTGGTATTGAAGTCAATACTATTCAAACTTTGGACTATGACACAAGGCAGGAACTTGCTGGTTTTCATTCCTGTTCCACAGAGCAACTCCAGGGAATCCTACTAAATGGAGCCCCCCTTTCTTTACTCCAAGGACCTTTAGTCAATACCAAAAATCCCAATTTTCTTCAAAGACTGTAAACACTTCTCTTTGGAAGCATCTCAAGTGTACATGTTGAATTTCAAATTTATTTTTTTTTATTTTCTTAATGCTGGCAATTTTTTTTTCTTTCTTTCTTTTATTAAAGCCACAGTCCTCTCCTCTCTTCTCCTTCCTCATGGGAAGGATTTCTTTATTAAAACCTGCATCATTATTCCCTTATCTCCCCTGCTCTGCATCAGCTCACAGGCCTCTATGCTTCCTTTAAAAATAAAAATGTGCACACGGGTGCAAAACCTTGATGCAGAGCCTAATGTGGATCATACCCTAGAGGAAGCAAAAAACACTGTGCAAACTGACTTTACAATGGGAGTACAAGACAAAAAAAAAATAAAAAATAAAAAGACAGAGTCTGATATTAACATTCCACCTAGGCCTTTGTTTGAGTATACAGATTTGAGAAGGAAACGTGGATCTCTCATTATTTATGTGACCAAAGTCTCCGTTTTACTTGGCACCTCTTTAAGGTTATAAAGTGAGCGTGATGTGCAGTGATTTATTGAGAGATCATACTGCTCCTGTGTAGATTTAGCCCTGTAGCAGTTGTATCCAGCATTTTATGTATCTCACACAATTGCAATGTTTGCCAGCCAGCCCATGAAGAAATGAGCAGCTTGCTGCACCATAATATGCATGGATTATAAAAGTATTTCATTTCCAAATGCTGCATTTATTGCTGGAAAACAGGCAGATTGCACAATATCACTGTACTTTTGTATGGCTTTATCACCTGACTGTGAAGCAAAACAACACATCCACAAATTTTAAAGTACCACGTTAATAAATGATTGCTGTGTACTACGGGGAAAAAAAGGCAACAATGATGGACTTTTTGCCCTTTTTTGTTGTTGTTTTTTTGGGGTTTTTTTTTGGTTTTTTTGGTTTTTTTTGTTTTTAACTTGCCATAATGCTCTGTAAAAACTTAATGATCTGCAGGGCAAAATAAAAAAAAGTAAAAGAAATCACCTGATCTTGATGTTGGAAAGGTGCCAAGCCCATCTGAGGTCCAAATCTATATGTACATAAAAAAGCAGGAAGCAGTCTTAAAAGGAAATGCTAATTAGCTTCCTGGGATTTCAAATTTTAAAAGCTTCTGTGATTGAATTTATTTTAGCAATTCTTTCTTTAAGGAATGTGAAAATTGGCCCTACAGTTGAGACTTCAAACAAACAGGATGAAGAAGCAAAATCCTTCATAACATTGCTCATTGCACTCAAAATGATTATAATCATACGTTGAGGACTGATCAATAAAAGAGAATTATACATCAGTATAATGGCTACAAAGGTAAAATGACTTCTGGTCAACTTTATCGAAATACTAAGAAAAGCTGGCAGAGTATTATCAGTATTAAACACAGAACAACCAGTTTGTATAAGGGGACGGAAATGTGCTCCTAGCAGCAGGGGTACTGTGATTTTTACATTGGATGCAGCATAAATTAAAATCTTCTGCATTATTAACAACAGTGAACACCTCCTTTGGGGCACAGATAGTAATGAAAGTTCACATTTGAATTAAAGCACGGGAGCTGCTGAACAGAGACAAAAAAAGTGAGGCAGAAAAACACAGAGTCCATTTAAGGGGAACAAATACATTACTAATACTTGAAAGAGTAAATCAGGGGTTTGCAACATCCTTATTTTTGTCCATAAGATTATCACACCTCAAGACCTAGCATGGAACAAGTTTTGGTTTCATGTTATTTCTTTATGCAAAACTTCTAGTGAAGCATCCAGTAAACCCTGGACCCAGGCCCTTCAATGAAACATCCAGCAAAGCCTTGTGCATCCAGAACCAGGTGAATAATAGTTACCTATGTACAGAGGAACCTTGATTAATTCAGGCATCTAAGAGTTCATCTTTTAAACACTTCTTGACATTTTTAGTTCCACACTGCTTTCTAGGAAAGAAGTTTTCCATTTTCCTGGAGCCAGTCACCTTGCTAAATGCTGACAGCAACAGCACAAATACAAATACAGTAAAAACATATTTACTGCAGGTCAGTTTTCAAGCTGCTGCAATATCAACTTAGTATTCCAGGAACCACTGGGTTTCATAGTTCAGTGTATGGGACATCATTAATAAATTGAAACTTAGAGTAGCTAAAACTCTCCTGGCTGTTGGGCCAGGGTAGCCATGCTGCACAAACTGCCTGGCAGTCTCTCACCTTGTCCTTATTGCAAAAATGATGCTTTTCTTTTTCCTGCTTCTGCAGAAGGGCTGTTTTCAGTAGGGGCTTAGAAATGCTGATTTTAAAACACTTTAATTTTTCTAAGGCAGGTCTTGTTTCACAGAGGCGACGAATTTTTGAGAGGATGGAGCAGAACAAAGTCAGTTTGCTGCCTTGAACTTTCAGGGTGTAAGAAATGGCCAAACCACTTTCCACAGAAATGGGTTCAGCCTGACAAGGGTGGACAAGACCCTTTCCAAGGGCATGGTCAGGGCCATCAGCTGGGTCACATTTTCCCTTCTTCTTACCCCAGGATGCATCAAGGAAGCTCACAGGGTCTTCTGAGGTGGTGAAATCAGGACAGGGCATGGCCAGAAATAACTTACACCACCTGTAAACTCACTGAGCCTATGTTAAAATAAGTTAGTAGGAACTAAACTCCACTGAAAGCATTTTTTGTGAGGGGTTACAGGAGAATTGGGTCTATGGGAAATGAAATATCTATACCCAAAGGAATCACACAAGGGCAAGACTCCAGAGCTGGGTCTCAACAGCTCCCACAGAGAATTAGGAGGAATAAAAAGTGTTTATTCCACTGAACACTAAAGTCCCAAAGAGCGACCAAATTAATTTCTCCAGTGGGAAAATCTGCCTTAGGGAACAATTTAGCCCTGAAGAAATCTAAATTAATAAGAAATTAGCTTCCCCTGATTGTTTTTCCCTGTGCCATAATTGTGTGTAGATACTTTAAAAGATGTGGCTGTGCAAGTTAGAAATTAAAATTAAAATTATTAGTTAATTATACATATTATTAATTAGTAATAATATTATATTATAGATTATTATTATTATTATTATTATTAATATTATTATTATTATTATTATTATTATTATTATTATTATTATTATTATTATTATTATTAATATATATTTAATATTTCCAAATTAAATATTTAGACACTAGTAGTTATACTAAAATCATGTATAGGGAGAAGTTTTAGCATTCAGAGAAACATAAAAATTAGGGAGATTGACTTTGAGAAAACTTTGGAAGAAAGATTGTCTAAGATTACTTTTGCATTTGAAACATGGAATGTGACATTTAAAGGACTTTTTTTTCCAAAAATTAAACAACACATAAAACCAGGCCTCCTGATCAGCCCTCCTATATGGCCTGAAGATTTTTTAGAAGATACAGCGACATACATCCTTCATTTCTGGCACATAGGTCTTTGTTTTAAGGTATCCTTAAACTAGCTTTCACAATAAAAGAAGTCAAGATAAGAATGCAGCCAACCATCCTTGTTGTTCTAACATTTGGCTGGTGTTTGTTGCCATGAAGCAGCCTTTTGAAAGATGATCACTGTACCTGAAATGCAGATAGTTATAAAAATGGCATTAATTTGCTTAGACCGGGAGATTTTCACAGGAGAGCAACTAGCAGAAAACATTATGAAAATGTCCAAGAGGACTGGTAATTGAGTTGATTAGTATGACCTTGGTTATGAAGGTAATAGGAGAGTGAATGGTGCTTAGGCTGAGTTATAACCATGCTACCTTGCTCGGGGATGTAGTGAGGTATGTAATTTGTTCAGGGTGAATCCAGCAGCCTGGCCTCTCCCTGACAGGGTAATACACTCTGCCCAGCAGAGCTTGGCTGGCCACTGCTCCTACCCCAGCAGAGTAAACACAGCAGGGTCAGCCCAGGGATGATGGACTGTGCGCCTCCCCCAGCTCCATGTGGGAATTTTCTGCTGGCAGACACTTTCTGTTAAAGGTTTCTCCTAAAATTAGGAAAATTAAAAGCAATTCACAAAAACTTTAAGAATGGGGACTTTCCAGTTTCACAGCAGAGAATCTATTTCCCTTTGAATTTAACTCCAGACAAAACTTATCTTGATTTATCTACTCACCCAACCGCATAGTTCTGGTGTTGCTTTTTAACTCATCATATTTCTACCCTGTGATAACTCCAGAAAGGCTTTAAAAAGTCAGGGTTTGTCTCACAGAATGGGGCTTTATTTGTTCAGGAACTGATTCAGCTAAAGGCCTGAATGCACAAGTGCTGTGATTGCCTTTCTTGCACTAGATTAACTAGGATTATTTAAGGATATTTTAGGTGGCCTTCCTTTAAAAGGAAAAAAAGCATCCAAAGCAATTAGACAAATTAGACAAAGAAGGTGAGGAAATACAATTTTCAATGCTGCATTTTCTTATCTCCACTGGTAATGTGGATGAGACAAAATTATCTATCAGGCATCTACAGAATAAGTGTTTTGAGAAAAAAAGTAGTCACAGAGAGGAATCTTTAAATACTAAACACCTATATATATATATATTTTTATTATTATTATTTTTTTTTTTTAAATCGAGGGATGGATCAAAAGCAATGTCTTCAAAGTCAGCATAATTTAAATATTACCCTTTCCTTCCATCCCTGACGAGCTGTCTTCCTATTTTATTGCAAGTATCACAAACGAATAACTAGCCAAGGTTCCCTAGAAGGAAAATGCCGACATAAAAGATTCAATTAAATTAAAATTACTCAGTTCAGTCTCTGTGTATCCAACACAAAGTCTGCTTTACTAGGAAACCAGGCATAGATATTCAACTAAAAATTGCCACACATTAGACACATAATTTCAGGCCATATTTCCCTACAAAGTACAAATCAGCTCTCTTTTGGTTTCATAGCTATCAGGATGTCATCATATTCTTTTTCTGAGAAAATCTGAGAGGATGAAAGGAGGCGCTTAGGAAATAATTTTGCATTTTCTCTTAGAAATTAAAAAATCTTTCTTCTCATTTATTTAAGTGCCACAGAGAAATGGGGTTAGAAATGGATTTAGAAAATAATCCAAGACATCTAAAGAAAACTGTAATCTCAATAACATTCCAACTATAATAATTTCAGGGGCAGAGGAGTAAAAACAGTTTCTGTGTGTCCACGGATTTTAGAGACTTGCAAAACTACAAGGCTCTCTGAAATCAGGTGTTATATATTCGGCTCTCATTTCACAGAGCTAAAATCAAACTGAATATTTAATTCTAAGTATAAACTAATGACCTGATCCTGAATCATGTAGCATGAAGATAGATTACTGTTGACATGCAGAGTCCCAGTGAAATCCCTGGGATATTGTGTGAGCCGAGCAGCCGGCGACACAAAGCTCAAAACAGCAATGCTGCAATGGAGTTTGGGATGTTAATTCACAGTTACCATCTTTAACACCACGTTTTTAATATCATTCCTCCTGTTGTTTTGAAGGTCATTGGATCCAGAGGAAATTTCCCACTCTCCGAGCAATGAGCATGGTATGAAAGTAATAACGGGTTTTCATTTTAAAGTTCTGCTGTGGAGGGTTTGTATAGCAAAGTAAAATAAAAATTTAAAAAAAAAAAAAACCTCCAGCTAAGCCTTTAGCTCTTTGTAAAAGTTTGTAGGCTAAAAGCAGGATAGATTTACTTGTGTTTTACTAGTACTGAGCTGACACTAATTATCCCACTGTGAACTTGGGATGAAATCCTCCTCCTGCTGAACTGATGGGAGTTTTGCCACGGACCCTGGCCACACCAGGACTTCACCCTCTGGCTTAGGCTCTGTGCCACAGCCTAATACTTCCTGCATAATCAGGCCCATAAAGCCAAAAAATATTAGGTCAACTTCTAACCACTCTGCCTTTTCCCTTGCTGGAGGGACAGCTTGTTTTAGCCATCAGCACCGTGTCCCTGCTGCCGATGGAAGCTGCTCCTCCATCCTTGAGGAGCTGTGCCTGGTGCAGGCAGCCAGGCTCATTTATTAGTATGCACTACCCAAATTCAAAGACTTTCCAAGGAAGTTTGACTGCAGCGATAGCATTCTGATTTATGAAGCTTGGTTATCATTTTTAAACCAGGGCCCTGTCCCCAGTCTGACTCGACTGACAATGACATATGCCCAACGTGTTTGTCAGCCTGGCAGGCTGATTCCTCATCCCCACCACAGCTCTTCCCCATGCTGGGACCAGTTACACCCCAATCCCCACAGCTGGGTCAGCTGGGCTCTCTGACACCCAGCCACAAATGGCTCCAGCTGTATTGGTGCAATTTAAAAAATATTAAAAAAAAAGAACATTTTTAAATTCTGCTTTTACTAAACAAGCTCTGTGCAATTGCAGCATGCACTGCAGCCACTATGGCAGAGTGATTTCCAGACAAGCCAGGCTTGCAAAAAATAGGAAAACAGAAATCTAACACCAGGTATGATTATACATGTGTCCTCATGGGCCAGCGTGGATATTTGTTTGCTGCTTTTAAATATTAACATTAAATGTTCTTTCTCCTTCTCCACCTGACCATCAAATTAAAAAAAAAAAAAAAGAAAAAAGAAAAAAAACATTTCAGAACATATTTGAATATGCCTGCTTAATGGGAAAAAAATCATCATACAACCAACACATCTTTCCCATGTGGAGAGAGAACATTCTGCATTACATACAGCAAATGTAACCAGAGGAGGCATAGGTGGGTATGGGATCTAAGCAATGGAAATGTGCCCATCTGGAATCCAAAGAATTACATTAAAGATGCTCAAGTGTCATTTTAAGAGTCTGTATCTTGACATCAGGCAGACAAAGATGCTTTCATGGTCTTCAAGCAATAAGGCAGAAACACAAGTAGGGATTTTCTTTTATGCTCAGCAAGATAAAAACTGAGTATAAACACTGAAGTATTTATTCTCACAGCAATCCCATGAAATGCACTGTTATTCCCATTTTACAGAAGAGGAACTGAGTCACAGAGAGACCTTCTGGCTCATAGTTTAAAGGTAGTTTAAAAACTGAGTAGAGGACACTGTGTTCACATCCAGTGTTTGAGCCACAAAACCAGAATTCATCCTTCATAATAAGGTCAACTTTTCATTCAGTAACTATGAAGGTGCTGAAGGAATTTAGTAAATTCTTCTGGAAAAGCTATATCATATTAAGATTAAAATTAGTAAATCTGAGCTCTAGTAACATATCCACTCACGCAGGCTCCAAAGAAAATGTGGAAAATAGGTGTTTTATAGCTGGAGCAAGAAACAGAAAAACAAAATGCCTTTGCAAATTATTTTGTTTGTGTGAGCAATGTGCTTTTGCTGAAAGGCTGGTGTGTCCAAAAAGGGTATATTTTTGGTATGTCAGCTTCAATTATCAGCACTCTAAGAGTGAAAAGCGACAGTCTTGTCCCAACAACCTCCTCCAAAGGAGATGCCCATCAGCCAAAAGCCCTGCTCCCAGCGTGACCTTTCCTGCTTTCTGACTGGGCATAAGGGCACACAGCCATTTTATTTAAACTTCTTCTGGGAAAACTGCTTGTTAGACGTTGATTTCCAGCAGCCACTGCCCTCTGAAAAGAATATTCATGGCTGGTGTTTCACTTGGAATGCTAACGGGATCAGTTTGAACTCTCTACACTCCCTATCTCCACTTGTTTCATATATCAAGGCCATTTACATAATTTTACAGAAAGCTGTTTATGAGTGGGGATGCACATTGTATGGACTGTTGCTGGGTTAATTCCATGTATGTTACAGAAGAAAGCAGGAACTGATCCTAGCAGGCGAGCTGGATCCCAAAAGAGGCAAGGCTGGAAAAAAATCCCAGTGCCTGGAGCCAGACAAAGCAGTTTCGGCACAAGTCCCAACATCATCCCTGACAATTTTTGTCAGACAGCTACTGAGAGCACTTCACAGCCTGCTCACCTCCTTGCTGCTTTGTTTTCTCTATTTAAATAAAAATTACAGTCTCTCCTTTCACTGGCACGGCTAAAGGGCCCCGTAATCCAGTGTATCCTTGGCTCTGTCACTGTGCCTGCTGACCCTACAGTGAGCAGGCTCTGACCACCAAATGCGAGCAGAATAAATTATCGCTGACACTCCAATATTTAATTATGCAGCTGTCAGAGCGGCCCTTTCGAAATTCATTTTAATAAAGTGGGAACTTTTTTTCCTTTCAAGGTTAGAGTCAGGGGAGTCACCTTCTGTGTCAGGCTGAGGTCTCCACCATGAGCTTTGCATTCTTCCCTGAGAAGCCTGTCACTTGGCCTGATAGAAGGACCAGATAACGGCACCGATGTCTATTGGCCTCCCCCGCCCTGCCTGGATGAACATCCTTCATTTAAACCCACAATAATGAGGACCTCAAAGTCAGGCTGGCAGCCACAAGGGCAGCTCGGCAGGGGAAAAAAAAAAAAAAAAAAAAAAAAAGGCTTCTTATTATAAAATTCACTCGATGTTATAGCTGCAATCTAAAAGCAATCATGTTCATCTCACCGTTTTAACTGGTTAACCAGAAATATTTAACATGTTAAAAAATGTGAATGGAAACCCAGTAGGTGAAGCCCCAGCAATCTATATTTATCTGCACTGAACCCAGAGAAGTAGAATATTGCTTAGTGTTTTTCTGCCAGCAAATTATCTAACTAGATCTTTTTGCCAAATATTTGGAAAATAAAACCCTTCATTGAACACATAGACAGTGTCCACACACTGCAACCTGCACAGAGCGTGGATCAGAGGTGCTTTCTAAGATCCAAGTGCAAAGCTGCTGGGTGTATTCACCTCTCTCTCTCACATACACACACAGCACATGAATCACCTTTGTACTAAAGTGCTGGCCATAAGGAATCTTGCCTTCATGAAAACAAAAACTATTTTAAAATATGGGGCTAACTTTCAATTAAATCCCCACACCTGCAGATCCCTGCTTCCAAAACTTTGATTTTTGTAGTGTGCAGCTATGAGAAAACAGATACAAGTTTGCCACGGAGAGCCCAAAAATTTGTAAGCAAGACTGCAGTTGACCTAAATCAGCAGGAAAAGAAAAACAAGCAAAAAAAAAAAAACCCAAACCTACAAATATTTCAAATCTTTCTTTTTCTGTGTGACAACACTTCTAATTTCTAAGTAATCTTAATAACAACTTTGATTTACAAGCTCTATTCCTTCCCTGGGTTCCTATGGTGCTACACAAGCACTGGAGATTTAGCTACACAAGATTTTCCCCAGTATGATTATACATCTTCTACAAATGGGAAAGTGAAAAACACATAAATTGCATGTGAGCTGGGAATTAAAGCTCTGAGGGAAGCCCCACATCTCCCAGCTTAAATCAAAAGAAGATTTGCTAATGAGAGAGAAGCTAATGGGATACAATCCTACATACCATAGGTGCTAAGTGACCTATCCCATGACACAATGTGTCCCAGGAAAAGAAATAAAAGCTTTAGTAAAAATAGGTTTTTTTCACCTAATTTGATCCACAGCGAAGTCACAGCCAAGAGAGAACAATATGACTCACTAGTACAAAATGTTTTACTTTCTGGGTTCATTAGCACTAATGAAGAGCAGGTGCAGGGTACCAGGGGAAATGCTGAGCAGAGCAGCTCTCCAGCACGTTCTCCTGCCCAAGCTGTGCCTCAACATTTGGTCTTCTGCTCCTTCCCTGCAAGGAGGTGCACTTTGTGTCTCCCAAATAATGCACAAATGAATCACTATCCCCAAAGCCAGCAGAAAAAGAGTACACAGGGCTCTGAAAAAGGCCCAGAGTCCACTCAAGTTTCACAGTTTTCCCAAACATGCTGAGCTATGCTATGGCACTTCATGTTTAAAAACTCTCTATTTCTATTAATAACACTTTGATTATCTCACTCTTTGGCAGTTTACAATGTGAGATCAGCACTTCCCACCAAAAATTAAACATTTCCTTCTGAATCACGTGATTGTCTTATATACACACCTAACTTTCTAACAACATACATCCCCCATCCAGCGTTAGGCACCCAAAAAAACATTTAAGTAAATGTGGTTGCTCTTGTTCTCCTTTTGCCAGTGGAATCAGCCAACACGCCCAGAGGCTGAGCTGGAAGTTGAGTAGAATGACCCTTTGGTGGTAGCCACTGCACTGAGTTTGTTTACAACACCCAGGGTGACAATTTGTATTTTAGAAGCCTTGATTATTCTGCATGGATCTGGGTTTGGACAGCTATTTATCAGCTGCACATGCCAAAGCCAACAGGGCCTGGCTTCCAAGAGGTCTACACATGTTTCTGTACTATAAATAACAACTGATAGCCTTTTTTTACCACTTAGGCTAAGATTATTTCCTGCTGCTTCCTGCTTTGGGTCCTCTTGCTTTATTTTTGGCTGTCATTTAGCTGTGGTAGAGGCAAATATTTTGACACTTTGCTGGCATTTTGATCTCAGCATGTACAAAGCTGAATGCATCTTCTCCTTGGCTTGGAGCTCACCACAGATGCTTACTATGCAGAGGATGTGCTCTAGGATCTTAAATTAAACCCCTAATGCATAAAGAAAATTTATTTATATTCTATTATAAACCTGGGGAAATAAGTGCCTTAAAACATCATTGGGTTTTGAATGGGCAGCTTCAGCTTCACACCAGCACAATCCACTTACAGGTTTCTGAGGAGTATTTCCCTCCAAGCAGCATGGTTCACCTCCTGGTGTCAATCCAAACAGATTTGCTGAATCCTACTTGTCACTAATTTTTGCAATGGAAAAATAATTATAGAACCAAACATCAGGAAAAAAAAATTATAATCCTATCAACCTGGTGTGACATGCACACATAAACATGCCAAAAATTAAAAAAATACACAAAAATGAGCAATTGTTGAATGAACAGACCAGGAAAGGCTTTGATTCCCCTACAATAATAAGGAAAGTGCAAATAAATTCTGAGTCAATGAGACGGCTTACACTAACCTGGCATTGGGAGAATTTTCAGTCCACAAATTCCTTCACAACTGAGTAAATTTAAAGAAATAAAACTAGATTGAGCATTGCTTTAATACCTGCTGGTGTAGTTTCCCACACTGTTCACTGGCTTGTTAAATATGAAAAAGATTTGCCTTGCAAAGGCAAAGTGAGAAATACAGTCACAGATGGGTTAATTGTTCGCTCCTCAGATCTTACCATCTTTATTTTGGTTTAAATATAACCTGTTATTATAACAAGAAAACTCCCTGGCCTTGTGTACAAGACTCAAATATAATCAGCGATATCACACTGTCCCTTAATAGAAGGCGCAATATAAAAAAGATCATTTAAGATGCCAGTAGCTTCCCTCCTGACCCTGCCTGGCTGAGAGGCAAATTGCATTAGAAAATGACATGCCATTCATCTCACGAGTAGTTGCAGGAACATTTAGCTAATTAAATGATTAATAAATTTAACACTGCTTTATAATTTCATTTAGCCGTGTTGGAAATCAAACGGTGCACTGCGTGTGCACCGAATGAGATTAGGTGGGAGTTGTGGGTTTCACCGGCTGCCCTGGTAATTGAGATTAGTCTATTACTACAGTGACCTTTTTAACTTTTATACTCTCTTGTTAAAGTGAAATAAAATTTTATTCACTTTTAAGGCATATTTACTTAGTGAAATTTACATGAAATTAAAGAAATACCAAGCCAAGAAGCATTCATTCTCTTTTTGTTCTTTTATCCTTATTTTGCACCCTATTATGAATTCCTGCTTTAATTTGGCAGCTGAGTACAACCACAACACACCCTGAAACAAACTCCCTTTATTACCAAAACAAAAATAACACCCCCAAATGCTGCAAACTCAAACACATCCAGCATTACAATGATGGGACTGGAGTAGGGGAGCGGGTGCATGCAAAAAGCCATAACCTCAATATATCTATGTATTTGTACATGTTTACTGTGGCTTTATCTGGAAGCTACCTTGGGAGCTGGAGTTCAATGGTCTGTTCCAGCACAATCAGCTGAACAATCAGGATGCTGTGGCCACAGTCAGCTCTGAACAGGGGTTACATTTATGTCACACAAATCCTCCATTTTTTGTTCCTTTATCCTCACACACAACTTCAGACAAAATCACCCCATTCATTTGAAACATGACAATTTGGTATTTAGTTATCTGTGTGATCAGTGCTTAGACTCAGCCTCTGAGGAGCAGGTGGGGACCCTAAGAAGTGGCAGCTCTCTGGTTTCACCCAGCTTATGGTCAGAGTTAGAGGTTGCTCCTGATGTGTGGCATGCCCCAATTTGGTACATTATATCAAAGAGAGATAAAAAATTCACAATTTTGTTGTGATTAATTCCTACAATTTCTTTTCCATATAACAATTATGGACACTGTCTTCAGGTAGCCAGCAAAGGTCAGAAGATTAGTACTCAGATAGTTCCAATAGCCAAATAATAAAAAAAATCCTGCAAGAAATAACCTTTGTTTATTCAGACATGGCTTGAAGCTTTCTTAATGTTAAAAGCATAAACATCTATCCATACAAAATTCATTTCAGCAGTACAAGGACTCATTTTATCAGTTCTTAGAAAACTCGTCAAGATTACTGACACTTAAGCCAACTCAGAACAAATTTTCCATCAATATGTCTAGTGCTAGGAGGGATGTTTCATGTGTTTCCCTTTTGAACAGATGTATGTTCATAATGTAGAGAATAAAGGAATTAAAATGCATATCATTACTGAAAACTGATTCCTCTCTGAACTACACAGTACATCATCTCAGAAGGTATGTTGAAAAATAATTCAAAACAGGGTTGACTTTTTCCTGAAGTCCTGATCACTCAGGAAAGGGATAAAATACTTGATAGACTCTTCATACAATATGGCTGTAAAATCCATGGTGGCTAAAGTGAGAAGATGCACTGGAAATGGGATCTGACATGAGGAAGTCAAGGTTCTGCTCACTCACTCTGGTAAAATAAAATTTTGATACAGATGGGCCCAACATGTGGGAGAAACAAACTATTATCAGCAAATGCCTTAAATATAGCAACCACAGCAACAATTTCACCTTGAAGGCAAAAAAATTTTTAAAAGGCCCAACAAATTATAGGTGATAATTATAACAGCTATTTACTGTGATAATTGGAAGGGAAAGTTATTGCTGGATTTCCAAACCATACCACCACCACAGATGCAAAGAATCTCAACAGGGTGCAGAGGAACACCAAGTGTCTTGATGTGTTTGAATAAATTTCATTATTTGGACTCAGTGGCTAAAACCCACCTGGCTCCAGAGGGACCCCATTTCCACCCAAAAAGGTGGAGTTATTTTCTGGCCCTCAGGGCAGCAAATGCCAAGCTCATGGTCCTGGGGGACCAGTAATGTGGGGTAAACATCATCTTCCCTATTCTCTATTCCTATTTTTCTATTTCTACTTTTCTATTTATAGATGAGACTAATGTAGGTGTCTATAACTCATTTTAATTCCTAGACTTCTTTTACTGTCAGAGAAGAAAAAGGCACTTTTTGAGAACTCTTCATCTGACCTAAATTAGCATTTTACCCCAAGATGAGATAAGCTGTGGTACAGAAGCATCACTATCTCTCCTCAGCAACAAAAATAAAACCCAGTAATTTTATGAAAAAAGTCCTGCCGCTAAAATGCAAGTTCTTGACATGTACTGAAAAATAATAAATCCACTCTGAGGCCTCCAGAACTAAGCCTTCTCTTGAACTTTGTGTAGGATGTAAAGCTGCTAAAATTTCCCCGTGACAAATGCATGATATTCAGTGTATTCACAGATTTAGTAGCTTTGGCTTAGGAAGTCCCTTGAAAACTGGTTCTTATACCACAGCCTTTTTTAGAAATGGTCAGTTCCAGTATTTACTTTTATTTATTTTTCTTATGGGAGTGGTCACTGGCATTTGGATGGATACATTATTTTTGCCAAGGAAGATAATATATGAAGCTGATGAGCTGATGACATGACATGATGATATCTTAGAAATGTCAGAGGGAATACTGTTTTCTCTAAAAACAGTGATATATGGATAACAGGAGCTCTGCCTCTAAAAAATGCAACTTGTACACTGGGCTCACTAAAGACAAAAGTGTAATGTGAAATTTACTTCTTGGAAACAGAGATTATTTATGCTGGCAGCTACAGACAAGGCAGAATTTAAATAGCCATTATGCACTCACAACTGTAAGAAGCAGGAAAACCCATCCAATTTTTCCAGGAACTTATGTCTCCTAGTGTCTCTTTGAATCATGAATCATATTCCTTCTGATGAGATCACTACAGGTTTTATTAAAAGAGAGGTAAGCTATTAAAAAAAACATTAAACAACTTGTTGCAAGAAATAGATAAGACTTAACAAAAAGGCTGGCAGAAGTCCTATTACTAAAGAATTAGGTATATGAAAATAATTAAATCAGTAGATTTGTAGATTCATTTATTTATTATTTTAACAACTTTTTTTCCATTTTTGGTAAAAAAGATCTCTTGAGGATATGCCAGTACTAAATCTTCAGGAGTGAAAATAGTAATTATTAGTATAAGCATTGTGATCTGTTAAACATGTAGTTTTGTCCATTTCTACTGATGCAATGTCCACCTTTGCATCCAGTTAAATTGGCATCCATATTCAGTTTTAACTCAAATACACCTGCAGAGCAACCCCTGTGAGCTCTAATAATGTGCACTGAAGTGGAACTGTGGTCATTGTTTCTTATCATTCGCACTGGGAAACCATGTAAGGTCAAGCTTGTGTTTCAGTAAGTAGCCTTTGGTTTTAATTACCTCCTATAAAAGGTGAAATCTGGGTTTCAGTAAAGGCAATAAGGATTTGCTTGTGTGAAGCTACGATTTCACCCAAGGTGAACGTGCAGCTGTGTGTGCACCTACCTGTACATACATCCATCTGTAGCCTAGGATTACATATTCCTTATTGCCAAGTAGAAAATGGAGCCTTGAAAATATTCAAATGGGGTATGAAAGGTCTACATATGAGCTGGATAGCAATCACCTTATTTACAATCATTACGTATCAAAAATGAGTATACCCACAGTGATAACACTCTGCAACACCAGGGACAAGAATTATGGGGGTCAAAGTCTTATCAGGATCCCAGGTCAAGACCAAAAGTATTAGTGGGGAATAATTTTCTTCTGAAAACCATTAAAGCCACATTAATTCTCCATTGTCAGCAACAGATCAACTGCTACAAAGGTTTCATGGCTGTAGGACAGCTTTGCACATCTGTTGTCCTGACTCCAGATGAGCCACCCAGTCCCACCACTTGCAGGCTCATCAGGGCAGTAACAAGTTACTGTGACACTTTAGAGAAAATGATCATCTCCTGTAGAGCTCTGGCTGATGGAACTGATTCAGGACAACCCCCAGAAAAAGCAACCATACCAAGACCAAAGTGGATTAACCTGACTTTAAACTCTCTTTGGTCTTCTGAACTGCATCTAAATTAGATATGTAGAGTTGTCTAAATTATACAGTGTGAGTACCACCGTTAAGGAAGTTTTGATTATAGACCCTTGACTTGGAAAAATAGCTGTGTAAATTGTGTTGCAGTTTGGAAATGGCTCCTTCTCAGTTACTAGCCAGGCCAGTATACTTTTTCCACAGACCCCACTACAACACTTTTCCTGTTTCCTGACAACATCATCTTCTAATTTAATTCCATGTTCTCACACAAAATAACATGTATATGGAAGCATAAATGGTATTTTTGAAAAGCAATCCTTGTATTGCTCCATCCCCATCAGTATTTAACTGGTAGTGACAAAGCAGCTGTTATTTTTCACACTCGAAAAAGCTTGGTGATATCTCAGTTACCAAGCAAAGTATTGTCAGCAGTTGGATTGAAAACCTTGAGTTTCATTTCTAGCAATGATTTAGCACCTCAGAGATGTCAGATTGATGATGAACATGATCTGACATTCTGGCTGTTGAATACAGGACATATTTAGCAAAAGTCAATACAACAGACACAACTATGACAAGCAGAAAGCAGCCCTAAATATGGTCCTGGGTTAGTTGCTGATGTCCACAGCAGACTGGCAGCTTTGCATGGCTGTCTGCTGCTGTCTCTGGGCATTCCCAAAGTTCTGGGAGGAATCCATGTGTTGGCTGAACTGATTCTCACTCAATCACAAGAGCAGTCTTGGCATCCCAGCCCTACTGTCCATGTTGCAGGTTATTTTTACACATTGCTATATATGTGTGTCCATAAAGTGAATGCCAGGCTCTCTCTATCCATGTAGGTCTCACTGCTACTTCCCCTTCCCTCGAGGAGTGCACTTGAATGCATCAGGAATGGCTGTCTCAGGAAAACTGTTGGATATATGGTGTGAATAATGCTATTAAAAGTAAAGAAACAAACTATGTTTGGGGATCCTCAGCAAATCTCATAGCTCACAGTCACATTAATTTATCTGCCTTAATTTCTGAGGTTCTTTAATTGTAATTGGAATATTGATTACCAAATTAATTTTTGTGCCATCAATGTCAAATCCCTGCCTTTTAAAACACTGGGATCAACAGAGCAAGCCTGATTGCACTGAGCTCTGCCAGGACTGACTTTACCCCAGCCTGACACTGGGCTATGACTCTACTCTCATTAAGGGGCTGTAATCAAGGCTGCAACTGCTGGGAAGCCCCAGCCCAGTGGTCTGTAGCCAGTGGACCTGCATAAACCCACATTTCTACACTGGATGTCTCTACTGGCTCAAGCTCAGCCCACCCTTGACTCTGTGTGAGCTGGCTGCACCATTCAGAGCATGCAGATACTCCCACAAGATCTGCCACCACCACTGGTTCCACACTCCTGGTTATGATGGATCATTTTCACTGCTAATGAGGAAGAGAAAGTGAGTTTGCGTTGGTTCCTTTCCAAAAGCCTGTCCCGACTGACAGCACCTATCCACTTGAAAAGAGAGCTGAACTGGAGATGGATTAGTGGTCACGTTGGCTCTCCAAAACATGGGTTTTCACAAAGCCTGGCTCTGGGTCCCTTTTAAGCACTAAATGGAATTTTTTTTTTTTTTTTTTTTTTTTGCAGTTGAAAAGAAACTGTCTACACTACAGTGTATTTACTTCATCACTCATAGAAGTGGATCTCCACAGCTCCCTGTGCTACCCCTGAATAAACTGTCACCAGTATGAAGGAAATCATTATAAGCAGAAGAGGAATAATCAAGGGTGTGAGTTTTGGCGGGTGTAAAGTCCAATTCTTCACACAAGATGTGCTCCTTAATACAGCTTCAGCATTGTTTAGTGTGATCCGCTGCAATGACTTAGAATTTGAACCATTTGACCTTACTACATTAAGCCTCAGTGTTTCCCAAATCCTGTTAATAAAAAGCAAATGGGCAGTCTCTTACTGGCTCTCTGGAGCAGTGGGGCCATGGGAGGGAATTGCAATGTGCAAGTCTTTGGTGAGCCAGTGGTGGCTCAGCAGAGCGGGGCAGCAGGAGATGCTGTGCCTGGCTCAGTGCAGGTGTAAAGCCTTGCTGTGCACTGCTGCAAACAGGCTGGGCTTTGTGCTCTGCTCATCCATCACCCGCTCTGTCAACACAGGTCAACTAATCCTGCTCTCCCTGACCTCTGACCAGCACGCCGAAGGGAGGCAACAAAAATTCAAATGCACTGCTGAGGGAGACAGAATTGTTAAAGCTGCCTTTTCTTCTCACTGAGACAGGGTAAAACAAACTTCTAAATGCTATTAGAGAGCAAACCTCCGTAAATGAGGAGAAACTGCACTCTGAGTATTCCCCTTTATGATTAATAAGTTGTCAGGTCCTTCAAGGGCTTTCCTATAATATAGGCATTTTATTGGGTTTTGCCCTCAAAGACTCCTGCCTTAATTCAGTCATTTTATCTCAATATTTAATGGTTTAAAAAAAAAAAAAAAATAAACAACAAAGACAAGCAGAGGCACAGCCCAAACAGACAAAAGGGGACAGCAGACACACCAGACCAAAGCTGCCAGCTCCACAGGGGGAGCTGATTCCTCCACTTGCTGAGGCAAAACAATAAAACATTCTGATGCCTGAGCTACAGATGTAAGGGGTGAGGTTAGAAATACATGAAGGCTAAAGAAGACCAAACTCACAGGATTTGTCTGTATGTCTAGAGCAGGATTTTCAAATAGAAACTCAAAAGAAAGTTGGTCAAAATAGGCTTTTTTACTTATAATAACAGTACTCTTCAAAATAAAGTCATTGCTCCTCATTCAGAAAAGTTTCAGTACCAGAATGGCGAAGCTAAATGTGTTTTCATGCCTCGATATTTTTTATTTGTCTCTGGGACAATGAACTCTCAATATTTTGAAAGGCTGAATGGAAGAAGTCGCAAGGCTCACAAACAAACGCAGCAAAGACTGTTTCTGCTTTAGCTGTCAAGGCAGTCACATGTATAATGTTTTTATTGAAAAACTAAACCAGGTATTTAGAGCAAATTCAAAACACCTTCCCACTTCCTCCAGTTACTAACATAGTGGAAAAATATACACATTCACTTGTATGTTTTTGCTTGAGGGATTCATCGTCATTTCTGTAAACAGAAGGTAAGACGTGGAAATTTCTTTGCATCAAAGAGAAACTGAGCACAACAAGCACAGGATAAACATTGTGCATCACGTATTACAGTGAGTGATATGTTTGCAGGAGTCACAGAACAGTTTGGGTGGGGAGGGATCTGAAAGCTCATCCAGTTCCAAGCCCCTGCCATGACAGGGACACCTTCCACTATCCCAGATTGCTCCAAGCCCCATCCAACCTGGCCTTGGACACTTCCAGAGATGGGGCAGCCACAGCCCACCTGGGCACCCTGTGCCAGGGCCTCACCAACCTCATAGTAAAGAATTTCTTACTAATATCTAAATTTACTCTCTTCTAGTTTAAAACCATTCCCCCTCCCATCTCCCCAAAAGACCCAAGGTATGAGTGGTGGTAACGAAAGGGAGGGCTGTGATTTTACAGAATAACTTCCTGGGGAGACAAAATTGAACCCCAAATACAGCAGAAGGTGAATGGATGACCTGGTTTTGATGCAACTGGTCCAATACACTATTGCACTCTCAAAAACTGTTTTAAGAAGAAACTTCTTTTGGAAGCCCTACAGTTGAGGTAATTCTATCTCTTAACAACTTTGTTTTTCAGCTTGTTAAGAGAGATTTGTTTTTCAAATGTAGCTGGCAACTTTTTCACCCATGGAATAAAAATGTAAAAATTAAGGTAAAGCCAAAAGAGTTTCCAACACAATCTCCCAACACAAGAATGCATCAAAAACTAAATTCAAAACTTAGATGTTAAAATCTAAATGGTTTGACCATTTCAAAAAACTGAGGCATTCCCACTCAACCATTTTCTTAGATTTGAGTTGTGGGTTGTAAAAAGGGCAAAAAGAACTGTTCTCCTCATAAGCACACTTTTTAGGCCACCAATGTCTATTGAAAAGCAGCCTTTAGACACAGTCACAGTTGACAGCAAAATGGTAACTGTGCCTGTCACTCATACTAGATAGCAGAGACCAGCAAATGTATGTTCCAACTGAGTGTTTGATACTAATATGTGCAATTTTCTGATCTATCACATGATATTTCTCTGAGACATAGCTCTTGAGATGAAAAACTAGTGGAAATGCAGTCCTTAGGCTCCGTTCTAGCTCGCATATGTGCACACAGCTTGCCACTGATTTCAACAGGAGTCACATTTAAACAAATTTAAACTAAATGTTCAGCTTCTGGTTGTTCCCAAGATAAACACGAGCAGGCCCCTGTGGTGTGATAGCCATTAATGCAAATGCACAGCTTTGTTGATATGTAAAACCTTCTAAGAGCCAGAAGCTGGTTATTCTTAGTCATCAAGATGAGATTTGAATCTTTGGGATGTTTGCCTAACCCTGTAGGCTTAATCCATTCTGAGTTACAAATTACAATACTCCAGCAGTCAGTTAGAATTGAATCTGGATCACTGCAATGTGGAAAGCTGCTGGTCAGATTATGGGCTGACCCTACACTTGAAAAATCATCAATAATATAATTACCAAAATTACTATCAGAATCCTGAATAGAAATAGTTAGATGGCCACAAAGACTTATATATGAAGGGTGAAAAGGCAGGAACTGATTAACTTCACGCTAGAAAATTGAGTTCAAAGTCATAAGACATGCTCAGGACTGGAGGGTTTTTATTGCCAAGGCAGGAACAAGCGAAGAGCTGCTGAATGCAGCTGATATTCCATTGATAGCTAAGTAGGAGACATCCCTATAAAGCTGCTGAAAAGAAGTTTAAATAGGTCTTCACAATTTAGGCTGAAAAGCAGCCTCGTGTAGAAACCACATCTAGTTGTCTGCATGGCCCTTATTCAAAAGTTGATGGGTTGAGATCGTCTTCCACTTGTGTTTTCTTTTGTTGTTGTTTTTTGTAGGACACTTCCTGTTTAGGAAGTGAAATGATATTCAAAACTGGGGTTTTACTGTAAGTGATTTCAATAATGTACTTCTCCTCCTACCACAACCACAACTCCGGTCTCTGTCTCTCCAAAAACAATAACAATAATGAATGGTGAGTTCATGACATGTTACCTCGTGATGCCACTTGTCAGCAAAAAGAAAGAAACAGGAAGGTTGGCTCAAGGCTATTGTGGAGCTACAGCTTGTTTGTGCATTTGTTTTATCACTTAAAACAAATATAAAATACTTGTGTTATGTATATTCACTTTTTTTTTTTCTTTTTTCCTTTAATCATTCTTCCCCAAACAATGTAATTAGGAGCCTGAATTTGATCTAAGTGTCCCTTTGAGGTGAGTCCTGGCATTGCTGTCATGAAGGTGAGTAGACACAGCCTGGAATTGCTGTAATACAACACAACATTTGCCAATATTTGTTATATATTTCTGTACTTGTTCATCATTGTCTTCTTTTCACCCTGCAATTCAAATTCTATTCCTAACTCATTTTTACTACACTAACATAAGCAGAATCCAAGAAGGGTTTTCTGTCACTTGTAGATTTCTAACTGAAGGATCATAGTTGAGAAAGATATGAGGGTTTTAATTTAACCCAAACTGAGTTGAGTGTAAACAGAGCACATAGATACAATGAATTATGAACTAAACTTCAACAACATAATTATAAGGAAATCTGGCAGAAAGGCTGCAAATCCACAAAGAGTTGTTGGCATGATCATGGGCTATTATAAAAAGGAAAGAAAAGTCAAAGCAATGTAAGTAAATGTTATGATCTACCTTCACATTATGGTTTTACTTTGGTGTTAAAGTCAGACCTCAGTATATACTGTAGTAACTTGGGAATGATATTTTCTTACTTAGAGTAAGTAAACATGTAGAGTTCAGAAAAGAGAGAAGAATTTGATAAGCCACTCGTTCCAAGAAGCAATGTACAGCTGGAAGTACCCATCACCTCCAGACAAAGTGAGCAATAATCCCTGGTGGCTGTTAAGAGCCTCAAGGTAAATTTCTTAAGGGTGTAAACACTTTTGTCCTGGGGAAAGTCCAGCTGAGAAAACCCCCCCCTTGGTCTGGATGTTTCCACTGCAGACTGTTCTGCTCCCATCACTTTTCAAAAGCTGGGAGAGTTGTTATGCACTGTTAACTGACTCTTTTCAGGGTAAATGTGGATGTTTTTCATTGTTGGTGAGAGTCACTTTATCCCAGTGCATTCACAGGGAGTTTGGGCTGTCATGGGGCTGACTCGGTTTTACAGAGCCCAAGCTGAAGCCAGTGGGGTTTTCTGGGCTTCAGCACCTCTGAATACCAAAGCATTCCAGGGAACTTCTTGAAATAAGGAGGAAGATTTCATTATTACAAAGTATAATTTAGTGAAAGCCAACCCCTTTTATAATTACTGTTTTAGAAATATTAATTTTTTAATTTTGACTTTAATATTAATTTTCTGTGAGAAATATTGATTTTGTTACTGAGAAGGAGTATTACTTTATATAGCTTGGAGTTAAAATAAGGGTCTTTCAAAATTTTTCAATTTCAAGCTTTTAGATTTTTTTTTCTTCTGCTCTAGCCTTTTGACCTCTAATTATGATTTGAAAGAGAAGCTATTTTTTAAATGACCACATTACTTAAAGGACCTAATTTTTTTTTTCCTGCCTTCTCTCAGTGTCTGTAAAATGCTTAGAGACCCTTTTGGAGAATTATATCTGTATAAGTTTGCATAATTTTTATAAAGAAGTAAAAAAGAATAAAAAGATACCATGTATTTTTAATCAAATTGCCTGGATTCTTCGTTTTACATAACTTGCTGTCTTGGAACATGAAAATACAGGGGAACAGAATGATCAAGAAACTCCCCATTAAAAAAATGCAAATAACCCATTTTTAATTTAAAAGATAAGCTAATTAAAAATAATGGCTGTGGACAGTTCCTGACAAAGCAGTTCAAAAACAAGAACCATGTATTTCATGAGACTTTAGTGTTTTTTAATTAAGATGATTTTTCATTTCCCCTCTTGGCCTGTGATAATAAAAAGCTGCAATTGGAAACCAAGCAGGGTTGGGTTTTTTTCCCATTGAGAAATTTAAAGAAGCAAGCCTGATGTTGACTGATGGGAAGCAAATAAAATCCTAGGCAGTTCCACTCAGCGTTAAAAGCCAGCCACAAATTTTTAATCGGGGAAGTAAAGAGGAAAACTCACAGCTCATCATCCAGCAGTGAAACTGTCCCCTGCCTTTATCTCCCCATTTCAGTGGCACTCACAGCTCTGCCCCTGCCAGAAACTTTTGTTTTGGCTCATCATTTGTTATTTGATCCTCTTGCCTCTCTCCTACATCATCTTCTGACTGCAATTCCTCAGGAACAAAAGAGCTGTCACCAGCTGTGATGCCAACAGTGGTGATTTTTGATCAAAACATGGAAATACAGACAGTTCTAGCTTCTGTTGATGAATACTTCAGGTTATTTCATCCTGTCTTTAGACTGGACCTTCCTAATCTTCCTTAAACCAGTACAGGAGCTGGCAATCTGAGGTTTACTAGAGCAGGGCTAAGAGTGGGAGAGCAAAGGAAGGACAAAGGCACTTTGGCAACCTCAAAATGAAGATTCAAGAAGTAAAAGTAAAAACCTGGCTCTCACTCCTAAATCAAGGAACAAGCAACACTACGTGGGCATGGATTTGGCATTGGAAGAGTGATGGGAAGCCAGGGGATCCTGTCCTGTCCCACTAACACTGCCAGTGTGGCAACAAGGCTTGGCCTGACAGGACACTTTGGTCCTCCCCCAAACCAGGCTGCATCCATTCTCAGAGTGGATATATCAACGTGCCACAGCCTTTCTGCATTACTCTGAAGAAAAAAAAAACCAGTGCAAATAGCCAGCTGAGGTGGATTTGCACCTCTTTTTCTCCAGCAGAGCGCAGTAATCTTGACCCTTGTGTCCCCAGTGCTGTTTTGAAAGACAGCAAGCAGGAAGAGGAGACAGGAGTTACAGCAAACAGACATAAACTTAAGAACAAAATATCCACATGATCCGTGGGAGATTAGAAGAGATACAAGATATTTCTTGGAAATGTTGTCTTAGTGGTCACACTCCTACCACGGGGAGGTCAAGGGGATGAGGGAGCCTGTGTGAGAGGCTGCAGGTCCAATGCTGCTTGTGACCAGGAAAAGGCAGCAGAGCCATCAGGGAACACATGCAGGCACCAAAAAGGCAAACGAGCCCTCAGCTAGCGACTCCACATCCTTCCAGCCTAAGGTATTTCGTTATTCAGTGACAATTTGTCTTTCCTGTGCATCTGTGCAGCCCAATAGCCCTGTTTTACAGCTGTTCAGACAATATTTTATTAACTATAATACCACTTTGAGAAGTCATTGCCTATTTCCAATTCAGACCTACCCAGGACATTGCCCACTTACAGCCACAGTGTAGGAACTCACTGAGTGGGAGAAAATCAGATCACCCATCTGATTGGATTGCCATCCACCCTCCTTGCCCTTCAAAGCACTAATTCATGTCCTTATTCATTTTGGGGTTTATAACCATGGGGTGAGAAAAATCTCCTCATGCATTGGAGAGGTGGGGCTCAGGAGCAATCAGGAGACCTTTGTAGGCTTGTAAAATATGAGACAAACCTTGCAGTGCCCAGGTCACACGTTATGAATAGAGCCCACAGTCATTATGCAATCAAATTTTATAGACTTTAACTGACTCTTTGAAAGCAACCTAAGGCTTTTTAAAATGTGAGGCATCCAAGAAAAAACAATTCTGGAGCATCTGAAGATGCTTGTAATGCTGCTAAGGAATTCATTCAAGTTGTGTTTCTAGCTGCAAAATTTATCAGGTTGAGAGAAATATGTGCCTTCAGTTTTCCAGCAGGATATTTAGTGGCACTCACACTTTTCCAACACTAATAGAGAATCCACAGAAACAGCCTGCTGAAACCATTTCCCCTTCTTGGAACACAAGAAGATCTGACTTATTTAAAGTTTATTTTTACCAATTTAATCTTCAAAACTTCAAAGTTTGTTTTCTGCCGTATTTTTAAAGGCAAAAACTCCAACCTCTACAGGATTACAGCCAAATATGTGCAACATTGAGGTACACCTGGAAGCCATTTAAACCTGAACTTCAAATCTGGCAAGGAGGGGTGTGGAAGACTCCATCCTCCCCCTTCTCACTGTTGACACCCTGTTTCTATTAGGGCAACCTTGAGCCAGAGGTGTTCAAAATAAGAATTCAATCTGCAAACAGACACATTATAAAAAACTCCTCTGCAGTACTGCTCCAGGGTAGGGTCAGAGGCCAATTAGGTCAGGCTGAGATAAAGACAGAAACCTCATAAAGAATCCTGAAGTTCCCAAAGAATGGAAAGAGTTCAGGCATGATTAAGTATGCAGATATTTAACTTTAAAATGCACAGGAATATTTTTCCTTTTCTCGATCATGTTCACTCAAAAATCTTTATTTGAAGTTGAAATAAAATCAATTATTTATTCCTCTACCACGTCATTCTTTTGAAACCTAGGCTCAACTCCATGACTTGTTTGGATTTCTTGTTTGGATATCTTTTGTTTTAAAAACAAACAAAAAGAAATGCTACTATGATTTAGAACTCCTTATTACATACATACAGATATATTTTTCTTTCCCTGGTAAATTGTGACTTGATATAGATATGAGATGCCAGATTGTTGGAAGTAAAACAGAAATTGCACTGTGAACTGCCATACCAGCTGGTAACCACATTTTCTAGAAAATCTGTGGGCAGGCTGTCTTGAGAAAACAGAATGGGAGCTAAAATTGTTGCTATTTTTGTGTGATAAGTAGATAACTGAAAAGGCAAAACACAACAATTTCACTTCAGAAGTGTTAGTTTTCTAACTATTCATATTTTTTTTCTCTTTACATTGGTTTTGCCACGAAATGCTTTGTTCACCCTTTCTAGCTTACATACATAAATCTACAAAATTTGCCTTTCTTATTCCATGTATCTTGTTTCAAGCCAGGCATAGTCCCCCAACACTATGTAGTAAAGAAAAGAAAAGAAGAGATGGCTGCTGAGTTCAAGTTCAGTACTTGCAAGACAGCATCTTTTTTTTGAAATCATACTGCTTTTAACGAGAAGCACCACAGCACTGCTGCCACGTTTGACTAACGTGTGGTTTTTGTATGAACAACTTGTTTCCTTTTTTTAGCATGAAATACTGATTTCTTCATTCACAGAGCAAGCAGCCCTTTGTTTCCTCTTCAAACAGTTGAGTTGTGAATAGAACCCCAAAGGGCTGGCATGGTCCTGCCATGGCATGTGAAAAACTCCACGACTATCTAACCTGCAACTCATGCACAAGGAACTAACCCCAAGCATTTAACTGAGCTGGGAGACCAACCTTGTCACTGAGGGTGAAGAAAACATTTGAAGAAATTTGGAACATCAAACTGGTTGAAGGGCACCACACAATGTCACAGAAGAAAAAAAAGGGTTGGCTGAGCATCCTCTTGGATTCACCCCAGAGCTGTGAACAGTGTCACAACCAGCCCAGCTCGTGGCTTTCCCCCACAGGAGGGTCAGGGGCTTGTCTCCCCCACCCTATGGACAGAGCCTGTCCATCCATCCTCTTCCCCAGGCTCTGATCTCTGCTCTGTGCAGTCCCAGTGCTGCCAGGGGAGCGCCCCCAGAACAGTCAATACAAGGTAAAAACAAGTCTGGGTCTAAGTGTCTGTCTGGCCACTGCTCCCAGGTCACTGCCAGCTAAACAGTGACAGACTTCTGGCACTCGGAGGCAGGTGGGGAGACTGTGATAAACCTTGTTTGTCCAGGTGCAAAGCTAAACTTGGTTTTGCTGTTTTTCTTCAGAAAACAGTGAGGCAGCCCTACAGGCTCTCCCCTCTGCCTGGCTGCAGGGCTTTCCTGGATCATCACCATCCCATCCATCACTGGGAGCTTTGCAGGGTTTAAGCTTGTTGGGAAAGCACCTTTTTCATTTTAAACAACATGAAGAAAAGGCTAAATGAATCCTGTACCTTAAGCCTGGTAACAGGGTAGATTGGCTGGGAGTAATTCTTCCCCAGCAAAGCCAGATGGCTGAATGGGGTGAGAGAGGAATGTTTGCCTTTTAAGCATGATTTCATTATTATTATTCTAACTTGAAGAACTGACTGTTAAAGACACAAGTTTCAGGGCTAAGACCATATGCAGCCACTGCTGGAAGCACTGTGAAGAAGTGATAAAGGATGAACCAGAGCAGAACTCGTTGTAAGGCAAAGAGACAAATCAAGGTTGCAACCGAAATGGTTGTGCCTTGGAAGTGTAAATAAATGTGAAATACAAAGGGATTTCATTCCTGAAGTCTTACAAAGACACTGAAAATTAAGAGAGGGAGAGTGCATTTCCTTTGCTGCTCCACACACACACAGAGATGATCTCTCCTATGAAACTCCATTCATTTTTGTGAATTTTCTCTCTTTGCAGCACATAACCCTGCTGACACATAGCACCTTGTCTGGGCACCCAACACGAGTGCAAACTATTGCAGAGGGAAGTGTTTCCTTCCCATGTGTGCATGAGGAGTACTGGGAACACAGAGCAAGAAGGATTCACAGAGGGGGTGAGGTCTCTCCTAACACCCAAAAAGAGCAAAGCCACCTGTTTTGGTAGGAGGTGAAGCTCACGCTGAGGGCAGGGGAGCAGGGGCCAAATGAGTCGTCATGGATTTCTGCTTCTTGGAGCAGTGCAGTGCAGTTTTTGTATTCCTCCCATCTTTAGTTAGGATTTAGATTTTGAGAAAACTGCTCTTTCTGAGGACAGCTTGGACATTTACGCTGGTTTAGCCAACAAAAGATACTTTAAAAGTAAAATCTTTGAAGGGTGTCAAGAGCAAATCCCCTTGTGTTTAACACTGACCTCTGGAACAAGGAATACTGGAAACAACTGCACTAGATTTATCCAGTGGTCTTAAGGGGCTGAAGAGCATTTAAGCAAGTAACAGGCTCCTGCCTTGACTCCTGCTTTCCCAGGCCTGACATCAGACTAAACCTTTGTCAAAAGCCAGGCAAATATAAACTCACATCCCTTCATCTTTAACTTCATATACTTAATTACACATAGAGTTAGCGAGCTAGTGTGCTTTAGTTAAATTATACTGACAGGCAAAACTCTCTGTAGCATTTAATACAACTGAGCAAATGTTTTACCCCTGAAAGTGCCCTGGGAGGCAGATTAGCTTAACTGAGTTACTTACAATGTGAAAAGCACATGTAGCATGTCACCAAATATATTCTGAGTTGCATAAAAGATGTGCCATGTTCTAACAGCTAAGTCTTAAACTCTTGGAAATTAGAAACACCTGCCCAGTGTGCCTCAATGCTATATTTATTTGTCTGTGAATATTTATAAGCATTTAAACTACTAATGTTGTTGGCATTGTTAAATCTTGATTGTGAAGTTTGTAAATATTCAAAAGAAGCAGATGTTTACTAATCCCATTTACCTTTAAGGGAAAAAAATGTAAAACTGGAACGAAAGCAGATTGTTAAAGTGTTTTCCCAACAGAAACAACCAAAATAAATTACTGCAATCTGAAGACTATAAAGAGGGACTTCAAAGGTCAAAGGATTAAAGACAACCTAAACCATGAAATGCATTTTATTAAATTAATAAAACACACGATTTCGCTAACTTAATTACACGGACAAATTAGCTGGAAAGGAACTTCAGAGCTTTGCCATCCCAGATTAGCGCCGGCTGTGGCCGGGGTGCAGAGCCCTGCCTGGCTCCCAGGGCTCCATCCTGCAGGGATGGAGGGAAGGGAGAGGAGCTGAGCAGCTGCCAGGCTCTGCTCTGCCTTCCAAGAGCCCAGCGCTGCTCCGGGACCCAGCTCTGCAGCAGCCCGTGCCAAGGAGCTGCACTTGGCTCTGCTGAGCAACCAAAACACTGATTCAGTCCTCTCTTCATCTGTTTTAAATCATGCTTTTAAGTGTATTTATGTGATAAAGAATTGAAGCTGTTTCTTTTGGCCATCTAAGTAATTGGGACACTCTCCTTTTCAAATAGATTGACGTTTAAGTACAACAAGCGCATTGAAAAGTGAGTTTTGGCTCGCAGAGCTTTGGATTTGCTTAACTCTTTCAGAGCTTAATAGCAGCTTTTCTCAAAGCCAGGTTTCTCAAGGAAATATAAGACTTGCAGAGATCAATCCTGTTCCCACAGAAGCCAGAGAAAGTTTGATTTAAAGTAACCTCAAAAAGAGCACTGTAGCATGGACTATTTTACTGAAGCAAAGAAACTATTTCTTCACAAAAGACTGCATTATTCCATTTATAAAGAAAGTCCACTCCCAAACCAAGGGACTGAAAAAGCTATCATTTACTCAAAACACATCAGCAGGGATGACTAAATCTAAGGGAAAATGTATGCCTCAGCTGGGGTGGTGACGTCTCAGGAGACAGCAGCAGAGGAAAACGTGACAGTGCCATGTTCTGCAGGATGACTCTCATTGGCTTTTTGAAAGTTCAGACCCACGTTCCCAGTTAATTCACCTGCACAGATCCAGCTGGAAGGAGCACTGCCTCTGCAGCTCCTTCTGCTGTGACATTAAACATGGCAAGGTTATCATGTAATACACCACCACTGAAGAATTGATCCGTGTCCTTGGAGGAGGGGGTGGGGCTCTCCTTCCCAATACTTTATAATTTGCTTGGACAACACTGGAAACAAATCCTTAAAATTTCTCAAGCAGAAAAACTTCACAGTGCTACTCCCAGTACGAGTTCAAATTTATCCTCCTCCATAAGTTCAGTTCTCTACAGATGCGTGTTTTACTGATCTATTTCCCTAATCTCTATTTTAGGGTTTAAGGGTTTAAAATAAATTAAAAAAAAATATTTGAAAAAGCAGCTTTTGCCATTTTAATTTAACATTTGTTCACCAAACCATCACTGTCTTGTGACAGTGAAATAGCATTTCACTTCAATAGCATTGACCCCATGTGCTCACCCATAAGAAAGTTCCCCTCATAATTCACTATGTTTGTGATGAACTGATGCAACATCTCTAAAAACTGAGAACTAGTGCTGCTTCCAATTGAGAGAATGTTTTGAAAGGTTCCCCTGGTTGCTGTTTCAGTCTGCATATAGATCCTCACACAAAACTACACTTTTTTCTCTTTGTCTCTTTCTTTTTTTCCACCCCCCCAAATCACATTCTAATCTGTCATCAGCTTTGGATAGGAAAGAAGATGTCCATGATTCCAATATTTTTAATTTTCAAGGTCATGTAGCCCAAATCATAAAGAAGAAGCTCTCTTGGGTCTGTGCAGCAGCAGCTAAATATGCAGTTAGATCTGGAAACAATTTCAGACTGATTTATTAGGGTTAACCTTACACAGAATTGGGATTTTTTTTTCTCTAAATACAAGGAAAGCAGGAAAAAAAAAAAAAAAAGAAAAGAAAAGAAAAAAAAAGAAAAAATCTTCACTTTTTAGACTGACAGTACAGTAGGTTTTCATTTATGCAGTGTCATATGGCTCAATTTCCCCATGAGGAGTGGTTTGGGTCAATGTGTCCTGAGCTGGGAAGGTTCTTCCAGGGAGGTCACACCAGATCCTCTCTGCCTACAGAGGGGGACCACAGCAGTGTGCCAGGACAAAGGAGGCTCTCCCTTCTCAGCATGACACTGGTGAGCAGATCTCCCTCCCTACAGCTCAACCCCACCTTTATCTGTCCTTCCCAGCCCTGGCTCTGCCTCTGAGCACTCCTGAGGCAGCACAAGCCCAGGGTCACACAGGTACCCACCAAAAGTAGTTTTTGCTGCCCCACACCACAACACATAGCAATACCTACTTTTGCTAATGGTTGCCCTTAAGGCAATGAGAAGACCATATTAATAGTAATTCATGTTGGGATGCTCTGAATCAGCAAGACATAAGAAAATGAAAATAGCAGCAGCTTTGCATCATTACAACTCTACCCCTTGTGGATTTTCTGCTAGTGGCAATATCCCTGAGCTGGCATAGACTAAAATATTCTCCTCTTAATACCATTCTCCCTCTCTTCAACTCCTACACTCAAAGAAAGCTGAGTTTACTAAGTGGCACTACTTTCTTATTTTAATGAATGCATGCAAAGCATATTTATATGAACACCAGAGCTCAGAGGTTTAACAACAAACTTTCTCATTGTAGATCCCACACTCTACTCACTACTTGCACAGTTTGTATTCAAGAGCACCTCATACTACAAGTGCAAGTCAGAACAACAGCAAAACAACAATCCCTGCTTTATACTGTAGTAGTTCTACCAACAATCATCTCACCACATCAGAAGGTTAAATCTTGGGATAGCAGAAACTGCTAAAATACAGAATAGCACCAGTGCTTCACAACTGCAGGACCCTCACTCATTTTGGGGTAATACGTGTGAGAGTTCCTCTGTCAGGCTGGTGAGATGCTTAACCTTGTTTATCTGTGAGTGCAAAACTCCATTCCCCATCCAGCAGAGTCACTCTGACCTCTGTGTGGAACCTCAGTTCTCCCCCTGCAGCATAACAATGCTGCTTTGTGCAGCCTGTGTAAGGCCATGGGAGTCAGGATTTACTGCTCTGGCAATTTAATAATAACCTTCATCCTTTCTGCTTATCCAGTTCAATTCTAAAACAAAATATATAAAATGCCAGAACTTTTTCATTGCTTCTTCTCTCTGTTAACTGATCCTCATTATCACCCACTTTGCAAAGGTTTCTTTAGACTAAAAACACAGGGAGGAAAACTCCAGAAAAAAAGTGCTTGTTCTGCTGACACAAAGTGAAGGATATAGCTTTAAAAGCTTTCACTGAATTGCCTTTTTGTGCACCATGCAAGAAAAACCAGCTATACTTAATATCCTGAGTATTTCTGTGCCCACATTCAAACTACAGAAAGTAAGGGTTACAAACCTCCTAACATCTGAAAAAATATATTAGAATAGAAATTTTCTAACCTTTATTCATTGCAGGTGAAGGCCTGATGGGCATTTAACTGGCATTTACAAATAGCTGGAGCAGTGGCTCTGAACTGTGCAGGCCATAACAGAGAAAAGCTGGTAACTCACAAGGGCAGAGTGAGTATTACAGATCTGTTCCTGAAATGAGCTGAAAACCTAGGATCCAATTAAACCAATAGAAAACACAGCTGCTCTAAACTGTAGGGCCCAAGCTGCAAACCTGAGCACTGAACAAACAATTTTTTTCCCACTATTTTTTCTCCCCTGGGGAGTGAAAGCATTGCCCATGAGCGGCACCCATGGCACGGTGAGCGTGTGCCTTGGCAAGCAGGGCTCAGCCTGGCCACCGTGGCTTCTGGGGGCTTCTGGCAATGACTCCTTTCAGTTTCAGTCCCATGTGGTTTCACACCTCGACCCCACAAGCTCACTTTGAACTCGAGGTTCAAATGAATGAAAAATCACAACAGTCAAAACCATTGCTTGTTGTGGGGGAGCTAAGCCTGACTGCGGAACAGATGGTTTTAAACAAAAAATATAAATTAATCTCATCTTTTCAGTTAAAACTTGCTTATAGCCTGCTATGAAAATGGAGCATTGCTACTCCTGCCTTAGCTTCAATTTGAGAGTCTCTTAATAGTATTCTGTTTTGGTTTTTTTTTTTTTTTTTTGCTGGCTTGGAAGTGTAACCATCAAGTTCCCTATCATGGCTCTTCAAATGGGCTCAGGTAGGACGCACAAATTCAGTAAGATTATTTTTTAGTTACATAAAGCTATAAAAAAGCATCCCTGCTCTGGACTTGCAGGCAAATCTAAATCAACATTATGCTAGGTCAGTCCTTATGTTGCATGTACTCGATATTTCTATCTGTAACAGTGAGACATGGAAAGGAATTACATTTATAAGTAATTAGCCAGTTTAATGAACATCAGTCAAGGGAAGGAACTCAAGTTTAAATTCAAGTCTATGCTTGGCTTCTAATGCCAGAAGAAACAGTGTACATTTGGTTTTCCCAGCAAAGCACACAGGCAATGACTGATAACAGCCATTTATTCTATCTCAGCTTGCTATGCAAGTATTTGCCTAGGACTTAACCCTATTGAATTCCAAGTAGTTTTAGAGTTTTACTGTAGGGAAGTTTTAACCTCTCTCACAGACAGTCCTACTCCATCTCTTAATGCTGCTTTGATAACAGCAGAGCACTGGGCTGCTTGTTTCATGTAGTTCAGAATAACAAAGCACTCCAGCAAGCTGTGAGTGAATGCAGCTCTAACCAGCTCTAACTAGAGCCTGCTATCTTGTCTACTTGTATTTCTGCATCTGATCAACACATTCGGCTTGGGGACTGCATGAAAAAAGATCAGTCACTTGAATATAAAAAATGCCACAGGATATGAAACTAGTCATCTTCAGGCAAAAAATAAAAAATTCTGTTCACAAAATAAACTCCTGAACCAAAAGCCAGGCAGGCAGCTACATCTTTGCTAAACTGTGAAACTATGACTTCTGAAGAATCACAACCTCCTCCTGTATATAGTTGCCATTGGAGAATTTGTTCCAGCTTTTGCATTCAATATACACTTGCCACATATTGATTTTTTTTTTCCTTCAAAGCTAATCTTTTGACTTTCCAACTGCAAAGAAGAAATATTGTCAGACTGATTATGAGGAAGCTCACTAACAGTTCACGCATTTGATGCTCAGGTTATAATGTTGTACAA
The DNA here is from genome assembly GCA_030060385.1 of Muscicapa striata striata. Lineage (NCBI taxonomy): Eukaryota > Metazoa > Chordata > Aves > Passeriformes > Muscicapidae > Muscicapa > Muscicapa striata. Next base: position 3,964,477 of record JAREIS010000073.1, read on the forward strand.
ATCTAATGTCATGAGTCCTGGATCATGTACAAATATAGAAAACAGCATCAAAGATGTAGCTTTTCCCTGGGTATTGGTCTTTCAGCTTGCAGAAGACCTATTCATTTCAAAACATGCTGGAATAACTGACTGGCTGCACTGTAACCCATAAATGCCCTTATATATGAGCCTTTCTATGACATTATTAAATGTCTTGAAACATTTTAAAGTTTTATTACAGCGTTTGACATCAACAAGGCAATTAGTGAGACCTGAGACCGTGTACTGGTCAGACACAACTGACACCAGAAGCACTTTGTAAAAGTCAATGGTTGTCTTGGGTTTACAGGCCAAGGGTAAGTGTATGTCCATAGACACACTTTCTCACTTTTATAACTATAGCTAAGGCTTTAAGGAAGAGCCCACATTCCCCAAATCAGCTTAAATCACTGGTTTCTGATATAAATAAAAACAGGGGGGGAAAATGGAGGCAGAATCATAGAATGGTTTGGTTTGGAATGGACCCTGAAAATCATCTCGCTCCAAACTAGGGATGCCACTCACTAGCTCAGGTCGGACAATAATAGGAGTTTCCCCCAAACTAGCAAAAGACTAATAAACAACAAACATATCACTGTATTTTGATAAGACCTCTTTCCAAAGATACCAAAAAGCAGTTGAAAAGTAACAAATATATCTAAGACTGCCAGGGGCCATGGAGAAGAAAACCATTACTACAACCTCTGTCCAGAGCAGAACAGCAGAGTCCCTGCTGAAGGTACAGATCCCTCACATCCCTGGCTGAAACAGACATTCCAGAGCTGACATCCACAAAAAAGCAGGAGGGAGGATCTCATACACATCTTCTTGTGCATGAGCAGGCAGAAACAGGCATTTCCCAGCCCTTCCAGTGTGTGCAGGAGCTATCTGTAATCAATGCTGCCGCCACACGCAGCTGAGCTGGCTTTTGGTGGATGACATATGTTCCTAATTTGTTTCCTGCATAACCAGAAGGTGTGTTTACTGCTACGAAATCAAGTTAGCATTTACAAAGCATAATTATCTTTTAAAAATGACTTTGCCATAACTTTCAACAAACCCAGAATAGACTGGAAACGAAACAAAGGCTGCTGTAGCTTATTAAAGTTAACATTTTATTGAGCAGGTGGAAACAGAAGTCAGCTGTCTGTTCTTAGTTTCTTTCCTCTCTGACCTCTCCTGGGAAGGGATGTATTCTAACAATTGAGTAACCCATTTATTCCGATATTTTGTTTTTGTTTGTTTTGTTGGTTGTTTTTTTTTTTTTTCTGGTATATTTCTGGTTAAAGGTTTTGATTCATTTTTTAATTTTTATTTTTGATTCTCAATAGTTGAGATCAAAAACAGAAACATGGGTGTCCTACAGGCTATAAAACTGCCCTACTTGGTTTTCTAGCCAAAGTTTATAAAATCAAGCTAAGACTGAAGCATCTCATAACTGCAAGACATTAAATGTGAAATTAAGTGACAGATAAGTAATCTAACAAGACAATCTCCCCTACAAGAGTTTATTCACCTCTGCTTTTCAGAGCCACATCTCCCTATAATTTATGGCATACATATTTTCACAATTTGATGCAACACTTACATTAGTTTAATCAAACACTTTCAGAGTGCTTGGTTCATTACTTGTGTGGCACTATATCAATTGCACTTTACTTACTTCCCTAATCAAAGAGTATCTGAATTCTTTGGACTGGACAAATGGATATAGATTTTACAGGAACCCAACAAACTAAATGCATATGCATTACTTTAACTCTGAAGCATTTATATTCCCTCATAGCTCTGATTTCTAATCCAAATGGCTAAAATTATTCACTGAAAAATCATAGTACAGTAATTTAAAGGGATAATAAACACATAACACAATAAATAGTAGAGTTCTAAGCTCTTTCCATGCCAATAAAGCTGTGATTCAGTCAAGTTCAGCCATGGGTATGGAAGTAAGCCATCCCTAGTCATCAAAATGAAAAAAATCCTATCAAGACTCATTGATTTCAGTGGGATTTAAATACAAGTTTGGGTTCTGGATGGATTAAAGGTAAGCACACTCCTGAACCAGAGCCCAAGGACATACACACTAAATGATGCCAAATCCCCAATGTCACTTCAACTATTTAAAGTTCTTTCAGTGAAATCTTGTCATTTCCCTGTGTACAAATCCTTTGTGTCCATCATCCACAGCAAGGGGTGGCAGATCATGTCATTGCCTCACTTCTGCTCCAGACTTTCCTAGTGCTTTATCTTGTCAATAGCCTATAGTTATATATCACAACATTCATTTTATGTTTTATTACCCTACCCAACTAGCACTATGCTGCAGGATCAGAAAACCTTTACAACTGCCATTAAGTTTGTCTAGACAGAGGTGTTTTTTCCTTAATTATTTTCATTACAGAATATCCTTTCTTTTCCTGTAATGACATCAGTTCACTTTAGAAGGACACTCGTGCACACTGGAGTTGACACATATCACACAAAACTATTGGAGAAATTCTTGCTGACTGAGGCATGTTTACATACAGTTGTAAGACATGAAAACACTCTTCCAAAAACATTATTTTCCCTTTCTTTCCAATATTCTGTGATAACCTCTCGAGTACTGGAGCTAGCTAAGCCAGAGTCTGCTCTGTATCCTAAATCCAAGCTCAGAACTTGCCATGCACCAAACAGGAGACACCAGAAGTGAGACAGGGGTGTTGTCCTTTGAGCCACAAGTCCTTTCCAAACCTGCAGTGTAGGAGAGCTGTGTGACAACATCCATCAGACTAATGTCAAAAGGATTTCCCAAATGGGCTCTGTACAATTGTTTAAGTACTGACTACCCAAATATGAAAAAAATAAACATTTTCAGGACACTTTTGGTTCACATACCCAACTGGTCCTTTTTATGAGGCTCAAATAAGGGGAAAGGTAGCAGAAATTCAAAGTATTTAACCATATATTTTAGCTTCAGAGTATTTTGCACTTTTAACATTTTTTAAAACAGACACAGCTCTGTGTCAGACCTATTTTTCACATACACCAGCAAATATGTTTTTGAAGAAAACACAAGAAACAGGGGGTGGGAGGAGGCTGGGTAGATTTTACCCCAATATTAAATATTAGTGTTAGTTAATGAATTACTGAAAATCAATGTTAAATAAAATACTATTTGTTTTGTAGCTTCAAGTGGCATCTTTTATCTTACTGCTGCAGTTTTATGTGTCATTTAGAAGCTTTATTGTTACAATACCAAAGCTAAAGAGGTTAATTCCTCTTTAACAAGGGGCTCTCCCCCTTTTTCCCTTTCCCCCCTCCCTCTCCTTTTTGGCTCGGCCTAAATTTCTAACACTACCTTATGAAATGTAGTATACAGCTTTTAATTGTGCCCAGAGGCAGTACAACTTCAGAGAGGGTTTGGAGCAACTGGCAGAGGATTTGCAGAACAGCTGTGTTCCGGGAACATGTGCGAGAGCCCCGTCAGCACCTGCGCCCGCGCCCTGCTCCCCGCACGCTCCACATCTGGGATTAATCACCCCTTTTAAAGGAATTAATGCTCTTAACGTTTTTATTTTATTATACCTGTAGGAACATGATGCTATATTAAAATCTGCAGCTTATAAGTAGTATTTTGCTCGAGCCAGAGTTACTGGGGGAAAAACCTCCCTGCGCTTTGCCAAGAATGAATTGTTTTAATATCCCAACATTCAATATTATTTATTATTAAAGTCGAGCGCTGCTTTGGTAAGTAACTGGCTTTCTCAAGCTTTAACCTACTTTTCCCCATTGAACTCTGCCTTACAGTTCCAACACTTGCTGGAAATAAGCCCCTATAGTTCCTCCCCCCATCACCATTTTCTCAGTGTACACTATTCATGTTGGAAGATTAAAACAAAAAGTCCTTTAAAAATGTGATATTATTTAAATGTCATTCAATTTCAACAGCAGTATTTGCTTACAGAGTTCAGACAGCACAGAACTCTATTCATGCATGAGTTATGCCACATTAACCATTTACGATAGATTTTCATGATAATTCTACAGGAGAGGAATCATATTAGATTTGCCCATTTTGTGTAACTTATAATGGAATTCAGCAACATGAGTCCTGCTCATTATAATGGTGGGGACTAGAGAGGAAAGCTGAAAAGAAGAGGAGGGAAATCAGCTCTGGAATTAATTCATCACAACACAGATATTTCCCAAGAGTCAGACACCTGAGTGAACACTTCTGAGGTAAAACCACAAAGACCTGACACTATTGCTGATATTTTGGAGTGCACTAGAATTCAGTTTTAAGAGTGTCTCTGAAATTTATCCCAAAATCTGACAGACCAACCCATAAGCAATAGAAAAATACACTGCCAATACTTTCTGCATTATTCTATAGAGCCAAAAAGACATAATATTAAACCTTGGTTAGAGACATGGTGAGTATGACAGGTTTCTGTCTTGTAATACACCACTCACCCAAGAATTGGAACAGAAATATTTATTCCTCCAAACCCTTGGGTAAACACCATCCCAGATTTCTCAACTTATTTTACTTAATTTCTTTACTTAATTTGAAAACCTAGTCCGAAAATTCAGCAAATAAGTACAGCATCCAAAACTGGTGCCTTTTGCCCTGGCAACAATTTTCCAAGTGATATCTACAACATAGTCCTTTGGTATCTCATAATTCAGTTGCTTAACCTTGTTCTACTGAGCTGGAATTGCTCAGCAGCAAAATGGCTCTGAAGCCAAAGCCATACTGGTCACAGCCACTCTTGGACTAATTTTTCCTGTAATTGTGAGCCTCAGCAGCCTGCTGGTCCCATTTATCTGTGCTGGGTACCTTCCTCCTGGTGCAGACAGACTGCAGCACAAGACTAATTGCATTTTTGGCTTTCTATGCTCAATATCTTTACCACCTTTGCTCAGTTGTTCTTCCAAGCAGATTTTTCTATTTCTGTCATAGTTCACAATATATTTGCAGTGACTGTAGCCTAAAAAACCTAGGTACTTAATGAAATACATTAAATTAAATACCTATTTTGAGAATTAGCGTGCTCTGCCTGAATATTATGCACATTACATATTTTAACAGGGAAGAGGAAAAAGGCAAATCTTCTTGCTCCAGCCCAAGCTGGCAGAGCAGCCTTCCTGACTCACCAAATTTCTCACTCCCCCTCACCTCAGGAACAGCCCCCAGGAAAAATCCACTCAACTGCTCAGGATCCCTCAGCACCTTTTGTTGGGACTTATCCCTTCTTATAGAGGTGTTGAATATATGTTTTTAAATGTAATTGTTATTTTTTATTATCCTAAGATGGTTTTGTTGTGAGGGCATGACAGATGTGTGTTAATTTGTGCCTTAGTTAGCTCCTGTCACCCTGATTTTAATGGAGCTGAACAAGTTCATATGCCACTATCTAACTCACTCAGAAATCATAATCAGGCTGATTTATGCAATGGGCAAATCCACACCTCACACTGAACCTGCAGCACAGGCTCAGCAAAAATGGAAACACACACAGGTATTGCTGCCCACACAGACCAAGCTACTGGAGAGAAAAAAAAAGGAGATTCAATTAAATCAGTAAAGCAAATGCACAGTTGCACAATTTTGGTTTTGCAGCCAAAGGACACTGCTTGTCCTCAGAGGTAATTCCCTCTCTGTTAGCAGGAACTAAAAACTGATGGGCAGAGGTTGGGACTGGCTGAGTATAATTTTAAGTGCTGATGACTGGGGATGGGGACATGGGGTGAACAGAAGCACAAGCAAAGCATTCCTCTTTTCCCCAGATTCTGAGGTATAATGGATAGGTGTGGTTGTTTGATTATTTTTTTTTCCCTTTGCTTTCCTCTCTGCTGTTGGGATGCACAGGGAGGGAGCTGGCCCTGCTCTGAGCAGGAGGGGGATGAGGTGACCTCCAGAGGTCCCCTCCAGTCCAAATTTTTCTATGACTCTAATCCAAACCCTCAAGAGATGCTGAATCTGGCAAAGCCAAACATACCCAGGAAATGTAAAATTAGAACTGATTACCAAGACGTTTGTAAACCAGAAGCCCCTGATGCCATTATATGGTCATCTAATACTTGGACAGAAGCCTTTGCTGCCTGAAAAATGTTGGAATGAAGCAGACTAATTGCAAAACACTATTTGCTACACTGCCAGCTTTTCCCTATGGAAAATAAAATAGCAGAAATCTTGGGAACTGGTAAATTTGCCAAGCTGGAAGTCAGGTTATGAATTTAGAAAACTTTGGGGGTTTTTTTAGATATAAAATTATATAATTAGATGGAAAATTGAGAAGTAATTAGATGGTACATTGCTACATCTCAGAACTCTAGGATCAAATTACACAAGAAGCAATGTTTTCAAAAGTACTACAGTGATGTAGGAGCCTATATCTTGCAACTAAAAATAAGGACCCTGGTCCTCGAGGCATTAAAATAGCCCTGCACTAGGAATTTATGTCAGTGTAACAAAATTGTCTTTAGACATCATTCTTTCGACATATCTCTACAATCAAAAATCCCAGTATGTACAAACATCCTGGGGAAAAATGCTTGGAGAGTTAAGGAACTCCTTAATGTTCTTTTTTTTTTTTTTTTTTTTAATTTTATCATTAGACACTTTATCTCAAGCAAAATGCCACATCTGTAAATTATTGCAGCAGAACAGCCTAATATTTAGTCTAAGTCACTCTTGAAAATAGGTTATTTTTGTGTTTTAAGATATTTTATCAAAGAGCAAGTTGAATGCAAATTGCTTAATAAAATGCTTTTAACAACCCAAGAAGATCCAGAAATACACATATTATTTGTTTCCCTCCAGGGAACACCCAACAGGACCAAGTGAGCTCTACCACACCTAAGTCAAAGATTTTAAAAGGCCAAACCACAATTTTTCCACAAAGTTTCCAGTCTAATCTCCAAGGTGTTTATTACACTTTTTTACTACTTAAAAGTAACAACAATTTTATTAATAGTCCAGCAGTCTCCATTTTCTATTTGGCAGAAGATAGAGTCGCTTGATGGGAAAACACATTTATTCTGGGACTAGTCATGGTCAAATTTACTCAGTGTTAATGAAGAGACTTCTCCAAGCCAGAGGTTTATGGAAAAACAAAAGTTTAAAAAGGCTGGAAAAGACTGACAGGGTGAAGATTTAACTTCTGGTTTAAAATCAGTGGCAGAGCCCCATGCCCTTGGTGTTATTCATTTGTCAACAGCTTTCCAGCAAGTCCTTGATCTCCCAAAATCTCTGTGCCTGCACTGGATGGGGCAGGCACAGCAGCACAGAGAGCAGTGAGCTGTGAGGAGCCTGTGCTCTGCCCTCACTCAGGTGTTTCTCCTGTATCCTAAAGGGAAGAAGCTGATTCATCATCATTTCCCCCTTCTACAATAAATGTTATTTATCCAATCTGATGTATTTGTCAGTGTTTTAGATTCTACTTTGCCTGACCTTGTAATTACAGAAAGTACAGGTGCTGTTTATTTGTGCAGTGCTCATGTTCCTGGATGTCTGATAATGTGTGTGCTCCAGAACCATCTCCCAACTCCATGATTTTCTCACTCTACAAAAATAATTTTACAAACACTCACCCTCTTCATGATTGTCGCAATTTCTGCCAGAGAGAGCCCAGGGCTGGTAAAGTGCCAAGCAGGGCTTAAACACACTCAAGAGCTTCAAAGAGAAATGCACACAATGCTACTGATGTCAGCCTCTCAGTTTAATACATGCTTAAATTCACAGCATTAAAAATAACCAATCAAGGGGTTTTCTTTGCCATCCCCACTCTAAGAGTGAGCCTCAAATCTCTGTTAAAAAAGAACACTATAACTATTGCTTCTGCAGGGTGTTCAGTACCCTCAAACTCTCAATGTGATTTTCATTAGAGGGCAAAATGTTTGGAAAATTGTTATATGAAGTCCATAAATCTGAAGATGAATAATGAAAATGAAACTTCCCATGAAATGCCCCAGCGTTCATTTTATTTAGCATTCTCCATTGGTGAAAATAAATTAAGAATGAACAAGACTTGTTTATGCCTGCCTTACACCATTCTCTGTGTTTTAATAGCAACTGCATATTAATTTATCAGGATCCCATAAATTATAATTAGCCAGGAGGATTAACAACATAAATCCTTGAGTTTAAAACCAACCTGGCCTGCTCTCTCTTCCCTTAGCCCTAAAGTGAAAAAGAGCCATAAAACCCATCACCGCTGTTTGATCCATTAAACTCATGAGACACTCTTATTTCAGCTGAGCTGCTGGAGGTAGAGGCTTTGCAAAATCTGTTTTAAAGTCACAGCAGCCTTCCTGGAAGTGAGAGAGAGCGTGCACAGGAAAGGCCCAGCCTGAACATGGGAGATGAGTCTTGCTCTTTCCACTGCATCACCAGCTGACATCAGGGAGCCTTCTCAGTATGCAGGAAATGGGCAAAAGATCTTACAAGTAAAACAGGTGAGGCAGAGAGGTATCACTTCCTAAGCACACCTTTGCCAAGACAAAAGGAAAATCCAACTGAAGTGGCCACGTTTCACTGGACTGGTGGCAGGAAGGATGTGCTGCGGGTGGAGCAGATGCTCTGGGATCAGGAAGTCCCCCTTTCACTACAGTTTAATATCCTTAAGCATCAGCTGAGGGCAAAACCAGTAACATCCCCACAGAGCTGTAAATCAGCCAGGGCTGTACTGGTACTCATTATCCCAAACAATTAAAGGTGCTCTGGCAGCAATGCACAACCCATTTGTACACGTAATCAGGAACTTCCTCACAAATACCAACTTGAAAACCCACTTCCTTCCCCCTCACTCCTGAAAGATTTGCATGACAGATGTGAAATGCTGCAAGCTGAAACCCATCAGTCCCACCTGACTGCTCAGGTAGTGCTGAGAGAGGCTGGTGCTGCTCAGCTGCAGCTGGGAGAATGAGCCACACCCATGCACAATGTCTCCCAAATAAACATTTTAAATTGAAATATCTGCTAGTTCAATATATTAGGTAAACAACAAAAAAAAAGAAGTTTCTGCCAGGGTTTATTTTTGGTACCAGACTGCTCTGCAAAGGTCAAATGGCCATGTGAGCCACCTGAAAAAAATCTTGAATAGGCATAAAAATTTATATTATATTGCTTAAGGAATTTAGGGGTTTTTGAAGACACCAATCTTTTATTGGCATCATAGCAGTGCTGCACAGAGGGAGCATGGATTATAGAACAGAGCCAAAGCCACATGGCTGCACCTACAGCACACACAGGAGCTGTGCTCCTGTCCAAAGAGCCTGCAGCCATCAGGTCACCCCTGTGGTGTGAAAAGCACATTTCAAAACCAGGAAAGCAGTGTTGTCAAAGGCAGAAAAATACTGAATACAAGCTACACCTGAGGGTGATGAGGCCCTGGCCCAGAGAAGCTGTGGATGCCCAAATGCTGGGAGTGTTGAGATCCAGACTGGATGGGGCTCTGGTCCAGTGGACGGTGTCCCTGCCCATGGCAGAGGGATGGAACAAGGTCATCTTCAAGGTTCCTTCTGACCCAAACCATTCAATGAGCTGAAACAGAAAAGCCCCACAAGAGGAACTCTCATTTTGCTCCCCTCTGCCTGAGCAAGAGCATTACAAAAAGGGTTTTCTTGCACTGTCACCAGACAAGAGGGCATCTCCTGATGCATCCACAATCTGCTGCCCTTCCTAATCCCAGGAACCTGTAAAGGACACTTATGTGGGGTCTAGGCTTGGGCTGGCCAGATTCCCAGATATTCAGTGGAAATGGCCCTTCTCCCTGCCTGACAGCAGGAGCTGATGTCCACCACACTTTTCTTCTGGCCTCGGAAACCAACAGAAAAAAAAGAATCACTGAGTGAGCAGAGAGGAATCACACCTATGACAGTCCATGTCTCTGAGGAGTGGGTTTAGGGACAGCTAAGGTGGTGAGCCTCAAAGCAGAGCCTGGCTGTGCTCAGCAGCCCTGATGGGAACAGGTTACCCCACAGGCTTTACTCTGTTCACACCACACAGATCTCCCAAGCTGCGGAAAACCCGTGACCCGAACCTGCAGAACAAATCCCTCACAATACCGTTGACTGAGACTATTTTTTCCTCCTCATGATTAATGTTTCAGGGTCTGACAAAATACAGGGGCAGCATTTTTTGAGCTTGATATCAGTTATCCAGGGAAAAGCTGCAGCAGGCACACACGCAGCAGGAGCAGATAAGGGGGCTCAGATCAGCGTGTGATATACCTGCGTGCACCAGATGAGCTGAACATGACTTGGAGTACTTCTGCTCACTTCACACAGCTGATATTTATCACAGCTCCTTTCAAATGCTTATCTCCATCCTTTGGAGTTCACTTATAGCATGAACAAGGTGAACTCCCAGGTGGAATGAGGGCCCAGATGTGTGAGGGGAGGTTTCCATTCAGTAAAACCAGGATATCACCTGGTTGAGAGAGATAGGGGATACACAGCTCAGCAAAATGTTTTTCTGCAGAACTCTTATATGTGCAAGTAGTATAAATGCACTTAGTATGAGATACATAAACACAGGAAAACAACAAACCTTTTCTTTATGCATACACACATTACATATATATATATATATATATGCATATATATCTCTTTATATATATATACACATATATATACATGCAGTGACACACAAAACCCTGCCTGACTCCTCAATTTGCCTTTAAAGGCAGAGCAAAATAGCTTTCATTTTTCCTATTCCTCCTTCCTTCTCAGTAAGAGAAATTATACCTACCAATTTAGACAGCTATGCTTAGTTGTCCTTACTAAGCACCAAAGAGAATGATTTGACTAAGATTATGCAGCCAAGAGGTTATGCATCCCTCTTAATCAAAAGAAAACACAGCTGGAATATAAAGTATTTGTCCCCTTGTATTTAAGGTGGGGGTAGGAAATTGGGTTGTATAAAAGAAGAGAAAGAAATGTTGTTAGGCATAAATGCAAACAGCTTTGCAAATAGAGGATGGAAATAAGCATCTTCTTAAAATTAAAAAAAAAATCACTGCAGCATATTGTAAAGGAAGCTCCTGTATTCATTCCATGAGGGAATAGGAAAGTGCACTCTCTGTACAAGGCTGCAGAAGACAGAAAGCTCTGTAAGCCCATCCCAACTCCCTTAATTATTTTAATTGCAGCAGTGTGATGCCAAGGTGCTGAATTACCCCCTCAGGCTCTGGCTGCTTAGCCAGGAGGTACTGAATTAAACTGTCAGAACATGCAGAAAAATTGCAATGGTGCCTGTCAACGGTATTTGTTAAGAGACACGGGTGAGGCCAGTGACTTGTATAGAAAAAGAGCTGCCAATGCAAAGTCGTCAAAGCACAGCACTGGAACTAATGGGGTATTCAGAGGTCTTGTTCTACTTCATTGGTTAAAGCCAACAAAACTCCTGTAATATTTGGGGCGGTTTGCTATTTATGGCTATGGTAATAAAGGCCAGTTAAAGCTGCAAAGACAGCCACAGTTAGTGGTCCCCACTGCTTCAGTTCTAAATGGCTGAGGGGGCACTATTCCATCTCAAGCTTTGCTTTTAAAAGAGATGAAAAAATATAAAAAGAATTAGGTATTTAAAAATATGAAAAATTAAATGCAGAGTGGGCCACAGTTTTACAATACACTGTTCTAGTTAAAAATAACTACATTTTGGATGCCTTACCCAGATGATTTTGAATTCAGTTATGTCTTAGCTGCAAAGGACTGGCATACAGCTGGCAGTGTGGCCCTGGTTTAGCATCCTCCCTTCTTGACACGTGGCAGTTTCTTTCCAGAGACACTTACCAAAGCCCAAGGTGTGTTTGATACCAAAATCTACTTTGTAACTTCTAAACCCACGCAAGTGCAGATAGCGATCAAAGCCATCTGAAGAAGTCCTATTTGCTGTGGCTCTGCACGGCTCCCTTGCAGCTATTTTTAGGAGTAAAATCCTGTACTTGTGAAATTGAAAGGCAGATAACAATGGCTGGAGCCAGGCGTGGGCAGGTGCCATGCAAACACCCCGCAGCCCAACTCTCTGCCTTGTTCTGTCCCCCACGACGTTTTGGTTCTCTCTGGGGAGGATAAAGCCAGCTGGATTTTGGGATGGGAGCTGGCTCCTGCAGAGGGGCACTCAGAGCTGTAAGTCAGGTGAAAGTGATAAATGGTTTCTGCTTGGTAGGCTGGCTAAAGGCTGAGTACACTGGTCCGTGGGATTTTTAGAAACTCAGCTTCTCAGCCCTTCCATCCTTGAGATGAGCACAGCCCTTCAAGAGGCTGCAGAGCAGCAGAAAAGGAGAATCTTTTTGTGTTTGCCAAAGACACCTTTTCAGCATAGCAGGGATGTGGGGATAGAGAAAATTAGCATTTTTTCACTGTAGATGCTTGTCCCTGTCCCTGACCATTCCAACAGCTCTCTGCCCAGACAGAGCTGCATCCCAGTTTTCCACAGTCTAAAGAGCTTTGAGAAGGTCTGCATGTCCCAGCTAGCTTCTCTGCTGGGGTATCTCCCAGCTCAGTGTGCTTACTGGGATTCTTTTTAAGAGGTCTCCAATGCCATAATCCTATATTCACTTAATGTGGTTTTCACTAAGAAGACAAGTTCAAGAGAGGTTAATGATCCATTAATGTACATTTTAACTAGTTAATTTACATATGGAATAGCCTGTATTTATTTTATTAAAACCAGGTCACTATATTCAGTTGACTGAATTATGTGAGATATCACATGGATTACACTAGAATTGTTCAGTAATTAATTTTTCCCATACAGGATATGTAGTTATTACCTATATTTCTAAAACAATTTAAACTGTGAATGCTCTCTTAAAGAAACTGAAACCTTTGCTGCTCTAACAGTTTTACAACTGCAATGCTCTCTGAGTTAAAGGGCTCATTTCTGCACTTCCTTTGGGATAAAATCCATACTACTCAAGGTACAGAACACAGCACACAGCCTGCAGGAGTTATGGTTCAGGCCAGGTCACAAATGCTGTTTCTAAGCTGTGTTTGTAACTAAATAGTGTTGGCCATGCAAAGATGCACAGTCATGAACTCTTCTTACCTTCTTGCCATCTGGGAATTAAAGGACAATCTTCATTAACTTTAATTAAAGAAGTTGGTTCCTTTCAGATGAGATGACAATCCAAGTGTACATTGAGCAGCTCAACCCACGTATTCCCCCCAGCATTACCCATGGCTCTGCTCCTTTGGCCCACAAATTTAACAACTTCTGTCACACACACAAAGGAGAAGGTGGATGATGACTCCATGGCTCTGAAAACCACACTCCACCTCCATCTCTCCAACTCAGCAGCTTCACCAGAGTCAACCATTAAATCACTTTGATATTCTTGGCATGCAGTTCACCACAATTCCATAGCCTATCACTAACCAGGATATCTGAAGAGTATGAGATACACGAAATATTAGATATGGGAGCTGCACCTCAGCTGTCATGATCTCAATCACACAGCCAGTTCTGGAGAGCCCAATCACTCTCCATTTATCAGAGCACAAGTCTGAACAGGTTTTATTCTCCTGCACTGAGGACGACTGACACAATGGGCATTTACAAATGGCTAAAATGCCCAAAGTTTCTAAATGGCAAACCATCCCTTAATTACTTCATACTCAGAAAATGCCTTAGAATAGATTTAAACACTTCTGAGCAAGTTTTCAGCATTAGCACTGTTCCTTTCTTGTTGGGATAGTGGTGGCACATTGTGAAATGCCTCTTCCATGTTCCTTGCCAACATCAAAACCTCTTCACGCTGCATTTTTGAATGTCATGTTCACAAGAACACGAGAGGATTTCTGGTTCTCAGTGGGAGAGTGTTATGTTTTTCCAAGTGCAAACAAAGGGTATTAAAACACCCGTAGTGCTCATTATACCACTGCAACCCACCAGAAACAAAAGTATGGATTTGATTTTCCACCACATAATGACTATATCGTGCACAGAACTGGATGAACTATTTTATTACTTAGGAAAAGTACTAATTGCTGGGCCCTTCTGCCTTTGGGTGCAGTGGCACATGCAGAGAAAGACCAGCTTTAGGGCCAGATACAAAACAGATCTGTCATAAAGGATCACCACCGTTATTCCACCAAATCTACCATTAGCTCAGCATTAGCCACAAAGAGTAAAGCAACAACAAGCATCAAGAATTCAGATATTGTTCTGCAAGAATAGAAGAAAAATAGTATTAACATTTCTTGGAATTCAATTAGTCTGAAGCCTTGTTTTCAGTGCCAAATGAGGTGCATTTTCTACGGAGTGAGATTTGTTTTCCAGAGTAAAGAGGGCATTGTCTCTGATAGGATTAGAAATCAAAATAGCTGAGTTGGATTAGCTACCTAACGATTAACAAAATGAACAGTTTTGGGTTTTTTTTGTGCTGAAGACGTGGAAATGTGGAGTGAAGGAGACTTCCTGGCCCATCAAGTCTCATATCCGTGTTATTGAAGACACCACATCATATAACCCTTTTCACAAACGTATCAATCTTATCATAATCTGGAGTAATTTCTACAATGATATTTTCAGCATGATAGCATCAGCCATGTGGACAGAAAAAACAGCAAAATTTCCTTGATGCAAATTCTGTTTCATATGAAATTTGCAGTCATCGTACTACAGGATTTCTGGGAAGAAATATCTTTGTTTCCTTCTGAAACAATGTTTAAAGATTAGAAAGCCTTATTTTTGTCAATGACATACCAAAACATTCAAAACATTGTAGAGAACTGAACAACTACATAAAACCCCTCTCTGAACTGCTAATTTAGCTTCATTTTATCAATTAAAAAAAAAAATATTGCATTGAATGTGAACTTAATTGTTCTGGATGGCCTTACTGGGAGGCTGATGTGGCACTGAAGCCCTCTTCCTCCTTCAACACTGCTGCTTCTCAAACCAATACTGAAGCTGAACAATCTTTTGTCTGAAAATCAAATTAGCACTTTCCTAAGGGTAGTGTAAGGCATTTGCATGAGTGTGAAAACTCAATCAAAAGTAAAGTTTGAGTGCTGGGCATTTATATCCTGGGCTTGGCAGAATAAAGCAGCATTAAGTTTCTCACTAAGACTCAGATTTGTGAAGATATTTAGATGCAGATAAGGCGCTTAGTGGTGCATTCAAAAAAGCCGAGGACTTTTCTGTGCTGATAATTCATTCTAATACACATTTCATTTACAAGTCAGCAGTCCAATGTTGTGGTAGAAGTGATGTGGTACAAAAAAAAAAAAAAACACAAGGAAAAACAATAACTGAGGATAGAAATCTGGGCATAACGAAGGCAACAGTGATGGTCCCAGTGGCTTTAATCCATACAAATCCACACAAATTCCTCTTGCTCAGACTTCTGAAGATTTCTTTTGCTAAAAGCAGAAAGCAATAGAAGAATTATTATATTTAATGACGTGCCACAGGACAGCTGTGTTTAGAAAAAAGTCCCAGGCTGATTTTCCTTCCCTCAGTTCTGTCTTCCAGCACTGAACCTATTGAAAAATGAACCTAAAAATTGATTTGAGGAGTTCTCTTTCTCCTCTGAAGTTTGATTCAAATTTACAGTCTTCATGTATTTCAGGCTGATTCGGTGAGACCATGGCATGTCTCAGCTCTGAAGCTGCTTCTTGCAGATTGCAGCTGTAGGGAGAAATACGTCTACATATGAAGCAAAGTGATGGAGTGAATTAAACTCCAAACACAGCCTCCAGCTAATTTTTTAATAATCTGAGTGCAAAACAGGGCCTTGAGGGTAGGCAGAGCTTTTCAGTAAACCAATCAGAACTGGATTTTATTTAAACAACAGTAAAGTCAGTCCCAGAGAGCTCAGACACTTGTACACAAAGCAGCCGTGTCTCACTGAGAGCCTGTACAGTAGCTCAGCATCTCAATTTCAATCACAGTTCATTCCCTGCTGGTAGTTTTTGTCTGCAAACAAGCTGAATGTGAGCTGACAAGGGCCCCCAGAGCAAATAATACGAGCACTGGAGGAAGAAACTCACAGGGACTTGATGCTGACAGTTGTGCAGCCAATTCAAAAAGATTGCACAAGAACCCAGAGCTGCACACAGAGCACCAACAAACTGAGAGCCTGACCTGAGGGGTTCCACCTGCTGATCCACAGCTCACCTGGCAGAGAGGGTGTGTCACACAGCACAGGCAGGGCACTTCTGCCAGCTTTTCTCAGTGAAGTTCTGCTCAGTCAAGGGGCTGGGCTGATGTGGACATGTCCAGCCTGCCTGCTCTGTAGGTCTGCACTGGATCTGTAGAGGATGTGCCCACAAAGACTGTAAATCTGAATTCTTTCCAGTTATTTTACAGTAGGGTTTCTTCCAAAGATGCTGGTTTCCCCTCAGGGATACCAGGATGTTTTTATTCTCCACACCTCTTACCCACATTTCCTTACACAGAAGTGGCCACAGGTGGGAAAAAATTTCCAGAAGGGACCAATATCATGATGCTACATCACACCAAGCAATGAAATCTGTCCTCCCTTTCCAGGAAATCTAGGATGGACACGTACCAAGCTAAAAGAGGTGCTGAAAAAAGGTGTTCATGGTAGTATTTGATGTGCTAATTGTACTCATGAGTTGAACACACACATCTCAGCACAGCTTTAGAATGAGCATCATTATGTTTGTAAAACACTTTGAGACAAAACCTGCTCAATAAATAGAAGCCACCAAAATGACCAACTAGCTGTTAACCAGCTGTTAAAACAGACCCACCTAAATTGCTTGAGGAGGAGAGGATTGATATTATTTCTTTGGAATCTCCAGTTTTCAATATCGTTACCAGCTTTGAAGAGGCTTTAAATATGATCATATTCACTGGTAATGGCATCTCTCCCTTACAGAGGGAATGTGGACACTAACTGGAATATAACAGCTAGGGATTTACTTGAGGGGAAAAAAAAAACTATAGTGGGCTTTTTTTAGAGAAAATAATAATCACTTTATCTACAGATAAATCCAAAAAAATAATTTGTGACCTTCAGATCCATTTATTGGACTACTTCTCATTATTGGATTTTTAATATGAGAAAAATAATAACAGGTTAGACAACAGCCTGTTGTTTTAGAGTTCATTTCTTGTAAGAGGTCTGATTTTAAAGAGTGTAGACAAAAGCAGAATATAGATGTTCCTCTCATTTTCACTGAAGGACATGTGACATATAGACACTGTCCTTACAGATAAACCTTTCTTTACTTTATGTCATTTTAAATACACTTCTGCAGCCAGCAGCCCTAGCAGAGGAAAGGAATACAAGGCTTCATTCTGCACTTATTCTGTACCTGCCACAGGAGCTCAAAAATCAGTGTTCAGATGCTGCCCTTGGAGATGAGCTAATATCCTCTCTACTTTGCCTCATTCAGCCAAACAAGAGTTTATAAAACAACAACATTTTGTGAGATTTCCAGTAACATTAATTGTTGGTCACAAAACTTCAAAGAGAACCAGATATTTATAGCTCAATTCATGTTTCTCTTTTTTTTCCACACACTTTTACCACAACACTTTCCAGCCCGGTTCCCATGAGCACACTGCAAACAGAGCTGTACCCGCTTCCTGCTGTGACAGCCTCCTTAACCACTTCACTCCTGGTGCTTCTGCTGCTTTTTAATTTTTTTTTTTTTTTTTTTTTTTCCAGTGTTCATGTCCTTTCATTGTTTTCCCCAGTGTGTCACACTTGCTTTTTCCCACATTGCTTTATCATTCATCTCTGCTGTCTTCAGCCACCCTCACAATCACTGAAATGGTATGGGAAATGAACTGTATATACAAAAATATATAGACATATACAAACACACATCCCTGTGTGTATATATAGATCTATAGACACAAACTACACTGGGAAAACTTTTATTCAAAGGGAAAAAAAAAATCCCTTTCAGTAGAAAAATTTCTTGCTAAATGAACTCATTTTTATAAACATGAGATTTATAAAGAAGAGAGAAGAGCAAAGTGGAACGTTTTCAGATACATATATTAAATATTCCTCTATTCCTCTGAAGAACTGATATTCATAACCACTTATTTATTACAATGTAATCAGCATATTGATTATATTAAGCAATCCCTGTAAATCTCTATAAGCTGAGGTTAACAATGGCTTTTCAAATGCCATTAACCATCACCTTGCAGCTTTCTCTCTATTATGTACCATAAAGTTAATCATGTGCAAGACAGTTTTTCCAAGAGAAAAATCTGCTATACAGTGCAATGATCACCTTGGTATTTTCCTAGAACAAAGAAAAGGTCTTTCTTAAATAGGAAAAAGTCTATGCCATCAAAGAATGAGTGCTGGGCAAGATAATCATGGGTTTCCTGCAAAATTTCTCAGGTTATCGCATTAGAGCCCAAATTCTTCAGACCTTTCTTTCAGCATTAAAATCCCTGTGCCTGTTATCATGAAATTGGCCAAGAGTTGTGATTCTGTGGCATGTAAGAGGCACTGGTGTGAGGCAGGTGCTGAATGAATGAAGGGCAGAGCCCTTCCACCTTTCTCTAGAGCTGCTGCCTCAAAGCAAGGTGGTCTTGGACAGGATCAGAAGGTTTCAACATTTGGAAACCAAATCTTAGTTTCACCAAGGTGTGTCTGTGCTATGCTCAGGCAGAAGCCAAGTGTGGAGGTCTCAGCACCCACAGGGGTTAATTCCTTACCCGATAATTTCAATTTTCATTTCATTTCCAATAATTTCTCCCACAAGAGGAAATGAGATACAGTGAGATATGCCACTGGCACGTGCAGGAGGAGGAGGCTGCCTATGTAAATGTAAAGATAGATCCATAAATCACCCCATGTAAAGTCACTGGCCATACCTTATACAGCAGTAACTCCTACAGGAGATCATTAACAGAGGCAAATCCTGCATTACATACAGCATAACACTGGTGTCATACTGAAAGAAATTCAGCCTGCCCATAACATATTTTTTCATTTGCTTACCAAATCAATATTTATCTCCATCTGTGGTAAATTAAACAAATTTATTTAACATGGAAAAGTAACCATGTAGCATGAAACAGGAACCTAATATTAAGTCTGCATATGATATTCAGGAGTTCAAGCCCTGCAAAGCATTTCATAGGGAAAGCACTCAGAAAAACATTTCAATTGATCTTTCCTTCCCCCTCCAAGTTCTTTTGGCAAGTGATTTGAAACATAGGTGCCAAATCAGGGTAGCTCTAAGGTTCCTATTACTATTTGGCACACTGAGGAGCCAGTGATTTAAGACAATATGAGATGTCCATTAGCTGTAACAATGAATTCAAATGCTTAGAAACCAGGCTATAAATTTACCCTTTTGGAAAGATTAACCACTGTTTGCCTAAAGTTAGAAACTCCACCTTTGAGGGGAAATTGCAGCCCTGCTGCTAGTTCCTGCCCAGCCAAAAGCAGCCCAGGAGCTGCATCCCCCAGGAGCAGCCAGCACAGGGAGCACAGACAAAAAAAGCAATTGGGAAATTCAGCCTTTGGACCCCAGCAATCCCAGAGGATTAACTGAGTGCAGAGAGAGGTCTGGTGCCTCTCAGGTGCCCCAACTCCCTCCTGTACCTCTGGGGCCACCCTGTCAGGAGACCTACCCAAGAATACAAATTATTACAGCAGAAAATCTCCAGTAAGTTCCCTTTCCCATCACAAAAAAAAAAAAAAAAAAAAAAAAAAAGTACTCCAGAACTTATGTCTTTCTAGTCTCAGGTGAAATGAGGCTTTTAATTCTGATTTTTGCTGAACTTGTGCACAAAGAACCTCTATGCCACAGGAAATGGCAAAATGAAGCTGCTCTGTACCTACATTATCCAGGATGCCTGAAGCCCAGCAATCCAGGATGCTGGACACTGGGCAAATGTTATTGCTTACAGCTGAGGAGTGGTGTGGTGCTGTGCCATGTGCTAGAGATGGCAGGTAGGAAGTGAGAGACAGGGATGGATAAACAGAACACTGGGTAAAAAAAGCCAGTATTTTGTGTTCCTGATGTACCTAGATTAACAATATGTCATTCACTTACCCACTGGACAGCTACACCATAGACCACAGCAAAAACTAGCAAGGAGTATCAATTTATTGCCTCCATTCGAATTTTGCAGCAGGTTTTGGCAAGCAGCTAAAGCTGCTAATATAGCACTTACTGTGTTGATGGCCCTAAAGTCATTTGTAATACCATAAAACAAATTTGTATGATGTCCACAAATCAATTGCTCCATTTAGATGTTATTTCTTACACAAACAAGTAACTGTGGTCTTGGCAAAGAGATATGTCAGACCTAAAATGGAAGAAAAAATAATAAGGAGAAAAGGAAAGGATAGAATTGCCTCAGCAGCAGTCTCTCATCCTCTCTCCATCATCCCACAAATTTCTTTTCCCAATGTCACTGAAAGTATGTTCAAAAGGAGTTTTGAAAGTGCAGTTCTGCTGGGTGGTGCAGTCAGGTCTGTGGATGTCATCAGCCTTGAGATATAGTTGTTGGCAACTGCAGCAAATGCCAACACAGAGTAGAAAATGAAACAGAATTGCTCAGCCATGGAAAAAGAAGAAACCCTCAGCACAAGGCCAAGAACACACAACCACTTCCTCTGAGAAGCTTCTACTCTCCTGCTTATGTTAGAACTAATGTTTGGGGCACCCTTACCTCAATAGCCACGCTCACAGAAAATCTTTGAAGGCTTCAGAGAAAATTTTTAAAAAAGAAAAAGAAAAAAGAAAAATATAACTTTAAATGAAATCAGCTAAAAACATTCTTCTGGAGGCAAGAATGGCTTTGCTGTCAATGCTCAGTTTCTACATTCTTATTGCAGTGTATAAATACAGAGGCTTAACCTCCTGATTTGCAAACACGAAGGAAAGGTGCTGGTACAGATTAGGGGTGGGTAAAAACACAACTCCCCTGCCCCACACAGACACTGTGAAAACTCAGGAGTGCACTGCTCATTGTTTCAATTGGAATGTTATTTGTCAAGCCATAAAGAAAAATGAGGGTGCAGGATTTCCAGGGCTGGAGAACAATGACATAACATCTTTCTACATCCACGTTTTACAGTCCCTCCCTGTGCTTCTCTCATGTTCTCCCACCACAAAGCAGCTCACAAATGATGATGTTGTAAATGTGGTGTTTTATAACAGTGAGTGGTTAACCAATGTAAATCCCACAGAGAGAGCAAGGGTGGGCTCCTGGGGTGGGGCTTATTTAGGGGTTAGTGCTTCTTTCTATGAAAATGAAAATGCAAATCAAAAGCAACTGAAACCCACTCGATTTCTGTATGGAAGAGATTTAATGGCAGTCCACACAAAAAAATGGAAGTAAACATTGGTGATGTATATACAAAAGAACAGCAAGACCTCTCAGTGTGGGTGATCAAATAACAACAGTCCTATTGGCAATATTCTACTGCACTTCCAAAACTTATCCACTAAGAAGTTTTATATTGCTACACTTAAAGAAGAAAAAAAGACATAATGTGCAATTATCACAATTTTAAATAAATGTATATGGCAAGCAGCAGCTATCCAACACATTGCACAGAAACTTTGAAAAAAAACAAACCCCAAAGACCAAATGCTGATGCATTTTCCTTCAACAATGACTGTGGTTTTCACAGGGACACTGAGTAAAGAGGCATCAAGTAGTGTTTTTATTGAAGTCAAGCATAACCTTTAAGTTCTGAGCAGTATCTCCAATCAGCATTGAATTATTTGGGGGAACTCTAAGCTATGCATTTTTTTTTTCCTTTTAATTAATTTCTCAGCTGAAAGAGTTTGAAAATCTGATTAAACTTCTTGATCAGACTTGTTCATGCCATGGTAACAAAAAAAAAAAAGGGCATCTAAATTCCTTTGCACAAGAGTGGTGTGATGGTAGTACCTGCAGAGCTCTCAGGCACTTCCACACAATAAAGGGTTGGTGGAAAACAAGTGAGAAAACAGGGTCAAAAACTGCTCCAAACAGCCAGAAATAGGAATAAAATGAAAACAAATAGTTGAATAAAAAAAATAAGAGATTTGGTCACATAAATGGATGGTTAAAACCCAGAGACAGCTGAGGGCAGACTGCAGCCCCATGGCATTGAGACTCCTTCTTCCTGCTGGGGGGTTGGAAAATAATGATTGAGAAAATTGCAAATCTTGGGACAAAGAGGAGTGGGCTGCTGGCTCAAGCTGGGAGGAGAGCTGGGGTCAGTCCTGCCCCATCCCATCAACACAGGGGGCTCAGGCCACTGTGGGGCAGGACAGGGATGGGGATGGGCAGGGAATGGGATTTGGGGAGGAGGGCCAGGAGAGAGATGGGAATGGATTTGGAATGGGATTTGGGGAGGAGGGACAGGACAGGGATGGGGATGGGCAGGGAATGGGATTTGGGGAGGAGGGACAGGACAGAGATGGGAATGGATTTGGAATGGGATTTGGGGAGGAGGGCCAGGAGAGAGATGGGAATGGATTTGGAATGGGATTTGGGGAGGAGGGAGAGGACAAGGCCCTGGTGAGCATGGCTATCCCTAAGTGCTGGCACAGGGAGAGGGTGGACCCTGAACTAGGAAGCTTTTTAGCTCCTAAATGGAAAGTTTTACACTTTATTAAAACTACTTTTCCAGTTATCTAAAAGCATTAACACGATTGTTAAAATTCACAGCTTCCAGTTACTAAAGCAATGTGATTGTTTTATCTGGATTTCTATTATATGAATAAAATGTAACACTGTCTGGATAAAATGGCCCCAGAGTTTCATTAAAAAATAACAGCCTAATTCCCTAATATGAAGTTATTTTAAGTGTTTTATTAATATTGTCTTCTAAATGCACATAAGTGTGATCCCCCTTTAAGTGCAGTATCTTTAGGGCTAGTTGTAATTGTATTTTCCTTATCAGTTGCTTGTGCCTGCATTTCAAATATTCATTGCTTACTTCAGGCACTTCACTCAGACAAGAAAGAGTGCAGTGAAAAACTATTTAATTTGGACACTATTTGAATATCAAACTTTTTCAGTCCTTAATGCAATAGCTCTTGTCCCTATTAAGAATCTCAAAGTACCACTAACAAAATTCCTTGGGTGCCTATTTATCCTGCCATAAGTTTCATCTGTTAAAACAAAACTATAAATAAAATTCAATGTGAAACAAGAAAAGCCTGACACATGGAATGAAATCTTCATCCCAATCAAGTCCATAGCAAATTAAATTGTGTGTTAAAGCCATGACTTGTCCCATCTAACTTTAGCATCTGTCAGGAATGCAGGTTTCACACCCTGCATATGTGTGAGGCCTTCAGTAGAAAAAGGAAAGAGACACCTCTGGTGGGAAATTCTCATTTTATTGGGTGCTGGCAGCACTTTCCCTTGGCTAGAGGGTGCCAAGAAGCCCAGCTCATACCTGAGGTATGTTATTACCTAATATTGAAATGGAGGTATTCACTGTGCTGGAGCACATCAGTTAAAGCAGAGAATCCCACTTCTTTCATTTAACTTGTTTTAAAGGAGAAAATGGTACATTTTTTTGAGGAGCAATAAGCGGCTCAAGGAATTCCTGATATGCCTTTATCAATAACAAGGAAGGGAGAGAGCCAAGAAAAAAAATTACAGAGGCAAACAGTTTTTTCTTGGTGCTGGGAACAGAGCAGACAGCAGCACAATCTGCACATCTTCACTGTTTCCAAGCCTGGTCACAGGCATCACATTACATGATGTCTTTGAACTTGTCTTTGCAGGGTCACACATATACAGCTGGGAAACCACAGGAGGGTGTTGTGATAATTTTACAGCAAAATTATAAAATGGAGATGTGTGGCGAACATAATTTTTCTATCACTATCCAAATGCAGCTATAATCAAACATTAATTTTCCCCAGTGACTCCTCTGTGAGCCCTGTATTCCTGGAAAACTTTGTCCTTTTTATTGGAAACACAGTGGGTTGAAGTATCAGAGATTTTCTAAATACTCCTTTGTAAGATTTGTAAGCTTTTCTGCATCTTGGTATTGTTTTAAATCACCTGAACAGAGATGTTGGGCTAAAAAGGGTTTTAAACCAAACTTTATTCTATGAAGTTTAAGCCTTGGCCTTGTATAGTAAATTGATTGATTATTGCTGAGTAGTGTTTTCCCTTTCAGGAGAGAATCCCAAAATCAAATTTATCAGGAGAAGGTGGGAAAAGCACAGCTCAGCATTCAGGCAATCCACTGCTGTCACTTCTCCCAGGGCACAGGCTCCTGCCAGCAGCATCCTTTGCTCTGGGTGCCACAGCACAGCCATGGTCACCTCCCCAGACTACCTGGAGCTCCCCAGGTAAATCCATAAACTGAGGCTGACTGCCTGATTAGGGCAGGTTGTAGCATGAACAGTATGGACAAAGCTAAAAATGTGGTTTAAGAGGAACATAACAAAAAAATATTTCATGGCACCTCCCACCTGTGCAGAAGCTGTTGTTATTCCATTGGCTGTATCCCACAGTCAGCACTTTGCAACCTAAGGGACTCCCCAGCATCACCCAGCCTCAATAATTTCCTTTTAATCCTTCCTTTGAAATGACACACATTATTGACACTTCTCTTTCTAATGGTTTGCAGCATTTTCTAACAACTTTACAAACGTCAATCGCACTCATTGCAGAAGCCCTATTGATTTCCTCCCTTGCACTGTATTTGGTCTACTTTAAAGATATCACATTGTGCAGATGATAAACAGAAAAGCTGCTGCAGGACCTGTGCTGTGGGGTTCTCATTTCTCAAGAAGAACATGGGCTCTTCCTTCCCTCTTGTGAGCCTGCAAAGTCCATCCCTATCTCAAGGGCATTTGCAAAAACTACAAAAATTTCAGATTGCAGATTATTTATTATGTGGGAGTGACATCAACACAAAACCATGATTTTATTCCATATGCAACGTTCACAGAACAAGTGTTGCTGTGTGTTGCACACTGGCTTAAGGGAAACCCTGAGCACTTGACAAATTAGTGTCTGGAATTGGGGCTTTCCATGCTGCTTAAGAAACACACATGTTCCTTAATGAAAACGGGTACTTGATTTGTTATAAATTTTTCACATGCTTGGACAAAAGCCAAAAATATTTCAGTGAGTATCTGTATGGTAATAGTCATAGCCAGAACTATTTTACACACAGATAATTGCTGAGGAAGTTTCAAAACACTGCAAATTATCTTCTAACCTATGTCCAAACTTCTATTTCTGACCCATATCTCAGCTATAAAAAAGCTGTTATCTTTTTTTTTTTTTTTTTTTTTTTTTCCCCTTCTTAAGAACATTTACTCATTTGCAGAATTCTTAGTGGAAAATTTTGTATCTATTCTTGCAAGAGGAAAACCAAATTTCCTCCTGATGCGACTTGAAATACTACACAAATTTAAGCTTAAAAATGTGATGTGAATGCATGTTGCTGCAATGAAAAATGCTGCACTACCAGTGTTGAAATGCACAGTAATTTCTCAGACACATTCAGTATACATAATAACATATTTTGCACATGTATTAATTTTGGCAAATCATTTATCTGCAGTTTAAGAAAACTAGAAGTACTGCATTATTTCTACTTCTTTTGAACACTCCATCCTTTTTTTGGTAATATAAACTTGTTATCTATTGCTTGAAGTGAAAAGGAACTCTCTAACTTCACATCAGCCTATTGAATGAGAATGGCCAAAAACCTATTAAGCATTTGTTCCACACCAGCTTGAACAAGTTCATTTTAAAGAGATATTTTTTCTTTTATGAGAATTAAATTCCCAACTTTTTTTTTTCCTAAGATCAATGTGATTTAAAATAAATGAGCTACCAACCAGATCCTGCTGTTTATAATTGGATTCCCAGCAACTGTCACTGTAATGACAGCAAAACACTGCACATAAAGATACAATGATCCAGCACACTGAAAGAGTTAAATTTACAATGTCTTCCCCCATTGCCAGTCCTTTAAGGAAAAGTAGAAGGGGTTTCTTTTGTCTGGAGAGGAAACTGTCACTTTGTGTTTTCAGGTTTGTAGAAAAGCCTTTTTTAATGTAAACATTCATTAAACTAATTTGAAGTTGTCATTACTCTCCTCCCCTGCTGCTTTATATCAGATTATTCCTAAGTGCTTGGTGAAGAGCCCCATAAACACACAGTCTATTTCCCTGCAGGGTATAATCACACAGTTTGCACTGTGATTTATGCTCTATGGCGCTGGTGAGTGTCCTAAACTTTGAAAGGGCTTAGTTCTTCAGCAGATGCACTACTCCCTTTATATTTAAACAAAGTTCAGCTAACCCTCCCAGTCTATTACAGACATTGTTTAGCTCTTTCCCTTCACAATAAGGCTTGTTAAGTGCTGATTAAATCCAAATCGGTGACACTTTTAATTAAGAAAATGGGAATTCAGAAATAATTGCCTTTAAGTTTCAATAAAAACATTTTACAAGTGTTGTTTTCCCTTCCCCCTTTCCACAGCATCAAGAAACATCTCTAATTCGGAAAGGAAGAGACTAGAAATCTGATTTGGATTTTAGTAGAAATACTAATTCTGGCTCTAGAGGATCTTTTCTGACGTCTTTTATAAAAGCCAGATCCCAGAGGAAGTTCTGCAACGCCGACTTGAGCAGAGAAAGGAAGATCATTGTGCTCTGGAGACCAAAAACCTGAGGATAGCTGGTGTTATCAGCATCTGCTCTGCTCATGAATATCGGAGACTTGAGAAAGATAAAATTTCCCTCACAGATAAGATAACCAGTGATGATTTCAGTCTCCTCCACTAACAAATGCAAATCTAGAAAATACAGCAATTACTTCGATAATAAAACACCCTCCAGTCGATCCATTTGTACACTTGAGGCAGTTTGTGCGTGGAGTGTGCCAATAATGAGCTGGAGATGGAACACTTTGCTCAAGCAGGGAGTCCCAGCAGAGCCAGAGCCACTCCAGCTCAGCTGAGGAGCAGTGCCAGGCTCCAGGATGCTGGAGCTGCTGCTCTCAGGGATGGGCTGGTCCCTTTTCCCCGCTGTGAAACCTGCCCTGGGGCAGAGCCCCTGCCTTGGCTGCTGCAGGGGCACGGCTCTGTCCAGCTGTGTGCCGTGCACAACAGCAGCCAGGGCCGGCAGCAGCCTCTCCTCTGCACTGATGGGTTTTTAGGAGAGCCACAGCTGCCCCCATGAGCAAAGCTCACCTCCCAGCCTGACTGTAAAGATCTCCCTCATCTCTTTAATCCCCCTGTGTTTTCAGGACTTGGGGACCAAGAGCCAGCTGCTGGCAGTCACCTTGCAGGCTGCTGTGGGCTCCAGAACTATTTTTGGCCATTACTGCAGATGTAATACTGTGAAGTTCAGGAAAATTAGCTGGAGTACCATTTAGATGGCTATTTTAAAATAAAATTAAACCTTTCAGATCTCTAACCTCTCCCCTTTCTGTTATGATAGCAGCTAAATCGAAGTCAATGCCACAAGGAGAGTACAAGGAGAGTACTCAGCAGAAGCTACATTTTATTTTCAGTAATTTAAACCTTAGTGTCACCTAGTTAAGTTAATTAAGGCTCTCTATTTTTCATTGTAAATAATGAATTCAGTTAAAGAAAGTGTAATTTGGAGTATATACACAGGACATACAAAAGTAAATCCTAATAGCACATTTAAAGAGAGTGAAAAATAGGACAGACATTTAGTATGAAACACATTCCTGGCAATTAAAATCAGAATGTGCTTTTCTATTTACCTGCTTGAGACTAATGGATTCAGCTAAGATACATTTCACATTAATATCACATTGTATTTTCTAAACACAGTGTAGCTGTTAACATATTTATAGGTTAGGAGTAGTAAAGGCCTGTATTTGGATGTAATATTTAAAAGAAATATTTGTCAGAATACCAGGAAAAGCTATTCAAACAAATTAAGCCTAAATGCTAAAAAGAGCCAGTGACAAATCCAGAAGTGCACGAGTGGCACTTTAAATTCCACAATATCAGCGTAAACTGATGCAAACCTACCCACCCAGGGAAAGGAAAGGTGAGAAAATAGCAGGAAAAACAACTAAGAGAAAGGTGCAAAAAAGATTATGTGTGGTGGGAAAGTTTTATCTGACACCTCTCAGATGTTTTCCTCTTAGCACACCTTTTCTCTCTTCTCCCTGTGAATTCCACCAACTCATACTATGTAGAATTGATGAGCAGTTTAATTTGGCATATTCAATTCTAGGAGTCTTTAAAAAAAAAAAAATCCTAAATTGTTCGCTATGCTATAAACATTTATCAATCTGACATGGCAAGGCTGGGCCCCCATTATTATCCTTTTGTGACCTGCACAGCTGGTCCCAAAAACAGTTGTCTCCAATTATGCCCACAGATAATGGTGGGTAAATTCAGCTGTGCAGTATTAGCTCAACCTAAATATGATCCCATTTGACTAATTTCCTAATTCTTAGCAGGGTGCTTAAAGAACCCATTATCATGCAGACTCAAGGAACACAGAAGTCTGGTTATTTGCATCTGTTCTGTGAAAGGCATTTATCAACTGTGCCACTAATTTGTTACCTACACATCCCAATCACAGGCACTCGCTGCCTAAAATAATTGCATCTGGAATTTGTTTTAACTTTTAATGTTGCATAAATGGCTGTTTGTTTCCAACCAATATATCTTATAATTAAACAGCTTGAAATAGGAAAGGTTGAAATTGGGTCAAAAAAGATATATTCCTTCATGAAATCATGTGTGTATTCATTAACCCAGCTGGAATGCTGTTGTTGGCATGGTTGCTGCTACTTGACTGAACTGTGATCATAAAGGTTGTTAAATGGGTTAAAAATAAGGCAGCAGAAAAATGGAAATTACTTGCATATGTAACCATGTTTTTTGGAAAAAAAAATGCAAACTGTGCACATGGTTTGTATGCTGTGGAGCACAATCTGACATGCATTACACCATTTGGGTTTTTTGAAATCTGATTAATCTTCTCAGTAGCCTAATATAAACTCCTAGAGCTGCAGGCATATTGATATTTGGATTTTCTTCCTAAATTTGCTTCGCTCTAATCTTCTTCCCGAACACATCTGTTACTAAATCAATCCTCAGTGTTTCTCTCTGCAAACTTCACACGTCTATTTGGACTTTCTTTGACTTTCTCATGCCTCCAGCTGAGCCTTCTCTGTGGTATAACATACTGGTGCATAGCAGCCCTCATCCCATGTCCTCTGCAGGGTCTAAAATAAAGTTGGACTCCATTTTCAAGAGCTTTCACAGATATCATTCTGGTTTTAGCCAGAAACTTGTATTGAGAGGGAAGGAGAGATGAGAAGTATGGCAGTATGCAAGGAAGAGAAGTACATCTACATACATTTCCTACATTTCTCAACCAGCCAAACTTCTACTCCTTTCCTCACCTCTGTCATTATTTCAGGAACTTTCCATGTTCAAGCACTTAATTATACTCCTACTTTATGTACTGCCTGAATTTTCCTACCTCCTGACCCACCTGCATCACACTGTTTGTGCTAAGGTGAAATGAACATACCCATGCTAAAGGTTTACCCTTTTTAACCAAGGTAATTGCTTCCTAGATAAGTGATATTCTTTCCAAAGTGGATCAAATTTCAGATTGTAAGGAATAAAATCTTCTGCAATTACAAATAGAGGAACTACAAACAAAAGCTCTGATGGCATTGTAGAGACAGAGAAAGCAGCAAGAACAGGCATACATCAAAGCATTTATAAAGGACAACCACAAGAAACTTGGCTGAAAGTGATGGGAAACAGCAGAATTCATAAAAGAAGCTATATATTCCAAAAGGGAGCCTAAATCAAATGGTCTGTGACCAGATCCTCAAAAATAATCAATAGTGGTGTGGAAAGTGGTGCAGAGATGCTGCACAGGCATTTTGTAATGCACAGACATGCCTTATGTAAAATGAAGGTGATTCATTTTGGCAAGTTTCTACCTTCTCCAAATATCACAAGTCTTGAGAGAGAAAAGTTGCAATTGGAGGACCTTTGAGGTGGTAGTAGCCACTTCAAATGATTTTTAGAGAGAGATGGAAGGGGAGAAATCCTAAAACAAAAAATAAGATGAGATTCAGTGTCCAGATAGGAGGGTAGAGATATCAAAGACTGACCCATACCTGTTCACACCAGGGGAGATGGATGATAGGTGTGACCAGGCATAAATGCAGCAGCCTAGCAAGGCTGGGAGGCAATGACATTTTCACATAAGCTCCTTTATCACCCCACACACATCAGACTGGGCTGCTCCTTGCTTTCTTTAGTCCTACATATCACCCTAATCCTTCAAACCTCAAATCTCTTTCTTTTCTCCCTGGCCAGTGATTCTTATCCTTTTCTCCACTGTAAATAACCAAACCTTTACTGCTTGGCCCCCAGCTTTACAGCCTTCAGCCTCAGAGTCTTGTAACTTGATTGCTGAACCAGACTTCACCCTTCTGACAGAGCAGTGAGGCTTCACCTCATTCCTGTGCAGGGAGAGCTTCTGATATAATTAGATACAACCCAATCAGTTTATTACCTTCAAAATTCTTTAATAAATGAATGCCCTTTCAGTGCAGTTTGGCAAACCTACTGACTGGGGTGTCCTGTTTAGGGCAGAGCTGTAACAAAAGCACGCTCATAGAAAACTTTCACACTTATTCAGACATTCCCTTGCACATGGGCACAGTCCTCACAGGTTTCCATCCTGACCTGGCATGGAGATTAATTTTGCTTTAGTGATGATTTAGCCTTTGATCCCCTATTGAGCCCCAGGACAAACTGATAGTTGTGAGGTTGCTACTGGGATACAAATGCTTTGCTATTAAGAGATTGACTGACATCCCATACTCATCTCACATAAATCCTGTTCTCAATATTGATAATAGCTTTCAATTCCTGCTGGCGTGAGCAGGAGCTGACTGGATAACCAGGAAATGAAAGACATAACCAGCCCCTTGAGTGATCCTACCCCTTGGAAAAAAAAAATTAAAATATATATATATATATATAAAGTTGATGAATGACAAAATGCAAATACTGCATTGCATCAGAGAGGCATCAGAGAGACAATTATCAGTGTAACCTAGAAAATATAGATACATATCCAGTATGCATGGGGGGAAATGGATTTTCCAGTTAGGTGGTATTTGATTTTAGCAGTAATATTGCATTCTACCAATTATTTGCTTGCCATTGAGCAGGACAAAGAAAGGGTGAAAATCTAAGATGCTGGTAGTGAAAAGGAGTGCTGGATGGCAAGAGGTATTGTGACCACACAATTATGGGTGTCACAGGGGTGTAACAAGATCTTGGGTGGGATGACTGCCAATAAAACAGAAGGGAACTGGCCACCACAGAAATTCTGCAGTGACCTTGTCCTCCCAGGCACCCTGAGCAAACAGGACACCCAGAGATACTGACTGCCTAAACCAGGGTGTTTGTACAGCAGCTCAGCAGCTTTCCTTGGGAATGGCACAGTGCTCATAATACAAAGCATGATTGCCACAGCACAGCTGCCACTGAGGCTGGAGATAAATGGGATGGAGCACATCACTACTAAGTGCAAGCTTTGAGGAATTTGTTTAGGTTAAATTCCACAGATTTTAGGATGGTGATAATAATGGTCATTATGGACCAAGCATTTTCCAGAGAAAGTGCCTTGAAATTGAAAACACACTAAACTAATGCTTAGTGAGAGCAGTTGGTAAAGTGTTACTTCTCGTGAATTACAGTTGTCTTCTTTCTTCTCTGATAATTTGCCACAATTGCATCCTAATGCTATTTCATTGATTTCCACTCCACTTCAGCTCCCATGCTGGGTTTAGTCAGGGTGACAATACACAGACATTAACCTGCTATGGGGAGACCTACTACAAACACTTTCCTCATAGAAAAATCCTATGGAATTTATAAGGAGTGGACTTTAACATAGTTCTACAGGCACTCCTTTAGAGATCCATAGGATTAATCACATCAAAAGTCACATCAGCCATGTAAGTTACTGTTCTAAGCTTTCATGGCAATTCTGATACATTTTTTTAAAAAGATAACACAGAGAATTTCTTGATATGTGGGAGCTGTTACTTTACAAAATGATCTGCCTCTGTTGTGCATATCTGCTATTGCTGATAAGGCCTTTACCATCAACTTACCAGGCCAGAGACAATAACAGCATTAATCTGAGCTAACACACTTGGACTGAATGGCTGCTCTGATGAAGCTAAGAACCATTCTTCTCTGCAGGGAACTTCATTTGGAGAGTGGGAAATTCCCAGGCACCAAACAGTGATGCCAGGTGTTTGAAGAGAGATTCAGGAAGGCTCCCAGAGGCAAGTGAAGATGTGGGAGATGAAAGAGGAACCTGCTGAACTGGGAGAAGAGCACAATTGACAGGAAGGGTTTCATAAAATCCCAGCCAGGGCATCAGCTGGTTTCAATGGCCAGTAAAACTGGGAGGACTCCCCAGTTCAGATGGCAAACAGTGAGTTACAGAAGGACCCTGGTCCAGCAACCTTAGCTCTAACATTTAAAAAATGCTTGAGTGATGAGAAAAATAAAGTAAATAAGCACAGACTTCATTTTTGTCTAAATATCTGTATCTCACCATTAAAAATAAACAGCAATTGTGTCTTAGAGCCCTCTGCAAAGCTCATGTTATTTATATGTTGTACTAACAGAGATAAACTACAAAAGAAAAATTGTCAAACTCTAGAAAAAATAAAGACCTGTGGGAGAGAGGAAGTACTGGAACTTCCAGCAGTACTTCTAACATTTTGGGTAAATATTTGTTAAGTTCAGTCCCCTCATGGACAAAACCAAAGAAATAACCAGAGTTCCTCTAAGAAGTTTCAGAATCAATGTTTGTGCAGAAAATGTCTATGTCATCACAGGCTCTGGCAGGTCTTCAGACACCCACTTGTCCCAGCATTGGTATGGATAATTCCCACCAAAATATTTGTACAGCTTCAAGATGTGCATTCCCAGGCCTCTAAACTTAGACTGGTGCCCACCTCTTCCCTCTGGGCCTGATGTCACAGCCATTACCAGGGAAGTGAGGTAAGAAAAAGGCATTCCTGTTGGAGAAATATTTATTTTCTTTCACAGCCTGTCCACCTGGACTGGCCACCACAATACATTTTGCACTTCTCCACTAGTCAAGCATGGTGGCTTAACATTAATAGCACAGGATGGAAAGTCTGCATTTGTCCTTGTGAATGACAAATTCCTGGTCCCTAGGACACCAAACTAGGTAAGACATATGGAAATCTCATGCACAGGAAGATCAACATTTATATTAGTATGCGTTTGTCTTCAGATTTTCTACAGCTACTCTGTCCTTTTTCCTCGGCAATGACATATAAATACATCATAAAACAGCCAAGCATCATAAGGGAAAATAAGTCTCTAAGACCAATGACCTTTCCTGAAAGCTCAATGGCAAACTATCTGAAACAAGAAAAATCAACAATCTGACTGAAATTACTCAGTTATGCAGACACAAGGGAAAGATTCTGAAAAAAGCAGGTACAAACCCAGAGTGAGGTTTTCACAGATGTTACCTTACTAGGGTTCCCACTGCATTTGACAGGATAAGCCGGAAGAGAGCCTATTTTTGGATCTTGGGCTAAGCTGTTAGAAGCTATTTTTAATTCTACAGTAATGATCAGTACTTTCATTTCCCTCAGCAAACCAACAAAAAACCCCAGAAGATAGTCATAAAATAGGGAATAGCAGGCTGCAGGGAAGGAGCCAAGGAGTTAGCTCTAAGCTGCTAATTGTACAAACAGAGGACGATGCACACATTAAAGAAAGAAAAAAGGGAAATGTTTCAAATCACCAAGGAATTGGAAGTGATTGTGGATGTCACCAAAAATAGCCGACCGTGATAGGACAGATACAAACTCCTACACTTGTGATGATCTGTACAGGGTTTACATTTTCCACAAGTTAAGCAGTCAGCACTCCATATGCATGTCATGCTCAGATGTATGCAAACTAGATGGCTCTCAATTTATCCATAACTGCAAGTTCATACTGTATGTAATTAGAGTTTCACTGGAGCATCACTGCAGAGACAGTGGGTTTCTGTCCCCCACCCCACAAAACACAGCCCCTGCCCCATGTAAACAACACAAGATCCATCCCTCCAATTTTTGTTGTCCTTCATCAAAGATAAGCAGATTACTGGTTCTTTACAACATTTCCCTTTGCTGGGCTCTGGTGTTTTAAAGCTCTTTGGTTGCTTGCTTTCCTTAACTGGCAAATTCCACTTCTGATATTCAGGCTGGGGATTCAGAAAACACACCTTGAGAACCTGGTCACAGGATTAGCTGTGCCATTTGCATAACTGTAAACTTAATGTCACACTGCCAGAGCTTGTATCCTCTAAATTGCACTTACTGATGAAATACAAAATCCTCTAAAAGGGTTTTCCAACCTAAACCAATTTGTAAAGTTGTTTTTTTTTTTATCTAAAACATTAAAGAAATTAAAGTGATCGGCATATAATTAGATTAATTATTCATATCTTCCAAGTTGCTTTAATTCTAATATATAAAAAAAGATTAAATATTCACTCAAAGGATTAAGAAAAAAGTCAAGCAGCAGCAATACATTTACATTACCTTACTGTGCAAATTATAAAACTAATTAGTCTAAAGTTTCACAAAAATGAATTGGATCTTCATTCACACACTGACACAACTTTACATATTCAAAACTGACACCCATATTATTTTCTCATGTTTCTAGTACAACTCAGCCTCCTGCCTCTGCAACTGCCATTGTGCTAGAACAGCTCTGCTTTTGTTCTAACTATTGAAAATTAAATCTTGACCTAAATTTTATAAAAAGCTAAAAATGTTTCAGTCAACTGCATGAAAAGTCCAACAGAGCCTCATTATAAATCTCACACTGGTACTGTTGAAATAGTCTGAAATAATTCTTTATGAGAATCTAAAGATTGTTTTGGTTGCTTTTCAGATGCTTCTTTCTGATCTAGATTTCTTTATTCTGAAAGTGCATGTAATTTCCAGGGTACTGCACACTATTTTCTCCTCATCTCAAATTATGGGAGTGTTCATTAAAAGTCCAAAGCTGTGTACTATAAACAACTCTATCCCTCTTATTTGAAAGTTGGGTTTTTTTCTGAATAAAAAGAGATTTCAAAGTACAATGAGAACCAAAAAAAAAAAAAAAAAAAAAAAAAAGGATTTTCCTAGACTGCATTTTTGCTGAGATGGTGCTATAAGGCAGTTTCTAGGAAGTAATGAGTACCTTTAAATATCACTAATACTCTCTATGGTCAGATATTCCTGTTCTGAATAGAAAAAAATAATAAAAGAAGAAGAAGAAGAAGAAGAATAAAAATATTTCCATTGGCTCATTCACCACTGAAAAAAACCCCAACAACAACTTGTATCTTGAAGATAATGTCTGTTTTGATCTTGTGGGCAAAGAAACAGATTGTTCTAGTTTCTTAAGGTTGTTATTCACCCTTATCTAAGACACAATGAAACCCATTGCTTTTAACAGTTTTCCAAAGAATTGCTTTACCTATTTTTAGCCACATAAGC